>OZ043916.1:774663-3174663 GCA_964056405.1 Acronicta alni | reverse complement strand
GTCTTTTGCGGCAACAGTGGCTTTTTTTGAGGATCTAAAATATGCCACTGAAGCCACAATTAACGTGGCCACCTACTGGGCTCAAGTTTTATAAATAATAATTGTTTTATAAATAACTATTGACACAAAAAGTTATACAAATACAAGAAGTAGAAAAATGACTTTTTTGTATTGTATCGCTAATCTTTTGAACTGTATTTTTAGTTAAGGGTCACGACACATTGATCGACTGTATGTACAGAAGCTAGCACATCAAGCTACCACAATCTGTCAAATTTCTTTATCCATTTTCGACATTCGACAAAACTATAAGGTTCATATTAAATTGGGAAAATTTGACAGTTTCGGTTAGCTTGACCTGCTGGCGTCTGTACCTAACCATTGGCGGCGATTTGTGATTGTATTGTAATTAACTGATGATACATCAGACTTTCCACATTTTCCATCACACCCGCTGTCTTTGGACTGTCGTAATGGTCAAGTGTAGGTAGCCAATAATAAGTACTTTATTTGTAAATGCAGCCGTAAGTGATTAAATGTAGCCAATGCGCTATGTTGCACCTTATGCCAACCACTGTAAGTTCAAAGTGGATGAAAATTGTTAAACATCGCATTACTTAACCACAACAGACTAGGTACAAATAATAACTTTCTACAATTAACTCACTCCTCTCTCAAGGTTCAATTATTAAAATGGGAAATTTTGACAGTTTTGGATAGCTTGACCGTACGTACAAAAAGAGCACAAAGTATGGGACACCAAAATATGTGTCCTTTCGCATCGACGCGACGACGCGACGCGACGAACGCGCTCCAACAGCTAGACAAACGGTCGAACGCCGTCGATCAATGAATCGTGGCTCTAAAAAAAAAGATATTTATAATAAATATATGTGTGAGACATTTTACACAGCACCATCTAGCCCCAAACTAAACAGAGTTATCTTTGTTTTTACAAAATATATCCTGAGTTATACAATCTTTATTAATGTTATATCTCATGTAGTAATCCGACAATATTAATCTTTATTGCAAGGATAACCTATCTCTGTATTTATCATTTTAATCTATGTATAATCTAGACTGTTTCTTTTTAAACCGTGCAATTATGATTCTGTTGAAGGTAATATATACTGTATCAATGAACATCATGCATCATGCAGCTGTATTAAAAAATCCATAAAAAAAGGGTTATCATAAAAACCTTCTTCGATTTAAGTCAGGTTAAGGTAGGCATCATCGTCATCCCTAATCTTTCTCCAACTATACTGAGGTGCTCGGTATTTCCCTAAGAGATCGCGTGACCAACGCAGAAATCAGAAGGCGAACTTAAATAACCGACATACCTCGTAGAATTGCTACTCTGAAGTGGAGATGGGCAGGTCATGTATCTCGTCGAGAGGATGGAAGGGGTGGAGTCGCAAGATCCTCGAATAGCAACCGAGGACCGGTCGTAGAAGTGTCAGACGATGGCTAGACGGTGCAATGATTTAGTAAAGGTGGCGGGGAAGAAATGCTCATGAAGAGCCCAGAATAGAAACGAATGGAAAATGCCTGAAGGGGCCCTAGTCCAGCAATGAACAGCTTCAGGATGATGATGATTGGAGTAGCATTACTTTATTATTAGTATTTTATCCACACAATTTCTGGACAATATCAGTACTGTCCAGAAATTGTAAAACAATTACAATAATATGAATCTATTAATTACACAATGCACTATTGTCATGTCCCCAAAACTCTGTAATTGATTTTTCTGAATCTGGTCAGAAAAACACATAGTGATTTTTTCAAAGCACCGATTTCACGATATTTATTTTAGGAATTGCTTTCTTAAACCACTAATATTTACATAATGAGTTCTGACCTCACACGAGGATTCGAACTCTCATTCTAGTCACGACCCTGCTGGCCTTGGTGTAATTACTAAATGGACAAGGTTATTGATACTAAGCAATTAAACAGGTTCGCAGTGCATCGATACTGGATTAATTTTGGGTTCATACCGGTTTGGGTCAAGAATTCTGCGCTGTTTCTATGTGTACAGTCGGCAACGAAAGTCGCTGAAGATGATTCAATTTTTAAAACGCTTTAACATTTTTATCTAGAATTTATTGACCCGAGACGGTAGCAAGACTTCTTTGTATGTAAGATTTGGACAAGCTTTACTTTAACTAGAATTTAATTAAAAGTTTTGGTGTAGTGATGTTTTCAAAATTTGGTTGTGTTCAGCGAATTTCGTTGTTGACCGTACAGTCAAGGAAAAAGTTAGGTTCAAGTTTAACATTCATTGAATGATATCCGCATCTTGACATAGATTGAGTTACAAATAACTCAATTCTGCTTGTGATCGTCTGCGTGGCCTTTACCTGGGAAAAAGTATCCTGTGTTAATCTAGGTTATAAATTATCTGTGTGCCAAATTTCATCCAAATCCGTTCAGTAATTTGAAAGAGTAATAAACATCCATACATCCTCACAAACTTTCACATTAGTAATATGAGTGGGATTATCTGCCAAAAAGTATTTTATGTAGACAGATAACAAGACCTGCATTTTGACACATAGGTATTGCTTGACACGTTATTAAACAATCTTTGTCAAATCACAGGTATTATTGTCATACCACCTGTTTATCTATTACTTTTCTCGACTGTACATACTTCAATCGATAACCGGATTTCATTATTTTGGTCTGTGTTCGTCAGCACGTCATGCTGTGACGTAATTGGTTCATGTATTTGTTATGCTTGTGAAGTGTTTCGGTGATTGGTTGATTAGAAAAAAGCTCGTTGGTTTGTGGAGGAAACATGTTCTTGAAATTCTAAGGCTGTATATGTCTGGGTTATGACCGATAGACTCCAACATAACCTTCTTGTTTTGGAGATCCCTGAGAATTTTCCATACCTTGAAAAAGCTTAATGCTTGTCTACTTTATTGAATTTACAACTTCATTTTCTCAATAATTTCAGTTTTTTTTTTATTCTACTAAGGTGGCAAACAAGCATACGGCCCACCTGATGGTAAGCGGTTACCGTAGCCTATAGACGCTTGTAACACGAGGGTTATTACTTACGCGTTGCGAAACCTGTAAAAAGAAAGAGGAATAGTTGCGTTGGCAGTATAAGGGACAAGGTCCTCCCACTGGCAACACAACTTTTCCTCGCGGAGCACTGGCAACTTTGCTCACCGTAAGAAACACAACACAGCTCAAAGCAGTGTTATTTTACTTCGATTTTCTACAAGGCGGAGGTACTTCCCCAGTCGGGCATCTCCAATTTGAATTCTTCAATTCCAATCTCTTAAAACTGTATACTCCATTGACGTTTTACTTGCTGACTACATTAATACACCAATTGATAATCCTCTCACACTAAAAATTAATAATGTTAGTACTTTTTTTTGTCTTCTAAAATTTAATTTTATCTTTTTTTTGGGGGGGGCGTTAAAGACGTCGTGGATTGTCTTGTTTATGAGGAGGGGATGTCAGACCCGTAACGTCTAAAAACCGCAATTGCCTTCCCTTGCTCTATAGCCATGACTACAACATTCGTAGCATTCACCCCTACCATGCAGGCTATGGTCCGTACAGCCACCCGACCCCATCAATATTGTTTTACCTGTCAGATCCATAGTTATGGAATTGACAGATAAAATTTAAAAAGAAGGTTATAAATATATCCAGCCTCGTTACAAAATAAGTTTTGTACAAGTCATTTCTCTTCGAATAAAATATTGTTACAGATATAAAAATACTTCAGTTGGTCCCGTTTGTCATGCGATCACCTACGACAATCGTTAGTAGTAGTCAGGAGCCCAAAACTCCTGACAGCCAGTTTCGATATCCTCAGGATATCGGTATATTACCCAGAAATTGGGTTGCGGAGGTCTGATGGCAGTTGCTTCGTGTAAAATACTGATATTCAGCCACATCTTGTTAGACTGGAATCCGACCAAAATATAAAAAGCTCGGAGGAAAAAATATTCTAAAAACGGCTTTGCAAAAATGTTAATTATATACAATAAAATCATTTGAAATATGTATGTGTCTCCGATTCAAGCAATAAAAAAATAATGGCAACATACCTATATTATTATTTTTTGTCTTTTATGAATATAAATTAAATAATAATATGCATTTAATGCTTTACAGATACTAATGTATTTTTTACTACTTTCAAAACTCGTAGTGTCGTATAATAAGTGAAGGAGATAAAGGTTTATATCTAATATATAAAATTCTCGTGTCACAGTTTTCGTTGCCATACTCCTCCGAAACGGCTTGACCGATTTTGATGAAATTTTTTGTGCTTATCCGGGAGGTCTGAGAATAGGCCAACATCTATTTTTCATACCCCTAAATTTTTTTTTATGGCAAAACGTTTGCGGGGGCAGCTTGTTGAGTTATAAAAATAGTCATATTTTTTATTAGGCAGAGACGATTGCACACAAGTTATAAGCTTACATAACTATACTAAAATTATAAGAGCTAAAGAGTTTGTTAGTTTATTTGGTTGATCGCATTAATCACGGGCACTACTGGTTATAATTGAAAATTTCTTTTTGTATGGTCCATTTATCGAGGAATGTTATAGGCTATAATAACATCACGCCGCCAAGTCGAAGTTCAAATCCAAGGCACGCACCTCTGACTTTTCGAAATCATGTGCGTATTATTAATTAATTATCACTCGCGTAAACGGTGAAGGAAAACATCGTGAGGAAACCTGCATGTCTTAGATATTTTCTTGACGGCGTGTGAAGTTTGCCAACCCACTAGGCCAGCGTGGTGGACTATAGCCTAATCCCTTGCGTTCTGTGAGAGGAGACCCGTGCCTAGCAGTGGGACAGTATATGGGTTGGTGATGATAACATCACGCTACGACCAATCGGAGCCGAGCAAAAAGGAAAATGTTAGGGCGGGTGAAACTGCTGGGTACAACATAGCCAGTATAAGCTGACCCCTTATCGTACGAAAAGCTTTAGCAATGCGAGGTCCAATTATACTGGAATTTTTGGAAAAATCCCTGTGTTTCGGAGGACTTGACGAGGACAAACATATAATTAACAGACACAAAGTACAACCAGACTCGAAACAAATATCTGCGGATAGCACTTGTCTCGGGTGGGAATCGAACCCACCACACCCGGCGCAACGGTAGTAGTGAGCTGACTTTAACCACTACGCCAAACGTGCCGACAGTAAACTATCATTTAGAAAAACCAAAATGAGACCTTTGACTTGACAGTCAATTTAAAACAAACTTTAGTAGGTACACTGTCTTGCAAAAATATAGAAAATAACTCAATGTAATAGGTAGATAAACTGTACAGGAAGCAGTGTGAATAACGAGCATTTTTTTTGCTCTACAGTGTTTTAAGTGAACTACATAAAGTTACATAGTGCTTTATATTAATAAACCTAATTTGAATCTGCTTTGTGACAGACAAATTTTACACTTGACTATCTTTTTTTAATTTTTTGCATTTTTTATCTTAAGTTTAAATTGTAAATGTAATGTAATTGTAAATTCTAAATGTGAAGGTAAATTTCGACGTCGAATTTTTCCTTCGATGTAATAACTTTACACGACTTTTTGTTATTTGATACCTCAAATGTCCCACTGCAGGGCACTTTGTCTACTCTCTGAATGAAATTAGGCTATAGGGAGGGCGGGATTAGGCTATAGTCCGAATGATATACTACCGAGTGATATAATATGTCTGTGTGATACAGACTTATTATATCACTATTTATTTTAAACTAATTATATGCAATGAAAAAATGGGACTACAGGTGCAGTCCCCGAAGGGCTAGGCAGAGGTGTACTTCATCATCAACCCATATACTGTCCCTCTGCTGGGCAAAACAAACTTTTTGACCAAAGAAACTCTGTACGAAATAGTCTTAAACTGGCTCCTTTCTAGTTTTTAAGTGTGTACTTACATAAATAAATAAATAAATAAATAAAAAAACATTCAAACTTAAAAAGGCCGTATTTCGGAATACTTAAACAAATCTAGAAAAAGCTCGTAGGCATTAAACGAGCCATTGTCGCTTCTGCAAATTAATCTCTGCTTGCGTAATAATACACGCGTGTTGAAGTTTTAACGTGCTCTTAATGTATTTTATGCTGTTCCAATGGATTTCTTTGTGCAATATATTAGGGTTGTCACACTGGTTAGTGATTTTAGTCGTTTGTTTTGTTACGTTGTTATTATAGTTGTAACATCTATTACTTTTTCGCACATCCTCTTTTATAGGCTTTGATGTATATATTTGTGACTAAGAACATAGACACACGGTAAATGTTTTCCATAGTGCAAATTACTACAGTCGTAATAGCCAGGATAAGGTTTTTGGGGAAAGAAATTGAAGTTTATCTGGAAAATTAGTAAATTTGGGAAAACTGAAAGTGTATTAAGTGATATTTTCTATGGATTTTTTGATAAACAAATACAAAATACGTATTTTAATTGTATATTTGATTAAGAAATTATTTGAGTTACCTTTAGTAATCTTAAAAAACAGTGGCTCGTTGGTGTCTGAGGCGAATTAAGCCTAACAACTTACTCTCAGGATATCGGTATTTCCCAGAAATTGAGTTGAGATCTGATGACAGTCTCATCGTGTACTGTTCTGATATTCAGCCGCATCTGAAGTACTTGTATCGACATCTACCGCGCTACATAGAACTACGAAGTCCTGAATCGCGCAAGCAACATTCGCAACGAAAAGTTGCATATATACAACCGCCCGACATCAACCGTCGGGCCGTAGCCCGCCAGGCACAACACCCGCCTGGTCAGACGCACTCCCTTTGGTTGGAGGGGCAACACACCTCGCCTCTCCACACTGGTGACCCTGACGTGATCCAGTATCTCCACACTGGTGTGAACCTGACGTGATCCCAGTATCTCCACACTGGTGTGACCCCGACGTGATCCCAGTATCTCCACATACTCTTAGTTGAGAAAATGCTATAAGGATGATCTGGAAGATGATTAATTTCTAAATTTTAAACGAAAATAATAATAAAATTATCACGGCACAGCCCTAATCTGGTATAGTTATTAGCATCTTATCATCGAACAATGGAGGGAACAAAAAACTAAAGAGCCAATGTTAATCTTTGTAGTCATCTCACTAGTGATACGCCCCACGACTTCAACCGTCTTTTTTGTGTATTATCACGCTTATTTCTTCGCAGGGTGTAAATACCTATTACATTATAGTATTGACTGCACCTTTGGTAGAGGCTCGTGAGCTCGTGGTTAAGTAATAACTAAGCTACGTCAACTGATCGGCAATTAAGTTGTGCTAGCCGCGGTCGGTCTGTGGATGGGTGCCCATTCTTATTCTTAAGAATCATCGAGACCCCTCCGTGCCTCGGAGAGCACGTAATAGCCGTCGGTCCCGGATTTCATACGAACATTTATGACAATCGTTAATGGTAGTCAGAATCCCAAAAAGCCTGAAAGAAGAAATTATTTTGCCTATTAACAGGTAGATAATATTTATGTTTTTTATTTATGGAATTGAATGATTGCCAATTGTATATGAATATACATAATTATAATAAATGTGGGGATAATTACTACTTCGGACAAAATAAAATAAAGAGATTCCGGTATTGTTGAATTTAATTATTTTCACCTTACGTCTTAGCTATCGTTTTCACGTCTTCCTTTGTTTCATGCCGTCTCTCTCACTCCCTTGTCAATGTCATCAAATCGTACGTCATCCTTAACATTCACTCGTTCTCTTTCTCACACCTTACACGTTATTATTCCTTCTCTTTCATTCATTACGTTCCATTCCTACATAAATATTAAAAAGAAGGTTTAAATTTCGATAAAAGTTCAGTATTTTTTTTCATATAGGTAAATCACAAAGTAGATAGTTTAATGTATTAATAATTATATAACAAAGGTAAATTATATACTTTTTATATCAGCACGTATAGAAAATCAAATTACACCCGATACAATCAAATCAAATGGACACATTTGAATACATTAAACAAAAAAACTTCGCTAAACGTGTACTGAAATCTAACCTTTACTATAGAAAGAATAAAGTTTAATATTATATGTATGTGTTGTTACTATCAAGACTAATAATAGTATGTGTTTCGATCGGAATTAAAAGTTATTCCATTTTGGGCAAAAAATACAGGCAATAGCTATATATTTGGGTCCAATGCGGGCACAACAAAAAGGTCTAATTACTTAATTCAATTAATGGGCTATAAAATGAAGTACCTATATCGTTACACGTAATTGATAGTACAAAAAACTATTGTAGTGACGTTCTCAATGCTTTGTTTAAAAAGATAGGTAAGCAGTTTTTTGTATTTATTCTTTTTTTTACTATTAAGGTGGCAAACAAGCATACGTCGACCTAATCGTAAGTGGTTACCATAGCCTATAGACGTTTACAACACCAGGAGTATTACTTGTACATTGCCGACCCCGTAAAACGAAAGAAGAATAGTTGGGTTGGCAGTATAAGGGTCAAAGTCCTTCCACTGCCAATACAAAGTTTCCTCGTAACTCATATTATATTGATAGAAATAAAGTTTTTTAAAAAGATTGAATATTGCTGTAGGCCAAAGTAGCAATTTACAGTCAAGATTACATTATACATATTGGGACATTTTACACAGAACCATTTAGTCCCACACTAAGCAGAGCTTTTACTATGGGTACTAGACAATATATCCATTGTCTAGTACCCATAGTACAAGCTCTGCTTATACTTACCCATCTCCTAACAATAATATATTTGCTAGAAGACTTGCAATACCTATAGACCTTGCAATAGAGGTTTATTTGCTATAGTAGGCCGAGGAGCTCGGGTAATCCTCTTGATGGGGTGCTGGACCACCAACGGGGGGTCGTGGTGAATATACTAAATCACAAGTCCTATGGTCTCGAGTTCTCGACCATAATAGTGCGAAAGAAGGAAATTGCGGGTTTTTAGTGTGTACGAGTCCGATATACCCCGCCATAATGACAGATGATACAATAAAACAAGGACATCCCATTCCAAAAAGAAATTCCATTATAAATCCAAATGGATTGATAATGGAATTTTGTGTATAGTAAATACTATACACCCATATCCCACTCTTGGGTACGGGTCTTCTTTCCAAACGTCACGCCACGTCCTGTTGGTAGTCAGGGTTGGTTGACTTCGCAAAGCCCCGCCGTTGAAACGTCGTTGAAAAAATCTCTCAGGCGTGCAGGTTTCCGCAAAATGTTTAGGTAATTCTCGGAGAAGGAAAACCTTGTGAATAAACCTGCATGAAACCTACCAGTGATAAAACCTAATGATTTAAGTCGAGGTGTAGACATTTTTTATTTTTAAGAAAAACATTGCCCCGACCTTGGATTTTCACGTGTGCTGTGAGCGCGTATACAAACACAAATTCTCACACACAGACACCCAGATCAGGAACAACTACCTGTAGATCATATAGGTACTTACGACCGCGAAACAGCTGGCGTGGTGAGCAGTTCGAGGAAACTTCACCTCCTTGGGCAATGGGAACTGCTAGTACACAAGCACAGTGTTCATCTTGTCCATCTAGGGATACATATTTATTTATTTATTTATTTATTTAAGGTTCACCCACAGCACATATATGGACATTGGTACATTGAGTGTTATAGTAATATTCTAATATATATGCCAATTACGGGCAAACACAACATTGACAAAACACGCCAGATTATTTATACACTACTACAAAGAAGCACGATATAAAACAATAGCACACAATACATAGAATAAAACGGAAAACATAACAATAGTAAACCAGGAAATACAGATAAAAACCAAGTTAACTTTTTGGACAACTGACTTGATCAGGAGACTTGTTAGCACGTAGGGAAGCCAGGATTCTCGATTTAAATTTGGCCTTAGAGTCATCAAATATATCTGTCTCAGGAATGGACTTAATAAGTGAATTCAGGTTGTCACACATCTTCGCTAGTGGGGAGTTGCGACCTATGTTGGTACGGGTAGAAGGGCGATGGAACAATCCGGTAAGAGGATACCGTGGAATGTTGTGTGGAACACTCAAATAAATGCGCGATAGTAGTTCGCTACAATCAATATGGCCGTTGACTAACTTGTATAGGAACAAAAGGCTATGCATAATTCTTCGTTGATATAGTGAAGTTATATTGAAGAATGTCAGACGTTGTTGGTATGGGCACCTATGAGATATGCCGGGGGCCATAAAAGCAAGGTGTTTGGTGAAAGCCCGCTGTACACTCTCTAGACGCTGAGAATGTATGGAATAAAACGGATTCCAAACAACGCTGGCGTATTCCAATTTACTGCGCACTAACGCATTATAAAGAACGATTTTAGATTTTACAGATCTAAATCCTTGAGTATTCCTTTTCAGAAAGCCTAGTTGCTGGGCAGATTTTTTAACACAACTATCTATATGTTGCTTAAAAGTGAATCCCTCATCCATTATCACTCCGAGATCCCGAATTTCACTGACCCTGGTAAGTGTTACGTTGTTAACTTTGTAAGATGTTGCGCTAGCCTTTTTCTTTCTGGAAAATTTTATATGAAAGCATTTTTTAACGTTCAAGGTCATGCCATTTTTATTGCACCAATCTACTATTTGATCTAAGTCATGTTGCATCGCCACAGAGTCGTTTGGTGACATGATTGGCATGTAGATCTTAAGGTCATCGGCAAACATTAAGAATTTGCAGGTTTTGATAACCTGCCCCAAGTCGTTTATGAATAGCAGAAATAAGACTGGTGCTAAATGGGATCCCTGCGGAACACCCGAAATGGATACATATGGCTTTGACACGTAACCATTCAAGACAACGTTCTGTGTCCTCTGTTCTAGATACGATGCAAACCACCTCAGCAGTGATCCATGTACGCCATTAGCTGCTAATTTCGACAAAAGTAGTGAGTGACTAACTTTATCAAAAGCACTGCTGAAGTCCGTGTACACCGCATCCACCTCCAGTCTTTGGTCTAGAGAATCGGATATGTCGGACACAAACTGGATCAGGTTACTTTCCACTGAACGACCCGCCAAGAAGCCATGCTGACCAGATGAAACATTAGAATTAAGGTGTTGCGTGATTATTGGACAAATAAGGGACTCAAACACTTTCGAGAAACATGATAATATTGAGATCGGACGATAGTTTCTAACATCCACGGGATCCTCTTTTTTATATATAGGTACAACTTTTGCTTGTTTCCACACATTAGGAAAAATTCCCTCGCGCAATGAACGATTAAAAATAGTGCATAACGGAAATGCTAGTGCATTACAGCAGCGCTTTATAAAGACAGGTGGGATAGAATCAGGACCGGAGCCTTTCAGAGTGTCTAATTTCTTTAATTTGTTGTGAACTTCTCTCTCTGTAAGGCTTATTTTATGGAGTACTTTTTGTACAGTATGGGACACATCAGTTGTCCCTACGTTATTCACGCTATACACTGAAGAAAATTGTTGGGCAAACAAATTCGAAATTTCGGGTCCAGTATCAGCAACCGACCCATCTAATTGCATACTGGATGGGAACCTAGATTGCCCTTGGCGTTTGTCTTTTATATAACGCCAAAAAGCCTTAGGGTTTTGCACTATGTCTGATTCTATTCTTTGTTTATATGAGTTGTAACACGATCTTATAAGTTTATGGCATTGGTCACGCAACCACTCAAACTCCACAGTATCACGTGGATTTTCATATTTGCGACATTTTAGTCTCACTTTTTGTTTATGATGAAGCAGTTTTATTAACCGATATGAGAACCAGGTTGGATATTTCTGCTTCTTGCGGTTATATTTTGGTACCAGCATAGCAATAACATTCTGAAGAGAAGTGTGAAATTGAGAGACCATATCATTTACGTCACCGCATTTTGAGAATAAGGCAGCCCAATCTATTTCTTTCAATTTGGCTACTATTTTAGCGTAATCTGCCTTAAAGAAGTTGTATCCTGATTTATGGTTACATTTAAGTGTCACGGGAGTTGTATCTGATATGTTTACGAGTAAACCAGGGTGCAGTGAATCGAGCCTACTAAGTAGGTCAAGGGAAGGAGTAACTGTAATGTTCTTCAGATTGCTTATCACCAAATCCAATACTCGATCATTGATGTTTCTTACGTTATTGAACTGATAGAGATTATTTAATGACATAAAATCGGTTAGAGAATAACCCAGTGTATTTGTATAATTTTCGGGGAGTGTGTGCTGAAAACCTTTATTCACTTGGTTCCACTTTATAAGACCCAAATTAAAGTCTCCAAGAATCAGGACATCGTCCACTTTAGCCACTATATTATCAGCGTTATTTAGAAATAAGGATAAATTTTCTATTTTGACCGGAGGCGGAAGGTAAGCTATACATATTGCAATTTTTCTTATAGAATGTTGGGCTTTGATTTCTAAAATTACATATCTTAATCACAAATGAAATAAAGAAGAAAATCTTGCAGTTTATTATAGTTTTTCATAGTAGTCGCAGTGTTTAGCGGTGAAACCTGACTCAATGAGTGGCAATCACACTAGAACACTTCTTTCTCCGAGCCTTTTCACGACTATTTTGGGGTCGGCTTCCAGTCTTTTTGTTTTTGCTTAGCGTGTGCAAAATCCTCATGCCATCCGGGAAGGCGGCGCGGCGGGGCGTTTCGGACTCCACCCAGAGTGGGTGTCCTACCGACTAAAAACCACACGGTGTTTACTACTCACCACCTGAGTGCCGGGGGAGCGGTTTCCCAATCGTCCGCGACCCCGGCCGGCTTTCAATCTAACCCAACCCAATTTCTGGGTAATACCGATACCCTGAGGATAGAATGGCTGTCAGCGGCGACGCGACGGCTCCACGTACTCTCCGAAGCACGGTTGTAGCGATACTACAATCGCAAATAAATAATAAAAAATATTTAAAACAAAAGTGTTTATACAAACATTTGTTGCGTATGGGATGGGATCCATGATCACAGAGAACTTCGCGTTGTGTCAACCCTTATCCGAACCATTGGCTTGTTGTCACTGCTACCTCGGTTAGTTTCCATTAAAAATCACCCTAAAATCACGCTGAACACAAGAAGCCCTATTAATGTAATCACAACACATTGAATTAACGTCCTTTTAATAGGGTGAAACCACCCGTCATGGCCAACGA
Organism: Acronicta alni; assembly: GCA_964056405.1. NCBI lineage: Eukaryota > Metazoa > Arthropoda > Insecta > Lepidoptera > Noctuidae > Acronicta > Acronicta alni. Next base: position 3,161,476 of record OZ043916.1, on the reverse strand, counting down.
TCGATGTACGAGTATGACGTCAGTCGACTCATTATCATGCGATTAAATGTGTCATTTAGGACGAGAATTAGGATTTCCATACGGGAGAATAAAAGCGGTATTAAGCTTTTCAACAGCATGGGAAATAAAATAACTATAGAAATACCTTTAATTAAATTGATTAATGTTTTTACCAATTTATTATCCTGTTCTATTATTTAATGTATTTATCTATGTGCGTCATCCAAACATACATGCAACATGACCTTGCATGCCTTAACATACATTATAGATTATAGTAAGTTCTATTATTAACTTTATTTACTCCATTACTGCACCAACATTATGTAGGGTGAAACCACCCGTCATCGTTCTAGTGACCGATCGATGTGTGACGTCACTCGACTCATTATCACACGATTAACGCCACCATCCAACATTGTTGTATGTATGTATACAACCTCCATTTGGTTTGTTTATTGTATAATTATTATGAAACGCATTATTATTAGTGTATAAGGAATTAGTATAAAAATAGTTTTTGTTTTTAATATTTAAGATATAAGTACCTAGTCATATAGATTTAAACCGGACACAAATTCAAACTTCGAGCTGCTATTGAGAATTTCATAGAAAAACCCTATAGTACAACATTGCATATTATAAAGTTGGTTCATCCACGTAAGGAGTTTTTCAATTTATTTCAATCGACCTCTTCTTGTTTGATTCGTTATAGTTCGATTTTCTTAATTCAAAATCGAGTAATTACTAAAAAATGTGATAATAGCAATTGCCACTATAATTATCAAGTATTTATTGAACGATGTAATAGCTTTGACTCAAAGGCCGCCGATTAATTACGATGCTAATTGGAATGTTTGGTAAAACATATTTTGATGTTCTGTTTTTCTTGACTTTTTTTGTTCTGTGGATCGATTAGCACTCAGTTTTAGACTAAATGTTTTGAAAATAACGTTGGGTGTTCTTGTTTTTACTTTTAAATTTTGATTTAGAGATATGTTCACATTATCGGTCGGTAAGTTTAAACATTTTTTAATTAAAAAATTGGAAACAAATGTCTTTTAGACACTCGAAACTAATTCTTCCTTTATTTTTAAATATTAAATTTAAGGTTATACTCTGCTGAAATTTAGTTCATAAGGTTAAGTCTTCTGTAAAATATGTGGTTAACGTTGTGAGTTACACATTTATATATATTTTTTGTATCGTGTACTTATTAAGTAAGCATTGTGTGTAACTGTTTGTTTTTCCAAATATAATAAATAAATAAATAAACATGCATACACACATAGTTATGATATTGCTACCCCAAATGATATTTTATGTCTATATAGATTACAGCAGAAATCAAGAAATTATATGAATTACTTCAAGTAACTATTGAACGGAAGTAATTTAGATATAAAAATTGTTTCTGAAGCAGAAAGCATGGATTCACGAACGAAAGATCGTGGATTTAAAACCAAACATTATGGATATATATCGGCTGTTAGCAAGAGCATATCTTACCTAATGTATTTTTTTAATAGGTGACTATTTGAAATGTTTGAATTATAAAGTTCGTAGATACGTGTAATATTTTTACGAATAGGTAGACTTTACAGTGAATATTTATGACGTCAGGGTTGCTAACCCAATATTTAAGGGTAGAAACATTCTGCCAATTTCACACGGTCTGAGTATTGAACCTTTTTGTGAATCGATAAAAATGTCTATTTATATTGCGCCCTTCCGGCAACAGTGTATCTCGCCCTATATTAGGTCCTTAACACACAACCTTTACATAATTTATTTGGAAACGTGGGTCATATTTATTATTCATTTTGGCAATATTTTAGGATTTCTGTGTATTACAATATACTGGGTTAGTTTTAAAATACTAATAACCTTGCAGGACGAGTTGCTGACGATTCGGACACAATATATTGGGACACATTGTCCGAATTGACACATTTTAATTTTAATATATTTTTAGTGACAATTCGGATACCATAAAATTATTGAAGCTATTTAGTACAGTCAGACAAAAAAGCGTTACCAAATCTATTTTAGAGTGGTTTAGACTTTTATATATGCATGATGAACATGCTGGTTCCCCATCTCCTAAAATAAATATGTAGGTAAATATTTCTAAACACTAAAAACTGGAACGATAAAGTCTCTCTGATGAAAAATTTAATAGAAATCTCATACAACCAGATCTACCATTTCAGTCCTAAAACCGTAATCCTAACTAATATTATAAATGCGAAAGTGACCAAATATAATCAAACATTTATTTGACAACTTCTTGTTTTTCTAGAAACCACACGAACATTCGCGGAAAACAGCTTATTATTACAACTTTATACTTAGACAAATACAAAAATCTTACACAAAAACTAATTACTAAAGAGATAGAAAGAGTGTTTTTTCTATGCATCTATTAGTGCTTCAAATACTTATTACCCAACTGCCAAGGCGCGTATCTATGTATGTGGGTTTAGAATATTATTTATTAAAAACGGCATCTTTCGTTAAAAATAAAACTGTATTTTACGGATGGAGGACGGATTTCTACAATTAAGGTATCGTTGGAAGTTTTTTATCTGACTGTACAATACAGCTTTTTTTTATTGGTGTCCGAATCATCAGTGAAGAAATATTAAAATTAAAATGTGTCAATTCGGACACTGTGTCCCAATATATTGTGTCCGAATCGTCAGCAACTCTGCAGGACTATTATGCCATGAATTCCATGGCCATGGAACATACATTCAACCTACTAAAATTCACGGAGGAAAATAAATTAGTAGGGGTAGGTACACACTTTTAAATTGAATGCACGTGTACATTCGTTTAGACATTAAAGATCCAAATACGTTGATTGGTTGACTGCACATATTAGCATAGACCAGATATCCTTGGTTTTAGTGATCTTCAGCTTAGTTAAATACGTAGTAGCATATTTAAGGAGTCTGCGATGTTTAAATAGGTGTCTTCATTATAATTTGGAATAAAAATATTCCAAGGTTTTATAAATTATCATAATTATAATTTATTGCTCAGCGTGAACAATTAAATTTTAACTAGTATATGCGAAACGTTTTTATATCTCCTTATGTTACGTTTACGTTTCGGATCCTTTAAGTCTTAGATATGTTACATTCCGTAAAAAGTATTTTTTTTTCATACCATCACGCGTGTAGTCCCGAAGGGTTAGGCAGAGGTGTACTAAATTCCTAATTGTACATCCACAATTCGCCGGTATGTTTAATTCCCATGTAATAGGGTGTGAGCCTATTGCCATTAACTGGGCACAAATCTAAATTCAGAATTGAGAATTTCATAGAAAATACCAATAACACTGCTCGACCTGGGAATCGAACCCAGGCCCTCCAGCGTGCCAGTCGCGCTTAGGACCACTAGACTAACGAAGCAGTTAAGTGTTTAATATAGCACATGTGTCAGAATAAAAACTAATGATGTTTTTCTTTTTCGTTTACAGGTAAGCATCAATTGAACTAAAGCGTCTACATCCAAACTGTAGTGAGTACCGAAAACTTTCGTTTCAAAAGGCTTCTGTAGCCTTTTCTGGCATATCGCCAAAAGATACGTGTTCATACATGATCCGACTATCACAGGTCTGTAACCAAGTACTTGAATGGCAACAAAAACTTACATCTAGACTGGCACTTCTTAGCCTGCCAAACTCAAAAAATTATATGGCCTTTCTGTTTTTCTCGTTCAAATTCCTTCCTGGTCCTTAGGGTTCATGATGTGGAGAGGCGAGGTGTATTGCCTTTCCATCCAAGGGAGGATGCGTCCTCCGATCAGGCGGGTGTTTTGCCTGGCGGGCTACGGCCCGACGGTTTATTGTCGGGCATTTGTCATATTAGCCCTAATGCCATCAATAATAGTAACTTAGTTTAAAATTATGCCCATGACTTTAAATTCTCCCTGTATATGTATTAACAATTAATGTTATTATCTTAATTTATACTCAAGTAACCAAAATGATGTAACCTGGATTTTAATATTGACAAACTTAACCATCATATAGGTTAGAAAAAAAAAACTGACCACAACGATTCACTATTTATTTCATTCATTTTTCAATATAAAAAGCCCTTTGTGTACACAACTTTAACAGGGTATAAACACCAGTTAATGGCCAAGGAAATGAAGTGGTATTTATTTATTTTTGCATTGAATGTAAATAATCAAAGCACATTTATCAGGCTACGTGCAAGCGATGAGTTCATGGCACAAGTTCCCATGATAACGTCATTCGAACCACAATCATGGTAATTACTTTTTGTAATCATCCTTCTTGGTGGTTTATAAAGGAAAAAACAAGAAAATTATCATCAATAACTTATTATTTATATCCCTTTAATGCTAATAGGTTATGGATTATCTTTACCGTGATTCAAGGTTAGAGTATTTACTGTGAACCATAGATGCAGTATATTGATAGGTAGTATATTTATTTCTAACACTTTCGCGAATATTAGAAATTGAAATAAAACTACTTTTTACGGATTTTATCGCGTTTTAATGATATTATTAATCCCGACGTATCGGATCCTTTACAGGGTCCGTGGTCACGGGTACATTAAGATGACGATGGACTCTATAAAGGATCCGAAATGTCGGGATTAATAATATCAATATAACGCTATAAAATCCGTAATAACTTTTTTATTGTTGAATTTTATTTTTATTGTTAATGTTTTATCAACTAAATGTAGTACCTACCTATACATAAAACTGACATTCTAGTAACATACTCTTTTATGGAATATGGCATATCCTCATAGATCGTCTGCCACCTTCGGAGGCGGCAGAGTATGTAGGACTCGTAGGTACAGTCAGCAACGAAAGTCGCTGAACATGTTGAAATCTTCAATATATTTTTTAAGAAGTATGAAGTTACTGACCTGTTAAGTCTATGCGAAATAATTGCATAGATGACCATTAAATATTTAGGTTACCTTAATAGAAAAAAACTTTTAACAAGTTTTGGAGCTGTGATGTTTTCTAAATTTTGCTGTGTTCAGCGATTTTGGTTACTGACCGTACCTGTGTCACTTTCTGACGGACTGCCACTATGACAGTTTCAATAATATACCTACTACATCTATGGTGTTAAGCGCCTTCCATTTATACCATACACTTCTGCTTAAACTTTAAGGAAATACAAGCATGACACGATATGTTATTACCGGCCGGACCCGAATGCAGTTTACTGAATCAATCATCATTTATAAAATATGTTTGTTTTATCCAGAAGACCACACACAGTACTAAACTTATTAGCAATTCAGATAGGAAGGTTCAAACGCGTTGGACATTGAACTAAAGCATTAGATGCACAAGTACAAGCTGTAATTACTAGAAACTAGTATTCCTGTTTACCTCACCAAGGATTATCGTGATGTCATCGCATTAATAGCACTTTATATTCAACTCCAGAACGTTAGGACGCGCTCAATTATTTATTTTTGTGATGTAACTGTTGCAATAAAATAAAATTATGTACATTACAATCTTCGTGGCTCGTTCTCTGTCAATGGTCGTTCGTCTGTAGCAGCGTAGCTCCTAAATGGATGAAATAATTTTAATGCGTTGAAATAAAACTACTCTTTACGTATTTCTGACATTTACGCGAATATCATACATTGAAATAAAACTACTCTTTACGTATTTCTGACATTTACGCGAATATCATACATTGAAATAAAACTACTCTTTACGTATTTCTGACATTTACGCGAATATCATACATTGAAATAAAACTACTCTTTACGTATTTCTGACATTTACGCGAATATCATACATTGAAATAAAACTACTTTTTACGGATTTTATCGCGTTATATTAATATTATTAAATCCAAAAATAAAAAGTAGTTTTATTTCAGTGTCTAATATTCGCTCAAGTGTCAGAAATAAATAATTTTAATGCGATTTTATCTTATCTTTTTTTTAAAAAACCGCACTTGCCCTCACTTGCCCTATGGCCATGGAACCGTGAAATTCGCCACGACCATGACAGGCTATGATTCAATCTTCTGGACTATTTCAATTGTCAAGGCCTTTCCTCGCATCCTAGTTGAACGCGAGTGCTTCCTACTAGGGCTCTTCAATCAAGACAATTTTCGTCGCAATCGAAGGCATATGTTGTTTGCTGTGTCATGTCGTACCGTGGCCCGTAATTAATTATGACTCGCTTAAATGGTGAAGGAAAACATCGTGAGGAAACCTTACGCATGCCTTAGAGATTTTTCTCGACGATTTGTGAAGTCTGCTAACCCGCACTAGGCCAGCGTGGTGGACTATAGCCTAATCCCTCTCAATATGAGAGGAGACCCGTGCCCAGCAGTGGGACAGTTTAAGTTTTGATGATGAAAGAAACAATAGCCCTCTCGAGGATTGAAACGATGGTATTTCTATTTATCTTTGACCTTGATATAACTAAATCAATTCTTGTTGGGTAATCTATGAACTTAACCCCGAGTAATCTTGCATAATCGATCTAAATCTTACTTACAACTCAATTTATAGAGAGGTTGATTCAGATTCGTTATCCAATTATTCGATTTGCATATTGATTTGAAATCGGTTCGGTAAATGTCTTTGCTTCTGTGAGATTAATCTAGAGCTTATCGAATTACTGTTGTAATCATAAATAATAAAGTATGTAGACAACTAATTGGAGCTCATGATTAATTATAACTACGCTGTGGACAGTCCGTGAGACCTTACGTAAAGCCTTCTGTCCCGGTTGTCATGCGAACACCTATGAAAATCATTGAAATTAAAACTACTTTTTACGGATTTTATCGCGTATATTGATATTATTAATCCCGACGTTTCGGACCCTTTACAGCGTCCATGGTCACAGGTAGACTGTAAACTACTAGTCAGTCTACCCGTGACCTATAATATCATTTTTTTTTATTCAGCCATTATTGTCCCACTGCAGAGCAAAGACTTCCCTACCCTCCTTCTACTCATCTCGGTTTAGAGCCTTCTGCGGCCAATCCTTCCAATATCGGTCTAGCTCGTCCCGCCATCTCCTTCTGGGCCTGTCCTTATAATATCAATAAAACGCGATAAAAACCGAAAAAGTAGTTTTATTTCAATATATAATATTCGCGTAAATGTCAGAAATCAATAAGCTATGAAAATCAAGTGGTGGTCAGACGCCCAAAACCTGACAGCCACTCTATCCACAAGATATCGGTATTACCCAGGAATTGGGTTGCGGAGATCTGTTGCTGTCGCTTCGTGTAAAATACTGATATTCAGCCGCATCTGGTTAGACTTGAAGCCGACCCCAACATAATTGGAAATAATCTAGGAGGAAGACCTAATTGGACGTCAAGTCTAAAAATATTTAGTTTAATTCTTTTTCTGCATCTACACAAATTAAAAAAGAAGATCTAGTTATATACTTTCTTCTTTTCTTTCTTTCTATATAGACAAGAAACGAAAAAAATATAATTAAGTATAAGGATTTTTTAATTTTCTGAAATGAAAGTCAAAACTGGGATTAATGTTTCATGTCAACATATACGTAACAATATTGTATTTCCATTCCACAGAACACGAATATTATAGGCGCAACCTATAATATATCCAAAATTACTTAATACATTCCCCTATAATCAGGTAGGGTGAAAGCCCCAATTTTCGTCGCACACGTCCCGTCATTTTCGGTCACAGCGTAACAAGGATGTCGTGAAACATGTTGATTGGTGCTTGTAAGTTTTGTAAGTACCAATATAAATCATTGACTTGTATTACAAAGCGTGTCTAAGTCTCACGACTTTGAGGCAGACTGTTTGTGATGCTATTATGTGTAATCTGTTGCGTTCATGTAGGTATTGTTACCGTGATGATACGATATTAGTTTGTACCGGATGTTGGGATTGAGGAAGAATAGGTAAGTATGGTACTAGCCGCCATATGCATGACGTGCGCAAATAGGTATTCTTAGAAGATAATTAGGTAAATTTTAATTGAATTACTCAGAAAAAAATAGATTTGAATTCTAATAAGCAATTTTATTAATAATATTGTGTTACAAAAAATAGCCTATCTTAAATATTTTTAATTATTTCCTTCTCAAAACCACAGCAGAAACTGCGTTGAGAACATTAATTACGTTTTGTAACTTTTTAAATTAAAATTACCTACTCAACTACGCATTATTTACAAAATGACAAGATATTCCCACGTTGAATTTAACGTCAACTTTATATTATAACCTTGGCCTTGGCCTACACACCGATACACATCAAACAATATTCAATTTTCTACCGAAGCTTTTTCCCTGCTCTGTGCTAAATGACAGGACACAATCGCACAATTAGCAAGCCCCTCGTATAGAATTAACGACAAGAACATTGTTACCTACTCAAACACAAAAAGAATAATTGTCTCTCGAATACCACTCATTCGTCTCTGTGTAGCTGTGTGACGTCATCGGGACGTGTTGATTGTACCTCATTACTGCGTCCCATGTCGTCTGTAATTGAATACATGACGACAATATGAGCACTCACCCTGTCCCTTAAGAGTGATCACAGTGATTAGGTTTAATTTTATTTTCATTTGTGTTTATTGTATGGGTTTATTGGAATTGATACTTTGTCTTTTTTATTCTCATAGTTTGGGGCGACGCCGATGTTCGGTATTGTTTTTCCATCTGGCAAATTTAAATGTAATTGTAAAATTTTATTAATTTCTATGAATATATGTTACACTACATAAGTAAGAATTACATTCAGACAATACATACAGAAGCGTTAGCAGGATATCCTGAGGATAGACAGATTGTCAGGATTTTTGGGTTTCTGACTACCACAAACGAATGTCCGACCGGCAGCTTTACACGCCGAGGTAAAAAGGGGTCTGGAATTATTAAGAACGGTCACCCATCCACAGACTGACCGTGGACAGCGCAGCTTAACCTTACAGATCCGCAAATTAGCCACGAGCCCCTCTAGCTAAACAAAAACAGTGCTCGTATAATAATATGTATCTATGCGTAATGTATACGGGTCAAATTAACCTTCTCGGTTGAAGTAGGTTAACAAATTGCCCACTTATCTTCGCACCAACTCGTAAAATCGACTGAGGGGGAATTAGGTCAGTGTTATGGTAGGCCTCGGACTCACTGCCATACTCCGTCTTAACAAGGGGAGGAAAACACATAATGCTGAGCTGGCAACCCATTCGGGACAAGCATGCTGACAACACACAGTGGAGATTTTTTTGTTGTTGGTTTTTTATACGTTTATTCCTTATTTAAGTTTTACCCGACTGCGCAGCAGTGATAGCCTAGTGGTATGACCATTGAACTGCCAAGTGGAAGGTCTCGCTGTCCCACTGCTGGGCACGGGTCTCCTCTCACAAAATGAGAGGGATTAGGCTATAGTCCACCACGCTGACCTAGTGCGGATAGGCAGACTTCACACGACATCGAAAAAATCTCTAAGGCCTGCAGGTTTTCTCACGATGTTTTTCTTTATCGTTTAAACGAGTGATAATTAATTATGTCACAACCATGTCAGGGAGTAATTAGGCCTAGTAGTATTTGCGTATACATAGCATAAGTACCATCAGGCATTCCCCGAAGGGTTAGGTAGAAATGTACTAATTCCTCCCTCAGTTTGCCGGTATGTTAAAGTCCCAATGTAATAGAAGGCGAGCTTACTGCCATCATTTAATACACAAATCCAAACTGAGCTAGCTGCTGAGGGTTTAAATAAATGAATAATTGTTGGAGACATTTTATACAACACCATGTAGTCCCAAACTAAACAGAGCTTGTACTATGGCATTGGATAAAATACTTGTAGTGTTTTTTTTTGTATAAGTATACATACTTAAAATACAAACGCTTATGTTCATCACATATTTTTTTGTGTCCTGTTGGAATTGAACCCGCGTTCTCGTGATCAGCTGTTCGACAAGCGAACCACTAGAATAGAGACGTCGTCGTATTTATAAATAATAATTCAAAATTAATATCTTATGAGAATATCCTGTCTTCGTGATCATCCCGATTAAATTCCGACTTTATGACAAAGTTTTCTCCATTAAATCAGGTGATGATACCGTGGAAAAAATAAAGGAGCCCCTGCTAGGCTCACGCGCACGAAACAATTTTGTCATCCCATATCTTGTGTTAAAAGTATGACTAAACACGAGATAATACGATGACATAATTATGTCACACGACAGAACCCCTCTAGATTAAGACTGTGCCTAGTAACATTTAGACCTTTTAGGTATACCTAAGAAAGAGATATGTGACCTATTTCTATTCGGGTATCCTAAGGCGCCCTTCACAAATAATATTCAACATTAATATAGATTCATATGGCGCTGCGTAATAAACTATAACCCCGCCCGGTTTTGCTCATAAATTGTTATAAAATACATGGTTTATATCACTTATGAACCCGTTAACATAATTTTGTGCCGCGAAATTGTTACAATAAATTATACGAGCAATATTTTGTTAACAATATTGGTGTTTGTACGTAAAATGAGATCATTACTTTAACACTAGTTCTTGCTAGCGGTTCCACTCGTACCTCAAAGGAGTTTTGAGACAAAAGGTAGCCCATATCCTTCTTCAGTGGAGGGCAAGCGGTCGCACGGCCGATCACCTACGCGTTGGACAGACCTCATCAAAAGTACGACACAAACCTCCATAGTCCAGAGTTCACGAGACGCAGAAGACCGCAGCAAGTGGAGGCGCATCGCGATGGCTGCTTTAACCAATAAAAATGCAGCGTCATCAACCACGACCACTCTGTCAAGAGTGAGAGACTAAGGAGGATCCTTCTTCGAGGTTTACTCTGTCTCTGTACCAAATATCATCAAAATCGGTTCAGTGATTTAAGCGTGAAAGTATATCAAACAGACATACAGAGTTACTTTGGTATCTACATATAATTAAATACCGTGTAGTGCCACACAACTGCAAGAATGTGAATGATCAATGACGAATTAAGGAAATTTACAAGAAACTCTTTCTAAGAAGATGGCTTATTCTTTGATCAAAGAATCACAACAGTATTGCCATACAATGTGGCTATGTTTCCAGCCTTCTGGGAACGTCAAGAACGTTTAAGAGAGGAGTAATTGCACTCAAATTGGAGCTGCCCGACTGGGGAAGTACATCCGCCTTGCAGAAAATCGAAGTAAAATAACTACTTCGAGCAGCCGTTACAGTTAGCAGCATATCATCTTATTCAAAACTGTCAATTTCTTCCAATTAAAATGTTGATAGTTCATAATAATCGAATGAAAAAAAAATACAGTTTGCATTAACTTGAAGTTCTGTTGACTGTACAAGCTCTGCTTAGTTTGGGACTAAGTAATTAATGGTGCTGTATAAAAAAATGTCCCAAGAATTCGTCTCTGGGTTACTTTGGATTTTATGCCCGGCAAAAAAACATTACCAAAAATTAATTCCGTTATTAGGAACTATAGTTTACAATCGAACAAAACAGCGGCTTTTGACATAAATTATCTTATGCCTTGGAACCCCACAAACCTTCTGCATATTCATGAAGTTACAATTCGTATTTCGATATTTTTACGACCGGACCCTTCGTCGCAAAAAATGATTTTGCGATCCAACATGTTTTCATTAAAGTGACTTCAAAATTTATGTTCGCCTAATCAGGATCCCTTAATGGAGTCCCAAAGTCCCACTGTAAAGGAGGTAACACATTACGACGAATCGACGCTGAGATTTTACAAATCGTTATTGGATGCGTGTTACATGTAATATTGATGGAAATTATGTAAAAGCCACTTACATTTTAATTGCTATCAAAAAACAATTTATCATTAGAAAATTTGAGGACTTTTTTTATAAACAATCTCATGACTGCTACTGCTAAATGATAATTATTTAAGCTATATTTAAACTCAACCAAGATAATTATTAAATCATATCACAGAAAGATATTTTTTGCTTTCTGTAAAATCTTTTATTTCCTGTCTTATTCAATGGGAAACAGCAAGCAATAGAAAAATCCAATTCTACCCTTTTTTAATTGCTGTTAAAGCCTGGCAACACAGCAAAACTCTTCTGGGAGTGCAATACCAACACTTACCATAAGATGGCTCAACCACTTGTTTGCTGTTATATAAAAAATAAATCTGGAACAATTTACTCACGCTGTACTTCAAAATAAAACTTGAAGCAATATGTTTACCTACCTCCTTTTTGTTTTTACCTGCTCAGAGCAAAAACCTCCTTATTTTATGCCAATTATCTCGCCTCTGTGATTTATTTACCCATTTAAGACTGTAGGAATCCAGTTATCACTGTAAATGAAGATACTTGAAGTCGCAGCGGCTTTCGACAATCACGTTATACCTTTAAGGCTGATGCACCAAAACTAAATTATACCTACTAATATTTTAAAAGCGAAAGTAACACCATCAGTTTGTTTGTAACGCTTTCACGCCTAAACCGCTGAACCGATTTTGATGAAATTTTATACAGAGATAGATAAGACCTTGGAGAAGGCGCCGTGGGTAATAGCTGTTTTTTTTTTTTCTTGAAGACATCTCCTACAGTAGGACTAGCGCTGTGTTGCGAGGAACTTTATAAACATACCTATGACTCTATACCAGTGGTCCGCTTCGCCTTAACAACAACCAAAAGTAAATGCCAGACCTTAAATTTATCTTAAAAATGTATGCTTATTGTAAATTATTGTATGCGAAATAAGTTTGGAGGCAAAAAGTCGCTGCGACCGGTCGCAATTTGCACACATTATGCATCACGCCGCTCCGATTTACGCGGCAACGCCATTTTGTTTTGTTTTTTTTTTCGACCCATTGTGTTACCTAATAAGCTGGATAAAGGGCGAAAGGGATTAATAAGTCCCCTTTTACTTGGCACAATGAGATGTTATGCCTAATGCAATTTAAAAATATAAACTTTTCGGTTTGGTTTGGGCTATCTCATATATAGCTTTGCAGAATCGAGCATTCAATTCATCGCCTCATAAGTTTTTCTAAAAGAAAATTTCTGACCATCTAACCGCATACCTAAAATGTGCTTACATTATTAATGGTGTTCCGATTTGAAGGGCAATGTAGCTAGTGAAATTACTGGTCATATGAGACTAAACAACTGAAGTGTCAAGATAATGCGCCAATGATATTACCAGTGCTGTATGCTTGTTTTCTCATCTCATAACAATTAAAAAAACATACCTTCCCTAGGGCTTCATGGAGATTCCCATACGTTATAAAAAAACCTATCATTGCTTGATTACGTCAACATCTATACATCTTCAAAACCATGTCAAAGAATATAGGTACCCTCATGACCTTGCCAGTCAGCACTTAAGTACTTGCTTCCTTTCCCCTTGGCGGAACACCGGACCCTGGTAATACTGAAGCTTATTATTAGTATTGCAACAAATATACATACATACATGATGTTTTCCGGCGCTACCTGGTATTTTAACAAGGCTTTTACGCGTCAGTACACGCAGACAAACCCTTTTTATTATGTGACCTCCATTCGACCGTGGTTATGATGAAGAGGTGTTTTTCGTAACCTTTTTTTGTCTTCATTTTTTGTACAAGACTGTTTCCATCTACGTGGTTTTCAATGCTGGTAAATATCATTATTGTATAAACTGAGCGACTGATGGCACCTCAATATTAGGGTAATTAATGCATATACATATGTGGGAGATCGGACAATGGGATTTAATTAGAGTTGGCGGGACAAATGGCTCGACGTGGTTATGATTATATGGAGCCGCACTGACTTTTTGCTGCAGCACAGTGCTGAGATAGGGACCTATTCTAACATCGCACAGGATAACGTACTTCCTTAGTTTTAAGACTTATTAATTTTTTTTGTTAAATTGTATTTTGTCCTGTGTTGTTGTCAGAATAAATTTTCTTTATTTTTTACCCGACTGCCGAAGGAGGAGGGTTATGTGTTTGACGTGTATGTATGTATGTATGTATGTATGTATGTATGTCCGTTCCTATGTCCGCTCGTAACTATTCAACGGTGCAACCGATTTAGATAAATGATACCTCATTAGATTTGTCATGATGGCACGAGTGTCACTGGGTACATGAAATTAAAAAAAAAAACAAAATGGCGGATTTTATGCGCTTTAATGCGTGGGCTGAAAAATATGTTTTGAGCATTCCGTATCATGTATTCTCAAATTTTCGGTAGCAATTAGCGAAAGCATTACATTACTTTATTGTTAAGGGACTTGTAGGAAATCATCTACTTTTTCATATAAATAATTTCTTCGTTAATGTCCGTAGGTAGTTTTAGATTGAGGTTAGGAAATACGATTTGTTTGTTATAATTTATTTATCAAGCATTCTGAATTATTTTTACTGTCCTTATGTACCTACCTATTTAGTTTTCTTTACGTAATATGTGGGTGACTCACATACACACATACATACACATAGTAAACCATTACATAACTGAAATAAATGACTTAAATACATATTATAATCAAATATATCAAACAGATTACTTAAATACATATTATAATCAAATATATCAATTCATGCATTCATCACACATTACTTGCACATAAATATATATTCCTTCCTATTATTTATATTATTTAGTTTCTTTCTTAGTATTTAGATAGTTCTAGTAAATTCAAAATCATCTTCATCTCAACATCGTAGTATTCGTGCGTTGTGACTAGCCAAACGTACGCTAGATCCAAGAAGACTTCTGAATAACCCTCATGACCTCAATTCGTTACAAGAATTAAATCGTTTGCGAAATCTTGCACAAGTAAATAACACACCTTAGTTTTAAATTAAGCGTCTGCAGATTTTTCGTAGTTTTGCACTAAAAATCCGGAAACAAGTTACGTAATTAAAATAACTAAAAAACCCGACTGCATAAAAACACTTTAAAAAAAACTAAAAAGACAAAAACAAGTCTAGTAGTCCAGACCTATGTAAAGTAATATTGAATAACTACACCATTTAAATGTTTTCATGATCGCTAAAAACATAAAATAATAAATTATAACGTAGAATAAAGTCAATCTTGCAGTCGGGACCCATTACTGGGAATTTTAGAGACGGTCACGATTTTGAATGGGTCCCGACGGCAAGATTGACTTTATTCTACGTTATAATTTATTATTTTATGTTTTTAGCGATCATGAAAACATTTAAATGGTGTAGTTATTCAATATTACTTTACATAGGTCTGGACTACTAGACTTGTTTTTGTCTTTTTAGTTTTTTTTAAAGTGTTTTTATGCAGTCGGGTTTTTTAGTTATTTTAATTATTCTTTCACTGTGTCAGACGGGAGATCAATGACGGGCAGAGTGAGTGTGAGGGGTCCGGTAACAAGATGGGTCGATGACGTGGGTCGATGACGTGGGTCGATGACGTCAAGATTTTTTTCGGTCATACATGTATGTGATCAACACATGACCAAAAAAGAGTAGCTTAAGCAAAGGGAGATCTATACTCAGCATTAGATTCGGCTTGTTAATGAATGAAAATCAGGTTAGGTACTTATTGGTCCAACGCTAGCCTAGCCGATATATAAAAAAACATGTTGAACATGTTAGCGTGACGATCTTTACACCTAAAATCCAGATTAGATTCATCTAGCGTGAAGTAGGGCACAGTGGGATAATTCCACTCAAATTAGAGCTGCCCGACTGCGGATGTCATACCTCCGCCTTGCAGAAAACTGAAGTGAAATAACACTGTTGTGAGCTGTGTTGTGTTCCTAACGGTGAGCAAGTGTTCCGTGAGGAAAGATGTTGGCAGTGATTTTGACCCTTATACTGCCAACACAACTATTCCTCTTTCGTTTTACAGGGTCGGCTACGCGCAAGTTGCCCCTGGTGTTACAAGCGTGTATAGGCTACGGTAACCACTTACCATCAGGTGGGTCATACGCTTTTTTGCCACTTGTGGTATATAAAAAAAGCTAGCTCATGATAGAGAACTTGATATACTAAAGAAAATACCAATTAAGCACTTAAGATTCGATTATTGATAGACTTTTGAGGTTGTGACAGTAACAAATATCAGAGGATTTGACGTATCAAGTTTATCATGCTCTGAGGCACTGAAGAGCTTTATTGAATTATACCGGCGACCCATCCACGGACTAACCGCGGTAAGCACAACTGAATCTCTCAAATAAATCGTGCAGCTGTGTTGTTATTTAATGACGTGTTAGCAAACGTTTCGTTACTTTACAATTACGCGGCACATAAGAAATTCACTTACGTTGATAAAAATATACAACAAAAAAGAAGCCAAAAAAACCGATAACGCTCATTATTTCCATATTAATCTTCCAATAACCTTAATAACATTCCTTCCACTAACAACCAATAAAAATTGTTTCTACAATAAAAATATGTTTAACAAAATTGCTCTCACAAGAACATCTTAAAACGAAATCACAAGGGCACCTCTAAATCTGTTCTTTGCCCTTCGATATTAAAAAGAATACATCGTAAAATCGAATCGAATGGACGAAAATATCGATGTTGACCCATAAACAAAGTAATGGGAATCGTTCCCACGATTTTTAATAATTAAAAGCACGTTATACTTACTACTCCACATTGTTATGTGGGAGGAACTGACCATAAATTCCGCTCCAATAATTGTCCCGATCCCCCATTTGTTATCGATTAGTCGGATTTCTAAATCGATATATCGATTTGGTGATACAAATCGGTGAGGCGTAGCGGGCGTTTAAATTCCGACCATATATGTCGAACTGAGGAACTGTTCTTTATTTAAATGTTTATAGGTAATGTGAGTATTGAATGCTGGCTGATATGACATGACATGTGTGGCCATTACGCCTATATTTCCCGAAGGAATAGGCACAAGTGTACGGCTGCATACGTGTGTATTTACGGGGGTCACAGTTTGCCGGTAGGTATATTTAATGTAGGTAGGTATATGTAATAGGGCAGCCTATTTCCATTTAACTTTCATTTTCAACTGGGAAAATTTGACAGTTTTGGATAGCGTGATATTACGTACAGACGCCAGCAGGTCAAGCTATCCATAAAAGAGGAAAGTATGTGTATGATAATAAATTCAGGAGCAGCTATTACCTACGTTTTGAATATTTTCTTGTTGTAGGAAATGTGCCAACTGAGCATGAGGACGTGGATTACATTCGAACGTAAGGTAAAGCCACTTATGAGAATAACATCTTATTCTCATAAGTGGCTTTACAAAATTGATTAAATTGACAAATTTAATCAATTTTGTTCAGGTTTTTTTATATCATCAACCCGTTGCTCCCGTTGTTCCTGTTGTTGTTAAGGATCTACTCCAGCTAGGTACCGTCACCACATTGAGCCAAGTGTCCGGCCAAATATCATTTGGGTTTAGATTAGCAGCTTAAAACGTCTTTAGCAACTATAAAAACAACATCAAAGAACAAATAAGAAATGCAGTGCTGCTGGCATTTAAAGTTCATAATTTAGTACGCCAAAGTATTACTACATAGTATAAATCAAAGTTTTATTATAAATCTAAAATCATTCCCAGCATATTTCTCAAAATCTCATAGAAATAAATCATTGTAATTATATACCCCTTGCTTACGGGAATACCTCTAGTACCTATATAAAGAAACCACCTGCCAAAATTCAAGTTACAAACTTGGCTTTAAAGTTTCTCGAGTAGTATTTGATTTTGCATTACAATTTGATAAAACCACATTCACTCACAAATAACTGCATCATAACGATACCGGCACAACCCTAAATAATAGAGATGCAAACAATACCATACCAAACAATCGAGACCAAATAGATATTGAATCAAATATCGCGATCCTCAAACAATACTCGGTATCGATCTCTGGCCGCATTTCGGCGTATTTAGCATCCCGTAATGAAAGGACCCAATCAGGCACGTGAAGTATGACCCTAGGTAATTGGGTACCGGTTTCGGTTTCCATCAATACCGATGCTATTGTTACATTGTGAATGAACGATTATTTTGAAATGGAATTTGTGATCCTTGGAATTATATCGGACATTATTTTTTAAAGATCCTTTCGACAAAGGAAAGGTCAGCGTATGTATTCTAAATATTCCTTTGCTAGGATAGTCTTAGTTAAATAAAGTAGACTGACTTTGATGTTCTTTATCTAATACCGAGCCGTACCTCAAATACCTCGTTATCTATTTCTGCTTTGTTGTTTTGTAAATATATTAAATATACAATAAAATGGTTATAGTACAAGGTTCGCTCTCAAATTTACATGAAGAAACTAAACTGAAAGGTCTTCTGTCTGTGAAAGGGTTCTGTCAGTGATTCAGTGTTATAATTTTATTATACTCGTATGTATAATAAATAACGCATTGATTTGTAAGTCAACTATGACCACCTTGATAATTAAACCGACTTCATATTATAACAAAATATACCTACATTTAAAATTAGATCGTAATTTAGATTATGGATCGAATAATGACACAACAAACATCGGTACCACAAGTAACGTATGACATCCCTATGCTTAATTTTTACATTTGACGTTGCGTTGAACCCAACAAGCGAACAAAACTCCTATTGTCCTGTTAATAGCCTATCGATTTGTTAAGTCAACTATGACGGGCTTTGTGGTTATTTACACTGACTTCCAAATGGTTGATTTTTTATTCAAAATTACAAAAGCGTCATATTTTGTATTGTTACAGTTTATACGCGTTTTAATGCTTTTGTTCGGTGATAACATATTGTTCATACATGTCATGGCAAACCTATGAAGCTTAACCAACCTGGAAAATGGGTATGCAAATATCATTGGGCTACTTGCTATCATATTATTCTCTAAATAGTATACACAAAGCCGTCGGTTGTCCGCGTGTGTTTTGATATTTCTGCGCTTACTTCTACTAAACTACGTAACGGATTCGGTTTTCTCTTTACACTTTCAACCGCCCACTATCTGCTTCTTTTCTCGATTCTTGTGCACCCAATGGTTGTCTGTAAGAAATTGCTTTTTATTTTTAATTCATACTCTATCTTTCTATCATTTAGAGAATTGCGAAAGGTTTACACGTATAATATACATGAATATACAGTACATTGCACCTGTGCGAAGACAGGGTTGGTCACTAGGAAACCAATAAAAAACATTTTTTTTTTCAGTTTTCTTTCGTTACAAATCTAGATTCCCAGTGATAGCCTATATGATATAGCCATATGTGACCATTGGGCTGCTTAAACGATGAAAACACCGTGAAGTAATCTGCATGCATTAAAAAATTTTCTCGACGGTGTGTGAAGTCTGCCAACCCACACTAGGCCAGCGTGGTGGCTTATAATCTAATCCCTCTCAATATGAGAGGAGACTCGTGCCCAGCAGTGGGACAGTATATGGGTTGACGAAGATAATTCAAAAAGGCGAAACAAGCGTAGTGAAAGAAAGAATACCTACATACGAAAAATTAAATTATTTGGACAACATTATTTGGACTAAGGCCAGTTTTGCTTTGATAAAAATATAATTACATTTCCTCATTTGCTTTAGTTGTGTGTGTAATGTTAATAAAATGTCTATGACTTTGATTTGAACAAAAATAAATCTTTAATATAATATAATATTTTTGGGACATTTTACACAACACCATCTAGTCCCAAACTAAGCAGAGCTTGTACTATGGGTACTAGACAATGGATATAATACTTTTATACATTTTTTTTTGTAAATACATACTTATAATACAAACACAAATACTCATGTTTTACCTACACAAACATTTGTGTCCTGTGGGAATCGAACCCACGACCCTATAATCAGCAGTCTGGCACTCGAACCGCTAGACCACAGAGGTCGTCAATCTTTATTTCTTATCTGTATTTTCCCTACATGAATCGCATTTTTTTATAATTGTGCAAAGGCTATAATTATACCCTACGAACTATTTATTTATTTATTCATAGTTTTTAGTTTTTTAGGTAGTAAGTAGTTAGCCCTTTAAATCAAATCTAATCGTAATTTTCTCAAAATTATAAAATAACAATTACGTAAGTGTACTAACAAATAGTTTCCTTATATCTGGAATTCAGTTTCCAACCTTGAAATATTTCTCAGGCATAATAATTAATAGGAATAACACTAACGAATAACTTCCGCAGTGTTGCAACAACACAAAAATACCACATTGTTTCTGGCAACACCATAAAGTAATCAAAGAGCGACTTTTACGGCCGCCATTTTGACGAATAGGCGGGAACTGTCAAACATTTTGTAAAGGATATAAATATTTTTTTGAAATGTAACTAACCAAAGAAGATGTATTTGTTTATTTTTTACGTTTTATGTTTTCTAACAAACGCCTACAGTAGTTTTGTTTTACAGTAGTTTTGTTTTACCTGGCCCCGTAAAAAGAGGCCAAGTTTTTTTTTTCAATTTTAATTATTTTGTTTACAGATTTTTTTATACTGGTACATTCCAATGAATGAATTCGATCTCAATCGAAACATTGGAGAGAAATACAAATGGTTCTTTTAATATTCTAACAGACTCTTTGCTTGAATGACGCAAGTTACTGGAATTCTTTTTTTTATAGTACATAGGCCAGCACATCAAGCTACCCCAATCTGTCAAGTTTCTTTGATTGATTTTCAACTTTAAAACAAAAGATTAAGGTTCATATACGATTGGGAAAGTTTCACAGTTTTGGATAGCTGGCGTCTGTACCTACGAAAAATCCTTATTGATTATCCGCCAACCGGGGTGGCGGCATGGTATGTCGCACTCGCACCTACCGACTAAAAACCGCACTTTCCTTAACTTGCCCTATAGTCATATCAGATTGGCTAAAAACACTAATATATGAAGAAATTCAACACATTCTAGTTAGAGTCTGCTAAAGAAAACATACAGGAATCTGCCAACACACACTGTGGCAAACAACATACACGTACAGGACATAACAAATACACACACACTGAACACACACGACACTTACAGACATATACACACCCACACGCACAAGTACACACAAAAAGCTCTGTAACTTCGTAAACAAATGTGCATTTTTCTTTTGTTTTGTATCTAAAGTATGTTTTTTGTCTCAACATTGTTATTAATAAATAAGGGAAGATGCGGGACAGCCCAACACAAGTATTGTTAATTACTTACTGGTGCTGCCTCATTTTACGTGGTTTGTAACAATTTGAGATATAATAAACTTTATTATTATTATAGTCATAGCCATGGGAATAAATAAATAAATTCGCGGTGGCTTAGTGGTCATAGCGTCTGGTGTACCTAACCAGAAGACGCAGGTTCGAATCCTGCCCGCGGTCGAATTTTTCCTTTGCTTAATAACTTTAAAATCTTAACATGGAAAATGCCAAAAAAATACAAAAAGAGTCAGTAGGTAGGTAGGTATTTTAACATTATAAGCGCTCCGTACTAAGTAGGTTATAAAATACTCGTTAATAAAAAAAAATGAAAAATAGGTTATGTTTGCTATTGCGCCCACAGCGTGCTTGTGTCGTGTATAAATACATGACTTGACTCACACACACACACACACACGCACTATCATCACCGTAATAATCCACCCTACCTGTGCCAATTAGCATTGAAGCTAGTTATATTCAGCAAAAGTACAATCGTAACAAAAAGTGTGTGTCAAACAAATTAAAAACTCGGTACAGTCACGCTGCTAATTGGAGTCCCTTTCAATTTCACGCGTTTAAAGCGCAGACATGTGATGCCACCGAGATCATAATAAAACAGTAAAACAAAAGTTACACTTTTGAAATAGGAATTAGTTTTTTTTTAACTCGATCTAATTTTTAAAATAATCCACTCTGCTCATGCAACAAGATAAAATTTACACACGTCATGTACAGGGGTCAGCACTCTGTACATGACGTCTACCCCATTCTGTTCATGGTTCATGGTTCATGTTCAATTGGGAAAATTTTACAGTTTTTTTTTATTCTACTAAGGTGGCAAACAAGTGTACGGCCCACCTGATGGCGCGGTTACCGTAGCCTATAGACGCTTACAACACCAGGAGTATCACTTGCGCGTTGCCGACCCTGTATTGAAAGAGGAATATTTGGGTTGGCAGTTAAGGGTCAAAGTCCCCCCACCGCCAACACAACGTTTCCTCGTGGAGCACATGCAACCTTGCTCACCGTGGGAAACACAACACAGCTCAAAGCAGTGTTATTTTACTTCGATTTTCTACAAGGCGGAGGTAATTCCCCAGTCGCGTAGCTCCAATTTGAGTGGAATTACTCCCACTATGCCCTACCTCTCTTAATTTTGGATTGTTTTTCTTAGTTTTGGATTGCTTGACCCGTTGACCTCTGTACCATCACGCCTGTATACCGTATACCAGTCATCACCATGCTCCGAGTCTTTTCCCAACTATGTTGAGGTCGGCTTCCAGCCCAATCAAATCTGGCTGAGTATCAGTATTTTACACGAAGCGACTGCCATCAGACCTCCGCAACCTTTTTCTGGGTAATACCGACATCTTAGGGATAGACTGGTTGTCAGTTTTTAGGCTTCTGACTACCACGAACAACGATGTATAACAACCGAGACCAACAGCTTTACGTGCTCTCTAAAGCACGATAGGGTTTCGTTGTGTTAAAAATGTTCACCCAACCATTACTGACCGCGGCTAGCGCAGCTTAACCTAGCAGATCGGTAGAACAGCGTAATTATTACTTAGCCAAGAGCCCTTCCGTACTGAATACCAGTCTAAATGACATTTTTAACAAAAATAATACAGATTTCTACACAAATCTAACGAACTAGTATTGGAATTTGATATCTTATACTATCTTTAAGCTGTGTAAATATGCTTTCCGAGCAAGAATCGGAATCCCGCGACCTGGAACGCGAGAGTAATCATTCAGCCGTCAAAGAACAGATCAGTCGTATTCTATTTCAGTTCTCCAAACGACTTAAACTGCTAGCTATCTATCGTGCACATTGACACGCGTATTTCGAGCGTTTTCTTTCAGCTTTCCGCTCCAGTAACCTGCACGCACAGACAGTCACAATCGCTTTGATCTATACGAATAGACGTTTCCGATATTATGCTAACAAATGGAATAGGTTTGTGCTTATTTTGGAACAACCTTTAGTTGGAAAGGTGTAATTTTTAAAGCGTAACGTTTTTTTGTTTGATGTTACTTTATAAATAGATTTTGTTTATCAGTGTATATTAATGTATGTTTTCTTTGTGACAATAAATTATTATTATTATTATAATTCTGCTAGTTCTTTTTCTGTCTGTTACTCTTTCACGTCTAAACCGCTGAACCGATTTTGGTGAAATTAGTACAGAGATAAGATTAGACCTTGGAGATGGACATAAGCTACCTTTTGTTTCAATAATTGCTTTGATATGCTAGTGAAACCGCGGTCAACAGCTAGTATTTTAACTCTTAAAGTCTAAAAGAGACCATGATTCTCTGAGTTTGTTTCGGCGTTTCTTCTCAGAGGTCGTCAGCTAGGAAATGCCGGCTCCATCTAGTTAATTAATAATTAGTAATAAATGTCATTGATCATGTAACAATAAAAAATGTAGGGTAGCTGTCAGTAATTATATCATCAAGACGCCCACCACCTCAGTCTACCCGTGACCATGGACGCTGTAAAGGGTCCGAAACGTCGGGATTAATAATATCAATATACGCGATAAAATCCGTAAAAAGTAGTTTTATTTCAATGTATAATATTCGCGTAAATGTCAGAAATCAATATCTTAAAGTCTATTGATTTCTGACATTTACGCGAATATTATACATTGAAATAAAACTACTTTTTACGGATTTTATCGCGTATATTGATATTATTAATCCTTAATTATTAATAATATATTAATTATATAATTAATTATAATTATAGGGATTAATAATATCAATATTCGCGATAAAACCCGTAAAAAGTGGTTTTATGTCAATCTTAAAGTCTAGTAAATATTCAGTTGGTAGTTCAAGCAGAATTTGATTGATAATCTCAATTTGAAATACAACTAGGTACAGCTCAAAGAATTAGATACCTTGACTTTTGGTTTGTAACAGTCGCTTAGTTAATTAAGCTGCCGTGGTCACCCCAATGGTATAAAATGATAACGAGGAATTAAATTTTTTCACTACAACATGGTTGAGTCGAACGACGCCGATACACGCGTCATGTGCCGTCTGTCCGGGCTGGTCGGCTCTTACTGTCGATGGCAATCTTTCACTTCTTAATTATTATACCTAATGGATTAAATGATTAATTATTATTGTACACATCAAACTGAATGAACATGACCTATTCAGAACATAATTTTAAATCAATAATAAAACTGTAATCAAGTTTTTTTTTAAACAAAAGGTGTGTCTATGGACTTTCTTGCTGGTTCTTTTTAGAACCGTGCAACTAGTTTTGACTGTTTAAAAGTGCTATTTCAATGCTCTAATTGATATAACAGCAGAGATAGCCTAGTGGTATGACCATTGGACTCCAAGTCGAATCCAAGGCACGCACCTCTGTCTTTTCTTAATCATATGCATATTAATAATTAATTAACTCGCTTAAACAGTGAAGGAAAACATCGTTAGGAAACCTGCATACCTTAGTGATTTTTCTCGACGTTTATGGAGTCTGCCAACCCGTACTAGGCCAGCGTAGTGAACAGACTATATAGTCTAATCCCTCTCAATATGAGAGGAGACCCGTGCCCAGCAGTGGGACAGTATATGGGTTGATGATGATGATGAATTTAAATAAAATATTTGACTTCGACTACACAACTAATCGATGGTCAGCGTGGCGCCATCTACATTAATTATCTTGTTATACAATTTATTTTACAACATCCACGTGAGAACTAAGCGATTAACATCATAGGGAAGTAATAAATCCATTGATTCACATCTAATGTGACAGATTAGTGATGTAGCAAAGGTATTTTCTATAAAAACTAGTTCCAAGATACTTATAGGTGATAAATGCTGTAAACAAAATGTATCTAGTTCTGGAATTCCATTTTCATAGTGGAATAAAAATAAAAATTTCGCTATTATTAGTAATAGTATCATTACATTGTATAACTTTAAACTTCACATTGTTTCTTTTCCTTCAATCTTGTTTTGACACAAGTTGACAAAATATATCCCGTAATTATTTTATCCTCCACAAACTCAACTAACAAAACATTTTCTTTGTCCCCAGGTACTAGTGAAGTGTTTCCAACATATGTCAACAGAAATCTTTCAACGATAACAGTGTTAGTGTTGATGTGGGGGTGTCGGTAGCTGATCGCACTGGCGTGGTACGGGCCCGGGGGGGGCGCGATGCAGGCGGGAGGGGGATGGTTCCTGCCCTGGACGATGGGCCTGCAGAAGTTTGCAGTCGCCCTGCCCATGGGTGGGGTGGTGCCGTTGGTACCGCCGCTGTTGGCGGCGCTGCCACAAGCACCCCCTCCGTTGAGGCTCATTGCGCCTCCTCAATTGCCTCATCAGCAGCCTGGCAGAAAGGTACGAGTGCTATAGTTTTAAGATTTACATAGTACTTACAGGTTAAATCCATATCTATACACATAAATAAAAATTGAAGTGTCTGACAAATTAACAGCTCTTTCTTTCTTTCGTTTCTTTCAAATGCATATTATGAAAGTATATACGGTACTTAAATAAAGAAATCAATTTTAAAATTTGTGTCTGTCTGTCAGTCTGTTTGTTTTGGCTAATTAATCTCTGAAATGGCTGGACTGATTTTAAAGGGACTTTCACTGGCAGATAGCTGATGTTATATGGAGTAACTTAGGCTATTCCCATCTGATTTGGTGTGCTTCACACAGAGTCTAAACATTGTTGTATCTTTTATAATATAGTGTGATGCAGCTTCGAAATGTAGTATCTATGTAGTAATAGTCTTTAAACCATTTCATTGTCTATCAAACGTACCAAAAATCTTTTGTTAGCTGTTTCCAATATTCATGAAACTTCAAAAAAGTGTTTAACAGCACATTCTAAGTTGAGCCCGAGCTATCTGAGTGGGTCTTCCCCTTTATATATAATCTGGGTGCCTTTAAATCACGAGTGAATCGGTTTCTTCTAGACAAGCGCGCTCCACCGTAGATCGGAGTGTTTTTTGACTTCAGGCGAACTGGCGGTCAATCGTAGGCCTAAATTAACAAATATTTGGTAATTTAACTAATTTTTAATTTAATTAAATTTTTAACCCTTCTTTAAACGAGGCCTAAAAATAGCTCTCTAGCACACACGGTAGGCGGCAGCACAGCTCTGTCCCCGACGTTCCCGGCGGTGACCACTTATCATCAGGTGAGCCGCTTGCTCGTCTGCCACTGTAGGCTATAAAAAAAAGTGATTATGAGCTTCCTATTTTTTTGCATTCCATTTCTTCTTAACAGGAACTTATCGTATATTTCGCCTTTAGTTTAATACCTTTCAAATACTGACTATCTACTATAAACCTGCTGTTCAATACCTCTTATCCATCGAATAGACTATTTCAGTTCTTATGATAGAACGTCGTATAAAAAACATTAGACACATTTTATCATGAAGAAAGGTTCGATCGAAATAACCGAAGCGATCGTCTAAATATTTTAGTAAAACCTTTTTTAGTTTTTTATTGGCTTTCTGTGGTAGACAGAATGTTAAAGATAGTTTAATAAAACAAAGGGCTAAGGTACCTTAGGGGGGCCTTCAGCTTCTTCCTTGAAGACATATTAATAATCAAAAGCTTTTCCTTCAATAACTTTCTGTTTTTATAGAATTGATAATATAATGAAATAAAACTACTATTTAGGCATTTTATCGCGTTATATTGATATTATTAATTCCGACGTTTCGGACCCTTTACAGCGTCCATGGTCACGGGTAGACTTGACTTTTGAGCGTACATACATTGATAATAATTATATGTAACGCTCATTGAGCGAAAAAATAACTCTCAAAGTCTCTTGGTCAATCACTACATAGTATAAAACAAAGTCGCTTTCTCTGTCCCTATATCCCTATGTATGCTTAAATCTTTAAAACTACGCAACGGATTTTGATGCGGTTTTTTTACTAGATAAAATGATTGAAGAGGAAGGTTTATATGTATAATACATGTATATTGCACCCATGCGAAGCGGGAGCGGGTCGCTAGTTATACATAAATATAAAGGAAGATTATATACAAGTAGCAGCTTTTTAATCAGTTGTTAGCTTTGTTTTAATGTTAACAGGGATCGAGTTTTTGTATTTATTTAAAAAAAAAACAGATGACATGTCAGACGAGAGTATAGACTGGTGTCTTTCCTTAGGATATCAGTATTACCCAGGAATTGGATTGCAAAGGTTGCAATGCTGTAAATGATGCATGCGTGCCGTCAGTTGGACTGGTCTACTCAAAGCCGTTATAGCTCTTTCTTCAAAAGGCCATTTCAGACTTTGTCCTACATTTTAAGACACATATTGCTACTATTCTATATCTGGACTTTAAAAGAGACTATGATTCTCTGAATTTGTTTCGGCGTTTCTTCTCAGAGGTCGTCAGCTAGGAAATGCCGGAGCGTTCTAGCTTATAAAAAAACATGTAAAATATTGACTTGTAAAAGTGTCTGTATAAGATCTATTTACAGAAATAAATATCATTTATCATTTAAGGTCTGACTACAATCACTTCGTGTAAAATACTGATATTCAGCCGCATCTGGTTAGACTGGAAGCTGACTCCAACATACTTGGGAAAAGGTTCGGAGAAAGAAAGAAGAAAGAAAGAAAGAAAGATAGATAGAAAGAAAGAAAGATAGATAGAAAGAAAGAATGAAAGAAAATTTATTCTATAGTACGTTATTCTGTGTCATGTCAGAATAGGTCCGGAGGATAATAATGATTCGCAAGTTTAAAGAACAGAATTCGTTTCTGAGAACAATCTGTTGTCGTGAATTACCTAATTGACTCTGATTGTTACGGGGTGACTTGCGATTTGTTGAAATCGTTTTTCAATAGTTAAATGTATTGTTGCCATTACTAAGTATTTACTTTGAATTTTCCCTGCGGACTCTTTGGGTAAGTGTTGCTATCTAATTATAAGACTTATTATTATAGTATGGTAACTAAACATAACATATAATATACCATCACGCTTGTATTCCCCAAAGGGATAGGCATAGGTGTACTAATTTATACCCACAGTTCACCGGTATGTTTAGGTTAGGGGCGACCCTATTAATGGGGTACAAATCGAAACTCCAAGCTGCGAGAAATAAAAGGTACTGACTATTTCATAGCAGTGCGTGATCTAGAAATCGAACCTAGGACTCGTAGTGTAGTACTAACGCTTACGATGACAAGATTAATGGAGTATTTCTTAAAAAAATAACTACTTACGTTACCATTGATTAAATTAAAAATTATATCATTAATACATAATAAAAACAAATAAAAAATGGGAATATTTTTAGTTTTCGCACAGCACCATCTATCTAGTCCCAAACTAGTCAGAGCTTACACTATGGGTACCAGACAGACACTGTATATAAGACCTACTTATATACTTTTTTTTGTTAAGTGACACATAAGAAACACCCAGACAAACAAAAACACTTATGCCACATAAATATTTGTCCTGTGGGAGCCGAACCCATGATCAGCATTCAGACCCTCGGATCACTAAACCACAGCTGTCTTCAATAAACTTACCTCTATATTAAGGGAAACGGTTTTCAATACTTTTTAAAATAAAACCCTTAGTCTCCTTGCTCTACAATATTCCAACTACATAGACACAATTCCACAGACAATTTCTGATCTATTTTCTGAAGTCAGTGAGTAATAGAGAAAGACGTTGCCTGACGTGGGTCTTGTATCAATTACTAGCTGTAATTTAGGTCTAGAATACCTGAAGTGGAATATAGGCCCTTCGACGGACAATGGATATCTATAAAGAGTATTAAATGGTAAGGTTGAAGTTTTTTGTATCCATTTCTGTCTAGAGATGTTATTTCACCTACTCGATTGATAGTAATCGATATTTTCATTGAGTCTAAAAACTCAGGACAATTGAGGTGTTGAATATAATTTTCTTCGGCCACCTTTTTTTTTTGTATATCACTAAGGTCACAAAGAGCATACGGCCCACCAGATGGTAAGCGGTTACCTTATCATACACCAGGGGTATCACTTGCGCGTTGCCGACCCTGTAAAACGAAAGAGAAATAGTTGGGTTGACAGTATAATGGTCAGTCTCCCCACTGCCAACACAACGTTTCCTCGCGGAGCACTGGCAACTCCGCTCACCATATGGAACACAACACAACTCAAAGCAGTGTTATTTCACTTCGATTTTCTGCAACATAGGTACTTCTCCAGTCGGGCAGCTCCACTATGCCCTACCTCTCTTAAAAAAAAGTCTATGTATTACACCATACCCTACATGCTTACCTATAACTGAATTGAATTCAGATAGTTTCAATGTCCATTTTACAGACTTAAAAGTATTGGGTATTTGTACGACCTTAATCCTGGGTTAAACTGTTCACGAGCCCTTCTCTTGTACTTACTGACCCCTCTACTGTCACTTTTACTAACGTGAGAAGTGAGAAGGCAACATGGTTTTACTCTTCTTCTCATTGTGAGTGTACATTATTTGTGTTTATTTTATTTAGACTGGACTGTTCCACTTTTAAACAGGGGACCCTAATTCTTTGTGTGACTTTATTGTTGTGTCGTTTAAATGCAGATTGTGTGATCGAGTCGTTGAATTATACGTTGCGTGACACGTTTCAGTTGAGCGATCGGCTTCTGCGCCACGGGTTATGGGTTCGATTCTCCGCATGAAACAAATATTTGTATGACCTATATGTCTGGGTGTTCGTGTATGTGAAAGTTTGTGTTTGTAAATCTTGTTGTACTTTTTGTCCATTATTTATATATGTTAGTATATTAGTCTCCTACGATACCCAAAGGCTTGTTCACTAGTACGAGAGCTGAGAGAGCTTTAAAAAATATATCTAATATATAAAATTTCCATGTCACAATGTTAGTCACCGTACTCCTCCGAAACGGCCGGACCGATTTGTATGAAATTTTGTGTGCATATCGGGGAGGTCTGAGAATCGGCCAACATCTATTTATCATACCCCTAAATGATAAGGGTGACCCACCCCAATATTTTTTTTATGGCGAAACAACGTTTGCGGCGTCAGCTAGTATGATATAATAAGAAAAACAGTAATAATTATGTCTCCGATAGATGCCACTGACGTCACCTTTAAGCCGTATAATTTGGAAGAAAAATTCAACATCACAGACAGTGGTTTCGATAGTTTAGTGGCTAAAGCTTTCGGTGTACTTAACCGGAAGGAAGAAGGTTCGAATCCTGCCTGAGATCGAATTTTTCTTTGGCTAAAATTTACTGAAATTATTCTATTCGAAATCAACTTCAAAAAAATTTGTTTCCATTCAGCTTTTAAAGCATCCTCAACTGTTGAACAATGACCGCATCATGGGTTTGGCTTGCTTGTTTGTTCTCAAGTGAAGTTCTTAATTACGATAAAAAAACTGACTACTAAAAAGGTAGAAGACTTCTAGAAAGGGGGCTATGGGGTAGCCCTATAGCCCCTATATGGCCCCATAGCCCCCTTTTTTCTAAAAATCCAGTGCCCAGCTGTAACATAATAATGTGCATAGCTAGCACACACAAGCGGAATTAAATAACAAGTTTTAAAAAGATTAAGTGAGATCAGAAGGTCAATAACTTGTTTGAAATAGGTGCGATGTATGTCAAAGTCACATGTTTTTTTTTTATTTTCAACTAGACCATTTAAATATAGGTGCTTTTAGTTTTTAATCGACTGGAAGGAACTCATTTCGAATGTTTTTTTTTGTATGTGTATGTTACTCGATAGCTTCGCTGATCACGAACCGATTTCGATGTTTCTTTTTTTATCTGATAGAATATACTTCCTAGATGGACTCGTATCAATTTGGTTGGTGTACGACTATCAGTTCTGAAGATACAACACAAAATGCTTAAAGTTGGTTTTCAACCAAAAAAAAAATCAAATACTAGCGGCACGGATCTTCCTTGCATCTTTTTAAAACCACGTATTACGTCATTTATTTAATTGTGTAACCGCCGAAATCTTTTTTTTTTTTTAATTTTTTGCAAATAAGAGGTGCTTAACCATTTGTTACGCGTGTGTAAGACAAATCGTAATTATTACGATACAGTCCGAAGATAATATTGAGGAAGTAATTATAAAATATTCATAATCCCATGAAACATGTATTTATTTGTACAAATGCCAGCAGGTCAAGCTATCCAAAACTGTCAAATGGTCCCAATTGAATTTGAACCTTATTGTTTTAGATTAAAGTTGAAAATCAATCAAAGAAATTTGACAGATTGTGATAGCTTGATGTGCTGGCCTCTGTACCTACTAAAAATCTTTATTAGCTAAACTTTTTTTTGGTTATTCTTTTTTTTTACACACACATAGAAAATATATATTTTCTATGTGTTACAAAGGCGAGCTTTACTCAAAAATGATTTTTCTACCAGCAAACCTTTGACTGATCGTTGTTTAATTAAAATACAGGGTATGTCAAGTGTAGGTACAATCAATAATAAAATTTTAAAAAAACTTCTAAGGCCACCACGCTGGCCTAGTGCAGGTTGGCAGACTTCACACGCCGTAGTGAAAAATCTCTGAGGCATGCAGGTTTCCTCACGATATTTTCCTTCACCGTTTAAGCGAGTTATAATTATTTTTTATTAATACGCACATGGTTTCGAATAGTCAGAAGTGCGTGCATTGGATTCGAACATGAGACCTTTGATTGGGCAGTCCACTAGGCTACCACTGTTATTGTTATCTTTACATTATTGTCCTACAATTTGATGCACCAAACTTGTTCGAACTACGATTTTGCATAAAATAAAAATAAATCTTATTCCTGCATCGCTGATATGGTCATCTAACAAGTTATACGATACAATATGCAGAAATGAGCAGCTGCAGCACCTTTGTATTTATTTCATGCAAATATTTTCTATTCAATCTTTAGTAAAACCAGGTGTAGTAACTGTCAAAATGCGCCAACTGCGCGTCTGTAACACTATGACCAGTATAACTTGGCATACGGCGAAATGAGGAACTAATTGAAAATATACTGAACTCTGATCTTATAGATAACTTCACGCCTGTATTCCGCGAAGGGTTAGGACTTAAACGCACCAGGGAACTGTAGGTGTACATTAAGATACCCCTACCTGAATGTACACCTATAGTTCTCGGTATATATATGTATATCTCGAGCCTATTGCCATTAACCATTGTCCAATAATTAAGTCTCTTAAACGCGGTCGTGTTACTGCATATTAACCGAGTATTATGATAGTTAAAAATTATGATATAAATATTGAAATTTTTAGGTAGATGCCTAATAACATTTTTCCACTTACTGAAATATAATGAAAGGAATTAATTCGTAAAGTAACTTTTAAGTTCTGATATATTATATTAATGCTATTTATATACCTATAACCAACCTCTTTAGTCCTACTCAACGTCTATGATTTAATAACACCTACTATTTATACCTTCCTTTGCAAGTGGCGCCACCACTAAGTCTCAAGTTATACTAGCTAACTCTTTTAACAAATATATCAATTTATGTGAGCTAAGATTCACAAAGATGTGTACCTACAGGAGACTAATGTTCTCCCCATGCTGCCCCCTTAACAGGCGGTTGTCTCTCTCTTTTTGTATTCCGTCTCACTTCTTCAATGGTGTCATGTTTGCTATTATTATCTGTGGGACTAGTTTACTTGTACAGAAATTAGTGTGGTCTTCGTCATGAGAGGGAGAGTTTAGCAATAATATTAATGTGTTGTAAAAAACAGTGCAGTGAACTTTAATTTATCTAATGAAAAAATATTTCCGTGCTTATGTAGCACGTGAGAAAAAATATTTTGAAATACTTGCGTGTTTTTAAAATATGGTAAGTTTTTATTAAGACTATAACACCAGGATTATTGTTCTGGAAAAAATTATAAAGGATTTTGGAATCCATGGTTGATCCCATGGTTGATCCCATGGTTGATTCCATGGACTGCTGATCATGGGGTCGTGGGTTCGATTCCCACAAGACACAAATATTTGTGTGGATAAAACATGAGTATTTGTGTTTGTCTGGGTGTTGCTTATGTATTATAAGTATGTATTTACAAAAAAAAAAAAGTATATAAGTATTATATCCATTGTCTAGTACCCATAGTACAAGCTCTGCTTAGTTTGGGACTAGATGGTGTTGTGTAAAAAAAAAGGTCCAAAAAAAAAAAATATCCCATACAAAAAATCGTTGATCGTGATGAGTAGAAGTATATCCTCTTGACTGTAAGACGACAAAAAAAACACGGTGTATATCAATTGCTGTTGGTTATTCTAACAACAACAATTAAAACTCAGGCGTGATGGTATGTGGTACTCTGTAACTTACAACCTACACCACGCTGTAAGTAATTGGTTCTAGTATTGCCTATGTGAGGCGTTTAATAGTCCCGGCATCGTGTCATCGGATTAACTACGTTTGTATATCGTCTCCCCTTAAGGCACTGTTAGACGGTTTCTAATGATTTGAAATATAAGACCACGTCGAGTAGTAGTAGTATTAAAGATTTGAAAAAAAATATAATTACATTAACCTACAGGATTTTGCTTAATTTGTGCGTATATTTTACAACGGGGCAAAAAAATCACGATCACATAAAAACTATCATGACTAATTTTATGAAACCTTCACAATTACCTTCACTAAGTACTTATTCTTAATCCTGTTACACAGGTCTTACTTAACTCAGACACCAGTATTTATTTTAAGTGTTCTTAATAGTGACTCTGTGATGTGAGGAAAGATGTTTGGCCACTTGATACGAAACGACGACTTTTTTAGAACTATACTAGAATGTAAAATTGAAGGAAAAAGAGGAAGGGGAAGACCTAGACGAAGTATTGTGGAACAAGTGAAGGAAAGGGTGGGGATCGTGTCGTATCAAAACAGCTCCACCGTCAAGAGCTGAGGTCTTAAATTGAAAAATATGTGATGATGCGAAAAAAACAGATATACATATAATTTAGTCAATCAAATCAGCCTACCGTAGTCCACTGCTGGACATAGGCGTCTCCCAAATCGCGCTACAACACCCGGTTCTCCGCCTTCCGCATCCAGTCTGACCCAGTGGCCCTCTTGAGATCGTCAGTCCATCTGGCCGGAGGGCGTCTCACAAACTCATAGTTATGTCAAATAAATAATTATTTTATTTTTCGATTAAATATTGTACACTGATTAGCAGCGCACTTCGCGAACGCTCTTCGCTCCAACTCACTGGCGGTTATCGTCGCCTTAATACGGCCAAGACAGTATTGTACATGCCTTTAATGGCACCGCACTATGCTACATTGTTGACACCATAAATTCGGTTTATCATGGATGTGTGCGAACTTGGCTGGTATCACTTCCGGGCACGCGTTTTGTAAAATTAAATTATGGTCAAGGTGCTGTAGATAGCAAAATATAAACACTTAATTAATTTATTTAATGTGTTTGTTTAAATACAAAACATAACCTACTATCACGCCTGTATTCCTCGAGGGATAAGGCAGAGGTGTACCAATGTACACCCACAGAACGCCAGTTCGTTATGTTTAGGTTCCATGTAATAGAGGGCGAGCCTATTGCCATTTACCGTTGCCCTATTGCCACCAATCTAAACTCCGAGCTGCTACTGAGAATTTCATAAAATAACTTTTTAGAAAAAGAAAACCGACTTCAAGCATTGTGTGTAAAACAAACGAGTTTAACTAATATATCGGTTAATAACTGATCCACGCGGATGACATCACGCACGGGGCATCCATTTATTGTATACCAACCTTCTCCAGAATATAACAAATACTTGTCTGAAAACCGCATCAAAATCGGTTCAGCCAAACGCGAGATAATCGCGGACAAACATGCATACCTACCGGTGAACCTGAGAATCTCCTTTTTTTTAAGTCGGTTAAAATCCCAATAAGACTTTTCTCGGGCTGGGATTCGAATACAAGACCTCAAGCGCAGTCACCGCAACAACCACTGAAGCAGTTAGCAATTCAGTCTAAAATTAAAACGTAACTGGATCTAAGTTGGTATTGCCTGCAATAACAACGGTGTTTACATCGTAAATCATGGGGTAATTGCCCCCATAGGACCCTACTACGGTCATTAACCAACTCACTTGCAAATTAATGGCAGGTGCTTTCTTTGGGATGAGTACACTTTAGTATAGGCCTTAAGACTTGGACGCAGGTTCTATCTATGCACAGACTTGTAAAAAAAATGTTGGTCTTCAGTAATCTGTTTTGCATGAAGCTTAGCTTAGTTAATCCGAGGTAGGGCATAGTGGGAGTAATTCTACTCAAATTTAAGCTGCCTGACTGGAGCAGCTACTGAGAATTTCATAGAAAAACCCAATAACGCTTTGCTCGACCTGGGAATCGAACCCAAGGTCTTAAGAATAGCTTTATTATTAGGGTAATGAAACATTTTGCAAGAAAATAATAAACACAGTCTTGAAAAAAACCTTATGCGACCAAAGTTGGCTTAATCTTCATCAAAATTAATTTTGAATAAAAAACTCCAACAAAATTTTACGCAGTATAAAAATATGAAATTGCACGCCTCTAGACGTATACCCAATAAAACCAACGGGGAGTGTGTTAAAAATTCTTAATACCACCAAGGCGGCTTTATGTAGCATTATTAACGATTTTCTCACAAAACCACGCCTTTTACAGTCTAAGGGTGACCATACACGGCTCACAGTCCCGAGACGGTTTGATTCAAAAACGTATATTTTGGCTTGAATCAAACCATTCTGAACGTTTACGTAACAGTTTGATAGGTATGTCAAACACTTACGTAAATAATATATTTTTATTGTATTTGGCTGATTTGACGCGTTAGTTCGGTCGTCTTTACGACCCGTTTAAACAAATGCTTCAGTTTTGAACTGAATTTAGTAAAATGGTGCGTAACATCAAAGCGTACCGATCCTAACTGAGCAGAAGTACGCTTCAATCGATCTATAGATCAGAACTGACATATGAATCAGAATCGATATGTCGATCAGAATCGATATATCGATCAGAATCGGTACATCGATTCATGAATAATATCGGTAAAAAGCGATTAATCTCGAAATTACGACTTATTCCCAGTTGTCACCACCGTCTTCGTCACCACTGGTGACAAATGGGAAAAAAAATCCCATTTGTCACCAGTGGTGACGTCCCCAGTGGTGACAAATGGGAATGGCCACTCTTTTTGTTCCCAGTTGCCACCAGTGGTGACAGATGGGAAAAATAAATAGATACGTCCCCAGTAAGGCGGGGCTAGAGCTGAATATATAGTGATGTGAATTCAATTTTTTGACACGAATTATTTTAATTAGATGATATATTCTATTATAAAATGTACATTAAAACGAGAGAAATAAAACTTTTACACGTCACTTGGAAGACATAATTATATTTTTATAAATCACAATATTTATAGTAATCGAAATTAAAACTGCATAAGTACAGTTTTTAGTACTACAACTATTACAGATAATTATTTTACGTAAAACGATTTTCTTAGGTTTTTTCACAGTTTCAACACATGGAATGACGTCTATTTATGTAAATTTGTAATAAAATAGCACTTAATGAATACTTAATTACAACACATTTACAATAATTTTCGCACTCCCATCCTGCCGATAAACCCCCCTCCACTATGCTGTTGTCGGTTCGTAGATCAGTGACGTCACACTGATCAGTACATTCCTAACAATGTCAGGGTCAAGTGCGTCGTGCAGTTCTGGTGCAGTTTCGTTAGTTTTTATAAAAAGACGTCATGGAACTATTATGCTTCGCGCAGGATATCATATAAAAAGGAAACATAAAAGTGGGTTAATTGTGTGGGAATGCACCAAACGCAGACAAAACTGTAAAGGAATTGTTAAAATAAAAGTAAGTTTTCGGCCTTTGTTTAAAAATTCTATTATATTGTTGACATATTTTTTAAGAGTTTATTTATGTTGTAAATCTTATGTTTAATTATACAAGAGTTAACAAGAACGAATATACTTGGCACAATAAAACTTGAAACAATTTAAATCTAAAAAATGACGTGTAAAAGTTTTATTTCTCTCGTTTTATAATAGAATATAAATATCATCTAATTAAAATAATTAGTGAAATAAAATTGAATTCACATCACTATATATTTATCTCTAGCCCCGCCTTACTGGGGACGTATCTATTTATTTTTCCCATCTGTCACCACTGGTGGCAACTGGGAACAAAAATAGTGGACATTTTTTTCCCATTTGTCACCAGTGGTGACGAAGACGGTGGGGACAACTGGGAATAACCCGAAATTACAAGCATTTGGAAATATGCTCGC
The DNA here is from genome assembly GCA_964056405.1 of Acronicta alni. Taxonomy (NCBI): domain Eukaryota; kingdom Metazoa; phylum Arthropoda; class Insecta; order Lepidoptera; family Noctuidae; genus Acronicta; species Acronicta alni. The sequence goes on along the minus strand of OZ043916.1, from coordinate 3,123,946 downwards.
CCGACTCGTATATGGCCACATTAAGAAATTAATCCATTTAATTCCAACACTGTTACACATCTATTACATGAGTAATCTCGATGCAATTACCGTCAGTCCGTGTGTAATTTTAAAAAGTCAACTCTATTAGTGAGGGGATTTAGCGAAAATGAATTCACTTGCGGTATGAGTCGACTTATTACATACTCGCATCACTATACATAAAGCTATACATATCCAGTATATGCTGACCTTACTTGGTATAAGCTTTCTGTACAATCAGAGGTCAACTAATACTGGTTTTGGATTAAGTATTACGACTTCGTTTTTATTATGTTGCAGTTATTTTAAACCAGCCAATAACAAAATTGCAAGTAATTCTTTAATGAGCTGATGCTTGAGTTTAATTAGTACTGGCTGATTAAGAACTATAGATAGATATTAACTTGTTTGAATTTAATTGGTAAAATTAATTAAATCTGACTGTGTAAAGCCTATAATGTTACGGCTAAAGAATGCTACTTGTTTTTTTAGCGTTCCAGGTACGCACGACATTAAGCAATATGTTTCCAGTAAAACCTGACCTCTCATTTTACCGAAGACGTGAATTAATTTATCGAAATTGTGTACAACTTTATAGCAATCGAATAAGCAAGACAGGCCTGAATTCAATTCCACAGGTGAGCATAGTATTTTTGGGTATTTCTATGAAATTCTCAGTAACTGCTTGGAGTTTGGTTTTGGCTGGTTCAAGCTTGGGTCAGCTAGGCCCCTACTACATGAGACCTAACCATACCGGCGAACTATGGGTATATATAAGTACACCTCTGCCTAACCCTTCGGGAAATACAGGCGGTATAATCATGTTAACACAAGAAGAAAAAATATCACCTGCATCTAGTTTTTGCAAGCACGTTAAAATAATGTATGTACATTACTATGGTAATTTTAATAGCATGAAACCGATCCTACCTCAACTTGAATGTCTCTATTCCGGTTATTTATCGAATACCGAAATAATAAAAAAAAAATTGATCGGTAAAGTCCGTACTTACCAATTTAACCGTTTCTTTTAATGTGTCCCATCCCTATCATCCGCAGGCATGTTTTGCTCAGCTTTAAAAATAACCACTGTATTAATTAGCTTGCCAATGATCGTGAGATGAATTGTTCAGATATCGAGACCTAATTACGAGAAATATATACCTGTTTTAATGAAAAAAAAAAAAAACGTGTCCACAAGTAAATGTAAGTTGCTCAGTAAATACTTTTTTTAAACTGTTCCCGAACAAACCCTGTGTCGAAGATCACAAAATTATTTGTATCAGGTGATATTCAAATCAAAGTGAAAAGAACGCCCCGTGGAGTGCTCTACAGCGTTGCATATCATTCATTATGTTTCTTATCAAAAATCCTTGTAGATACAGCCAGCTGGAGACACTTATTTTTGTAAACTGATAAACTAAGCACTGTGCAGGCCACCGAAACTCCAGCGAAGCTTCATACAGTGTGTTTCATACAGTGTCTGTCAAAAAAAAAAACCGAATACTTTTTACTTTCTACTTAAAAAAAGGTTTTCTATTCTCGCTTTTTTTTTTGTTTTTAAATACTGCGCGAAATTCTTAAGAGTTTATTTTTAACATCGTATATATTTCTTTTATTTAAATATAGCCCGTGTGACAGAATCTAATAGCTTATTCTAAGTACTTTATCTAGCTTGATAGCAAAGTTGTTCAATTATGTAAATGAGAAATATTGTGCACATTTACTGTGTGATAACAGACAAGCGGACACATTACTTGTGATTTTTAAAATGATTGCGACAAACCAGAATAATTCCACTAGTATACGAGTATTTATCGTACCTTTTTCAATGCGCATAGGCGTACTCTTTTTATCACCTGATAACAACATGGAAAATATGTATGTAAACCTAATACATACGAGTATTCCTCTGGGAAAACACGGTTTGTCCAGCGGCTTGATTGGCTCACAGAGCGACTAGTTGTGAGTTTGATTCCCGCCTGAAAATATTTGTAGTTATACTATGAAGTTTGTTTGTTGTTACAAACTATTAAAATAACAATCCTAGTGATTCAAAGAAATAAAGCCTATTGCCATAAACTGGGAACAAATCAAAACTCCTAGCTGCTGCTGAGATTTCATAGAGAAACCCAATAACACTACTCGACCTGTGAATCGAATCCAGGACCTCTAGTGTAGCAGTCGCTCTTAGGACCACTAGGTTAATGAGACAATCTTTTTTTTTAAACGTTGCCCCACACTAGTATTTTCTCCTGTATTGTGGTTGCGAATTTGAATACATTACAATACAAAAACAGAGTACGTACTTAAAATTAGGACATGGAATTTAGTATTAAATATAATTTGCTTGAAGGATGTCACATTTATGTCTCCCGGCACAACCAAATAAGTAGGCATCAGGTGTGAACGAGGAATGAGCAGAGGGGTTTGGTTTTATTCGAAATAAATTATTATATAGAATACTAGCTGACCCCGCAAACGTTGTTTTGCCATAAAAAAAAAAATTAGGGGTATGAAAAATAGATGTTGGCCTATTCTCAGACCTCCCCGATAAGTATAGATATAATTTCATCAAAATCGGTTAAGCCGTTTCGGAGGAGTATGGCAACGAAAACTGTGACACGAGAATTTTATATAATAGATGATATTTTAGATACCATTATTGGCATTCAATAATTCCATGTATTAATTAAGTTTTTTTTTTTTTTTTTTTTTTATGTGATAGGGTGGGCAAACGAGCAGACGGATCACCTGATGGTAAGCGATTACCGCCGCCCATGGACACCCGCAACACCAGAGGAGTTTCAGGTGCGTTGCCGCCCTTTTAAGGGGTTTGGGCGTCCGGTATCCTCACTCACTCGACGAAACACAACGAAAACGTTATTTCACGCCGGTTTTCTGTGAGGCCGTGGTATCAAGTCCGGTCGAGCCGACCCATTCGTGCCGAAGCATGGCTCTCCCACGGTAACAGTTTAAATTCTTACATCCTACTTGACGTTTGTTACTCTTTCACGCAAAAACTACTAACCAGATTTGGATGAAATTTGGCATTATATAATTTATAAGCTGGATAATGTCCATTATTATCATACTAGTGTTAAATAATTTGTAGTATATCGTGGAGATTTGACGTTTTGCGAGGGTTCTAAATGACGTTCACTGTCATTGAGTTTCTTAAGTCTTCGCTAAAAGCCGCTTTATACCTCAATAATAATAACTTAAGACAAGTTCTTATTATTGAGGTATAACGCATAAAAAATAAAAATGATCATCTTTAATAATATACATTTTTATAATAAATTATAACAAGAGCAGAAGATGATAATGAAAGCACACGAAATTAAGAAACTCTTTCAGTTTAATTTTATCTTTTGATAATTATTATCTATTGAAATAAAACTACTTTTTACGGATTTTATCGCGTATATTGATATTATTAATCCTGACGTTTCGGACCCTTTACAGCGTCCATGGTCACGGGTAGACTGAGGTGGAGGGCGTCTTGATGATATAATTACTGACAGCTACCCTAAATTTTTTATTGTTACATGATCAATGACATTTATTACTAATTATTAATTAAAACTAGATGGACCCGGCATTTCCTAGCTGACGACCTCTGAGAAGAAACGCCGAAACAAACTCAGAGAATCATCATCTCTTTTAAAGTAACAATATTCAATGATCATGTTTTAGTTGTTAATTATTGGCAATCCGATTCACGCAGAACGAGCTCACAGTATCCTTTGGTCTTGCAGTTCTAGGCCTGGATTTTGGTATACGCGATAAAATCCGTAAAAAGTAGTTTTATTTCAATGTATAATATTCGCGTAAATGTCAGAAATCAATAAAATATTATCTATTTAATTTTTTTTTTTTTTTCGTCGCTTCAACCTTAGGTACTAGTGACATTAATATACTTACCTATAGTACATGTTTATCTACTGGTGTGCAATATAAATACACTTGAAAATATTTAGGCTGTATGTAGAATTTGATTCACACTGTCTTCAAAACAGTATTCCTCTATTAGTAGCATTTTTATAGTAATATTTAATTTTGACGACGTCTGTATAGTACCAAGTCTAGTAGTTCGAGTGTCGGACTGCGAATCACGAGCTCTGAGTTCGATTCCCTCAGGGCACAAATGTTAATGTGATGAACATTAAGTAGGTACTTGTATTTTGGGGTCGCGGGCGTTCAGAAAGGGGACTCTGTTCGCCCATCATCATGCGATCCCAGAGAAGACGGTAGCACAGTGGTCACGTGCTGCCATACACAGGGACAGATTCAGGGGAGACCTATTTACAGTCTCCCCAGGGATGTGCCTTAATAGGCGGTGCACAAGGGGGTTCTGGGGTGGTCTATTAAGAGGACCCAGTGCCCCCCTCCATGTGCTGATGGTGGCCACCGGGGTGGTTTTAGTGGGTAAGAATCCCACACTCCCCGGTCTAACCCGCGTAGACCGGTAGCCTTTTGAAGGTTTCCCCCCGTAAACAAAAAATTTAACGATATTCTATATCCCTTTTGGTCTTATATTTACAAAAAAATATATGTATAAGTATTATATCTATTGTCTCGTACCTATAGTATGTACAAGCTTTGCTTTGTTTGAGACTAGATCATGCTGTATAAAATGTTGTAGTGGTGTAGATCATATTGTTTATAATGTATGAACTGCCGTGATCCGCGTTTGCAACTCGCTTATTTAGATATGGTCCTTACTCCACAACTCATGGAGCAAAAATTTGTGTCGCAGTGTTATCTCTAATACAAAATAGCTCAATGGTAATTATTACAATATTCTAATTGCACCTAAACCCGTTCTTGGATGCGCTAAGAGTTATTGCTGATAAATGTAATTAATATATAGCAGTCACGCATTTTCTGTCAATATTCTCGTTACAGATTACTTGTTTCTTATATTTCAAGATGAAGTGAGATTTTCTTGAGAGGATGGGCTCGTGGTTCATTTGTAACTACACTGATCAACCAATCTGCAAGGTTAAGCTGCGCCAGCCGCGGTCAGTCTGTGGATAGTTAACGAGACCCCTCCGTGGCTCAGAGAGCGCGTAAAGCTATCGGTACCGGTTATCATGACATCTATGACAATCGTTAGTAGTATTCAGAAGCCCAAAAAGTCTGACAACCAGTCTACCCTCAGGATATCAAAGTGTTATTGGTCTTTTTTATGAAACAATCAGTACCAGCTTGGAGTTTCACTGGAAGTCGTTGGATGCAGGTGCCATATAATCGGTCCTCGTAGAAGTCTATGGAAGCGGCCTTTGTTCAGCAGTGGATCTCTTTTGTACAATAACGGTCTCAAAGAATTTTTTTTTAAATTCATGCCGATTTCACCAAATTTTATATCAAATACTATTCCAAATTCAAAAAACTACACACTGCAATTGTTCAGTATTTTGATATCAAGCTCGAATAGACAGCTATTTAAAATTCGAAACGCATTCACACACAAACGAGCGACAGGTTAACAAGCGAGAATCGAGTGTCGAAACGATTGTGAATCGGTATCGTTAATCGATTGATTCACACTAACTAATTGCGTACAACCATGTTTAATTAGAATCTAAAACGCGATTGGTGGTTTACGATTGTTTTACGTTCTAGCTATGTTCCTATATTAAGTTGTTTGTTTTTAACATATATGTTATGCCTTACGGTGAGTAAGGTTGCTTCGCGAGGAAACGTTGTGTTGGCAGTGGGGGGACTTTGACCCTTATACTGCCAACCGAAATCTTCCTCTTTCGTTTTACAGGGTCGGCGACGCGCAAGTGATACGCCTGGTGTTACAAGCTAGGCTACGGTAATCGCTTACCCTCAGGTAGCCCGTATGCTTGTCACCTTAGCGTTTAAAAAAAAAATGAGCATACATATTAAATATAGTATACCTCTGCCTAACCCTTCGGGGAATACAGGCCTGATTGTATGTGAAAACATTGTGCACTGTCCACTCAATATCATTCGCACAAAGTAAACATTTCAATAAAGAACATAACACATACATACATTTTATTATAGTAAATATTGAAATAATACTCGTATTTACAAAAGAAACATCGAATGAATTCATACAAAATAATATTTTCATTCAAATATAGAACCAAACCGGTAATTCGAACAACAATTACATTCGAACTTTTTGAATTCAACGATATTTATTAAAATATAAAATGGTTCGGTGAATTCTCATTATTATTGTTTGGTTCGTATATCTCGGTATTCATAAATTTACCTTTTGCCGGTATTGGGATTCGCCGATATAAAATATGGTGTCATAAATATCTCTTATTGTTATTACAGTTTGGATATAAAACGATGACAGACTATTGCTTTTTTACATAAAAATGTGTGCTAACTGTATTAATAGTAGTATTTTTTATATCGATTAGAAATAGGTTTTTTTTGACGACGTCTGTGGTCTAGTGTTTCGTGTGTCGGACTGCTGATCCCGAGGTCGTGGGTTCGATTCCCACAGAATACAAATATTTATGTGATGAACATAAGTGTTTCTGTTTGTCTGGTTGTTTCTTATGTATTATAAGTATGTATTTACAAAAAAAAAAGTATATAAGTATTATATCCATTATATAAATATATATTATTATATTATACCCATAGTACAAGCTCTGCTTAGTTTGGGACTAGATGGTGCTGTGTAAAATTGTCCAAGCATATTTATTTTATTTATTTATTTATATTTATAGGTGTAGGGGGTAGGTAGTATTTTGAATAAAAATATCAAAAATCGGAAAGGATTTGTGATCTTTCTTTAAGTAAGGGAGCCTAGTTCCTAAACTGCTGTACTTTCTCTTTGTAAGTCTTTGGCCCGCAGTGAGATGAACTGAATGAAAGTAGTAGTTTTACTAGTTTATCCATTCTACTCTTATTTATTCTCCTAATTACTATTACTCTTGCGTTAGATTCCTCCTAATAATGCTTTATAAGTAAAACTACCAGTTGTCCGCAGTTTCACCGGCATTCCAAAGATTTCTCTGAGACAAAAGTTAAGTCCTTCTCCAACGTTATCTATCTCTGTACCAATTTTCATTTAAATCGGTTTAACGATTAAAGCGTGAAAGCCTAACAGACAACCAGAAAGACAGAATTACTTTCGCATTTATAATATTAGTGGGATATAAAGGTTATTATTTTTATTTGGTACAATATACCAGTATACTGAATAGTCGATTTCGCTACCGAGTAAAACATACATTTCTATTTCTAAAAACAATTTCATTTCGCCGGCTATAAAGACCCGTCCATCATTTCCGTGTATTACATGCATCATAGGTTTTTCAATAAAACATTAGTAATCTGTCATTATATCTCATTGGAGTGGGCCTAACCCATCCTGCGTGAGCGACAAACTTTGTTCTGCATAACAAAAACGAATTCTTCTTACTGTCACGCCTTTATTGCCATTGTATTAAATGTCAATGTTGAATGGTATTTTTTGGTGGAGCGCATGTTTATCGTGGTCAATCGATACAAATCGCGGGAAGCATTCATGGGAGTCGTGTGCTTGGAAACCAATTTCCTGTTCTCTTTTCATATTGAAATGTGATTGGTGCCCTTCAATACGTTGGTACAGCAGACGTGGGATTTATCGTCCGTGGTACACCATTTTATAAGCAACTTCGCGATTTTCTAAGCAACTTTTTCCAGAACGCGTTTGCAGGGTTAACCATTGAGTACAGAATGATGTAGGAGGCCAGCACGTCAAGCTACCACAATCCGTAAACATATTTTTATTGATTTTCAACTTTAAAACAAAACAATAAGATTCTTACGTCTGTACATTAAGTTCTGTGTGTTGGGTAGCGAAATATTGATTATAGTTTATTTTTCGGACAGAGAAAAATGAAATTAATAATTTTATCCATAGTTGGAATAAATTGGATTAATTTTATTAGACGGTAAGAAGCATTACAGATACATTTTTATTTATTTATATTTATTAATTCTTAATGTACAAAAGTGTACAAAGGCGGTCTTAATGCCGTAGGCATTCTCTACCAGACAATCTTTAGGTGGTGCAGAGACGATCACGGTAGATGCACTAGAAAGGTGGAAGTGAGAGATATAAAACGAGTATTATTGCTTAATAACCTATAAACGTATAAACTTACATAAAGGTACTTTACAAATATATATATATATACGATACATATATATTACCAAACATATTTATATATAATAAATATTTTTATGATACAATATATAAATAATATATGCAATAATAAAAATAAATCAGTGTCGAGATGAATCTAACAGTGTCTTGTCCAGCAAGTATTTGCGCAAATAAGTTTTAAAGGATTGCCGACTGTTGAGCATCCTGATTTCAAGAGGATTTTTTTTATTGTTACATGATCAATGATATTGATTACTGCAAATACTTAGATCTTTTAAAAACACTTTTTCCAAGTCAATATTTAATTAATACTAGATGGAGCAGTTTCGGAAAGCTTGACCTGCTTATTTATATTATATTTTGCTAAGTTTAAACTCTGAACCACGACTTAACACTTGTAGATCACAGTTATCACTAATCCATTGTGCCAAATAAATAACAGAATAATTAATTCCTTGTTGGTAGAATTAGTCGATCCATTTATAAAGATTTTCTTTGTGAGGAGGATTTTGGTCGCGTGGGAGAGAATGGATTTGGTCGCGTAGGAGAGATAATGGTGTTATCTATGAGATTAGTATGTAAGACGTTTTTGGTCGCTTTATTCTCTTTCATAGCTTAAGGTTAACAGCCTCTTTAGTGTAATGGTGCTCAGCGCGACTGCTAGAAGTTCTGAGTTCGAGCTAAATGTTGTTCGGATTTTATTTTAAATTCTCAGTAGGAGCTCAGTTTGGTTTTAAATATTTTTTAGTATTGAAAAAGTATAGAGGCCTGCACATCAAGCTACCCCAAGCGGTCCAAGGAGGTCATCAAAAGTCCATACAACTCAGCCCAAATTTGTACCTGACAGCTGACAAGTTGACGGTTTTACTATGAAACTGATATAAATTTTCCAAAATGGCGTCCGTTTGACATTCCAAAACTGACAATGACAGCAGAGAGCTATTAAGTTGACAGTTTTTACTATAAAAACACTAAGAAACTGATACTAATGATTTAAAATGGCTTACGTTTTTTCAAATTTAAAGTTATTTGTAAAAATTATAAAAAAAGAATTGCGACATTATTATGTAGATACTTAAAATTTATGTAGGTACAGAGGCCTGCACAACAAGCTACCCCAATCGGTCAAATTTCTTTGATAGAATTTTAACTTTAATACAAAGTTATAAAGTTGATGTTCAATTGGGAAAATTTGACAGTTTTGGATAGCTTGACCTGATAGCGTCTGTCTCCAAATGAATCAACCGTTATAACAAAACACTAACCTCTGAAAATTCCCGTTACGTAAATTAAATAAAAACATACTACCAACAAAATTACTTTGACCAGAATCTTGCGCCCGGGCAATTGGCGAGATGTATTCAATATAGCCCATACACTCGGGATGGGCAATTTGTTCCTTTGATCATTCAATCTATCTCGTCCCGCATACGCCTTTGTTGAGATTATCAATCGACTGCCGATCCTGCCGTGGTCAGCTTTGATTAGATGGGAATACTCGTACATACATTCTCGAAAGCTATAAACACGATATTTATATTAAAATATATAATAGCAAATATAGGCAAATGTAGTGGCTAGTAATACACCTTGACTACAGCAGTGATAGCCTATTGGTATGACCATTCGACTGCCAAGTCGAAGGTCTCGAGTTCGAACCCAAGGCACGCACCTCTGACTTTTCGAATTCATGTGAGTATTAATGTCACTATATTAATTATCACTCGCTTAAACGGTGAAGGAAAATATCGTGAGGAAGTCTGCCAACCCGCACTAGGCCAGCGTGGTGGACTATAGCCTAATCCCTCTCAATATGAGAGGAGGCCCGTGCCCAGCAGTGGGACAGTATATGGGTTGATGATGAAGGCTTTAGATTTTAAAACTAGATGGCGCTGGTGTTACGTGACGACGTCTGAAAAAAAATGCTGAAATCAACAAAAACAAAAGAATTCTCTGAGTGTCGGAGAATTCTTTTGTAGTCCAAGCATAGTAGAAACATATAGGTAGTATATGAATAACGCAAATATAATTTCGAGTATTTCAGTAAGGATCACAATAGACCAACTTCGCTCGCAAAATAAAACGGCAAACAAATAATAAAAATCATATAAATATTACTGCAGTATTCTGCATATTATCTTTAATTAAGCAATAAATCTAGAAAGTCGTTATAAAACTTTGAATAAAAACTACACAGTTTTAAACCATAATAAACTTCGTAAACTAAGACTATAAATAATCAAGAATGTAACTTATATCTTTCATAAACTACTCAGACTTAAAAACTAAAGCATAAAACGAACTTTATAAATGCATAGCGGAACGCATTCGTATTTCAAAAATCTTATATTTTTATGTGGAATCATTTTGTGATATTCGTGTGGGTATTAATTCATTTTTTCTTGTGCAAAAACTACCCTCATTTGTTTTGATTATTTTAGCAGTCGGGACACTGACGTTTACGAAGTCAATTGTGATAGTGCTCTGACAAAACGATAGTAATCAATTTACGTCCGCGCTGATTAATTTTTAAATAATTAATATTAATTTGTCTACTGTGACGTTTCTATTGTGTATGGAAAAGTAGTGACGAATATTATCATGTGATGTAAGATGTGAAGCAGTGAAAGTCTAGTGGTATGACCATTGGACTGCCAATTTGAAGGTCTCGAGTTCGAATCCAAGGTACACACCTCCTTTTCAAATTCATGTGAGTATTCATAATTAATCATCACTCGCTCAAACGGTGAAGGAAAACATCGTGAGGAAACCTGCATACCTTTGAGATTTTTCTCGTTGATTTGTAAAGTCTGCCAACCCGCAGTAGGCCAGCGTGGTGGACTACAACCTAATCCCTCTCAATCTGAGAGGAGACCCGTGGCCAGCAGTGGGACAGTATAAGTATGGGTTGATAATGATGTAAATGTAATGAAGTGTTTAGTGACAAATGTGATGTTAACTAAATTGGTCTTCATACAATGTCTGCAAGGCGCTGGATGTCCAGGTCAGTGATATAAAACTCTTATACTGACTTAATTACTTTACTTTACCTCGTAATTAATATTATATTTGCGTGTTGGTAAAAACTAATATGGACATAACTCGATATGACATTCAGCAGACGTGCTTGCTAGTACTAAACCAAAGTGGTAGCTAGAGCTATAAGAATAATGAATAGTGCAGCTAAATATTGTTTAAAAAAATAATTGTTGGTTAGATTCTTTTAGTAAGTACCGACCAAAGATTTTAATCGCTAGATGCGCTCTACCGCGTCCAATAATCGTCACGTTTCCGTAAGTAAACTGGCTGCTTGTTTAAATGACATCGGAAGTATCAAATCTGTTATTGTCTCGTTCACTCCTACTAAATATTGCACACTGTCGTTCTCTGTTTCTAATACGGAATGTGTGCATTCACTCATCTCTACATGGACACGTTTTCGAGCAGTATAAGTACGTTGAGGGCAAATCTACCGATTTAAACCTTTGGTACCGACCTATTTTTGCAATATTTTATAGAACGATATGATTGCACGAAAATCGCCAAAAACTTTGTTGAGTTCGAGAAAGGTTCGCAGCTTCCTTCTTATTATTAACTGGTTTAAAAAGAAACAGCGCACAGCGACACAGTTGTTGCGAATTCATAAAAAGTAATAATATTCGCGCATTCTCGCTCGAAAGTTGGTAAAAAGTGGCACAAAACGGAGAGCCGCGACAAAGGACGCGTTCCCGATAAGGGCCCAACGACACGCCCTTCGCCATATTTTTTTTTTCTTCAACTTTTGCTAACCAGACCGAGGACGTGTTTTTGTGAGACAAAATGTCGACCGCAAAGTTTTGGCGGGAATCTGGACAGCAGATTATTAGACTGCAATTAGTTTCGTTCCTTTTAAGTCTTTCGCTGAATAATATACCCTAATATTTTGCTAAAATAAAGCAGTTAAGCTTGCAAGAACAATGATAGCCTAGTGATTTGACCAGAGTGCCAAGTCAAAGATCTCGAGTTCAAATCAAAGGCACGCTGAATTTTCGATATCATGTAATTAAGAAGGAAAACATTGTGAAGAAATCTGCTTATCATATAGATTTTCTCGACGGTGTGTGAAGTCTGCCAACCCGCACTAGGTCAGCGTGGTGGACTATAGACTCTGAATCTGAATAGAAACCCGTGCCCAGCAGTGGGACAATAGTGTTGATAATGACTTACGACTTTCATATGTTTCTATGACAACAGGGGCCGACGGCTTTACGTATTCTTCGAGGCACGGAGGGGTCTCGATGTTGTCATTAATAATGGTGGCCCATCCACAAACTGCGTGCGGCTAGCTTAGCTTAACATTTCAGATCGGTTGATCAGCGTAGTTATTACTAAGTCACGAGCTATTTCTTGTACTCCATTTTCAAACTCCTAATTACCACCAAGCATCCCTTTGACGAATAAAATGTAAAAATACATCTTCAAGAATTACCGCCATGTTTTTAAAAACGTTTTAATGGCCGCCGCAAATTTTTCGCGGGAATCTGTGTTTAGAACAGAGGTTCCATTTGTATTTTCTTTTAAACATATATCATCACGTTTGTATTCGAAGGGTTACACAAAGGTGTACCAATGTACACCTAGTGTTCACGGGTATGTTTTAGGTCCCATGTAATAGGGGACGAGTCTATTGCCATTAGTTAGGTACAAATCCGAAGTCCGAGCTGCTACTGAGAATTTCACAGAAAAACCCAATAACACGTAGATCCACCTGGGAATCGAACCCTGGACCAGCTGGCCTAGCAGTCATGCTTACGACCACTGGAATAAAGAGACACTCTTTAGAATTTTTTCTGTGTCTTAAATGCGTTTACACACATAAAAATCTGACATGCATACAGGACCTAGGGCCATACTGTTATGTATTTGTGGCATCGAACCCCCGACCCCTAACATGGTAACCGGTTGCTCGACTACTGTGCCAATCGAGCGATCAATTAATTTGACCAATTGAATCAATTTTATTCTTCATTTCCTGAAAAGTTAAATTACGCTATTTCACTTTTCAGCTCACAAACAATATTGTTGTTAATTCCCAACCCTTCCATCTGTGTTTCTATAATATGTATTTTTAATAGCTTTATAAACTATGATTGAAAAGTTTGATTGAAAAACATTAATTTAATGGATAGAATACAATGAAATATTCGCCATTCCATTATTTATAGAGTGCTTTTAAAATATTGTATCACAATTTGGATATCGTACTAATAAAAAATTTCAGCAACCTTTTTCAGTAAGTGGAGGCTTATTTTCTAATCCCTACTAATATTTATCTATTGGTCTGTCTGTTACAATGTCACGCCTGAACCGCTGAATCGATTTGAATGAAATTTGGTACAGAGATAAATCAAACCTTGGAAAAGGACATGAGCTACGTTTGGTCTCAAAAAGATTTAGATTCGGGTGAATCCGCGGGCAACAGTTAGTTGTTTAGTATAAAAATTGCCTCATTAGCGCAGTGATACTATGCGTGATTGCTACGCTTGAGGTCCCGGGTTCTATTAACAGGTCGGGCAGTTTTATTAGGTTTTTCTATGAAATTCTCAGTAGTAGGTCGGAGTTTGGATTGGTGCCCGGTTAATGCCAATAAGCGCGCCCTCTATTACATGAGACCTATGACGACATCAAATTGTGGGTAACTTACATCAGTACACTTCTGCTTAACCCTTCGGAGAATGTATGCGTGGCAGTAATTTACATAAGTAATTAAAAAAATCCTACATAGGTAGGTGTAGCCTAAATATAGTATACATATGTACAGAGGCCAACACATCAAGCTACCACAATCTGTCAAATTTCTTTGATTGATTTTCAACTTTAATACAAAATAATAAGGTTTATATTCAATTGGGAAAATTTGACTGTTTTGGATAGCTTGACCTGCTGGCGTCTACAAACAGTTACAAGGAATTAATTACACACTGAAGCCAAACTCCGGCCTAGGATTCAATATACCAATTTTAATTGAAGTTATCTAGTTATATTATACACTAGCTTCTGCCCGCGACTTTGTCCGCGTGGAAAGGTACTTTTAATTATCGTTGTAATTTGGCTAATGAACTCAAAATCGTTATAAATTATAGCCTATATGTTATTCTGATGCATAAATAATAATACTGTAAAGTTTCATCAAAATCCGTTCAGTAGTTTTAGCGTGAAAGAGTAACAAACATCCTTCCGTCCATCCTCACAAACTTTACACATTTATAACTTTAGTAGGAATAGGAATAGTAGGGTAAATGTATGTTAGAATTCTCTAATTTCAATACATATTCAGCGTTTGAAGCCAACGTTGGTGTTTACATTTCGTCTTCAACAGCTGTTTAACGATTGTTTACAAACAGCTGTTATAGACGAGCTTGACTATTACTAAAGGTATTATTTTAGTGTAATAAAGCTCTTATTTGTTTAATTAGTATCTAGAACTTCCAAATCAGCGTAGAAGTCGTAAGCCGGCTATACTTGAGGTCCTGGATTCTCAGGTCGAGCAGTGTCGAGAGGGAGAGCGCCCTTACTGCGACCAAGTCATGCATGCAAAGGAGGCGGCGGAAAGGGAGAGAAGTATCCACCTCTCTCCCGATCCGTAGTAGAAGCACCTGGCGCCGGAAGGGACAGACAGACCTTAGGCCTCCATGAGTTGGGGCCTGCAGGTGGTTGAATTGAGGGTTTCCTCCGCCCGACCAGATAATGTCTCCGGCGGGACGCGTGCTGTTCACACGCAAGCCATCAGATAGGATTCAGGACAAGGCCTCGCTAATTGATGGGGTCCAGCGAGTGGTGAATTTCACGGATCCCATGGCCATGACTACAGGGCGAGTGAAGGAAAGTGCGGTTTTTGGTCGGTATGAGTCCGATATACCCTGCCGCCTCCCCAAATGGATCCATGAGGATCTTCCATACTATAAAAAAGACGAGCAGTGTTGTTGGGCTTTTATAAAAAAAATTCAGTAGCAGCTTGAAGTTTGGATTTGTGCCCGGTTAATGGCAACAATAGGCTAGCTCCCTTACATGGAACTTAAACATACTGGCGAACTGTGGGTGTACCTCTGTCTAACTCTTCGTGGAATATAAGCGTGATGGTATAATAATAATAATACATTTAAAAAAAATAAAAAAAATAAGGACTCTCTTATCCTCTCTCTGTTCTGTCAACGATTCGTACACCACTTTAAATGCGATTAATTTGTCTGTTTTCAATTAGCCGACTCTCGACTCGCTGAATCGATTTTTTATCGAGCCGTCTCGATTGCGCTGGCTCGCAAATCGATACGTGATTGTATTTGATATTGCGTTTTAGGTGCAATTAAATTAGCTGAAGCTTTAAAGACTTGCAGTCCATTGAAATATATACTCATTGTGCGACCGCTTCTCATCCAGGTCACACCTAGTGAATCTTTTAGAATCTTCCATGATTCTTTTTGATCTCAATCGTGTCAAAAATATATTCCTCATATTCCTCCTATTACGTGGGACCATACCGGCGAACTATGGATATTCATTGGTACAGTACTGCCTAACCCTTTGAGGAATACAGTCGTAAAGGTATTGATGTCAAGGAGTTTAATAGAGGAAAATAATGTTCAGTACATATTGGCGATTTCACATGACATTTCAATTAAACACAGTGACATTTATAGTTTAAAAATAAACCATTGTGTAATACAGTGTTACGTCAATAACTTTCTTAAGATGGAATCATTTAATTCTAATCAATTACAACAATTATAAATTGCTTCATTGTTTAATAACGTCGTCCGATCGATGATACCTATCCCACCTTTCATGTTATGATTGCACAAACATGCCCCTAAATCCCAGACCATGTTCAACTTTGTCTATTATTAAATAGAGTTCATATTTGTGAGACATCTCATGGGACCAGGGTAACTACCTTCAGATAAATTAAACCATAATGTAAGTGGAAAAGTTTGGAAACAAAGTTAGGTTAGGAACTGAAGTAAACAACCGTGAAACGGGTCTGGGGTCATTAGGACCAAGTGGGGTGGAACTGCCAAAAAGAATGCACCTATCTCGTGAAATATATTCCTTAAACGGAATTTTGTTTGGAAGTGGGTAGTTCGATCGTAGGCTTGGTCAATGTGGAGGTAAATAGAATTATTTTCCGAATCATGATTCAAGTTTTTCTTTTGAACAACGTCGATTTGGTGGAGTAGGATATTCCCAATAAAATCTTGTTTTATGTGGTATGAAAATAACTGTCTTAAATATTTTACATTCGTTTCTCCAATTTCGAATCACAAACAAAACAAGCCAAATCACAAAGAATGCTCCTTGTGTCAAAATTTCAAGAAGTTAAGAACAAATTAATTAGATTTTTCAAATTCAGAATAATTTTTATACGCCTCTAGGGACGGGAAAGTGCAAATTCGAATCGATTACTCGACAAACAAAAATCGTCGACTCGCCTATCTCAATCAGGGACACAGGCACGATTTCGCAGAAACTCGCAGTATACATACTAAGAGTATATTATCTTATTTTAATTCCTCAGCCGTCGTCACAGTTTAGCATTGTTGACTTTTTTCGGTTTTTCAAAGTCGTTAGGCACCGAAAATTCTTATTTTACGTTTTTGTGACCGCAATTCGCCGACGTCGACTTTCGTATCGAATGTCTGCGTGGCGTTTTACTTTTTGACTTTTTTCTGGCTCCCCCTTTGTTAGATATTTTTTTCTCGATTTCTGCAATGTATTGGCATGAATGTGAGCTTGTTGTTTGGTTATAATGAAACAATATTTTAGATGTTTGTTATTGTTTTCGGTGATTATAGATGAATATGTGAATAAAATATTTCCAAGTCAGTAGAGAGATAATATTTTTTTTTAAATAAAATTTAGTTCTTTAAATTAAAGCATTATTTATATTTAAAGACAAGAAATTACAGGATTTAAATTATTACTTTCCCGATTTTACTTACATGTCTTTCAATAGTCAATTATTTAACGGTTAATTATTATTTTTTATACCTACAACTTTTCTTCATTCATTCGTACCGAATCGATTATTATTATTTCTATCTTGTATGATCTTCATCCGATTTAAGGATATAAAATCAATCTAGTTCAATAAAAAAAATCCCATCTCTATTTTCTTGTAACACATAATCCCTACTAACATTAAAAAATCTAAAGTAACTGTGTCTGTCTGTTACGCTATCACGCCTAAACCGCTGAACCGATTTTGATGAAATTTGGTAAAAAGATAGGTTAGACCTTGAAGAAGAATCTAGGCTACCTTTTATCTCATAAAATCTTTTGGAATACGAGTGAAACCGCGGGCAATAGTTAGTGAAAAAAAAATTCACTAAAGCACAACATTATGTTGTTACAAGAACACAAAAACCAATTGTAACCGAGGCCAGACTCGTAAAATATCGTTTTTTGTACCACATACGTCATAACCCTTTTCTTGCAAAACGTAAAAACCGATTTCTCGGTTTCTCAAAATTATCGCCTTTTGTCAGCCGTACCGCACTACTGGAACTCACTTTTGTATCACTCGACTTATTAATAATTTTTACTTAATTAATTATAACTATTTAGATCAAAACGTTCTTGTAGTCATCATCATCAGCCTCCAAGCCATTTCGGCGCCAGTCTAACCAGAAGCGGCTGAATATCAGTATTTTGAACGAAGCGACTGCCATCCGTAATCCAATTTCGGAGCAATACCGATATCCTGAGGATATGTGTTTATCCGGTAGTTTTATTCCCTGAACATGGTTGAGTCGAAGGACGCCGATAAGTCATGCTCGTGAATGAGTGCCGTCTGTCGGGGCTGGTCAGCTCTTAGTGTCATTGACAATCCTTTTTTTTCTGTTTATTATACTGGATTAATTTATTAGTAAAGAAAGAAAGAAAGAAAGAAAGATTTTATTGCCATAAAAACAGCGACTAGTACTACATACAAAGAAGAGAAGAAATTACAAAATAACAAAATAAATGAAGGTACTGTACGTCGCCGTTGTTCATCACAATAAGGTGATGACTCAGCATGATGCGGCAGCGCATTAAATCGCTGCAGCGCTGATTTTCAGTGGGGCCTAGATGACGTGTGACGTCACTCAGCGGTGGCATTAACAATTTTTTTTTTATTGCTTATCAACTATTTAATTATACAATATTATTTATTAGTACAGATCAAACTGCATTGTTCTCATGACCTATTCACAAAATAATAATTGTAAACCAAGGTAGACATTGTAATCATATTTTTTTAAAGAGTTTCTATGGAGTTTTTTGCCGGTTCATCTCTATAAGACCCACTTTTTGGAACCGTGCATCTAGTTTTGACTTTTCAAAAGTACTATTTTAATGGTTTAATTAAAATAAAATATTTGACTTTGACTTGACTTTGATAGACCGTTGGGCTTTTTCGGCTATTAACTAAAATTTCAATTAGCAAAGAAAGTAAATTACTATGGCTTCCCGTGGTAGTGGTTATAACCAAAAAGCCATTGTTGAACAGAGTCTGACATGGAACCGCAATGGCTCACAATAATGATTTTTGTTTAATACCACATTGTTCCCGCTATGGAAACTTTTGGGTCGTAACTCGTAATATTTTCTTATGGGACAAGTTGTAAAAGGAAAGTTATATTACTACGCTACGTTCTCCAAGGTCTAATCCTTGTACCAAATTTCATCAAATTCGGTTAAGTGGTTTGGGTGTGAAAGCACAGACAAACAGCGCAACTTTCGCGTTTTTAATATTACTTAGTAGAGATTGCTGTAAAACAAAAGTGAGAATTTTTAGTTTGAAACAAAATTGACAATCTGACGAATTGTCATTTCAGCACATCACTCTTTGTGTTGATTATTTATTTGTTCGATATTTTTTCAACATTTACACAACATGCCACCATGCATGTATTCCCCGAAGGGTTAGGTAGAGGTGTACCAATGTACACTCACATTTCGCTGCTATGTTTAGGTACAATGTAATACGGGGCGAACCTATTGCCATTAACCGGTCACATTTCATAGTGAATCAGAGAGTTTCATAGAAAAACAGTCGCGCTTAGGACCACTAGACTAACGAGGCAAATATTTTATCATATTATCCTCTAAATCCCGTTTCTCTGTGCCGCTTCTAACTCAGACCATATTACAGCTCTCCACTCGTCTCCTTGACCTTGTCTGGAACAAACGTCAAGACCACAGATTACTTCACACGTATACACACCTCTTTTAACCCTCAAACGCGCACATTACACGTAATGCCCCAGGAGTCAAACGGCGAAATTCGATATTTAAATAGAGGGGGTTATTTTTCAACTCTGCGTCTGTTGAGTTTTAATATCTCAATGCGTTTTTTATCAAATCAAATGTTTTATTATTACAATTATAAATTTATAATTAATTCAATAAAATTATAATATTATAAAAGTTTTTATTGTTTTATTATTAATAGTGATTCTTGGCGTTATATTGCTTAGTTTGAGACTAGATGGTATTATGTAAAAATGTCCCAAAATATTTGTTTATTTGCTAAGTTTTGTCATGTAGGAATATCAAAATAAAAAGCTCACGAACGTAGCAAAATTGACGACACGTTTCACGTCAATGAATGTTATATTTTTATTACTTCTATTTATGAATTAATTTCCTTATGAGCGTAGTGGTCGTAAGTGCGACGGCTACGCTAGAGGCCCTGGGTTCGATTTCCAGGTCGAGCAATGTTATTGTGATTTTCTGTGAAATTCTCAGTTGCAGCTCAAAGTTTGGAACTGTGAGTTGTCTCGACCTAAACTAACCAGTGATCTGTAGATGTAGAATAGTACACCTCTGCCTAACCCTTCGTGGAATACAAGCGTGATATTATTATGTATATCTTTACTTTTTTATTTTAGTCTTTTTAGCACACAATAAAAACAAACAGACAAAATTTCGAAATTATCGTAAAAATTTAAACGCATAACTACCTACGTGCTTCGATATAAAAATTTCAAAGCAATTAAAACCCAGTTTTCGGATGCAAACGTAACGCGGAATAAAACATATTATACCTCCCGTACAATATTTTTTCATTCGTTTGGCGAGCCGACGCGTAAAAATTCAAGGTTTTTTGCATTTGCAACATGAAACTGTGTGCAGGTTATATCGGTTTTTTATAAGCTAGGCAAGCACTGTGGATTTGTGTCAAGCATACAAAAACAAATAGGCAGAACGTAGGTACAGAGGCACCAAGCTACCACATTCTGTCAAATTTCTTTGATTAATTTTCAACTTTAATACAAAGCTACAAGGTTCATATTCAATTGGGAAAATTTGACAGTTTTGGATAACTTGACCTGCTGGCGTCTGTACTAGAATGTTTAATTCGGTCTCTCTGGGTATATTTCTACTCTAATTGCTTCGCGAGGAAACGTTGTGTTGGCAGTGGCTTTGACCCTTAAACTGCCAACCCAACTATTTCTCTTTCATTTTACAGGGTCGGAAACGCGCAAGTGATACCCCTGATGTTGCATCTATAGGCAACGGTAGGTGGGCCACCTGGGCCACAGTGATATAAAAAAAAAGAAGCGACTATCATCTCTATCTCCGCGCTAAAACCGGTATGCTTTCTTTTTATAGTACGGAAACTCCTCTTGGATCGGCACCTGGGGAGGCAGCAAGATATATCGGACTTGTGTCCTTAAAAAACCACACTTACCTTCCGATACTTAAAGAATAAACACCAATAATATAACCGATCTAATTCAATCACACATACCGAAACTATTCAACAACCTTATTTTCAGCGCCGATCAACAAAATGGGAACAAAACCAATGCGTGTGCGCACCTGATTATTTGGGACACAATACCTCGATGGCATACCTTCATGGTATGCCGTGTATTTTGACGGTGTGCTAAATAAACAAGTCTAGTCTATTCGCGATTAGACCTGACGAGTGACGATACTATTGCGTGGTGACAATCTTATAACGGCTGTTTAGATTCTTCTAGAATCTAGATTCCCCTTTGATCTCTTGTATTCGATGTTCCCGATCGATTTACATAACACAATCAATCACGTGTTCGATACTGTTTCTAGATCCATTTACATAACGGTGCGCTTGATTATCGATTGCTTCTATAGTTGACCAATCGACTCCTGCGCAACGGGTGGTGGGTATTATTGTATTGCCTACTGTTTTCTGAGTCTGTCTTATTGTACATGTGTTTATGCTGAATGTTTAATTGAATGTAAAAAAAAAAACTCATTCATGTCATAGTTTCGCATCCGCAACCTGGAAAGGCAGCAGGGTATGTTGGACTCGTATTGAAAAAAATTGCACTGGCCTTGACTTGCCCTATAGTCATGGCCATGGGATATATGAAAGTAACCAAGATCCTAATATGGAAAGAGGAATATACAGTTTGAGGGAGCTCAACTATATAACAAACTACCGAAAACTATAAAAGATTCTGAATCTGTTAATATTTTTAAGAAAAGGTTGTTGGTACACCTTATTAATAACTAACACCTATTGTAATTCGTAGCTATGGTAGAATCGAAGAAGTTATGTACTTTAATGTTAATTAGTTAAGTTTCTCATTTTTAGTGAACTATTGTAAAGTTCTTTGAGAAAATAAACATTCTTTAAAACGAACCAAGATCCTGACAGGCTGTCTACTAGCAGTCACTGGACTAAGTCTTGCCTTACAGTCTTATCGAAGGTGAAGAAATTCGCCACGACCATGATAGACCTATGGTATTACTTGCATGTAGTCATCTTAAGATCTCAGTTGTTAATTTCAGTATTCGTATGCCCAGTAATTCCACTGGCTACCTTACCCTTCAAAACACGAGAATTTTGGAATATTACGGAACGATTATCGGCATAATATTGAGCAATATTTACCAACCGGTGGTACCACCCGGTGGTTCCAACCCAGACGAAGTCCGGAGCAAAGTTCTACCTCCTCAAAAAGTTCACAATAGACTTATTAATTAGACATTTTAATTTAATCTTCGTCTGCATTGAATGTCAAAATACCATCATATTTCGACATTCAATGCAGACGAAGCCGTTGTAATCTATATTACTAGCTATCGTGCTAGTAATACAGAATACAATAAAATTTAATTGCCAGTAAAAAAAATTAAACATTTATTAGCACTTAACATATTTTAATTACTTCTAATACTCATCAAGAAATGCAATTATTGGCAACACTAAGTTTAGAGCAATTTACTTTTAACATTTAGGAAATAAAATTTTATGGGAGCCTAATAAAAATTATAGCTCAAGAAATTAAGTGCTTTTGCTGGCGCTAAAAACAACGATTGTGGTCGCTAGACATTTTTTCGCACTATTTATACTGATTTCTGACATTTACGCGAATATTATATGTACAGACGCCAGCACGTCAAGCTATCCAAAACTGTCACATTTTCCCAATTGAATATGAACCTTATGTCTTTAAATTAAAGTTGGAAATCAATTAAAGAAATTTGAAATTATATTGTGGTAACTTGATCTGCTGGCCTCTGTACATTGAAATAAAACTACTTTTTACGGATTTTATCGCGTTATATGGATAATATTATTAATCCCGACGTTTCACGTAATTAAATATCAATATCAATTCAATTTATTTATACTGTCTTAAAGTTGACACTTAAAATAACTATAGATGCGAACAAATGTCATCATCATAGAATTAGGGTTTGGCTTCCTGTCAAAGTCAAAATTATTTATTCAAGATAGAATATTATAGTTAGTAAATTTTTGACAGCCCCAATCCGCCCGCCATTCACCTCCAACTATTTTAGCTGGAATGAAGTGCCGCAAGAAACTCCCCAGTCGTAAATTTACCTATTTCAAAAATAGAATACTAAATTTGAATTAATTTATTTTTCTATAAACATTATATTTTAATAGATTTAGGTTACCAACCAAAAAGTTGGAACTCCAAAAAGGATGAACGGGTAAAATAAACAATTCATAGAATATATATTGTGTCAAGATATGGATGACAGATGGAAAGAATAGAAATGTGTTGGCCATCTTCCTCCATTGAATGACGTAGGTTTTTGGAACATATCAAGCGGAAAAATAAATTTGTTTTGTTATGTTTTTCGACAAAAGTAGATTCGAGAAACAGACTTTCTGTTTATTTTCTGGCTATAATAGAGCCTATTTATTTAACCTTGGTTTAAATGGTAATGAACGAATCAGTAATGTGCTAATGTTAGCTACTTTACCAGAGAGGATATTATGCGTCTCGTGACATGATACTTCAATAAACTTCTATAATGACTAATACTTCAATAATCATTATCACCTTTTCAAAACTATGTTGGGGTCGACTTCCAGCCTAACCAGATGTAGCTGAATATTAATATTCTACACTAAGTAACTGCCACTGATAATATAAAAAAGCAGTGATAGCCTAGTGATATGGCCATTAGACTGCCAAGTCAAAGGTTTCGAGTTCGAATCCAAGGTACGCACCTCTGCAAAGCAAATAACGCAAGCAAATAAAGATTATTCTATTCTATTCTGACTTTTCGAATTCATGTGCGTATTAATAATTAATTATCACTTGGTAAAATTGAACCCGGGACTATTCACAAAATTTAGCAAAACATCAAATTTTAACACAAGGTACCCCGAAAAACTCATATACCTACGTTGACATGATCAAAACTGAAATGTACTCTAGAAGTTGTTACCCAATGGCTGTAAGAATATTTAATAAATTACCAGCTGACATAAAAAACCCACTACTCAAGGTATATTTTCAAAGAAAAATTAAGGAATTGGTTAATCTCAATGAGTTTTTATGACCTAAAAGATTATTTTGCAATGAAAATTTTATGAAATAATTCATTTCTTTACGTAATAGTTTAATTTGACATTAAATCTTTCACCTGATTATTATATAATATTTGACATTGCAACGATTAGTATTATTAACCACTAATTTTATTATTTTATTGGACTGGTTATCTTGTACAAGGATATTAAATTTTTAATTTTTTTAAATTATATTATTAAATATTTTGCATGCCAAATCCTGGCGAAACATGTCATGCCACTATATAATAAGTAACACCATTTTTGTACCATTTATTTGCATCAGCAAATAAATTTCATTTCATTTAAAAAAAAAACATTTCATTTCATTTCATTTCTTGCTTAAACGGTGAAGGAAAACATCGTGAGGAAACCTGCATGCCTTCGAGATTTTCTCGATGGTGTGAGAAGTCTGCCAACCCGCACTAGGCCAGCGTGGTGGATTATAGCCTAATCCCTCTCAATATGAGAGGAGACCCGTGCCCAGCATTATTATTATTATGGGCAATACCGATATCCCGACCATAGACTCGTTGTCAGGCTTTTTGGGCCTCTGACTACCACTTTGATAGGTGTCCGTATGACGAACTTGTCTGACGGCTTGACGATCTCGACTTTTTTTTTTTATTTATTTGGGCCTTGGCACAAAGCCATCAGCCTAAATCGTTACAAAAAAGTAAATTAGAATACAATTTTAACTAGAAAAAATAACATAACATAAAATAAAATACTTAACAAACAATATTAAGTACAAATAAATATTTACAAGTACTGTACACGAAACAAAATCATATATTTTATTATACAGTTGCGGGTTTTTAATAACTTCTGTACATTACATGGGACATTTCCTAAAATTTCTATACAATTATTTATTAGTAATAAACGTTGAAGATTGAATTTTGTACATGAAACGACGTTCTCTCAAGCATGGAGGGGTCTCGTTGTGTCAAGAATGACAAGCCACCCAGAGACTGACAATGACAGCGCGACTTAACCGCAGATTGCTTTATCAACGTAGTTATTACTTATCGACGAGCCTCACCTAATACCGCAATAAATCAGGAAACAATCAAGTCCCATAAATGTTCCACGCAAGAAAGAGACGAATATACTTCTGTCCCGTTAACCAATCAACAAGTCGGTTGGGCAAGGGCGCCGTGGACGAAAATAACAATAGTTTTGGAGCAGAATGACATAACAGTAAGCTTCGTCTAATCAGGCCGAATGTTCTTAGAATTGTGTACGAGTTAGCTAAAATAGAACTGAGATGACCATCGGTAACTGACAGAGTAAAATTATGTGAGCTGATTGTTAATAAATTTTATAATTTAAGACATAGGGCATAGTGGGAGTAATTCCTCTCAAATTGGGAGCTCCCCGACTGGGAAAGTACGTCCGCCTTGCAAAAAATCGAAGTGAAATAGCACTGCTTTGAGCTGTGTTGTGTTTCTTACGGTTAGCAAGGTTGCCAGTGCTCCGCGAAGAAACGTTGTTTTGGCAGTCCCCCCACTTTCGTTTTACAGGGTCTGTAACACGCAAGTGATATTGCAACCGTCTATAGGCTACGGTAACCGCTTACCACTCTATCTATCTCTTATCAATACTTTACGCGACCTGAGTATCGAACCCTGGACCCATAGCGTAGCCGTAGTTCTTATGGCCACTAGGTTAATGAAGCAGTCTAAGGCAGCAAAACTATTTTAATATCACTAAAATTGTCTTTTCTTTTGATCTGCGTGAGCACACTTATTCCAGGCAGACAATGCCAAGGCAAACTCTAGTCTTAAACGCGAAGCTATTTACAAACATTTGCTAGTAACTGCACAAGTTTGTGGCTGTAATGATTTTATGGCTCAGCTCAACTCAAAACTTCGCTAACAAACAGACAAAACACACATAAAATCACGCGTATTATTCCTCTAGGAACGAGTAATTTGTCCCAAAGCGGCTTGCGAAGTATTTAACAGAAGAATGTCGAGTTGAAAGTATAAATAAAATACTAGCGGTTTTACTCGTTTTCCAAACAACATTTTGATAGAAATGGAGCCTATATCCTTCATCAGGATGCAATATAATATTTCCTTGCTTATTTAATCGAAATTATTAAACAGATCAATAAACAGATTTCGATAAAATTATGGTTGATTAAAATATACAAATATATATTATGTATACAACCTGTAAAATAATTAATGCACGCCCTTGCTCAGAATCGATTCCTGAGTCGATTTCTATAATTTTTAATATAATATATAGGTATTAACGTAATTTTGTACGTAACGTTCTTGTGAAGACTAAGTTTCTTGGAATAGTCACATTTTTGTTTTATTTTTTCTTTGATTGACGGAATTTCTTGACAACTGCATTTGAAAAAGTTTTATTGCTTTAACTTACGTTTCATTTTTGTGTGTTTCGACTGTTCAATGGAGTAAAGTGAAGTAATTTACTGTTTTAACTAACTTTAGGATATTCAATTACCTATATTCAATATGTTTAATATATTATATCGATTCAGTATGAACAGTGTCTCAGAAAACTACTTCCAGGGTGTGCATTAACAAATTACATATTGTATAGGTATAGTATGGATTCTAAGTGAGCTTGTATTTTTATCGATTCCTGTTGCTACAGAATTCGTTGCAAGGAACAACCCACGCGCTTTCAGCTGTCAATTTGTGGATAAGTTAAAATAATAAAGGTACTATCGCACTTGTATTCCCCAAAGGATTGAGAAGAGGTCATGTGTTATGTGTAAAAACTTACGTTACTACTTGTAAAGTAATTGTTTTTAAATTAGAAACAGTCCGAAAATCACGCTTTTGGTTTTCACCAAAAAGAATTTTCACAAAAAAGTATTTATCACCAAAAGATATTGATCATATATCGCGCAAACATGACGACAATGCTTGTAAGTCCCTAAAGGATCTGCCAGAAGTGTACACCAATAAAATATTTATAAGTCGTAGGTAATAGAATAGACCATACAGTAATATTTTTTTAACCTGTAGATATCTAGTTGTAAAACTATATATCAAAACTTTTCGTCTATCGATGTGTGAAATCGTAATGAATGGTTTTGTTTATGAACATAACCAAGACTTATCGACGATAATTATGCAATTAGTCGTAAAACAGTGAATATATTTATAGCTCATTAAATGTCTCATAATTTCGCGGTTTCACCAACCAGCGATTTATAATATTCAATAAATAATTTAGGAGGTGACATCCCAAGGGCGGACAGACGAATGAACAACAGCTGTTTAGACTTTTGTAGTTTTAATGGTCTTGTCTCGAGATTTCAATGATCTGTTCATTCTCCAAATTGACTCTCCCAAAATCAAACACGTCGGCACACTATAATAATTCTTTCAATTTATTTTATTTTTCATCATCAACTCATAGTATACCGTCCCAGTGCTGGGAACGGTCTCCTCTCACAGAATGAGAGGGACTAGGAAGGCATGCAGGTTTCCTCACGATGTTTTCCTTTACGGTTTAAGCGAGTGATAATTCATTATTAATACGCACATGATTTCGAAAAGTCAGAGGCCTTGGAGTCAAACTCGAGACCTTCGGCAGTCCAATGATCACACCACAAGGCTATAACTGCTTCTAACTAATGCATTTGCAACTAATAAATGAATAAACTTTGATCTGCAATAGAGGCATATCAATGAAAGGTGCCCTATATTTGGTATTTATAGAACTGTGCCTATTAATTATACAAAGTAATATTGTTGCCGTCAATTGATTCTCGCAATGGATCTAGTACAGCTTATTACAGAGCAATGGATGTATTTAGATGTCTGTTAATCGATTAGTGATTGACGTATAGAGGTGGATACAACTATACGACAATAAAATGAAAAAAACTTGAGAGGTGTCAAGGGACACCCGGATGGAACGAAGTTCCTTTCATTAAAATTTAATAATTAAAAATAAAAAAACCTGTATACACTCAACAATTCACAACGCGCGAAATTCAAATATTGTCATTCACTCAATAAAATTTGAATGCTTGTCAACAATATTTGAATTTCGAAAAAAGTGTCGTGACAACTTTTTCGTAAGATTTTTTTCCGTCTAGCCCCCTTTCACAACGCGCGATAAGGAACTTCGTTCTAACTACTAATCCCTTGTAATAGGAAATAGTAATTATAATAAAAAAAAGTGATGGGCTGACAATTTATCGTGTTTATTTACACTAGTAATGGTATAGGTTGTGATTTAATTGAATTTAGTTTCCACCCTGTATATTGTGACACAGAAAGGAAGGGTTTATTATATAACTTATATTGTCCTGAATGTATTAGAAAATGTAATATTTTATACAGTGTTCAAAAAATATTTACTTTCGATATATTTTTAGAGTGAATAGCTTTTTGGCATCTCATGCAGCAATGTCATAAATCTCTGACAAAGTAAGCCATTAATATTTCCAGCTACTGTTGACAGCAAGTAACCAAACCTTGTCGGTGTCGACGCGAACATGGCCGAACATGTTCGTGCACCAGTTCAAAGACACCTGATCACACAAAATCGCGTGACTCCATACCTTAAGATATCAGCAAGTCTGTGTATGGTGCAAGTTAAAAGATATTTGCCGTCAAATAATACATTTAAATATACTAAAGCCTTTTTCGCATAGAAACTACAAAACGTCACTTGACACGAAAACATTTTATAAGTACAAATAAAACATTTATTTCTGCATCGATTTAGCATTACTAGTTTTATGAGAACGTAAAACATTTTGCGAGAATTGTTAATTTTCGGCTATAGTATCTCTGCAACCGTCAGTCAATTGTGATTGTGATCGAGGTGGCAGGGTGTCGTACTCCTAACGAATAAAAACCGCATTTACTCCTTTCCTCTGCCCTAAATTCACGGCCATGGGATTTAAGACATTCGCCACGACCGTGACAGGGAAGCTGAATTACCTACCACGAAACAATAATCTAAATTCGCTTTAATCTTTCAACTTGGGCCATGCTTGAGGACGCCCGTGATGCGCGCTCATTAAATACAGAAAGGCAATTCCGACACCCGATGTGCGCAATTTTGGACGCCCAAGTAATTCAAGACCGTCTTTGCTGTGCGATAAGTAAATTGTAAATATATTGTTTGATTAAGATAAACATTCCTTTTCCGAGCCTTTTCCCATGTTGGGGTCGACTTCCAGGTTAACCAGATGCGGCTGAATATCAGTATTTTACACGAAGCGACTCCGTCAGACCTCCGCGCCCCTATTTCTGGATATAACCGATATCCTGAAGGTAGAATGGTTGTCAGGCTTTTTGGTCTTCTACTGCAACTAAACAACGAACGATTATAACTCTGCAAATAAAAAAGCCATTGAATTAGTATAATTATTTTTCAAGAAATCATTGTACAGACGCCAGCAGGTCAAGCTATCCAAAACTGTCAAATTTTCCCAATTGAAAATGAACCTTATAGGGTTGTATTAAAGTTGAGAATCTATCAAAGAAATTTGATAGATTGTGGTAGCTTGATGTGCTGGCCCCTGTACGTAAGAATAGACATTGAAATAAAACTACTTTTTACGGATTTTATCGCGTATATTGATATTATTAAGGAGATTAATAATATCAATTTACGCGATAAATCCGTTCAATGTCTTTTCTTACGTACATTAATTTCTTGAAAAATAATTATTAATTAAATTCGCGTAAATGTCAAAAATCAATACGTAAGAATAGGTTTATTTCCATAAATGAATGGCTGTGACTGAAGTGCACACTGGTAATTTATACAAACTATAGGAACAGAGTTTCACAAAATATAGTCTAAAATCTTGTAAATCCCTCGTTAATATAAATAAAACCATCGATGCAAAAATATCTTCGCTACAAATAAAGCTATTGATGCGAAAACAGCGTTTTGTCACGAAACAGCGTATCGTTTCGCGTTTCGTATTGACGAGTACGCGTCGTATTTAGATAATCATCGATCGTTTTGCTTTGTAATTGCGTATCATTCGATGTTCATGATATAATGAGGCCAGTATTCCAGTAATTAAGTGTTATTTTGTAGTGAATTACGATTAGTTTAATGATGCACTGTGGTTACAAATTGGTGGTGTCATAATAGTAGACTTTTTTAGGCTCCACGCATGCGTACTTAAAGTTTTTTGTTACATTTTTGGCAATTAGGTATTTCTGTGTTGTATTTTTGTGCATATGCTTGGTATGAAACCATTGTAAAAACCAGCAATTATTTTTGTTTTTGTATATTAAGCTGACGATGTCTGTTGTCTAGTGGTTAGAGTGTTCGACTGCTGATCATAAGGTCGTGGGTTCGGACGTCACAAGACACAAATATTTATGTGAAAAAAAAAAAAAGTCACAAAAAAAGTATTTATTTATTTAAATTAAGGCACGCCAACGACTTACTCACTAATACATTTTTATGGTATCTTACCGTTAAATTATAGTTGTCACTTACAGGTGTGCACAACACACATATTTTTTGACAAGTATATAAGTATTATATCTATTGCCTAGTTAGTAATATTTAATTTCACAAATTGCAGCAGCAGTAGTCGTGGCTAAGCTATGACTACGCTTACTAACCGATCTGCAAGGTTAAGCTGAGCTGGCCACGTACAGTTTGTGGATGGGTGACCATCCTTTATACACCAAGCCGCTCCGAATCTCCGAGACCACGTAAAGCCGTCGATCCCGGTTGTCATTTGAATATCTATGACAATAGTAAGTGGTTGTCAAGCTCAAAAAGCCTGACAACCAGTCTATCCTCAGGATATCGGTATTGTCCAGAAATTTGATTGCAGAGGTCAGATGGCAGTCGCTTCGTGTAAAATACTGATATTCAGCCGCATCTGGTTAGACTGGCAGCCGACCCCAACATAGAGAAACGGCTCCAAGTATGAAATTAACGGTTTCATATTAATTGTTAGTATTATTTTACGCTTGTACTAAAATTGCAATGAAAATTCTCAGACAATAATGATCGCCGTAATGTTTAATTAGTCTACAGTACTGGAGCTAATGACGTACAATGGATTTAAAACCGATTCAGTTGCCCATTAACCGAATAAAATAAAAACACATATTTGCGATTTTGCAACAAAAAAGTTGTTCGTGTGCCTGCGACCGTCGTTTAATTGCCACGGCATTACCGTTTATTTTACGGGCAAGCAAACGTGCTTTGATTTCAATTTATCGTTTCTTGTAATCGGCTATCGAGACAAAGCGACGTGGGTAGTCTGAAAAACGCACACAATTTAAGCAATTTATGATGTTTATTTTAAATTTTTTTGGCCAGCAATTCTATGAAGATGTAACAGTGGGCGATTTATATTGTATTCAGATTTATATTTAGGTACAATAGAGTGAAAAGAAAAAATTCAATCTCAAGGGGCCGATCTTAATGAACAGAGAATAATTAAATATCTATAGCAATCCCTACTAATACTATAGATATATAGCTACTAAGCCACCGCGACTCCCACCCGCCATGTCGAATTTTGCTTTCACATTCTTAATTTACGTGTTTATGGTGACGTTAATAACACCTATTGAAAAGCAAAAGGGTGGTGTACCTAATCAGAACACATAGGCTCGAATCCTGCCCGCGGTCGAATTTTTCGTTTGCTAAAATAAGCAGTCTAGACAAATAAATGATCTGCCCGCAAACCCACCTGACCTATCGGCTTGGACAATCGCCAGCATGCCGAATTGATAGGTTTACATTTTATTAAGGAAGTCCTATTAAAATCAACCGTTGATGCCATTGCCAACTCTTCGATTAAATGTTACTAGTTCACAACTGTAGTACGCATATTTCTTTTGAATTTGGAACATAGTTTTGAAGCGGCTCATGCGCCAGATACGTGGATACGCAATTGTCTCCACAAATAGTGTAGTAAGGCTTTTTTTTTAATTCTACTAAGGTGGCAAACAAGCATACGACCCACCTGATTGTAAGCGGTTACCGTAACCTATAGACGCTTGCAACACCAGGAGTATCACTTGCACGTTGCCGACCCTGTATTGAAAGAGGAATGGTTAGGTTGGCAGTATAAGGGTCAAAGTCCCCCCACTGCCAATACAACGTTGTCTCGTGGAGCACTGGCAACCTTGCTCACCGTAACAAACACAACACAGCTCAAAACAGTGTTATTTTACTTAGATTTTCTGCAAGGTGGAGGTACTTCCCCAGTCAGGCAGCTCCAATTTGAGTAAAATTACTCCCACTATGCCCTACCTCTCTTTTTTTGAGCTCTGTGCTCCCCGTTTAAATTACACGGAACCTTTGAATACCTTTGTCGATAAATTAAACTTGACTAATTAAAAGTTCTATTAAATCATCCATTAGCTGGAAGCCGTTGGATGTAGGCGGCATACAGCCGGCCCTTGTGGAAGTCTATGGGGGAGGCCCTTTTTCAGCAGTGGGCCTCCTCCGTTTCCTATGTTGGGCGGCTTCCGAACTAACCAGATGCGGCTGAATTAAGTGAAGTATTTTACACGAAGCGACTGCCATCAGACCTCAACGACACAATTTCTTGATAGACTGTTTGTCAGGCTTTTTGGAATCCTCACTACCGTTGACAATTGTCATAGGTGTTGGCATGACACCCGGGACCGACGAAGGGGTCTCGATATGTTAAGAAGCGTCATCCATAACCGCTATTTCCATTGTAGAAGATATTCTATCTTTCTTTGCTTATTTATTTGTTTTTTTTATAAACAATGGCAATAGGCTCGGCCCCTAATGAAATTAAATGATGAAATGATATTTATTTTCTGTAAAAAGATCTTGTAAAGACTCTTTTTACAACTCAATGTTTTGATTTTTTTTATGCTAGAAGGCGCCTATGATATGGGACCTAAACATACCGGCAAACTGTGAGTGATACATTGGTACACCTCTGCCTAATTCTTCTGGGAATACAGTCGTGATATGCGTATACTTTTTTAGCAAATATATACTTATATAATACAAACTCTCAGCCAAACAAGTATTTGTGTTTATTACATAATTATTTGTGTTCAATAAGAATCGATGGCCACAACCTCGTAATCGACAGTCCAACACTCAAACATCTAGACCACAGACGTCGTTGTTAAAGGTGAGCTGATACTCTGCTGAGTCCGAGGCACGCATACCAATTATCTATCATTTAAATAGACAAGTTCATTACGTCTCCGATTGTAACGGCTGTAATTCGGTCGAGTCTCGACTCAGATCTGCTCGATGCCGCATGAATCGGCGACAGTAATACAATTACAATGAATTAAATTAAACCATTCGACGACCTCTGTATTCTAGCGGTTCGAGTGCCGGACTGCTGATCACAGGGTCGTGGGTTTGGTTCCCACAGGATACAAATATTTGTGTGGGTAAAACATGAGTATTTGTGTTTGTCTGGGTGTTTCTTATGTATTATAAGTATGTATTTACAAAAAAAAGTATATAAATATTATATCCATTGTCTAGTACCCATAGTACAAGCTCTGCTTAGTTTGGGACTAGATGGTGTTGTGTAAAATGTCCCAAAAATATTATTATTATTATTCTGGCATCCCATCTCTGACATAGTTTTATATTAGGTATATATTTATATAAAGTATTTATATCTATTTTCTATACTTCTATAGTACCCATATTACAAGCTCTGCTTAGTTTTGGACTAGATGGTGCTGTGTAAAATTGTCCAAGAACCATTATTTAATTTTATTATTTAATTTAATTAATAGTTTAAATTTCAGAACGTCATTAAACTGACACAAAATATTACGTATTTATTTATTTGTAATTTATTTATAGATATATATATTATATAGGAGGCCTATGTCGCAAGACAACCTGACCTGGTAACTGATACTTAAAGTTAAGTTATAAACATATAGGAAAAACGGAAATAAGTTTATAGTTAGTATCTGTAGGTAAGGTGGCATGGTTCGACATTGAACTAACTGTAAAGTAAGTTGTTTCGGTTGAAAAAGCAAGCTTTTCAATAGGTGTTACTGACGTCACCATTAAGACGTAAATTATGAATCTGAAGACAAAATTCGTCATGGCGGGTGGGACTCGCGGTGGCTTATGCGCGGTCATAGCGTCTGGTGTACCTAACCAGAAGACGCAGTTTCGAATCCTGCCCGCGGTCGAATTTTTCCTTCGCTAAATAACTTTATAATAATTATATCTTTATTATCAGACTAACATATAAGTACGAGTAACGGTTAAGTAATCGATACACACATACAACAAATAATAAATTCTAATGGAACATAGCGACTTAACAGTCAGGACCTTCATTTATGTTAAAATTTTATATTTTTAAATATGTTGTCTGGTTGTCGCCATATTGAATTTTGATTACTGTCATATCTTTAGTGACATTTGTAGGATTAAGACAAATCGATAGAATCATCAAAACTGGCTAACGCTTTTGGTCTCTAGAGTGCCACAAAGGAACAAACATACATACGTACAGGTAAAAGATCTATAAATAAAATATGAATAGCCTTTATTTCCTCTGACCTTTGCACAATTCGTGATATAATAAAATTTAACATAAAACTACTAGCTATACTCAACTATACTTAACTAACTAACTTTTTGTATTTTTTTGGCATTTTCGAATCCTGCCCGCGGTCGAATTTTTCCTTCGCTAAATAACTTTAAAATCTTAGCATGGAAAATGCCAAAAAAATACAAAAAGATAAGATATATTATTACTGACTACTGGACTTGTATTTTTCTTTTCAGTTTTTATTTAGGTAAAGTTCACTTAATACTAAAATCTTTTTATATACTTAACAGTTACAAAAAGTTCTTACTGTATTGATTTCGGCTTAATACTGAGTAGGTGAGACTTAGTTGTTATTCGGAGTATCACTGCTATTATTTGCCAGACTGTAGTCTCTATTATGAAACATTTCTTAGAATATTGTATTAATAGTTTGAAAGGTTACGTTATTATTTCAGAACATAACATACCATTCACGCCTGTTTTCTCCGAAGGATTAGGTTGCAATAGTAAATTCACAGTTTGCCAGTATTTTAAGGCCCCATGTAACAGGGAGCGAACTTATTAACTATTTAAAATAATCAAGTAACGTCTTACAGTTCAAACAATTTTAAAGCGCCTAACGTTTTTGCATAGCACGGCGCAAGTAGATATCAATTAATATTACTAAAGGCGCCTGTCTCCTAAAAACGTCGTGTTGAAGCTAAAATTAATCAAACTGAACAAACCTTTTGACGTCTAAAGACTTAAACTTGTTTGCCCTGGGTACCAATTTGTCAATACCCAAACTTTGACTCAGCGTTACTCAAAGTTGCACCCTTTTTTATAAAAGTCAGTGTTTTTATGAAGAAAGACCTAACAAAATAATTATGTTTGACAATATGCAACAAATCAAAATATGAAAATGCACAAAAACAACAAAGTTATTTTTTAATAATAGTAAGTAGGTACCTTCTACGCCTTTAGGCTTTTGTCATGGTCGTAGCGAATTTCACGGATTCCATGGCCATGACTAGGCAAGTGAAGTCAAGTACGGTTTTTAATCGGTTAAGTTAAAAATTGTCTTTATCAAAATCATGTCATATTATTCAATTATTTCCAACTCAAAATATTGTGTTTATTTGAATAAACTATTTCAGTAGACACTTCTAAAAAGTAAAAACGTGTTTTGTATTGTAAATAACTTCTTATCTTTTTATAGGAAAATATTTTATAAATATGAAATCGCTATAATTATTTTAAGTTTATGTATCTTCCCAAATACTTTATAAGAAGTATAAAATAAAATGAAAAAAAAAAACGATAAATATCTCCAAACAAAGACATTTAAATGATAACAGCTATAGACGAGGACAAAATCGTAATCAATGACTTTTTGCCAACTAGACAAAAATCGCTCTGTATAAATAGAAAAAGCAGAAAATAAGAAAATACGATTAATCGTTCTGTCTCTCTCATCCTCTGTCTGCGTGGCAAAAAGAGAAAAAAAAAAACAAATCGGAATCAAAATTTTTGTATAAACTTGTTCCCACTGTCCCCTCTATAATCTTTACATCTCTGTTAATAATCCACATATTTTAAGATTTTATTAAATAATTAAAAATAAATATTTTAACTTTATAACAATTCTAGTTTATAAAGCGTTTCAAAAACATATTGGTAGTATGGTTTTTTGATTCCGATTTGTTTTTTTAAAAACCCCCAAATATAATCAAATGTAGATAGTATGTAAATGTAAATAAATCGCTCTACAACGCTCGTGACGCCACTTTGACGGCCGCTGTCAAGCGATATCTATCACAGAATTCATTACGCCGAGTTCAAACTCTTTCAATTAAAACTTACCAAAAATTGATGTTGTTTTCATACTTCTCCGACTCCGTTATTGAATGTTTACATTGACAATGGAACCGACCGCCGAAATAAATTATGTTAACAAATTGTTGAGTAACTTTGGACTTTGGGTGACGCATTTGTGATTTTATTATGTTATTGTGATCTTAGTTATCATTGCAGATATCAGGAGATCTTTTGTGAGCTCTTAAGTGATTGGTTGTAACAAGAAACAAGATGGCGCGTTTGATCTTTTTGTTGTCCCTTTCTAAATCATCAATCAAGATCAAGCTAGTGTTCAGACGTTTTTATTTAAAACTAGCTATTGTACGCGGTTTCACCTACATCCG
This sequence comes from Acronicta alni, assembly GCA_964056405.1. Taxonomy (NCBI): domain Eukaryota; kingdom Metazoa; phylum Arthropoda; class Insecta; order Lepidoptera; family Noctuidae; genus Acronicta; species Acronicta alni. The sequence goes on along the minus strand of OZ043916.1, from coordinate 3,087,218 downwards.
AATGGGTTTTTTGAGACAAAACGCCTAATTTTTAGCTTTGTTTTAATTTAAACTGGCATCGAGTTTTTGGATTTATTAAAAAAAACCTAACAATCTATCTTAGCATAGGAAGGATTTTTATTATTTCATTTTTATAATTCCTTGCATTTTGAAGCTCAACTAATATAATTGACCAAAACGCATTGTTGTTTTCGATCTTTGAGCGTAATATATACATATTTTTGCTGCCTCATTAGTCTAGTGGTCCTAAGCGCGACTGCTACGCTAGAGGTCCTGGATTCGATCCCCAGGTCGAGCAAAGTGTTATTGGGTTATTCTATGAAATTCTCAGTAGCAGCTCGGAGTCTGGATTAATAATTGTGCCCGGTTAATGGCAATAGGTTCGCCCCCTATTACATAGGACCTAAACATGCCGGCGAAATGTGGGTGTACACTAGTACACCTCTGCCTAACCCTTCGGGGAATACAGGCGTGATGGTATGTTATGTATGTTTTATATGCATATTTATGTTCGTGACTGTACACGTGTCGTCCAATATATCAGCTGCTCGTAGCACGGCTACGGTCGTAGCGCGTAGGGCGGCTCGTAGCGTATTGATCGTAGTGGGGCGGCCCCACGCGGCTACGATTCTAAGCATTTAATGATCATATCGGTTGAATCCGTGGCATTCTTTAATTGCTATTACTTTTAATTGTTAAAATAATAATAACAATAAACTTTATTGAGCAACAAATGTTTGTGTTGTTTGAATTTTTACAAATATAAATATCACTGGTATCCACAGGATTACACAGGATTAGGATACCCTGTGTTGTGGAGACCACTCTCTTTCGCCTTAAAATTAATCTTAAGTAAATAATTAATAAATTACAATAATAAAAGTCCGGTGTCATGTATGTGTGTTTTGTATTTGTGTGAAAGAGTGTGTGTGTGAGTGACTGTCTCATCTGTTAACTTATAAGTACTTTTTTTTTTTCAAAGTTTGCGTAGTCCATACCCGACCGAGTCAAGTTGAGTATATAGAGACATTTATTCGCCCTTGTGTACCTACATAAATGGGCCCATTCCAAGAAAAAACTTTATTGGCAAAACTCAAGTTTCAGGTGCGTTTTGTCCACATCGGCTTTCATCTGGAAAGCTAAAATATAACATATTATACTATTGCGCCTGTATCCCCAACCGGTTAGGCAGAGGTACACACATGCTAGGGGCTAGCCTATAGCCATTAACCGGGCACAAAACCAAAAGGAATGCGGATGCTTTCGATGGGTTAAAAAGAAAAAAAAATTGTTGACCGCTAACAAGACCATGAGAAACCCTTTATCCAGGCTCTAGACATCTGCCAGGCACAATAAATCAAGCCTGAGTGAAGGGCAGTAGGGAATCAATCTAGACGTAATAAATTAAAGACTGACTGGTAGCAGACTGACCTTGTGTTGAAGATAAAAGACAGTTTTATCTATAAATATATGCACCCTCAAAGATCGAAAACAGCTCACAATACGTTGTCGTCAATTATATTAGATGAGCTTCAAAATGCAAGGAATTATAAAAACTAAATAATAAGAAATCCTACTTAAGCTACGTTAGGTTGTTAGGTTTTGTTTGAATAAATACAAAACACTACAAAATTACTAGAAACCTACTCTGACCGCCAAACAAATAAATCTAAATGGCCGTAACAGGCCGGTAATAATATGAAAAAGATCATAAGGCATTAAACGAGAAAAAGCGCAACCCTTTGGAACAGAAAAACAAAAGAAAAAAGAACATTATATTCCCATTTTAGTAAACATACAATTACAACTATATTCCCCGAAAACTTAAGTAGAGTTAGTGCAGCTCGTCGTTAAGTTTAGGTCCAGTATAATAGGGGGAAGCTATTGCCCTTAACCCTGCACAAACCCAAACTCCGAGCTGCTGAAGTTCATTCTAAATCCCAATAAAACATAGCTGGGTGGTTCTAGCCACACTATGTTATATGCGAAATGTTAATGAAATAAACTATTTTTATTGCTCAACCTGGGATTGAACCCAAAACCTCTAGCGTAGTATTCGCACTTAGGACCACTAGGCTAATGAGGCAGTTTTAGTATTGCCAATTTAATATTCCAGCATTTATTCCTATCTTATTTCGTATAACTATTTGTATCTGTGAGTAAATAAAATTATACGAAAATCTTCAACGATATTCTTGACGATAAATCATGATTGTAATACTTGACAGTTTTGCTTGACCAACGTATTGTGCCTTTCTGAGTTTGCGAGCTTGATGGATGAATACTTAGCTAGCTTACGTTGAAGGTTGTATACAAGGCTTTGTGAACATGAAATATGGATCTTATTACACTGCTTGAAAACCTAACATGGCAATTTAAAAGTAGACTTTTGTTTTCACCCTAATCACCTCATTGAATGCTGAATGCTTTCGAAGGTGACCTACTGAGCATGAGGTACTTAATTCAATTTCCGTGTCGAATAAAGTGTTATTGTATATTTTTTATAATGCTCTTGACGATATTCAGAATAATAAAATATTTTTATATATAGATGTACTGACAAGAATTGAGATGAATATACTGAAATGGTTTGGGTATATGTAGAGAATGGAAGAAAGGAATTAACAAAAAGGGATTCATATGGCGAATGTGAGTGGAACCACCGGGCGGGCGCCCTAGAAAGACTAAACCGACTTGATGGGCTTTTTCAAAAAGGTTAGGTGCGTATACGCACTTGTATGTATACGGAGTGTGTGTATGACAAGATGTATGAATGTCGACGAAGCGAAAAAAGTATGCAATAATTGTAGCAAGTGGCGTTCTTTAGTACCTAGCTCCATGTGAAATAGGCGTGAGTGTATGTATGTATGTAGTATAATTTTAAATAAGTTATAGTTATATTTACTCAATTCAAAAGCCCTTGACCCATCTGACAAGTAACCCTAAAACGGCAACGCATTGTTCGCTCAACCCTCCGCGGTTGACACGTATGCAATCAACCGACTGTTTGTCAGTTTGTTCTTCACTAATTGTGACACGCAATGAAAGTACGGTGCGCTTTTTCCAAACGTCAGGGCTGTCATTTTAATAGCAGTTGAATTGCATTGTCACAACACTCGATATTTATGGTATTGCAATATATATTTACAATGCAGTGCGTTTTGTGTGATATACTGTAAAGATAACACTGCAGTTGAACGTTTTTATTTAAAATTGCGAGCATAGAGCTGTCATATGGATGATAGTGGTCTGGATATTTAGTATTTCATTGTAATACTGTCATTCATAACTATCTCCTCTTTTTATTTTTCATTATTTTAACGACATCCACTGAAATTTAAAGCCAAAAAAATATAATAAAAACCACCTCAGGAATGAACGAAGCAATATAAAAATTCCAACAAAATGCAATTTGTTAAACAAACAAAACATTTACAGAACAAATTGCGATTGAAAACATTTCTGTTTAGTCGACTATTTTCTCTCATTTGTCTGCTATCAACCCTGGGTTAGTAAATGTCCAATTGTTTTCGCTCGTGCATTTTGATTGGTGGTTCCGATTGGTTTCGAAATTCGAACGTAGTAGGGTGATGTTTTTTATGCGAATATATAAATCGGGTTAATTGGTTGTTGGTACAGGTGTGTTGGTGTGGTAGGGTTTTTTTTTTTTCAGTATTGATTTTAGGGATGTGCAATTTTAGATGTTTATTTGTGATAGCAATGTGTTTGGTGTTGTTGTCGATAGGGATAAATTTGTGTAATCACCTGTATTGTTTGGTTACTGAAGAAATCAGGATATATCGATTGAAAAAACCGCACCCTAATACATTATATAGATACAACCATTTACATATTATATAACCTTTATTCGTAAGTCTGATTTTTCTTATCATTTATAAGGCTGTGCAAATTATGAGTAAGTTATATTAGGTTGTATAATCTTTGTACTACCTTCACTGCACGTTAAACAAGCAACCCTAAATAAGGTTGTAACCCTAAATAAATTGTTGATGGAATCGAATGGCCTTATCTGTTCTAATATAATAAAGATGAAAATTTTGTGTTTGTTTTAAAAAATCTTGTAGCATTTGATAGCCCAATTCTTAAGGAAGGTAATAGGGTATTTTACATCACGCTACTACTACAAGGAGCCGAGCAAAGAGGAAAAAATAAGGGCGGGTGAAATTTTGAACGGGAAAACGTCTGTCCATATACTTACAATTTCAAAACTATGCAATTCATTATTTTTTATAAAAATATTCATATTTTATTTTAATTTTTACGAAATGAACAGCACAATATTCAAGTACCAGCGCAATATTTGAAATATTCTACTACAAGTACTTACGTACTGCATTAATATAAAATTCCATTCCGCCTGGACTCCTGTGGTGTGGGGCTACCTGCATTTCTCCATCGTTCCTCTATTATTTCGTCCTTTACTTTGATGTATGATACAAACATCGAAGTATAATATTAGTGTTTAATATTAATAAATTTGTTTTAACAGTTGCGTCCACGGAATAGATAAATAAGAAAGTATAAATAAGGTGAGAAACTTATTTACCTATTCCGTGGTTACGTCAATTACAAAACAAACTTTGCTACAAAAACTGCATTATTTTAAGTAGGTGTAATCGTCTTTTTCATAGATCTAATCGTTAATAGTAAGTGAACAATACACCACTCTTATCTACCACGTCACAACACTAGGGTTTCTAAATAAAACCAACAGATGGCAAGATAGATATCACTATTGTTTGTTTTGGTTCCTTAAAATAAAAATTCTCAACCTAACCAAATCCATGTAACAAAAGCATATCGCGATCTATTTCGATCCTAACGCCATCTATCGACGTTGTGCTCAAACTTTCACAATATCCAACACAAACTTAGTCGCGATAAGTTCGGTGTCAATAACTTTAAATCGATTAAGTAAAAGTAACAAAACGAAAGAAATGTCTACAGCAAACCATGGTTCAGTTCACCATACTCCAAGCCTTTTCCCAGCTAAGTTGGGGTTGGCTTCCAGCTTCGACTCCCAATAATATAGGTCTACTAGCTGCCCCAGCAAACGTTGTTTTGCCATAAAAAAAAAATTTAGGGGTATGAAAAATAGATGTTGGCCTATTCTCAGACCTCCCCGATAAGCACAAAAAATTTCATCAAAATCGGTCAAGCCGTTTCGGAGGAGTATGGCAACGAAAACTGTGACACGAGAATTTTATATAAAGGTCTATACGAAACTACCTTTCAATGTGTAAGTTTTTTTTTCTAAAATAACTAAAAGTTATATTCTTCTTCTTTACAGGGAGAAAAAGACAACGGCAAGAACTGCATATTATCCTGTGAGAAGAGAAAAGCAGATGACACTGAAGTCAATAAGGACTTGAAAAAGGTAAGACAATATAGCATAGCATGCCTTTATTCCCCAGAGACCTATACTAATGTACAGAGGTAGCAGGTCAAGCTATCCAAAAATGTCAACTGAAGCAACCTTGAACAGATTGCTGACATCATCCTAACCCACCAGCTACCGGGAAACGCTCAAGGAAAGACTAATATCAATCTGACCATCACCAGCTACAGAAGTCACTCAGTGGTTTAGAGCTGGGAGACCAAAAACCTAGTCAGTTACTTCGCAAGAAGCGTGACCTGAGCGGAAACTATTGTACGACGAGGCTCTCAGGGTCATCTGGCTCAACCAGCTGCCCACACAAGTCCGCGCTGTTCTCTCCATAAACACCAAATCCTCGTTTGAGATGTAGGGTTCATATTCCCAATTGAATATGAACCTTGTTGTTTTGAATTAAAATTGAAAATCAATCAAAGAAATTTGACAGATTGTGGTAGCTTGATGTGCTGGCCTCTGTACAGTCATTATAATCAGTTCTCCAGTGTGTTTCATCATCATCATCATCATCATCATCAACCCATATATTTTCCCACTGCTGGGCACGGATCTCCTCTTAGAATGAAGAAAAGAATTAGGCTATACTTAGTCCAAAACGCTGGCCTAATACAGGTTGGCAGATTTCACACGCCGGCCGTCGAGAAAATCTCTTTAGGCATGCAGTTTTCCTCATGATGTTTTCTTTCACCGTTTAAACGAGTTGTAATTAACTATGGTATGTTTAGGCTCCATATAATAGGGGGCGAGCCTATTGCCATTGACCGGGCACAAATCCAAACTGTTCTATCTGAGATTCGAATCCAGGTCCACTAGAGTAGCAATCACCATTAGAGACGAGGTTATCACAAAGCATACTGTATACATATACAATATATATATATGAAAGTACTTTCGTCCTACTTAGAATTTCAAATGCTTGTGCCAGAGTATTCTGAAGACAACGGTACTCTTCTATAATGAAAAACATATTGCAAGTTTGTGAATAGCGTGAGAGTGCAAAATTATCCCTATTTCCCTACATTTAATATTATAAATGTGAAAGTTAGTCTGTCGGTTACGTTTTCACGGCTAAACCGGTGAACCGATTTTGACGAGATTCGGTACAGATTTAGATTAAACCTTGCACCTCGTTTTATTTAAAAAAACAGCTAGTTTAAAAAATATATATTATAAACCTATATAATTTTGTTTTCTGAAAGAAATTCAATTTCACTTTTAATCTTACTGATTCCCTATTTTTTTTTATTAAATCAAACCTCTATGCTAATTTCGTTAAAAAAAGGTTCGTTTAAAAATTAGCTCAGCACGAACTGTCTCGCTCGTAAAATTCACCTCAACACTGTACACTGTCGTGCGTATAAATAAAGACATTACACTGCCGAGCACATAAAGACGGCATTACTACACATCGGGACAAAATAACTTCGATCACGCGATCTGATGTGGTGGAACGGTATTACTTGGAGTGGCCATAAAATGCGACCACAGTAAGTGTGGAGCCCGCTGAATTATAAATTGTGACCACAGCACACCACAGTTAATGTTTGTTAAATGTGTGTAAATAATACAGGTTTTGCGGTCGGTTAAGTGGAATCTGCTGTTTTTGAACTAACGATGGATAGACGTTTATTTGAACGTAAATTAAAATTTCATTGCCCGCTTTCTACTTCGCGATTAAGTATTCTGGGTTGCAAAAAAAATAAACTGTGCAGGTTGATTTAAAGATCATTAAAAAGGGCTTTATCGACTTGGTTGTCTATTGAGTTTTACAACCCCATCAAGCGTATTTATAAGATCAAATAAAAAGGAATCGGTCAGGAAAGAAGGATATAACATGACTATAGCTTTTCCACGTGACTTTGAAGTCGCATTCCCAAGTTTCTATAAAAATAACGTTTCCATCCACGGTACGGTCACGTGCACTTTACACGACCTGCGTTTTTCCACGTTACGAACAATGTGAGCTAATAAGACGGAAAGTACTTCAATATTTGACGTTTATTATAAATCTATGAACTCATTTATGACTTTAAGCGGCAATGGAAAATGGAAAAAGCGGAATGAATCCCAAGTCAATTTGAGTAGTGATCAGATTGTACTTCATAATTCTCAGTAGCAGCTCGCGGTCTGGATTTATCGCTGGTTAATGGTAATAGGCTCGCCTCATATTACATAGGACCAAACATGTCGGTTAATTTGTGGGGGTACATTATCCCCATTATCAGCCAATCAGTACACCTCTACCTAACCTTAATGGAAACACAAGATTAAAAATAAGATTTTAAAGAATCTTGTTAGATCTTCTTTAAGCACGTGCAACTAGTTTTGACTTTTCAAAAGTGCTATTTTAATGGTCTGATTTTATTGAAATAAAATTCTTGACTTTGCACAATAAACAACTTTCATAATGTTTACTTTAAGCATGCAAATTTTTCTCTCCATTTTAACTCTTAAAACGAGTCAATAAATTTATTTTGTACTTGCACCCAACTCTCAACTCTATAGTTACAACTAGATGACTTTTCTAACATCTAGTCAGCTTCATATCTAGCTTAATTAAAAAACAGACTATCCAACTCCACCAAGAGCCTACAAAAGCCATAACAATACTTAAACAAAAAAGTCTCAAACTCCAACTTTTCGTACTCTCCAGTCGCGGTCATTTTGTTTTCATTATCTCCACAGGCGTGTAGAGGGCGCTACAAATTTACGACAAAGAGTGCACTCCGCCCTAATTTAAATACATTACTCGTTCTTGAAGAGTCCGCTGTCCTAGCTTTGGTACTAGATAATAATTGTACTCGTAACAGACGGAAATCTCCACTTAATTCTGTTGTCAGCTGAATGAAGATTTGCAAGAAATAATTACCATTTTAAGTAGGTTAAGTGAGTTAGCATTTGTGTTTTGTTTTTGGGCGCGAATTGAATTGTTTTGGGGTTGAATTGTTCTTGTTGGCGGTTCAATACGGCGCTGTGGAATATATCGATACAAACAGTATAAATTAGGGGTTCGTAATAACTACGCTGTTCAACCGATATGCAAGGTTAAGCAGCCCTAGCCGCTGTCAGTATGTGGATGGGTGACCGTTCTTAACACATCGAAACTTCTCCGTGCTTCGGAGAGGCTTCGAACATCTATGAGGTCGTTAGTGGTAGTCAGAAGCCGAAAAGAGCTGTTCGGATTTTTTTTCGAGCCAAAAAGCCTGCGTCCTTCTCCAAGGTCTATTCTATCTTCGTACTTCGTTTAGGCCTGAAAACGGAACAGGCAGAGTTACTTTCGCATTTTTAATATTAATAAGGACGTAGACGACTAACATCTGCTAGAACGTAGTGCGGGACAATTTTTCTTTATTAAAAATCATAGGTAACCGGATTCAAAACTCCGTGCAAACTGTGAGCAATAAATTGTAAGTTCCTATAGAAGTTGAATACAAAATGTGAACATTTCCATATTATGAAGTGGTACTCACATGCGACTAATATAAATCAAGGGAAACACCTAACTTATGTGTGTATGTTTGTTGTTGACTCTTACGGCGGAATAAATTGAGCAAGGGTGATGCAAAATATTGATATAAACTTTCGTAACTGTTTGAAATTCTGTGACTTCATGCAAACAAAAATATGAGTTGATGTACAAGTTAGATTGACAATAAACAAAATGCATGGTCATAGCATCTAGTATATGGAAACAGAAGCCGCAGGTTCGAATCCTGCCCTCAGGGATTAGGCCATAGTCCACCACGCTGGCCTAATGCGGGTTGGCAGACTTCACACGCCCTCGAGAAATCTCTCAAGCATGCAGGTTTCCTCACGATGTTTTCCTAGAGTGTTGAAGCGAGTGATAATTAATTGTTAATACGCACATGATTTCGAAAAAGAGGTGCGTGACTTGGAATCAAACTCGAGACGACTTGTCGAGATCTTCGACTTGGCAGTCCAATGGTCATACCACTAGACTAACAGTGCTTTCTTAGAATAGGAATAAGAGAGGTAGGGCATAGTGGGAGTAATTCCACTGAAACTGGAGCTGCCCGACTGGGAGATGTACCTCCGCCTTGCACAAAATCGTAGTAAAATAAAACTGCTTTGAGCTGTATTGTATTCCTTACGGTGAGCAAGGTTGCCAGTGCTCCGCGAGGAAACATTGCATTGGCAGTGAGGGGACTTTGACCCTTATACTGCCAACCCAACTATTCCTCTTTCGTTTTACAGGGTTGGCAACGTGCAAGTGATACCCCTGGAGTTACAAGCGTCTGTAGGCTACGGTAACCGGTTACCATCATGGATCATGGTGGGCCGTATGCATGTTTGACACCTTAGTGGTACTTTTTGAAAAATATATATACATATACTGTACGAGCTACGCTGTACATTGACCTTTGTAGTAATTAGTACGAGTAGGTACGTCATAATGCACATCGCTATGTTTTGGTGTGAATTTCTCAATTCAATAAATAATTCAACAATGATGTAATTTAAGTAGTGACAATAAACGACTCAACTGAAACGTTCGTCTACTCATTCATAACATAACAATTACATAACCTTACACAACATAACACATACAGGACATTGACACTGTTGGGCATCGAACCCCAACATATACAATAATAGCTTAATAGCAGTGATAGCCTAGTGGTATGACCATTGGACTGCCAAGTCGAAGGTCTCGAGTTCGAACCCAAGGCACGCACCTCTGACTTTTCGAATTCATGTGCGTATTAATAATTAATTATCACTCGCTTAAACGGTGAAGGAAAACATCGTGAGGAAACCTGCATACCTTAGAGATTTTTCTCGACGGTTTGTGAAGTCTGCCAACCCGCACTAGGCTAGCGTGGTGGACTATAGCCTAATCCCTCTCAATATGAGAGGAGACCCGTGCCCGGCAGTGGGACAGTATATGGGTTGATGATGATGAAACAAAATGTAGCAGCAATAAGTAATAGTAGAAGCTTCTTTTTATAGTACGGAAAATCCTCATGGATCCTCCGCCACCCGGGGAGGTGGCAGGGTATGTCAGACTCATACCGACTAAAACCCGTACTTGCCTTCACTTGCCCTGTAGTCTTGGCCATGGGATCCGTGAAATTCACCACGGCCACCTCGTATATACTGGTGGTTTTACTTCCTTAGAACACACTACCGTCCATACTACTAGCAAAAGCAATAAAAAAAAAATGATAACTTTTAACCAATACCCCGCATACAAACCTCCCTGCTTATTGTTCCATGATGTTCAAATTAAAAAGCAATATGGCGTTAATCCTGGTGATATAACGTCAGAGTTGATCGACCAATCAGCGCTAAGCCCCAGCTGCGCTCAGTTTTAATCAGGGCAGAGATAGTCTATAAATATAAGTATTATTGTTATCTGACATTATGGTAAATTTTTTAAGCAAAGGAAAATTCGATCGCGGTGGCTTAGTGGTCATAGCGTCTGGTGTACGGAGGCCAGCACATCAAGCTACCACAATCTGTCAAATTTCTTTGGTTGATTTTCAACTTTAATGCAAAACAATAAGGTTCATATTCAATTGGGAAAATTTGACAGTTTTGGATAGCTTGACCTGCTGGCGTCTGTACCAAACCAGAAGACGCGCGTTCGAATACTGCTCGCGGTCGAATTTTTCCTTTGCTTAATAACTTTAAAATCTTAGCATTGAAAAAGCCAAAAAAATACAAAAAGATGATGGTAAAAAATTATGTTAAAATAGTTGGATACATGGCGAGCCGTAGAGAGCGTAGGCTATATGGTGATGTGGTGGTGCTATATGGTATGGTGATGGTGACTATTCTTAACACACCCCCGTGCCTCGAAGAGCACGTAATGCCGTAGGTCCCGGTTTTCATACAAAGATGACAATCATTAGTTATTGTCAGAAGTCCAAAAAGCCAGACAACCAGTTTGTCTGTCCTTAGGATCTCGTCTCTCTCATACATACATACTTACATACATACACTCACGCCTTTTTCCCATAGGGGTAGGCAGAAACTAAAGAACGCCACTTGCTACGATTCTTGCATACTTCTTTTGCTTCGACTACATTCATACATCTTGTCATACTTACACGCCGGTAGCGAGTACTACGCACCTGACCTTTTTGAAGAACCTCACCAATAAGGTCGGCGTGAGTTTTTCTAGGGCGTCCCCTCTCGGCGGTTCCACTGACATTCGCCATATAAATCTCTTTTGTTAGTCGCCTTTCATCCATTCTCTCGACATGCCCAAACCATCTCAGCATATTCTTCTCAATCCTCGTCACTACATCGTCTTTTAAGCAGATCTCGGTATAGCCCAGAAATTGGGTTGCGGCGGTCTGATGGCAGTCGCTTCGTGTAAAATACTGATATTCAGCCGCATCTGGTTAGGCTGTAAGCCGACCATGGATTTTTAATTGTTTTATTGTGTCATGTTAAACAGCAACTACAACCTATAGACGCCAGGAACACCAATATATCTAATTATCATCTTTAGATTTAATTCTTACCCAGAAATTTCAATGACTACTTTTACCCGTCAAACTGAAACAACAATGTTAGCTATAATTTGCTGAGCAGCACAATATTTTGCAATGCAGTAGTACCAAGCCAGATGAAATTAGGTACTGCTAAATTCGTCTGGCTAAACCACCTAGCTTAATTGAGATATGCGGTAGTCTTGTATAGGTCCTGAACGAACGAACTAAAAGACACGGTTCCGACCAGTGAAGTAGAAGACACGTTTCCTAACCAAGATCGCTAATCGGTCCCAACAGTACCTCGTTAAGTACGTCGTAGGTACAGTCAACAAAAGATTTTGGTATACAGGTAGCGAACGAAATCTGCATCTTTACACAGATTGTGATTTAAATAATTACCCGTCGAAGGGTTTGATGTGTAGCAGCTTACAATACCTGCGTTTTGGCACATATTGCGTGATACATAATTACACAATCTTTAAAAAAACACGTTGTTTAATTAGCTGCCTGTATACTTAACTCTTTTGTTGACCGTACTAATCTTAAACTCGTACTTGACTGTTTCATAACGACAGAGAGCAAATGAAAGAACTGATTGTGCTATACTGATGACTCTGAAACTATTGATACGTGATCAAACGATGAACTATTATGTCAATGGGTTAGATGACCGAATAGATCTAAAAGAACTAATAAGGTGAACTAGTACACTGACTGAATAGTACAGAGGCCACCACATCTAGCTACCACAATCTGTCAAACTTCTTTAATTGATTTTCAACTTTAAACCAAAGCAATAAGGTTCATATTCAATTAGAAAAATTTGACAGTTTTGGATATCTTGACCTGCTGGCGTCTGTACTAGTATGGAGCGATCTCTTTACTGACCGAATAGGCACAAGACTACCCAATATGTGGTCATGTCATCATCAACCCATATCTAGTCCCACTGCTGGGCACGGGTCTCCTCTCACAGACTGAGAGGGATCAGGCTATAGTCCACCATGCTGGCCAAGTGATCATATGTGGTCACGTTAACTATTACTTATCTCGATTCTAGACATCAACGCCGCCATTCAAGTCATATTATTACTCATAACACAACCGACAACCCAAAAACTAATTACTCAATATAATTCTAAACAAAAGTTTTGGGTTCACCTTCAGACCATAAAACCAGCTTATCAACAAAACTTCAATATTAAAAACTAAAACTCCTAAACTATCTTCAGGCCTCAAACAAAGGAATAGTTTTGAAACACGAATCACGAACGACAAAACAATTTACGACTAAAAATCGATACGACGTGTCGTTGGAACGCTTTTACAATAAAATACAATACAATGTCAATGCTAAGAGAATTTTATTTAGTAGTACTTAGACACGCCTGACTTGCTTTTTTCGGTGAGAACTAGAAAACACTAGAACAAAATATAAATGAATACTAGGAAACACTGAGACGGGTTTAAAAATTTTTACCGACTTCAAAAATGAGGTTCTCAATTCGATTGGTATTTTTTTTTTATATATGTACACCGATTACGCTGAGAGTTATGATACGATTTACGTAATCTTCTTTAGTTTGATGCGGAATAATTGCCATTTGGTCCCATAAAAATTTAACATAGTTTCGCCCAGTAGTTTTTATTTAATGTACATTTTTATTTATTAACTAACAAGTATTTATGACTAAAAATCTGGTCTTGCTACAGTTTGCGGTACCTAGCATACTACAAAATATAATTATAAATGTAATTAAAGCCTGAGGCGCCTCTGTAGCTGATTATTTTAAAGGCCTATAAGTAATACGAGTAATCATAATCATGAGGTGAAAATAAATTATCATAAGATAGATACAGAAGAAGCTAAAAAGGTAGATTATTCGCGTGAACATAACGAGAACTTATTACAATTACTTTCATATAAGTGATACACAATGACATTGACATTGATAATGACATGTAGACTGGAATCGCTGAAACGACGGAGAAACTTTGGTTCTCTCTGTGTGCTTTACCGTCTATTTCACGGGGAGTGCTCCGAAGAACTACTTGACCTGGTGCCATCTTCACCGTTCTACCACCGACACCACAGTAGAGTCCACTCGTATTACATGGAATCGATCACAGTCCGCTTCCAAAGATCATTCCTATCCCGTACTATCAAGCTCTGGAATGAACTACCTGCTGCGGTGTTACCCTTGCGCTATGACATGTCCTTCTTCAAACGAGGTCTAAAAAGAGCTCTCTACCACACAGAGTAGGCCGCCGTCTCTCTGTCCCCGACGTTGCTGAAAAAAAAACGTTTACCGCCAAATCGTCTATAGTCTAGCATTCTTAGTCCCGTAAGGATTGATTTGTGTGCTCAGACGCATGCTATAAGCCCTTCAATAGTGCAACATGAATCAATAAAAGTGCTGTAGCACTAACATAGTTGATTGTTTCGCTTTAAAAAAGAAACTTTTCTAATTTTCTCGTCGCCCCACACGAGGCGTCCCTGTGGGTTGAAGTTTTTTCCTTTTTCGTTAGGTGTTGGCCCAATGTGTTGGGTTGTTTGACAACTTTTTATTTGACATTTAAAAAATAGCTTGATCATGGCCTGTTTTATGAGTGTATGTATGTGTACAGCTAAATAGATGAACGTCTGGGTCTTTCTAATAATTATTTCATTATAATATTAATTTTACACAATACCGCAATCTTATCCGATCAATCTTGTAAAATTAAAGGGTTTTTACTAATAACTGTACTAACAAGTAAAATGAAATTAATTTTATTATGTAATAGAAATGAAATAATTGATGTTGGATTGCATAAAGATTCATAACATAACATACCATCACGCCTGTATTCCCCGAAGGGTTAGCAATGGTGTACTAATGTACACAAATCCAAACTTCTGCTACTGAGAATTTCACAGAAAAACTCAGTAACACTTGTCTCGACCGACGACTCGAACCCGGGACTTCTAGCGTAGCAATCGCGCTTAGGACCACTAGACTAATGAAGCAGTTAATAAAGATTAATGCCTTGTTCATGTTCATGTTCTTCTCCATAAGATAAAAAAATTAAAACCTTATTTGGAATAAAAAACTTTCAACTCACAAGTACTTAATCATCATCAACCCATAAAAGTACTGTCCCACTGCTGATCACAGATCTCCTCTCAGAATGAGAGGGATCAGTCTATTAAGTACTTAATATAACAAATAAATCTTATAAGTAATGAATCGTTCTCAATATAGTACAAATATCAATATTGCTCCACTTCATAACTTGTAGAACTTTTTATTTATTTAGGGTTCAACGCCATGGAAGCAAACCGGAGTTAGATAAAACATAAATGTTTTATCCAACTCCGGTGTTCTTTGTGGCCAATATTTGCTATCCTCCAACTTGTTAGGAATAGATTTTTTCAGCACACGATTCCATAGAATGCTCAGAGTAGGCTGATTGTTTCCAGAGTTTTTTTTGAAAAATATTTTCTACAGTGTTTACTATTAGACCTTAATCATCTTTAGAGATGATTTCAGCATTATTTACATACAAAATTCAGTTTTACTTATTCTTAATTTAAGTTTCTATTAAATTTTAAATTCTAAATCTTATATTGTTTTTAAATATATTTTTTTAATTGTTTTCTACAGTGTTTACTACATCTTCAGAGATGATTTTAACATTGTTTACTTACAAAAATGTTACTCTACTCTCAATTTAGTTTTCTATTACATCAAACCTTATAATTATTTATTGGATTCAAAAATTAGGTTATTTGAGTCGTCATAAACTAAATCTAGTCTCAACTTTGGAAATTAAGAGAAATTTCTTTGCCAATACAGTGTCTAGACTAAAGTACACGAACCAAAAATAAAATAAAAACAAACTCCTAATATAAAAAAGTCTTTACTGTGCCTCAGTCGTTATCCACACACGTTTACAAACCCTTCACAGTTACTCGAAAGCCTATCTCTGTACAATTCACACAACTCTAAAGGCCCGCTGAATACAATGGTTTTATTATTTTTTCCTTTTGTTCCAGGCAAAGTTAGAAACAAAAGCTTTGAAAGCAAAAAGGCCTGGCTTCACAGATGACCGGTACAATGAAACATCTTATTATATCGAAAATGGTGAGTGGTTTTATAATATTATTAATTTTGTTAATTAAGGACTCGTTGAAGCTGTTAATCCAATCGATTTATTACTATTACAAAAAATAAGTTAGACGTTAATGATATCATAAATGACGAACCATGGGGATTTTTCTCATCATAAAAAAGGCAGGCTAGGTGCGCAAGATAACCATCCTGCTCATGGTTCATCAGCCACCTTAAGGAGGTGACGGGATATGTCGGAGTCGTACCGACTAAAAAGCCCGCTTGTTTTCACTTGCCCTATAGTCATGGCCATGGGATCCGTGAAATTCGCCACGACCATGACAGACCCTGGGCAGCCTGGCTATCAACCTGTTGAACAGTAAATTCTCTTACCACGTCATCAACAAACGAACTAATAAATAATTGTCGTAAAAATCTCATACAAACACTATATAAGAAGTAGTAATGAATAATAATTTAAAAAGTGAAATAAAAGCTTTTTAAAGGAAAATAGTATAAGTAATAGAAATAAAACCTTTGCAAGATATGAGTAATTCTCAGAAATATACTCCAGAAATTCTTCCATCTACAGGATAAACAAAACCCAATTACAAAACAAAAGTAATGAAACTGAATACATAAATAAACAATTCACTAATAGAAACAACATGCCACTCCTATAAATACTATTTCTCGGTAATCTCCGAACAAAACCAACCGACATCGTCTCGTCGAAATATCTTTTTTATTTCCTCTAAGAACGGCGTTTTTACAAACCTCGGTTCATATTGGATTACATGAATTTCTATCTTCTATTACGAATCCGGTCCTTTAATTTATTTTCTGCTATTGATTCGATTCTTATCCATATTTTCTTATTTTTTCTCTTCTCTATTATCCTATCTTCATTACGTAACTAAAGATATTTCTTGTATCCAATTTAATTGGAGTAATCTAATATCCTTGCTTTTGCATCGCCTATGTTGACACAACTGTTCGTTAATGAGGTAGATATTTACCTAAATTCTTAGTAATAATATTCGTAATTTATTGATATTACCTAAGCATTTGTCAATAAAATAATTAGGTATTGTAAAAAACATAAATATCAATTTTGAGAAAATAGCTTGACCTAATTTTATGAGTTTTTCTGTAATACTTATTTCATGCGATATAGGTATTTTGGCTCTGAAAATGTTAAGAAAAAACGAATTGAGACTTACAGACTAAAGAATTGATTTTTCGACCTTTTAGAAAAGTTTGTGGTCCATCTTTATAGTTTAAATTTCATTAAAAATAACTAGAAACATTTTAAGCCATTATGTAACATCACACGTTGACATTAAGTGGATGAAACAGCGGCCACGCTAGTTTTCAATATAGCTAATGTCAGAAAGGCCCATTACGATCTAATGGGCTTAGTCATCTAACCGCAATGGCGCTTTCTTCATTCAACCCCCGTTGTGGTTTACGGCTATGCAGATATTTCGAGGTAACGACTTATAAATTGCCGTATACCCGCCTTTTAAAATGTTGGAAATGTTTCTCTAGTCTGTCCATTTACTAAATTTGAGTGAAGGTTCTTTTATAAATTTTGGTTAGTTTAATCATGTAAAGTGAGGTGAAAATATAGACTTTGAAAGTAAATTTTGCTTAAACATTTTGAAATGTAAGTTAAAATAGGTAAATCAAAAGAAAATTTAGGCTAAAGAAAACTGTTTTAAAAGAATATAGAAAAAACCTTTTGTTCTAACGATACGCTTAAAAAGGATTTTTTCTTTCAGAATATTAATGACAATATTAATTTGGTTCGCTGATGCTCTAACTGTCTTAATGAATCATCTATTTAAAAAAATATATAGGTATATTGTCTAAGCTTCATAATCAAATAATATTATATTTTATACTAAAAGCTTTTCCAAATTACAGGCCTCAGAAAAGTCTACCCTTACTACTTCACGTTTACAACATTCACCAAAGGAAGGTGGGTCGGTGAGAAAATTCTCGACGTATTCGCGCGGGAATTCCGAGCCCATCCTGCAGCTGAGTACGAGAGATGCATCAGAGCGGGAACTCTCACCGTCAACTATGAAAGGGTTGACCCCGACTACAGATTGAAGCACAACGACCTTCTGGCAAACGTCGTTCATAGGTATTAAAATATTGTTTTAGACTTCAAACTCAACGGTATCTAGTAGCCCGCTTAAGATAGCTACAGCACTTTACTTTAGACTCAATTCTACACAAACCCCAGCCAACAATAAACACAGACGTTTTTCGTTCCACACAATACTCGTACAACCTCAAATGTTACTTTGATTTCAGTATTGTAAATATTAAGTTTATTTTTCTCGCCTTATCTATATTTATTTACAAAGTCTTACATACTATCACAGTTAACTATAAATATTTTTTTTATAATAATGTGACGTGCGTCGAAGCTTGTTTGTATTTCAGGTCTAATTTGTATTTAGTCCACTGTAACACAAATATAATCTTCAATAACGATATCTTAAGCACCGAATGAGCATGCGAGTGCATATTGGCCGTTTTCCAAAAGAGACACAAGTTCTTTATCACTTTATATGTTTAATGTTATCTGTTAATAGTCCAACACAGTGTCTAGTGAGTGGCACGCATTTTCACATGATACATTTTCCAATTTCGCTCACGCATGATCATTTGTTGTTTCGTTCTCGTCTAATCTTTATTTCATACGTCACGAGAACCGATATTGAAATGGACTCTGAGCAAATATGTTCAACATTTACATAGAAATCATGCTGAAGTAACGTCGGTAACGTTGTGATGATCGCATTGGTACCTCGATTCTGATATTATATACAGCACAAACACAACATAATTTCTATAATATAAATAGAAATCTCAAACACACTACTAATGTTCGCTTAACTTTTCCACTAAAACCTGTTATTTCTTGCAAAAACGAAAATGTCGTCTAGTTAAACAATGTGTTCGACTTAAATGTGTGGTGTTGCTCCGAGTCCGTTGCCCAAAAATCGTAAGCCTGACGTGTGTATCGTTGCAGGCACGAAGTACCGGTCACCAGCCAACCGATCACCCTCGTACATATCGACGAGGACATTGTGGTTGTCAACAAACCGGCCTCTATCCCCGTAAGTGGCAAATGAGACAGCCATGTTATGTGTACGCTTGTCATACATTGAATACTTGTATGTCACCCTTAAGTGTTGCATGTTCTAATATAAACTAGAGAGTGCACTAATCAAGCTTTCAAATACTTCAACTGTAATGAATGCATCAAAATTCTTCATTCATACTCTACAAATTTTACAAGTGACTAAAATATTAAAAATTTAAGTAAAGCTTTTGAATTCAATGATCTCCGTTTCTCCGTAAGTTCTCTAATTAATTGAATCTTTATTCAAATCAACTAAGATATAAAAGCTCACAAATTGAATTACAATGTAATACATTAAAAATTTGATGGACGATAAAGCTACCGCTTTATAATATCTAAAATTTAATTCAGCTTGTCCCACAATTTTAGTGCGATCATTTTAGGCTTCCATTCCTCTGAAATCCGCTTTTATGCCCCTAAAAGCTAGCTCTTCACAAAGTCCTTTGCGTTAACATGTAGCGGTCCCTTTTGCAAGAAATACTCTGCAACGCTATATGATAGAATACACATAATAATATGAAGCACTTTCATATCGGCTTACAGAATATAACAAGAATATATTGGATTATAAGTAGAAATTGGAATGTAAATGCAAAGTTGGCAAAGGCGAGACAGACTGGATTTTTTCAGTCGCTCAACTTGATATTACAGTGTAAATTATAGAATACGTACTATTAGGGATCCTTATAATGTCTTAGAAATCTAAATGTGTTATTCAATTACGTTTTGCCGTCCAATAGTTGATATAAATACTTGTATAGAAATTTTAGCATAGGTTCACTTCGGAATCTATTCATTAATGGACTTTCAATTACCTTCGGCGGCAGACTGCCATAAAGCAGTTGATAGCCGAACGACATCCATAGTAAGATTTAATGTGCAAATTGTATTTTTACGATTTGTTTCTTTGTTACCTTTCAGAGGAACCTATGTTTTCATTTTGTTTGCCCCCGTAAAAGTGCTTTTTGTTAGTCAATTCAAATCCAATGCCTATTAAAATGATATTTCGATGAAAATGAGAATGAGATCTGAAAATCATGTCAAGTATCTTCTTAAAAATACGTGTACACATAATCATTCAAATTGTGATAACATTTTTTTCTGAAGTCTTTGAATGAATTTCTGTTCAGACGGAACGTTGTATAATAATTATTTCATAACCCAATGAAGATTATCTGAATTGTTTAGAAATAAATAATCTATTGTACATATATGTTAGCGTTATACCAACATTTTACTAATTCACACCCAAATACTCAAAATCCCTTCCAATCTTTAACGTACCCAACCCTCCCAAAATGAAACAACAATGCGAACTAATTACTAGAGCCAGCGTATTTCTGGGAGGTCCTCATTAAGCCTCTTGTTACACCTATACAGTAAGCTGTATACATAGCCAGACTTAACACATGTTAGCATTTAGCTCCCTCCTCACGTACTGTTTCAGTAAAGTGGAAATTTGATGAAGGATATTGCATCGTGTGTTTTTGTCTGTGTTTTGATACACTAACTAAAGTATAATACCAATTCTTGGTAACATTTTCTTTAACAAATGAAAGAACAAGAGAGATTTTTAAAGTACTGCAAATGAAAAGTAAAAGTAGCTAAATAAACGGTAATATGGCCTCCGGTAATATAACAACATAGCTAATGAAAAACACGATTAAATAAAGTAACCTTTATAACATTTTACATCGTAGAAAATTGCCGCATAACAGACAATATAAATTTAATGAAAGCCCTTACAAAACAGCTTTTAGATAAAATTGCAACAAGTTTTACAACACACATTTTAAAATACCCTTCGTAAACTCATTCGTGAATCGTACAATGTGAACTGAAGGACGAAATCAATATAGATTATACCAATGTAATTGTTAGGCGGATAACGTAGAGAAGAAATATTTCTTCAGTTTGAATGTAAGAGGGTCCAAATGATCGACCGTCCCCCATCACAGTGATTGATATTACGGCTCAATGTTAGATCCCTACTGAGCGGTGAAAAGTAAAATATCGCACTTATTTTCAATGGCCTACATTTGCTCTTATATAAAGCATTTAATGGTATTCAAAAGTTGAATATCAAGATTTAGTAATTCTGCTACTATTTAAAATATTTTCATATTTTAGTCACTACAACTAATGCACTGAATTTTATATTAATAATAATTCTTATCTTTTAATTTAATTGCTTGTCTTTTTACTAATATTTTTCTTCTTATAACATTTGTTCTAAAACCACAAGAATCACAATACATATACGTTTATTTATTTAATTACAAAACAACTTGAAGTTAAATTAAAACTCAATAATTTCATACCACTCAATTGTAGTTCGTTGGAAACATACCTAAACTCTTATAGCTGTTGATTTAGATTTTATTACCTTCGTATCTTTCACACAATAGTTACAATCTCAACACAAAACCCGGAACACTTTCGAACTTATTTTATGTGTTAGATATGAGAATCCCGCCATCAAATCAACCGGGATTAGTGCCCTTAGAAACTCGTAAATAACTCGCACACAGCTGAACATTCGCTCTTTGTGTAAAATCCTATTTTGATACTGCACGGCATTCCAGTGTTATTTCGATTATGCTCAAGAAATATTTCCACCAATAAAACCATTTTCACAAGCTACAGAATTTTCAGATTTTTGAAATATTCATGCTTCATTGTTGTCATATAAACGTGATACTTTAATAAAGAGTAACCATTACGTACAGAACAATTTCTGCAAAATGTCATGCATATAAAAGTAGGACCCTATATAATGCTGTGTGTCCAATGTATTAAGTATTTACATTGTCTATGATGTTGTAATGCACTTTGAGTATCTCATTAATTTTAATGCTCCATCCCCTCCGTACATATTAAAATAAGCCTTTAAAATCATCTTTGTATTGCTGTATACCCTTAATATCTAGCTACATTTTCTACCTTTCCAAGTAAATTGTCCCTAAATTTTCGCCTTTAGGTGATTTATGTTCATAAATCTTCTTGGATGGCCAAATTTTGTATAATTTCAATAACTCGTGGACACGGTCCTTTGTACTACTTGGTTCTGTCCTGTCCTGAGTTTAGTAAGGCAATATAAATATAATTAAAGGCCTTATAAATATCCGTTACATCATAAACTTTGCTTTGAAGTCCAGTATTCTCAATCAAGAGATTATAGCGATCAAGAGATTATGGAGCAGATTTTTCTGCATTATTAAATTCTTCAGCCGACTCCGCAAAAGTAAATGTTTTTACGAAATTATTCAAATATTTTTGATTACGTCGTTAGAAAATTGCTTCGACGTGATACAGTTGTTCTCAAAGGCAATTGCAACATCATAAGACTATATAAAGTCCGTAATGAAACAATGTTGTGTCCGTGGTGGGCCAGGCACGAGACTCCAGTGCTCGCTAGCCCTTTGCGCATCATACACGTGGATGAAGAGCTACTCGTGCTAGACAAGCCTTGCTCGCTGCCGGTGAGTCATGCGTTGGGCCCGTTTTGTCATCATGGTCGAGCTCTGACTGCCGTTTGGACCCTGAATCATTGTTTATTAAAAAAAACCTTCAAAACTTGTAGTAATCATATTCTTTCTATCCAATATCGTGAGCATACAAAGGTGCGAAATCCCAATGCTGACAAAAATAAAGAGCATTGTAAGAAGACAGAAAATCGTTGGCAATTAAAATATGATTCCTTCTTGCTGTAATATATTTTTGTAGCGTTATGATTTTTTCCACAAAAGAACATTTCGTTTTTTCCAACAAAAAGGAATGAAACGTGAAAAAAGTACCGTCGAAACTACAATGAGAAAGAAAATAAATCTGAGATAGTACCCAGATATTCTTTGGGTTAATTTTTTTGTTCTTGGTCCAAACAAAGTACGCTGTCAGAGTCTGACTAGATTGTGATCTGCACAAAAGTTTGAAACATTATACGAACAGAGTTGAAAATGTGCGGTCTTGTCGAAAATCCCACTTGAAAGTGGTTCCGAACTTGAGTATTGCGAGCCCCAAATACTTCTTTCTTTATTTCACTATTTCAAGCGGGTACCGTGTTATCCCAAATATTTAAACCTGGTCCAATTATTGTTGTTTAAAAATAACTTTCCCGATACTTTGTCTTACATCTTTGTAAATTGAGTTGTAAAAGCCTAAGTTTCTTCAATTAGGAGTTTGGCGTACGTCCCTTTTTGTAATTTCTGAAAAGTTTTTACGCTAATAGTGTTTACAGTTACGAATTTTGAGGACGCTGCTAAGTTATACAAGCTATTGAACAAATAGAGACTTATTCACTAGGAATTAAAATTATAGAAAGTATTTATTGGATATTACAAAAGCTTGAACCATTTCGAAAATGGCAGTCGTAAAGTCATAAATTACAATAGACTTACAAATCGAATCGTAGTACAGGAACCGAGCAGGTTCATTATTTGTAATTTAACTCAAAATTATTCATTTAGCAGCTTCTAAAGATATAAAGATACCATTTAATCTCTAATAAAAGTTTCAAATTCATTCTGAAGGCTCGGTACTCGCTTTACTATTGTACTTTTTGCTTGTCCACTATCGATCTCTTGCATGTAAATATAATCATTTTTAATTTGCTGTGTTGTTACTACTTACTACTTTGATGTAAGTACTTAAGTCATTTAGACTGCAAGTACTTTCGACTACCTTCTTTTGTTTGCATATCATTTTATGTTAGTTCATATTGGCTTGCTTCATCACCATTGCTTTATTTGTTTACGACTTAATAGTTATCAACAGTGGTTCTGTGTGCGTAATTTAGTGTTTATTTACAATGTTAATATTCAGAAATTAAATATTTAATTAAATATATTGATACTATTTTTTGTATCACAGTGATTAATAAGTTCCTAAGCAAGTCCTTCCTTTGTTTTGGCCATTTTATTTTCAAATTTAAAAGCATGATAAAGTTTGATCTCAACAATCAAATGAGACAAAAGTAGATAGTTATCTAAATAAAAATCAAATGTTTTACAAATGATTTCATTAGGTGCATCCATGTGGAAGATACCGGCACAACACAGTCGTTTTTATACTCGCAAAAGAGTATAACTTGAAAAACTTAAGGACCATTCACAGACTCGACAGGCTGACGTCAGGTGAGATTGCTCTAAACTGTGAAATCTTACTACACGGCTTCAAAAGGAGCCTTTTAAAAAATTACACTCGCAGAATTTCTTGCAGGCGTAAAATGTAAATCTTATTTTTTAACGAATTCTGGGGCGGAATAAATTTCATTTGAGAAATAGTGATGTCCGTGGGTTGTCCATTTGGAAAAGTGACCTATACAACCATTAACCTTGGTATTAATGGCATTATGCTATTTTCCCTAGCGAAAATTTGTTGATAATAATTACTTAAAAGACAATTAG
This sequence comes from Acronicta alni, assembly GCA_964056405.1. Taxonomy (NCBI): domain Eukaryota; kingdom Metazoa; phylum Arthropoda; class Insecta; order Lepidoptera; family Noctuidae; genus Acronicta; species Acronicta alni. The sequence continues at coordinate 3,062,679 of OZ043916.1, read as the reverse complement.
CAGAACTCATAAATTTGCAATTTGCACGCAATTTTGTAATCTAAATTCGATTATTTATACAGTATTTTCTAGTAGTTTCCATAACTCTTAAGATCTTTTTGATAGTAGCATATTAATCGTATGATGATAAAACCAGGTCTTCTACTATTCGGGAGGAGTCCAAAGAAGGCGAGACAGATGGAACACCAGATCAGGAACAGACAAGTACAGAAAGAGTACGTCTGCAGGGTGGATGGCGAATTCCCTGAGTGAGTATCCCTGGGTTTATAGACTTGATTTTTATGAGTAATTTGATATGTAGTAACTTCTATCATAATATTTGGGAAATGAAGACTATAAAGTTAGATGGAAAGTCCCTTTTTCTACAATCTAAAACGAAATTTATGAAGGTATTTTCTTACGTAACGATGTTTTCCAATCTTAGTATAATCTTTGATCTAGTTGGTCGAGTGTCGGAATGAGTATTGATTAAAAAAGTACTTATTAATTGTATTCATTGTCTAATACGCATGGTTCAAGCTCTGCTTATTTTAGGACTAGATGGTGTTGTGTAAAATTGACCCTAAACATTTATTTATTATTTAGTTTAAGTTGAAACTCTACTAGATATATCAGCATCAATATTGTTAGATTGTTACGGTTTTTGAAATACTCGTACATCTCCTATTTTAATGAACGTCAATTCCATATTAACATAAATGTATTTATTAACAATAATTTATTTCAATCTATAGATATAACTCAAGTTTATTTCCTTAGCCTTTTTCTATCATCGGGAGAAGGTTCTTCTTGACTGCTTTCACCATTTATAAATATAACAGAATGTGCAATTTATTTCATCCTGTATTTCATTTCAAACATAATTCTGAACACTTGTGACTTAGTAATAAAATAACAATCTTTTCAAAGTTCATCGTCGACATTGCGCTATGCAAAACTCCTGCAATAATATTGATGACGTGACAAAATTATTCACAATCACAGAAATTTAAACTCTAAGTTATTGGATCAGGATTTATTTTCATCTCCTCGCTTTCTAACTGTGATAGTTTTCAATTGACTTGAAAATCAAAATGTTTATTTATAACTCGATAAGTTAACAAAGATGCAGATTCGAAGCTGCATTTGCTGTTTAATTTTATCATAATATTGTTATTTATTTACGAAGAGATAAGGAAGGATCGTTGTATATTTACTTTTAACTGACTAAGCATAACTGGACATTTAAATTATTGATACTATTAATAATGATTTAAATATTTATTACGTAGTTTAACATAATAGGTAACCTACACAACTTATTACAATTGATATCGATAATTATATATCCTCTTGGATATTTAAGTTCGATACTAAGTATAAAATTATCGATATCTTTACAATTTAAAGAATATTCGTTTAAGGTAAAAATTTGAAAAACGCGGAAATACATATTATGCATTTATTTATATGAAATTTCGTGCTTTTTACTTCGAAAATTACGGACTTTCATACAACCTTCCATCACATTTACCACCTTAGAGGTGAAATATCCAAATATCCAGGAATCAATATACTTAGATAAGCATTTTAGGTCAAAACTGATTTTAAAGTAAGAGAGACAGTTTATAAAGTTGAAATGTAAAATGTTGCCACGTTATATCAAAACAATTCATATTTATTTTAGAATCGTCCCTCAGTAGCGAGTTTTCAGTAGATTTACAATCTTCCACCCCAATCAACAGGTACTAACTAAATGTAAAATCACGCTTAACAGTTTGAAAATTACGGTTCTGTTGTTAGTTTGGTATAAAGCTGTATGAGGCAAGAAATATCTACAAATACAGTAGTTCGATGTTTTCGGATTTCATTAGAAAGAAAGGAGAAAGAAAGGAATACAATTTATTCCTTGCAAAAATTAGACTATCAATAACACAAGCCAAGTTCAAAGAAAAAGGAACTAGCGATGCAAGCGAGCAAATATAATACACGAACCATGTCGAGCTACTTACATACTATGTAAACGACTGTATTCTCTGAAGGATTAGGCAGGGTTGCACTAATGTACACCCACAGTTCGCCGGTATGTTTAGGCCGTGTATATTGTTTGGGTGGCGACCCTATTGCCAGGCACAAATCCAAATTGCGAGGTGGTACTGAGAATTTCATAGAATAACCCAATAACACTGCTCGAACACTGGGAATCTTACCCAGGATCGCGAGGTGGATTACAGAATAACCCCTCATTCTGAAATGTAACTTCTGCTAGTACATAGTAAATATGTAATAATAGATAATGCTAAATTCTAACCAGATCCTCAAATTGCAGTGACGAAATCGAATGCCTAGAACCAATTGAGGTGGTCAGCTACAAGATCGGGGTCTGCAAGGTGTCTCCGAAGGGCAAGGACTGCTCGACGGTGTTTAAGAGGCTTGGGTACAACACCAGCAGCAACACCAGCGTGGTTCTGTGCAAGCCCAAGACTGGCAGGATGCATCAGATCAGGGTGCATTTGCAGTACTTGGGTAAGTTGAAAACAGAAAGAAATTAATTTAGGTTTCACTAGCATATTGTTCTATATGGATCTCTGGATTTTTAGCTTCTGTATCTTTGTGATAGATCAAACTAAAAGCCTGTATAAGTTTAAGACTTCAGACACATCTGAAACTGTAAATCGATTATTAAGTTTTCTTTGATCAATCTTATATTAGACAGTTGTAAAAAATCTTAGGTGCAGACGCCAAATTTTCTCAGTCGATTTTGAACTTAATCGTCAAATTTTCTCAGTCGATTTTGAACTTAATCGTCAACATTTTACGGTTTAAAATCATTTGGAGAAATTTGACAGTTTTGTTTATCTTGATACACTGGCGACTGTACCTAATTCTATGTAATTGGGTAGAAAAAGGACTAAAACTGAGATATTTTCAAACAAGTACAAAAGTAAAATAAATGATATCGACTGGATCTTTAACCTGTCGAATAACAATACTATACCAAAAGAAACTATTATTTCTTGGCATGGATTCGGCGATTTACTAAATTAATTTTGTCTGTATACTTGTATGATATACAGTCATCATCATCAACTCATATACTGTCCTACTGCTGGGCACGGGTCTCCTCTCATATTGAGAGGGATTAGGCTATAGTCCACCACGCTGGCCTAGTGCGGGTTGGCAGACTTCACAATCCGTCGAGAAGAATCTCTAAGGTATGCAGGTTTCCTCACGATGTTTTCCTTCACCGTTTAGCTAGTGATAATTAATTATTAATATGCACATGAATTCGAAAAGTCAGAGGTGCGTGCCTTGGGTTCGAACTCGAGACCATCGACTTGGCAGTCCAATGGTCATACCACTAGGCTATCACTGCTACGATGATATACAGTGTGGAATCAAAAATGTGACATTAAATTAATTAAACCACAGCCTAAACTAGCCGTAAAGAATCAGTCATAAAAAAATAAAAAAATGAGTGAATAATTATAACATTAAAAAAACAACTTTCCATACAAATTATTACAGTCCACCTGGTATATTTACGTTACTTTTCACCAAAATTGGTAATAAAGTACATATTTGTACAACTTCCATTCTCTCCTCAGGCTACCCAGTGGTAAATGATCCTCTATACAATCACCCTGTATTCGGACCCCTCCGCGGCAAGGGTGGGGACACGGGTGGCAAGTCCGACGAGCAGCTGGTGAGGGACCTCATTGCTATCCACAACGCTGAGAACTGGCTTGGGGTTGATGCTGCTGATGACGATCTGCTGTTCTCGAAGCCGGTTCCTGATGATAAAGGTAAGCAATGTAAATATGTATATCCTATCCTACTATAATATTAATATCCTTCCTAGTAATATTATAAATGTGAAAGTTTGTGAGGATGGATGTTTGTTACTCTTTCACGATAAAACTACTGAACGGATTTTGATGAAACTTTACAGTATTATTATTATATACATCACAATCACTACATAGTATAAAACAAAGTCGCTTTCTCTGTCCCCATATCCCTATGTATGCTTAAATCTTTAAAACTACGCAACGGATTTTGATGCAGTTTTTTTTATAGATAGAGTGATTCAAGAGGAAGGTTTATATGTACATGTATGTTATTAGTACATTGCACCCATGCGAAGCGGGGGCGGGTCGCTAGTCAGAATTATTATTCTGACTAGCGACTATATATTTTATAGGCTATAATTTATAATGATATTGAGTTAATTTGCCAGATTACAACCATAATAAAAGTATCTTTTCCACGCGGACGAATCGCGGGCAGAAACTACTATATATTTATCCCCATATACTTTAATCATAATTATTTTACACATACGTAATATTACGTACGTCGAAAATACCCACCGTGTTTCCTTTCTTCCAGTCCATCCAAGGGATGTCTGGAAGATATATACCTTGTGCGATAAGATTGCCCATTGTTTTGCCTACATTGCTCTTATTTTGTCACATTTTATTTTTGTAATTGTGTTTTGGTGTGCAATACAGCATATAAAAAAAAAATTTAATATATGTTCCGTTTAGATTTTGTACCGTTATAGTTTAAATTAACAATGCATTTTTTTATTGCAATTTCTGCAATGTTTTAATTGGCTTGATAATCATGTTCCATAACCTAAGACTACGTAACAATGATAGCGTAGCATAGGTTTCTAAATTATCTTTCATAATAAAAAGAATTAATTATGTTGCTAACCTTAAGCTTCCTTAAGACGTAGAATGTGGATGACGAACACGACTTCACAGGCAGTGGTCTTGGTTACTAAGTTGGCTAAAGCGTCCGGTGTAAATAACCTGAAGGTTCGAATCCTGCCTGAGATCGTATCTTTGTACTGGATCTTGATACCACCTTTATTACTTTCAAGGTTGTTAATGGGCAGTTCGGGGGCAAAGTTAACTATGTTCAAATCAACAGTTGGGGAGGACGACTGCGACACTGGACCAGCATCCAGGGAGTCTTCGCCGAGGCTTGAATCTCCTGCGCCAGGAGTCACGCCTTCCACCATCATGACCTGTATGTTTCTATCTTCTCTCTTCTTTTTGTAGTGTTTGTATTAGTATTATGCCCTCCCAGTAAAATGGAAAGAAACCTATTAAGCAGGTATCCCATTTTCCAGGACATTTTCCTGTATAATAATAATAATATTTCTGCTTTGATTAATATGTTAATTTTCCTAAATAAAAATTGCAGTACCAACAGTATTTTCTTTACAGGGTTGGCTCATTATTTGAATATTCATCCACGGCAAAAAAAATCCTATAGGTAAATTTAAAATACGGGCCTGGATATTTGGTCTGACAGTAATAAAAATAACAAGATTGTCGATAAAAGAATATAATTATTCGTAAATAAAAATAGTTTGCCACATTTATGTAAGGACGGCTCAAACGATTTGACTGTTCTGTTTTGTCAGTACAAGTTTTGTATGAAAGAAGAAAAATTTGGGAATTGTAATCCAATGCGAGGTACACAGCATTGTGGGGTACAGCTAGTTTAATATAAATGCCACCCAAATCTTTCAGTCTTCAAAACTTCTTCACTTGCATTGTAATCACCATGTTCTTCACCAGCAACCCTCCCGAGTCCGTCAAGTGGTGCGGAAGCCCCGCTGGAGGTGAACTCACCTGCACCGTGTTCCATGGTACTGTCACCAGGAGCATCACCATCACTTAACGAGGACTCCAACGATGCCAAGGTATGGACGGATCTTATATTGTTTTATTAAAATACAATAGAAATCATACAAAATTTGACAGATTTGAAATCCGCCAAATTTTCCCAATTGAATAGGAACCTTATTGTTTTCTATTAAAGTTGAAAATCAATCCAACAAAATTTGACAGATTGTGGTAGCTTGATGTGCTGGCCTCTGTACATAGGACGGATTATTATATAAAGTCCCTAAACTGAAAACTCAACAACATTTTGCTTGACCAGGGAATTTAACCCAGGATCTCTAGCGCAGCAGATGCGCTTCCAACCACTAGAGTTATAAAAGACGAAACACGTGGACATATCAATTTCTACAGAAATTATGATAAAGCAATAACAAATCTGTAAAATCAAATAACACTCGCATCGTCCATAAAATATTCACAACAGGATGTGAAAATTATCATCTCTAAGTCTAAATTAATGTCCAAAATGTCTTAACATCAGCTCGAAGTCTAATTATTAGAGCCTAACGAGATTTCCTGAATTAGCTAGACCTAAAGTTAGTCCGAAACACAGTTGTGCTTACTCGTAGATCAGATAGTTGAATATAGAAGTTAGTCTCATAATAGAGTTTTAGTCAGAAAGAGGACACATATTAAGCCGAATGGGGATTAAGTACTTACCCAAATAGATTTAATAAAAACTCAGTAATGCATTAATGAAAAATTAATGGACTCACCTCCGTTGAGCCTTCGTAGAGCCATCTACAGCTCTAACTTAGAGGTTAGCTCGTCATCTACACAGGATGACGAGCTTTTTTTAATACCAGTATAATATAATATCAATAAATTCGATTTGATAGACTTATTTACAAAGTTACATACGTTTCAAATAAACTTTTTTTTTTTTGTTAATCAAAACTCCCACTGCTGAGCAAAGACCTCCCCCAGGTCCTTCCAGGTACTCTTTTCCTGCGCGCGTCGAACCAGCCCTCGCGGTACGCATCTATGTCCCGCCACCGCTTTCTAGGCCGGCCTCGACGACGCCTACCGTCTTCAGGCATCCATTGTGTGGAAACTCTTGCCCAACGATCATGGTTCATGTGGCTGACATAACCCGCCCAATCCCATTTTAGCCTGGTTGCCTTTTTGCCTACGTCTACTATGCCCGTTTTGGAGCGTAGCATGGTGTTCCGTATTCTATCTGTTCTTTTTACGCCCAGAATGCTGCGCTCACCCAGATCTTTCCATTCGCAGTCGGACAAAGTGACAGTGGCAACGCAGACGGGCTGCACGCCGGCCGCCTCGAGCCATGCCAGTGGCCTGGCCAGTAACTCGGCGAGCGGCTCGAACGACGCGCTGTCTTCGGACCCACATTGCTACGAGTGCCGCGTGAGGTACAGGGACCCCCGGCCTAGGGACCTCGTCATGTACCTGCATGCTTGGAAATACAAGGTAAGATTAATACTGAGCGGAAGTTTCATCGTTTTTTTTTTATCCACTAATCCACTGGCAAACCAGCATGCGGCTCACCTGATAGTAAGCACCTACAACACCTGAGGTATCACTTGCGTGTTGCTGACACATTAAAATGAAAGAGGAATAATTCGTTTGGCAGTATAAGGGTCAAAGTCCCCTCACACGTCGTTTCCTCACGGAGCACTGGCAATCTTGCTCACCGTAAGGAATACAACACAGCTCAAAATCAATGTTATTTCACTTCGATTTTTTGCAAGACTTTTTTACTATTTTAACACTTCTCCAGTCGGGCAACTCCAATTTGAGTGGAATTACTCACAGTATGCATGCATGCTCTAAAAATTAAAACGTGTAAATACTGATATTCAGCCGCATCTGGCTAGACTGAACGCTGACCCCATTATATTTGGGAAAAGGTTCGGAGGATGATGTAGAATTTTTGAGAGGAGAACTTTGCCTTGCATTGGGACAGTATTATGTAAAAAAAGTGTGTCTAATTCCGTTTATTTATGGCGACGACTGTTGGCAGTGGGGGACTTTGACCCTTATACTGGCAACCCTACTATTCCTCTTTCGTTTTACAAGGTCGGTACGCGGACGTGATACCCCTGGTATTGCAAGCGTTATTACATAGGCTACGGTAAACGCTTACCATCAGGTGGGCCGTATGCTTGTTTGCCACCTTAGTGGTAGGTATAATACGAAAGGACTGCTATCAGACCTCCACAACCCAATTTCTACATAACCCCATAACTTCTACATAGCCTTAATTATTTTATGCATTGTTAACAGGGGCCCGGTTGGGAATACGAAACTGAGCTGCCACAGTGGGCCAGCATCGATTGGGATGAGCCCGAGAACTCATAGTTACAGGAATTGACGCCACTGGGGAACCGCCTCGCCACAACACTGTTTATCACGAAATAGAAAAATTTAATAAATTCATGAAGAAGTACATTCAATCCCTCATTCATACAAAACGCCTTGCAAAAACTTATTTAATATTATCATGTCATTTTTATAACAATGGAAGCGAAAATGTAACATGGTACCATCATAGTATTTTAAGAATGAGGAATTATAAGAAATTTTCGGAATGTTACGTGGCTATTTTTTACCAATAAAGCTGCGTTTTTAATTTAATGACATTAATATTTACGAATGTTTCCACGGAAAATAAGTCACGCAATGATTCGAAGATGATTTTCAAATCCTGTACTACCTACACACCCAAATGGCAAATAATTTACTGTTTAAATATTATTTTTATGACATTATTTGCGTACCATCGTCAAATTTCAAAGAGTAGAATTAAATATAGATAAATTGAATGCACAAAAATGTTAATTTTGCGACAGTATACATTTTGAAATGACATTAAATACATTTCTTGTATTCTGGTTAAATGTCACTAACACTTAAAAATGACAACATTAATATTATCGTTACTGACTATTACCAAATATTCAGCTTACTTTTATACATATAGTATGTTGGGGTAAGATCGGCGCTGAGGTAAGAACGTAAAAACCAAATTTCCGTCTTACATAAAAAACATACCATCACGCCTGTATTCCCCGAAGGGTTAGGCAGAGGTGTACTAATGTACACCCACATTTCGCCGGTATGTTTAGGTCCCATGTAATAGGGGGCGAGCCTATTGCCATTAACCGGGCACAAATCCAGACTCCGAGCTGCTACTGAGAATTTCATAGAAAACCCCAATAACACTTTGCTCGACCTGGGGATCGAACCCAGGACCTCTAGCGTAGCAGTCGCGATTAGCATTGCGCGCGGGGCGGAACATGACGTAATGCGAATTTGGCTAGCATTAAAAATTATAGCCGAATAAGACGGAAATTTGGTTTATACGTTTTTACCCCAGCGCCGATCTTACCCCAACATACCTTAACTGTTTAGAGACGAAAGTAGTGATTCTATACCAAATTGCGAGGCGCCCTGAAAAAACTAACTTGGCTGTTACTACACAGTGCTCTAAGGTAAGTTTTGTAATTAAAATAAGTGAGAGTTAGCGTAAGCATACTGTTATTTTATCAGAGTTGAAAATCGCAGTTCTGAAAGGAAAAGATACTTATTGAAAAAAATTTAGTAGTGTTTAGAGCACATTTCAATTCTCTCTGTAGCAACTTTATTTTATAATTCTTTTAGATTATATATCATTTTGTCAGTTTAGTTCCTATCGGCCTAAAATGTTTGGTCAAGCTTTTAGTGATGTAGCTATTGTAAGGAAAATGTAACAATTTGTAATATGTACCATTTAAATAGTTGTATCGCTTAAACGAGGCAGGGTCAGAACCACAATCATAAATGAATTATATTAAAATGATAATCAATTTTAAAAAGTATAAAAAAAAACAATGGGATAGCTCTTCTAATGTTACGACGGATTTTGGCGAAATTTTTACAAAATGACCCGCGAAATGTAATTTTATTATGACGAAATGACAATATTAAATATGTCATTTTTAAAATACAAACGCCAGCAGATCAACCTGTCCAAAACTGTAAAATTTTCCCAATTGAAGATGTACCTTATTATTTTGTATTAAAGTTGAAGATCTATCAAAGAAATTTGACAGATTGGGGTAGCTTGATTTGCTGCCTTAAATATTTTTTCAAAATGGACACTGAGTATGACGTTGACGTTTTGTTGTCGTTTTTAAAATAACATTTGGAAGGGTCAGAAGAAATTTATTTCAATTGAATATTGGACCACTGCTATATTTTCTTATTATCTTAAAAAAATAGGACCACTGATTAAAAGAAAAGCTATCTCTGTAATATTAGATGCGTACGTTTACAATAAATGCATAATTGCATAAAGTAAAATAAAAAATATATTACTTATGTCGCATTTTGGTCGGCGGCGTTCGTAGCGACGTCGCCACGTTTGGCTTCCATAGTTTCGAAGTAGTGATTTAAATATTTGGAGATAAAACCATACAATTTTGTACTTTACATACATCAAGAAATTTTAACAATTCATCATTGACGTTGAGGCCAGTTGTGATATGCATTTATGGTATATATTTTCTTAACATCTCTTAAAAGACAACTTTCAAAACGATTTTTACTTTAAACATGACTTACTCTAAAGACAGCGAGAGGAATTCCGTAGTCAGTTCAAAGCAGCAGATTCTAAAGACATAGAAAATCGTTTGTTTTTATTTTTCTTTTTTAAGTTTTTCGAGTGTGTAGCGTTAAGTTAGAGGGCATATACAGTTCTGGTTTTGTAGACAGTTTTAAATTAAGAGTGAAGGTTCGTTGGACTCATATTATGTATATGTCCTTACCGGTTCCATTTTCGTTTTTTTTTTCTAAATTTGGATTGTTTTGGGACTCTTGGAACGCGGGGACGTATTTGACAGTTTGTTGTATCTATTAGTGTACTGTAGTATTAAAATGTAAAAGACATTTTCTTGTGACACTGAGATTTTTGTGTGCGACACTTTTTATCGAATTACAACAAATATCGGTAAAAATATTAATTATTATGCTATCTTCATAAAGTTATCGGTATTGAGTTAAAATCGATAAAGGTTTTATATCGATATATCGAGTTAATTGAAAAGCGTCGCATGAAAAAAATACTTAATATATTATTCTCACGAGCTTTCGTAAATTAGTTTGATATAAAAAATATATATTTTTCTTACTTCTAGCGTAGTGGTAGCGAGCGATATATATCATTTTGTTATTTATTTTGAAATTGCGTATGATTTTGGAATTAAATGTTATGTTTACTTACCGACACTTTCTTTCATACTTCCCATATGAATGTGAAAATATTATTATAGGTACCTAATTATTTTTTATTTTTTTTCAAACAACATTTAATTAGTTACTGAGTCTCATATTTTTCCGTGACAGAAATACTTGTCTTTGGTTGGCCCTCATTCCATATCATAGCAATTTCAATGTTATTGCTATCGGCTATACGTGTAAATATGCTGATTTTTATTCTGTGCTTTCCGTTCGAGCTAAAATCATGCTGGCAAATCATAATCTGTTTTGGGAACAAAACCATTGATATTTAAGATCAGTTTGAGAAAAAAAATATATATATTAAAAATAATCAGTCAAATAAAATACCTCTGTTTAGTTGAATAATCCAAATATTTGTGTTTTAATTTTTATATAATATAGAACATTGTAAAAACGGTAGTGTGTACAAAATAAGATATTGTCTGTGGCATATCACCTAGTGACACATAAGTTACTTGACTTGTTGATTGCAAAGCATGAAGGCTTGTTTAGTGAAGTTGTTGACATAATAATGTAATGGATCAAATTAGCCGTATTACGTAATACAATCAATACCATTGTATCAATTTCCAATGAAAAATGGTTGTTATTTGAAAATTCAATTTTATCATAAAAAATTTACTTAATTTGATCATAATCGTACCTGTCTTTAATGTATCTAATCTTTAACGTTAGACTTTGCTATTTCCATCACTTTCTAATTCCATATCAAGACAAGAGGACTAATTTAAAATGTTGGTTTTTCTCAAATTTTGTTTAAAAACGAAATGAAATTCGAATGTTTCTATTCACTTTAGCGATCAACATGTCAATTAATTTGTATCTGAAAATATATTGTTGTATTTTTATATAGTATGTAAGGCCCGTTCATAATATATATTCTGTTAAACGTTAGGTGAATTATAAAACGGTAATTGAGCTTGAAGAAAGGCTGTCGACGTATTTGCGATTTTTTTTAAAAGGTGACACTTACGACTATTTTGTCGTAACCACAATATAAAAATAAAAATTAATTTATCTTCGCTTTTTAGTGAAAACTAGGATGATTTGAAAACTTAAAATTATACTTTTGTTCGTCGCGCTGTCGATTCATTTATTTATAAGAAATTTTCATGTGCCTTCTCAAAATAATGGTTAAAAAATAAAGATAAAATTGTAAAATGTTTTTGATTACAGTTACATATTAATTGTTACACTTTTAACATAAGTAGTGTTACATTTGGCACAGACGAGCTTCATGTTGTAAAATTTAGGTAGAGGACAACTTAAAATATCCGCTGAAAAAAAAAACAACCAAGAAATATTGTTGGCTTTTTAAAATTACTCTTGTTTTAATTAATGTACAGCTGTGTGAGTGAAGCATTGCAAAAACATGTATGGCATGACCTACATGGCTGTAACACTTGTAAATCGTTATTGCAGTCATAAATAGGTAGACATTACCGCCTTACTTCGGGGTCCATTTGCTATGTCTTGTGTACATCTTAGTACACACAAAACTGCGACGCGACTGTGAAAATCTGCACAATGGTCGACGATTTATCGTAGGTTGTGTGGAAGCCCTTATTGATTCTTATTTCAAATTGACAGATAATTTTTTTTATAAAAAAAGGTTCGTCCTCTACATAGCTTATAAAGCTCGTTTTTCGGCACAATTTTGCAAAAAAATCTATGTTTGTGATTATATTTTGCATAATTTACGACTTTATTTTGTATTGATTGTTTTTTCTGTTTTTTTTTTATTAATTAGTATTGTCATTGTGGTCGTAATCGTGCCATACGAAATGGCTTGCGTTCCATAAGTTGACTCAAGTTGTGTTGTATTATTTGAACGATGACAAAATGAAAGACAATTTGTTAATTTAATAAGTATTTCGTAATTAAGAATATAATAGTGTTTCCTTCTTTAGATTCGTGTTATAAGAATTCATGTTTCCACTTAAATTTAATTAGAATAAAAGTCATCATTGAATTTTGATGTTTTATTTATTTTCAACTTAATGTGTAATACCCAAATAGTTTTGAAGACAGTTCATCCCTACTAATATTATAAATGCGAAAGTAACTCTGTCTGTCTGTCTGTTACGCTTTCACGTCCAAATCACTGAACTGATTTTTATGAAATTTGGTACAAAGATAGAGTTGACCTTGAGAAAGAACATAGGATAGTTTTTATCTCGGACTTTTGAAGAGTTCTCTTGGAAATGCGATATAACCGAACCCGACGCGGGCGAAGCCGCGGGCGGAAAACTAGTAAATAATATACCAGTAGTGATATAGAGCAGCATTAATAATTAATTATCACTCGCTTGAATTATGAAGGAAAACATCGTGAGGAAACCTGCATGCCTTAGAGATTTTTCTCGACGTTGTGTGAAGTCTGCCAATAAGCCCTAGGCCAGCGTGGTGGACTATAGCCTAATCCCCCTCAATATGAGAGGAGACCCGTGCGTGAGAATCTAACGACACCACATAATAATATGTATAAAAAATCAACCTAGCCAAATTGTCAAGAAAAATACATCAATAAATCTTTACCCTTCTCTTTTCTAGCACAATCGGCTAAAAAGGTCACCGTTAACATGAAACTAAGTACGTAATACGTTCCCAATAGTGTCAGATAACACTACTGGCCTTTAACTTAAGGGGAGAGGCCCTCAGCATCCCGTTTCAATTAGGTGTTCGACTGAAGGGCGCACTTCAAATGAAGAGCCTTTTAGAGAAACGTAGGTACAGAGGCCAGCCCATGAAGCTACCACTAACTGTCAAATTTCTTTGATGGATTTTTAACTTTAAGGCAACACGATAAGGTTCATTTACAATTGGGAAAATTAGGCAGTTTTGGATTTGTTGAAGTACATTAAAAACTAAAGTTAATAACATAATACCATCACGCCTGTTCCCCTAAGGGTTGGGTAGAAGTATACCAATGTACACCCACAGTTCGCCAGTATGTTTACGTCCCATGTAATAGGGGTGAGCCTATTGCCTAATCAAAACATCAGAAAATATAGAAAACGTTACTCAGATTTTAAAGAGGAAAACCATTGCAGACCTGTGTTAAATGTAAACGATTCTATGACGTGTCTGTTACATTTATTGGGAACTATGATCATAGCTTCTGCTCGCCTTTGTTACGGAAAAAATTTGGTAAAGATCATTGGCGGTTGAATAATTTTCGACCCTATTCCTTCAGTAATAAAGTTAAAATCTGGTCAATCGCCATAGCTTCTTTACGAGACCGATAGCCGCCGCGGGCCGCCGCCGCAGCTCTTTGTTGGCGCCTTTGACAGGAAATAAATTCGGAGACGATCGTTCGTGGGTAGTACATAAGGAGTACATAAGAAGTACATATGTAAGTATATAAGTAGTACATAAGTAATTCATAGGTAAGTACATAAGCACTACAGAGGTTAGTAAATAAGCAGTACATAGGTAGCATATGGGTAAGTATAAAAGTAGTACATAAGAAATACATAGGTAGGTACATAAGCAATACATAAAAAGTACATAAGGAGTACGTAAGGGGTACATATGCAATACATAGGTAAGTACATAGGGAGTACATAAGGAGTACATAAGGAGTACATAAGGAGTACATAAGGAGTACATAAGGAGTACATAAGGAGTACATAAGGAGTACATAAGGAGTACATAAGGAGTACATAAGGAGTACATAAGGAGTACATAAGGAGTACATAAGGAGTACATAAGGAGTACATAAGGAGTACATAAGGAGTACATAAGGAGTACATAAGGAGTACATAAGGAGTACATAAGGAGTACATAAGGAGTACATAAGGAGTACATAAGGAGTACATAAGGAGTACATAAGGAGTACATAAGGAGTACATAAGGAGTACATAAGGAGTACATAAGGAGTACATAAGGAGTACATAAGGAGTACATAAGGAGTACATAAGGAGTACCTAAGGAGTACATAAGGAGTACATAAGGAGTACATAAGGAGTACATAAGGAGTACATACGGAGTACATAAGGAGTACATAAGGAGTACATAAGGAGTACATAAGGAGTACATAAGGAGTACATAAGGAGTACATAAGGAGTACATAAGGAGTACATAAGGAGTACATAAGGAGTACATAAGGAGTACATAAGGAGTACATAAGGAGTACATAAGGAGTACATAAGGAGTACATAAGGAGTACATAAGGAGTACATAAGGAGTACATAAGGAGTACATAAGGAGTACATAAGGAGTACATAAGGAGTACATAAGGAGTACATAAGGAGTACATAAGGAGTACATAAGGAGTACATAAGGAGTACATAAGGAGTACATAAGGAGTACATAAGGAGTACATAAGGAGTACATTAAAGGATACTGGAGGATTTTAACATAAACATTTTGAACAAAAATAAGCAAACTAAAGAGCTAAAAAATTTTATTCATTCACATAATCTTAAACAACTAATCAAAAAACCTACAAGAGTAACAAATATATCATGCACTTGTATAGACTTACTCTTAACTAACCACACATCCCTCATAAATAAATGCTATGTGCAAGACTATGGCCTCTCAAACCATAGGGCTATAAACATACAAATAAACTCGAAAAATATACACAATAACAAAGCATGGTACACCCAAAAAAGAACATTTACAAAAAATAAAATAACAGCCTTTAATGACTCTCTAAAAAATATAAAATGGCACGAACTTATCGATGAAAATACAAACCTCAATCAAAATTACAACTCATTTATCACTATCATTACGCAATTATTAAACGAACACATACCTATTCAAAGAATAAAATTAAAGTGTAAGCCAAAAAAAGGATGGCTAACCCCAGCTCTTAGAAAATCATGTGTCCATAAAAGAATGTTAAAAATAATACTAAACGAAACAAGGAACGAAGTTATACAAAACTATTATAAAAAATATAGCCAAACTCTAAAACGTAGCATTCAAATATCAAAAAAAACAATTATATAAAACAAATGAAAAACTCAGACAACAAAACAAAAACCATTTGGAATATCATAAACCAAAAAACAAAAAAAATATTTGTCTACACACAAAAACATATCAATAACAGTAAATAACCAAATCATAAATTGCTCAGAAACCATTGCAAACATATTTATTGAATATTTTTCGACTGTCGGAATAGACCCTGACAGCACAAATCACACCTATAAAAAAGGCAGACCAGTAATAGATTCGCCTATGTACTCAATGTATCTACGCCCTGTAGACCGGAAGGAAATAATAGTTATAATTCGCTCAATAAAAAATAAGCACAGCTGTGGCATCGACGATATTCCTCCAATCCTTCTCAAACAATGCGCAGATCACTTATCAATACCGCTAACATACTTAGTTAACCAAAGCTTTCAAGATGGTCTATTTCCCGACCCTCTAAAAATCTCACTAATAAAACCCATTCATAAGAAAGGCAACACCGACACTCCCAGTAATTACAGACCCATAGCTCTACTACCCACATTTTCCAAAATATTTGAAAAGGCCATGTGTAACCGTTTATACAATTTTTTAGAAACATACAAAATTCTGGATGATAGTCAAAATGGATTTAGAAGATCAAGGTCAACCACGCTAGCTGTTTACAAATACGTCCAGGCGGCCCTTCAGCATATAAATGACAAAAAGTATGTGTGCTTTAGTCTTGCTTGACATGACTAAAGCTTATGAAAAAGTCCTGTACAACATACTCCTTAATAAACTGCATGGCTCAGGCATTCGCTGTCCGGCCTACTCGTGGTTTAAATCTTATTTACAAAACAGATCACAAATAGTCCAGATAGAATATTACAACACAAATAAAAACGAAATACAAACAGTCCGATCTCAAGAGAAAAAAACAACTTGCTCAATACCACAGGGCAGTGTTCTGGGATGCGTTTTATTTTTAATATATATAAACGACTTACCAAAAATTCTAAACAAAGACATAACCCTTAAGTTTTATTCGCAGACGACATATCTATTTTAATAAAATATGATAAATTAAGCAACCCTACACCCATATTACAAGAAACTTAAGAAACAGTAACACGTTGGCTCCATGACCATAACTTAGAGGTGAACTATAGCAAAACTAAAACAATACAATTCAGATCTTATAAAACTCCCCCCTTAACTATAGATACTACTTTTCGAAACATAACTTTAGAGAACGTAGACACATTTAAATTACTCGGCATCACCATAGACACCCACATTAACTGGAAGACCCACATTGAACATATAAAATCAAAACTATCGAAATTTTCATACGCTCTTTTCCAAATTAAATGTAGTACAAACATAGAGACAGCACTATGAGCTTACTTTGCCTATGCGTACTCATGGTTGAGATACGGCATCATGTTGTGGGGAGATAGCGTAAATATGCAGGACCTATTTATTTTACAAAAAAAATGTATACGCATAATAGCCCATATTGACAATCAGGATAGCTGCAGACCCTTTTTTATTAAATGTAATCTCCTAACACTCCCATCTATATACATTTATGATATAAGTCTATTCGTTTTCAAAAATATTAAAAATTTCCCAAAAGTAAAATACAACCATAATATAAATACACGACACAAAAATAGGCTATACCTACCATCATCTAGAATTAACATGCTCAACCAAAGTCCTTATATGGCAGTTAAAATATTTAATAGGTTACCAAATGATCTCCAAAATGAAACAAAAGAAATAGTATTTAATAGAAAATTGAAAATATATTTAATAAAAAAAATGTTTTAACTCAATAAATGAATATTTTGAAAATAAATAAATAATGCATCCTATATAATAACTTTAATTGAATTTTATTGTTGGATATTAAAATATAATAAATATACAATAAGCTTAGATAATAATAATGTAATTAAAATATAAAACAACATGATAAATCTAAATAATTAACATAATCATAACAAAATAATGATAACACACAACAGACATATAACTAAACATAACCAAACAAGTTCTACAAATTATCAAACAAAATTGTATTAGGTAATAAGAATAAGAATTGTTTGTACCTACTTATCTGAGATTGTATTATGTAGAGCCCTTGAAATTTGCAACGCCTGAAAAAGGTGCTAAGCTGTACACTAAATTATATTTAAGAACCTTACTAACCTTAGTATGCAAATAAATAGTTTGAGTTTACATAAGGAGTACATAAGGAGTATATAAGGAGTACATAAGGAGTACATAAGGAGTACATAAGGAGTACATAAGGAGTACATAAGGAGTACATAAGGAGTACATAAGGAGTACATAAGGAGTACATACGGAGTACATAAGGAGTACATATTAAGGAGTACATAAGGAGTACATACGGAGTACTTAAGGAGTACATACGGAGTACATACGGAGTACGTAAGGAGTACATAAGGAGTACATACGGAGTAAATAAGGAGTACATACGGAGTACATAAGGAGTACATAAGGAGTACATAAGGAGTACATAAGGAGTACATAAGGAGTACATAAGGAGTACATAAGGAGTACATAAGGAGTACATAAGGAGTACATAAGGAGTACATAAGGAGTACATAAGGAGTACATAAGGAGTACATAAGGAGTACAACATACAGAGTACATACGGAGTACATAAGGAGTACGTAAGGAGTACATAAGGAGTACATACGGAGTAAATAAGGAGTACATACGGACTACACAAGGAGTATATACGGAGTAGAGCCCTTGAAATTTGCAACGCCTGAAAAAGGTGCTAAGCTGTACACTAAATTATATTTAAGAACCTTACTAACCTTAGTATGCAAATAAATAGTTTGAGTTTACATAAGGAGTACATAAGGAGTATATAAGGAGTACATAAGGAGTACATAAGGAGTATATAAGGAGTACATAAGGAGTACATAAGGAGTACATAAGGAGTACATACGGAGTACATAAGGAGTACATATTAAGGAGTACATAAGGAGTACATACGAAGTACTTAAGGAGTACATACGGAGTACGTAAGGAGTACATAAGGAGTACATACGGAGTAAATAAGGAGTACATACGGAGTACATACGGAGTACATAAGGAGTACATAAGGAGTACATAAGGAGTACATAAGGAGTACATAAGGAGTACATAAGGAGTACATAAGGAGTACATAAGGAGTACATAAGGAGTACATAAGGAGTACATAAGGAGTACATAAGGAGTACATAAGGAGTACATAAGGAGTACATAAGGAGTACATAAGGAGTACATAAGGAGTACATAAGGAGTACAACATACAGAGTACATACGGAGTACATAAGGAGTACGTAAGGAGTACATAAGGAGTACATACGGAGTAAATAAGGAGTACATACGGACTACACAAGGAGTATATACGGAGTACATAAAGAGTATATACGGAGTACATAAGAAGTACATACGGAGTACATAAGGAGTACATACGGAGTACTTAAGGAGTACATACGGAGTACATACGGAGTACGTAAGGAGTACATAAGGAGTACATACGGAGTAAATAAGGAGTACATACGGAGTACATACGGAGTACATAAGGAGTACATAAGGAGTACATAAGGAGTACATAAGGAGTACATACGGAGTACATAAGGAGTACATAAGGAGTACATAAGGAGTACATAAGGAGTACATAAGGAGTACATAAGGAGTACATAAGGAGTACATAAGGAGTACATAAGGAGTACATAAGGAGTACATAAGGAGTACATAAGGAGTACATAAGGAGTACATAAGGAGTACATAAGGAGTACATACGGAGTACATAAGGAGTACGTAAGGAGTACATAAGGAGTACATAAGGAGTACATACGGAGTACTTAAGGAGTACATACGGAGTACATACGGAGTACGTAAGGAGTACATAAGGAGTACATACGGAGTAAATAAGGAGTACATACGGAGTACATACGGAGTACATAAGGAGTACATAAGGAGTACATAAGGAGTACATAAGGAGTACATACGGAGTACATAAGGAGTACATAAGGAGTACATAAGGAGTACATAAGGAGTACATAAGGAGTACATAAGGAGTACATAAGGAGTACATAAGGAGTACATAAGGAGTACATAAGAAGTACATAAGGAGTACATAAGGAGTACATAAGGAGTACATAAGGAGTACATAAGGAGTACATAAGGAGTACATAAGGAGTACATAAGGAGTACATACGGAGTACATAAGGAGTACATATTAAGGAGTACATAAGGAGTACATACGGAGTACATAAGGAGTACATACGGAGTACTTAAGGAGTACATACGGAGTACATACGGAGTACGTAAGGAGTACATAAGGAGTACATACGGAGTAAATAAGGAGTACATACGGAGTACATACGGAGTACATAAGGAGTACATAAGGAGTACATAAGGAGTACATAAGGAGTACATACGGAGTACATAAGGAGTACATAAAAAGTACATAAGGAGTACATAAGGAGTACGTAAGGAGTACATAAGGAGTACATAAGGAGTACAAAAGGAGTACATAAGGAGTACATAAGGAGTACATAAGGAGTATATACGGAGTACATAAGGCGTACATACGGAGTACTTAAGGAGTACATACGGAGTACATACGGAGTACATACGGAGTACTTAAGGAGTACATACGGAGTACATACGGAGTACGTAAGGAGTACATAAGGAGTACTTAAGGAGTACATACGGAGTACATACGGAGTACGTAAGGAGTACATAAGGAGTACATACGGAGTACGTAAGGAGTACATAAGGAGTACATACGGAGTAAATAAGGAGTACATACGGAGTACATAAGGAGTACATAAGGAGTACATAAGGAGAACATAAGGAGTACATAAGGCGTACATAAGGAGTACATAAGGAGTACATAAGGAGTACATAAGGAGTACATAAGGAGTACAATAAGGAGTACATAAGGAGTACATAAGGAGTACATAAGGAGTACATAAGGAGTACATAAGGAGTACATAAGGAGTACATAAGGAGTACATAAGGAGTACATAAGGAGTACATAAGGAGTACATAAGGAGTACATAAGGAGTACATAAGGAGTACATAAGGAGTACATAAGGAGTACATAAGGAGTACATAAGGAGTACATAAGGAGTACATAAGGAGTACATAAGGAGTACATAAGGAGTACATAAGGAGTACATAAGGAGTACATAAGGAGTACATAAGGAGTACATAAGGAGTACATAAGGAGTACATAAGGAGTACATAAGGAGTACATAAGGAGTACATAAGGAGTACATAAGGAGTACATAAGGAGTACACAAGGAGTACACAAGGAGTGCATAAGGAGTACACAAGGAGTACATAAGGAGTACATAAGGAGTACATACAGAGTACATACAGAGTACATACGGAGTACATACGGAGTACATAAGGAGTACATACGGAGTACATAAGGAGTACATAAGGAGTACATAAGGAGTACATAAGGAGTACATAAGGAGTACATAAGGAGTACATAAGGAGTACATAAGGAGTACATAAGGAGTACATAAGGAGTACATAAGGAGTACACAAGGAGTACATAAGGAGTACATAAGGAGTACATAAGGAGTACATAAGGAGTACATAAGGAGTACATAAGGAGTACATAAGGAGTACATAAGGAGTACATAAGGAGTACATAAGGAGTACATAAGGAGTACATAAGGAGTACATAAGGAGTACATAAGGAGTACATAAGGAGTACATAAGGAGTACACAAGGAGTACACAAGGAGTGCATAAGGAGTACACAAGGAGTACATAAGGAGTACATAAGGAGTACATACAGAGTACATACAGAGTACATACGGAGTACATACGGAGTACATACGGAGTACATACGGAGTACATAAGGAGTACATATGGAGTACATAAGGAGTACATAAGGAGTACATAAGGAGTACATACGGAGTACATAAGGAGTACAAAAGGAGTACATAAGGAGTACGTAAGGAGTACATAAGGAGTATATACGGAGTACATAAGGAGTACATACGGAATACATACGTAGTACATACGGAGTACATAAGGAGTACACAAGGAGTACAACATAAAGAGTATATACGGAGTACATAAGGAGTACATACGGAGTACATAAGGAGTACATAAGGAGTACATAAGGAGTACATAAGGAGTACATAAGGAGTACATAAGGAGTACATAAGGAGTACATATTAAGGAGTACATAAGGAGTACATACGGAGTACATAAGGAGTACATAAGGAGTACATAAGGAGTACATAAGGAGAACATAAGGAGTACATAAGGAGTACATAAGGAGTATATACGGAGTACATAAGGAGTACATACGGAGTACATACGGAGTACATAAGGAGTACATAAGGAGTACAACATACAGAGTACATACGGAGTACATAAGGAGTACATACGTAGTACTTAAGGAGTACATACGGAGTACATACGGAGTACGTAAGGAGTACATAAGGAGTACATACGGAGTAAATAAGGAGTACATACGGAGTACATACGGAGTACATACGGAGTACATACGGAGTAAATAAGGAGTACATACGGAGTACATACGGAGTACATACGGAGTAAATAAGGAGTACATACGGAGTACATACGGAGTACATAAGGAGTACATAAGGAGTACATAAGGAGTACATACGGAGTACATAAGGAGTACATAAGGAGTACATAAGGAGTACATAAGGAGTACATAAGGAGTACATAAGGAGTACATAAGGAGTACATAAGGAGTACATAAGGAGTACATAAGGAGTACATAAGGAGTACATAAGGAGTACATAAGGAGTACATAAGGAGTACATAAGGAGTACATAAGGAGTACATAAGGAGTACATAAGGAGTACATAAGGAGTACATAAGGAGTACATAAGGAGTACATAAGGAGTACATAAGGAGTACATAAGGAGTACATAAGGAGTACATAAGGAGTACATAAGGAGTACATAAGGAGTACATAAGGAGTACATAAGGAGTACATAAGGAGTACATAAGGAGTACATAAGGAGTACATAAGGAGTACATAAGGAGTACATATTTATGTTTAATATGTTTATTTGAGGATTTCTTACAAAGAGAGCTTACATAATAACAATAGCACTGAACCTCACACTAGGATACCCTGTGTTGTGAGGTACAGTCTCTTTCGTCACCTTTTGCATACGTATATAATTACTTGTAGTTATAATCCTTTGTATTAATAAAAGTTTGTGTAAGTAGGTACAGCATTGTTTCGTGTGTGTGTGTGTGCACGCAAGTGTGTGGTTGAATGTTTGTGCGCTTGTTTCAGGTAATGGTGATGATTTTTTCAGTGTTCGAGTAATCCATGTCTTACAGCCAGTTAGTAACAAGTTTTTTACAAACGTATCTGGACTTACAAAGAATGCTGAGGTTTTTATTGATTTTAGAGTATAAGTGTGGTCCCATAAAAGCAAAGGCTTTGTTGCCAAACGACCTGTTGCAAGTTAGTTTTTTCCATTTACATCTCCTTTGCGATCGTTCGTCAGTTATGGCTACAGAGTGCGCTGTCTTATGGAACCTTAGAACAATTGCCAGAATGTATAGTTTGCGCACTGTAAGTACTCTAGAGTCTTGGTAAAGTTGGTCTGTAGGGTAGCGGATTTTTTTCTTGTACATGACCTTTATTACTGCTCTTTGTGCACGCTCTGCAGTAATAAGGTGACTTTTACCGGCTGATCCCCAGGCTGCAACGCAATAATTAAGAATTGATTGGCACAATCCAAAAAAGATCAATTTTAATGTTGTGATCTCGGCCAATGATCTAAGTCTCTTAAAGATATAAAGTAGTTTTCTGACCCGAGCGCTTAAGGCTTTGATTTGTTTCTGCCACGTTAAGTGTTGATCGATGTTGACCCCCAGATACTTAATACTATTAACTTTTTCAAATGTAGGACAGTTGCAATTGCAAGTACTTCCCGGGTCATAAACACAGCATTGAGAGTGCAATTTTACAATCATCGATGTAGGAGCTGAGGTTCTTTTGCTTATACTGAAGTTGATAATTTTAGTTTTATCCACATTTAGCGTAAGCAAGTTGTATTGAAGCCATTTAGCAACTGTCTGCATTCCGGATTTCACAGCAGCGTAGGTTTCCTCCCAAGTTCCGCCATGGAAAATTATCGCAGTGTCATCCGCATACGCAAAAATTTGTGCTCTATCCAACTGAAGCGAACAAAGACCGTTGATATACAGAAGAAAGAGCGTGGGACCAAGAACGCTACCCTGGGGCACCCCGTATCCCACATTTGCTAAAGAGCTTTGGGAATTTCCTATGCACAACTTTTACATACGGAGTACAAAAGGAGTAAATACGGAGTACATAAGGAGTACATACGGAGTACATAAGGAGTACATAAGGAGTACATACGGAGTACAAAAGGAGTACATACGGAGTACATAAGGAGTACATACGGAGTACAAAAGGAGGACATACGGAGTACATAAGGAGTACATACGGAGTACAAAAGGAGGACATACGGAGTACATAAGGAGTACATAAGGAGTACATATTAAGGAGTACATAAGGAGTACATAAGGAGTACATAAAGAGTACATAAGGAGTACATAAGGAGTACATAAGGAGTACATAAGGAGTACATAAGGAGTACATAAGGAGTACATAAGGAGTACATAAGGAGTACATAAGGAGTACATAAGGAGTACATAAGGAGTACATAAGCAGTACATACGGAGTATATAAGGAGTATATACGGAGTACATAAGGAGTACATACGGAGTACATAAGGAGTACATACGGAGTATATAAAGAGTACATATTAAGGAGTACATAAGGAGTACATAGGTAGTAGTAGATAGTCCCTAACGACTACATAGGTAGTACACAGGCAGAACATAGGTACATAAAGAATACATAAGAAGAACATAAGGAGTACGCAATGAGAACAAAAGGATTTTAAATCCAACTTTAAAAGCATTTAAATAAGGATTTATAATCCATAACCTTTAAATTCCGAGTATAATGAAACGATTTTAAGCTACCAAATACCTATATTTTTTGCTAACCGTTTTTCGATGGTTGACTTACTTAACCTTTCAAAGCTCCTCGATACATTTACGACCACTCAATACCGACTTAAGAACACTTTTATAAGACTTCAGATAAGTGTCCGTAGGTCAGTCCGATAAAATACCTTTATGGACGATATTCCGTAACGTAGACAAAAGATGATAAAGAAAAAAAATTTTTTTTTTATACCACCAAGGTGGCAAACTAGCATACGGCTCACCTGATGCTAAGTGGTTACCGTAGCCTATAGACGCTTGTAACACCATGGGTATCACTTGCGCGTTGCCGACCCTGTAAAATGAAAGAGGAATAGTTGGGTTGGCACTATAAGGGTCAAAGTCCCCCCACTGCCAACACAACGTCTCGTCGCGAAGCACTGGCAACCGTGCTCACCGTAAGGAACATAACACAGCTCAGTGTTATTTCACTTCGATTTTCTGCAAAGCGCAGGTACTTCCCCAGTCGGGTGTGGAGGATAAGAGTGGAATTATTCCCACTATGACCTAAGTACCTCTCTTAAACAATAATTGGAAAGGATCTAGGATGTATGAAACTACTTGCTAATCTATCAGTTATATATCATAACACAAAGACATCTTTACAACAAAGATAGATATAATCATGTTTTGCCATCCCTAACAAAGCTGCGTCGAGAAAAACGATGACCTATTCTTATGGGCGACATCACCCGTCAACCCTACTCAACTAGAAAATTTAAAAAAACAAATATTAAAACCCGCCATATTGTCTGGTAATTTGTTAAAAAGGAATGAAATACAGAGATTAATGAAAGGTGTTTGGGTGTAAAAATTGAACATTTGAGGGTTGCGTGACCACCCCTTGAGGAATTGTGATGGATGACGCCAGGGTTACTGTGCATGTTAACTTTTTTTTGTTTAGTATAGGGCTGGCGAGTTCCCTTCTAACTCGCTTCAGGCCAATACAGCGGTGGTAGCTACAATACTCTCATTCTCAAAGGAGATCCGTTCGTCGATGATGACAGGGTTGTCACGTTTATTTTTGTTTGGTAATGTGCCTCATGAACCTAGTGGAAGTATAAGGTTATAAATTTACAAAGTATTGCTAGAGATAATAATATCTATTATGTGTATATTTCCGTATTTTACCTTATATTTTGGTGATTTAATTTGAAGATTGTAACAATTTTGACCATTATTTTCTTCACAAATGATTCCGTTTTTAGTGTTAACAAATGAATTGGAACTCCTTAGTTTGTTCACTGAAGACATTTAAGTTGTTTTTTTTTTTTGTAAGTAAAAAAACGTAAGGTATTTTGTGAAGTAGGTAAATAAACGTGATTTTTAGCAATGGGCAACCCTATTGCAGTAGTACTTAAGCTTGACATCAAAAATGTTCATATCGCCATCATCTTAACACGTCATACTATAATCAAAATGTTTGTATTTATAATGTTAACATGAAAAAGGTACTTAGATTGTTAAAGCTGTAGTACATAAATAACGTATTAAGTAATTCATAGCATTTTGTTTCGTTAATTAGGGCGGGAGCTAATTAAAAAAAATGAATAAAGCGAGTTATTTCGACTGATTACCAAAACAGAGGCCATACCACAACGTGTTAACGCGATCATTTATAGGTTATGAGACAGAGATGGTGCTATTTAATTTATAGAGCGACATCCCTCTCTCTCAATCGGAAAACGATCGCAATTACAAGTTGTGGTACGGCCACCTTATTTCAAATGTCACTTAAAATATTTACAATGCTGCTTTTGTTAGTGTGAAAGCCGACCCCACTATAGTTGGGAAAGGGATCGGTGTATGATGAATGAACTGTGTCAGCCTATCTTCCAACCCAATTACCTGGTCTCCTCTATTCAATTTGAAAACCAAATGCTCTGTCGTTTACATGTACCTACGCAGCTTAAATGAGGCATAAGTTATCAGTATAAATGTATTAAAGCAATGAATCATGGATTCAAAAAGCCTAACCTGGCATTGAGGTAAATATTCTGTAGTACTAGAGGAACCACTTTAAATAATTTGTGCGCTCGAAAATATAGTACATCAAAATTCATTTATCATTAGTACAGGTTTCCGCGTAACCGTCACCGTTTGCAGATAACTGAATTGTGGCACTGACTACGCAACTTGTGGAACGACAATCAGCTGTTACAGTAGATTATAATAACTCAATGTCAGAGGTAATGGTTTGATTGATGACATAGCATTTCTAAAAGATTGTCGCCCTAGATTATCTTTTGTGGTTTACCTTAGGTATTATCCTGAGGGTAATTTCCCAAAGTAGCCCCTTCAACCTCGACCAAAGTTACTCTGTAAAGAAATGAATATAATTTGATTTACTGATCATACACATAAGCAACATTTAAAAAAAACTTCTCCTCATAAAACATATCCGCAAAAGGGTTTTTGGTATCAGCAAACAACACCTGCGTTATGATACTGACTACTAATACTATACAACGTGTTACAAAATACCCCGTAAAAAATATAATTAATTATCAAAACCAAAAATTTTGCCAGCTGTCATGTCAGGGAACCAGATTATTTAACAGAAAGGCCTACGTACCTATTTTACCTAATAATTGTCTACTTTAATAGTTTTTCTGTTTTTCATTCATAAATGTTGCTATATTCCTTTTTTTGGGGTATGTTATACAGCGTTACTACGTTTCTTAAATATTGTGAATGGACTCGTTATAAGGCCCCATTTAACCTCCTCTCGGCTTTTCGGGTAGTTTTGTAACACCCTGTATTTAACTGCGCAATCGTCACAATTTGTCAAAAAACAGATGTCGCTAGCTGCCTGTAGCTGTACCTAACTCTTGTCAACTATACATGCACAGTTCGTCAGTATAATTTTAAGTCCATGCAAAACAAAGCACGCAATTATTTTTCGAAATGTGTGGATCAAAGACTTAAATCGTTAGATTTGCCCTCACCGTACTTATAACGCTTAAAAACGTGTCTATAGAGAGATGAGTGCATGCGCACATTCTATGTAGAGACAGAGAACGACAGTGTGCAATATTCAGTTTGAGTGAACGAGACAATAACAGATTCGATACTTCCGATGTCAACCAGTTTACTTACGGAAACGTGACCATTATTTGACGCGGTAGGAGGCACCTAACGATTTAAATCTTTGGTGTGTATTAATAAGTTACCACTCGCAAAAACAGTAAAGGAAAAATACTTGAGAAAATCTGCATGTCTCAGATATTATCTTAACGGCGTGTGAAGTCTGCTAACCCGCACTAGGCCAGCCTGGTGGAGTATAGCCCAATCTCTCTCATTCTGATAAGACTCCTGTGCCCATTAGTTAGACAGTATATGGGTTGATGATGAACCTCAAAATTTAACAAGTAATTAAAGCTGCCGTGTTTCAGAAGACGAATTATTTGCGAACAATTTACCCAGACACCCGGCTCCGGGCGTGAGGTTGGTGAAGCGGTCACTAATGGCCCCCGGACGTCCGGATCAGCCGGCAAATGAGCCGGACAGAATGCCGGATGGTGTGTACAAGATGGCGGTAATTACACCTGGATATACCTACGTAGGTAAAACTTAGGCTCAGTTCCCACTGGCGAAGCGGTTGAAGCGAAGCGTTGCGTTCGATTCCGCGCCAGTGGGAATTGAACCTTAGGGAGGTAAAATCTAACTAGAATTTACATATGGCAACCGTAGTACAGCAAAAATTTTAAATCCTTATGAACAAGAATAGGTACGGGCCACCTGATGGTAAGCGGCAACCGCAGCCTATAAGCGTCGGTAATCCACTTGGTATCACAATTATGCTTATGGTTGGCTCCACTGAACTAGTGCATAATTTACTTATTTTATTATGATTACGTCTATACCTAAGTAGGTGTTTAAGATTTTTAAATAAATTAACTGCCTCATTAGTCTGGTGGTCCTACGCGCGACTGCTACGCTAGAGCTGGGTTCGTCCCCGGGTCGAGCAGTGTTATTGAGTTTTTCTATGAAATTCTGGGGTGTCGACTTGTGCCTAGTTAATGGCAATAGACTCGCCCCCTATTACATGGGACCTAAACATACCAGTGAAATGTGGGTGTACATTAGTACACCTCTGCCTAACCCTTCGGGGAATACAGGCGTGATGGTATGTTAAATAAATTACAACTCAGTAGGCCATACAACATCCTCATCCTATATTCGTCCACTGCTAGACGTATGCCTCTCCTAGTGATCGCCACAGAGCCCAATCTTCTCATCCAGTCATTGCCAGCTGCCTTCCGCATGTCGTCACTCCGCCTGGTCAACGGGCGTCCTACACTACGCTTACCTAGACGGTCTCCACTCCAGAACTCGAACAGAAGTAAGCTATACAGTGTAGGTACCTATAATAATGCAGTTATTATGTCAGTAGTCAATACCAAATATAGGTACAGACCGCAGCACTTCAATCAATCCAAAACTGTCAAATTTTCCCAATTGAAAATGAACCTTATTTCTATGAGTTAAAGTTGAAAATCTATCGAAGAAATTTGACAGATTGTGGTTGCTTGATGTACCTGTTCAGTTTATCAACTATCTTCGTCGGTCGATACCTTATCTGTTATCACCACTTGTCTTATCAGCCAGTGCTGTTTTAAGTATATGATATTCCAGTATTAGCGCATCCATATTTATTGTGCTTTGTGACAAACAAAAGATTAACAGTACATTTTGTTGTATGTGTTACGTATATATTAAGAAAATTATTTAATAATACCTACAGTTAATTCTTTTTTAAGGGATTCAGTGGTTTTTGTTTGACAACCTTCTTTCTTTCGGTCAAAATCATGGATGAAAGTACCCCGGACATCAAAGGATTTAACCTTAACCCTTCAAATACGAGGTAAGTTTTTTTTACTTAAAATTTATAAAACCATAGCCATATATACCTACAGCAAATAGACCAATCACAACAAGCAGCACCCGTTCATGAGTATAACAGATAAATTAGGCATCGCCCCTTTGCCATTTTAGACGGCAGTTGACCAGCATCCAATGGTTGTCTGTAAGAACTTGCTGTTAGCGATAAGACCGCCAATTTATTTATATACTTTTTTTTATACCACTAAGGTGGCAAACAAGCATACGGCCTTCCTGATGGTAAGCGGTTATCGTAGCCTGACACTTGCAACACCAGGGGTATCACTTGCGCGTTGGCGAGACCCTGTAAAACGAAAGAGAAATTGTTGAATTGGCAGTATAAGGGTCAAAGTACCCTCACTGCCAACACA
Source organism: Acronicta alni (assembly GCA_964056405.1). Taxonomy (NCBI): domain Eukaryota; kingdom Metazoa; phylum Arthropoda; class Insecta; order Lepidoptera; family Noctuidae; genus Acronicta; species Acronicta alni. The sequence continues at coordinate 3,032,487 of OZ043916.1, read as the reverse complement.
AGGTTTCCTCGCGGAGCACTGGCAACCTTGCTCACCGTAAGAAACAACACAGCTCAAAGCAGTGTTATTTCATTTCAGTTTTCTGCAAGGCAGACGTACAGTCAGCAACGAAAGTCGCTGAACACAGCTAAATTTTTTTATTGTCACAGCTCCAAATCTTGGCAACAGGTCTTTTCTACTAAGGTAACCTAAATATTTAATGGTCATCTATGCAATTATTTCGCATCACCTTCGTAGGTCAGTAACTTCATACTTGTTAAAAATCATATTGAAGATTGCAACATGTTCAGCGACTTTCGATGCTGACTGTACTTCCCCAGTCGGGCAGCTCCAATTTGAGTGGAATTACCTACTATGCCCTTTAGGCGTGTTATATGTAACATTTACATAGTACAAAACAAAGTCGCTTCCCGCTGTCGCAGTCTATCCCTATGTACGTTAAAATCTTTTAAACTACGTAAAGGATTTTAATACGGTTTTGATACCATTTAAATAATTTCTTCTGGAAGATTTATATGTGTAATACATGCATATTATTAATACAGAAGCCAGTACATCAAGCTACCACAATCTGTCAAATTCCTTTGTCTGATTTTCAACTTTACACATAGAAATATAGTTCAAATTCAATTGGGAAAATTTTACAGTTTTGGATAGCTTGACCTGCTGGTATGTACATTGTACCCGTGGGAAACCGGGGCGGGCCGCTAGTGCCTAATTAAAATTAAAAATCTTTACAAATAAATAAATAAAAATAAATATTTTTGGGGCATTTTACACAACACCATCTAGTCCCAAACTAAGCAGGGCTTGTACTATGGGTACTAGACAATGGATATAATACTTATATACTTTTTTTTTTGTAAATACAAACTTATGTTACTCATGTTTTACCCACACACATATTTGTGTCCTGTGGGAATCAAACCCACGACCCCATGATCAACAGTCCGGCACTCGAACCACTAGACCACAGACGTTGTCAAACATGTAATTACAAATCACATTAATTTTCAGTAACCCGCTGATAGTGCCGGATGATGAAGGTCCTAGGTTCGAACGCGAGGCGATATACTACGACTTAAGTGGCAAGAAATATCTCATCATATTGAATCAACATACTTTCAAAAAGACCAGATATTTTAGGTAAGAATAGCGAACACACAAAACAAAATAATTTTGTTTTTTTTTATACCACTAAGGTGGCAAACAAGCATACCGCCCACCTGATGGTAAACGGTTACCGTAGCTTACAGACGCTTGCAACACCAGAGGTATCACTTGCGCGTTGCCGACCATGTAAAAATCTTTTCACACCCTTCTTGAAGAACCCCATGCTATAGTCTCTCGGGAAAACCTCGACCGGGAGCTGATTCCACAACCTAAGCGTGCGAGGGAGAAAATTCCTCTAGTGCACGGTATGAGACCAAAGTGGTTCTCAGGGTATGTGGATGAACTCCAAATATCTGGATTCACATAAAATTATGGCCTGATAGACAAACTGCCTCATTAGCCTAGTAGTCTTTAACTGCTACGCTAGAGGTCTTTGGATTCGATTTCCAGGTCGAGCAGTGTTATTGGGTTTTTATATGACATTCTCAGTAGCAGCTCAGAGTTTGGGTTTCTGCCGACATATACCTAAACAGTAATAGCCTAATGGTATGACCATTGGACTGCCAAGTCAAAGGTCTCGAGTTCGAACCCAAGACCTCTGACTTTTCGAATTCATGTGCGTATTAATAACTAATTATCACTCGCTTAAATGCTGAAGTAAAACATCGTGAGGAAACCTGGCATACTTTAGAGATTTTTCTCGACGGTTTGTGAAGTCTGCCAACCCGCACTAGGCCAGCGTGGTGGACTATAGCCTAATCCCTCTCAATATGAGAGGAGACCCTTGCCCAGCAGTGGGACAGCATATCATGATACCTAAGCATACTGGCGAACTGTGGGCGTACATTAGTACACCTATGCCTAACCCTTCGGGGCTGACTGGCTTTGAATAATGATTGTAGAGCTTATAGTGAATTCAAGGTATCTTATGTGATTGTGACGTCCTGGCGACCTAACGGATGAGTCATCTCGGCAACGGATACCCGAAGCCAGAGGACTACAGGTTCCTTCCTCTTAGTGGGCTAGCCGCCTTCATGAACCACGTCTTTGAAGAGTAAGGAAGGTACCATGCTGGGGACACAACAGGTCACATTTGGTCGAAGTCCTAAGGATCTCAAATTGTCATAATAATATTGCTATGAAGTAAAAATTTTAATAAATTGCAGGTATCAACAGCCAACGACAAGAAATGGTACCGACAAGGATGTGAAGAGCTTAAGAATGGTGTTCGAAAACCTTGGGTTTGAAGTAATAGTGTTTAAAGATTTGGAATATGAGGAAATTATCAAGAATCTTACAAACAGTGAGATACATCAAATTTATTAATTGATATAATTTGACGTCTGTGGTCTAGTGGTTCGCGTGTCGGACTACTGAGCTTGAGGTTGTGGGATCGATTCCCACAAAACGTATGTGATGAACATAAGTATTTGTGTTTGTCTGGGTGTTTCTTATGTATTATAAGTATGTATTTGCAAAAAAAGTATATATGTATATCCATTGTCTAGTACCCATAGTACAAGCTTTGCTTAGTTTGGGACTAGATGGTGCTGTGTAAAATTGTCTAAGAATATTTATTCATTAAGTAGTAAATCTTGACTTATAGATTTTCCATCTGATTAATCACGACTCCTCAAAAATTATAAAGCCACTTCTTCGTCCGAGCCTTTTCCCCATTATGTTGGGGTTTCCAGTCTAACCAGATGCGGCTGAATATCAGTATTTTACACGGAGTCTAGATCGGTAGGCTTCTTCTAATGATTGTCATAGTTATTCGTATGACAACCCAGACCGATGGTTTTACGTGATCTCCGTGGCAGTGGAGATGATGGTCTTGATGTCTTAAGAATGGTCACCCATCCACAGACTGACCGCGACTAGTACAGCTTAACCTTGTAGATCAGTTGATCAGCTTAGTTATTACCTAGCTACGAACCGGTCATACTACAAAACCTACAACCTACAACTTTGAAATTTACCATGTACGTTGCTAATATAGTCTAGACATTCGCAAGCTAAGAAAATACTTGTGAAAATTCCCAATTCAATTGTCTCATATATCCAGTAATTTCACTGGCTACATTGTCCAACAAAATAATGTAAGCGACACAATATTTGGCATTGCAGACGAACTCTACAGCACGAATGTTCAAAAACAAACGAATACCTAATTCTTTTTAAGGCCACTGATGGTAAACAAGGCTTAGAATCCAGTGCAAATCTGTAAAGGGATTTCCACAAGGAAATAAAAAAAATAACTTTTAGAGGTTATCTCTCCACTAGTGACGGTTAATATAGAATATAGCATTATATAGTAGCATGCTTAATAAATATAGCATAAAGCAAATGATGTCGCGGTTTGCACTTTATGCTATAAAGCTATTTTGCTTTATATCGCATAACACTCTCTCTCTCTATCAAGCAACTGTCCGTAGGGCGCGGCCCGCCCGTTTTGCCGTAACATAACAAGTAGGCATATAAATTAAGCATGCTTTAATATAGCATTAAGCATGTTATATATTTATAGCAACTTTGAACACCACTACTCTCCACATTTCAGTTGCCACAAAAGACCACTCGGGAACCTCATGCGTCTGTGTGACTATCCTCACACATGGGGACAAAGGGGGCGAAGTACATGCGGCCGACAGACCTTACCTGCTGAGTGACGTCATGACCATATTTGAACAACAACGAAGTCTCGTCAACAAGCCGAAGCTGTTCTTTGTTCAGGTATTTTACAGAGTTTTATAGACCTGGACTACCACAAACGGTTGTGTTCTCCATAAAAAAATAAGGAACAAGTATATAGAGAAAGTCTCAATGTAACGCCAGTGACCAGTTGAAAATTGAAAAGTTGAACCCTTTGTATGGGCACCTGACAAAAGGTCCATGTTAGAAAAGAGAGTAAATGACGTATGTACAGACGCCAGCAGGTCAAGCTATCCAAAACTGTCATATTTTCACAGTTGAACATGAACCTTATCACTTTGAGTTTCAAGTTGAAAATCTATCAAAGAAATTTGACAGATTGCGGTAGCTTGATATGCGTGTCTCTGTACTGTGCTCACCCGACATAAATTGGGATAAAGGCAGGAGGATGACCGAATGAAGTTAAGGCAACAGTGGAACTTCTAGTATTGTGGTCTATTAACCAGTTCCAACTGATTTGAGTCCATGATGATATCCAGCCCAAAAAATATTCTTAAAAAATCCATCATCATCACGGCTAAGATTAAGCTCGCCGCCTTAGTCCTCAAAATTATTTTTGAATTCTTCAATCATTTCCTGTTCATCAATCTATTTGAGTCTATTCCTAATGCCTCCTCAGGCTTGCAGGGGAGCCAGCATAGATGCGGGCAACACTGTTTACTTAGACAGTGAAAGTGACTGTATCCTCACCGTGCCCACTCACGCCGACTTCCTAGTCCTGTGCTCCACCGTCGAAGGTAATTATAACGAGAATTCTCCCCTCCCTGGAGTACCATGGCATATAGGTTTTTGTAGGATGCATTGATCGAGAACTCGCAGTGAAAATGTCTGAAATTGCTCCTATTCTCTCGCCAGATATCGAATTTTTCGTTCTTTATCTTACAAGTAGATTAATTAATATAAGAATTTTCCTCTTATGGTTGGAGCAATTGTGAATGCTCTCTATTCTCAGATTTCAAGTGTCTTTCTATACCCTGTCAAATACAATAGCTATACATATAAATTTATTAAGCAATTTATCCTTTCCTTCTCGAGTGAGCAACTTATCAATCTTTTGCAGACTACCTATCCTATAGAGACGCGAATGGATCCTGGATGATCCAAGCCCTGTGCCACATCATTCACAAGTATCACGACGACTTGGATCTCCTGCACATGATCACCCTGATGAACCGGAAGGTGGCCTACGAGCGGTCCACCTACACCCCCTCCAATAAGGCGATGGATAATAAGAAGCAGATGCCGGAAACCAGGTTCACACTGACGAAACTACTGAAATTTCGAGGCTGAACCCAAACAATGTTTGGGTTGCCGATTATGTTAAAGAAAACTTTTTATCTATTTGTATATTTTAAAATGATAATGATAAACGTATTAAAATTGTTGTATTGATTACATTTATTTTTGTAAGTCAACGACCGATTAGTTTCTGATTGCGCTCCTATATGGCTCGTAAATGAAATGCCGGTTTCTTGGGTCTACTGTTTACTTCTAGTTATTAAAAATATAAATGTACAAAAAACATGTAGTTCGCCGGCATGGCCATGGCTGCAACAACCGTAAGTAAAAAAACGCGCGAACACTCCTCTGTCACTTGTCAATTGACATACGTCAGTGCTGACGTTAGTGATGTTCTTCATGTGGAACTAATCGGCTTCAACATCTTCCCCCCCCCCCCTCAAAAGATTCAGGGTTTTGAGATTCTAAAGCTGGCTCAGGCAGAAGACAAAGGTTGTGGACGGCACGGCGAACAGTGCCTCTGCTCGTGTATACATCCGCCACTTGGGCTGCTCCATCAGCTCCATGATATAATTTGGAAATACATGCCATGCGCCATTTCAACGGCGGAACGTTGAGTTCCTTGATGACCACTAAATCGCCTTCTTGAAAGCCCCTTTGGCTGACCCGCCACTTGTTCCTCTGCTGTAGCTCGCATAGATATTCATGCCGCCATCGCTCCCAAAAGTGCTGCCGCAGTTGTTCGAAGCATCGGTACCTGTCGAGCCTATTGGAGTTAGCCTCGACCAGATTTTCTGACGGCAGTGCTGTTAACGGTCTACCGATCAGGAAGTGCGCGGGAGTGAGGGGATTTAGGTCATTAGGATCAGATCACTTATTCCTTTAATCCTGAGCTAATTCATCCTAAAAAACTAATATTTTTCCTACATGATCTAAAGATGCAAGTCAAACAGTTATTTTTAGATATTGTTAGAACGTATAAGAATGTATGATACCTTAGTTCGCAACGTTTTTTCGTCTATGTACAATACCGCAGTGCCTGAAGACAAAAGTTTTTAACCAGTGTGTGTTACCAGTGATGACATACGACACGTGGTCGCTCACTATGGGTCTTGTAAGGTAGCTCAAGGTCACTCAGCGAGCTATGCTTGGTATTTCTCTACGTGAACAAATCAGAATTGAGGAGATCCGTAGAAGAACGAAAGACATAGTTGATGACGTAGCAAGCTTAAGTGGCAATGGGCGGGGCACATAGCTCGTAGAACTGATGGCCGCTGAGGCAAAAAGGTTCTCGAGTGGAGACCACGCACCGGAAACGAATGGACGTCAGACCTGGTAAAGGTCGCTGGAAGTAGTTGAATGCAGGCGGCTTATAACCGTAATTATGATGATGATGATTTAACTAAATGATAAATGATATTTATTTCAGTAAATAGATCTTTTAAAGACACTTTTACAAGTCAATATTTTACTTTTTTTTTTAAGCTAGATGGCTCCGGCATTTCATAGCTGACGACCTCTGAGAAGAAACGCCGAAACAAACTCAGAGAATCATAATCTCTTTTAAAGTCCAGACAATGTATAGTAACAAAATATGTGTCTTACAATGTAGGGCTAAGTCTGAAATGGCCTTTTGAAGAAAGAGCCATAGCAGCTTTGAGTAGACCAGTCCCAACTAACGGCACGCATGCATCAGTCATTGTGTAGCTCAACCATAATTTAGGGAGCTCAACAACCCGTCGCACGACGATACCAGATCAGAAGAACATTTGCGTAGGTCACATAAAAAAAGGCTCAAAGCCAGCTGATAGCATATTTGAAGTTGCATGACTTTCTGCTTACTAACAACACCTAACACTAAACATTGTAACAACATTGACGACTTAACGTGCTCTCCGAGATACAGATGTAAAAATGGTCACCATAGAATGACAACGGTAACTGCAGCTTTACAAATCGACTGATCATCATAGTTATTACTTAGCCACGAGCCCCTCTTAGGGTTTTCACTAGTTAAAAAGTAATCTACTTACTTTTATACAAAATTTCATCGAAACGACCGTAACAATAGCGAAATCTAATCACATTACCATCCCATTTAAAATGGCGGCCTGTGACGATGTCAGGAAATGAATTGCCAGTGGAACTGTCGTTTTTAATACTAATCAGAAAAGTGCGGTGTTAAAAAAAACGATGTTAATCAAATTGTCATCAATCAAAAAATGGTCCTTGCCCCGGGAAGAAGTTATATCCGGGGAGGAAATCAAGTTAGTTATCGGCGGTCGATTACCACGATGTGTGGTCCAAGGGGTAGACTACAGGTGATTAGAACGTATAAGAAATGAGGCACCAACTTCAGAATGGCAGTGCGTTGTTTTGTAAGTGATCACGGCCCGTGAACGTGTTGCAATTTAAAATTCGAATTGACGAGTGAGTTGAAACAAAATGTCTGGAAATGACGTAAGCTTTTGACAAATCGAGAATTCATACGTCATTGCTATATAATTATATTTTGTTTTAATCAATGTTTAATGACATTTCAAAGATTAATCAAGTTTGTTCATCTGTGATTCGTTTGTGGTGCGCTTTACGTCATTGTAAATATCAATTGCAAAGCATAAAACTGGGAATTCGGGAAGACTGATATACTTATTTAAATAATTTAATACATCATTGGATGCATCAATGCATTGCGCTACTTCCCTACACTATATCCCTACTAATTAATACTATAAATGCGAAAGTAACTCCGTCTGTCTATCTATCTGTTACGCTTTTTTTTTCGATTCGAATGTCAGAATGCGTCTTATTTAGGCCCCCGGATAATTAGTCGCTATAAGCTCATAACTTAGACAACACAAACAGCGCCTAACAGAAGGAAATGGAAAGTACGCAACTCCGCGACAACAATCAAACCTAAAATGATGACGTCATCGCAGTGGATCTATTTTAATGCTTATATCATACATAACATAATAAGTACAAAGTTTGCCAACGTTTGACAACTTTTGGTGGCAACGTTTGGGGAAAAAATATCAAGTATTTTATACCCGAGTGTATCAAATAAAGATGGGGTAATGTTGGCTAATGTTTTTTATAGAGGTACGTATGTGTATCGTTTAATGTTTGTTGACGATTACGCAATGCGAGTTGGATGATGTTTTTTACATACTTACTAATAATAATTATTTATTTATTCTCTCATTACAAAGTTCTTAAACTATATTTTAATAATAAAGCCAATCTAAAAACTTACTCTGTAAAAGATTTGTGCTTTGGTGTAGGATTGTACGAAAACCTGTACTACGTGAAAGGCGTTAGGTTGGAATCGCATGGCCGTAACGTATAGGGTAAGGGAAGCTAAGTGCGGTTTTTGTCAGTATGAGTCCGACTTACCCCGCCGCCTCCCGCATATTGCAGACAATCCAGAGGATTTTATATGAGCGCTTGTGAGCGTTGGCAGCCTCACATATTTTTTTTATCCAGCCAAAGGCCTCCCTACCCTCCTTCCACTCATCTCGGTTTAGAGTCTTCTGGTGGCAACGTACAGCTTCACATACCGTCGAGGAAATCTCTAAGACATGAGAGTTTCCTCGCGATATTTTCCGCGACTGATAATTAACGATTGATAAGTTTATATATTTATAATTGAACAGTTTTTTTTATACTACAATGGTGGCAAACAAGCATACGGCCCACCTGATGGTAAGCGTTACCGTACCCTATAGACATTCCCCCATTGCCGACACTGTAAAACGAAAGAGGATTAGTTGGGTTGGCAGTATAAGTGTCAAAGTCTCCCAGCTGCCAACACAACATTTCCTCGTGGAGCACTGGCAACCTTGCTCACCGTAAGAAATACAACACACACACAGTTACACATATCTACCTATTTAAAAAAAACTAGGGCGCGACTAAGCGTCAAAGAATTCTTCGGCAACGCTGTCGTCGGGAAACGTGCAGATTGTCGAAAGAACATTGTCACGCCAGATGTAAGTATTACATAATATAAAATTGTAATAAAAAACAAAAGGTTTATATGTATGTTCTCGGTTTTTCAAAAACTCAGGCAGCCTTTGCTTCGAATTTAATAACAGTAACATACTAAATTTTACCTCAAGTAAGCGGAATTACCTTCCTAACAATTTGATTGATCATCAGAATATTCTGATGATCAATCAAATTGTTAGGAAGATGCAGTACCTACCCTCATTAATAATATCCCTGTGATTGCCAATTAACTATCCCGGGAATCTTGTATCATCTGGTGATTAGCGAATAGTATTGGCTTTGCATATAATGTATCTACTAATTATAACTCTGTGAACATGACGTCAACATTGATTATTTCTTGTCCGTAATAAAATAATCTTTTGGGGGCGTTTTTTTAACGCTCTTTAAAGGGGGATTTATTTATTTATTTATTAATAAGGTACATCAACAATATACATACGATACATTTTTTTAAATTAATGACTGAGACAAAGATCTTGTATGTATATCTCTAACAGATGTAGGTACACAACATTCACTGCATGTAAACATAAACCAAAAAAAAAAAAGAAAAGAAAAAGTAAAGAAATGTACGGAATTAAATTGGTACAAACCAAATAAAATCAAATAAAATCAACATATTATCGAATAACGTACAAAATAAACATGAAATCATAAAAACACAAATCATAATCGAGAACAAAAAATATAATTTATCCTAATTTAATTTAAATATATTCTCATCTCAGATATAATGTATACCTTCACTTCCACCAACTATATTGAGGCCCGTTTTCAGTGTAACCAAACGTGGCTGAATATCAGTATTTTATAGGAATACGCAGTGTATTCCACCCGACGTCTGGTACTCAATTTCAAAACGTGATATTTGAGGGGTTGCCAACCCCTCAAATATCACGTTTTGATATAATTTCTTATAACTAAACACTCAACGTTTGTTCCCTAGGGTTGCCGCTTCTGAAGTCATATCGCAAGTTAAATTGACGTTGTTACTAATTCACTGACGCCAACGTTCACGTTACATTGAATGGGGTCATTTTTAAACAAGCTTGGTAATTTTTCGTTTGGAGAGTTTCGGCGTGTCTTTTTGGTCACTGCTATTTTTATTATCAGTCCATAAAGAGGGCTTGTAATAACTAAACGTATCTGTATTAGAAAGAGTTAGGCCAAGATATACACTAATGTACACCCACAGTTTGCCGAGCCGGTTCCAGGTAAAAGGGGGTGAACCTAGAGGTCCTGGGTTTTATCATAAAATCATATATTGTCCCACTGCTGGGCACGGGTCTCCTCTCATATTGAGAGGGATTAGGCTATAGTCCACCACGCTGGCCTAGTGCGGGTTGGCAGACTTCACAAACCGTCGAGAAAAATCTCTAAGGTTTGCAGGTCTCCTCACGATGTTTGACCCACGACCGACGATCAGCAGTCCGACACTCGAACCACTAGGCCACAGACGTCGTCAAAGGATGAAGATCACCGAGTAAATAACACATAGGCAATGTTTTACGAGTATTTTGAACACGATGAACATGAACGTTAACGAATTTCCGGTGATTTTGCCCAATAACCATATATAATGTTATAGTAAAAACTCACTAAAAATATATTCAACTTTTCCACCATATATTTTCATATAAAGTAGGTATTCCATTCGATAGCTATAATTTCGGAACATTAAAAGCTATGGGTGTCGCATTCATAGCTTGGCACGGATGCGACCACTGAATTACTAAGAGGATGCGAATTGCAAACAGCGCATAAATTGGAACGGATTAAAAATGGCTTCATTCACACCGAAGTGTAACATGAATAACTAATAGGCAGTTCGTAATAGTACGTATGCATCACTTTGGCTCACACTTAAATAGTGTAAAATATTAGCCGAATTGTTGACATTAAGCAGGTACGAACGCAATGAGTTCTATTGCCATTTACCGGGCACAAACGCACAATTAATTAGTTAAAAAATTCTAACAAATTTACAATAAGACAATTACTTAATTTTACAGTGAAACGTCGTCAGTTGATCGGTAAGTTGTTTGTAGAGTATTATTCATAATTATATTTATCCAGTTCATATCTTATTAGGCTTACAATGCATGTCGAGGAGTCTCCATTTAGGCATAGAAAATACCTTACATTATGAAAGTACAAATAGGTATACAAAAGAAGAAAAAATAAAACAATTTAAACTACGACCAATTAAGTGTGTACACGTGTGTGTATTTATATGTATGTGTGCATGTGTGTTTGTGAGAAAGATTTTAAGTGTACATATGTGACTAGATCAGCGAATAACATCACTATATTATTTTTTATTATGTTATGACACACGTTGCAAGAGAAGCTCTGTATCATTATAATTTAAATTGTATAGCCATGTTATTAAGTTTTTCTTAGATATACTATTTTTTAACATAAATATATATTTGTTTATTAATTTTATTGTATGCTGAGCGTTTTTTATATCATAACACCATCACGAAATTGTAGATTAATAGTAACCTACCAACCTACCTACTTTATTAAGAAGCCCGTGCCATATAATATATTATAGAAGCGGATATCATATTACTTATACAGTTCAAGAATTTTCTTTCCATTTTACCAGAACTTCAATTACCACATTCATGAAATTCTGTGTCAGAATTATTCCTCGCTCGTTATACGGAACCAAACGTGAACGCGAAAAGGTTTTACCACAGTATTTCAAGTAGAAATACGAGATTAATTCGAGGAGTGTTGAGAGCATTCGGCAGAGTCGTATTCACTCATGTAAGTGAGTCTGCAACTTGGATTTAATAACTAAGACACATATTCGTGATTAAATTTGGACATGGTACTTGGGGTTAGAACCTTGAATAGCCTTGTGGTAAAAGTTGCCATATATAGACGTGAAAGTTTACTGTTTTCTTGTTATTGGTGCTTATACTGTCTGTGCATTCTGACGGTATTATGGTTATCCATGTCTTTGTATGATAAATGATATTTATTTCTGTAAATAGATCTTTTAAAGACACTTTTACATGTCAATATTTTAAATTTTTTTAAGCTAGATGGTTCCGGCATTTCCTAGCTGACGACCTCTGAGAAGAAACGCCGAAACAAACTCAGAAAATCATTGTCTCTTTTAAAGTCCAGACATAGAACAGTAACAAATATATGTCTTACAATGTAGGGCAAAGTCTGCAATGGCCATTTGAAGAAAGAGCCATAGCGGCTTTGAGTAGACCAGTCCCAACCGACGGCACGCATGCATCAGTCATTGTGTAGCTCAACCATAATTAAGGGAGCTCAACAACCCGTCGCACGATGATACCAGATCAGAGGAACATTTACGTAGGCCACATAAAATGTCGAGACTTTACTCCTATTCTAGTGGGATAGGCGTAAAGAATAATTTCTTAATAAGAAACAGTAAGTGAATAATCAGTGCAATTTCTACAACCCATGGAACATAATGCCATAAAAGATAATTTATAATTATGAGAAGTATAATGCATCAAATCAACAACAATGGTCTGTGCTTTTTAAAGTCAATTAAAAAATGTTTAGTTAAAATTTAAATGGTCTATGTTATCACTTTTATTCTGTCACATTACCGGTAGTTTTTATGAAAAAACAATTTAAGGCTTATAGCAGATAATAATGCGAATGATGATGATGATCATTGTATATGACAAAGGCAGTACACACAGGATACCTAAGTTACTAGAACGAATGCAAAAACAATTCTTTGATACAGCGACTCTTATTTTGACGATAGCAACACTGTAGGAACAATTAAGTAAGTATGATTATCTTTACTTTGTTCCACAACAGTGTAATACGAGGTCTAGAGTTAACACTATAAGCAAGACAAAAATCTGCAGCATACGAGCATATCCGCATAACGTGAAATATAGATGCACTTGAAATAAGTCCACTAATTAACTCGAAATTTCAAGTTCCAACCGGTTAAAACCGGTTTAATCCAGCGCCCGCACCTTTGTCTGTGGTTTAATACGTTCTAATATTTATGGGCGCGAAAAAGTGCGGTTTTGTTAGTTATTATACACGTACAGACGCCACCAGGACAAGCTATCCAAAACTAACAAATTTTCCCAATTGAATATGAACCTTATTATAATGTTTTAAAATTTAATATCTATCAAAGAAATTTGAAAGATTGGGATAGCTTGATGCGCTGGCCTCTCTCAGAGGTCTTACAGCCACGCCAAATTATTACCTATTTACCTCGTTAGTCTAGTGGTCCTAAGTGCGACTGCTACGCTAGAGGTCCTGTTTGATTTCCAGGTCGATCAAAGTGTTAATGGGTTTTTCTATAAAATTCTCAGTAGCAGCTTAGAATTTGGATTTGTGCCCAGTTAATGGCAATAGCTGCGCCCTTACATGGTGCATAAACTGGCAAACTGTGGGTGTTTTTGCCTAACCCTTCGGGGAATATAGGCTTGATGGTCTATAGCTAATAATACGTTAATTTGTGTTAATAAAAGATGTGAACTGTGCAATGACTATGTTCTCTTAAGTAAAACTTGATGAAATGTTACCGAGATGATAGCAGTGCTATTATTAGCAGTAGTTTCCTCTTTCTTTCATTCTTTCTTTCTTTCCTAGTGACATGACCATTAGACTGCCAAGTCAATGGTCTCGAAGTTGAATCCAAGGCACGCACCTCTGACTTTTCGAATTCATGTGCGTATTAATAATTAATTATCATTCGCTTGAAACGGTGAAGGAGAACATCGTGAGGAAACCTGCATGCCTTAGAGATTTTCTCGATGGCATGTGAAGTCTAAACGTATTAGGCCAGCGTGATGGCCTACAACGATCTCAATGTGAGATGAGACCCGTGCCCACCAGTGGGACAGTATATGGGTTGTTGATGATGAACTATAGCCTAATAAAATCATGTTTATATGTATAAGTTAATAGGTAAGTACATTAATTTATTTTATATTATATTTAAACATGTTTTCTATGTCCGTGTGTCACTGCCCAGGTGCCAACTGAAAACTAGCGCTGGGTATTAAATACGCCCAGCATAATGCTGAGCTGGCAACCCATACGGGACAAGCATGCCGACAACACACAGTGGTGATCTTTGTTGTTTTTTGTATGTTTACTCCTTATTTAATTTTTATCTGTGTGTTTTACGGACTTGTTGTCTGAATAAATGTTTTTCTTTCTTCTTGTTTCTTTCTTTCTTCTAAACCCTCATACTCAGAGGAGACCCGTGCCCTGCAATGGGACAGTATATGGATTGATGATTGAACCGAGGTGAGAGCAGAAAAAAAAACAATCTAAGCTATAATATCCTAATACAGACGAAATCAGAAGTCTTTTTTTATTTAAGGTCAAAGTCACACAAAACAGAGGCCCATCGTGGGGTCTTGTACGTGACGCTTTACAAATTATTTGCTCCTGTCCTGAGAATTAATTATTTTCTTCAGTATACCAATTTGTCTATTAATTCGGTAGCTGGACAGGGACAAAAGCGAGTAATTAATATATATATGTTTGTCTGTATACAAATGAAACGTGTCTAATTTAGGTGAAAGAATATGGTGGTCCTCGGAAAGGCAGCTGGCAGTGACCGGATAAGGACAGCTGAATTTTGGGCTCTATGGCGTTCTTTTTTTTATTCTAATAAGGTGGCAAAGCAGTTACCGGCCTATAGACGCTTGTTACACCAAGGGTATATTACTTGCACGTTGCCGACCCTGTAAAATGAAAGAGGAATAGTTTTATTCGCAGTATAAGGGTCAAAGTCCCCCCCACTGCTGCACTACCAACAGAACGTTACCTCGCGGAGCAGTGGCACCTTGCTCACCGTTAGGAACACAACTCAAAGCGGCGTTATTTCACTTCGATTATCTGCAAGGCGGAGGTACTTCACGGCAGCTCCAATTTGAGTGGAATTACTCCCACTCTCTTAAAGATAAATCTCATATCATTATCTAGTACCTATAGTACAAAATTTTGGGACTAGATCGTCCTGATATCCAAAAAAGTCGCAAAATATTCAAGTGGCGTTGGGTAGGACATTTGGCTAGACGTGGTGATGACAGGTGGAGTAGATCCCTGACGGAATGGCGGCCGAGAATAGGTACACGAAGTGTAGGAAGACCGCTGGCCATGATGATATAGTGAAGTGTGTTGGAAAGACATGGATAAGATTGGCGCAAAACAGGGATGAATGGCGTAAAAAGGAGGAGGCCTGCAGTAGGTCAATAAAAACTGTGAATGATGATGATGGTGATGAATCATTGTTTCACTACAGATTAAAGGACAACCTCTCCTGAAGTTTATAAGTACCTCTACAAGACTGGTAAGCTCACATTAACAATAGGCGAGGAAAGTTCTCATTGTCCACTCCACACATTACGTGTAAGTCACATAAACTTAACAATTGTGTGCACATAACTCTTGTGGACGAATGACGTCACCGGGCGGACAAGTTGTACAACTTGTGCCTGTTACTTATGATACCTCACGAAAGAAAAGGAACTACTATGAATTCTAGTGACGAAATAAAAAACACTGGCAGTTTCGGATGTCAAACTCAAAAAAAGAACAATCGTTATTTAAAATTCTCCGTTTTTTTTTAATTCCTTGACGAAACGAACTGATCTCACGAAAGAAAAGGAACGACTATGAATTCTAGGGACGAAATAAAAAACACTGGCAATTGCAGATGTCAAACTCAAAAAAAGAATAATCGTAATTTAAACTTCTCCGATTTTTTTAGTTCCTTGATGACTTAACCGGACTAGGTGGTGGAGCACCAAATGCTTCCAGCCAGGAGCAACTTATAACCTAAGCAAACGTCTGCTCCACCTCGGAACATTTTGATATAAAATTATGAAACAGTAATGCCCTTCAGTTACTAAGTACTTCATATTAACGTAACATACCAACACGCCTGTATTCCCCGAAGGTTTATGCAGAGCTGTACCAATGTACACCCACAGTTCGCCGGTATGTTTAGGTCCCATATAATAGGGCGCGAACCGGGCACAAATCGAAACTCCGAGCTGCTACTAAGAATTTCATAGCAAAAGCCAATAACACTTTGCTCGACCTGGGTATCGAACTTAAGACCTCAAGCGTAGCACTGTCACCTCTCTAGTTCTGAACTTACTAACCACCGTTGTATGTCTCTTAAATTCAAGTGGAAACAGTGGTAGGGTCAGAAAACGCAGCTAAAATAGAAAATCTAGGCACGAGCTGCGGGAAACCAGATAAGCACGAAGTTTATGTCCATAGAGTTTGCACTAACCTGGAGGGCTTTAAACTTTTTTGTTGACTGTACACGCTTGAAGTAGAATTTTTTAAAGCATTTTTTTGAGTACCGTACGCGTGTTTGCCACAGCTTCGTACGTCAAACAGATTTTGAAGTCAAACAATAACTTTTTAGTTGGTATTCGGATTGGACTAAAATTATTTATAAGGTAAATATGACTAATCGTTCCATTCAATAAGAACTCATTATTTTAGTTATCTTTATGCCCCGGAAATGAAGTTAGGTGTGATTTCATTTATCCGAACCCCAACTAGTGACAATATAAATATATAAATGATCGTCCAGCACTTTGAGCAGCCATTCTAAATATTAACCTGCTCACTGGTGTCGTTTATTTTGTGTGGAATCTATGTCTGGAAACGAGATAATATGACAACTGTCAACATGCATGTTAATCTGCTTTCCAAAACCGACCGTTTTTAGACCCGCAAACATCTGGGTTACCACGTAAATGGTATAAATTCGTGATAAAACCTCATAAGACTATGTTTTAGGCACGGTGGAACTTATAAAAAATACATGTACCTACAAAATAATTTGTAAGGGAAACCACGTCTTTATTAGCCATAATCCTATATTACAATTACATTTTACACAACATTAGGTACAAGCGTTCGATATATTTTATAAATTAATTTTATGCGTGTCCCTGGTAGGACGTAATTCTCTAAGATTACAATCATGATCAAAATCTGTATAATTTTAGGAATCGCGTACACAATTAGTGTCAAATTAAACGACTATTAATCATGTTATAATTTCCTTTATATGGTTTTATGTGGAAAAAATAATATAAAAAAGCGTACATTATAATTATTTATAGGTTTTTATGCGGGTTTGTAGTGTTGTAATAATGAAACTTCATTTTGGAAAATGTAGAGCAAAGAAATGCTTCAATTTTTTATACGCGACCGCATAAAAACTATACTTATATGAACGCGATAATCTCTGGAAATACCAGTTGGAATTGAAAAAACTTTTTGTATTTGATAGCACAATTCTTGAAGAAGGTTATAGGATATATAACATCACGCTACGACTCTTAGGAGCCGAGCAAAAAGGAAAAAGTCGGGGCGGGAAAAATTTCTTTGGGAGAGACAATGTCTATTGGATTAGCTAGTTTTCCAGCTTTCACTTAAAAAAAAAGTTTTATCATTAACTGAGTGAAACACGGAAATTATTTTTGACGTTTGTCCGATCTTTCTATCTTTCTGATCAATCTTTTACCAGGTGTTTATGAATTTATACTATATTTTTATGGCGAAAAGAAGAATGTGTTAAATTGTGGAAAAATCTAATCATTATCGTATTATTTGAAACAAAATGTCTTAATGTTAATAAGCCATTAAAAAGAAACCACCTATTATGTCGCAATAATTTCTATTTTAAAACGTCTATATAGGCTTAAACTCAAGTGTTTCCTGTTGTAAACGGTGTTAATTGTTACCATATTAATGAAAAATGTCTGTATGTATATTTATAAAATAAATATATTTTTTTAAACTAGGTTATACACAAATGTGAAATTAATTTAACTTTAATCTGACATGCTAGCAACACTTAAATGAAACGATAATCCACGATCTGGCAACACTGACGTCGTATCCGTCCGGCCCGGAAGTGACGCCATCTGCACAGCTGTTGACATCGAGCCAAATGCATTGTAAGCGACGCTTTAACATATTGTATGGTTTATTAAATATTCATCCATGTTCCGTGGTAAGGGTAGGATTAGAGACACGACCAGTTATGCAGATGCCAGAGATATATGTGATCCTAATTTAATGCTGAAGATGATTTATACTACACAGCTGAGTGTCGATAATAGTCATTTTCTTTGTTTATATTCCAGAAGATTCCCATGGTTGTCCATCACCAGGCAGGCCGCAGGGTATGTCGCACTCGTAACAACTAAAAACCGTATTCGGCCCTTGCCCTATATTCACGGAAGCCATGGTCATATTGGCTACGGACCTGGCAGTCTTTAAGCAGCAAAACTGTAAAACATTCATAATTCGTTCGAGTTAAAAATCTGGGATCTAAAATTTAATAAAACTCCATCTCTCTTTATAACTAATGATTGGAGAAAATAATTTCTACTGTGCCCGACAACACATTTGAATACGAATGGTTGATCGGCGCTAGTGTTGCTGTAACAAAATTAAAACTACCATTTTTCTAACTTAAAATGGTAGGTTTAATTTTGTTTTACGGACGGTATTTTTTTGTTTAATTTTGTCGTACTTAAGTGAGAAATATAATGTTGAAAAGCATACTCTTACTCACCTGAACGAGGTGCAATCAAGAGTGAAATGTAAATTTTTCGAGCAAAAAGAACAGGTTTCCGTTCCGAACGCTAGGGAGCATAGTACCTAGTCAGTGGTCGTAAATAAAAAAGTAACTGGAATTCATTAGGTATCTGCTACGCAAAAGACTAAAAGTCTTTATAAGAGTGCAGTTGTAATACGTTCACTGTAGTTGAACGATAAAATGTTCCGTAGAAACAAACAGAACAAAAATGAAGTGTCATTGACCCATGTTAAATATTTCGCATGAGGGGCTCGTGGCTAATGGAACTAGTAATAGCTAAGCTAATGAACCGGTTTGCAAGGTTAAGCTGCGCTAGTCGCGGTCAGTCTGTGGATGGGTGACCATTCTTAACTCATCTAGACTCCTCCGTGCCTCGGAGAGCACGTAAAGCGGTCGGTCCCGGTTGTCATACAAACACCTATGACAATTGTTAGTGGTAGTCAGAAGCCCAAAAAGCTTGACAACCAGTCTATCGTCAGGGTATTACCCAAAAATTGAGTTGCGGAGGTCTGATGGCAGTCGCTTCGTGTAAAATACTGATATTCAGCCACATCTGGTTGGACTGGAAGCTGACCACGACGTTTCATCTTATTCCAAACGACTCAATTTGAAACTAGACTGGAATATATTTAAAACAACAGTTACAGTTTAAAAATAAGAAAAGGAAATAAATGCCGCCTGCCTAAAGTAATTTAAAGACAAAGACACTTAACATGTTCCCAAAACCAAAATTGCCGCGTGTACTCTTAAAAAAATATTTGATGAAAAACCAGCCAGCAGCGTTGTGTGTGAACTTAGGGTTCCGTAATTAATGACGCGCCTATTATATAAATATTGACTTGTAAAAGTGTCTTTTAAATCTAAATCTATTTACAAAAATAAATTTCATTTATCAATAGTCAATTGTGTTAATGCAAAAAAATATCACTAGAAAAATGTTGGTCCTTCAATTACTTATTTTGCTGCAATAGTTATTTCTGGCCTTGTACAGGATTGCTGTAGTTAATGTACTTAGGTGACTACTTGTTTTCTGTGCGAGTTTGAACAAAGTTTTCTTTCTTTCTTTTTTGGACATTATTTTTAACCGACTTCAAAAAAGGAGTTAATTTTTTACGATATATTTTCCGATCGTAAAATAATTTAGTTTTTTATATGATAGTATATACTTTCTAGTTATTTTCATATAAATTTATTTGGTGTCTTACTAAAAATACACCATAAATGCTTGAAATCATTTTTCTTTCTGAAAAGTTAGATAATTATTATGTATTATTTAGCTAAAATTATTGTATTCTTCTGCAAACAACCATCCATTTTGATTTACACAAAAGCTTGAATTCCATTTTCATTATCTAAAAAGATATTGTCCCTTGAATATGGAACCCTAAATTACGCATTTTCCGAAAAAAAAACCTTAATACATTGTTGTAACTTACACTTCCCTAGGGGTTTCTGCATAAATTGGGGTATTTTTTGTGTTTATTCTAAGTAATAAGCGAGATATACCCGGTAATTAATGATCCTTGACTTACAAGCTGTAGGCTACTTGTGCAGGTATAAACATCTGTAAATTATTATCAGAGGTAATTGACCTACTATCATGGACTATGCTTCAAGTAAACTGACTCAATCGACTTCAAATGATCAATGTTAAAGCGTCTATAAGCGCCAGCAACACCAGGGTGTAGAATCAACGATCTAGTTGAATCGACCGTTGACCTCCTGTCAACGTATCAATAGTTGAATTTGTCAATGACATTAATGAATTTAACCCGAAAGTTACGATGAAAATAACATTACGATTACGAGCGCCGCGCTTTTCGAATTTGAACTTTAAGCAACATAGCCAAAAGTTGATTTATGAAAGCCTGAAGAAAAAGTCTGAAGGGGAGGTCATCTAAACATCAATCAAACGTTTACCATTAATAAATTGAATCAAATACTAAATTATCGGATCAGTAGATGTAGAGAGAGGCGTAGAAAGACGTAGCAGTAAAAATAAAATCAATGAAACGATGCGTAGCGTTTAAAATAATGTCAACTCGTTGACAAATTTAACTACATAATTGATCAACTAGTTGACGAACGTAAATCAACTTTAACGTTACGTTAACGAAAAACCGTCAACGACCCATCGCTAGCCTGTTGTATTCATAATCAGCCCATATTCTGTCCCACTACAGGACACGAGTCACCTCTCAGAATGAGAAGGATTAGGCTATAGTCCACCACGCTGCGTGTGCATCTAGTACGGGTTGGCAGACTCTACACACCGTTGAGAAAAATCTCTAAGACATGCAGGTTTCCTCAAGATGTTTTCTTTCACCGTTTAAGCTAGTGATAAGTAATTATAATAACGCACATGATTTCGAAAAGTTAGAGGTGCGTGCCTTGGATTCGAACCTTTGACTTGGTAGTCCAAGGGTCATATCAGGCCTCTGAGACCTTACTGTCTATTTGCCATACCATTAATTCCCACCATAACAAGACCTCTGGGTGTCTGGCCATCTTTCCTACGCTTTAAACGCCTCAACTTTTTTTTTATAAAACATTGTTGTGATTGTGGCGATTGTGGTGATTTGTGGGGTCTCGCGGGAATGTCTACGCCCGTGGTGTACCTACGTCGAATCTGTAAGGCTGCGTCAGATGCAAAACAATATTTATTGTAGGATTTAAAAATCGAACGAATATTATGTATAATATACTAACTGCTTGGTCGAATAAAACTCACATTATCTAGTATTTTTTCCTGTATCAGGTGCATTTACAGACACATTTTTTTCACTTACGCTAACATCCAGACCCAATCTATACATATTGCATACATAGTATTCTATATGTATAGGTAGACTTCATATTATTATTTAATAAATCCTAATCTTTATTACCTTAATAACAATTATATTATTATTATTATAAACTTATCTACACTACGTACTAACAAACTGAAATTAAAAAATGTACTTACTTATTATAAGTAGGTATAATAAGTACACTACTAGTAAGTACTCCTTAGATATTATAAGTAGGTATACTTTGTTTTTTCCCGACCCGTTTATCGAATAACAAACAGATAGATACATAGTTTACAGAAATGGTTGGCCAAACAAAACTTGATTTTTGAAAAGCTCCATTTACTAAGATAATTACATGTTTTTCACTTTAAATTATAATTATTTATTTATTCAGTGGTAAATCAGGCTTTAATTCAATAAGCCTGTCAAATGACAAAGTTACAGACATAATATAAAAACTATCGTGATCAAGCCAGAATTCAGTAAATCAAATTAGGGGTCCAACACATTTTTTTAAAATAAATTATTACAAAATTAATCTTGTGATTTTAAAAAACACACGATCTGCAAAAATGTTGAAGGCTGTACCCACCGTTATAGGTAAGCGTTACACTGTATTTTTTTTTATTCGCTCACCTTAGTGTCGATAAAAATGCCAATTTTACGTTTCGGTATAAAATTTTTTAAATTGACCCTAGAACTTTTTTAATATTTCAACAAACTGCCAAAATGTCTTAGTTGATATAAAAATGATATTTTATTCAGATAATGGAATTAATCTTTTCGATAAATAAATCTTTCTACCCGATCACCCATCCATAGACTGACCGCGACTAGCGCAGCTTAACCTTGCAGATCGGGTGATCAGCTTAGTTATTACTTAACCACGAGCCCCTTCCACTTAAAACCTCGATCACCAAATCACTAATGTTTTTCGCACAGGCTCTCCGAAGCAGGGATTCATCGCAATATCTAGAATAGTCTTCAATCAAATATGGCGATATTGGCCGTTAATGTCACAAAGCGGTCATTGACCTCAACAAAAGACGTCTACGAACTGAACAGATGTAGCTCACAGTCTGAAACATGTGTCCTAGAAACAACACCATCTTTCGGGTGATGACAAAAGTTTCAAAACTTTGGATTCCAATATAAAGCGCAATATATATAGGTCAGTAGAAATAGAAAACCAACTGATTGATGAATTAATCTTACATTTGCATCCCAAAATCGATATTTCGTTTAAAACCAACCCATGATTGAAGCCAAACTCCCCCTGTAAGTCGCTAGATCAATTTAGCATCGTTTAAAACATGAAAAATCCAAAATGGGGGCGCCGAAGCTTATAATCGGAAGTGGTGCTTCGGGTGACGGGCGGGGAAGCTTCCGGGAAAACTGGGAAACATAATTATATAACAGAAGTTTCAGTTCGACGGAATGGAATATATGAATTAACAGCCATTGCGCTAGGAGGTTCTGGTATTGTCTATTACCATTATAAATTGACAGTGTATAAAGTGACCCCCCTTAATGTGCTGATGATGGCCACCGGGATAGTTTTAGTGGGTAGGAATCCCACACTCCCTTTTAAAGGATTCCACACAAAACAAAAGAAGTACCAAATTTCAAATATACGTTGTGACGTGCCAAAGGTGAAACGATAGTGCGACAAAACCTGGCTTTCCTTCTGTGACAGGACGCCCGCGAAGAATTTCACACGAAAAACAAGGTAGATCATAAGAACTGAATTTCGAAAACGCGGTTGAGTTTCGATACTGAACTCGTTGGTGTTTGCCATAAGTAAGCAGCCAAAATATGTACCTAAGCATAATTAGTTCAATCAGAAAAGATTCTCAATACATTTATTTGGTGCTCGATAGGGTATTACAGTCAGCTTTGAAAGAAAATTTGGTTGCGGAGGTCTGATGGCAGTCGCTTCGTGTAAAATATGTTTATAGACTGCGGTACCGCTTACCATCAGGCGACCCGTTTGCTTTTTTGTCATTGTATCACAGTAAAAAAAACTTTTACACTTCTGTATTTTGTCTGCCACGTGGCCCAGTCGTGAGCTCGACAAATTCAAGGGATTTTCGCACGCATTTTCACAAGCAAATACGGGAGGAAATTGTGCTTTTTGTTAAATTGCTTACTATTACTTTACATAGAGTGGAAGGTAGATTTTCGATGGAGTTCCCTTTTTTTTATTCAGTATGAATAATCCTCATGAATCATCTACGACAGGTGGTAGAGTATGGACTCCTACCGACTTAAAACCGCACTTGCCTTAACTTGCCCTATACGTATCCAATTCCTAGGTGTGTGGTATCCAAATGGCAACGTCTGTGGTCCAGTGATGCGATTGTCGGACCGTTGATAACGAGTTCGCTTCCCAGAACATAAATATGTATGTGATGAACGTGTTCTTTTTTATTCTACTAAGGTGGCAAACAAGCATACGGCCCACCTGATGGTAAGCGGTTACCGTAGCCTATAGATGCTTGCAACACCAGGAATATCACTTGCGCGTTGCCGACCCTGTATTGAAAGAGGAATAGTTGGGTTGGCAGTATAAGGGTCCAAAGTCCCCCCACTGCCAACACAACGCTTCCTCGTGGTGTCCCGTCCACTTTGTGATTTCCGGTTTGTGTGTGTGAGACCCAATTCCAGCATAGTACAGAAGAACAGTAAAATGAGCTGTTGAAGGAATCCTACTTACTACACATAATATTGAAATAAAATTACTTTTTACGGATTTTATCGCGTTATATTGATATTATTAATCCTGACGTTTCGGACCCCTTACAGCGTCCATGGTCACGGGTAGACCAATGGCCATGGACGCTGTAAAGAGTCCGAAATGTCGCGATTAATAATATATTGCGATAAAATCCGTAAAAATTAGTTTTATTTCGATGTATAATGTTCGCGTAAGTGTCAGAAATCAAAATACACATAATATTGTCCCTTCCCAATAACTGTTTGAATGTAGCCATACAGCCCGTCAAATCACAAAGAGCACATTTCATCCCAATTGAGCCCGGACAAATCCTGGCGTTGTAGCTAGTATGTGGCACAGGTTAACGAATGACAACATAAGTCTACAAATCAACCAATAAGCCGAGGATTGGGGTAGAACCGGCGTCAGAGCCGTGTGACATTTACTTTGGAGCCAGAAGAAAAGCGATTGTATCAGAGTTTTCAGGGCTATATAAAAACTGCGCTAATGGATTTAAGGTTAGTGTACGGATGTGTATCCATATTTATGAACGTGAATAAACTGTTACTCTCTGGATTTTAAAACAGACTGATTCTCTGAGTTTTTTAAGCGTTTCTTCTCAGAAACAGATTTCTTGGAAACAGAGGTCGTTAGAAAATGCCGAAGCCTAATCTAGCTTAAAAAATATGTAAAACATTGACTTGTAAAAGTGTCTTTAAAATTTCTATTTACAGAAATAAATAATATAATGTATCATTTAATACATCGTGACCCTTCCGTTACAAGATACTTTAAAATCTGTCAAAATGTTATGTGCGAATACAGAAAAGTGTATCCAAAAGGTAATTTGTGATCCTGTAACGCCTCCCTGTGTTATTTGAAGGATTAGACTGAGGTATAATTACATTAAATACAACGTCGTTTATGCTGCACGCGCGACGGAAGTTAGAATTTACTTTGAGCTATGTTGTGTTCCTTACGGTGAGCAAGGTTGCCAGTGTTCCGTGAGGAAACGTTGTGTTGGCAGTGGGGGAACTTTGACCCTTATACTGCCAACCCAACTATTCCTTTTTCATATTGATTTCTGACATTTACGCGAATATTATACATTGAAATAAAACAACTGTTTATACACTGTAGTCTACCCGTGACCATGGACGCTGTAAAGGGTCCGAAACGTCGGGATTAATAATATCAATATAACGCGATAAAATCCGTAAAAAGTAGTTTTATTTCAATATTCCTCTTTCGTTTTACAGGGTCGGCAATGCTCAAGTGATGCCGCCGGTGTTACAAGTGTCTATAAACTACGGTAACCGCTTACAATCAGGTGGGCCGTATGTTTGTTTGCCACCTTAGTGGTACAAAAAAAAATATATTAAAAATATATGACCCGCTATTTTTAAAGCCGAACTTTGATGGAACCCACGTCCAACCATATTTGACACCTACTCAGTTCGACTTCATCTTTCATACTACATATTGTGAAATTATTGCTTGATATCGAGTTTTAGTATTTATTCATTATACTTATCTAGCTTCCTACAATATCGATGCCAACTCAAACAATTTAAATTTAAAAACTCTTTTATCAAACTCCCGCCCCGGCTTCGTACGAGTATGTTTATTTAACACTGTTAGGAGTGAAATTTCCAAAAATCCTTCTTTAGTTGAGACTTACAACAAAAGGCATCAACTGCCAAAATTTCAAGATTGTACTTGTACTTGGAAATACTTATTTAATGGTAGAATTTCTTGTTTCTTAAACAATTGACGACCTCTATGGTCTAGTGGTTCGAATAAGGACTACGCAATGATTCAAATAAGAGTTTAATAGTATTTAATTTTTTTAAAGTGCGATATTGTCAAAGGGAATTTCAAATATTTGAAACGCGACGCCATATTTTGTCGTTCGGTTGGCTATTTTAATAATTTTTATAGTACCTACTTTTTTGGTGTAGAATATTTTTTTACCATTAAGTATATTAAAGTGATGCAAATAATCTTTTTTTTTTTTAATCATTCATATTCCCTATTACTGATCACGACCACGGCTGGACTACAGCTGATCACATGGTCGTGGGTTCGATTCGCACATGTATAAAATTGTCAAAAAAAGTACATAGGTAATATAAGTATTATATCCAGTGTCTAGTACCCATAGTACAAGCTCAGCTTAGTGTGGGACTAGATGGTGCTGTGTAAGCTGTCTCATATCTTTATTTATTGATCAGTAAGCCATTTGCTTAGCGAACCAATGGTTTAATATCTTTGATAATAATTGATACCATGACGGATTAATTAATGGAAATTACCTATTGGTACATAATATGTATGTTCTCAATTAACTTTTTTTTATGTATGTATACATAAATATATAAATAAATAAATGTATAATATTGAATACTGTAATAGCTCATCGTCTCCTTCGAGCCTTTTCCCAATTATGTTGGGGTCGGCTTTCAGTCTACTTACCATATGCAGCTAAATATGAATATATTACACGAAGCGACTGCTGTCCAACCTCCGCAACGAAAAGACAGTCCCTCGGCCATCTGGTCCCCAAGATACAGATAATGTCTAGTTTGGGGGTCACTGTCCACATATTTTTAAACTTGGTTATTTGTAATAAGCAAATCATAATGTCAGCATTCTTATTAAGTTAAGATAACCAATGTAACGAAGGACTGAATAAATTTATTATTATTATTATTATTTATTATCTGCGTACCAAGCGCTGCACAATCCGCACCGTATTTGGCTTACAGCAGTTGTCCAATATCTGCAAAAAATAAATTAAATTTCAAAAACAGTGATACCAAACAAAATCACATCATACGGTATAAAAACTCAAGTAAAATTATATAAAAACAAGGCAAACATAGATATATGTTAAATATATAATGCTAATGTTTACACCAAAAAATTTTAAAAAATTATATAGACAAGACAAATAATAATTTTAATTAATAAACATCCATATCAACGCAGAAATTACTACAAATGATTGCACCACACAGAATCAAATAAATATGTCTCTTTCTTTTCTTCTTTCTTACACTCATGTTTTAAATAAAAGCCAAAAAAATTATTGTAAATATAATCTATTCAAGCCATGTCTTCATTACCAGTTATCATTAGTAATAGTATAATATAAACACCTTCACTGTATGAAAATATCATAACTTGCATCCCAAAGGCTCTGGTTATGCTAGAGGTGCCCTTCCGCATGGCAGGAGTGTGGTTTTAGCCGGTAAGAGTCCGGCACTACCCAGACTGCCTCACGTGCAGTCTGGGTGTCCATGAGGATTTCCCACTCCTGCCACAAAAAAAAAAAAAAACCTCCGCATGAACCCAATTACTGTGTAATACCGATATCCGGTTCGGAATACCACTAACGATTGTCATATAGATGTTTGTATGGCAACCGACGGCTTTTACTTGGTCTCGAGGTCTCTAAGTGTTAAGAATGGTCATAGATCCATACACTAGCCGCGGCTAGTGCAACTTAACCTTGCAGATTAGTTATTACTTAGCCACGAGCCACGCCTCGGTATATTATTTATTAACCTAAAACAGTTATTTAGAAAAGGAAAAATTGGACCGCGGGCAGGATTCGAACCTGCGTCTTCTGGTTAGGTACACCAGACGCTATGACCACTAAGCCACCGCGATACCTACCCGTCATGTCGAATTTTTCCTTCACATACTGAATTTACGTCTTTATGGTGACGTCAGTAACACCTATTGAAATGCAAGTTTTTTCGAATCCTGCCCGCGGTCCAATTTTTCCTTTTCTAAATAACTTTAAAATCTTAGCATGAAAAATGCCAAAAATATACAAAAAGATAACCTAAAACACTTAGTAATTGAAAAAACAGTCTCAAAACTAAGCTTTGTTCTTACAGAAGTGTGATTATTTTAAATTTTAGGTATGGAACGTAGATTTAAAACAATGGAATAAATTCGAATTTCAAAAAATCTCGTGTCGCCCGCAGAACGGCATTCAATTGGCTCCGTATCCATTAGCTAATTGCGATTGCTCGGAATCTGGCCACAACTCACTGTTCTCCAATCGAACGATGTTCGAATTTTAAATCATAAAGTGATTTAAACTTTGTTAAATGTGGTTGCTACTATATAGGGACTGCGAGATATATTTGATAGTAATTTTGTCAGCAAAAATCTGCGAATTTTAATCATACCATACCTTAAAATAATAGCATTATAGTTGAAATTTCAAAGACAATGGTCGTAGCTTTTGTGTTATATGGTTCTGTGGCTTAAACCATTATCATTGAAATTTGCACTATAATTTATCACAGTATCAAGGTACACATTACTATTAGTCTCTTAAAAAATCATTGCCATGGCATCCCACAAGTGTACACCGAGTCTTAAAACCGGACCAGTGAGCGGTAGTTCTATTTTAGCCCACAAAATTATTCATCATCATCATCAACAACCCATATAAATACAATAGGAACATCTTCCAACTAACTCTTCGCCGGACTGCTGACATTCCTCCTTCCAGTTCTTGGCCGCCACTCAGGGCATTAACAAGCTCCTTAAGTCACTTACCTAACTCTACTTATTCGGTTTCAAGGGCTCTCGATATAAGCCCTTTGTCTACTAGATACGGACGAACTAGACGAGCAGTTAAGTAAGCGGCGTACCCACTCCGACGTTGTAGCATGTTCGTCTAGGCACTGCAGAAAACACGGCACAGTTTATTTGAAAGTTATCAGCAGAGGTCGGAATTAGAGAAAGTTATTTATTTTCAGAAGTCAGCACATCAAGCTACTCCAATCTGTCAAATTTCTTTGATAGATATACTGTCACATTTCCCAATTGAATATGAACCTTATTACTTTGTATTACAGTTGAAAACCAATCAAATAAATTGGACAGATTGTGGTAGCTTGATGTGCTGACCTCTGTAGGTACATAACTCTACCTAATTCCGATCTCTGGTCATCAGTCTAATTTATTATTAACTTACACACCAATCACAACACTCACGATATCGAATCAAAAGAAAACGGTATATAGGGAGACGCCAAAGGACGCCACCATTTTTACTTCAATTTACTTCCACAGAATTCCACGAAATGTAGGAATATCACAGACAAAAATAGAAAAAGAAATAAGTACCGCCTAATTCATATATTTTTACGTCAACTCAGAATTAACTTCTCAGAATAATGTAGGTTTTATGTTTAGCTTGTAGAATATATTCCAAAGATCCGATACTTAAAAATACATTCCTATGTAATTCCAAGGAAAACAGTACCTAGTATCTTTACAGGTGGCAGTAATTTGTATGAAAATTGGTTTTGATTTTTGTACAGATAAAATATAGAATTTTGATATAACATTTCTTTGATATTTCAAAATTCAATATTTTTATTCGTCTTTCATATTTTTATTCCTTTATTCATCTTTCGAATACAATAATAATTAGTTTTATTGTAATAACAAACCTCCGTGGTAAAGTGATACAACTAAAGCTGTAGGACATTAAATAATTCAAAAATGGAATTTGTGTTGTTGCGTTGCGCGTGCTGTCGCGGTTTTTTTTTTTATTATTTTTAATTTTCGTGACTTGCAAAATAGAATAATCATTATAGTAGTAGTGAAAATATATCAAGACTTCTTAAAAAATCATTAAAATAAAAGTTATTGACAGATGGTTTTATGAGGCGCCTATTTATCGGGCACAATTCGGAACTACGAGCCAGTACTTAATTTTTTTTTATACTACTAAGGTGGCAAACAAGCATACGGCCCACCTGATGGTAAGCGGTTACCGTAGCCTATAGACGCTTGTAACACCAGGGGTATCACTTGCGCGTTGCCGACCCTGTAAAACGAAAGAGGAATAGTTGGGTTGGCAGTACCTATAAGGTTCAAAGTCCCCCCACTGCCTACACAACGTTTCCTCGCGGAGCACTGGCAACCTTGCTCACCGTAAGGAACACAACAGCTCAAAGCTGTGTTATTTTACTACGATTTTCTGCAAGGCGGAGGTGCTTCCCCAGTCGGCAGCTCCAGTTTGAGTGGAACTACCCCACTACTGCCTCTTCTTAATATAAAAGCTCAACTATACCTTAGGCTGAAGCCACACAATACGTGCCGAGCTGACACATACTAGGAGCACTATCTACTAGACGGCCTGCGATAGTTGCCAAAACGTTTATTCACCAAGATCACTCACTAAGCACCCCGATTGGCTCTCAATATTAAGTATAGCCCTAGCCTTACACTTAATAGCCGCAACAACTATGCCGATGGAGCAGTCAAATTTAAAAAATACTACTTTATACAGATTAAGGGAGAACACAATTGGCTTAAAATAAGCTTTAGAACGTATACAAACACCTCCCTTGGGCGCCGTAATAGACTCAGTTGAGAGCGTACGAATATCATTTAACCGAGAAATTGGTAGATTTCTATTGAGGCCGCAAACTATCCGGTTTGCAAACTGTGGCCGATTTAACTTAGTCGGTCCGGGAGAGTTTGTGATCATTTGCAACGCACAGGCTAGGCACAGGTCCCATGTGGGACGGGATTCGTGCTTTGTTGTAGACGAATACTAGTTTTAGTACTAACCGGTATAGTTGGGAAACTAACATAAATTTATATGACAAAATTGAATATACGCGTTAAAAATTATGTCTTTGTAATTTTTTCCCGACACGGGAATCGATCTCAGGACCTCACGTACCGCAATAGCGATTGCAGCCACTGGAGCAATAAGGTAAACTTCTATCAACGAAGTAAAATGACTTTAAAGAAGACAGAGCAACAGTAAGTTTTATTAATCACTTCAATTAAGCGACGTAATTGCAACATTAAAAAATAATCATCACCAATTTTAAATATTTTTACTTTATATTCTTCTTTCAACCAAAATTGATCAATTAATATCATGTGAACTTTAAAAAAAACTTATTTCATCTTATACCAAATATACACCACCACAGATTAAAAAAGAACCTAAATATAACAAGCTATCAATATTACAACAAAAACGTGTCATTTTGTATAATTAATTCAACACAAGTTCTGCAAACTCGGGGAGGCGCAAAAAGTTACAGCTGTTCCCTCTAGTCCAAACTAGTTGCATTTGTAGTTTTCCACAACTTTCCAATATATTTCCACAACTGTGGCCTAACCCGATCCGGTTTTGTCCGGTTTTTTTAAGTTATATTGTCCATAAATCGTGGGCTTGACCCAAGATCTTTGACTTCTTCGAAAATAGCAAGGCCTCTATCCATCCTATAGCTTAGAAGTTCGAAGCTCAATCTGCAAAGAATCAGATCTCAAACTACACTTGCCACGATTAGGCATTAGATGGGTGACCATTATTTACACATCGATTATAGGTGATACGGTGAAATTTCTGTTACATTTTCTAAATTTATTCCAGGATATACTCTGAGATAAAATTAATTTAGGTAAATAAGTACTGTGTCTAATTTTTCAAACACAAAATGGAAAGTGGAACATATACAATAACAATTATGTTTTAAGTAATTCTAAGAAATTTTAGTTCCAATGGCAGCCACCAGGTCAGATAAAGCTTGCCGCACTGTACTATGCGCATACTTTACTTTTTTCATAACGTAGACTGACAGCCGTTTTCACATTTGGCCGCCAGATGTTTTTTTAAACAATTTATTAGAAACATAGATTAAGTATTTATTATACGTATTTACACGGTATATAAACCTTCATACACATCGCCTGAAACACTAAGTACCTACAAGGTTGTAAAACTAAATTCTGTCTACAGAGTTATAGCCAGGATGCAATATTTAAAGCGTAAAAATTAACGACACCATTTGCGAAATTAGAACAGCTTAGAATATTTTAATGAGAGTTGTAATGGGGCAGCTCAGTCGACCGTACAAAATGTTTCTTACCCTACATAGCTGTTCGGCGTAAGCTATAAAAAATGTATACTTTTTTTAAAAAGAACGCCATGGCTGTCTCAAATAGGACCAGGGAGGCTAGACTGCCCACTATAGGTGAACCACAATCCTTCCTACTAATTTTATAATAATGTTATAAATGTGAAAATTTGTGAGGATGGATGAATGGATGTTTGTTACTCTTTAACGCTAAAACTACCGAACGGATTTTTATAAAACTTTACAGTATTACTATTTATACATCAGAATAATGTATAGGCTATATATTATAACGATTTTGAGTTAATTAGCCAAATTACAACGATAATAAAAAGTAACTTTTCCACGCGGACGAAATCGCGGGCAGAAGCTAGTATAATATATGCTACAGTTATAAGCCGAAGTGCGGTTAAACCTAGTTTTAGCCGGTTAGATCTATCCTACTTATATTAACAGTTCAGCACTTTAGTTTGTGCTGTAGGGTTGTAACAACCTAACCTAATTTCTACTTAGGTCCGGCCCTGCTTAAGTGTATGACAAGCCTATACGATTTGAGATCATCTTGATCCACATCTGTCTGATCAACGAACCAAATGAACGAAAGAAAAAGATATACTGACCACAACCCCCTCCCTAAAGTCCCTCAAAGTCAAAGACAAATGTTTTATTTCAATTAGACACTTTACAGGTAGTTCGAAAATGTCAATTACGTTTGCAAGTGGTGAGCAGGGCCGTCTTAAGCTCTAAGGCACACAAGAATTTGGGGCCCTATTGGAAAGTCAAAAAAGTGAATGACAAAATATATTCTGCTGATCTTATATTTATTACGGTTTATAATGGACCAACTATATTTTTTAGGTGTAAATATATAAATTAAATACGTAGATTTGCCGAAAATTAAAAATAAACACCAGGTTATAAGTTAAGCTTTGATCGTCTCTGCATCACCATTGGTTGTCAGGTAGAAAATGCCTAATGGCATTTTTGGGCACATTAATTGGGGATTTGTGACTTTACAAGGTATCGTTCACAATGTGAGTACTTTGTAGGTTGGATATACATACTTGCTTTGACCGATCTGCCCACAAATGTTCCTCTGATCAGACGGTCTACTCCCTAAGCACGAAGTCCGTAGTTTCGACCTTAGTAACGGGCGTTTCCTACTCCGTATCACCTACGGATGGATGATTCGTTCGGGGCCCGAACTAAGATTGAATGACAACACAATTTGACAGTTGTCCCTACTCTGGATGTGTTTTTACCACTCCGAAAAATTGAATTTGACACTTGTTTTATCGGACTCCGAAATTTCGGAGAACTATCGAACGGCTCGTAACTTCGTTGACGGAGATAGGGAGTAGACCCTCTGTTATAGTCGTCCGACGGGTTGTTGAACTCCCTAAATTATGGTTAAGCTACACAATTACTGATGCATGCGTGCCGTCGACTGAGACTAGTCTACTCAAAGCCGCTATGGCTTTTTCTGCAAAACGCCATTTCAGACTTTGCCCTACATTGTAAGACTCGCATATTTGTTACTTATAATTATGTCTAGAGTTTAAAAGAGACAGTGATTCTCTGAGTATATTTCGGCGTTTCTTCTCAAAGTTACGAAATGCCGGTTCCATCTAGCGTAAAAGAAGATCTATTTGCAAAATAAATAATAAATCATGTTTTTCTTCTGATAATTATATCTGGTGGAAACGCAGCCTAACCCTGCAGGCCATTTTCAATCAACAAAACTATCTATTACTCAATAATTACTTAAGAACTATTCCCGACATGCATGAGTACTGGTACTGTGATAAGCTATTACAAAAATATTAAAATATTTCTCGTGAGTTGCTTTTATTGCCTACAAAATAACACTATTTACGCTCTTTAAAATATCTATTCAGTTAAATTGAATATTATATTTTTAAAATGCCCTTTTTACTCGTATAGTCATACCTTTTAAGACTAACTCTCTGTACGGATTTGTCTGTCAAAACTTTCAAGCTATTAGTAAGTATATTAAGGAAAAAATAATTTTACCCAAAATTACTTATTATTAGGTAAGACTGAAAACATTCACCTCGGATCTGAGTCGCATAAATGACTTGATTGAATCAATCAATTCGTGGATGTCGAAAAAAAAACTTTTAGTTATTTTATATTGGTAGGAGACCGATAAGAACTGCGTAACATTTTATTCCTTCCTAATTAAAACATTAGACTGCAAAAAAAATCAGTAATTTAAATAAAAGTACTTTTACGCGATTACATTGTTAATTTCGTTTCAAATTATAAAACGAAATAATAATAAAAATAATACTATAATATAATTATCAATAAAACGCGATAAAATCCAAAAAAAGTAGGTTTTATGCCAATGTCTGATATTCTCCTAAGTGTCAGAAATGCTTTTAGCTAACCCTTAATTTATTCTTCAAGTAGGATATCCTCTTTAACTAAACAAACAAACGGACATTTCTATTACTACATGTTACATTATATATACAGAAAGTCAATAATTATAAAACATTCAAACAAAGTTTATTGCATTACATAACGCTAATACTTCGGACTTTACCCGGGTATTGCGCACAATTACTTTCTGTGGCTATTAAAAAATATATACATACACAGTACAAGCAATTCGTTTGTTTGTCTGTTAAAAGGTTTTGTAAATTACTACGATTTGTTTGCAGGCTTTGCTTTGGCGAGAATGGTATTTTTTTTTTCACAACTCTCTTCGGAGATTTAAGTTACGGAAAAAGTGTAGCGTTTCTGTTGTAAATAATTAAGCTTAATTGCTCAAGTCTACTTTTATGTGTGGAATCATCATTTATATCATTTCATTATCCTTTACTTAGGTTAAACATAATCTAAACTAATATAATAAAGCTGAAGAATGCTTTTGCATTTGATTGCCCAATTCTTGAGGAAGGTTGTAGGGTATTTAACAACACGCTACGATTCTTAGGAGCCGACTAGAAAGGTAAAAAGTCAGGGCGCTAGTAAATTATACAATACAAAATGCTATTGTACGGAGGCCTCCACATCAAGCTACCACAATCTGTCAAATTTCTGTGATATATTTTCAACTTTAACACAAAAGTATAAGGTTCATTTTCAATTAGGAAAATTTGACAGTTTTGGATAGCTTGACGTACTGGCTGTACATATCTCAAGTATTAAACTACATTTATATTAGCGACACTACTGTAGCAATTAAATTGAAGTTGAACACAAACAAACTGCAAACTAAAATCCCTTTCCGTGCACAACTGAAATTACATAATAAGTGAAGTCTCCCTCTATTTATACAGTCCCAAAATACTGTCTATAAATCAATTAGGGTGGCAATATTTTACCAAAATCCAAGTACCGAATGCTATCGCAAGATGGCAGTACTTCCGGTGGCAGTTTGGTAGTACACCGGAAACAGTAAACACGGTAGCAACCTGTTGAATAATTCATGGACACCCTATATCTTACTCGGAGTTCCATCAAAGATTATAATTTTAAATATAATAGATGCGATGTACTTTATATGGTAATCTTGGAATAGAAAAATATTGTATGTAGTATGTAGTCTTTCCGCCTTCACTAAACGCAAAAGGATTTTTTTCGTCGTTCAATGGCAATCTTTTTTTTTCTTTTTTAATACTGGATTAATGTTACACATCAAACTGCATTGTTCTCCTGAACAAAAATTGTAAGCCGAGATTAACATTGTAATCATGTTTTATTTTAAAAAGAGTGTCTATAGAGTTTCCTGCCGGTTCTTCTCCATAAGACCCACTTTTTGGGACCGTGCAACTAGTTTTGACTTTTTAAAAGTGCTATTATAATGGTCTAATTGAAATAAAGTTACTTTTTACGGATTTTATTGCGTATATTGATATTATTAATCCCGACGTTTCGAACCCTGTATAATATTCGCGTAAATGTCAGAAATCAATAAAAATATTTGACTTTGACTTCGTTTAGGTAAGTATAAAGAATTTTGGTGGGTTACTATATAATATAATATATAATACTAGCTGACCCCGCAAACGTTGTTTTGCCATAAAAAAAAATTTAGGGGTATGAGAAATAGATGTTGGCCTATTCTCAGACCTCCCCGATAAGCACAAAAAATTTCATCAAAATCGGTCAAGCCGTTTCGGAGGAGTATGGCAACGAAAACTGTGACACGAGAATTTTATATATTAGATAATATTTTTGGGACATTTTACACAACACCATCTAGTCCCAAACTAAGCAGAGCTTGTACTATGGGTAGGTACTAGACAATGGATATAATACTTACATACTTTTTTTTTGTAAATACATACTTATAATGCATAAGAAACACCCAGACAAACACAAATATTCATGTTTTATCCACACAAATATTTGTGTCCTGTGGGAATCGAACCGCTAGACTACAGAGGTCGTCAAATGTATGATTATCATTCGCAGGTCGAAACTGCGGTTGCTGAATGTGAATGTTGATGCAGCCAGTGAAGCAGTTACATAGTAACATACTGAATTACACTAGCTTATTTATCCGTAAAAAATACTAAAACCCCGATCATTTTTAGGTTGAGAGAAAGGGATGGCGCTATTTAGTTTATAGAGCGACGTCCCTCTCTCTCAATCGGAAAATGATCGCAATATTAGGTGGTGGTACGGCCCCTGGACTTCGTAACAACCGTTAAAGATCTTTAAAAGAAAATCTAAGGTGACACCATAACCCAAGAGCGCCCAAGAGAACACAACAGGTGTTAAATTGAAAAACTCGTGTAAGTTGTATTCTGAACTTTGTAGTAAAGGTTTAAGGTAGATTTTTGTACATACGATAATAATATGAGTTCGTCACTTGTTTTGTTTTGTGCCGTTTAATATGTCTGTGGTTTCATTCAACAGTTTCGAGAATAGAGGAAATTTATTCAGGACGGGATTTTGTAAAAAGAGGTTCTAATATCATGACCAACAACTCACGGAGTTAGTTATTAAATCATTCAGTGCTGTTGACGTTTATTATTATCTATAATAAATTCGCGAACCACATTTCGAACATAATATAATAATATTTTTGGGACATTTTACACAACACCATCTAGTCCCAAACTAAGCGGAGCTTGTACTATGGGTACTAGACAATGGATATAATACATATAGTATACTTATTTTTTTGTTGTAAATACATACTTATAATACATAGGAAACACCCAGACAAACACAAATACTCATGTTTTATCCACACAAATATTTGTGTCCTGTGGGAATCGAACCCACGACCCCATGATCAGCAGTCCGGCACTCGAACCGCTAGACCACAGAGGTCGTCATGACGTTCGATGTTTTGTTACAACTTGATTTTAAGAAACAACGAGCGTTTTGGTGTAACACTTATATAAGCAAACGCACGAGCACGGGGGACGGTGGGGAGTAATTGATATTATTCAAAGATTTGTTACAGGTATATGTTCACTTGCGATGAGCATTACGTGGAACACAGCGTCGACCATTAACAAGAACATTACATGGAAATGTTTATAGAAAACTGAGCATTTGCCTGTATTGTACCATTCGTAAAAATGTTACATTACAATGTAATGCTCTAGTCTCTACCCACCCTAATATTTTCTCCTCTATCAAATAAGACTAGAGAATTATTTTTTAATAAAATTATTACTTTATTTATTCAAATACTACCATTGTACAATAAACCTTATATACGACGATTAAGACCAATAACACTCTATTATGATGTGGCAGTAAATTTCATGTATAAAAGACCAGTGACGCATGAAGATAAGGCCTGGCTTCGAACGAGGGTCTGACTACGAATGATATCTGTTGGTCCTTTCATCCGCATTATGATTGGGTTGTTTAGAGGTAATTTATTAAGGTACAATTAATTATTCAACGTTGAGAGAAATTTCGGGTCCTTAGTCGTTTCGCACCGCGAGCGGTTCGAACCGCGGTGTGAATAGCCCAAGAGCTCTTTTTGAATGGGTTCTTTCGCACCACGGTTCGAATCGCCCAAGACCATTTAGTAATGGGGTTGATTCGGACCGCAGTGTATCAGTACGAATAAATTATTGGAATCCTTAAATGTGTGATATAAGTGAAACTGGACTCAAGCAAGGAGCATTACTTCGTTTCGCCCCGTGGTCCGAATCGACCCATTCCAAAACATACCGTCGCGTCGGCCATTCGCACCGCTTCAAACACTACGGTGTGAATGATCCCATTCAAAAACAGTAATTGGGCGATTCACACCGCGGTTCGAATCGCTCGTGGTGCGAATCGCCTAAAGACCGAAATTTCAATGGATGTAAAAGAATAATTGATAGAACACCGCCTATATTCTCACATAAAATGATAAAATGATATTTATTTCTGTAAATAGATCTTTTAAAGACACTTTTACAAGAAAATATTTTACATATTTTTTTAAGCTAGATGGCTCCGGCATTTCCTGACTGACGACCTCTGAGAATAAACGCCGAAGCAAACTCAGAGAATCATAGTCTCTTTTAAAGTCCAGACAATGTGTAGTAACAAATATGTGTCTTACAATGTAGGGCAAAGTCTGAAATGGCCTTTTGAAGAAAGAGCCATAGCGGCTTTGAGTAGACCAGTCCCAACTGACGGCACGCATATGATAGACAAGCTCTTTCCCTAGAACGTATGCGAGAATGTATGTTTGTAAATGCACCTCATGGATCGTCAGCCACGTGAGGAGGCGGTAGGGTATGTCGGCTTCGTACCAACTAAAAACCGCACTATAGTCATGGCCATCCGTAGAATCATCATCAACCCATATACTGTTCCACTGCTGGCCACGGGTCTCCTCTCACAGAATGAGAGGGATTAGCATATACTCCACCACGCTGGCCTAGTGCGGGTTGGTAGACCTTCACACACACCGTTGAGAAATCTCTAATGCATTCAGATATTTTCCTTTACCGTTTAAGCGAGGGATAATTAATTTTTAATAATCGCATGGATTCGAAAAGTCAGAGGTGACGTGCCTTGGATTCGAACTCGAGACCTTTGACTTGGCAGTCCAATGGTCATATCACTAGGCTGTCACTGCTATACACAATAATGTTATGCACAAACTCAGCCGCATTAGTAGTCTACACCCTCAAAAAAAATATTCGCCTAAAAATCTGTCACTTATTGAAAGACTGATCCGAAATTCATCTCACTATAACTCAGCAAGTCCACACTAGTTGTTTCCATACAGTGTAAATAAATCGCCAGTGCCGACGGGCCGTGTCGCGTTGCGTCAAATATTGGTGTTGCCATCAATTCACATGCGGGGCCCGCACGAAGCGATATACGTTTTGAGTAAAATTTTACGAATAATTTAAATTAAGAACTGCTAGTTAAAAGAATAATTGTTATTGGTATTTTTTTTATTTTGTATTTATCACTGCCAACATCACTATAGCAAAAAGGTTAGGTAGGTATACATATATTAGGTATAGGAATTCAAAACTTATTTTTCTGTTTAGATGCAACATGGCCGAGAAACGAAGCTTGAGGCAAAGTTTCCAAAGCGCGTTTTTACAAAAAACCTGTTTAACTAGGATACTTTTTAATTACAAACATTCTGTTAGGATTCTTACTGCAGAAGAATAGGTAGGTATTAGAGAAAAATAAAGAAGGTGAACTTGGAACAATCCACCACATTCCTGAATAGGCCCGGATCATCGCGAAATCTTACGAAAAGTTTTGAATTTCTGAAATGGTATTATTATATAAATACATACCATCACGCCTGTCTTCTTCGAAAGGATGAGCAGAGGTGTGTAGTAATGTGCAGACGCCAACAGGTCAAGCTATCCAAAACTGACAAATTTTCCCAATTGAACATTTTATTTGTATGCGTTGAAAATCTATCAAAGAAATATTTTTTTGTATTTTTTGGCATTTTCCATGTTAAGATTTTAACATGGAAAATTAGGCCGCGGGCAGGATTCAAACCTGCGTCTTCTGTTTAGGTACACCAGACGCTGTTAGGTATGTACGACATGGAATAGGGGGCGAGCGTATTACCATTAACCGGGCACTCATACGAAATTGAGCTGCTACTGAGAATCTCATAGACAAACCCAATAACACTTTGCCATCCTATCTAGCGTAGATATAGTCGCACTTGTCCACCAGGCTAATGAGGAAGTTAACAAAAAAAAAATAACAGCCTACTGCGGGTGTGCACACTTCATACTTCGTCACACACAACACAGCTCAAGGCTGTGTTATTTCACTTCGATTTTCTGCAAGCAGAAGGTACTTCCCCCGGTCGGGCAGCTCCAATTTAAGGGGAATTACTCCCAGTATCTTACTCTACCTCTCTTAAATATTTCTATGTATAGGCATTTGTATAAAATTATAGTAAACCTTCTACACGGATTTTCTTTCCTTTTTAATGCTAAAAAAGTTCGCATTGTTCAACAAACAGATGTTTTAGAAAGAGATAACCGGCACAGGGCCGGACTCTGCGCAAAGACTCATAAATAAACTCTTTAACAATTAAACGAAACAAAAGTAGATAAAACAAAGTGCTGTTTATGTTAATGACTGTTTTGAACTGTACAATTATAAAAATGGTACTTTAGAACTTTTGTTGGTAACGTGTTTGAA
This sequence comes from Acronicta alni, assembly GCA_964056405.1. Taxonomy (NCBI): domain Eukaryota; kingdom Metazoa; phylum Arthropoda; class Insecta; order Lepidoptera; family Noctuidae; genus Acronicta; species Acronicta alni. Next base: position 2,991,729 of record OZ043916.1, on the reverse strand, counting down.
TTATGACGGTTAATACTAGTATTTTGAACGTAATCTTTTAAGAGGTTATTTTTTTCAATAAACAAACAGTCTTTTCTTAACTTTTTATTAAAGCCGTCCGTATTTTCCACTTAGTTATTGAATTCACGAGTAAGCAGCATACGCAATATTCCTATAGCTAATAACGGACGAAATTGTACTGTCAAGTAGATATATAGGGTGTACAGCTCTGTCTAACCCTTCGGGGAATACAGGCGTGATGGTATGGATGGTATGTTATATTATTAGAGGAACAGGTTGAAGATCCAATGGAAATATTTTTAAATTTATATCGGACTTCCTTCATCTTTTCCTTACTTTCTAACAAAGATTAGAAAGAAAGAAAGAACATTTATTCTGACAATTATTACAACACAAGAAAAAATACATAACAACAAAACAATAGATCCAGCAAACAAACTTCAACATAGAAGCCTCCATAACGCGCTTATTCAGCCAAAATGAGGAATTCCAAAAAAAGATAGATTCTCTGGAGTTAAAGTCAAAGAAAGACCAAGAGTATATTGCTATTTTAGAAGATAAATTGGAAGATTTACAAAGATTCACTCGAAAATCTAGTATAGAATTAAAGAATGTTCCTAAGAAGTCTCAAGAATCCAGACAAGATCTAATTAATATGGTGCTGTGTCTTTCGAAGACCATCAGTTTAGACTTGGTTGAGAAAGATATTAGAGATATTTACAGAATCCAGGGAAAAAAACAAGGTGTAAATAATCCCCCCATTATTATTGAGCTCGGATCGTCTATACTAAAATCACAAGTTCTTCAAAAAGCCAAATCCTACAACATAAAAAATAAAATAAAACTTCAGGCAAAACATCTTGGGTTCACTACCAATGAGGATACTCCGATTTTCATATCTGAACAACTGACTGCTAAAGGAGCCCGCTTGTTCTTTTTGGCCAGGGACTTAGCAAAAACAAAGAATTATAAATACTGCTGGACTAGTTTTGGTCGAGTTTTCGTGAAGCAAGATGAAAATTCTAGAGGAGTTCTCATAAAGAGTGAACAACAAGTCCATCACCTTCTTAGAGATTTGTGACTAATCTCCTTAGTAATACTAGTTGTTTTCTCATTTTTACATATCATTTTTGCATGCTCATTCTTAAAAATAATAATTTACTTCATTAAACATACACAGCTCAATTATATTGTAACAGTAAGCAATACTTATTCTAACTATACACAATATTACATAACTTTTACCCATCCACTTTCACATAACTACAACTCACACTCACCCACACAAAACCGCTATTTAATCATGTCCATACAAAACCTCACAGTCACACATATATCAATATTATACGGATATACAAAAGCTACCCAGCAGCCGAACATAACTTATAAGATGCACCTAATACCTCTTATAAACAATAATGGATAGTAATCTGAATACTCTGCATGAACTGGACGACACTGAGATTGCTGATTCAGTTTTAATTGACGTCCAACAGTTACATAACTACTTAACACCCGGCGATTCAAACCTGACAGGGGTAACGCAAAACATTAGAAGTATTAACAGCAATTTTGATGACCTACAGATAAACTTGTCACAAATAAAACATAACATCGCTGTGCTAATTCTAACTGAGTGCAGACTAAACTGCAATAGACAATTACTCTAACTAAATAATTACACTTCTCGCGACAAACCAACTAAACCAAAACGATGGAGTTGTGGCTTATATTAATAATAATCACGTATCCCGGGTTAAAGAAATAAAACTCACACATGCCTCAGCTATCCAAATATCTATATCTAACTATACCATCATAGGAATATATCGCTCCCCGTCTAATGTATGTGCTGATGACTTTATAAATTCACTAAACCTTCACCTTGAAACAATTAAAACACATAAAAACATTCTATTATAGGGGACATAAACATAAACCTAATAGTAAAATCAACAGAATCTTCCCAGCACCGTAATAATAGATTAAATTATTTAAATATGCTAGTGTTACATGGCCTTCTTCCTGGGCATTGTTTTCCAACCCGGGAACACACCTGCCTAGATCACACTATTTTAAAAATTGATAAATGCAATAGCTCAGCTTTTGTAGCGATTTTGAACACGTGTATCACAGATCATGTTATGGTATTAGTAAATATATCACACACTTATAAAAATAAAAATCGCACCAAATATAAAACAATTGTAAACTTTGAGAATGCGTAAAACAGTTTAATAAACACAGATTTATCTTTCTTTAATATGAGTGATGACCCGGACCTTATAGCTTTAAAACTAATAGACGTGATCAAACAGGCCCTTTTATTAAACACAAGAACAGAATCGGTTTCTAGCAGTAAGCGGTTATTGAAACCCTGGATAACTGCGGGAGCGCTAAGGTGTATCAGACTCCGAAATAAAATGCAACTACGAATAAGAAAAGATCCCTATAACATTATATTAAAAATTACATTTAGACGTTTCCGTAATTTCTGTGCAAATCTTATAAAGAAACTAAAACGACAATTCCATAGAAATCAAATAGTTGACTCATTAAAAAATCCGAAACGACTATGGTCAAAAGTAAATGAAATAACACAATTTAAATCCACCAAATCCACAAATGCACTTCTTCTAAATATTACTCCACACCCCATCGATTCCATAAACGGTGTGAATCAATTTTTCGTTACTGTTGGCAAAACCCTCGCTGAAGATATAATAAGCAAATTTGGCCGTCTAATTGGGAAATCTAATTTAAATCATCAGGACACCTCGTTCGTTCTTCTCGAGACTGATCCTCGGGAAGTGGACAGCATACTCGTGGGTCTCGGTTCTGATAGTTCGCCTGGCTGGGATGGCATACCCACAAAATTTCTAAATACATCCAGAGATTTTCTTGTACGTCTCATAAGCCAGTTGGCCAACTTATGTTTTAAAACCGGAATATTTCCTTCAGTCTTTAAGCGATCTTTAGTCACTCCTGTGCACAAGGGTGGGGATGGAGGCGATGTCAATAACTATCGACCTATATCTGTCTTACCTAGTATTTCAAAAATTTTCGAAAAATTATTAAACACGCGACTATCTAATTATTTAAGTAAATATAACATCTTATCAGACTCACAATATGGATTCAGGAAAGGCCTATCAACACAAGATGCTGTTTTAGCACTAACATCTGAAATTGTAACAAATGTAGATAAAGGAGACAAATGCTTGACAGTGTTTTTAGATCTGAAAAAAGCGTTTGAGACCGTTTCCGTCCCCATCCTTCTGCACAGGCTCGAAGCTATAGGAATTCGAGGAACACCACTCTGCCTCTTCAAAAGCGACCTATGTGATCGAAAACAGCAAGTTAAAATTAATAACTCAGTCAGTTATGAAGAAAAAGTGAGTTCGGTGTGCCGCAGGGAAGTGTTCTTGGCCCGACACTTTTCCTTATTTACATAAATGAGCTGTGTAACATCAGGGATAGTGGCGGGCGAATCTTCTCTTATGTGGATGACACAGCGGTAGTGTTTAGTGGAAGGTCATGGAGTGCTGTTAGAACTACAGCTGAAAATGGTTTGGCCAAAATAGCTCACTGGCTAAATTCAAATCTATTAACCCTCAACGTGTCTAAAACTTACTTCATTTGTTTCACCCCAACTGAGAGATCACAACCGGGCCCCGACTTTCGAATCGTCATTCATGGGTGTGCTGGCCCTTTAGGCGATAACTGTTGTTGTACTGGTGTCCAAAAGGTAGAATTCATAAGATACCTTGGTGTAGTAGTTGATCAGAGGTTATCATGGCACTCCCACACTGAAACCATCCTATCTAGGATCCGAAAATTTGTTTGGATGTTTAAAACATTGCGCCACGTTATGTCAGTACCACTCCTTAATAAAATTTATACTGCTTTGGTACAGTCAATAATAACGTACTGTATTCCGGTGTGGGGTGGTGCCACGAAAATGAAATTTCTGCAATTGGAAAGAGCTCAAAGATTGTTAATTAAGGTCATGTATTTTAAACCCTATAGATACTCAACCGAGATTCTGTACAGAACCAGTGGGCTTTTGTCGGTTAGAAAACTGTACCTTGTAAACCTAATTTTAAGTCTACATAAGACTTTGCCGTATAATAAAACTCACATGGACAGGAGACGAAATGACATTGTGGCTCACTCTCGTAGAGTTCATACTACGTTTGCTAGACGCCAGTACGCGACACAATCTGCATATATATATAATAAATTAAATAAACAGCACAAAATTTACCCTATGTTACAATATGAGTGTAAAAAAACGGTAATAGAATGGCTAAAGACACTAAGCTACGAGGAAACTGAAGTTATCCTTGAAAGAATTAACTAAAAAGTAAATAAGATATCTACAGACACGGACTCACACACACGCGCACACACACACACACACACGCACACACACACACACACACACACACACACACACACACACACACACACACAACACGCACACACACACACGCACACACACACAGACTACAAACCCACAGTAACACAATTCACACACACTATACTGATACATACACAGGTACTCACACTGAACACTGGAGCTGCGTATAGAATCTAATAGTTAACATTTATTTCATATTTCATTTCATTCCATTTTATTGTAAATGTTATAAAGCTAAGAATTTAATTGGTCTAACATTGTTAAGTTAAATTCATGGAAGTTGCGAGGCAACCCCAATACAAGTATACTAATAACTTACAGGGGCTGTCTCAATTTTTGTAATGAACAACAATGTATTAGATACAATAAAACATTTTTAATATTTTTTTTAATTTTTTTTTTTTTTTTAATAGATTCTTAAGTAGGTATAGGTATTATCCTATGCGATGTCAGAATAGTACAATACTAAGTACAATTACGTACAATTTTTTTTACGTCAAGCATTTTCAAAAAAGTTTTTGCTAAACAAGAATTAACATCAACTCGTCTATGCATGCGATCGATTTATTACGTGGACTACTGTTGCAGATACATCAATGTCACAGGATAGCTAACGCGGAAGGTGATTGATTCCTCGACTGTTGCTAGCACGCTGGCCACCACTTTACATAGTTATCTATCTAAAATGCATGTTTAAGATGTTTAAAATGCATTACATTACACGCCATTCTATCCACGCTTGGTGTAAATCGAAAGAGACAAAGACTATAGGTGTCAGCAGAGCTGCAAATTTTTCTGCTGATTTTTGAGCTGCCTAACTCTTCGGGGATTACAGGCATGATGGTATGTTATGTTATGTATGTTACTAACAGTATTTTAAAAAAGCCATTACGTAAATGTAGCAAATAAGCAAACATTAGACTTTTTTTATACTACTAATGTGGCAAACAAGCATGAGGCCCATCTGATGGTAAGCGGTTACCGTAGCCTATAGACGCTTGCAACACCAGGGGTGTCACTTACGCGTTGTCGACCCTGTAAAACGAAAGCAATAGTTAGGCCAACCTAACTATTGCAGTGATAGCCTAGTGGTATGACCATTGGACTGCCAAGTCGAAGGTCTCGAGTTTGAACCCAAGGCACGCACCTCTGACTTTTCGAATTCATGTGCGTATTAATAATTAATTATCACTTGCTTAAAACGGTGAAGGAAAACATCGTGAGGAAACCTGCATGCCTTAGAGATTTTTCTCGACGGTTTGTGAAGTCTGCCAACCCACACTAGGCTAGCGTGGTGGACTATAGCCTAATCCCTCTCAATATGAGAGGAGACCCGTGCCCAGGGGACAGTATATGGGTTGATGATGAACTATTGCATTCGTTTTACAACATACTGTTAGCGACTGACATCCGGCGCTAGTGATGGTGCAATCACAACACTCGTCACATCCTACTCCTGATTAATTCTCTTGATTGATAAATTAATTAATTACTAATAGCTGATTTATATTTCATAATTAACTATGTTTTAAGACAAGGTATCAAATAATTACATTAATCTAAATGATTGTTATTAATAGTAACCGGTAGTGACGTCATTAGACTTAGTAAAGATTTGCATAATAGGTAATTTAAATAACATAAATAATCCCAGTACCTAATTATGTTACATATAACATTTTGTATACTAAATAATTTATGTTTGAAGAAACTAGTCTAATCATATTTTGTTAAATATTTCTAAAGTAGTTTAAGGTACCCACATCCTGTAAGTGGTGAGTTTGCCCTATAAAATAGGCTGCAACACAGTAACTAATAATCATTTGCTTTGTAACAATTGTAATAAGCGGAAGCTCTGCCCGAAATATAACCATTGTGGAACGAGTATCTTGAGTATCATTCAACACAAACCCCACGTTCTGTCACATCTCAGAAGTGGGATTGTGGAAAATGTCCGGGCCTTATGCTGCTGGTCTTGGCATGAAGAAGAGGAGACATAGCGATGACAGCAGTGAACAATGTGAAAATTTTTTTTCTTCTTCGTCGTCTGAAGAACGCACGCCCTCAATTAAGAAACGACGCCGAGTGACCCATGCTGACGCAGAAGTTATTCCTAAATTTCGGCCCGAGGATAGCTCCAGTAACATTAGCAGCTGGTTACATAAAATTGACCAGCTTGGTGAAGTGTACGGATGGGACGCGACCGAAAGGCAATTTGTAATGCAACTTCGTCTTCGAGGTTCTGCTAGACGATGGTATGACGATTTGGACGACTATAACCTCGACTGGGAACAATGGAAGCATTCTCTGGAGACTGCTTTTCCTCGATCTACTGACTATGTAGATAAGCTCGACGTCATGCTGACAAGAACCAAAAAGGATACTGAGACTATGACGAAGTACTTCCATGATAAGGTATCTTTGCTGAAAAAATGCAATATCAACGGAGAAGATGCAATCTCTTGCATCATACGAGGACTTCCTGTAGAGCTGCGCGCAAATGCCAAGGCATATCAATGCAAGACACCTGAACTACTCTACTATGGATATTTATCATCGCTGGAAAATTATAGAAGAACAGAGGCCACAACTTCAACACGGAAGTCTACGTGGAGAAGGGGTGCTGCCGATGGTGTTTCAACAACAACCTCTCAACATACGGGTGTGAAGCGGTGCTACTCCTGTCGCCGGGTTGGACACGATGCGCGAGACTGCCGTGCTCAACAACGCTGCGAGACCTGCAAACGCTTCGGCCACACATCCACCACCTGCTGGTTTGCAACCACTTCTGGGTCATCGCAGCATCAAGTTCAAGCATCCCGGGTGAGTCGTATCATGTATACTTTAAATAATGATATACTAAGCGTCTACAAACGCCTTGCACATATTGGTACAGAACAAATTACTACCTACATTGATACCGGCAGTAAATTAAATATACTAACTAACAGTAAGGCGAAAGTGTTAAACTTAGTGGTTACACCATCAACTGTTGTAATGCGAGGTTTTGGTGGTGCTCACACACAGTCACTAGGCAGGTCACGAATAGATGTGTGTATAGATAATGTGTGCTTGAGTGGTTACGTAGAAATAACGGATTATGATCTTTTTGATATAGACCTTATTATTGGGCAGCCGATGATTAATCAACCTGGTATAAGTCTATTTACTACATCAAACTCTGCCAACTTTGTTCAAATGTTACCTATAGTTGATAACTTTAAACATATAAAATTACAAAATTCAGACTTTAATTCTAAATACAATGTTTATCTTAAATGTGATATAACTATACCCGCACAAAGTATTGGGTTAGTAAATGTATTCATTGGCAATGAATCCGACGATAATTTTTGTTATCTGACAAACTCTGTTTATGTACAATTAGGTAAATTATGCTATGCTCTTCCTGGGGGAATTATCTGCATTGAAGGTCGTGTTAAATTCATAAATATGAGTGACTTTGCAGTTTCACTTCCGGCTCATAAATTAATTGCGCGCGCTGAGTTAGTAACCCTTGTTCCTGATAGGGTTCATGACGTCATGATGCTTGATCGCTCTTCTCAGTCTGTTAGTCATGCAAATTTTTTAGATAAACGTGAAATCGATGTAGGCAAATTGCATAATGAGGACTTTGATAGGCTTTTGACTTTATTAAACAACTACTGTGGTCTGTTTGCTAGAGATTCAAAAGATTTAGGCTGCTCAGATCTAATGGAAATGCATATTCAGACAACAACGGAGAGACCAGTTCATTTTAAGCCATACCGACTGTCGCATAAAGAAAATGAAATTGTAAGAGAAAAAGTTCAAGATTTACTTGAAGCTGGAATAGTAAGGGAATCGATGTCTGAATACGCAAGTCCAGTCATATTAGTGAAAAAGAAAGACGGTGACTACCGACTATGCATAGATTACAGGGCTCTTAATTCTCAAACTGTAAAGGACCGTTATCCTTTACCACATATTGACGATCAAGTTTCCAAATTAGTAGAAAAACGCTATTTTACGACGCTCGATTTAGCCCAAGGCTACTATCAAGTAAAAATTTCTGATGAATCTACCCACAAAACTGCATTTGTTACGCCTACCGGACAGTACGAATTTCTTAAGATGCCCTTTGGCTTAGCTAATGCCCCAGCTGTTTTTTCTCGCCTGATACGGCTTGCTCTGAGTGACGTCATAAATGACGCCGCTATATACCTTGATGACGTCATGTTGCCAAGCGTGACTGTAGGAGCAGGCCTACAGCTATTGGAGCGTGTTTTGGAACTCTTGCAAAAGGCTAATTTAAAATTAAATTTAAAAAAATGTTCCTTCCTAAAAACTACTGTCAATTATTTAGGTTACGAAATTTCTGAAGGTAGTATACGTCCTGGCCAAGCTAAGATTAAATGTGTTACTGAATACCGGCGTCCTCGAAATGTTCATGAGATTCGCCAATTTATTGGTCTAACTTCATATTTTAGAAAATTTATTCGCGGTTTTGCCGAAATTGCACTTCCTTTAACAAAACTCACAAAGAAAGATGCAAATTGGTGTTGGGGTATAAAACAGGAAAATGCCTTTCAAACTTTAAAGCTTAAATTAACTGAGAGGCCAGTACTTGGTATTTATGACAGTAAGGCTGTTACAGAATTACACACTGACGCAAGTAAATTAGGACTAGGTGGCATGCTTATGCAGCATCAACTAGACAGCTCAATTAAACCAATTGCATACTTTAGTAGAGTAACATCTAAAGAAGAACAGTTCTACCACAGTTATGAACTTGAGACTTTAGCGGTAGTAGAATCATTAAAACGTTTCCGTATTTATTTAACAGGAATACCTGTAAAGGTTATTACAGATTGTGCAGCCTTACGCACTACATTAGTTAAAAAGGACCTAATCCCTCGTATAGCGCGGTGGTGGCTCACTATCCAGGATTTTGATATACAAATAGAGTACAGGCCTGGTGAGCGCATGAGGCACGTAGATGCGCTAAGTAGGAACCCAATTACAGAATCAGTTTTCCAAATTAATGAAACTGACTGGCTGGTTACACTTCAAATTCAAGATAGTAATATTCAGCATATACTTAAGCAATTGTTAGAACAAACTACTAATCCGGATATAATTAATAACTATACTGTTAAAAATAATATCTTGTATAGGAAAACTTTACATGGTGAACGTTTTGTTATACCAAAATTAGCAAAATATGGCCTTTTGAAAAAGTACCACGACCAGATAGGACACCCTGGGTTTGATAGATGTGAGAAAACTATTAAAGAACTGTTTTGGTTTGCCGGTATGACACGTTTTATTAGAAAATACATAAAATCTTGCCTGCAGTGCGCTTACGGGAAATCAGATTATGGGAAGGCAAAAGGGGAATTATATCCAATTGAAAAAGTACCGGTACCTATGCATACTCTGCACGCCGACCACTTGGGACCCTTTGTGAAAACTAGAAAAGGGAATACATATGTTCTAGTTGTAATAGATTCATTTACAAAATTTGTTTTTGCCAAAGCCGTTAGAAATTGTAGCTCTATAGAAACTATTAAACACCTAAAAGAAATAATTACACTATTTGGTTATCCTTCAAGAATTATTACGGATAGAGGTGTAGCTTTCACTAGTCGTTATTTCAAGCAGTTTTCTGAAGAATCTCAATTCAAGCACGTTCTGAACGCGATAGCAAGCCCCCGGTCTAACGGCCAAGTCGAGCGTGTAAACCGAACGATCATAGACGGCTTGAATACTATGTTAGACAATGAGAACACATGGGATGAAAAACTTTCTGATGTCGTGTGGGGCATAAATAACACCCCTAACGCTACTACCACCATTCCACCTTTCAAACTAATGTTCGCCCATAGTAATTCTCGTTTACCAGCATATCCTTCAATTCAATCACAAGACTTTGCTTCACTAGAGCAAGCTCTACAACATAGGCGAGACACTGCAAAGTTGCGTATCGACAGAAACATGACCATAATGAAAAAGCGATTTGATCAATCCCGTAAAAAATGCATGAAATATTCGGTAGGACAGTTAGTTTTGTGGAAAGGTGGCGCGAATAGAGATGTATCTACGAAAGTTTCTCAAAAATTAAAGAGTCCTTACACTGGCCCTTACAAAGTCTGCAAAGCCGAACCTAATATAGATCGTTATACAATAAGTAGCGTCAAAGGAATGAAAGGTTATAAGAACTTTAGTGCAGTTGTCAGAGGCGAGGTGTTGAGACCTTACAAATCTGTTGTTTCTGATGCAGATAGTTCGGCCAGCGACAAGGAAGTAGATAGAGACGATTTAATAGATTTACTTGAAAGCTAATTAAATAAGTTTGTTATTTCATTGAAAAAAAGATCCATGTACCTAGTATAAGTAGCATTGTTTCATGATTAAGTACCTACGTATAAAAACTGAAAATAAAACTAGTTTATTAAAGTACGACAAAATATTACATAAATCATTGAAAAATGTCTGTTACACATTCCTCTAGAGTCTGCTAGTTATCTCCAAAACCAATGAGCTGAAACAAAATGAGTAACAAATTTCAAATTCATTAAATTAGCATTTTAAAAAAGAAGTTATGTAATTGTCTGAACACAAATATTTGTTTATACTACACATGTATTGTCTATGTGACCCACACAAGTAAAATGTCTATGTGACCCAAACTAGTAAATGTCTATGTCTAAACAAGTTATGGTCTTGGTGACCCGTATAAGTTAATGTCTGTGTGACTAATACAAGTTTTGTCTTAGTGACCTACACAAGTTAATGTCTGTGTGACCAATACAAGTTTTGTCTTAGTGACTTACTCAAATTAATGTCTGTGTGACCAATAAAAGTCTTGTCTTAGTCACCTACACAAATTAATGTCTGTGTGACCAATACAAGTCTTGTCTAAGTGAACTACACAAGTTAATGTCTGTGTGACCAACACATGTTTTCTCTAAGTGACTAGCACAGTTCTGTGTGACCCACATATAAGCGTCTGTGTGACCCACATATAAGCGTCTGTGTGACCCACATATAAGCGTCTGTGTGACCCACCTAACTGTTCATTTTGAGTCTACAATACTTAAAGTGACCTACCTGAAATAATGCTTGTAGCGTACTCAAAATGTCTGTGTGACTTACTAAGGGTTACTGTCTGAGTGACCTGTGGCTGCACTCAATATCTAAGAATCTACATAAAATCATACAGAAAATACTTACAGACTTACTGTTCAAATGAACATGAACGATGCCAAATGGCCAAACATGTCATAAGCCAATTATTTTAATGTTTATTTCTTTTGATCTTCTTTCCCTTTTTCAGGTATCTGATGGTACGGAAGCTGGGACATTGCCTGAGCGCCGTGGGACACGGCCGTTGCAGGATGGCCGAATGTTAGCGACTGACATCCGGCGCTAGTGATGGTGCAATCACAACACTCGTCACATCCTACTCCTGATTAATTCTCTTGATTGATAAATTAATTAATTACTAATAGCTGATTTATATTTCATAATTAACTATGTTTTAAGACAAGGTATCAAATAATTACATTAATCTAAATGATTGTTATTAATAGTAACCGGTAGTGACGTCATTAGACTTAGTAAAGATTTGCATAATAGGTAATTTAAATAACATAAATAATCCCAGTACCTAATTATGTTACATATAACATTTTGTATACTAAATAATTTATGTTTGAAGAAACTAGTCTAATCATATTTTGTTAAATATTTCTAAAGTAGTTTAAGGTACCCACATCCTGTAAGTGGTGAGTTTGCCCTATAAAATAGGCTGCAACACAGTAACTAATAATCATTTGCTTTGTAACAATTGTAATAAGCGGAAGCTCTGCCCGAAATATAACCATTGTGGAACGAGTATCTTGAGTATCATTCAACACAAACCCCACGTTCTGTCACAATACTGCCAACAGTATAAGGGTCAAAGTCCCCCCACTGCCAACACAACATTTCCTCGTGGAGCACTGGCAACCTTGCTCACCGTAACTTGGAAAATCTATTTTCACATATTGCGCTTGCTGTATTTAATTGCTGCTTTGAACTGTGTAGTGTTACACAGTTCAAAGCAGCAATTAAATACAGCAAGCGCAATATGTGAAAATAGATTTTCCAAGTTACTGCTCGACCCTTAAACCATCATAGGCGTGATATTACATGTAAGGTACATTAGGAGAGTCCTAAATAAACTGTTATGGGCAAGACCCGGACATTAATGCATCCCGTAAAGTTAGCAGAATGGACCATAACGTTAAGTTTGGCCCATATTTTGCATATTGTGTAGGAAATAGAAAGAAGCTGATATAATAATATTTTATCTGGAACATTCTATTATATACTAGCTTTTACCCGCGACTTCGTATGCGTATTACTACACCAACAGTATTACATTCAGGGCCCTTCGCTATGTGTGTCAAAATTTATTGAGTTGGGTTAATTTCATGAGATAAGAAGTACTCAATGTTAGTCCTGGTCACAAAATTGTTTCAGCCGTTTTGTGTGTTTGAGAAACAACTTTCAAACTTTCACAATTATAATATTAGTAGGATTGTAGATAATTGCGAGCATGTTACGAGTATGCTTGCAAAAGAGTCGGCGGTAAGGGAGAGAGAAATTGAAATAAAACAACTTTTTAAGGATTTTATTGATATTAATTATACCAACGTTGGACTTTATCTAAAATAAACAAAAGATTATTATGAATAAACGACCACCTCTAAAAATAAATACGTTTGAAAAATAAAATAGCACAATTTCGAAATTTTTCAGTGGCCCATTTATCTCTATAGCAAAACTCAACAAAATTCGTGCAGCTGTTTATTAGTGAAAAAAACAAACACGCAGGCAGACAGAGTTTGCATTAATAAAATTATAGTGGATTAATATGGATTCGCATTTATATTATAATAATAAATAGTTAGTCGGCTGGTTCAAGGGCTTGATACAGAAAGCGGTACCCTGTACCCAATACTGGTGCGCTGTCATTTTTTTATATTTTCAATGTTTTATGTGTGTGTGTTTTTCTAAAGATACCTATTTAAAAATATAATGAAAATAAGAAAATAAATAAATACGAGAAATATATTTTTATTCTTTTGAATATTTTTTAACACCGCTGTAGAGTTACTAAGTCCGTCCCTGTAAGCATTGATAATAAAAACATCGGATTTAATAAAAACTGCTCTCATGTCGAAGTTAGAAAACATCGTTTCCCTTTTATAGCGAGTTTTGTTTGATATATTTAAATAACAATAAAAATTCTGCGAAGAAAAGTTTGTTCGGGGCAGTTGAATAACAGGGAGATGATATTTAGCGAAGACGCGACGTAAACGATACGTTATCGATACGATCTGAATCAAAAAAGAATATTCTTGATGACGTCGATTGACGCAAATTCAAACACCAGGCTGATAGAAAATTTCCTAACAAAAAAACTAATGGAAACTAAACTACTATGTAATACACTACACTAACACTTTATTAGGATTTTGGCCAATTTGCAACTTGCTTTTTTTAAAGTAAGTACGGAAAATTCTCATAGATACCAACTGGGGAAGCGGCAGGGTATATCAGGGCATGTAGGGCAGGCAGGCCATGGAATTCGCCACAGTCATGACAGGAACTTGCCTCGTCTAATCAACACAGCACACTACTCTCAAAAAGTGAATCTTTTCTTATTATAATTACACTCAATAATAAACGTTTAATCAAACGTTCAATCAATAATAAAGATAATCATCATCATCATCATCATCAACGCATATACTGTCCCACTGCTGGGCACGGGTCTCCTCTCATATTGAGAGGGATTAGGCTATAGTCCACCACGCTGGCCTAGTGCGGGTTGGCAGACTTCACAAACCGTCGAGAAAAATCTCTAAGGTATGCAGGTTTCCTCACGATATTTTCCTTCACCGTTTAAGCGAGTGATAATTAATTATTAATATGCACATGAATTCGAAAAGTCAGAGGTGCGTGCCTTGGGTTCGAACTCGAGACCTTCGACTTGGCAGTCCAATGGTCATACCACTAGGCTATCACTGCTTTTTATAAAGATAATAAACGTTTAAAAATATAAAAAATAGTAGCCCACCGGTATCGGGAACAGTATCCAAGCTACCGCTGGTCAGCTCCGGCGAGAGGAACCTCCTGACGATGCGCGCTTTGTCCAAGAGTACCGCTTTTTGCATCAAACCCTTGATCCAGCCGCCTAACGAAAACCTCCTCAAATGTAAGTAGAGGCTCTAGGCTATAAAGCCATTGGCTGAAACGACTATCGGCACAATGACTGCTCAATTTACATCCCACTTTATTATTATGTAGAAGATCTCAGCGTATAAACGGAGAGACAGCGGGAAGCGATTTTTATAGGTACTCCACATATTGTGGTACCTTGTACTCCATATATAAGTGTGAAATTACTCCACGAGGAATTTGACACTTATACTGCCAACCCAACTATTCCTCTTTCATTTTACAGGGTCGGTTACGCGCAAGTGATACGCAGGTGGGCCGTATGCTTACAGCCGCCCATGGATACCCGCAACACCAGAGGAGTTTCAGGCGCGTTGCCGCCCTTTTAAGGGGTTTGGGCCTCCGGTATCCTCACTCACTCGACGACACACAACGAAAACGTTATTTCACGCCGGTTTTCTGTGAGGCCGTGGTATCAAGTCCGGTCGAGCTGGCCCATTCGTGCCGAAGCATGGCTCTCCCACGGTAAAAAGTATAACAGAAAATTTTAAAGAAATACTGTGTATAGATGATAATTGACGACCTCTGTGGTCTGATTCCCACAGGACACAAATATTTGTGTGGATAAAACATGAGTATTTGTGTTTGTCTGGGTGTTTCTTATGTATTATAAGCATATATTTACAAAAAAAAGTATATAAGTATTATATCCACTGTCTAGTACCCATAGTACAAGCTCTGCTTAGTTTGGGACTAGATAGTGTTGTGTAAAATGTCTCAAAAATATATTATTATTAATTGTAATTGAGCAAAAACATGATGACTATTAAGCATAATAAACATAGGAGCTCATTACATTTCGCACCTTAAATTACTGTTGTCGTGTAGTGTAAACGCTCAAAAAAAAGTTTTAGAATTTGAATTCTTCATGTACCTACTCTCTTTTGAATGCGGCACAAATTATAAATAATTCGTTCACGTTTCACAAAATCCGGAAATTTTAATGTTTCTTGAAATTACAACTGTCTATTAAGAGTTTTATTTGATTTTTTTCATCGTCTCTGGGTTTTTACAAGCCAGAAGCAACTACATTTCCGAAGAACGAAATTAAACAAACAAAATATTTCAAGCCTACCCTACCTAACCTAGCGCACGTTTCTTGTGTTTCTGTTGTTGTTGTATGAAACTAGAGTATTAGAAAAAAATATGAAAACTACAAAAGGGCATTTGGAAACTTGCGCATAGCCTTCAACTTAGTAGGTACCTACATAAGGAGAAGGCAATGCCAACCACCTCTCTCTTTATTATATTACTCCATTTATCGACTCTCTTAGGTACTAGAGCACTCTTGCCATGCATATGAATCCAGTGTCAATCCTCACTTGTCTAAATAAAAAAAATACCTTATGCCAAACAAGATATGCTTTTGAACCACACCTATCTTGCATAGATGCAAATACATGCATGATACGAAGCAGTACACGTGTCGCTATGATTATGTCGGGGCCACGGCTTGTCGATATTCAAAGGCAATAGAAAGGCAGCCTCTGAATACCTCGTTACTGGAACCTTCTTCTTGCACAGAGTAGGCTAAGCCAGATACTTTGTTCAAATAGTTTCCTTATTGTCTACTGTGTCCCACTACCCCTATTGTCCCCTATCCCAATATGCGGTCAGCAAAGTACCTCAACCGCAACCCAACCGGTTAATTGCAATAGGCTCACCCCCTATTACATGGGGTCTTAATATTTACCGGCGAATTGTGGTTAAACATTAGTAAACTTCTGCCTGAAAACACATCTAAACACTGATTTTGAATAGTAAAAATTCCCATATCATCATCAACTCATATACTGTCCCACACTGCTGGGTACGAGTCTCCCCTCATATTGAGAGGGATTAGGCTATAAGTCCACCACGCTGGCCTAGTGCGGGTTGGCAGACTTCACAGTCCGTCGAGAAAAATCTCTAAGGTATGCAGGTTTCCTCACGATGTTTTCCTTCATCGTTTAAGCGAGTGATAATTAATTATTAATTAATACGCAAATGAATTCGAAAAGTCAGAGGTGCGTGCCTTGGGTTCGAACTCGAGACCTTCGACTTGTCAGTCTATAAATAGTCAATATTCATTTAAAATTGAACTCTCTGCACTCCTTCTCTACTCTACATTTCGTAGAGGCGCAATGCAAACTACATACATAGGTAAAGACTTCCTAGCACCCTTTATGTATGGACAGCTTGCATGGTCTATATTTTGCTTCACAGTTGGGAAATATCCCACACTTGAGCCCCAACTTACTCCATATCGAGATGAAATTTATAGTCTTAAGTATACTAGCTTACGTTAGCAACTTCAACCTCGTAACATCTCTTATTGGGGTAGTTTTGGGAAATGCTTCATAACTTCTTGATTGGAAAAAAATCGAGTTTCATAATTTCAACACCGATATCCAGGCTGTCCAAGAAAATACCTACTCCTGGCTTAAATTATTTTTGATACCTAATCATTTGTTTTTTATTTTGATTGTTTTTTTAGTCTCCAGAAATTGAAACTGTGCTATACTGAAAATTTTCTGACGGAGACATGAAAATCAGGACCAGAAAAGCCTCTACAGACTACAAGTACTGAGAGTCCAGGACGAAGATACTGGTCTAAAAATTCATACTTACAAATAATAAAGATAACATAGCATTATTTTGATTTCTGACATTGACGCGAATATTATACATTGAAATAAAACTACTTATTGATTTCTGACATTTTCGCGAATATTATACATTGAAATAAAACTACTTTTTACGGATTTTATCGCGTTATATTGATATTATTAATCCCAACGTTTCGGACCCTTTGCAGCGTCCATGGTCACGGGTAGACCCGGGTAGACAGTCTAAAACGTCTAAGCGCGATAGTTTTAGTAGCTTTATTTCATTGTCTAACATTCACGAAGGTGTCAGAAATAAAATAATATGCTATTCTTTTGTCTGCTTCATCCTTGAACTTTCAAACGAAACAAATGACTGGAAGCTCTGAATTTCAGCTGGCTACGAACGAAACGAAATTATTTCAGGCAAATCCGAAGCTAGCCGTACTGTTATAATTATATACTCTGAATATTCATGTATAACATCGAACAGAATAATTAATCTTTGTCTATGCCTACTATTGTCCGTGTTTGAAGGTTGAAGTGGGCTTGTAGCCAAGTTACCAAGATTCAACTGTACCTACTAGTGTGTATGTACCTAACTGTATAGTGTTTTAAGAGACGTAGTGCATAGTGGGACTAATTCTACTCAAATTGGAGCTGCCCAACTGGGGAAGAACCTTGCAGAAAATCGAAGTGAAATAACACTGCTTTGAGCTGTGTTGTGTTCCTTAAGGTGAGCAAGGTTGCAGTGCTCCGTAAGGAAACGTTGTGTCGGCAGTGGCGGGACTTGGACCCTTATACTGCAAACCAAACGTGCAAGTGATACCCTTGGTGTTACAAGCGTCCATAATTAGGTGGGCCGTACCCGTATGCATGTTTGCCACCTTAGTGGTATAAAAAAAAAGTCGTCATATATTGCTTAAGTTGTTTAAGTATGCTTAGGTGTCTCCCTACCTAACTACACCATATCCCTGATACTATCGTATGCGCACAAACATTTTCTCCGACCAAACGAAACCATTGGTGTCGCAGTCTCTATGGAGTATCCAGGGTAATATAGTCCTAAAGATCGCGCATTTACGGAACCATCAGTGCCCGGGATAGTACTTATATGGGTTGAAGATCATGATATTTTTTTTTCACAAAAAATCCCTAAATCAGACTTTCTCAAACTGTGCAATAATGCCTCCTTGCCTTGGTCCCTGAATAATATTCACGTTTAAAATAATATAAGTATGTAATGCCTGTTTGTGAGCCTTAAGAAAATAACTATCTAAGAACCGAGGGCAAAACAAGTTTGAGAACCTGTGTCCTATGCAGAAGGTGCCCTTGGGCAAACCGATAGTTTTCTCCTGCAAAATCGGTATTTCTTGCAAAAAATAAACGTTCCGGTACAATGTTACGGTTAAACTTTTAACTTCGTTCTAAAATCTCACGAATATAATAGAGAACAATTGTGTAAATCATACATACGTTATGCAAAACCACTTTGAATCCTGTAACAGTACAAATTGCTCTCAAATTGGTGGAGCCCTAAAGTTTTGCATTAATTGGGAAGGCGCCCAAATTGTTGGCATTCCACTAGATTAGTTACACCCAACCGCGGCACAAGTTGGGGCTTCTACCCTAGTAATCGTTTACACAATGGCCCATCTTTCTTCAGCTTGATGAAGGAAAAGACGTACGGTTTCTAATATAGATATGTACTTGGAGAATGGTGGAAGCGAGGACCTACTCTAATGTAAGTAGGTTTGTATTTCCAAAAAAAAGTATATGAAGTATTATATCCATTGTCTAGTGCAAGCTCTGCTTAGTTTGGGACTAGATGGTGCTGTGTAAAATTAAGAATATAAAAAAACCCTAATTCTCTACTAGTAATATCATAAATGCGAAAGTAACTCTGCCTATCTGTCTGTTACGCTTTCACGCCTAAACTGCTGAACAGATTTTGATGAGATTTGCTGTAGATATAGATAAGAAATTGGAGAAGGACAGGCTATTTTTTGTTGTCTCAAGAACCCCTTTAGAGTGTGGGTGAAACAGCGGACAACAACTAGTTAACTGTAAAGATAAAAAATATTAAGTTTGAAATTTGTAGCCCTCGCGGTTTAGGCTCTGCGTTGATGAAACAGTAAGTCAATACAAGTTATTACATTATATAATTTCTGCTTCCGTTACCTTAAAAAAAGTAAGAAAACCGTATTTCATAATCTATTTACTTTTAAGAAGGAAGTAACTAAAATATTTTTCACCATAACAAATTAAAAAAGCTCCCCTGCCTAGGGTCACTGACATTAAAAAATACCACCAAGAAACCCGACTAACACCGCTATAAATAAAATTATGGGTGCGAAAGGGATTCATGTGATAGGGTTCTGTATACTATATTCTGGTTGTACGAAAAATATTTTTTACAGGGATTTTTAGACGAACGAACATAACAACATAAACATATAATTCCTTAAAGGATTAAGTAGAGGTGTATGCTAATTTACACACACAGTTCGCGGGTATGTTAAAGTCCCATGCAACAGGGAGTGAGCCTATAACAGGGCTAGGGTTGCCAACTTATAGTACAAAATATTAGTATTAATTTAATTTCTTAATTACATTTTAATATTATTTTATTGATTAATCACATTTTATAGACAATAAAATAGGTTTTAATATTATCTTAATCAACGGTATAAAAAATATATTACTAGATATTCTTGAACATTTCTATAATTAAATAAAAATAAACTTATCTACACTACTTACTAACAAACTATAATTAAAAAAAGAAAAACAAAAAACTTAGTATTATATATCAAGAATAAAGAACAAAAATAAACAGTAAGTATAGGAGAAAAAACATAATGTATAATTTTTTTGGCTTGAATATCTGTGCTATTACGAGTAGGTGCCTGTGTAAATGACTATATGGATGTAAAAAAAAACATTATATCAGACAGGGTGCAATGTACTACTTAATAACATGCTTAAATACATAAATATTATAGCCTATGACACTCACAAATATTGTGGCTTTCTATTGGTCAAAGAATTTTCAAAATCGGTTCAGTAGATCAAGAGAATACCCCTACAACCTCACAAACTTTACTGCTTTATCATATTAGTATTAGATAAATTACATATTAGCAAACGTAGCCTATATACTGAATCACTGATATATGATATCACTCGTACGTTGTCATCTTGAGACCTCACTTATTAAGTCTCATTTGTCCAGTAATTTCGCAAGCTATATTAACCCTTCAAATCTGAACACAATAATGTATACACATTATGAATTATGTATTCTATTAAATTAAAATTGTAACTCCCATATGTAAAATACCAGTGTTTCACATCAACCTTCTCCGTGCCGTAGGCCCAATGTAAATAATTACAAGATTACAAGCGTATTCCCGGATTGTTACAAAGAACGCCGTGGGTAATTGGTGGAGAACGAATGACCCTAAATGAAAATAACTCACGGACCCCTAAAAGCTCCGTTATTAATGTTCAAAAAGGGAGCGATGCAAATTTGCCCACAAATAGAAATTCCTCTCATTAACCCGACTTTAATGACGTCTTTTTTACTAAAACCGGCTAAAGAAATGCGTGGCTTTAGCTTAGCGACTAATGCTTAGAATAAATAGTAGCGAATACATGTATATGCTACTGTATTTAATATACAGGGTGAGCTTTTGTAATGACAGTGTATAGTTATGAGTTTCTGGGGAGTGAATTTTTTAATAATGTAACTTAACATAAGAGACTATCACGCCTGTATTCCCCGAAGGGTTAGGTAGAGGTGTACTAATGTACACCCTTGCATGCTTAGTCAAACCTATTGCTATATTAACAGAATATAAATCCGAACTCTGAGCTGGTCCTGAAAGGAAGATTCATGAGGATTTTCTTAACTATACCAAGAAATTACTCGAACCTGCGTTCCCCGGTTCAATACACTGATACTTCTAACCAACTAAGCTACAAGCAAGTAACCGACTTTCTGTGCCTACAGGAAGATTTTTTTATCACGTTCCAAATTTTTTCTAGTAAAATCATTCTACATGTTTGAAAAAAAAAATTGGTAAAATTTTAAAAATACAATTTTATTCTACCGCAACGGTCCTAAGCCCGTGAAAGTATGAAGGGAACATTTGCAATTTATGTTTTGATTGTTAGCAATGATCGGGCGGGCAGTCATTTCAGTGGTGTTCCGTCGCTTCCGCGGACAAGTGCCACCGGACCGCACAGTGACTTGTGCCAAGTGAAGTGTTTACTAACATAAGTTAAGTTTTTATTGTACTAACACTTTTTGTAATATTATTATATATGTTAGTCTTTAAGGTATGTATTTATGGGCCATAGTAGCCTGAAAATAAAGGATTTATTATTATTATTGACGTCAGTGGTCGACGCGCGCATTATGTTCACAAACATTAACTCTTTTTGGACAAATTTTGATGCTATTACCTCAATCATAATCATAATCATATATTTATTGCATTCATGTAGTAAAAAGGTGTTACATAAATATAAATGTTTCATACATTACCCTGCTAGGGCACAACAATATGTACTTATTTATGATCATTAGTTTATTACATTAATTAATAATTTCTTTCATCTAATTATAAACATTATTATATTATTTATTTAAAATACATTTTATAACAATCTAATTATGGCGTTGTTCTTTTTATATATTTATAACATTATTTAATTATCTATTTATAACACTGAGTTTATAAAACACGTATTTTGTTATTTTCTATAAAGATATTAGGTACTATTAAAATTTTCAAAGTGATAAAAAAAACTTCCTGTATATAATAGACAGCCGTTTTATTTTTTTTTCAAACTTGTTGACTTCACAATTTTATCTACCGAATCTGTCAGTGCTTAAGTAGGTTTTTTTTAAAGTCAAATATTCTATATCAATTAGACCATTAAAATAGCACTTTTGAAAAGTCAAAACTAGTTGCACGGTTCCAAAATGTGGATCTTATGGAGAAGAACCGACAAGAAACTCCATAAACAATCTTTTTAAAAAAAAACACGATTACCGTCTTTATCTTGGTTTATAATTTTTTGAATAGTTCATGAGAACAATACAGTTTGATGTGTACTAATAAATTAATCCAGTATAATAAACAAAAAAAAAGATTGCCATTGACAGTAAGAGCTGACCAGCCCCGACAGACGGCACCCGTTCACGAGTATAACGTGTGTATTGGCGTCGTTCGACTCAACCATGTTGCAGTGAATAAAATGCTGCCCCATCCTGTATCGTTGTTGCTTATAGTACTTTTGCAACTACAATACAGACATAGAAAACTATAAATGTTTTAAGACAGAAAGAAACATATTTATTTTATATTAGATATGTTGTAATATAAGCAATTATATAGGTATACTAAAGTATTCCAGAATAACGAGGTAAAGTTATGTCTGAAAATATATCCGTGAAATTCGAACATGGCAGGCTGTGGTCCAGTCGTTGCTGGACCCCTTCAATCGGCGAGACCTTCTTTCCCATCCTAATCGAAAGCACACGTGAGCAAAACCCGTGTGAGAGAGGCCATTATATGGTCAGACAGTGGAATCCCCAATTCAACCACCCGTAGGCCACAGCTCGTGGAGGCCGGAGGTCTGTCTGCTCCCTCCGACGCCCCGTGCGTCTACTACGGATCGGGAGAGAGGTGGAGGCTGGGTGGCTTCTCTTTTTACTTGCGCCGCCTCTTTTGCAAGCATAACTTGCTCGCAGTAACAGGCGGCAGGTTCTCACGCGCTCCTGTAATGGTCGTGGCAAATTTCACGGATCCCACTGCCGCAACTAGATCAAGGCGCTGATGAGCAAAGCCTACCTTGCAATTCTATATCCATTTTCAATTTTTATTAAAAAATACTTCAAAAAAGTCCGCAATTTCCAAGCAGCTCCACCAATTTCATTATGAAAATACCTAACTAAAACATCCTAAAAAGAATTTCACTCACTGCTGCGAACTTAAAATTAAACCTGCCGCTTTCTGTGGATGGAACCTTCTAATTTGAACCAGAAAAAGTGTCACACTTACGTTTAAAAATCTGTGCAAAGCGGAGGTTTCCGTAAAACCGCCTCGGAGCCAGTCTAACGGGGCTGAATAAAAAGTGGCGACTGCTTCATTATTGACCACATTGACGTGCGAAGGGTTAATGTGGAGTAGGTATTTTTACTTTGATCATTTATTTCATACATCTTGTCATACACACACGCTGGTTGCGAGTAATACGCACCTGACCTTTTTGAAGAACCGCAGGAACAATAAGGTCGGCTTAAGTTTTTCTAGGGTGTTCTATCCCTACGGCGGTTTCCCAGCATATTCTTCTCAATTCGTGCAACCGGCGTGGGTGAATGACAAGTTGTATGAATATGGACGAAGCGAAAGAATTATGCAAGAATCGTTGCAAGCGGCGTTCTTTAGTTTCTGTTTACCCGCATGGGAAAAGGTGTGAGTGTAATATACCATCACGCCTGTATTCCCGGAAGGGTTAAGCAGATACTGCTGTTTGTTGCATTTCACAGTTATTGGCAATAGGCTCGCCCCCTATTATATGGGACCTAAATATACCGACGAACTGTTGGTGTACATTAATTAGTAGATACAGCTCTCTCTAACCCTTTGGGAAATACAGGCATGATGGTATGTATTTTGTAGCTGCATATTTACCACAATCTCTTTCTCCGAGCTTTTTCCCAACTATATTGGGGTCGGCTTCCAGTCTAACCAGATGCGGCTGAATATCAGTATTTTACACAAAGCGACTGCCATCAGAATTTGGTTGCGAAGACCAAATTTTTGGGTAATACTGATACCCTGAAGATAGACTGGTTGTCAGGCTTTTTGGTCTCCTGATTACCATTAACGATTGTCATAGGTGTTCGTATGACGACCGGGACCGACGATTTACGTGCTCTCCGAGGCACGGAGGGGTCTCAATGTTATTTCATCCCAAATAAATAAATAAAATACTGATAGAAATGAAGTAACTTAAAAAAAATATATTTAATATGGTTGTAGGCCAAAGTAACAATTTGCAGTCAGGATTACATTACGATTAACACACATAACAATAAATACGTATTGATCGGACAGAGATTCGATGTTGCTCTCACTATGTCCGAGTGACATCTGTGCCTTGTTTTTATACACTCGGCGAGACACTGACATTACAAAATAGGCGGTAGTCTGTTAAAAAATCAATCTCCTAATAATCTCTAACATTTTTTTTTTAATAAAATACCTTTTAGATAGTTCTTCGCAACTCCATGTCTGGGCCGTAGGAGCTCTTTAATCTCTAGCGATGCACCGGCATAAAATTTAATATTAATATTAATCCGTAGGCAGGCGACGACCGACGCAGCGAGACTTAGCTTGTTTAAGTAAGATTGATGCTAAAGGCGTGGCATTAATTGTGTGATAGTTACAAATAATTAATGTTGCCCTGTAAGTAACTTTGCCAATGTTACTGAGGGCTTTCTACTAGGTTTGTTGGCAGAAGATTATTAAGTAATTCAAGAATGGGAACTCAGGACATCATGGCGGCAGCCGTGCTGAATATCGTTTGATACCTAATTAGGTATCATTTATTAGGAATTGAACTCTAGTTTACTAGAAATTGGTTCAATTCCCACAGAACACAAAATATATCTGTCTAGAACACAAGCGTTTGTTTGTCTTGGTGTTTCTTATGTATTTACAAAATAAAATCATGTTAATAAGTATTATATCCATTGTCTAGTACCCATAGTACAGACGCCAGCAGGTCGAGATATCCAAAACTGTCAAATTTTCGCAATTGAACCTTATTGCTTTGTACTAAAGTTGAAAATGACTGCCTCATTAGTCTAGTGGTCCTAAGCGCGACTGCTACGCTTGAGGTCCTGGGTTCGATCCCCAGGTCGAGCAAAGTGTTATTGGGTTTTTCTATGAAATTCTCAGTAGCAGCTCGGAGTCTGGATTAATTGTGCCCGGTTAATGGCAATAGGCTCGCCCCCTATTACATGGGACCTAAACATACCGGCGAAATGTGGGTGTACATTAGTACAGCTCTGCCTAACCCTTCGGGGAATACAAGCGTGATGGTATGTAAAGTTGAAAATATATCAAAGAAATTTGACAGGTTAGACAGGACGCTATGACCACTAAGCCACCGCGATAGCGTCTTAGCGATATAGCGGTCTTTCGTCATAGCGTCTGGTGTACCTAACCAGAAGACGCAGGTTCGAATCCTGCCCACGGTCGAATTTTTCCTTTTCTAAATAACTTTAAAATCTTAGCATGGAAAATGCCAAAAATATACAAAAAGATAATAATGTTTATCATTAACAATATTGTCGACGGACGGGATGGCCGTTGGAGCAGACGAGCCCTTGAATGAAGACTGCGAATCGGCAAAAGGAGTGTGGGACGCCCCCCAGCCAGATCGACCGATGACCTTAAGAGAACGGCTGGGTCAGACTGGATGTGTAAGGTGGAGAACCCGGTTTTGTGGTGCGATTTAGGAGAAGCCTATGTCCAGCAGTTGACTGCAATAGCTAATATGATTAATATAACTCGTCACACATCAGTGTATAAATACTTAACCCCAAAATATCGACTGTGATTTCCAAAAATAATAGTTCACGCGATAATAAATACATTAGGTTGGTACTTCGACCTAATAAATTCGGAGATCATAAAAAATGCTATAAGTATTCGGAATGTAAGGTTTGCCAACCCTGGGGAAATCTAGAGGCTTTTACTTATTTCAGCAAATCATATTAAATAAACTGCTGCCTTGCTGTATTTATATGAATGGCTGTTTGTACTGATATGATGGATCGGGAGATGAGATTTTAAGATATGAGTTGCTATTTTTTTTTATAAAAGACTGACTCTTGGGATGTCTCTTACTTCCAATAGTTGTCACTGTTGTGAATGGCAATTTTAGAGTGAGTACACCATTGTAAAATCAGTTTACGGTAATGACGTTAAGATACAATTTTGGTGGAGTTTATTTTGCCACACATTTTCAAAGATCTTGACTCCCGTGAGGACTTTTTAACTTTTTCTCATTACGGCACCACGTAGTCAAGATTGACCATTTCCCCTTAAACAAAGATAATTTCTTTCAGTCCATCCAAAAGTTGTCTGGAAGATCGCCTGTTTATGTTGATTGTGCGATAAGACCGGCCATTGTACCTACCGTTACTGTGACATTTTATTTTGTAATTGTGTTCTGGCGTGCAATAAAGCGTATATATAAATAAATAAAAACCTGTTCTCCGAGTATTTAATGACGCAAATCATCGCGAATTAGTCCTCGAAGCCTTATCACTGACTTGTGTCGACGTAAAGTACTGCTCTATGTTTTTGAGTGACCAACGAGTGATGCAGTTTTCGTCCCATGACTATAGGGCAAGTGAAGGCCAGTGCGGTTTTTAGTCAGTGCGAGACCGACATACCCTGCCGCCTCCCCGGGTGACTACAGGTGATACATGACGATCTTCCGTACCTACTATAAAAAAAAAAACAACAGAACAGAACAGTGGCGATTGCTCCAACGACAAGAGCTGAGCTCTTAAAATATAAAATAGTTACCGTCGAACATTAATTAAACCTTCAGCTACAAACACCAAAGGTGGTCTAGCAGAAAATGCCTAATGGCATTAAGTCCGCCTTTGTACGCCTTTTTTGTACATAAAGTATAAATAAATAAATAAAAATAAATAAACAAAGACCTCCCCCATAGACTTCTTTCCACAAGGACCGGCTATACGCAGCCTGCATCCAACGACTCCCAGCATCCTTAACCAGGTCTTCTTCTTAAAAGTATGTTGTTATTTCGTATAAATTTCTTATACAACTTTTATCCCATTTTGCTTTAAAGCGAAACGTAGCGAAGAGATTTACAAAAGATAAAATATGATATCTTTCATCCTCACAATTCACACGGGCAAACACTACTCCCACGATTTTTCTCAACTAAGACCATCTCCAAATACCCAGAGCAAAACAGTGATATACGAGTGCGTCGCTGAATAACCCTGTAATGGAACCTGACAAAATATAAGGAGCTAAAGTATTTACAGCGTTGCCAAATCCCGGATTGACATTATTGCCAATAATATCCAGCGGGCGAGGGGTTAATAGAAAATTTAATACCTTTATTTTCTTAGTTCAGTTTAGCAGACTGTGGTGACCAAGCTGTGAGAAAAGGTGAGACATTGAGATAGGTATAAACCTTCTAGAAGAAAAATTTAAATGAAAGTGAAAGCTGTATCAAAATCCATTTTGCGGCTTACAAGAGGTAAACAGAGAACATTACGACAAACGCGGACGACTTTGTTAGCGACGCGACGCGACGCGACGCGACGACTTTAGGCTTAGGTATTATTATCAGCCCAGTCGGTGCCACTGCAGGGCAAAAGCCCTGCATCTCTACCATCCATTCACTCTTCGTGGTTTGAGGCTATTTCAGCCCAATCTCTCAAGTCAGTTCGTCCCACCATCTCCGTCTGGGCGTCCGGCGTCGTCTAACGCCTTGTGGACTCTGCTCTGTTTGTTTCTTTATTTCATAAGTATCATCATCCTACTCTTATCCAAAATTATTTAGGGTCGGTGCAGTATCTTTCTCTTCCATACCTACATCTCTTTTAGCCATTATTCACTTCCTTAGCAGCCATAAATCATCTCTCACACGGTCCATCCATCTTTTTTTTTGGTCTCCCTCTTCCCTTATATTCTCTTTCATTATTATCAACCCATATATCCCCTCTCAGAGAGGGATTAGGCTTACTCAGACTGAGAAGGATTAGGCTATAGGGAGGGATTAGGGAATATATTAACTTCTTTATTTAATAATATTTTTTTATATATTTTTATGGTCACTCTACTCTGTCGTGCTGAGCCGAGATGCACCCGGCTTAGAGTACCGTGTCGGACCCAGATAAACCCCAGTGTTGACCACAGCGAAATATACCGTTGCCGGCTTACTTTCGCTAATATTACATATCGGATTCACCAGGAAAAGTAAAAAAAGTACATATTTGTTATGTTGATGGAAAAAGAGCGATAATGGAATTGGTTCTGGAATTGGCGGTTGCTTGCTTTGCGAATTAATAATGTGTGTGTGTGTGCGCGCGCATAATCAGAGATTATCGATGTTTATAAAGTATTTATTAGTTAGTACATGCTGTATAAGTGCTGCTAGCTGAACTTGAGGTCGGCCATTAACTATTGGGTGTTTGGATTTGGCTAGAACCGATATAGTTTAATATCATCAACCCATATACTGTCCCACTGCTGGGCACGGGTCTCCTCTCATATTGACAGGGATTAGGCTATAGTTCACCACGCTGGCCTAGTGCGGGTTGGCAGACTTCACAAAATTCTAATAGTTTAATATTTTTATTTAATTTTGGAGCACAGTACTGTAGTGCCAAAGTGAAGAAATAGTAGATACCATACGGCTTCTCGAAGTGATTAGGGTTTTTTTTATACTTCCCTTATAAACAACACTGAGAACATAAATTTTCAGAATTGAATTTATTTAGGTTTATTATTTTTATGTGATTTGCCTTCAATGTAATGTTTTATTATAGCTTAGAGATTTTGCACGGTTGTGGATTATTTTTTCAAAGTCAAAGTTTATTTCCGTTTGAGAAAAAAGGTAGTCTATGTTCTTCTCCACGGTCTAATCTCTGTACCAAATTTCATCAAAATCGTTCGGCGGTCTAGATGTGAAAGTGTAACAGACTAACAAGTTACTTTCGCATTTATAATATTAATACGTAAGGAAATAGAGAATTAGAGAAGTTGGGAAGTAGGGATAGATATTCGTTTTCAATCTCCGTAAGTATGATCATGTATCATCTTATAGATCGCTTTTAAAATGGTTACCCATCCGTCAGCGGAGAGTGCAAAGGCATTAACTACTCTGTACTCCTTACTTGATTCTCCTACTTCCCCCACTTATCTTTCTTCTTATTTTCAGTATATGTGCTCTAACCATCAAAACGCTCCGTTCCTCATACAATCGTCTCCTGCAATGTCCTTCTAATAGTTCGGAGTTCATGCATTCTTCCTTTTTTGTCCAATCTGTTGTTCTTTGGAAATCAGGATGGCTACTAGTCACTACTCCTTTAAAAGTAAAGTTCGGAAACACCTCCTCAGTTCTTTGGCAGATTCTTAGTTTTATCCTTTCCTTCTTTATGTTTATATGACGACGTCTGTGGTCTAGTGGTTCGCGTGCCGGACTGCTGATCATGGGGTCGTGGGTTCGATTCCCACAAGACACAAATATTTGTGTGGATAAAACATGAGTATTTGTGTTTGTCTGGGTGTTTCTTATGTATTATAAGTATGTATTTGCAAAAAAAAAGTATATAAGTATTATATCCATTGTCTAGTACCCATAGTACAAGCTCTGCTTAGTTTGGGACTAGATGGTGTTGTGTAAAATGTCCCAAAAATATTTATTATTTATTTATTATATATATATATATATATTTATTTATTTTTATATAATATTATGTATTAAGTTTATAAAGTATGCAGTATATTTATATATAGTTATGTTAATTTATATTTATTTAAATATAATTTTATGCTATCACTTTTATTCGACTTTACATACCCACTTACATTTTGTTTTGAAATTTAATATTTTTCATTTTTTTTATTTTATTTCACAAACGTGTTAGTGCACCTACTAATTTCTATCTCTGCACCACCCTAAGATCGACTGGTAGAAAATGCCTGAGGCATTAAGTCCGCCTTTGTACTTATTTGTGCATAAAGCATTAAATAAAATAAAATAATAATAATAATAAGACTGCCTCATTAGTCTAGTGGTCCTAAGCGTGACTGCTATGCTAGAGGTCCTGGGTTCGATCCCCAGGTCGAGCAAAGTGTTATTGGGTTTTTCAATGAAATTCTCAGTAGCAGCTCGGAGTCTGGATTTGTGCCCGGTTAATGGTCCCATGTAATAGGCTCGCCCCCTATTACATGGGACCTAAATATACCGGCGAAATGTGGTACATTAGTACACCTCTGCCTAACCCTTCGGGGAATACAGGCGTGATGGTATGTAAAATAAAATAAATATTCTAAAATATCATTGTAACACAATTTTCAGACACAACTTTGGTTCGTTATTCTAGAATACTTACCTATTATCTTTTTGTATATTTTTGGCATTTTCCATGCTAAGATTTTAAAGTTATTTAGAAAAGGAAAAATTCGACCGCGGGCAGGATTCGAACCTGCGTCTTCTGGTTAGATACACCAGACGCTATGACCACTAAGCCACCGCGATACCTATCCGTCATGTCGAATTTTTCCTTCACATACTGAATTTACGTCTTTATGGTGACGTCAGTAACACCTATTGAAATGCAAGTTTTTGCTTTTCAACCGACACAACTTACTTTACAGTTAGTTCTTGCTTGTACAGTTACTTACCTATTATTTATACACGATGATTTTGTAGTCGTTTTGGAACCGAAAATTTTAGACTCTATATCAGTAATAGAACCTATTAAAATATAATTTAAATTAAATAAAAATATATTATTTTATTGATTATTAAAAGTAATATCATATTCGAACAAAAAATGAGAACTCATGATAATTCCACTCAATGTTACGTACTACGATCACTACGATCGATGTCATTCAATGTTACACACACAACACTAAGCGGTAAAACATGCCTAGACACGTTATCCGCCCATTGGATGCGGCGCGGCGCCCGCTGCCTACAATCCACGCACACAGCTGTAATGTATTATGTACCTACCCCTAGTAACAGGCTGCGCGGCGCCGGCGCGGCGAGCGCTCTCGCGTCGTCGCGTCGCCCGCGCCGCTCCCCGTTAACCACCCCGCACGGCCGCAACCGCCAGTTCTGTTGCAACTCGCGCGCGATAAAGGTTGCATTTTTTACGTTTTACGTAGCCACGCGAAAATGAGTCTTCAGTATGAATATTCGAACGCGGAGTAGGTACTTGACAATGGTTCAGCTGTACACTGTTACTAGTTACAATTTGGAAGGCCAAAGCTGAGGCCAAGCGGTTGTATTCCCGGCCAGAACATTTAAAGGCGCTGCGGCTACGAGGGATTGAAAGTCCTCAAGTACCTTCAACCCCTACCAACTTGGCTGCAACCCAGCGCCTTCTCAATCATGGACAATTCCGTGTGCCGGCTCACGCGCAAGGTCGAGGGCGCCTAAATGACTCGCAGGAGAACGAAGACGCTATTCTGGAGTAGGTACTTCGAGCGGGCTCCGCGGCGAAGCACGAGAATGGCGGCACAAGAATTTAATGTTAGCTATTGCTTTGTATGGAAAACATTAAATAATAATGGCTTAACATCCCTATAAGTTCCGTCGAGCTCACGTCATCAACAACAATGATGCACCGGCAAGAACTGCCCTATGTCAGCTGCCCGGCTCGTTATGCAAGTGTTGTGCGTGCTTACCCAAACAATCAGTTCCGTGATCGATGGATAGGCCATGTCGCGCTGCGGTCCCGTGGCTTGCCCACCACGGAGCCCAGACTTAACGCCCCTGGATTTTTCTTGTGGTCGGAAATAAAAAGACTCCTTTATACCCGTGAACATGAAAGTCTTAACGAGTTACGCAGTGCGATAGTGGACGCCTTTGATAAAGTGAAAAGTGATAGGCTAAAAGACAATAGCATAAAACGGGCACGTTTGTGTATTGAACGCGGCAGACTCCATTTCGTGTACTTGCTTCGGTACAGGGAAGTGTAAACAATTTATAAATAAACTTTTAATAGGTAAGTACTTAGCTATGTACATAAGTTAATTATTTTGTAAATAGCTCAAATTCCAAAAATCCAAACGCCTGAAGTACCTACTCAGTTCATTGTCTCTCTGTTTCTAATTATTGATACCTACAGTAAAATAAAGATAAGTTCAATTCAAATAAAGTATTTCTGCCGGTCCTAAGCCCGTGTAAAGTATGAACGAGAAATTGGAGTAGGTACAATTTACGTAGTTGGCGTGAAAATGTTGATGCGCAGCGGCTGTGCGAGCGACTGCTGCGCCTGTCGCGGGTTCGATCCTCGCTCGGAACAAATTTGTATGATCTGTGGGTGAATATTCTGGGCTTGCGTGTTTGTGTATGTGAAAATTTATGTTTGTAAATGCACCCATGACACAGGAGAAAATCCTAGTGTTGGGCAACGTTTTTTTTTCTTAAATAAGAACTACGATAAAACCTACCTACACACAGTCTTATTCTAATTTTTTTAGTAAGAATGTAGGTATTACGTTCGTGTCCCGTATCAGCTGATTCGCTGGGCGCCATACTTGTCCTATTTGAACTGTGATCCTAGGTACCTACCTAACATCAAATTACGTCGCTATCTGCATCGTAATGCAATTTATTTTAATAATAAAATGTACTTGTCCAGCTACTAGCTATTAAATCACGCGTAGTAGGTACTCAGACGGATCATCCGACCGTCCGTCGCTCCCGTTGCTGTAGGTAGGTGACCAGCTGATGAGCTGACTCGTACCGCGCCGCGCCGCCGCGCCCGCGCCGCCCGCCGCGCATCATTGATAAATGGCAAGCTTGAGACTGAGGCGGTTTAAGAATGAAATATTCGTGCACTACTACGAACAAACTCGAACAAGTGAAATTTTTTTTTGAAATGCCAACTTTTTTATTATTAGCTGTACAGTCAACTTAATATTTTTTATTTGTACTACTAATTATCCTAAGTTACCACGTTGCGGTTCCAAAACGACTATAATTTCACGCTGTATATTCTTGCTTTGTGATAACAATACATCTAAAATAACTGTTATGGTTTCCTGTGTCCATATTATAATTGCAAAAGTACTTATTCATTTGAACACAGACGAACTATACACAAATGTTAATTTTTATTAATATCAGTGCTTCTCAACATTCGATACTTTCCGTTTAAAAGAATAACATAGTTATAATATCAAGCTATGCCATTTCAATATATGCTGACCTCGCATGTGATAGGCTGTCCGAACACTAATATGTTAGCTATAACGAATATACATATAATATAATATAGCTTGTTATGTATATGTACTAGGCATGCGTACAAAGGCAAAATGTTTTGAAGGAGTGACGAAGAGTTTTGCTTCGTCATTCCTTATCCGTACAGCGACGGAATGGAATCAGTTGCCTGAGTCTAAATTTCTAGACGTGTACAATTCGGGGGTCTTTAAGTGTAGAGTAAACAGGTTTCTAAATAAGGGTGCTACATCTTAGACCACATCGTCACTTACCATCAGGTGAGATTGTAGCCAAACGCTAACCTATCACTTATAAAAAAAAGTCAATTTAAATACGTAGGTAGTACATACCTTTTTTCTCATGGACACTCCACCGCCAGAAGGTGGAGGGTTATATCGGCCAACGACGAACTGAAACCACTCGGTTGCCGTTCCCGCAAATTAGGAATCGGTCTCCCAGGTCTTCAATGGGACGCTGAGGAGCTCTACTGTCATTGCTGCTAGGTGCTGCACGAAGCTATGCAGTCCTTGTGGCGGGGATGCAGCAATTTACTTTAGCAGGGGGCACTGAGAAAAATAATATAATAAAACATTTTTTCATCTTCAATTCGTACCAGATCCTGCAGGATTTAATTCCCCGGTCGAGCAGTGTTATTAAGTTTTTCCATGAAATCAGTAGCAGCTCAATTTCCACAGGACAGTTTGTCTGCGTGTTTCTTAAATATTATAAGTATTTATTTACAAATAAAAAAAATATGTCAGTATTATATCCATTGTCTGTTGTACCCATAGTACAGAGCAGCATATCAAGCTACAAATTTCTTTGATAGGTTTTCAATTTTAATACGAAGTAATAAGGTTTATGTTCAATTGGGAAAATTTGTGTGCGTGTGTACTGTGTGCTGTTATAATGTCCCAAAAGTATTAAAAAAAAATCTACGGTTGCACTACAAAAATACGTACCATCACGCCTGTTTTCCCTGAAGGGTTAGAGAGATGTACCCATACACCCACAATTCGCCAATATGTTTAGGTCCCATAATAGGGGACGAACCTATTGCCATTAACCGGGTACAAATCCAAACTCCGAACTGCTACTGAGATTTTATAGAAAATCCAATCAAATCAATACTTTTATCACTGCTCGACCTGAGATTCGAACCCTTCCTGGTTCAATTCCCAGGTCGATCAAAGGATCACGCTCAGGATCACTAAGGTAATGAGGCAGTCCAAAATTAAGTAGGTATTCAAAAAAAGTATGTCAAAAGAAATTACATAGGTACATTACATTACCAATCTACATCTAAACTTGAAATAATACCAAAATCCTAATTAAAATTTGTGTTTATTTAAAAAGGTTGGCTATCTCTGTTTTCAATCACCGGTTTTTAATGTAAGTAAATAGATCCCGCATGTCGCCGCGATGTTGCTCGTTATATCGCGCGTTTATTTATCAATGACGTGACGATACGCCGCCGGCTAAGCGCTGATTGGCGGCTGCAGGGTCGCGAGTTCAAACGTACTTAAATTTAAATAAACTGTTCAGTACATTTGTTTGTTGTCCTTACAACAAAAATTTTCACTATGAGTATCGATTTTGAATGTGTGAAATTTATTTTCTCTAAAATGTTTAGCATTAATACTTATATTGATTTCTGACATTTACGCGAATATTATACATTGTTATTGTTGTTATTGTCATTGTTGTTATTAATCGCTGTAAAGGGTCCGAAACGTCGGGATTAATAATATCAATATAAGCGATAACATCCGTAAAAAGTAGTTTTATTTCAATTAATACTTATATTAAAAAAAACTTGAGAGGTGTCAAGGGACACCCGGATGGAACGAAGTTCCTTTCATTAAAATTTAATAATTAAAAATAAAAAAACCTGTATACACTCAACAATTCACAACGCGCGAAATTCGAATATTGTCATTCACTCAATAATATTTGAATGCTTGTCAACAATATTTGAATTTCGAAAAAAGTGTCGTGACAACTTTTTCGTAAGAATTTTTTCCGTCTAGCCCCCTTTCACAACGCGCGATAAGGAACTTCGTTCCAAAATATTATGAGTATCAATTTTAAACTATATTTATGGCAATTTCGACATGTTTGAGGAAAATATCCATGAACATGGAGTCTTCCGCCAAGGGAAGCGGTGGGGCTATATGTCGTACTCGTACCGTCTTAAAAACGCACCTGTCTTCCTTTGCCCACGGTTGGTGAAGTCTGCCAACCCACACTAGATCAGCACAGTGGTGGACTATAGCCTAACCCCTCCCACTCTAAGAGGAGACCCGTGCCTCGCAGTGGGACAGTAAATGGGTTGACATTATATATAAATCTTCTTTCTCCGAGCCTTTTCTACTATGTTGGAGTCGGATTCCAGTGTAACCAGATGCGGCTACTACCAATACTCTGAGGATAGACTAGTTGTCAGTCTTTTTGGACTTCTGATTACCACAATTTTCATAGGTATTCGTATGACAACCGGGACCAACGGCTTTACGTACGCTCCGAGGCACAGAGGGGCCACCCATCCACAGACTGACCGCGACTAGTGCAGCTCACCCTTGTTAGATCGTTTGATCAACTTAGTTAGCACTTAGCCACGAGTTGATAATTATATTATCATGCTCCCTATAAATAAATGATATTTATTTTTGTAAATAGAAGATTCTATTTAACTAATCGTGATCTAAAGACACTTTAACCATTATTTAGGGAGCTCAAAAAATGGACCAGCCAGGCCCTTTATTTGTAAGGATTGACTGGTGAAAGGGTAGGGAGACGCCCTGCAACGGGATGATAATGGTTGAATAATAAAAAAAACACATAGGTACTGATTGGGTCAACGATACCGTTACCGATAGTAACTGGTATCTAACATAAACAATGTTTTCATAACTTGATTACAATTTAATAACAATGAGATAAAGCTAAGCGGATGTGTATGTATATCTACAGAGGCCGCTTCTTAGGGCGAGAGCACATCAAATGATAATAGTACATTATGGTACAAGTGTGTAATGTTGGTGATTACCGCTGAGGCGCCATTGAAACCCGAGCCGTTAGATGATGGTTTTAAGAGAGCCGAGGACGGTAATCATCAATACACACGTGTATCATACGACGTTTCTCAACACACTTGTGAAGAAAATAACTATAATTTCAACTGTGAAAACGAATTGTGAAAGTTTTGGCAATGGCGGGAAAAATTAATCAGCTGTTTTCCTAAACAATGGCGAATAATGGCGATCGGCCATAGGCTAAAACAATGAGGTTTCTTTTTTTTTTTGCTTTTCGCGGATAGCGTTTTAGTCACATACAAAATGGGGAATTCAAAGTTTTCTTTATTACAGAGAAAACAAGAGTTATATTTAAATAAAAGTTTTATTTATTAAAAACGTACCTACAAGTTGAAATTATTTATTTAAATAGGAAGTTGCATGAAATGAGCAAGCAATAGGTTCCTAAATTAATTTATTTGTACTACTTATATAATGAACACGATCTTTTTTGTTGTATCGATACTTTTTTAAGAAAAGCAACTCAACTAATAAAATTTAAAAAAAACCCTAATAACTCACTTATGATTATTAGCAATGAAAAAGTCACAGTTTGAAGGTGTCATTATGTGCCTAATTGCGGTGAAATTAGGGCATTTTATGAGCAAGTGTGTTGATAATGATATTTATTTATGTAAATAGATCTTTTAAAGACAAAGATCTTTTACAAGTCAATATTTTACATATTTTTTTTAAGCTAGATGGCTCCGGCATTTCCCAGCTGACGACCTCTGAGAAGAAACGCCGAAACAAACTCATAGAATCATAGTCTCTTTTAAAGTCCAGACATAGAATAGTAACAAATATGCACGTACGTCTTACAATGTAGGGCAAAGCCTGAATACATCAATACAATTTTCGTAATTGTACATATTTATATTATTGGTAGGTAGGTAAATGTAATAGTAATGGTAAGCTGAGTATAGACTAGAGCATTTACTTGTAACAACACATCGAGCATTCGCTGTTATTAAATTTAACCACATTTCGAACATGACGCTCGATGTTATTTTTTTTTTACACAGCATCATCTAGTCCCAAACTAAGCAGAGCTTGTACTATGGGTACCCCACTGTAGGTTTCTTCTTTCGTTTTACAGGGTCGGCAACGTCCAAATGATACCCCTTTAAAGCGGCAAGCGTCTTTAGACTACGGTAACCGCTGACCATCAGGTGGGCCGTATGCTTATTTATTTGCCACCTTAGTGGAATAAAAAAAACATGCATTACTGTGTTCCGGTCGGGGAGCAATGTTTCTAGCGAAATTACAGGGCAATAGAGACTTAACTGCTTATGTCTCAGGGTTTCGAACGCAGTGCAGTGCCTCCCAGGACTTCGTTAGGGGGCACTATAATTGTTATGGGCAGGCGTCGTCGCAAGAAATATTAGCTTTAATATACAGCTGGTTAGGTTCCAACACCTTTGAAGCTAAAATCCTTAACAGTTCAGGCCGCATAGCGTGCCAAATAATTATTCATACCTACTTACTCTCGAAAAACATAACCCTCCTTCTGGTGTAGTCGGGTAAAAACGTACATTAGGTAGGTAATAGTAAGACCCAATTCTAGATGATTTTCCTTTTGTAATGATGATGAAAGAATATAGTTCTTTGATTGATTATTTAGATAGCTAAAGAATCAATCAAAGAAAGACAGTGCCTACCGTAAAAAGCTTTCAGAACTGCATGATGATGATTATGATGATGATGCCCTCCAGACCGATTTCGGTCACGGCGACTGCTTCGTCTCCTTATCGATAGTTGTCGCTCGTGTGCCCAGAACTGCATATGCAAGTAGCGTCGATAAATAAGTTTTTTTTTTAAGTCAAAGCAGTGTGCACCTATTTGATCTCAAAGCAAAGGTGAGCTCTATCCGCTATAATCACTGCTACATACTTGATTGTTTTTAATTGCAAATCATTATCTAGTAAATTAACTTGTTGTATCTTCACCCCTTGGGAGAACTTATCACATACCTACTGATTAATGCAAAGGAGAGCGCTGTTATTTTAGCGCATTCAGCGCTAGATCTAGCGAAAGTTTCGGATAATCAACTCTATAATTAATATCTTAATAATTTGTTGTTGATCTTACCAGAAAATCTAGCGCTTTATCGAAATGGTCGTTAAGCATACCAACTTATTCAGGGTGAGTGAATGGAATGGTTTAACTTGTCCCATAGAATTTATAAGTCCAGATTTCATGGTTTCCTTTCATTTCATTTATCAAGTTTGTTAGAGAGATTTCATCCTTATAATTGACCCTAACGATGCAATACAGGATGTAATTTTTACAGATTATAGTCGGTTTTATTTCTGGGTGTGGCAAGCGAATTTTCTAAAATCTTGAATGCAGTTTTGTTTCTTTTCAAAAACAAGGGAATGTTTCCTTTGAGTAAAATTGTCTATATACAGTATTAAGAGTACTTTCCCTCCAGGTGGCATTACAAAATGTCACCCTGTATGTTATAAGTATTTATTTAAAAAAAACAGTATATAAGTATTATATCCATTGTGTAGTACCCATAGTACAAGCTCTGCTTAGTTTGGGAGTAGATGGTGTTGTGTAAAATGTCCCAAAATAATTATTTTATTTAATATTTTTAGAAGTATTTCTTTTTTTTTTCTAAGGACATTTTCATCAATCAATCATCAAGAATGCTTACATAGGTATAACTTATTGACTGTCATTAAAAAAGCTACTTAATATTTATCTATCCTACTGCTGAGCAACGGTGTCCTCTCTGATTGAGAGGGATTAGGCTATAGTCCACGACGCTGGCGTAGTGCGGGTTGGCAGACTTCACACACCGTTGAGAAAAATCTCTAAGGCGTGCAGGTTTCCTCACTATGTTTTCCTTCACCGTTTAAGCGAGTGTTAATTAATTATTCAATCGCACATAAATTCGAAAAGTCAGAGGTGCGTGCCTTGGATTCGAACTCGAGACCTTTGACTTGGCAGTCGAATAATCATATCACTAGGTTATCACTGCTATCAGGCAACGAGTTGTTGGGTGGAGGTCGGGATTCACAATAACTGATGAACGCATACCGTAACTTGAAAACGATGTATTCAAAGTTGTGGTTTCTCCTGAGGTGAAATCCGATATTGCCCTTCATGATGATGGTGACAGTCACTAGTCCAGAGTCTATCCACTAGTCTGGAATATAAAACAGACCATGATTCTCTGATTTTGCTTCAGCGCTTGTTCTCGCAGGTCGTTGTTAGGAAATGCCGTCGCCATACCACAAAAAGTACACTAAACAAAACTTTGTGTGACATGTAAATGTGTATTTAAAAGACATAATAATATGTATTTACAGAAATAAATATATTATCATTTATAATTATCATCATTAATTATTATTTAGCATTAGGAAACTTGATTTTAATTGTGTGTTTCCTAACAATTAAAAACCTTTTTTGCGAATTAAATGAATTTGATTATTTCCGCGATAAAATTTGTACTTTGGACGACCTTGTAACGTCCTCATAAATTATCTGGATAAGACTTTTATCTAAAGATAATATTAATCAAAATTTGTATTTATATTATGGTTTTTGTGTTAAATGTGTAAGTACTTTGAACGATCCTGCGTCCTTGAGATTTTTCGTCATTAATGACCTAGATAAAAACTATTCTATCTTTGGATAAAATTTAATCAAAATCCGTTTTTCAATATCTTTTTCGCATAACACCTGTACTTTGGACTTTGGACCATGTACAGTTTGGCAAACGTTGGCCAAATATGACATTCATTGACGAATCGGTTGTGTCCAATTAAAGCAATATTAACCAGCATTGGTCATTGACTCGTTGTGTTGGGCTGATAAAATTTGATACTGAGATCACAAAATAATCAACGTTCAGACAGACAGACAGTGTTTTAACAGACGTCATTCGATACAGACGGATTTGTTTAAATATTTTTTAATAATCATTATAAAATGTTACTTATATTTCATGTGTCAGTTTTAAGTTGGTATCTTTATACAATTTGGTATGATCAACAGTATGTGGATATTAAATTCCCGGCAAAGGAATTTGAACACATCCCATTTAAAGCTCGAGCGATATTTTTCACTTTTTGGAGTATGGTAAGTTTTTTAATAACAGCTTATTTATTTTTAAATAAAGGTTCTTTTAAGCCTGATTTTTATGAATCTGATTAATAAGGTAGCTGTATAAAATTAAAAAAGGAGATCTCATCTATCTATGGTAAAAACTATGTAGACTAGATAAGATAGGTAGGTACCTAATACCTAGCTACCTTTTTATAACTAATTAACAACAATACTTCTTGGAAGCATTTATTTAATAACTTTTAAATGGTAATTTATGTAAATTTCTGCAAAATCAGAAAATTATTGTAGGTAGGTAATGCTGTTTATCTTAATTTTAAGCCTAACTACTGAGCTAGATGTCCTGGATTCATTTCCTGGTCAAGTAACGTTTTAATGAGTTTTCTACGAAATTATCAGTCAAGTTGTAGCTAAGAATTTACATTTTATTTTATGTAACATTTTATGGAAAACTTACAGCTAGATACGAAGATAGTAGAAAGATGAAGTCTGCCAACCCGCATTAGGCTAGCGTGGTTGACTGTACCCTTAATCCCTCTCATTCAGAGATGAGACATGGGGGCAGCAGTGGGACAGTATATGGGTTGATAGTGATGTGCATAAGTTGGTATTGATAGATACCAATTAAGGATAGATTGATTTCAATTGTGGGAGCAAGCAAGCTAGGTAGGACTGCTTGTTGTATTAAAATATCATCCAGCAGGGCCGGATTTAGGGCAGGGCAAAAGAGGCCTCCACAATACGATGTTTTTAGATAAATATAATGACAACACATACCATACCATCACGCCTGAATTCCCCAAAGGGTTAGGCAGAGGTTTACTAATGTACACCCACATTTCGCCGGTATGTTTTAGGTTCCATGTAATAGAGCCTATTGCCATTAACCGGGCACAAATCCAGACTCCGAGTTGCTACTAAGAATTTCATAGAAAAACCCAATAACACTGCTCGACCTGGGGATCGAACCCAGGACCTCTAGCGCAGCAGTCGCGCTTAGCACCACTAGACTAAGAAGGCAGTCTAATAACACAAACTTAACTAGACTTTATTAAGCAGTGAGAGACCCGCCGGCGTACAGATAATATTTTACTGCTTTATTTTATTTATTTATTCAAGGCACATCAACAATATAAACATAAACATTGATAAGTTCGAAGCAAGAGAGATATCGACTATTGTTTACATCAGTTTCAGATATGCCATCATTTTTTAAGATATAATTTTTTAGGAAAAGAAAACCGACTTCAAACATTGTGTAAAAAAACTGTCGAGTTGAACTAATATATCGCTTAGTAACGGATCCACGCGGAAGACTTCACGTGGCATCCATTTATTGTATACCAAAACCTTCTCCAGAATATAACAAATATTTTTCTGAAAACCGCATCAAAATCGGGCCAAGCCAAACGCGGGATAATGCGGACAAACATAGTATGTATGTTTGTCCGCGATTATCCCGCGTACACTTACATAGGTACAGGTCGAACTGAGAACCTCCTTTTCAAAAATAGTAGGTACTTATTGGAGACAGTATCCACAATTACAAAGTTTCAGATTTGAAATTTAAACTACGCAAACAATAAGACATACATCATAGTCTATGTAACAAAATAAATAATATTGTCGTTTGAGACCGTAGAGGATGACCACGAAAAAGTTTAAAAGCCTCCTTAGGTAGGAAATTCAGCTCACATCAGAATATTATAAATTTATAAGCTTACGACACGTTTGGCGCAGCGGCTGAGCAATCGGCTTCTGTGCTACGAGTTGTGGGTCCGATCCCCGTACGGAATAAATATTTGTATGACCCACAGGTAGGTTCCGAGTCTGGGTGTTTTTGTAGGTATGTGTAAATTTGTGTTTGTAAACGCACGATACAGGAGAAGATCCTATTGTGGAGCAACGTTTATTAATAAAAAAAACTAGCGAAAAAGTTTTTGCAGGTACCTACGGCTCCGGCTACCTAATTATCTGCTACAAGTTTTTGAACTATAGGCACACCACACATGGTTAGTTGTAGGTAACTTTTTTCTTATAATAATACCTATTAACCTCCTTTTTGTCCCCAGGTACTCCAAACAGTGTACTTCCTAATCGCCACCTTGAATGACGTCATCGGGACCAACGAGGTCACCAAAAACCCACCTTTCATTCGAAAATTAAAAGACGTTCTCTTCTCTTTTACGCTTACTACGGCATTTTATGTAGTCCTAGTATTTTGGGCATTCTACAGTATCGACAAAACCATGATAATCCCCAACGACGAAGCTGAGAACCAAATACCCAGATGGATAAACCACACGCTGCACACATTGATTCTTCCTATAATGTTCGTTGAATTATTAGTCACTAAAAGAAATTATCCTTCAAGACAAACAGGGTTTTCTATAGCCATTTGGGTGACTGCTATCTACGCAGCGTACATTCATTTTGTGTATTTCAAATATGGAATATGGCCGTATCCGTTTTTATATGTGGTCAGTTGGGCCACAAAGTTCTTATATTTTGTTTGTAGTGCTGTTTTTGGCGTATCATTTTACGTGATCGGAGAGAAATTAGATAGCTATGTTTCTAAAAATACTAAAATAAGCCATGCTAATGGAACAAAAAAGATACATTAATTAAAATAATATAATAGAGATACATACATATATTTGTTTCATTTTATTGCCTATTGAC
Source organism: Acronicta alni (assembly GCA_964056405.1). Lineage (NCBI taxonomy): Eukaryota > Metazoa > Arthropoda > Insecta > Lepidoptera > Noctuidae > Acronicta > Acronicta alni. Next base: position 2,948,572 of record OZ043916.1, on the reverse strand, counting down.
TTTTATTGTGCACACAATATGTGATTATGTGAGGTTCTGGGTTCAACTCCCAGGCAGGGCGAAGCTAATAACTAACTACGTTTCGGTATGATATCCTCAGAAACAGTTTAGAATTGTACCCAGTTAATTAATGAGCTACATTATAGTACATAAAAACGTGTTCATATAATTATTGAATGACTCTCTACCTATTAACATTCATTAAAAAAACATTTAAACATTTTTAATTTCTTTTCTAAAAGTTTGTGAAATAATAGTTCAGTATCATTTATGTAGATACTGTCAACCCCCTTTAGGGTTCATTTTAATTAACACGCTTTTTTAAGCTTCTCTTGTATCTATAATATGTACCTATCTAATATTTATGTAAATACTTGAACGTGATTTTTACTCTTGACCCTCAAAACGCGGATTAATTTGAAACTTGCACACTTATCAAGGACCGCTGACAACGCACCCACATGCTTTTGCACTGTCCTGGGGTCACTACAGGGCAAAGTACCTACCTCGGTAACCCGAGCATTCTCCGAGAAACCGTCAGCAACATTAAATGCCTGGCGGCATTTCTCGAAGAGTTAGGGTGGTTCGAATAAACCTCATCTTCCCACCCGCACGCAAAATGCTGTGTTCTGGATTTGCGGAAACGGCCCGCTATACCATACCATACCATACAACTGACAACGCAAATGGTTTTTCCCGTTATCCATACCAGGATCTTCAAGTTTAAGCACTACGGTTATACGATCAGCAAAAAGTACTAGTAGGTACCCTGTTTTGTTAGTTTTTTTTTAACTATTATTTTTATTTTATGTTTGCCTAAAACATACACTAGCCACATGACGATGCGATTGTAGCAACGTTTTTCAAAAGAAACAGTTAATCTTGAATTCTAGTACCCAAAGAATCTGTGGATGGGGACAAAGTTGATGAAGTGTGAAAAAAATTCAATAAAATATAATAAAGTATATAATCTCAAATATAAACCTCGGATTCAAATCCTTTTAGAATAAAATTTAATTCTTCATCTTCTTTATTAATCTTCCTTCTCCGCTTCTTCTTACCGTTGAACTTGACTGTTGTCAAGCCCATTTTCTCAGCACATTTCTCATAAATAGTACACAAACTCTTATAAAATAACAGCACTGTTGTTGCACCTTTAAGGTACTGATTTAAAAATGTCTTCGGATCTATCTGATTCTCCAACTTTACTGCCGTGTTATACACAAAAGTCCCATTAAAAGATTTAGAATACTTTGTACTCTCAAATAGGTTCCTACAAAGAGTATTTAAGCTATTCATGTGATGTAAGCTACATTGATATTGAGCAAAAGAATGCATTTTTCTAACATCATAACTTTTAGGCCTTTTTATAATTTTGTCATCTAATTCAAAATGTTTCAGTAGAACATTGGCAGCAATCAAACAGTCTTCATACTGTACTTTGTGTTTGTTCAAAAACAAATCGTTTTCATCAAAATGTTGGGGTGGTGTATTCTTTTTCAGTTCTTCAATCTTTTTGGAGTATTTGTTGTTAAATTGAAAATGGCCTCTAAAAGTCCCAGTTCTTTCGTCAATAACTTCTAACATCACATAGCACATTAGGAGACTGTGTACATTGCCTACTGGCACTTCACATTTAGAAACCCACCACAGTATAGACAGAAAATACAATCTAAAATTTGATGGCAGTACTTCTATTAAATCTAGATCCAAATCTTTCATCTGCAGTGTCAAAAAATGTTTAAAACATGATTTTAATTGATCTTCTGTCAATTCACAAAATGGTGTATCAAATAGTCTAGGTATACTGATGTCTTTATCAACAAACAACCTTTTGTAACTTGTGCGGTTTTCCCTACTAACATACACACAATATTTATTTGAAAAATCTGTTAGCATATCAAAAGCAAACCGTAGTATAGGTAAACAGCATAGACAGGAGTCTGTATCATTACAATCCTCGGCTTGGGGTGAGCAGATCTGCAGGTGATGCGTATAAAGGTTGATATATGTTTTCGGGATTAAATTCTGGCGTATTCCTTCTGCAAACCATATGGGTACATCCAGAACTGACTGATCATCCTCATTATATTCTTCCTCGGCTTCTTCTTCTACTTCTTCATCATTGGATACTTCTTCATCTGAAGAATTATCATCACTTTCCGATTCTGATTTCTGATCATCATCAACTTCATTTAAAACATCCTCTTCAAAGTTCTCAGGCAACTGCCAGCCCTGTTCAAGTGGTGCATCTTCACTGATGTTGAAATATTTCAGTGATCTGCAGTGCTTACTGTGATAACCATCTATACTTTTCTTAATGATTGCAAGAACTTTTTCCTTTTGCCTCTTCTTCAATCGGCCCAATATTTTTGCTATGGCTGTCTCCAGACTTTCATTTTGAAGCCATTGGAACAAAGCATGAATACTTTTTTGTTGGCTATTAGTCTTTTTACCTGTCTTTGGTAGCTTTAATTGTGAAAAAAACTTATTGAACACCCTCTTCTTCACAAAGTCATTACCAAGTAACGTTGCTAGCAACGGCAACAAATCTTCTTTTAAACCAAAATTTTTGACCATATATTCAACTCTGTAGATTTTACATTCTAAGACAAACGTTTTTGTCCCATCTATATCTACGGGCTTAGGTTTGAAGTCAAGAGTGTTGAAAGGGATATAAAGAACATTGTAAATAAAAAAGTCCGAGTCATAGCTTAATACAGGGCAGTTTAGATGTCTAGCCATTGCTGCAATTTCATCATCAGCCTCAAACTCACAAACTGTGTATGGAACATTAATGTCTGAGATAACTTCTATGAATACGTCACGAAATAATAGCGGGAATATCTGTAGGCTACCTTGAGTGACTGGATCCAGCTTGGAAACTCCATATATTTTCGACCTAAGTCGGTTAAATACTGTCTTCAATTTCCTCCGCTCATGACTACCGTCGAACAAAACATATGGAGTAATATTACATTTTCTCAGGTTCTTAAAAAAATTACGCACGTATGATCCGTATTTATCGTAATCTCCACCGAACGCAGAAAAACTGTTCACCAATCTATACAGTTGAGCGCAAAGACTGTGACCATCTATGATCAGGCAACAGTCATGAAGTAAGTAGTATTGCAAAAATGCTTCTTGTTTGTAATTAATATAAGTAGTCAAACCTCGAACTCCCATATTAATTATTTACTTACAACGTTTTAAATTTTCGAGGTTATGGTTACTCTACTCTACCTTGTTTTGAAATTTGAAATTTTGAAGATTCAACATTCAACATCAACATTGACATTGCTTGATGATTTTGACAGAAATCAGAATTACCAAGGTAAAAAAAGAAACAAAACAACGTACCGCACTTTTTTTATTTATTTTAACTATTGCATTTCGTATAATTACGAATAATAATAATAGATAGTAATAACTTTTTTCCAAAAGAAAAATTATATGTTTTTCATGTCTCAAAATGCACACCTGCACCTTTGAGGATCTAAAGTACCACTGATGCCGCAATCACGGTAATATTTTAAACAACGTGGCCACCTACTCACCTACAAGTAATTTAATGTATTTACCATCGACACGAAAAGAAGAAAAGAAGTTCTTAATTATAATACTTAAAATTTTTTAAAATCATAAATCAATACTTTGTGAACAGCCAAACACAAACACTTGTGTAGAAGACAAAATATATAACTGATACATGTATGTGTTTGTGTTTGTCTGTGTTTCTTATGTATTATTTTTATGTAAGTATTTACAAAAATAAAAGTATTTATGTACTATTATCCGTTGTCTAGTACCCATAGTACAAGCTCTGCTAGTTTGGGACTAGATGGTGATGTGTAAAATTGTCCAAGAATAATTATTTAGTATTACTTTCAGAACGATGAATCTAACGTCATTTTTTCATCGCCCCTCTCCGCCCGCAACCCTTTCTCGTCCTTCAGTAACTTCAATTTGAACCGGACGCGTGTGTTTTATTTAAAACACGTGTTTTCATAAAGATTTTGTTGAATTCAATTGTTAAAAGGTTACAGTTTCAAAGCTATTACTAGAAACGACAATTTCTGATTATTTATTGCAATAAAAGAAGCGGTAAGTGTTCCAATCGAAGGCGCCATTTTCTTATTAAGTTCGCGCGTGGAGTTTACTTACATTGTTGTTAAATATTTTACAGTTTGATTAAAATGACTGAGGCAAAGGAAGTAGTCGCTGAAAGCAATGGACAGGAGAATCAAAAGAAAGACGAAACTGTTGAAGAAGCAACAGAGTTGGAGACAAGCATCATACGTCAGGTGGAGTACTATTTCGGTAAGTTATAAACTATGCAGCACCGCTGACGTATCGTTTTAAATAGAGGAGACGTATTTGGAACAAGGTCTTCTGCATGCATACAAACATTGTTTATAGTATAATGTACTTACTAGTTTAAGGTTTGTCTTTTTGTGCACACATGTGTTTTAGGACACTTATGAATGGGCCTATATTAACTGTACACCGATTCCCGAGTTCAGTAAAGTATTATCGGGTTTTACTGTTAAATTATCATTCGTTCAGTTTGATTGTGTGTTTACATTAGTCCACCTCTGTGTAACTCTTCATGGATATAGAATAAATAAATAAACAAAGTTGTTATAATATAGTTGTGTTAAAACTATGGACCTAAGAATCACACACAACACTTATGATTATCTACACTTTTCCAGGTGACTTAAACCTCCCTCGTGACAAGTTCCTGCGTGAGCATGTCATACTGGACGATGGATGGGTGCCACTGGAAATCCTCACCAGATTCAACCGTCTTGCCAAGATGACTACAGATACTGATATTATAGCTAAAGCACTCCACAAGTCTACTAATGGTCTTCTGGAGGTATGGTTAATTTTTTGTCTTAAGATAAATCACAAAATTTATTGATTTATGGCACTCACCAATATTGGTGACCACCACTGAAATAAAACTACTTTTTAGTCAACCTGTGACCAGGAGACTGTAAATGGTCTGAAATGTTGGAACTGATAATATCAATATTATGTAATAAGATCCACAAAAACATAGTTTTATTTCAATAGTTATACAGTGGATTTCGGATATAACGACAATGAAGGGACTACTCTAATTTCGTCGTTACATCCAGAAGTCGTTACTGGCAAAGGTAAGAGAGACAAAAACGATAAATTTAACTTCAAAAAGTACACGCTTACCTACCTACTTAACTGATGACGAAACAAAAGGTAAAAGAATATAATATTACCTTGGTAAAAGTCTTCACAATGAGCTGACCATCTGTGTGATGGATGTAAACAAAAGATAAGAAATGTTTGTGAATTAAAAAAGTCTTTGTGTCTTTGGCGGCCGACTGCGGTCGCAATATCTGCATGGGATTTCTAGGAGTTGGTTACAAATTATTTATTAAAAATAGTCGCTAGACCCGGACTCGGCGTTACAACCAAAGTCGCTATAGCCACATGAATTTTGTACTAAAGTATGCTTTAAATTCAAGGGACTTAGATTTAACGTCACTATAGTTAAATGGTCGCTACAACCAAGGTCGTATTAAATGAAATCCACTGTAGTTTGTTAAATTTATTATTAAATACAAACCTGACTCCATGTAACTTATGATATTCATGTCATGATGTTCATATAAAACCACAGCATTTCATAAAGGGTTAACCAATTTTTACAGATCTCTGAAGACAGCAAGAAAGTCAGGAGGAACCCAGAAATACCGATACCAGAGATGAATGAGGAACGCCGGAAAGAACTCAGCAGCAGGACCATTTATGCTAAAGGATTCCCTAAAGATTCAACTCTGGATGATCTGTTGAAGCACTTCAAACAATATGAACAAGTTGATAATATCATCATGAGGAAATATCAGGACCGGTCCACCAAGAAAATGTTATTCAAAGGATCCATATTTGTTACTTTCAAGACTAAGGAACAGGTAGGTTTTTATATTCTTATTGTTTCTCATTTCAAAGCTAAGTTTTGCCTCGAAAACAATGGAATTCTGGACTGCACCTTCTTTTTTGAAGTGTTGCAAATCCTCGTTTGTGAAAATTATAAAATCAGTGAGCGATTGGTTGTTCATATTCATTTTATTCTAAAAAATTTGATAGTATGTTGTTTCTGAGGCTTAAGTTTTAAGTGTTTAATGTTGTATATTGTCATAAAAAAAAGCCTGCATTAATGTTCCTTTAAACAAGCCCAACACAGTTATCTTATTTTGGGGACTGGCTTAGCCAACAAATAAGTGGTTCATGAAGGCGGCTAGCCCCCTAAGAGGAAGGAACCTGTAGTCTTCTGGCTTTGGGTATCCATTGCCAAGATGGCTCATCCATTTTGCCTCAAAAAAGGTTCAAGGAAAATTTATTGCTACTAACCAACTGGAGGCTTTGTTTTCCCCTTAACCATCAAGTCCAAAGACAGCATATTCAATCTAAATTCAATTTCAGGCAGAGAAGTTTATAGAGGGCATACCACACAAGTATCAGGACACAGAACTAAAAATCTTATGGCAAGAAGAGTATAAAGTTTATAAACAAGAAGAATATAGTACAAGGAAGGAGCAGAAGGACAAGCGGAATAAGGAAAAAGAAGGAAAGGAAGTGAGTATGTTACAAAATACAGTAAAAAATAAGCAGATCCAGCAGTGTAATTGGGCTTTGGTATAAAATTCTCAATAGCAGTTCTGAGTTTGCATTTGTGCGTCGTTAATGGCCTGCCTCCTATTATATGGGACCTAAACAAACTGTGGCTGTACATTAGTACACCTCTGCCTACTTCTTCAGGGAATACAGGGGTAATGGTGCATACCATTATGCCTGTATTGCCTGAAGTTACTAATGGTTTACAGTTTAAAAAAGAATTACATATATGGACAAATTTAAAACAACCATAGATTGTTTTAAATTTGATGATTTCTGTGGTTTAGTAGTTTGAGTGTTTGACTGCTGATCCTGGGTTGTGAGTTTTTGCCCATAGAAATAGTTTGTGATGAACATAGTGTTTGTATGGGTGTTTCTTAAGTATGTACAAAAAACAAAGTATGTAAGTATTATCTATTTTATAGTACCAATATTACAAGCTCTGCTTAATTTGGGACTTGATTTGTCCGTAGGATTGGACTAAATTTGTCCCTAGTCACATCTACCTAACGACCCTAGTCTAGAAGCACAAAGCGTAGAAAGAACCATACAGTTAAATACTCTTATCATGTCTGTCTCTCAGATATACATGGTCTTATATGTGAGAGCAATAGTTAGCCAGCTTAAACCTTCAGGATTTGTTCACTTTTACAACACACATCCATTACAGGAGAGGGAGTTTTATATTGTTGCTATCTCTTCTTTAATAATTTGATTACTGATATTAAGTTGTATCAGGTTTTGGGAGGTTATGATTAGTAGTAAAAGAAATGACTTTACTTTCCCCTTGAAAGCTTCACCCTTCATCAAATGATAACTATTTATATTTCTGTTACAGGTTGAAAAGGAAGAGATTAAACTTCCGACAGGAACAGTACTTCACTTCAGTGAAGGCACAGACAAAATGAAGAGGGAGGATATCAAAGAGGCACTTGAAACTTTAGGTAAGAAACTATAATATAGTTTCTATAATTATATATAATTCTATAATTATAATATAGTATAATAAAAAGATACATAATATGTATCTTTTTATGATCATCATCCTGCATGCGTTTTTGCCACCTATGTACGGGTTGGCCTCCAGTCGAACCAGATGCACAAGTATTTCAATGAAGTGTCTGCCATCGGACCTTCTCAACCCAATTTCTGGGCTATATACTTTTTTTATATTTAATACTGTAAGACTGAATAGACTGCTAAGTAGACAACGTCTTGCCAGCCTTTTAATAACTATGCTGGGGTCGGTTTCCATTCTCAACAGGATGTGGCTGAATATCAGTATTAATACAAAGCGACTGCCATCTACCTAATTTATTTAAGTATTTATCCAATTACTCATTAATGTTATTTTTTTAACATAATTATCCATCCATCGCCTCCAGGTGCAGATGTAGCATACATAGACTTCAAAGTAGGTGACAAAGAAGGATGGGTGCGTCTCACAAAAGAGAACACTGCTAAGGAAGTAGCGGAAAAAATGACAGACAACAAAATGAAAATTGCCGACGCAGACGTCGTGTTCAAAGTTTTGGAAGGAGAGGAGGAGACGCTATACCTACAGAAAACTGTCGATGAAATGGCCAAGCGACGAAAGAATATGAAGAATTTCAAGAGCAATAAAGGCAGGAAAGGCGGTAATAAATACCACGGGAAGAAACGACGAAATGATAATGAAGATGACGGACCACCTAAAAAAGTTAAAGCTGCCGACAGTTAGTTATAGATGTCGCTGCCGTGCGCCGGCTCTATGCCTAGCCATAGACTTTCATCTTTGCTTTTAAGTATATTAATTATAATCTTTAATACAAGAAGTATATACTGTTTGTTAATGAACCGAAACTGTGTTAGCCAGAAGTTTCATTTGTTAATTGAGATATTTGCTATTAAATTGTATATTATAAGGATTATATTTAGTCTTTTTCTTTGTTTATCCTCTAAACTTCCGAGAATGGCGGCTTATTTTTGCAGCCTGCTGGCTAATATTGCACCCTAGATAATATAGGGTTACAAATAGGGTAAATTATTACCTTGTGGACATAATTAAATTTATCGTATAATAGGTAATAATGCATTGATTCCAAACAGAGTATCCAGACATTAAAATGAGATAATAATAGAAAAACATATTCTTCTAAACAGCAAACGAAACTGAAACAAGCCTTGTCCCTCTGGCTGGGACGACACTGCGTAACACATGTTTATCATAGATGTGTTTTGGTGTGGTAAGGTTTCTAAATAATAATTAACCAGCAAAATGTAAAGCCAGCTAGTAGGGACCCATGCCTTCCACTGGGTACGTCCAAACAGTGTTGCCAGACGCATTTAACCTTTTATCTGTATTGGAGACTGCTAAAATCTGTATGCCTTTTTATATTGAAATCTGTATGTTCAAAAGAATCAAAACAGAACCTACTTGCCATATGTAGGCTAGTTACTTTGTTCTGCTACTTTTGAAAGATCTGTTTTACAGAATGTACAGAGGCCAGCACATCAAGCTACCACAATCTGTCAAATTTCTTTGTTAGATTTTCAACTTTCACACGATGTATTAAGGTTCAATTGGGAAATTTTGTCAGTTTTGGATAGCTTGACGCTAGCTTGCCGACCAACTGCTGTGCAGTTTGGCAGAAGAATCCTGTTTCATTTAAATGTAATTTATCTTCAATAAATATATACTTAAATAAAAAAATAATTGTTCACAAAAACACAATCAATAGGTACCAATTACTAAAAGTAAGATATGTAAGTACGATATGAATTACTTTCGAGAAATGCATCACGAGAGCGCAGTACTCTCCAATGGAGAGCACACAAAAGTTAGGTTAGGGAATTCCCTCCATTTCAAACTAGTAATGTAATCATATTAAAAAATGAACGGCACGGCTTATAAAATAAATTATCCATAAAAAAATAGACGCAGACAACATTTTTAAATTTTTTTCTTTATTATTTTAACTATGGATGGCGTTTGTTATTTATTTTGATATGTTCCGTTTTAAGCAGATTACGCCAATGTAGTCAATAGAATGAAAATTCTGTATAAAAATCTGTATCCAATGGTAATCTGTATCGAACATCGAAAATCTGTTTATATACGGAGAAATCTGTATATATTCATGTTTGGACGCAGTGTGGCAATCACTGCGTGTATGAATTAAGGTGGACACACACTTGTCCGAGCCGAACGAATCGAATTTTAGAATTCTGTAAATGAAATCCTATGAAACCTCCCACACTTGTCCGCGCCGAATCGTCCGAATCTGGAAGAACCCCAGAAATCCGGATGACGTCATGAGCTTCGACGCGGAAGATGCGGTCGATTCAACCGATGCGCTCGCATTCTGTCAGTGTGACCAGATTGAGTGTTTTAATACTTTTGAGTATATTTTATCGGTTTTTTCGAATACGCAACTATGCAATAAATAATCTGTAATTTTCAAAACAAGACATTCATATAGCAAGGTGTTAAAGATGAAGGAGGTTGTATCAATTTTCATCCTTCGAAAAGAATATTAAAATATAACTCATATCATTTATAGCGATGACTGATGATGATTATTAAATTTAAAATGTTACCTAAGAAAATTTTTATTCATATATTTGCTACGCATGGCAAATATACCAATAAAAATACTGATTTTCTGTCGGTATATTTCAGTATTTTTTGGAGGTGCCTCGGTATTTTCGTAAAAAGATATCTGGTCACACTGTTTCTTCGACTCGGTCGATTCTTTCGGCGCGGATAAGTGTGCGTCCACCTCTAGACTGAGTTTTGAAGACACAAAGTTTAGAAAAAGGTCCGCGGTTCCACGCGGGCCCATTGAGAATTTTGCAAAAAAAAATTGCGGGAGTAATGTCCCTAAAAACAAAAATAATTTATGTAAAATAGAAAAGGTGAAAATTATATAATAAAGACTAATTATTATAAAATGCGAAAGTAACTGTCTGTCTGTTACACTTTCAGGCCTAAACCGCGAAACCGATCCATGAAATTTGGCTACATTTTGTCTCGAAAAGCCCTTTTTGAGACAAAATGTTGTGAAACCGTGTGCAACACCTAGCTTAAAATTATATTTGAAACTTATATTACTTATGTTTCTTGTTTTCTTTTAGACGCAGACCTCAAAAAGTTTACAAAACCATATTTATTTCTTTAACACCTAATAGTTTTATGTATTAAGAAATATAGAATTATTACGTACTTCGTAAATACTATTTAAATCTATCCTCTGTCTACGAAATCTATCGATTAAACTGAATGTCTGAATGAACTATCCAATGCTATGATTGAATGAATTTCAAGATGTCATTCATTCACTATGTCGCGCTCAAACACCGGAACCGGAAATAATGTTGCTTTTATTATGTTGTTGATATTGTCAATAACTCAGAATTTGAGAATTGTGAATTTGTGAGTATTGTGACAGATTATACCTACCCATTTGTTTGTATTATTGATCGTGTACAGCTACAGTGTAATGTGTATTTTAAATTTGCCGAGGTAGATGAGTTTAAATTTGGATACTATACACAAATGTTTTTTAAAGGAACTGGTTTATCTACTTAATGTTATTCTGTAGAGCTCTTTATTTAAAATCAAATGGTTGATTAGATAAAATGTATATAGCTAGTGTTTTTTTGTAATTTTACAAAATGATGTGGTCCTCCAAAATAACACCGAATCGAAAGCCCTGTGAAGAATTTAAAATGGCCAATTATCAGCAGTGTGTAAATAGAGAGACGCCCGGGAGTAATTATGCTGAATATTGTGCTTCTCTGGATATACACAAAAGGAAAGCAGAAATTGGTATGTTTCCTGAACATTACGCTCCTAATTTATATGAAGCTTTAGAAGATGGACATAGCGAATATTATGCTCCTCATATGCACAAGGAGACACCAGAAAGAGATACATTTGTTGATTACAAAGCTCCTTCAAATATATACCAAGACATAGAAGGTGAAATCTTAAACCGTCATAGTCCTCTAAAGTCCGTCAAAGGGACATTAGAAATCAGTAAATACGCTGAATGCTATGCTAATTCAAATTTATGCATACTGACTTCTAAAGGAGACACATTTTCTGAATATCATAATCCTTCAAGTATTTACGTAGGAACATTAGAAGGAGACAAAATTACTGAGTATCGGGCTACTCAAAATGTATACAAAATTATTCCTGAAGCACTTAAAGATTCTCAATATCCTGTTCAAATCCCACCTGTGACAACATTTCAAAATTTAACAATATCTGAATGTCCTTCATCTTTAAATAATGCCACTATGATGCATGAAAAACCTGCTGCTGCTATAGGAAACCCTATTGAAGAAAATAATATATATCCTGTTAATTTGTTGAACCCAAGTTCTGAAGAAGTAGATGTATTCACATTCAGTGCACTGTTACCATGGGAAGAGACTCAGAAACGTATAAAAGAAGCTGAAAATTATAAACCTCCCACCTCAGACAATACAAACCCAGATGAAGAAATGGTTGAAAATCCTTTTCTCCCTGGTATGTGCAGAAGGAAACCCGAAGAAACAAATGAAGATGATTGTTCTCTAATGCTGAACCAATTGAAAGACTCCAAATCTTCTACACCCACCAAGGAGGCAGACACAACTTGTAGTACAAATGTAAATGTACATTTAACTATATCTATTTGGTAAATTGTTTTTTGATAAATGTACCTATACATGACTAAAGTCTCAAAAATATCTTATATGTATAGAATATAATTATATATTTATTTGAAACTAGGGACCTCCCCAGGTTTCACCCAGTTGCAATGTACTAATAACATGCATGTATTATGTAACTTACATATAAACTTTCTTTTTGGAAGGAATTATATAAATGGTAGTGAAAACACTGAAAACTGCATTAAAATCCATTGCATAGTGTAAACAATCTCAGCATACAGTGGGACCGACAGCGGGAAGTTACTTTGTTTTATAAAAGTAATAAAAAACATGCATTTTAATGAACTGTTAAGCGATAGTCCACCACGCTGGCCAGTGCGGGTTGGCAGAGTTCACAAACCGTCGAGAAAAATCTCTAAGGTATGCAGGTTTCCTCACGATCTTTTCCTTCACTGTTTAAGCGAGTGATAATTAATTATTAATACGCACATGAATTCGAAAAGTCAGGGGTGCGTGCCTTGGGTTCGAACTCGAGACCTTCGACATGGCAGTCCAATGGTCATACCGCTAGGCTATCAGTGCTTTTTACTACTACTGCTCTTTTTAATTAACTGTGTAGCATATCCTATTAAATTTGAAGTGCTACATTATTTTCCATTTAAAAATATTTTTAATATTATCTTAATTTATTTTAGGAGGACTGTAAATGTGAAGAAAATTTTTTATGCAGATGCCTAAAGATGCGAGGAAAATATTATGATTATTACAAGCACATGCAGGAGAAAGAATATTATACTATGTACCCACAGGGGAAGTGCACATTGCCTAAGGGAACTGTATTGCATTTCACTGGAGCTTCAGACAACATGAAGAGAGAAGTTATAAAGGACGCTCTAGAAGTTTTAGGTAAACAATATATTATTTTTCAATATCTAAGTATTGGTTTAGTAAATACAATATGATTTTATTATTTCATTTTATATATTTAATCTTCAGATGCAAAAATAGAATATATTGACTATCAAAAAGGAAATAAAGATGGATGGGTGCGTCTCAGTTTTCCACATGAAGCAAGAATAATAATAAAAAAAATGGCAGAAAAAAAAATTAAAATTGACGATGCAGAGCTAATCTTCAGAGTTTTGTCAGGGAAAGAAGAAAAAAGATACTTAAAAAAAGTCACAGAAGATATTTATAAACTACAGCAAAAGGGAAAATCCTTAAACAAAATGTTAAAGAAGCATGGTTACAAATATGTAAAAAATATTAACTAATGATGAGTGATGATCAGAAATATTAGTTATTAAATAATTGATCAAAATTTAGAAAGTAGTGATTTATAAATTTAAAATATCTCAATTCTAGACATTATATGTTTATAATAAGCGGCCAAGAAAAAAATTATTTTAGATTTAGGTATTTACATATAAAATTTCTCAACCTGACCTTAAATTTCATAAGTTTAGAGAAGAGCCAAAAGAAAATTATTTATATTATCGTGTCACAATATTGTTTAAATTCGATTAGACTAAGAATAGTTAATTGTTTTAGATAAGTCCTGTGTCAGTATTGTAATAAAACTAGTCAGTATTATAGTAATAACCACTTTTTTGGTGACATCAAACCTCTGCTTATTATTGAAAGATGGATCCTTTTAATTTTCTTCGTGAAATGATATTATTTATTTCTTTGAAATAAAACTACTTTTTACGGATTTTATCGCGTATATTGATATTATTAATCCCTACGTTTCCGACCCTTTACAGCGTCCATGGTCACGGGTAGACTAAGGTGGTGGGCGTCTTGATGATATAATTACTGACAGCTACCCTACATTTTTTATTGTTACATGATCAATGACATTTTATTACTTATTATTAATTAAAACTAGATGGAGCCGGCATTTCCTAGCTGACGACCTCTGAGAAGAAACGCCGAAACAAACTCAGAGAATCATGGTCTCTTTTAAATTTTAATACTAGATGGCGCCGGCATTTCATAATTGACTACCTCTGAGAAGAAACACCGAAACGAGAGAGTTAGGGCATAGTGGGAGTAATTCCATTCAAATTGGAGCTGCCCAACTGGGGAAGTACCTTCGCCTTGCAGAAAATCGAAGTGAACTACACTGCTTTGTGTTTCATAAAGTGAGCAATGTAAAACTACAAGTGCTCCACGAGGAAACGTGTTGGCAGTGGCGGGGCTTTGAGTTTGACCCTTAAACTTCCAATCCAACTATTCCTCTTTCGTTTTACAATAAATAAGTTGTCAGAGTTTTCGAAATTAGTTCCACTCATTTCCGTGGGACTTCTTTCGTGAGACGGATTACCCTAAAGTGTCACGTTGTTACCGAGATATTTCGAAGTAAAGATCGACACAACGACAATAATTAAAAATAGACTTATTACGTGTCTATAGGATAGGCGTCAGATTGTATACAAATAATCGTTTCCAGGTTGATAATTATTTATTACTGTGTACAGGAAGAGAGTAGGTACATTACACACTACTAGGAGCACGAGAAGACTACCTACTACTATAATTTTAATTATTTGTCTACTAAATCGCATCGCAATGAAACGCTTGGCTTGTCTTTCATGCCGCTGCATTATGAATTAAAATTTCAAGTATTTATTTTTGGGGACAACATCGACGTTTCCCATTTCCTGCCTAGCGGCTATCTACTAATGATACGTTTAAATTCAATTAAACACGTTTAGCCTCATACCCACGCATAATAGACTATACAAATTTATATTTAAATTAAACAGTCGGCCATCTACATTACATTGTAGGAGTAGGTAGTTAATGTTAACCCTCAGTCCCTCACCAAAGTGAAACAATAGAACTTACCTACTAGAATATAGGAATAAAGAGCAATAAGCTTCATGATGACTGGAGTTGCTAGCTTAGATTAAAATAATCCAAGCATGCTAGGTACGAGGAAACCAAAAAACGTTTTTCCGGAGAGGCACTGTAGTAGGCACCAACAGAATAGGCACTGCCAGTTGTCATAGAATTTCATGGAGTACTAACATTATTCCTACCCAGCGGAGGGTACCTACTACTAAACCTAAATTCTAGCACCAGAAGTTTATTTACTTTTGAGAATAACTACCCTACCTAAGAATTACTAAATAAACTCATAATTCACTAGTACAGTCCTTGGATTGAGTCGGTGACTTGTGTTGCTTAGTTAGTTATTTTCTCTGAAAAAAGAAACAATAACATAATAGTTAGAGGTATCTTTCGTAAAATCATTATTAAATGGTAAAAATTAAAAATGTACAGACGCCAGCAGGTCAAGCTATCCAAAACTGTCAAATTTTCCCAATTGAATATGAACCTTACAGTTTTGTATTAAAGTTGAAAATCAATTAAAGAAATTTGACAGATTGTGGTAGCTTGATGTGCTGGCCTCTGTACCTACTCTGTGGTAAAAATGAGGTAAAATTCAAAGATTAAGCAATGGGGCGGTCATTGACCGTTTGACATTGACAGTATTGACTGCAAGACACTAAATTTGTGTCTTTGTGTCATGCTCATGTCATGTCAATTCATGTGACATGTCATTCATACAAAATTACAATACAAAATATTCAACATGGTGTTGAAATGTTGTGGATTTGTCAATTTCTCGAAGTTTTAATTCTAAAACAATAGTTGTTTATGCGTCTATGCGGCCGTCTTGTAAGTGACGAAGATTAATAGTTAGCATAATGAAGCCAGAACAAGTGGAGGAAACTTTAGACAGTGAAAATTCAGCTCCTGTAGCCGGCGATGTGATAGGCGACACCGCTTACAGTGAACGCTTCGTCCTCAAAATTTTATTAAAACTCGCCAATTTAGACACATTAAAAGAAGAAATAAAGGAAAAGGCGTTTGAAGATGACCTATGCGTACTGTGGGACATGACTGCTGAGAGAGATGTTGTGTTATTTCTTCAAAAACACGATGTGTTGAAGCTATTCAATTTCGCGTTACCGATTATTGAAGTTCCGAGAATCATTGAAATTATCGTCGGTATTATTGGTAATATATGTTGCCAGAAAGAAGTGGTGAATGTGTTGATGAAGATGGACAATTTATTAGCTATTCTAATTGATTACATAAACACTGACGACAGTTTAGTGTTAGTTCAACTGTTGAGATTGGTTAGCGCATGTTTGTTCTTAGCAAACGACGAGGAAGTTGAGATTTGGATGGATTTGTTCATAAACATTGAATACTCTGCTGCCTTATACTTTATATTGAATAATTCTTCACATAAAGTTCTTTTGGTCACTGCTTTAGAGAATATAAATACTGTGTGTTCATACTGTAATACTGAGAAGTTTAGGACTAAGTTCTTCACACATTTTGTAACCCCGGAAGCTTTGGATTCACTAATCACAGCATTCACTGAGATTACAGTGAATCAGAAAGAGCTGTGTGTCAAAGAAGAGTTAGAAAGAATTTTAGTTGTAAGTCTTCAGATAGCTTTTAACTTTGTTGGGTTTGAGAAGTCTCAAGAGATCTATAAGCACAGTACAGACAATGTTGTGAATATGATAAATGTGATATTACATTATTATGAGAAGAAATTAGTCATTCAAAAAGAAACTGACACTGATTTGGTTGATATTGTTGAGTCCACAAATACTATAATTCAGGCACTGCAAATTACTTGTGACCCTGATAAATTTTTGAAGTTAGGATACAGCATATGGAAAGCCTCCTGTTCTATAATAAAATCAGACAAAAACGGCTCATCTTTTGAAGAAAATGACAAAGAGGAATTGAAAGAGTTTGTAGCTAAGGTAAAACCACCTTTGGCCTTATTAATTTGTAATTATTTATCAAAATGTACCGACAAGATTCTGCTGAAAGTATTAGATCTTATTGGAGGTGATTATGAAGATATTATTAATTCAGTAACAGATAATGAATTACAATCAAATGTAAGTAACAGAGCCACTAACTACAGAACTAGGTTGAAAGATAATGTGGATTCATAATAAAATAATATTTCAGGTTTATTTTTTTGTTTTATTATAAATATCTATGTAATATTTTAACTAAGAACACACCTATGCTCCATTAGAGTGTAGGGATCCTATGTTCACTTCATGAGACTATATTCTTGGAGCTCCTCTCTCTCCTTCTCGATCAATACGCGATGGCAGTGATCAATATGCGATGGCAGAAACTGACTCATCAAAGATTATTAGCAATAAGCACTTTTTATTGATTTACCACTTATTTTTTCTGAATAGTGCACTCATCATATTATAATTACATTTTAACTTGCACTGAGGATTCCTGCAGTAATCCAATTTTTTCTACACTTACAACAGTAACCAGCTTTTTGACATAATATATTTTTTAGTATTTAGGCGAAGACTGACACTGACTGATGACATTCATTTTTTTAATTAGATTTCCCATGATTTCTCTGAGAGTCAAAGTAAAAGCTTGTAAAAATAGCTAGCTGTGGCCGGACAATCTCAATTACTTCTATCTATACACATAAATAAGATTGAATTATTCGTTTGTAATTCCAAATTAACAGCTTTCATTAAATACAGTACTTATATAAAAAAACAATTTTTAAAATTTTTGTCTGTTTGTTCCGGCTAATCTCGGAAACGGCTACACCAATTTTAACGAGACTTTCACGGGCAGATAGCTGATATTATAAGGCTACTTTTTATTTTAGAAAAAAAAGACTTCTGGGATCACACATGTGAAGCCAGGACGGGCCGCTATACAACATAAAATCTATATAGCCCCAAAGGCCTATTCAAACTCAATTTTAAAATGATTTATCGGAAATCTCGTGCTGTAGCTGTCACTTTACCTTAGTGATAGAGACAACAAGATACCTAACAATAACCTAAAGGACTAATAAAATTGAATAGAAGATGCCTAAATTGAAGAATACTGCTTTATCTAATATCTCCTACACAAGAATGATTTTGAATGAGAGAAGCTATCATCAACTACTTACTTGATATTTTTACCAATAAAAAAACTTGAGAATCACTACCACTGATAGTTGATATTTACAGATTGGGCATATTATGTATACACCTATAATAATATTATAGTACTTTGTTCAAACAAAATCTTCAAAACTAAATTTTTAAGTTTCTTTCGAAATCAAAATTGTGGTTGTGTCAATGGTAGGTACCTACCTACATTAATTTGTTCTTTCGTTCGTGGTTCGGAACTCCAAATATGGTGTTTTTTTTAAATACTTCTTGTCATGGATAGAAGAAAAACTACAATATGTATATAGGATTATATATTTTTTTTACACATTATGAAGCAACATTTACATTACCATAAACAAGTTTTACACCGTCGCGTGCGCGGCGGACTAAAACTATTCGAATGTAACAGTACATAGTAACAAAACAAAGCTCTCTACATCCATGCCTCACATACTGTCACACAATGATATGCTCCTCACATAAAAAAAAACGACACAATACTGAAAAGGAAAAAGGAGATTAATAAATTTACATATATTAAATGTACTTATATACTAACTAACCACGAGCCTACGTGCCCCACAACGAGGCAAAAAACGCACGAACTTTTTTAAATATCAATTTGTATATAGTTTACATAATATATCGTTAGAGATAATAAAAACAGGATAAAGACTAGACTTTACACTGATCAACGACAAATTGGCTAACAGCAACATATCGCGAGGGGCGTCTCTGCGCGGGCGACGCGAGCCTATTTAATAACATAAACATTATCGTCACGTCTGTACAGTCGAAGTCGTCAACTCATATGCTACACAAATATATTCCAAAATTATTGTAACGTTGTGCTCCGTCCAATATCAGTAACGACCCCGTCTGTACGAATCGATAACACTGATCGTAGACGCCAGCAGGTCAAGCTATCAAAAACTGTCAAATTTTCTCAATTGAAAATGAACCTTATTCCTTTGTGTTAAAGTTGAAAATCTATCGAAGAAACTTGACAGATTGGGGTAGCTTGATGTGCTCGTATCTGTACATAAAATAAAAACAAAAAAAACATGTGACCGTTAATCTGTCACCCGCATAGAGACGCTTTATAACATACATATAAACGTTACATGTTACCTACTCAATAAGTTACATAAATAATTTGAATTTAAAACGAGTCTTAGGCTTCTGAATAACATAATTATAGCATGTAGTACCATGACAAAACCCAGTTTCGCTACGTACAGCCAACTAAGTAGCGACCATGTTGTTAGGAGGGTCAACCTCTACAATTTAACGCAGCCACTATAATATGTTGTAATGTTATTTCCTTTATTCTTAAAAGAGCAATATTATGCTCAAGAGGCAACTTCGCGCATTATAACTGAACAGATCATGTAAATATTCAATGATCGTTCATATCGCTATCTTAAACTAACCTCCGCTAAAATCAAATACCTTATAAATATTCAAAAAGTTAGAATGTCTATATTAACTGAACGATATAATATATTTGTGTATGGGCTACAATACTTAACGACATTCAC
This sequence comes from Acronicta alni, assembly GCA_964056405.1. Classification (NCBI taxonomy): domain Eukaryota; kingdom Metazoa; phylum Arthropoda; class Insecta; order Lepidoptera; family Noctuidae; genus Acronicta; species Acronicta alni. Next base: position 2,928,747 of record OZ043916.1, on the reverse strand, counting down.
AACTTTACATTATATATAAACACATTACTCAGGTACATGTGAACATTTTTATATAACAATCCGTTCGGGCATCGCGACTAATGTCGAGTTAGATTGTAAAGGGTGAATATTGGGACATGGTCGGTAATTAGGGGACTGCATAAAAATAATATTTACAAATAAACCGTAGCGGAAAAAGCCGCGGGTGATACGAACGCATGTTGTACCCCTTTGTACCATCAGGGATATGTTTGCATGTACTCTCTGTACACATGTTGACGTAACCGACTGTACGTTGTCTGCATTGCACAACGAATTTTCGGTGTTCGTTTGTCGGAAGAAATGTCGGGAAATAAGCAATATTTTTGTTTTGTATAAATTGGTGTTTAATAACGCACTGCGTCTTAATCTTTCTTCTATTATACATAGTATAAATCCTTCTCACATCATGGAACTATAATTATGATAGTGTACTTTTGTTTGTTTTATGCTTCAAATAAGACGCTTTCGTTTTCGACGAACGAACACAAACAATACAATGAACCTGAATAATTTGGACACAAATTCATCTTCGATAAAAACTTATTCACTTACGTTTCGTCGATAAAAAAATACAATATGCATAAAATACTTTTACATACATAAATTTTATGTAAAAAGAAATACGACCAGATTATAGTCTGGTGTTCAGAATCAAGCCAATTCGTATATGGTCCAATTTTGGCACATTACCTTCGAAATACATATTTTAAATAATACTATTTTGACTGCGATCGATGGCAGTGTTGAGTTGAATCTATTCTCTTAGTCGTAGGAGCGAAAATTGCATGGCAATCGTTCCTTTTCCTGATATAAAGATTGGGTATTTTATTATAATATATTTGTTCGCATACACGATGTTAATCATAGAATCAAGGGGAGCGTTTGTGTTCATTTTGGATGTACTTTTTATATGAAATGCAAAACATATCGCCATGTTTCTATGACATGAAGCATCGCGCTACAAAAATAATAATCATTCTACGATAAACTCTTTGGTACATTTTTGTGAGCAACGACAATATTACTGTGAGTATAAAACCTTACACGCGATTATGAATATACTATACGATACCAAAATACTGTTGATTGGACCGAATTTAATCTTACGTGTCGTACAAACTAAAATTGATTACTCACAATGAGATAACGATGTTCTGTGATAGTAGTCGATCGCGTTGGAGTCTTATGAAGTCAAATCACTGGAATGTTCGCATCGACCCCGAAACACGGAGCGTTCCCACCGCACGGCTGAGCCCCACAAATACATATTGCTTTCATAATAAGCGTATTACTTTAATCCATCAAGAGTAGGTACGATACATTCAAAAATTTTTTGTACTTACACATTCTAAACACGAGTAAATATTTAAACAACCTACATTTCCCCGTTTTCGTTGTCTTGAACGGACAGCTTCAATCGAAAAGGATATCTACGGGGTCCACACAGAGATTAACTTTGTAGAATAAATATTAGGAATACATCTACACAGTCTGTTTACGGCAAAGGGTGATCAATACATCTCGTTTGTGGGGGATTTTCACTGAAATATTGTGAGCGTGAGCAGTGGGTACGCACTGCGGTATACCGCGTCCACTAAAAAGCGATAAAGTGTTAAGATTGGCGAGATAATGTCGGATGCGTTCATGAAAATCCCTTGCGTAGGATCTATTGATAACCTCGACCGGCACTCACACGCACATACGCAAGCGCTCGGCCTGGGAGGCCCGAAGCGGCGATCACAACATTTATCACACGGGGGGATATGAAACTATGGTGATATCGAGATTATTCCACTCCTGGAGGGGCCTACGCGCCGGAGAAGCCGTACACTTCGAGTACTCGGATCTCGAAGTCCCCGCTGGGGCACAGCGGCGGGTTGTTGAAGGTCGAACAGCGGTCAGTCTTGCCGAACCTTATGTTCTCGTCCATCCAGATCGCCTGGCCATCACTGTAAATTATAATACAATATTAAAGTTATGTGTAGTAGATGTTGAATTTGATGAAAACGAACGAGTATTGGCCCACGTCGTCTGAGACCTTTTACGAACCAATTCAATGATGATTAAGTTATTTTGTGCTGTGCGTTATGATATTATTTAATTTCACATCAAACGGTAACACAAACAATTCTAACTGGTAACACAACAGTGGTTTAAATCAGTAAATCACGCTAGGACTCGGCGCCTAAGAACAGTAAATTTTGCATTAAGTTTGTAATTTGTTACTTGATAGGTTAAATAAAAATGTTACTGAAAACTGGACAGGAGTGACATAATACAAGAAGCCTAAGTCTTCTATTTCAATTATAGACAATTATAAAAATAATTACCATTACTTTTATGGAGCTTATGTCAAATTTATATCTCTAGTAAAAAAAGAATCGATATAATTATAGATTATTAATTCCGGTCGCATAACAATACAGATAAAGTAGACAAAACTGTCAAAAATTATCAATTCCCGTCCTTGAATGATGATTTTGACACAATAAAATATTAGACTTAAGGCTCTGAAATAAAAGAATCGTTTGTCTAATAGTATCTACAGGCTCATAAAACAACTTGATATTGGGAAAGGGTCATTTTGAGCACATTAACAAATACATGCTTATAAAATCATTCAATGGTACACAAAAAAATCCGAATTCGGTCTCAAACACTTAAGACAACATCATGATTTACACACTGGACAACACTGTGACGCGACATACCCTCCGCCGATAGTGATCATAGTGTTATCAGCGGCCATGAAGAGAGAGTTGGCGTGGGGGGTCCTGGCGTCTGCCTCCCCCTCTACTTTCTTGTCCTCGAGGCACCCCACCCACGGGTATTTGGCTCGTGCCGGATGCAGGCTGTAACGTGAGTATACTGTGAATGTGGCACTGACCCTCCGCCGATGGTGATCATCTTGGAGTCGGCAGCCATGAACAGTTCGGAGCCGTGCGCGACTCGCTCCTCGCCCTTCCCGTCGGCTCCCGTGGTACATCCCACCCAGGGGTACTTTGCGCGCTCCGGGTAAAGGCTGCAAGCGAATCACGGGTTGATGCAACATGCTATGGTTTTGTACAAGGTTACATGTAGGGTTTAAATTACAACACATTATCCATAAACGGGTTCAATTAAAGTTATACGTTTCAATTTAAAGCCGTTTGGAATTTGCATGCGAGTGCGGTATTTTAAAGGGATAAGGTTTATTTTCCTGTGAGGAATGTGATTGTTCAATGATAATGATACTGGATTTGTACGAGGTTCTTATTCGTCAGTTTATTTTCACAATTTAGTGTTTGCATTGCATTTTAGAAATGCTTATACAGTCTTTTTTAATAGTGTTCATATACTTATTTTTTATATAGGTAAGTATGTACATGTAAGCACCGTTTGTTTGTAAATAATCCAGTGAGATTGCAAACTGACGAATAATTGTGAACAGGCAATCAAAATTACAATACGTTGTATGGTGAAACAAACAGTATGACGTGAATTACACCTTGAATTTTAATATAAATATTTAAATTAACCACATTCAAAGTATTTTGGCTATGCCTACATCGGAACGGGCTATGAGACTATATGATCTAGCACTTTGTCGTCGTAATTTGTAAGTAATTATAAGTTGATTTGTACATGTTAAGGCCTAATGGGACTGACATATTCTTGTAGAATAAAAGTCCTTTATAAAAATAAAGAATTAAAAAAAAAAAAAAAAAATAACCACGGTAATAAGATGAATCATAATTACAATTTACAATGCTGCAATATTTAATCACACTGTATAATAAGCATAAACTAAAATTGCATAAGTAAATTATATATTAATATTATAAATGAATGATATAAATAATTAACAAAACAACAACAAATGTTAAATTGCCATACAAGCGTATGTATCTATATACATATATGTAAGAACAAATAAATAAATTATAAAACAAATAAGCCTGCACACACAGTAAATATTTAATCCAGCATTTACCCGAAGAGCACTAATATTATAATAAAAAAATTACATAAAAATAATATAATACATCATATATACAACATAAATGTATTCTATAACGAAGGGGATAGAACCTATCTGGCATAACGACCCGCCCGCCCGACATATGAGTAGAGATTGATGATAGAGATTGATAAAATGATAAATGATATTTATTTCTGTAAATAAATACTTTAAAAACACTTTTACAAGTCAATATTTTACATATTTTTTTAAGCTAGATGGCTCCGGCATTTCCAAGCTGACGACCTCTGAGAAGAAACGCCAAAATAAGCTCAGAGAATCATAGTCTCTTTTAAAGTCCAGACATAGAACAGTAACAAATATGTGTCTTACAATGTAGGGCAAAGTCTGAAATGGCCTTTTGAAGAAAGAGCCACAGCGGCTTTGAGTAGACCAGTCCCAACTGACGGCACGCATGCATCAGTCATTGTGTAGCTCAACCATAATTTAGGGAGCTCAACAACCTGATTGTCGTTGTACTCATAATTATGTCGATCATTACCTCCAAATGTCTCGGTAACGTGACGTTTTGGGGTACATTGTTACTGACATTTGTTTATTCGTTTATGTGTCCTCTACCCATACATATCAATTTTATAGAGCACCGCGATTTCGAAAACAAAAACAAAATGGCCGCAGTCCGATATGCCAGATTCCATACAAAAAGGTTCAAACCCCTTTAAAAATTGATAAAACAATAAAAAATAAGATACAATAATTAAAAAAGAAAATAGTTATAATGACAACTTGACATTTATGTGATAAATAAAGCACTGCTAAGTTATAGTAGGTAAATAATAAGTTGTTAAGTTACTGAGTATGGGAATGATTGAAGTATTTTTCTATAGAAATTTCAAACTACCGTCTTAGTAAAAATGTTGCTCATGCTGTAAGCGCAGTTTATACTTTTAATAATATTCACACATTGTGTTGTCTGAATTTGATATACTAAATAATACTTGATCGAAAGAGGAAACTAAGCACAGGGCTTAATCATTATTAAGTACAGAATTATATTTTCTATTTCGTCAAAAAACCCGCCCGTAAAAAGTTTCCCGCGCTTACAATATAAGGGCCAGAGTAGGTTGTGAGAAAAGGATGACGCTATTTAATGTGTAGAGCGTCATCCCTCCCTCAATCACAATATGTTCGGAATAACACTTTGTGGTACGGCTTCAGTAGACACGGAAAAATATTGGAGAATTTTCCTATTGACGGTAAATTATCGACCTTAAAATTGAAAATAATTAAAATATGTAGTACGATTACAAAAAAATTATGTTATGTTATGGTCGATTTTGAATTGTCTGCCTAAGAAGACCAAGGTTGCTGAAACTATTTAAGGGTGGTGATTGATTACCTGAAGAGGAATGTCTCCCCGGTGCCGAAGTAAGCCTGCCTGTTGCCGCGCTCGTCCTTCTGGTTACGCTCAAACCATCTCGTGGAACAATAGGCACCGAATACCTGGAAAAAGTTAATAAAAACTTTATAATTATTAATTATTTATTGCAGCGATTTAATGCGCTGCCGCATCATGCTGAGTGGGGACCTTATTGTGATGAACAACGGCGACGTACAGTACCTTCATTTATTTTGTTATTTCTTCTCTTCTTTGTATGTAGTACTAGTCGCTGTTTTTATGGCAATAAAATCTTTCTTTCTTTCTTTCTTCTTTCTATAATTATTGCCTATCTCACTAGTTTAGCGGCCCTAAGGGCGCACTAAGAGGTGTGTTTGATTTCCAGGTCGGACAAACAGTTAATGGGTTTTTCAATGGAATTCTCTGCAGTAGCTCGGAGTTTGGTATTATGCCCGTTGAAATGGTTATTATATAGGCTCGCTACGTTTCATGGGACCTACTAAATATACCGTTGAAATGTGGGTGTATCTAAATTATTAGTACACCTCTGCCTAACCCTTCGGGAACGTATAAGGGCTGATGATGATAATTATGTTATTATGTAATATTGCGATTTTCTTCCTAAAAAGTCGTTTCAGTAATAATTACTGAAACGACGAAGAGAACAATCCATAATTACTATGGATTGTTCTCATCAGGGGTTAAAATTTAAGAATTTGTTTATCGAACAACATCATATTTTTTTATTATAGATCCATTACGTTTCCACTACTGGACACGGGTCTCTGGTCTGAGTTAGGCTCACGCTGAAGTCTGCCAACCCGCACTAGGCCAGCGTGGTGGACTATAGCCTAATCCCTCTCAATCGGAGAGACCCGTGCCCAGCAGCGGGACAGAATATGGGTTGATGATGAACACTTAGACCCGGAACAACTACATGCAGGTAATACAAATATTTGTCCCGTGGCGCAGAGGCCAATCGTTAAGCCACTGCGCCAAACGTGCCGTCAAACTTCGATGGCAAGATTAACCTTTTGACCGCCACGGACGTGTATAGACGTCAAATGAAAACTTGCTCACGACGCCAACGACGGCATGGCACGTCAAAAATACCACTTTTTTTTTACTTCAAATTTTTTTTTGTACATATACCTAATATTAGATACTAGAATTTGTCGCTTGGCGTAGAGAACACAGATTTTTGTTATTGACGTGGCGGTCAAAAGGTTAAAGCCTTGCAACCAGCTCTTCATAAAAAAAAGGGAATTAATAAAACTCACCTCGTTGTTACATGTCTTTATCATGAGCAACGTTGGTTCGTGATGCTCGACGCGCACGTAGAAAGTGGTTAATGAGCAACCATGCTCTTCGGTAGTGTACAACAACACTGGTTGGTACATCGTGATGCGCACCGGCAACCACGACCATAATGTGAACAGCTGCAATGTGAATATGTATTAGAATATATTTTTTTATGAAGCATAAGGTTGCTACTCTAATGTAGCTAATAGTTAATGGTTGCTAACAATAATCTATTTTTTTTTGCTAAATAATTTCTAATATTCTAGTCTTACTTCATGAAAATGAGATAATTAGTTTACTAATGGAAAGTTTCAAAGATGATGTTTACTAAAAAAATGCATTGCATCATAAGATTCAAGTATAAAAATGCACTGTAGTTTTTGCGTTGCTGACGTCATATGTCTTACGCACCCGTTGGGATCGGGTCATTTAATTGCAATATTACAGTAAATTATCATTTTAAAAACCAATTCATTATAATTCATCTATAGATATTTAAAATTATGGAGATTTTTATTTTAAATAGTTGTAGTTTTTTTTTTAGAATTTTCATCTGGCAACATCCTAATGACGTCACAGTTAGTGGTGTTGTATTAGTAAACGTGTACAAGTGACTAGTGCTTGTAGTGCGGAGTCTAAACAATATAAACACATACCCCCTTATCACAAATATGAAATGGTTTAATCCTAGGTTTAAATATTATTTTATAATGGCATATCAAAAATAAACGCAGTGATTTTAAAACCTTGATTTTAGATCATCTTTTGTCAAATAAGGGGAATACAGTTTAGCTTCATTATTTGTTAGCGATAGGGCAATATCTCGAAATAAGACAGTGAGGTAAGATCAATCGATTCAGATTCCAGAAAAAATGCGTCAGCATTATCGTCTGCTTTTGAATTGAAAAAGGAATGACTATAAATCAATTATACATTATACCTCATTGTATATCTTTAAAAAATATCTTGGCTGAAAAATATCAGCAGTTTATATCAATATACGATTTTCAACTTTATTGTCTTTTTATTGTCATTACGAGTTATTGCTCTAACGATGTACGTATACGTAATTTGAAAGAATGACATGTCATGCAACATTAAATATTGAAATAAACAACAAAGTTAAACAGCTCGAGTTAGAGCCAATTTCACAACATCGATTTAGGAGTAAGCAATGTTTACAGGGTATATATTATGTTAAGATGCGTATCGACTAGGCGCAAGTCTGTAACATGTTCGACCGCGGCAAACCTGGAGACCGATTCAATAAACAAACTTATCTATGTAAGGCTTAACATCCTAATCCTCCGAACCTTTTCCCAACTACGTTGGGGTTGGCTTCCAGTCTAACCATATACGGCTGAATATCAGTACCTACATATTTTATAAGAAGCCATCAGACCTCCGCAACCCAAATTTCTGGACAATACCGATATCCTGAGGATAGACTGTGTTGAAGAACCAATCAAAATTGCAACGGCATCAGCGACGGCGCTCGATTGGTCCGTCGTTGAGTGGAACAGATGGCGCCACCGTAGTGCAGTGCGCGAGCGCGGCCATATTCACTTTGTATAGAATCACGATCATCGCACGCAAAACACCTTTTGTAACTGTTTCTTTAGTAATCAATAAATTCAACATATTTTTCACCGAAATAGTCTCCAAATTATTTATTCTGCTGCCGACGATATCACCCCCGTGTCTGGGCACAGACATATTGGTCCATCGAACCGGATTGGAATATTCCGAGGAGCACGCGGTTGGTTGCAGAACTTGCAGAACAAAGTCACGGAAAGCTGCAAGGAATCTACGCAGGAGAAGTCTTCGGTGAGACGTGCCAGCCAAATCCTAAACCCATTATCCTATTCAATTGTGTTAACACGGTGTTCAAATAAAATTTCAGTACATAACGTCGCGAACATTCGTTGCCCGCCCGGTTCATCCACCACGCAGCATCAGATAAGTGACAGTTCCAGCTACAGCCAGTGTAACTGTAAGTACTCCGTTTATCATAACTCGCCGAAATGACTAATGTAGATATGAAAGTGGAAGACCTTAGGGAGCTCAATAGACTTCGCGGAATTATTAAGGGTAGACTCACAAATTTTAAAAAGTACATTAATACGTTAAGTACTCAGACGTTACCTAGTATTATTCACGGAGCATTAAAATTACGTATCGCGGGCATGGAAAACTTATTTAAGGAATTTTGTGACGTCCAAAATAAGATAGAAAAATTAAGTTCTGACAATGATATTAACGTACAGTTGAAGAATAGGGAAGACTTTGAAATTGAATATTATAATATTTTAGCTGAAGCTCAATCCCTTGTTAAAATTTTGGACGATGGTACTTCTACATCCAGTGACAGTGCGTGTACGTCCCATATTAAGCAGTCTATAAAATTGCCGACCATTGCCTTACCTACCTTTAATGGTTCATGCGAAAACTGGTTAGAATTCCGCGATACATTTCTATCATTGATACACAATTCGAAGGAAATAACGAATATTCAAAAGTATCATTATTTAAAATCTTCCCTGTCAGGAAACGCATTATTAGTTATTGATTCGCTTGAATTTTCGGCCAGCAATTATCCAGTTGCATGGGAATTGCTAATAAATAGGTACAACAATCATAAATTATTAATCCATAACCATGTTAAGGCGTTATTTTCATTGCCGGCGCTGACTAGTGAGTCAGCCAGTTCATTAAGAAAAATTATAGACTCTGTTCTTAAAAATATTCGCGCATTGAAATCTCTTGGTGAACCAGTAGACTATTGGCACACACTACTCATATATCTGACGGTTATTAAATTGGACCCAATCACCGAACGTGAATGGGAACAATACAAACTAACCTTACCCGATGAGAGTGATGTAAATAAACCCGGTGTGTCAAAGTCAGCGTTAACAGTGGATATATTATTAGATTTTTTAAGAAATAGGGCTCAAATGTTAGATACTTTGAAATTAACACACAGTAAGAACACTATGCATACACGGAACGAACCTGGATTCAAACGACAAGAACAGTTACATAAGTTACCTAAGACGCATTGCAATATTGCCACCAAGGGTAATAAAATTGAACATTCCTCTAAGTCTACCTTTCAAAAAAGGAACTGTCCTATGTGCAGCAAGAAACACCCATTATATTCATGCCAGTCATTTCTGAATTCTAACGTGCAGATTAGATTGAAATTAGTGCGTGATAAAGGGTTATGCGAAAATTGTTTTAACATAGGACATGCGTCTGAAGACTGTTGGTATGGCCCCTGTAGGAAATGTGATAAGAAACACAACTCATTAATTCATGAGGACGACGGCGTGCCTAATGATAATAATCAAACAAATAATCACGCACTGAATGGTTTGTTATCAGTGGGTGGACAATCCAACGAAACCGGTTCTCTCGTAGGCACGGTCGCGTCCCATCTTAGCACTAATATAGCACACACACACTCCGTACTCAACGTAAACACGCACACAGATAACTCAAGCGATCAGCTGTTATCATCCACGCCAAACGTTTTATTGGCAACGGCACTCGTTGAAATTCTTGACTATCTAGGTAATTATGTAAAAGCGCGCGCAATACTGGATAGCGGGAGCGAGCGTTGTTTTATTTCGCAGTCACTATGTGACAAATTAAACAAAAATATAATACAGTCCACTATGCTTATACGGGGTGTTGGTAACACAGTCACAAAAATCACGCAAAGTTGTGACATCGAAATTAATTCAATTCACAGTGAATTTAAAACACGCATACAGTGCTTAGTGTTGCCTACTATTACGTCAACACTACCACGCATTTCATTCAAAAATAATATTATGTTAAAAACTCCTGACCATATCCAACTTGCTGATCCTATATTTCATGAAAGCAAGCAAATTGATTTACTTATTGGAGCAGATGTGTTTTGGGAATTAATCGAGGATGGTAGATTACGATTGTCAAACGGTCCCTACCTTCAAAACACAAAACTTGGATGGATATTGTCAGGGCCATTATGTGGCACAGAACACACACAACAAACTAGATGTAATTTTACACAATCATTAGATAGTTTAATGCGTAGCTTCTGGGAACTAGAGGAAAAACCTATTAGTTCGTATTCAGAATCATTCTCAAATGAAGACCGGTTGTGTGAAGATCACTTTGTAAAAACAACAAAAAGGGAAGCGGATGGACGCTTTTGTGTCAAAATTCCTTTTAAAGAATCACCCGAGTCTTTAGGAGAAACGTTTCAACTAGCCGAGAAACGTTTTTACGTACTTGAGAAACGATTACAACGAAACTATCAGTATAAAAAATTATATTCAGAATTTATAAATGAGTATATTAAATTAGGTCACATGACACGCATTCAAAATTATAGTACACCACATTACTTTATGCCTCATCATGGTGTACTCCGCGAACATTCCACTACCACCAAACTTAGGGTAGTATTCGATGCCAGCGCACGGTCTAGTAATGGTGTATCTTTAAACAGTTTACAACTAGTAGGGCCACCAATACAGGGCGACCTGATTAGTATTTTGTTAAGATTTCGCGAACATCGTTACGTGGCGTGCGCCGACATCGAAAAGATGTATAGACAGGTCATAGTCGATGAACATCAGCGTCACCTTCAGCTCATTTTATGGCGTAAAAGCCCATCTGATCCCCTGGACGTATATCAGTTAAATACGGTTACATACGGGACTGCTTCCGCGCCATTCTTGAGCTGCAGGTGTTTAAAACAACTCGCGCACGAGTGTAGCAACGCTGACGTCGCCAGAACTATCCGCGAGGATTTCTATGTCGACGATCTAATATTTGGTGCTTCCGACATTATGTCACTCACCCGTAATTGTAATGAAATTGATAAGGTTCTAAAATCAGGTTGTTTTCAATTACGGAAGTGGATTTTTAACTTTAACTTCCCGACTACAGAAGCAATATCTAAAGAATTATCATTAGGTGAATATACACACAGTAAAACTTTAGGTATAGGGTGGCATAATCGTGACGACCAATTTTATTTCCACACACAAGTCGATCACAAACCGGAAATTATTACAAAACGCGTAATATTTTCGCGTATTGCACAAATATTTGATCCTATAGGTTTGCTAAGTCCTATTATAACCACGGCTAAGATATTAATCCAGAGACTATGGTTATTAAAACTAGATTGGGATGAGCCTGCCCCTAGTGACGTCACCCGAGCTTGGGTACATTTTGTTAATGACCTGACCCTGCTTAATACTATTCGCATTCCACGTTATGTGATGTGTAGCAACTATACACGTATAGAACTACATATATTTACTGACGCGTCACAAGCAGCCTACGGTGCATGCGCTTATGTGCGGACATGCAGCGGTGACTCACTTGTTACCGTGAAGCTGTTGTGCGCTAAGGGCAAGGTAGCACCAGTAGCAAGTCCTCTCACCATACCTAGACTGGAGTTATGTGGCGCGCTAATAGGGGCTAGATTATATGACAAAATAATTAAATCGTTACGGTGTCAATTTAATGAGGTCATGTTTTGGACTGACTCGACGATTGTTCTGGGTTGGCTCCGCATGCCTCCCTCTTGTCTTAAAACATATGTGCAAAATAGAATCACACAAATTCACAGCATAACAGGCCAGCACTCGTGGAATCATGTCAGTGGAAAAAATAACCCAGCTGATATGGTTTCACGAGGGTTGAGTTTACAAGCATTGCATGATTCCAGTCTATGGTGGGAGGGACCGCAATTCCTTCATAATGCTAACTTGCATTTAAATATAAAAACAGGGGAAGATAATATTTTATCTACAGAAAATTTACCTGAGATTAAAACTACAAATGTAAACACTTTATTAATAAATAATGGTACCACATTATATTTTCCATTTAATCGTTTCTCACAGTTCAACCGCATGAAGCGAGCTGGGACGTATGTACTACGCTTTATATATAACACACGCAACAAAAATAATAAACGCAAAGGTGAGCTTGATGTGGACGAACTTGATGAATCACTTTTAATGCTAGCAAAATTTGCACAAATAGAATCTTTTCCTAATGAGGTTGAGTCATTGTTAGGAAACACATGTTTGAAGTTAAAAACATTAAGTAAATTGAACGTTTTTTTAGATCATCGTAAATTAATTAGAGTTGGCGGTCGAATTGAGAACTCATCAAATTTTAATTATAATAAAAAACATCCAATTTTATTATCTTCAAAACATTTATTTACTCAATTATTATTTCGTTATGAACATAACCAGTTACTCCATGCTCCACCGCAGTTGTTGCTATACACAATTCGCAATACCTGGTGGCCGGTCGGAGGTAGGAACCTGGCAAAGAAAATAGTACATAGCTGTGTCACATGTATACGAATGAGAGGGAAGATTTTAAGCCCAATGATGGGAAACTTACCTGAGGCGCGACTTGAACCGGGATTTCCATTTCTTCGTTGCGGGGTTGATTACGCAGGGCCAGTCTATGTGTTGAACCGTAAGGGCAGAGGAGCTAAGACGATAAAGGCATACATATGTCTGTTTATATGTTTCGCGACACGCGCTGTCCATTTGGAGTTAGTCAGTGATCTAACATCAGACGCGTACCTGTTAGCCCTAAAGCGGTTTATCTCGCGAAGAGGAAAACCATTGGAAATTTATTCCGACAATGGGAAAAATTTTGTCGGCGTTAAAAATGAATTCACAAAATTTCTAAGTTCTTGTTCAGGAGAAATTAAAAAATACGCCACTTCACAAAACATTAAATTTTCTATGATTCCACCTTACGCTAGTCATTTCGGTGGTTTGTGGGAAGCGGGGGTCAAAAGTTGTAAACACCACTTGATGCGCGTGGTGGGTAACGCTCATCTTACGTTCGAGGAGTTTAGTACCGTGTTAACACAAATTGAGTCAGTCCTAAACTCCCGACCCCTAAATCCTATGTCTTCAGAACCCACAGATCTCCTTCCACTTACCCCAGCTCACTTCTTGGTTGGCCGTCCACTAACCTCACCTGCTAGTCCAGACTTCAGCAATGTTCCAGTTCATCGTCTCGACCGCTATCAGAGGATAGAACAGCTACGCCAGCACTTTTGGACCCGCTGGTCCAAAGAGTACATATCCGAGCTACAGACACGAAGTAAATGGACGGACAAGAATTATGATCTGACGGAAAACACAATGGTTCTGCTCAAGGATGACAACCTGCCACCTTTAAAATGGAGCTTGGGACGTATCAGCAAGACGTTTCCGGGCAAGGATGGGATCTCAAGAGTCGCTGACGTCAGAACAGCAAACGGAGTCGTTCGGCGGTCATTTTCAAAAATATGTCCGTTACTGAATGAAGAGTAGTAACGATTAGATCACATATAAGCACAGGATTTTTATTTTATTTAATATAACTTTTATTTAATATAATTGGAAGCTATACCAGCTTCCAAGGCCGGGAGCATGTTGAAGAACCAATCAAAATTGCAACGGCATCAGCGACGGCGCTCGATTGGTCCGTCGTTGAGTGGAACAGATGGCGCCACCGTAGTGCAGTGCGCGAGCGCGGCCATATTCACTTTGTATAGAATCACGATCATCGCACGCAAAACACCTTTTGTAACTGTTTCTTTAGTAATCAATAAATTCAACATATTTTTCACCGAAATAGTCTCCAAATTATTTATTCTGCTGCCGACGATATCACCCCCGTGTCTGGGCATAGACAGACTGGTCGGCGGGCTTTTTGGACTACTGACTACCACTAACATGTCACTGTTCGTATGAAAACCGGGATCGACGGCTTTCCGTGCTCTCTGAGCCTCGGAGAATCGTGACGTGTTAAGAACGGTTACCCATCCAAAGACTGCAGCTTAAACTTGCAGATCGTTTGATCAGCGTAGTTATTGCTTAGCCTAGAGCTCTTCTATGAAAGGCTATCTACACGAGGATTATAATAACACCTGCACGATAGACAATAGTACATTATTTACCAGGAGAAAGTGGCAGATTACTGGTGCGTTTGTTAAAGTTAAGGGTTGTGTTTTATCTGCAATACCTCGGCGATCGAGCCCAGGACAGAAGTAAAACGTCCTGCTTGATCTATTTTGTGGGCATGTCTGGTTTTTGCTTTGGGTGTGAAACCACAGATAAATCGAACTCTCCCAAAAATGAAACTAAGCTAAGCTAACAAGCTCTACGGATACAAATAGCCATTTTCTTCCCTATTATTAGAGTAGAAACTGTTCATTTCTGGGTAGAAGTGTTCTATTGTGTCTTTTAAATATGTTTTAACAAGTCAATGTTTTAGATTTATTAGATTTTATTAGATGGCTCCTCATAGAAGATTTTACAGTTTTCTAATTTTACTAAAGATTATCGGTACACTGATAACTGGATTAAAGTTGATCAAATCTGGATTGCTAAATTACTAAAACGAACGTTCAACGTTGCAAATTAGTTGAATTGGTCTCTTGTTTGCCGCGCGAGCAATGTTCACGCGTTTTTAGTCGCTAGTCGAGATCGAGACGCGGCTTTATGAAAAATGCTTTGGTGGTTTTGACTTACGGTTACTACAGCTTTTTCTTGCAATTGAGTAAGTACCTTTAAAAACGTTAATTTCTTGGAATAATAAATAGCTGGATACTTTTTATATAAACTACTTACTTAGCTAAAAATATTGTTTTAAATTACGTAATTAATATGTATTTCAATATTGGGCTATAGGAAAGTTATCACCAAGCTAGTACATATAAATGATAGGGACTAATGTATTATTAAATAACTTTCATTCGCCAGACTATGTTTTTTGAAGACAAATCTACAAAAATTTTAGATAATCATTTTAAACTAGACAGCGCCAGCAGTCCGTATCACATGAAATGCCGAGACTTCAAAGATTCCTCTTTTAAGACCAGACATTTAGGTTGAAATTAAGTGAATGTAACAACGAAGACAAACGCCTGGAATGGTCTTTGGAAGGAAGAGCATTGTCCTTGTGTAGTTTTTTTATAAAGGAGTATTTAATGCAAGAAATAAAAACTTCTTTCAATATTATTAATAATGATTGATTTATTATTCTGCCATCTTTATTCAATACTGTAGCT
Source organism: Acronicta alni (assembly GCA_964056405.1). Lineage (NCBI taxonomy): Eukaryota > Metazoa > Arthropoda > Insecta > Lepidoptera > Noctuidae > Acronicta > Acronicta alni. Next base: position 2,912,961 of record OZ043916.1, on the reverse strand, counting down.
ATTTCAATAGCTCCGATTTATTATTAATTTACCTACAGTGACAGGCACAATTTAGGTGCATATTAGATACAGTGACAATGTGGAATTTATAGAAACATGCATACAAATGTGGGGTTCCGTAGGTGTGAAAAGGCTGCTCAAGTATCTATTCTATTGGTTTTAAAATAAGTACTCCAAACTAGTAACTTTATGTTTAAGAAATTACGTAAGTTTAAATATATTTTTCATTATAATTATGTACTTGTTGTTGCTGTTAAAATAATAAATTATTCGAATATCTAGCCTAAAATGTTTTATATTTCGTATAACTAGTTATAACATTATACATTCAGATATTTTTATCTGATTCCTAGTGCTTAATACAAAAGGTTTATTTGCATAAGGGCAATTAGCCTTAATTTCTCTTACCCCTGACAATCACGAGATGGTGATTATTGGTGATATATTAATGGTCTTCATGAGACCCGGATATTAATGAAATTCCATGTCCTGGGACTAATCATAACGGACAATAGTCCACTAAGTAATAATACTTGCACAGTTACTAGAAAACTAGTGTGCAACATTACAGTAAACTAATTTTAATTTAAATCTAACAATAACCTTCACGACCACCATTCAACTTTACAATAGTGACTCAACAATCAGATCAACAAAACAACCACTGACCTACGGAACCCGCCAATTTAAAAACGATCTACTAAAGTGCTCAAATGAAATAAATCTACAATTACAAGTGCCACCACGACAACTATCCCCTGTTACAACACTGGTGTGAACAGAACAGCACATCTGTCAAACCTTTTGTCTCAAATCTGATGCGTGGTGGTGTTGGTCCTTGAATACAGCGTTAGGGAATGGGAACCACAGGGCCAGATGGGCGGAGCGAGGGCTCTGCGAACACCGATGACCACGGTGGGGTAATGATACTAGTGATCAAATGTTTATCGTGATGATGTTGGGTACAGTGGTTACAAATCTCAGTTAGACCAGTGTCAGTAAATGTGGTCGTTCGTATTCAAGAATGTTGTTATAGCCAAAGATTTAAATAGTTGTATTTGCCCTCACCGTACTTATACTGATCGAAAACGTGTCCATATAGAGATGAGTGCGTGCACACATTCCATGTAGACAGAGAACGACAGTGTGCATTATTTAGTATGAGTGAACGAGATAATAACAGATTCGATAGTTCCGATGTGAACCCAGTTTACTTACGAAAACGTGACTATTATTTGACGCGGTAGGCGGCATCTAACGATTTAAATCTTTGTTCAGCAGTGATCTAAAGTTGAGCATAGTTTTATGAACTCGGTTTCTTATCTGTGAAAACATATAACTGGCCTTCTTTTGTTAATCTCTTTACTACCTGTACCTTAGCTTTAAGTTTTCTGAAGTAAAAAGATAAAAATATATTTGAATTCTGTCATATAAATACGTCACTCAAACTTTTCTCGGGAATAGATCACCGCTCGCGCATTCTAGAATACATTGCCTGGACGATGAATTCTGATTCTATTAAATCTACCTACTTTAACAGTTCCCACTTCTTGTACAGTAATTAATGTTTATTTTTGTATGGGAATATTCTTCTATATATTTTAGTTTTAGGGAGTTATTGTATTGGCACTGTACAAAATAAACATGTAGTACAACAACAAATAAACAAACGAACGCACATTAGCCGCCATGCACACTAGCTTACACTTACTTACCATAAAAACGCAAATAAAACGTTGAAATTAATAACAAGCTTATTGATAAACTTGGACCTTCTAAAGCTATGTCGCTTTAAAAGAATAAAATAAATAAAACACCTAGTGACAAGCGGTGCATCTAAACATTGATATATTGTCGCAAGCTCTCAATAGGGGGCGACACTTATTGGTGACTTAATACTTGTATCTTACTTCACTGTGGTCTAGAATCTGCGACTGTATCGCTTGGATTGGGAATACGCCCATCGATAGGGCGCGCGGGCCCGGCGAATGTGAGCCCTAACGGGAAAATCGACACACAGTTAGCACTCACACAAAACAATCGATTACATGCGACCTTCACATCACTAATTATCGATATTCTCTCAACATTTGTTAATTTCTCAAGCTATGCCAACTTGTTATGGCATTTTTTACATCTGTATTTCACACCGGAGTCAAAAAATATCACGCACATGCCAATCAAACACATTGACATATGTTCAATTATTATATAGAAAATATATTGTACATAGAAGAGAGACACACTTAAAACAATGAGAGAAACATGAATAAATCAGACATTCAAAGCGAATGATATGAGATCTCGATCCTTCATTCGTTTTAAATTAACTAATGAGAATTAAAATCGAATCGTATGATAACATCGACGGACACAACAATATATTCATTCACAAATGTTGGCTACACTGACCGAACATAACATAACGGTGGTTGGACAAACGAAACAATATGTATCTGACATAAATATATTATTAGACTGGAATATCGAATTTGTATAACAATTCGATTTAATGTTAGTCGTGTTAGGGTTACAATCGAATGAATTTAATGATAAATAAAAGCCAAAGCCACGCCTAAGTCGTCGTAGTACAATACCATTTGTTTGCACGTTTCCTCAGACATTCTCTGCGAAACAAGTAAAATAAACCGATATACAAATATATTCTTGTATATATTTGTGATTGTGCAGTGTGTAGTTAGAAGATATTCATCGTGACTGTTAGCATCAAAGCTACCCGTAAGCAGAACATATACCTATACGTGGCTATTGCATTTACTGGAAAATAATCTCATATCTTATTTTCTTCAAAGAGCAAAATCAACTTTTACAATCGAATATACATATATAAATAGGTATAGATACACAGGCTGCTGCTACAAAATACATAAGATAAAATATCATATTATAATGATATTAGTACATTAAAATATCAATACCAATATTTATCTATGAAAAAATGCTTCAGTCAGTACAAAAAATGTTTTTGTCGCATATTTTTTACCATTCCCACACAATTACCCTTTAAAAACACACATTTTAATCCCTAGCAACATTACACCTGTCAAAGAAATGTCAGATTGAGTAAAATTGACAGTTATGAAATTAGGGTTGCTACATACCTCGCGGATTGTAAGTGTATGTGACATCATCTGTATGTTGACTTGTGACTGGCTGGTGGGCAGGTTGTCTGAGGATCGGGAGCGGACGAGCCGGGAGCCAGTGATCACCTGCTTGGACTTGAGTGTCATTTCCGTCTTGATGAACACCCGGGATATGTACTGTGAACTGTAAAATACGTATTTGTAAATAAGTTTTGTCATAAATAGTTTTTAGTTCAAGGCAGTTGGTAATTACTAAATAAATACATAAATAACAATAACAAGGTCTTTAAACATTAAATCTTTGAAACTACACCAATTCGGATCTTTTACAGTGTTTTCACTTCATTGATATAAAACTTGAGCAACGTTTTATTACCAAAATCCTACTAAACCTAATACAGATTTATAGCTGAACTCGAGCATATAAACCCAAAAGTAAAAGAGCACATATCTTCATTAAGCTGACTTCAAAGGAAAACAAAGCATAATATTAAACACGGTACAATTCCTACATTAACATACCAAATCTAATCCGTACCTATATTCAGGATTCTCGTCATTTGCATACTCCGATTGAGACGAATTAATTATGCATTCGACTCACACAACCCCCTAATGAACCAAATTTTGTAAAGGAACAACTCTCAAGTAACGAAACTTGCACTGAATAAATGGTGATTATGAATTCAGCGTTGATTAGTAATATAATTTTAAATTTTCCAACCACTTACTCTATGAATAATTTCGAACAAAATTCTAACAAATTAAATATTTTATCAAACATTATGTACAGACGCCAGCAGGTCAAGCTATCCAAAACTGTCAAATTTTCCCAATAGAATATGAACCTTATTGTTTTGCATTAAAGTTGAAAATCAACCAGAGAAATTTGACAGATTGTGGTAGCTTGATGTGCTGGCCTCTGTACAGAGGCCAGCACATCAAGCTACCACAAAACACAAACTTTAATGCAAAACAATAAGGTTCATATTCAATTGGGAAAATTTGACAGATAGCTTGACCTGCTGACGTCTGTACATCCGCGAATAAAAACTTAAAGAACATTCTTAATAATTAGTTCCTACTTTCCTGGAAAATAATAAGGGGTGTATTTCTACCATATTTAGTATTATCGTCGCCTATCTCTGTAGGAGAATTATCAGTAATTTACCATTTTGATCAAAACATGGTTGATGGTCAGCTGGGCTAGAAGGAAACACCTTTGAATCCACGGCCTGGTTCAGTCGTAGACTCAGATTATATCATTTATTGCACATAATTCAGAGGATAATCTCCACGTGGGATTTTTAGCCAACCAGACATGATGAAAGGTGACCCGACTCCGGGCAGCTACCGTGAGTTCCATAACAGAAAATTCAATAACACTTGGCCCTCCGATCTGGGACTTAAATTAGCTAAGTAAGCGTACTCAGCTAATTTAATTATATAGTTTACATTGGTCTGCAAGTGCAGCTAAGAAGCGTCTTAGCTGCACTTACAGACCAATGTAGCAGTTTATATTATAAGCCCAGATGAAATAAAGGAGCTCATCCCTGAAGAAATCGTGAGGCAATCCTGAACTCTAACCTATCTATGACGAATACAATGTCCCCAGTACAGACGTAGTGATACTATAGCCACAATTAAAAAAAGAAGGCAGTTGAAGCTTGAACAGTCGAAGTCAACACCATCATGCTTACCTTAATGCCCTTATACTGAAAGCAGTCCTTAGCAGTTTGGTGGGCGATGCAGGCATGTTCCTACAAAATTTGTCTATCGCGTGGTCGACGCCGTTCTTCGTTGCTTCAGCGTACCATTCAGAGTTCTGGTTCGATGCGTGCTTGTTGAACAGGATGAGGATCGATAATGCCACCCTGTAGAATACCTGTGGAAAATCAAGGGTTTAATCCTATATATACTACTATAATATTAGAAATGTGAAAGTTTCTGAGGATGGATGGATGGATGTTGGTTACTCTTCCACGTTAAAACTACTGAAGGAATTGTGATGAAACTTTACAGTATTATTACTTATACATCAGAATAAAATATAGGCTATAATTTATAACGATTTTGAGTTAATTTGCCATATTACAAGGATAATTAAAAGTATTTTTTTCCCGCGGCCGAAGTTGCGGGCAGAAGCTAGTGGGGATATAAATTTGGTTAGAAAGTGCGCGGACGCATTCTTAGTCGACGTTCATATGCGATTGCGAACCTTTTTCCATGCCCTCTCGGCTATGGAATTATTTCTTGAGAAGAAAGTCTCTAAATATCTTCTCTAGGCATAGTTAGTTTTGGATCTTTACACTAGTAACTATTTTCTTCTAGCTAGATTGAACTTTTGAAATTCAGTACAGGCTTTCCATTAAATACGGCTGTTTGCACTTCTGATACTTTCCTTAAGCCTGTTGATGCGTTCTTGTCAAAACAGGATTAAAGAGATTTCCTCTCACGGAAGAGTTTGGAAGGGACCGAAAACATTTTAATCTCATAAGTGACGAATTTAACTCATTTTAAAATGAACTACTTACGGATGTAAGTAAGTTTGTCTGGGTGTTTATTATATAATTTAAGTATGTTTACAAAAAAAAGTATTTAAGTATCCATTGTCTAGTATCCATTGTCTAGTATCCATAGTACAAGATCTGCTTAGTTTGGGACTAGATGGTGTTATGTGAAATTGTCCTGGAATATTTATTTATTATCTCACAAGTCAGACAGAGAAACTACGTTTTTATAAGATCCCCTAAACTAGCTTTTTCTATTCTGCGGTTTTTACTGTTCTACTGGTAAAAGTACCTATCTAGTAGTAACCTAGTCTTTCGATGTGTTACCTTGATCCCTTCATGGAAGAAGCAGTCGAGGACTCGTACGAGGTGCGGGAAAGGCAGTGCGGCGAGGATCCACCACTGCCAGTCGGCGTAGATCCGCTCAGGGCCGATCGCTCCGGACAGCCTCGACAGATGCTGTGCCGCTGACTTCTGCAAACAATTTATAGCACTGTACGGAAACTGTATTGATAAGTCTAAGTTTAATTTTGCAATTAAACTTTTTTGACCCTTATACTGCCAACCCAACTATTCCTCTTTCAATACAGGGCCGGCAACGCGCAAGTGATACTCCTGGTGTTGCAAGCGTCTATAGGCTACGGTAACCGCTTACCATCAGGTGGGCCGTATGCTTGTTTGCCACCTTAGTAAATTAAAAAACTACCTGACTGTTTTGCCATAATGTTGGTGGCAGAAGGGTGAATATTAGAGTTGTACCTACGTATTTTTAGTGCCACATCATAAAAAAAATGTCCAATAAATAAAATGTTTGGGGTGGACCACCCTTATCACTTAGGGGTATGAAAAATAGATTACAACCGATTCTCCTACCTACGACCTACCGGATATACATAATTATATAATTTCATAAAAATCAAATAATTTTATATATACATAAAGGTAGATAAAAATAAATTAAGAAAAGTTTCCTGTAACAAGTCAGGTTATGTTCTCTTAAGTTTGTTTTGATTTCGATTTACATATATGGTACTCATAAAGAAAGTGGGCGCTTCCTTACTTGCTTATATGAAGTAAACAAATAAAGTAAAAAAGGTTGATTGCCGTCGATGGGCACAAAACCAGCGATTACGTGCCATTAGTCACAGGTCTGATGCAACCTTTGGCACAAATCTGAACTTGCAATTAACATTTATTTTTATCGAATTAATCGATTAAAGTTCAAGAGAACTGATCGATTTTTACCTCAATGGTCGTTGCCCTCGATGTTTATTATTCATAGTCGATATATAGTGGTGTGCTCTTCGTGATATAGTTATCGATAGTTTATTGTTAGATCACGTCGGTGTGGTCACACGTGATGTGTGAAATAGATGCGATAATTATATTACTTACATAATAAAGTCGTTTAGATAGCCTTAGTGATTCATTCTAATTTTGTGGTCTTAGCATTTTTATTGGTAATTAACAGTGAGTAGTTTTTGCTGTAATATAACGCATATTATGTGAGCTGAGAATACTTAACGGAAAGAAAGTAGGATTAAATTATGGACATCATTTTATACCTTATTTTAATTATATAAGTATTGCACCGAAAAATAAAATGCAATATACATACATAGCTATATATGTATATGGTTTATGGCGTCTGGTTGTCGGATGGCTGGAGGCATTTGGTGCCTCGCCACCTAGTCCGGTTAAGTTTTCAAAGCTCCCTCGAGCTAAAAACTATGTCCGTCATATAAAAAAAAAAAAAACTGGTTGTCGGCATATATAATTTGGATTAGGTACTGTCATGTCTTTAGTGACACTCTCAAGATTAAGACAAATCCATTGACGTGAGAATCGTGAAAATAGGCCCACGCGTTTAGGCTCTGGTGTGCCAGAAAGGAACATACATACATAGGCTAATAAACAGATTACCCTCCCTTGCGTCGAGCAGTCGGGTAAAAAGTACTCTAGTGAGTCTGTTTACTCGATAGTAGTCATCAGTAAAGTCAGAGCTGGCGACACAGAACCGTCGTATCACGGTACCATAATATATTCACGTGATTAAAACAAAGAGAATACCTCAAGGCACCCCTAGTTGCGTGTCCCCCAGCTATAGTACAGTAATGGGCTCGATAGCGCCACTTCTGTACGGCTTGCACGCGATGTCTTTTGTTTAAGGGGTACTACATACCACCCGACTACCCCTTCGTGGTTGTTCTATCGACCAATGATGCCTAATGCTCATTTCAATACAGTTCAAAGGGAATAGTCAATTTTAGAGCGATTACTTCTAAGAACGGGGACTTTTTTGTTGTAGGTACTACGATGACAAACAAGCTTACCGCGGCCTGGTAGTAAGCGGCAACCGCAGCCCATAGTACGAGCAACACCAATAATATCACTCGCGTGTTTTCATAATGAGACCTCAGTATTAATTTGATCAAATGATCACTTGGCTTACCAAGTGATCATTTGATCAATTTTTGCGAAGTCATCCCTTCGTTATCGGAAATCTTGGCGAAGTTGTACCTGGATATGTTACTGTTACATCAGTTCCACTTACAGTACATCATTTTTTTTTTTTATGCGATAGGTGGCAATCGAGCAGACGGATCGCCTGATGGTAAGCGATTTCCGCCGCCCATGGACACCCGCAACACCAGAGGAGTCACAAGCGCGTTGCCGGCCTTTAAAAGGGAGTACGCTCTTTTCTTGAAGGTTTGAAGTTACAGTTACAGGACTGCCAAGTCTAAGGTCTCGAGTTCGAACCCAAGGCACGCACCTCGGACTTTTCGAATTCATGTGCGTATTAATAATTAATTACCTATCACTCGCTTAAACGGTGAAGGAAAACATCGTGAGGAAACCTGCATACCTTAGAGATTTTTCTCGACGGTTTGTGAAGTCTGCCAACCCGCACTAGGCCAGCGTGGTGGACTATAGCCTAATCCTTCTCATTCTGAGAGGAGACCCGTGCCCAGCAGTGGGACAATGTATGGGTTGATGATAACATCAGTTCCGAGGACCAAAGCCTATTCGAAGAAGATATTTTTCTATTGAATAGTCTGTCTTTAAATCAAACGTACATTCTATCTTAATATCAAATTACGCAGATACGCAAGGTAATGTCAGAGCCTTAAGGAATAATTTAAAAGGCAGATTTATTCGTTTGATTGTAAACACTAAACAAACGCACGCAACCACTCCGTCTGATATGAAAATCTAATGTTTTCCACAGACTATTAAGTTTAAGTTAAGACAATAGGAACCACTTTTTAAAATCCACGTGAGCCGACGAGGGTATGTTGGACTTTAACCAAATGATAAGTAATTATTAATATCCACATTGTTGCAAAAGCTCAGAGGTGCGTGCCTTGGATTCAAATTCAAGATTTACGACATTGGCAGGCCAATGGTCATATTACTAGGCTATCACTGCTTGCGCCGGAGGGCGCAGACAGACCTCTGGCCTTTATGAGCTGTGACCAGATAATGGCCCAGAGGCGGCACGCGTGCCGTTAATTAAGGAAAGGCCTTGCATATTAAAGGGGTCCAGCACCACAGCCTGTCATGATCGTGGAAAATTTCATGGATCCCATGACTATAGGGCAAGTGAAAGCAAGTGCGGTTTATTCGGTACGAGTCCCAAATATCCTGCCACCTCCCCGGGTGGCGGAGTATCCATAAGGATTTTCCGTACTATAAAAGAAAAAGCCAACACTGCTTCTATGTGTATTTAATTGAGGTTTATTCTTGTAAACTTCTCTTTGGGTCAACATAATCGATCATTATGTCTCAACAATATAACCTGTTTACTGAATAAGCAACTATAATGTCACAGTTTATTGCTCTGCAATTAACTAGGTTATGCATAACTACAGGGAAAATCTTAATTGAACGATAAACTAGTTGTTATCGATCTTGTTTATGTACTTAAGTGATTTATTGGTAATTTTTTCACAGTCAAAGGTGGGGAGAAAGTTCAACACGGGGCAAGGTACTACTAACAATTGTAACAGGTGACGTATTGTGCTTAATTAGAGTTATTTTACACGTACTGTAGATATACGTCTACAGTTATAAATCTTGTAAATATAGGTCAGAGTTAAGCTGCTTTAATTTCAAAACCTGGGTTTTTATGATTTTTGTAATAAGGGGGATGGAGAATTTTATTATTATAGCTATTTCGATTTGGGTTTTCAAAACTAGCTATTTCGAAATAGAGGTTGAATTACTTCTTGCCAATTCTGATATCTGACATCCAGGTTATACCGTCATCTCGGTGGTTTGCCGCGCCTCTGATATGATATGATGATGATATGATAATAATATGATATTTATTTTCAAGTCAATGTTTTGAGTTTTTTTATGCTAGAAGGCGCCGGCATTTCCTAACTGACGACCTCTGAGAAGAAACACCGAAACAAACTCAACTCTGGTTAACTGTCTCACTATCTAGCATACAAGCAATGCTTAGTTTGTGACTCAATGCTAATGTGTACTGCAAATGTTACCTTTGATTAACAAACCTTATTATTATTATTAATTATCATCTTTTATAATATCACAACCTCACGGTTATCGTCCCTGGTTGCCATGTCTATAGGTTCCCGCTTAGGCGGGCCGTATGCTTGTTTGTCATTTTAGTCATGAAGAACAGAGATCTATCTAAAATGTCAACTTACGGCATGTTTCTTAGCGATCTGCATTACAGTCTTCCATGTAACTTCGTTGAGTAATTTCGTTTGCGTGATAAACATCTTTTCCTTGGACGCCACCAAGCTCGCCATGCAGTGGTAGCATTCTTCCTCTGTGAACAAACAAAAGAAATATGGTTAGTGATCAGGTTTACCCTCAGAATCAGGTTAGTCTACAGGTTGTAAAACTTCTCGGACACTGTCAAGAAAATATCTTAGGTTTGCGGGTATACTATCTTCGAATGTTTGCCTACATTGTTGAAAGCAGTATTTTTTTTTAAATACAGTCCCGTTTGGAAGAAGTTCTGTGTCACGGAGGAATTTACAATAATACTAGCTGACACCGCAAACGTTGTTTTGCCATAAAAAAAAATATTTAGGGGTATGAAAAATAGATGTTGGCCTATTCTCAGACCTCCCCGATAAGCACAAAAAATTTCATCAAAATCGGTCAAGCCGTTTCGGAGGAGTATGGCAACGAAAACTGTGACACGAGAATTTTATATATTAGATGATTAACGGACAACAGTACACCCAGGCTTTAAACAAATATGCAGTCGCCAAATATTCACGTAATGCCGGCAGTGCATTTATCTAAGAGAGGTAGGGCAAAGTTCTCCTACTATATCATTGCACTCAAACTGGAGCTGCCCTATTGGGGAAGTACCTCCGCTTTGCAGAAAATCGAAGTTAAATAACACTGCTTTGAGCTGTGTTGTGTTCCTAACGGTGAGCAAGGTTACCAGTGCTCCGTGAGGAAACGTGTTGGCAGTGGCCTTTATACTGCCAACCCATTTATTCCTTTTTGTTTTGCAGGGTCGGCAACGCGTAAGTCATACCTCTGGTGTTGCAAGCTCTATAGTCAACGGTAACCGCTTACCATCTAGTATACCGTATGCTTGTTTGCCATCTTTTGTATAAAAAAAACTATTGCGGCCTCATAATTTTAAAAAACAACCACATCAATAGATACTCAATGTAATTTTGAAGCTCAAATCCATTTCAAGGTGTATTTTCCACACCTACGCTGAGAAGTAAATAAGCTTTGTTCGATCTACTATATTGTATATAATGTTCAGTGCTGAATAATGTATGTGCTAGTGTTTTGGCCGTTTTGCCAAATGGTTGGCAGTAACGCATCTAAAGGCAGTTATGGTTCTGTTCAGTTATAAAGTGGTTCTATAATTGTGTCATGACTATTTTGGAAACGCTTTGGGGAATGGAAAATGGTGGAAACTTGCAATTGGTTTATTTGAAACTAAACTGAAGGGCAGTGCAATACGCGTGACTTTAGAACATTTGAAAGATTTGAGTTTAAAGTTTTCCTGATAAAGATAACGCCATCACGCCTGTATTCCCCGAGGTTAGACAGGGGTGTACTAATGTACACACATAGTTAGCTGGTATGTTTTAGGTCCGATGCGTGTAATAGGGGGCGAGTTTATTGCCTTCATAGTAAACGTTCTAAAAACGATTTCATTTTATGTGTCACAAAACTGTGTAACGAGGGAAAAGGGGTGTAGGAAAAACCATTTTTTTTCTACGCAAAATATTTTTTAAAGTCGAACACGAGTTAAACACACATAAATACGTTGTTTAAGTTATACTTAATTAATATGACTAAGTCAGGTGTACCTACAGATAAATCCAATTTTAACCTGTCAAGCATCAAATTATAAATACAATTAGGAATGCGTCACAGTGAATTAATTAATAGATGTTTAATTAGCAATTTCGCATTATATAATATGAATAGAATAGAATATTTGTTCTATATATGATTATCTTTTAAAGTTATTTAGAAAAGGAAAAATTGGACCGCGGGCAGGATTCGAACCTGCGTCTTCTGGTTAGGTACACCAGACGCTATGACCACTAAGCCACCGCGATACCTACCCGTCATGTCGAATTTTTCCTTCACATACTGAATTTACGTCTTTATGGTGACGTCAGTAACATCTATTGAAATGCAAGTTTTTGCTTTTCAACCGACACAACTTACTTTACAGTTAGTTAAATGTCGAACGATGCCGAACCTTACCTTGTAACTATCTTTTTGTATATTTTTGGCATTTTCCATGCTAAGATTTTAAAGTTATTTAGAAAAGGAAAAATTGGCGGTGGCTTAGTGGTCATAGCGTCTGGTGTACCTAACCAGAAGACGCAGGTTCGAATCCTGCCCGCGGTCCAATTTTTCCTTTTCTAAATAACTTTAAAATCTTAGCATGGAAAATGCCAAAAATATACAAAAAGATGATTATCTTTTGATCGAATCTATTCGCTATTTCTTTTTATTGACGTCTGTGGTGTGAGACTGCTGATCACGAGGTCGTCAGTTCGACTCCCACGGGACACAAATATTTCTGTGGTGAACATAACTGTTTGTGTTTTTCACTCATGTTTTTACAAAAAAGAAGTGTTATATCCATTGTCTAGTACCCATAGTATAGACGCCAGCAGATCAAGCTATCCAAAACTGTAAAATTTTCCAAATTGAATATGAACCTTATTTATTTTGTATTAAAGTTGAAAATCAATCAAAGAAATTTGACAGATTGTGGTAGCTTGATGTGCTGGCCTCTATACAAGGTCTGCTTAGTTTGGGACTAGATGGTGTTGTGTTAAAATGTCCTAAGATATTTATTTATTATTTTATTAATGAGAAGAGAAGACCATTTCTCACCTAGACAATTAGAAATGGAAACTAGGGTTTAAATCTTAAAAATGGCCTTATTATGGCGGAGGACGATTGTTACTTATATACAAATAACTATCTTTTTCCAACAATTCCCCGACTATTACTAAAATAATATAATCCTAACAAAGTTTTTTCATGTTGACCGTACAAAGTCTGCTTGGAAAAAAATATAGTCCGAAACGCCACTCAAAAATATGAATAATAATGAAACTACTGTTTCGACCGGATTGGACGAACGTCAGCCGCCGAATCGCCTACTAAGCCGTATCTTTAGCTACAGCTTTCAGCATTTTCATTAAAACTTATATACAAAAATCTACATTACAACATTGTATGCTATCACATACTGTAGTGTAGTGTGTGTACTGTAGTGTGTACATAAGGTTAGTCTGTTTGTCGGTCACTGACCTGTCGCCTTGTTACTGACACAGTTTTACCTCAGGTGATTCTTACGACGCGCTACTAAAGATAACAGAGTGCTCACGTATTATTTACAATGACAAAAAAAAAACTGTGCTAATTATGTATTTATAATAATATGTATTAATAATTCTTTATTGTAATTATTCGGTTGAGAGATTTCTAAGGACCTAAGGGTCTACTCCCTATCTCCGTCAACGAAGTTACGAGCCGTTCGAAAGTTCTCCGAAACTTAGGAGTCCGATAAAACAAGTATCAAATTAAATTTTTCTAACGGATAGAAACACATCGAGAGTAGGGACAACTGTCAAATTGTGTTGTCATTCATTCTTAGTTCGGGCCCCAAACGAATCATCCGTCCGTAGGTGATATGGAGTAGGAAACGCCCGTAACTAAGGTCGAAACTACGGACTTCGTGCTTAGGGAGTAGACCCCCTGATTCCAGAGCTAGGTTAGTACCTGCGTTTCAGGAGTCAGTGTCTTCTTCCTAATGTTATGGTGCTTATTTAATACAATAAGGAGTACAGTAATTATTGAAAGATTTTATATATTTATTTATTTTATTTTAATACTTTTTGCACAAACATAGTGCAAAGGCGGACTTAATGCCTGAGGCATTTTCTACCAGTCGACCATAGGGTGATGCAGAGACAGAAATTGAAATAGGACTATCGGAGAAACCTATGTGGAGTACTATAACAAATAATACGCGGAAATTAATGAGAGATGTGTCACTGTACACGGAGAGAAAACTAACGCTACACTTGCAAGGCTATTAAAAATAAAAAGCAATTTAGAAGCATCCAGGTTAATTGCTGCAGGGACACACCGCAATCTCCCACTGTAACTCAATTAATGGACGCCTGGCGCTGTTACTGCGAAATGGAAAAAAAAAACAAAGCTAGATAAACTCCGATCTCACTGGAATGTATAAAACATTTCACTCTAGTGATGTGTATACACCGGAGAATTTAATATAAATCTGGCGAATATAATTTAAAACGTAAATATTTATTTGTGTAGGTGGCGTAGCATTTGAGAAGGTCAATGTGAGTATGAAAAGGGAAACTGCGGTTAAATTTAATTATGTACGAACAATAGGAGCTTAAAAGGTGCGTACATAAAGGAAAAGGGTACGCGGGATATATTTTTAGGGTCAAACAGACACACAATAATGATTTGGCAAAGACTGACCGAGGATCGTTTCATAAAACTAATAAAAGCTATATTAAAATGACCTCACGAAGCCTTTAACGACTTTACGAATAAGGATGCAACACTTTATTTGCAAACAAGTATCAAAACTTCAATGTTCACATCTGACCTACTTCTTTATCAAGAGGACGGGATACACGGGACGTCCTGTGATTTTCCCGTCACTAGTGCCTCAGAGACATGACAAACTGGAGTGAGACATCCAATTTGCAATCGACGCTACCGCGCACCCTAGAGTCAGAAATCGGTTTCCAATAACAGATGTATGCGTTGGAATTTATTGCTGTACATGTTTCATGATAAAATATGAGGCAAAGGAAAATATTATTAGTTACGTAATAGCTGATAACTCCGATTTTATATTTTCTCAGCAGCAGGCCTTTTTTATACTTCCATGTTTTTTTTATAGGATTTTTATTTTAATTCAGATTTAGAGTTGAACTCTAAAACTGAATTAATATGCTTCTTGTTGGCGTACTTAGGTAGAATGTCAGGAATCGCATGGTATGAAAAAACAAATGCTGTTTCCATTCTTTGCGAGGGATTTTCAGAGAAATAAAGCTCCTTTTGGTACAATACGGTAAAAAAATAAATAAAACGACGGATGCTACTAGAACGATTGATTAAGTTATGGAATATTCGGGAGCCATATATTGCGTTCTGAACTGAATGGCTTATATCCTATCTTTTCATAATTCTACTTTGCAACTAGTGTTTGATGTAATAAGAATATACTAATCTATCCATAGCCTTTTTTATACCACAAAGGTGGCAAACATGCATACGGCCCACCTGACAAACTTGATGGTAAGCGTTTCCCGTAGCTTATAGACGCTTGCAACACCAGAGGTAATTACTTTCACGTTGCCGCTCTGTAAAACGAAAGAGGAATAGTTGGGTTGGCAGTATAAGGTTCAAAGTCGTCGTCCCCCTCACTGATTCCTCGCGGAGCACTGGCAACCTTGCTCACCGTTAGGAACACAACACTGCTCAAAGCAGCGTTATTTCACTTCGATTTTCTACAAGGGAAGCTCTCTTAAAAGAATGCCTGTTAAGCATGTTAAATACAAAATAGCCAATTTGAATTTCAATAAGGATAATTTCTAAAATCTTTCTACACTAAATTACTAAGATTAAGTTGTAAAACGTAGATATAAATGGTCAGAGCAGCACGATCGACACAAGCACAAATCGTTTCACTAACGACTGGCCGGTTGTAATTAATAGCCCTTGAGCCAAGCTCTTTGAATTATTTATCGAGATGAAAACGTTCTGGTTTTATAGTTAGAGTTTATCATTAGTTTAATGTGGGAACGATTAATATTGCATTTGTACGTAAGAACATTTCTCATCAAGATCAAAACTGGTTTCTGAAGTTTACGCGAATATTAGATATTGAAATAAAACAACTCTTTAGGGATTTTATCGCGTACATTGATGTTATAAATCCCTATTACAGGGTATTCACTCGCGAGCTATAAACTAGAATCATTTCATCGTGCGTTACTCAAATATATTTTTTACAGTTTCTATTAAAAAAACTATGGATATTAACGACGACATGGCATATAATTTGAAAGGTAATTTTGTTAGCTTTCAAATGATATCAGAATTTTAAATTACTTTTTTAATTTTCTATCTAAATTTAGGGATTAGATTAGGTAGGGATAGAGAAAAGAGAAAAGAGTTGTTTTATTTCAATATATTCATAGTTAAATCGAATATCATTTCGTTCTAAAGCTTCGACTATCAAAGGGCTCCGTGTCGTTTGTTCGTCTTTATTGTAATTTAGGTGTGAACACAGGTGTTGGGTAATGCGGCGACGTGGTTGCGGTCGACTAATTAATTTAATTAACAGCTCGCAGTGAAACACCTCAGCGTATGTGATAATATGGCTTGTAAATCGTCGCACCGTCATGCTTTGGTACCTAATGGTGTGACTTGATTTATGATTGTGATTAATTTGTATACTTATAGTAATTTTTGTTGGTGTACTTATTGTCCTTAATTTAAATGGATGTATGAAATGAGGTCCTTCAATTTTAGCAACATTTTAGCTTCATTATTTTTATTAAATAAAAGATTGATCATCTCTGCCAAACTCTCCCTCTCAATCTGAGAGGAGACCCGTGCCCAGCAGTGGGACAGTATATGGGTTGATGATGAAAAGATTGATTGGTCCAAATAGGCTTCATTTTTATTTGTAGTAATGTGTTTTCTATGTCCAAAAGCTTTCCCGATACATCAACTTTAATTAATACCACTATTAATATTACTAGATTGTCTCGTTAGTCTAGTGATCCTACGCGACGTTAGAGGTCTTGAGTTCAATTCCCAGGTCGAGAAAATTGTTATTGGGTTATTCGATGAAATTCTCAGTAGCAGATCGGAATTTGGATTTGTGCCCGGATAATAGCAATAGGATCGTCCCCTATTACATGGGACCCAAACATACAGGTGAACAGTGGGTGTATACTGGTGCACTTCAGTCTAACCCTTCGGGTAATACAGGTGTGATGGTATGTTTTACTAGATTTCATTTTATTAAAGCGAGAAGCAGACAGAAAAGAATTAATTCATCTAGAATTGTAATCTTTTGTTGTTACAGTATTCTTGTAACCTATTTATAAGGGAAAGTAACTGGCTCCTCTATTACAGTGGACACTAGCTTAAGAGTCAGGGAAATCTGTTATAACATTTATCTATGTAAAAATTATGACGGTAAAAAAAATAGACCGACCAGCCAATTTCAGACTCAGATGTAAGTGCTTTTGAGGCAAGTGTAAATATGAGACGTCTACTAACCCTACATAAGAAAGCTTTTAATACCCAACGTTATAACACAATTACAGAATCCCGGGGCTTCCAGAACGGTAAGTGGGTCTCTGCCAGGATAAATGCATTAGCCGAGGTGATGGAAAAAATAATGTAATTGTGTTGAGAAAAGGAAGCAGACCACGAGGCGATGTTTTAATTGTCAAGCATTAAATTATTACTGAGTTTTTTTTTTGTTTTTTTTTATTTTTTATTACCGAGTTCTACTGCCCGTTTTTGTATGATATATATCTTCAATATTCCTTTTACAAAATAAAAAGTCAAAGTAACAATGCGTGACTATTTTTGCGGTAGTACCACATCTCTTAATATAATGGGCCCTATCATTTGCTGTGTAAAATCTCATGAATTGCTTAAGAAGCTTACCACCATGCCTGTACTCCCCGAAGTGTCATTTGTTTTATTTGCTATTGTAAACGAAATCTTGTAAAAACAATGCACCACTGTACGGTTCACGTACAGGCATATTGCTAACACCGCGACCTACTTTTCGCTACTCGTTTTATTTACTTTAATAATTATAATCTTTAGTTGACCAATAACTGGCATAGCAATAAAACCGCGGATTAGCATCCAACATAACTTTTACTTTGTAACTTTTACGAATAAACCAAGTATCGTGAAATCTGTGGTTTTCGTCAACTCATACTCCAAAACTATAACTTTACGACCTTAGAGCCGTACAACCACCATAAGGCTATAATTACCTTTCATAAAGTTACTACTATTAGCTAAAATTCATTATCTATATTGCTCTTTTTAATTACTAATTAATCACTAGTAGGTACCTATATACGTAATATAATTTTCAGATTATATTATGTAATATTAATTTTATTATAACATTATGTAATTTAATTGATGATAGTTTATATTCTGTAAAAAATTGTGAGGGAATGGAATCAGCTGCCTGAGTCTGTATTTCGTGACGTGTACAATTTGGGGGTCTTCAAGACACAAGTGAATAGGTATCTTCTAGGTAAGCGTGCTACATCTTAGACCACAAGGCAACATAATATTTAAATAGTTAAAGTTGGAAGCAATTCAACATGAATTCTGCGGGAACCTTCTTGAAGGTGATAATGAAGTTGCGTTGCTAAAATTGCCATCGCTAGACAATTTAGCAACTCCTTGCGTCGAAAGTCCGAAACCACATCGATTCCGTACAAAATGCTCATATTTTAAAATACTTATACATATTAAGTATTTTATTTTTACAAGTTTATCTAGGCCACCGTGGTAGACTATAGCCTAATCCGTCTCATTCTGAGAGAATACCCGTGCCCAACAGTGACACAGTATATGGGTTGATGATGATGATGATGATGAAGTTCATCCGGAGGAGATGGCGGGAAGACCTGCATACCAGGACGACTGTTAAATCGTCCTACTCTGGATAATCTAGAGAATAGTCGAAAAATCCCCCCACTTTTCTCTTTCTCTCTCCAAACCTTTGCTTGGAAGAATACAGACTGAATAATAAATAAACCTAAATCAATCACGATTGATTAACGTAACAAATATACACTATACTTGTTACGTATTCTCCGTTTCCAGGGCCGGATTTACCATGTGGCTTTTTGGGTTTCAGCCCAGGGCCCCGTGGATTCAAGGGGCCCCCAGCTAAGTCAAGTCAAAGTCAATATAAATAAAATATTTTACTGTCTCATTTTTTTCTATACTTTGAATAATTAGGTGACCCCCTAAGTAGTATTAGCCCAGGGCCCCCTGAACTCACGGTCCGACCCTGTCCGTTTCGGCTCAATTTCATCGGCAAACCGATCAAAATTCAGTTCCCAATATACCTCAAAATGTAGCCCGTCCGAATATCGATCGCACCTAAGCTAAGCAGAGCTTGACTCATGATCATGAATAAGTGAGCGCTGTATTAGTGTACTACCTTGTTTCAGCGCGTTCACCCCGTGACCGTTCAACTTACGTAACGCTACGTTCAAGTTCTATGTTAGTTACCGACTTGAACTTTGTGGAGATAGGTTAAGATAATCCTCTTCTGTCATGTTTACATGAGCTGGTGGGCTCATGTGGTTTCAGATCATAGTAAAAAAAATTCACAGCAAGTTGATAATAGCGAGGCTGTGGCCAGGGTGTGCCGAACGACCATGGTTGGGAGCAAGAGCGGAAAGCCGCCGCCTCTTATTGCAAGCAAATTATACATTGCAACAGAAGCGGCAGAAAGAGAGAGAGAAGTATTCAATACTCTCTTGTTCCGATCGGGCGCCGGAGGGCACAGAAAGACCTTCGGTCTCCATAAGCTGTGGCCTAACAGGCGACTGACAGGGCAAGTGCAGGTTTTAGTCGCCAGATTCCGAAATACCGGATCCATAATTATGGATTTTCCGCATTCCAAGTTACTCTTCTTCTATTATTACTGTTATTATTACTCTTCGTAGTCAAAATGTTATATTTTAATTGTACCATAGACTATTTCAAATTCCCATCGTCTTACGGACTCAATAATCCATACAAAAAATTTACCGCAAGAGTACAAACAATTCGAAATTCATCGCACACGTCGCCCAATCAGCCAACGAAGCATGAAAGAATGTCGATGGAAAACGCCCAAATAAACAAGAAGTTGGCACCCTTCCGGAGTACGCGACAACGCAAAATGGACTATTACCATCGCTCGGAGACTATTACCGCGGTAAAATAAAGTAAAGTACGCACGTTTACCGCCGTAACTTATTTACCGGTCGATCCGGCAAATGTTTCTGGCAGACGATACATCAATGCCACTAACAGAATGTTTTCGAATTATTTTCCTTAGGTCTTTCGTAGTAAGACGTCGCCTACGAGAGCGAGAGTAAAGCTGCGTGCCAAAACAGATGGGAAACGCGCTGAAACAAACATTGTCAAAACAAATAGACTTGGATTTGTCGCCAGCGTTTTAGAAGGATTATATTAATCATAATATTTGTTGGGGTTCTCGAGATATTAATGAGATTTTTGCAGAAAAATGCAAACATTTTTACGTGCCTTATGCTGTCATGTGTCAGAGTTATCAGCTAAAACAATAGCCGAAACTAGAGGTAGATACACAATGTCCTAAAGTGGAGACCACTAATATGACGTAGAAACTTCGCGTCGTCAACCAATGAGATGGGACGGCGATCTAGCCAAGGGGAATGAAATGCTCGCCAAGCTGACCTATGATCGCGTGCACAAGATGAATCCGCCAGAAAAATATATGATGAGAATTATGTATGCAAGAATCGTAGCAAGTGGCATTCTTTACTTTCTGTCTACCTCTATGCGAAAAAGGTGTGTGTGTATGTATTTGTATATTTTTGGCGGTATAAAAAATTGTCTTTTACGTTTTAGAAGCTAGTCCATTGGTCTTTAAAATTGAACAGATATCCAAAACAGTTTCTAAGCTAAGCCAAATATATCTCACAAAAATGCTCCTCTTTCTCTCTCTTGACGAGATAATTATCAAGACAGGTCACCACGAACGACTTTTTTATGATTTCACAATACAAACATCCATCCATCAGTACAAGAAACAATAAACGTTCTATTGGACACATAAAACTTCTTATTGCGTACATTGCGGTACATAACGCAGCTGGAGGTTTACGAGGCCTCTCCCACATATTGCTTGTTACATTAGGTATCTGTATTAAAAATAATTAACTTTGTAGAAAAAGCAAATTGAGTTTATGCTATTTCTAGCGTATCTTCAAGACCTTTGTAGACCAAATTATGTCTGAGAAATCTTTCTAGAATATTGAAATAAAACTACTATTTACGGATTTTATCGCGTATATTGATATTATTAATCCCGACGTTTCGGACCCTTTACAGCGACCATGGTCACGGGTAGACTGAGGTAGTAGGCGTCTTGATGAAATAATTACTGACAACTACCCTACATTTTTATTGTTACATGATCAATGATATTTATTACTAATTATTAATTAATACTAGATGGAGCCGGCATTTCCTAGCTGACGACCTCTGAGAAGAAACGCCGAAACAAACTCAGAGAATCATGGTCTCTTTTAAATAACAATATTCAATGATCGTGTTTTTGTTTTTTAATTATTGGCCATCCGATTCACTCAGAACGAGCTCACAGTATCCTGTGGTCTTGCAGTTGTAGGCCTGGATTTTGATTTAATAGAATCTATTCCAGGATTCCAAGCAGGTGGTAAGACCCAGCCATCTTCTCTATTGAAATTTGGATGTTTTTTTAATTTCGATAGCCTCACGAATCATCCTGGCTAGGTATCGACTTTCTTTCTCAAGGATTTGTGATTTATCAAATCTGATATAATGCTGGGCCTTGTCAAGTGTATGTTCACAAACTGCTGACTTCTTGGAACGGCGGTTTTTAAATCAATATGTTAGCCAGTACGGACTTTCTAGAATAATTAATATACACGCACAGGTCACCGGTATGTTTAGGTCCCATGTAATAGGAGGTGAGTCTATTGCCATTAACCGGGCACAAGTCCAAACTCCGAGCTGCTACTGAAAATATGCTATAAAAAGACCAAATAACACTACTCGACATGGAAATTGAACCTTATCTTTAACGTAGCAATTGCGCTAAAGACCACTAGACTAGGACTATGCAGGCAGTTGATTTCAAATATAATAAAAAAAATGTCTTAATTATGTAATTACTAAACAAAAACATAACATGCAATAAGCCTATATTTCCAGAAGGTTTTGATCCCATGTAATAGTCACTCCCTATTACATGGGATCAAAACCTATCACCGTTAACCGGTTATTATTAAACTACTCCTCAGAATTTCATAAAAAAAAACTAAATATCACGGCTCCACCTATAGCAGTCGCGCATAAGACCACGAGGCAGATTATTGTTTAAAAATTTAATTAGAGCTATTTTTTTATTATTTTTTTCTCTTTCTTGTCATTGTACAGAGATAACACTATTCAGAATATTGTCAATAAAAACTGACACGTACTTAAGACAAATTGAAATACAAATCTTATCGTTGAAACGAGCGAACGAACCTCTACTTTTTAATTTCCTCACTAATTAGTGGCTCACGTAATTCGAGACTTAATCGCATTCGTGACGTCATTGTACACGCAAAACTCATGTTCGTATATTGAACTGTCTCGTTTGATACTAATTAAAAGTTTAAATGATAAATCAAATCACAGGTTTGCTTATCCGGACTTTTTTTTTTCAGTTTGTTATCTAGGCTGGCTTTACTTGTACCGTTAATTGTTACTGTCGAGGTATTGATTGATGGTTTAAGAAAGATCTAGAAACATAAATTGATTGATTAAAATCTATACGCTGGATGTCACACTAGTCACAACTCAAATATGGGTAAAATGTCACGAAAGGTTTTAAACCATTTTTTTTAACTGCCAATAGGCTTCCAAGCAGGGCAACCCTATAATTTAAAAATACATAACGTCGAATATAGAACCTTCTGCTTTTTTAAAGTCGTTTAAAAAAATGCTTTAGGTAATGTAATTATGCACGAATACATTACATAACATTAAAAACAATTATCTCTTAAGATAAACACGTACAATTTTAGATTTGGAACTTTGACCTCATATAAAACGGGGTTATCTGCTAAAGACGAAACCACTGAGCCGAATATATTACTGGAATGAGTCAGAAACCATATTCATTGTGTGATAACAGTAACTAACATAGGTCAGGAACTTCCGACTTGACGGACAAAATTAACTTGAATTATAATTAACAATCCCATTCAAAATAATTTATCTAATATATACAAACGCCAGCAGGTCAAGCTATCCAAAACTGTCAAATTTTCCCAATTGAATATGAAACTTATTGTTTTGTTTTAAAGTTGAAAATCAATCAAAAAAATTTGACAGATTGTGGTAGCTTGATGTGCTGGCCTCTGTACGTACAGTCAGCAACGAAAGTAGCTGAACACAGCAAAATTTTTTTATTGTCACAGCTCCAGAACTTGGCAACAGGTCTTTTCTACTAAGGTAACCTAAATATTTAATGGTCATCTATGCAATTATTTCGCATAACCTTCGTAGGTCAGTAACTTCATACTTGTTAAAAATCATATTGAAGATTGCAACATGTTCAGCGACTTTCGTTGCTGACTGTACATACATACTCACGCCTTTTTCTCATAGAGGTAGGCAGAAACTAAATGACGTCACTTGCTACGATTCTTGCATACTTCTATTGCTTGACTACATTCATACATTGTCATACACACACACGCCGGTTGCGAGTACTACGCACCTGACCTTGAAGACCTTAACTACTTAATATGTATCCAAACTAATATTATAAATGCGAAATAGCTCGGTCTGTTTGTAACGTTGTCACGCCTAAACGGCTGAAGCTATTATGATGAATTTTGGTATAGAGATAGAATGGAGTTTGGAGAAAGATATAGGCTACCTTTTGTCAGAAAAAGGGATGGGAGTGAAACGGAGAGCAAACAGTAAGTTTTTTTTTGTGTGTGCTAGTTAATAAATATCTAAAATTGCTGTTGCCCGCAGTTTCAAAGTTAGCCTATGTCCTTCTCCAAGGTCTAATCTATCTCTGTACCAAATTTCATCAAAAACGGTTCAGCCGTTTAGGCGTGAAAGCGTAACAGACAGACAGAGTAAGCTTCGTATTTATAATATTAGTAGGTATAGTCCGCTGCAAATAAATCTCATGGTTCTATTTGTCTATGCTTTACTGATTCACTGATAAAACGAGGCTTTTAGTCTTTCTTCTTCTCTTACTCGCTAAGAGCTAAAATAGAATTCTTCAAAATAAATACACACACACACGCATGTAATATCGCTCAAACTACATGCAAAATGCTATGGTAAAATGTGTGGGGGTCGTACAATAGCAATATAAGCTTTTCCGTAAATTGCTTCCAACTTATTGCGCCAGTAAGGCCCGCACGTTCGTATAGAAAAGCTTATAAGCTACGCCGAAATATTGCGTCACACTAACATCGCCGTATTACTTGCAAGCGTAACATGTAAAATCGAGAAATTGGCGTTTGACCAGTCTTCACCCTTATTACTAAGAATATAGAGTCGAAAAGTGGTCAACCGCCAACTATCTTCACTGTACACAGAGGTTTGGACGATGGTAGACAAAAAGACATTTTATGCGCAGAAAAAATGCTTTTATCGATCGGAGAGTTGACAAACTTGTTATTAATAGCTGTGCACTTGCTGGTGTGTGGTCAGTAACAGAACTAGAGGTGGTCGTTGAATCAATAAACTATTTTTTTAACGACTTTTCATTCGTCACCGAGATAACTGTTATTCATCAATGAAAAAACAGGTTGAAAATTTAATCTGTTAATTTTCGTCAACGGCTTATTTCATTAAAATTTTAAAACGTTGACATAAATTAACGCTAAACGCTACCGTTGAACATTCAAAACCTGTTATTAATTTAACAGTTTTTTTAAACTGTTGACCATTGATGAATAACAGTTTTTACATTAACCAAAAAACCGTCAATGACACATGCCTAAATAGAACGACCGAATTTCTGAATCTGTTATTAAGCGACATAACAGTCATGAAGTCATCAGAGAATCTTCATAATTACTTTGTAACTTACTTTTTCCAGAAAATTCCATAATCCTACTAAAACAGTCAACACTGCGTGGGTAATTCTAGAATATCAACTTAAGAAAACAAATCGGATACTTAAAAAAGGTACTTCACCGTTTTCATTTCAGTTGCGTTTTTCTTCCTTACGACATCGTACGTAACTCGAGCACGTTTATATTTAGAATTTATCACCAGTTCCGAGCGGAGGAAAACATCGTAAGGAAACTGGTACTTTTAACAATAAACAAACATGAGCAGTTTATGGTTCAGTACCTATAGATGGCACCTGTTGGACTGAAAGTGTAGTGCTGAATTATGAACGACGTAAGTACGTTGTCTTAGTCTGTCCTTGAAGGGAGGTCAATATGCGGCCAGCATTGCCGTTATGTAATACACATGACATCACCAGAACCGTCATCATCTTATGATATTACCCTGGATTGCGAAGTCATTGGTCTCAATTTCGAATGCAAACAACCCTCTAATTTTTCAAAATTATACGCGTATAAATAAATTTAATTATAACTCGAATAAATGGTGATGGGAAATATCGCGCGAAGTGTTTCTCAAGAGTGTATGAAGTCTGCCATTCTGTACCTACTAGGCCGATAACTAGCAAATAACCCAACTATAGTACTCCATTCTGAGAGGGACTCACACGCACACATTTTCACTGAATGTATTAAGTTCTACGGTAAGTACAACGTTGAGATTTGGCAGAGAATGGGAATATTAAGATAATAAAGGCGCTGAAGCAAAGATGGAGATCAGTACTCCATCTCTTAGAAGAACTTTTAGGATAGAACTTAGCATTATACATTACATTGAAAAGTAAGAACCTACACCTTACAAAATACATTTCCTAACATATATTTTAATAAGTATTTACTCGACTCGCGATCTTGGCGCGTGATCTGTTTCCGTTTAAGGTTTTCGTTTGAACCCATTCGAAAAACATCAAAAAAATGCACGCGAGTAAAAGTCATAATCATAAACTACGTCTTTCACGGAAGTTATAAAAAATCGTATCGTAATAATATATCAATAAATTTGATTCTCTCACAAGTCTTTCCCATTTACGTGGGCTGATCGATTATACATAGCTGTCGCAGTCACATTACGATGCTTTATAACCGTGAACACCTGTCCAACATCCATTTCTTTTAAACCAGTATGTAGGACATTCTAGAAGTTTCCCAGGTCATTGGCCTGCAGGCTGCGGCAGATAACCGTGACAAATGCCGTCTAGGAATTACTCAACTTGATGACAATCGTAAAACGTTTACGCCGTACTAAAGTCGTTCGCGATATTTATCATGGTGTAAGATGGGGAAATGTTTTTATCTTTAGTTTCTAGTAGTAGTGAATAAATAAATAAATATTTTGGGACATTTTTACACAGAACCATCTAGTATCAAACTAAGCAGAGCTTGTACTATGGGTACTAGACTGGATATAATACTAGTTTCGATGCTGTTAAATTTTTTTACTACACCCACTAGGTGCAATTTAGTCTACCAACGCAACATTTTATGTTAGCCACAATATCGGATATTTACAATGATCCTTTTCATCTTCAAATATATATTATTATCTGGCTGTGCCTCCTTGCAGTGCTACGCGCATTGATTTTATTTCTTCCGATCCTATTTTCTTAATAAGCAAACTAACAAGCCAAATTTCAAGGTTGTAAGCTTTATAGGTTTGGAGATATTGTGGTCAGTGAACGCGTGATGATAAACTTATATTAATTATAGAATTTTAAGAATATTTTATTATTTACTTTGCTCTTATTTACTAGATTTCTTCTCTTGTATTATGAATTCGTACACAAAAAGTTTAAACCTGAGACAACTATCCGCAATCAATCAATGAGTGACGCATTGCGCAAATTTTTTCATTTTTTTTTTGCAGTTCCTTCTGCTAATGTTGTCTATCTGGCTTCTTATCTTTTTCCTTGTCCATAACCGGACCTATCTCATTAACTAGATGAAAAGATCTCTTAAAAATGCAAAGTTGGAATTTCAATCCACGAGTTTTTCAAGACGTAAATAGAAACTTTCCACTGGAAAAACCTTCGGAAAGCAATAAGTGTCCACTTCAAGTTGAAAAGCTCTTGAAGTTATGTTTTGTTTTTCACTGTCGTAGTCATCTATATTTAGAATAGTGCCTTCATTAGAAATTGTTATGGTTTAGAATAGTAGAGATCTTTCAGACAAAAACTGCACATAAAAATGAAATTATAGCACATATCTCAGTTGTCAAAAGTTAACATTTAGTCAACCAAATAGTACCTAACCGTACTGTTTGGTTGACTAAATGTCAACTTTTATTAGAAGATTCAACTATTCAAGTCACTGCGTAGTTAACACCATTAATTAATTATAGTTCTCCTTTCTCATATCAAAATAGTAATTTGCATGCACAACTTGAAGACTGTAAGCCCCACAGACATATTCTATGTGGTGATTCTACCACCATTTTTCAAATATGGAACTGATTTTTATTTTGTTGTTTTTTGAAAATAAGTATCGTTAAGTTTTCGAAACTGAGTGAAAAAAAAAAATTATAATTGTTACACAGATACACCCAAAAAACACAGTAATGTTTATAATATTTGCAGGAAATTCTCAACAATATATGCCAAAATTACCCAGAATTTTTTATTACAAAGTGTTATAGTTGATTGTTTAACTATCTAAATTAGTGTGATGATAATTATTGAGAAAACAATCGTTCTTTTATGTGTGTATGTTTGCATTTATGAATCATTGTAACTATATCTAACGAAGTAACAGATAAAATTGGTTGAAATACTTGGGTAAAATGATAATACCAATAAAGGGTATACCGAAATACGAAAGAAATCATGGTATTATTTCCCCATGATTTTGACACAAATTTAGAAGACATACCTATGCAAATCCTAAAGCAAAAAACGCAAACGACAATGTAGTTATTCTTTTTCAATTGCGAAATATTAAAAATACCAAAGGTCTTCATAATTGGAATTTCGACGAACAATATGGTAAGAAAAAAATAATGGTAACAAAGCTTTCTAATATACACGCTCGCTGAAACATCACCCTTGGTAATACCTAAAATGAGAAAATAACTCAGGTAAAATGTGAAATATTCAAGTTATTTGCGAACGAGGACGAAATAAATGTTAAAAACTCGGCAAGCGCGAGGATCTTTAGGGAAAAATTCAATTTTGATGTAGCTTTAAGCCTTTTTCATAAAGCTACTGTGACGCGGTGGAAGTTAATTAAAAATTTAAAGCGGTTATATATTTTTATCCTGCAAAAAGGTGTTTATTAAAAAGGGGATAGGAATATTTAAATATTCAAACGTATATGCGTGTTTGAAATAATGTTTTGTATAAAAGCAGTAAAAAGAACAATTTAGGTAATTCACAGGATTCATATGAACATTCCATTGAAACTAACACGTATTCTAATCTACCTTTACCGTGATTATTCGCGGGCTTTGAACCCAAATATGTTCATTTACGCTGTTGACCGGTAGCCTTTGCACGACACGAAGCATGAATGTCACACTGCTGTCACAAAGCTAACAATGTAAACATTGTTCATTCATAGGCAACGAAGGCATTTGACCGGCAATCATTCGACGAATAACTAGACTAAATTCAGCTTAGTGGTCGAATATTCAAAGATAAGAATAAGGATGGTTATTGAATAAGTCTAATGACCACCCTTTGTGGAGCTATTGAAGAAGAAACCCAGACCAACTTCCAAGTTGGAGAACATACTTTCGACTCAATGGTCTACATCAAATTGGACCACTGTATCCGAATTGGGAACCATTTCACTCATGCCAGACAGCTCGTGACTCATTCCGACGAGACGTTACATAGCAAAAACTATCAATTTCCTAAAACTCGTGAAAATAATAATCATTAAAGTGAATAACAAGTCAACTCATGATTTCTGTAACACTGAATTGAAAGGAAATATAACAGTTATCAACAGTAGATAAAACTTGATTTCTTTATGACACATACTTAAATAATGTAGAGTACATGTTTCTAAACACGTAAATACTTGAATTATTGACGGTTTTATACCTCTGGACATAAGACATACGCAGTTTCACCACAATAAAGACGTAGTTGGTTTAGGTAGAATTAAATTCCAAATATAGCAATATAGACTTGGTAAAGGCTAAGGAAGAATATTAAAAGGATATAGTCGGACACTATGTAAAAGGGTAAACGTGAAATTGATGCACTAAAATTTGCTATGGTTTTAGAATAATCATTGCATCTTCGAAACAGAACTGAAAAAGCTCATAGTAGGCCTTCAATGAAACGGCACAAAATAAGTATAACGATGGCAGTGACTAGACAATAAAAGCTTTTTATCCTAAGATGACTAAGGGAGGAGTGACTCATAGCTAGACTGAATTGAATTTCGTCTACAGACAGTAAGCGGGGACTTTTTCGGAGACCGCAAAAACCAAAAGGTATCAATATCAATAAATTAACCAACATAGTCGACTCAGAGGTATAGTAAAGAAACTCTGGGTGAGGTTTTCATAAAGAATTATTGAATTACTTTTTTAATTGTTGCGTGAGGGTTACACGTAAATATTGTATATCAAAAGCACTAGAGCACTTACTAAAAATATTGTCTAGACTACATGAGGTCGCAAAAATGAATTATACGTGGCATATCTCTTCCATCGAATATATAAAGGTAGAGAGAACACTAGAGTACCTTCTCGAGTAGATAGTGTGTTTAAAATGGAGCACTATGTAAGCGAATTCTAGTGGCCTTTTAAAAAATATGATCACAAAGATAGATTAGATTTTGTGTTGTGTTAAATCATTTCACGTGTAACGATCCAGTAAGTACCGTATTACTACAATAAGAGACAGTCCATATCCGTAGTTAGATAATTACGGAGCTTAATGAGCGTGCAAATAGTCAGTCACGCCAACACTAGACCGAGCCAATTTAATACTGCACCACCTTTACACCCATATACGTTATTATTACATTATATTCTAAAGGTCAGATCATTAATCTGTGTTATTCTCTGACACGTAAATTGTGACACAAGTAATTCGAATAATTTCCAAGTCGTTCTAATTTTATATTTCAAAAGAGCCTTTACTATGACGATATACTTATAAAGATTCAAGGAATCAATTTGGACAAAAAACATCACCCAAAGTTGAAGATAAAAAGGTATTCGCTGAAAATGAAATATTCTGTATTAATCTAATTGATTTAAAACATACTATGCATAATTTATAGTACTGATTGCAGTAACTGTGCAGACAGTATATAATTTAGAATTACAACTTAAGTTTTCAATTAATCTCAAGAACAGGAGATTTTTATATGGGTGGTATTTTTTTACTTTTATCATAGAGACCGACTAAGATCGAAGTTTCCGTTCAGAAAGTTGTCGACTGTTATCAGTTTTATCTAATACTCATGAATAGATTTTAATCTTTTGCTATTTGTCAACCTAATCAAAGTATTATTCTGATTATATTCAGATTCAACAAGGACCACAAAAAACAACTGATGTATTTCAGCGTATGGATGGATGGTGATAATAAATTTTAAGCATGTTTTCATGAAATAAATATTGATTAAAGTCATATTTTTCTGTACCATAAACATGCCATTGCGTAATATCTTATTTAAATCATGAAAAACATATCCATTAGTAGAAAAACCAATGGCTACTCATGAACCTGTAGCGTATAAAGTAACAAAGATCATACCCTATAAGGGTGCGCATGACCCGTATAACAGTGACATTTAACGCCACCCACAACATTACGCATGAATTTCAAGGATTTATCACGATGTTTCCACTCGATTGAGCATTTATTTACCTTGTAAGCTTACAGCAAAGAACAATCGGTTCATTATGAACTGTAACGAGCACGACTACGAACCGTTAATGAACTCGGATTGAGATGGAATTTATGATAGAGATTGTAACTAGATTCTTCATATAGCAAATCGAACAGTATGAGCATTAATGTTACTAACAAAAAATCATATTAATTTGTTATCGTTATAGTTTTATAAGTATTATATCCATTGTCTAGTACCCATAGTACAAGCTCTGCTTAGTTTGGGACTAGATGGTGTTGTGTAAAATGTCCCAAAAATATTATTATAGTCCTTACTTAATTTTGCGTTAAACTTTATGATAAAGGTTATGTTTTATTGAAAAAGAGCAAAGGATCAAATTTTTTTATTAAATGAATGTTAACATTACATTAGCAATACCATTACGATAATATCTGGTATAACTTTACCAGAAACACACGTGTTCCTGCCACTCGAAGCTAAATATAGTGATAGGGTATCTGTTTAAAAGATTGGAACAGTGATAGATGACGCGAATACCATAGTAACGCATTGCTCTGAATTTTCTCTTACGATCGGTGTTAAAGGATATGCGTCTTTCTTGTTTAATATATTTAAACACATTGATTTAAATTGTATTTACGTTGACTGAGGAATAAGAGAAAGACAAGATGTGGAGATTTCAGTTACTAATCAATAAACGCATCTTTTAAGAGCAAACCAAGATAATTTATAAGATAATGCAAGACAACCAAAATATTGCATGAAAATATTTAACCAAAAATTGTTAATACATCATGTTTCACGTGACTTTGTGAATCTCAGTAAGGTTACATCAAAATAAATATTTGATTTGATTTAAAATCATGTCAACAACTCAGTAATTTGTATGTAAATGTTGTTGCACGAGCTCTAGCGCGTGTTTTACGAGAGTTTTAAACTGTACATCAACGTTATTGCTGAAGTTAAATGAGATAACTAACTTTAAAGCTACGCGATAGTTATGAAATTGAATTACGAGCAATATTGTGAAAGGACGTAAATGCAACTAAAGTAACTTGCAAAAGCTTTTTCGTTTTCAATTCGCCCCAAAAAAAACCTAACGCGATAGAAAAAGCGTTTGGGAAACTCCAGGCGCGGATATGTCTGGTCGTTGAATGAAGTACATCGCACATGTGTACATTCACAATATTTCAGTATATCCATTCCACATGTAAATTTTCACACTCGTATGCAAAAATATTTAAATAGAGGATTAAGCAATGGTGGACAAATATTTACTGTTTGTGTCGACTTTATTCTTTTTAGTTACGTATTGATGTAAGAATCTCTACCTTATCTACCAAATTTTATTATGTTTTGTGTATTCTTTCCAAAAGACATAGAAAAACATTAAAAAGATGGAAGCTGCCAACATAAAACTGACTCACACTTGAGCACTATCCAATGTGCTGTTTACCCAAGAAAAAACGCGAATAATAAAAGGAGAATTACAGAGCAAATAACATTGATGTCAGAAGAAGCGATATAAGCCCTTGTGTTTACGTAAATTTTATCGACAGATACAATATGATATGACGTAGTAGCCTCGTTACGTGTACTAGTACTTTTCACGAATGTATAGACGCAGGTAGTATCAGCCATTTATATAATTTGATCCTCTTTAATGCTGCCCCGTTGACGCAGGTTACGTGTGTAGATAAACGTCAAAGTAAATGCATGTTAAAATATGGATTCTCTTTGTTTACTGTTTTTATAATTTCTGTCATTTTCAGCACGATGATTTCGCACGATGCAGAGTTCTAATTTGATATAAATGTTTTTTATAATAATTATCTTTCGTTGATGTACTTTCTAATTTATCTTAATCCTGTATTATATCTTTATTATAATTATAGTTTCTTGCTGTACTCTCCAATTTATCTTAATCCACCAGTTTTACATTATAATCGTTAGCTTACTGCTAATTACGATTGGTTTAAACATCAGAATTGTATGAAAAGGTTTTTTTTTGCGAGGCGCTTATCAAAAAGGCTATGAAGATAATTTTCTAAACACATATTTTTCCTTACCCTTATTCTCAACTAGACTTGCTAAATAAACGGGAAGTGGCAGACGGATGCTCCGACGGATGCGTTTATACAGTTTGTCTGCCAACCCGATCCAACTAGAGGGGACTGCCAGTTCCTACGTCGCTCACTTAATTGAATCCTCCACGAGATAACTGAATTAAATTGAATATCGTTAACGCTTTGAAGATCAATGTGGGTAAATTGGAAACGTAATAGTTGAACGCCTTAAGAGTTAAATGGACCTTTGATGGTTAATTTTGATGGATAATGTAATTTGTCTAGTAACTTTAATTAGAAATGAAGTCGTTGCCTTGTTGCTTGCTCTGTGTATAGGTACATATGTATTAACATCAATTGTATGCCTATACTTTGAAACTTATGGAGTTACCAGTCAAAAAAAAATTAAGCACATGATTATTTTTTCCTTGTTTTCCTACACACACCCATAATGTACTTCTAAAATCTAATTCGGACTTTATACAAACCGAATTCCCGAAATATATTAAACTGACAAAGGTTTGAAAGGCCTGTCAACAGGGTTCGCAAATTATCTCCACTCTGACCCTGGGGAAATAGAGACCTTTTTAACTCAAGGGTTGGTTGATATGAAGTGAGCCGCACTTGACTTGTGACCTAAAGGATTTTTCGGGACTGGGAAGTATGAAATTCATTGGAATTGGAAGTGAATTAAACTCGACGCGAAATTTTAGCTTCAAAAATCTGTGCCAGAAAAGTATAATCAAAATGTTGGGTTTGGTCAGGTGGTCTATTCTGCTGTATTATGTACTCAAGAAAAGATATCTTAAAGAACATTTTAAATCTGGAAAAAGAATGGGATAAAAAAGATGATTTTGATAGGCTATTGGCAGGTGCCAGATGTGTTAGTGCAAAAATGTTTTTCGAATATGTTTGTTCCGGCACGCCCACTGAACCAAGCGAAGCTGAATGGCTTTTGACACGTTTACATTACACGAAAGCTAAAGGCCACTCTTACAAATAGGTATGTATTAATATTTGCACGTCAATTGCGAATGGTACAGAATAAATTCAAAGAATTATATCTTGGCTAGAACATAACATAATGTTTCCTGTAACTAATATTTGAATAGTATTTTATTGCGAATGATGTAGATTTTAGTGTGAATGCCCTGTGAATTTCTAAAGAAGAATTTCGATATTATGAACAGTAATTTGAAGGTTTAGGTGCCAATGCAGTCAAAGATGAATTAAATTTAAATATTTATATGGAAACTTGTAAAACTGTTATCGCCTTGTATTATTATGATTGTGTTATGCAACTAGTGATTATTGTGGTACTACTTTCTATTAAAACTGCCAAATAATTGTTGTGAGTGAAATGCTTGTACCGTGTAGGTACTGTCGACGATATTTAAAAATAGTAACGCTGCTATTTCTGCTTTTAACGGCTGATTAAAATATTTGTAATGTCTATCTCGTCTCGGTAGACCGCGAGTAACTGGCAGCTATTTTCGTTCGAGGTTTTCAGTATCTAAATACGTTTCAAGTACAGTTTACAATAAAATTATCAATGATTTGACAAATATGTGCTCTATCCACTGCTCCGGAACAGTCAATAACCCTGAATTAAAATTTAAAAGAATATGAACGAATGAGGTTGCGGCAGATTTTGTAGATTCAATTTAGAAAAGACTTCTTTATTAATAAATTTATAAAAACATCATCACGTATTCGAGTCATATAAAACCAGTATTGCTGCATATAATAAAATGCGTAGCATTGGGTTGCAACTAAATACAAATTTATAAATATAAGGTTTTAACTAACTAATAAAGCAACAGAAATAATGAAAACAAACTAAAGCAACTGAAGAATTTGTTTCACCGATAAAAACCTTAACACAACAAACCTTATTAAAACTTATAAATCCACTTATTCAGTCAAGTGACACCTCTTCAAAGCTTTCTAATACAAGAACTTGCGAATATCTTGGAACTGAACTCCCAAGTTAGCACTCCATCAGTTAACGTAGGTAGTTACCGTCGTCGCCTAGGAACGAAATTAAACTTCTTGATTGAATTGGAAATCTCATTAAGAACATGTACCTAACATTCGCTCGAGTTTATACGAGCCAATCTGACTGCGAATCACGCAAGATGATCAAACAGAAAAAAAATATTTGAATTTTCATCGATTATATGGAAAATGTTATTCATTATAATAATATTAAGATTATATTTAAGGATCTGCACGGTGAGGAGATAAATCTTTTTCATTTTCTTTCAATAAGTAAATCAATTTGTTACTTATTTTAGAATGTCTATAATCTCAGTATCTATCACGCCGCAGTAATTTTATTCTTGAATACAAAGAACATCTCTAAAATGTTGTGAAAATTCTTGCTATTCATATTTACATTAAGCTCTCAAATATTCTCAAATATTAACCTGTCAAATATTCTGACAGCATATTACATGATGTTTAAGTCCAGGTGACAAATTAACTGTTGTAGCAACAAACTGCAATAGCTCAATCACTTTAGTTGTAAGTTCCTAGTCTTGAAAATCGCTATCAGTGTTTAATTGGATCAGATACAGAGATATATCAAAGACAAGATAAAATTAAAATAATTTGCTAAAGAAGCTCGGTGCTTATGGAGGTTTCAAAATGGACGCAAGCCACGTTTTCTTCGATCTATAAAGACAATACAAAAATAATTGTACGTATGTACGTTTACGAAGCATTTGTTCACAGGTATGAACAAATATATGATGAATTATACAAAAAAATAACTCACATTAAATCATAGTTTGAATGGTAGAAAACTTGACATGATACCTTTGAACTATGAAAAGCAAATCACCAAACAAAATTACAAATAACCAGTGACATTCACCCAAACATTTCCTGTTTTATATCTAAATTTAATGAACAAATCTCGGAAATTCATTATTGTTGTTATATATAACAACGAAATTCGCATTATTATTATAAACTCAATGACAAAAATGATTTAAACGGTTCAGTAAATGATTATTATGTCGACAGTCATGCCATTTGGCAATTCAAAGAACAATGTGACCTAGCAGATCTAACGAACGATTATGTACGTATTATATTAATCCATTTAAATAACGCATACAATAGCAAGCAGAGTAATGTTATTGCCACCTGCGTTCATTTTTTACTGATGTACTTAAATTACACAAACTGAATGAAATAAGGAAACCAATATATTTAGAACTCAATTTGTCAAGTAATTTTATTTTAATATACCTTTACTCTCAATCTTTTATTTCTATAGCAATATATCCTAAAGATAAATATATCTTATACATACTCCGCCACAATACATATTTAGTGATCACAGTAAACAAGGTGTTATTATTTACTGGGTGGTGTTATTTATTTATTCCAAATATCTTATTTAGTAAGATTATTAATTACCAAGATATTGGCTACTTTCAATCCGGACCAAAAATTGAACCCAGGGGCATACCTATCAAACTTTCAACTTAACGTAGCTTTGGATAAGGATAGCATAACTTATAGTTTTCATAAATACGTTTATGCCATTCCGTTTCTTGTACTATATTCTAAGAAAAAAAAATACACAAAGCTATCTTTATAAATGTTTTCGCGAACGTGCTCAAAAGCCTAACATTGACATCTGCCAAAAGCAATGACAAATGTATTGTGTTACACGGCAACGACCTGCCAGTTAGCGAGCACAAACAGTGGTTGTATGCTCTCGCTATTATCACGTGACTTGTGCTGTTAAGCAAACAGTTTTATTCAAAGATTTGCCTTGGTTGTGTTGTGACTAAAATATAGGAAAAACACAATGAAGTTAATTTTAAGACTATCTTGTTCAATGATTTGGCTGTAGACCAGCCAAATCATTGAGATCATGTTGTTTTGGTACCAGTATATAGCGGTAATAAATAATATGTTTGGTAATAATTATGTATTGAGTATTTAAAATCATTTAAGAGTAGACGAGGCGGTCGGGCAACATATCACCCATGAGGAAATCTCGGGCATTAGTAAAACAAACACATTTTACCAGATATCCTATAAACACATGTAATAACAACGCAACAAAAGAAACATTAGCATTGACACAATTATAGATTGTAAACATTTCAATAATAAAACGCACATTATAAGTAAAAGTCCTTGCACTACAGCGACTTGTAATAGAGGCCAACCACCTATGCAATTGCAAACTGTAACGATATCACATGAGTTTCTATGAATCACTGTATAAATATAGCAGTTTGAAAGATATTAGAAATAGTGTAGGTAATTTGGTAAGATATACTGATAGATTGCAGATATAACTTAAAAGCAGAGCTACATTCAAAACAACAGCAATTCTAGTTGTTTCTTGCAATGGAATAGTATTAAATTGCTCATTCGTATTGCGAATTTCATCATAATCATCTAGGTTTTAAGAACTGTTTGATCATCTTAGTTATGGTTTAAAGCCACATGGCCTATCCTTTAAAAGATATTATCAACTTTATTGTTTTGTAATAGGTAATAAATGCTATCTCATACCAATAATTTTGTTCACATCTGCCGTTTCTGTATCTACAATAATTATTATCTTTATGATACTTATAAATTATAATGTTAAAAGTTTAAGTACTCTATTTGCATTTTAAAATCGACGGTTATCATTTCACTATTTAAGGCAGAATCTCATTTCAAAGGAAACTGGTAATACATAAAACATTATTGATTCCAAGTTGTACCCCCTTTATTGGGTCTAGAAAAAGAAAATTATATTTCCTCACTGTAACATATGTAAATATATAAGTTAACCATAGTGCCGCCATCGTGGTTGTAATTTGTGGTTCAAACGATGATCGTAAAAAGCAGCAGCTTTGATATACTGCCACCGGCAGTACTCAATTTGTAGAAAATGAAACGTTGCGCGCACTATATAAACATGCATATATTTCTCTCTATAGTAATTATTATAGTTATGTATGTAATGCAAGTACCAGTATTTGTATACCACGTTTTGCTTGTTCGGCTTATTCTCTAAACGCATTCTAATGAGATTTTCATAAACGATAGCTTTAAGAAGCATAGCTGTCTACGTAAGATTAATTATCCGGTTTCTTTTAAAGCCCCAATTTCCCCAAATCATCGTGGTACTACAGCAAATGCATCAGAATATCGTAACTAAATAAATAATCATTCAAACATTATAAAAACACACATTTCTGTAGCAAAACCCGACATCCCGTCATTAATCAAATTAAATTTATGTGAAAAATATAAATTATATTAATGTACACACTAAATTCTCATTTCCTGCGCTATACATAATTCCCGGAAAGGTATCGACAAATGATTTGAGGCTCCTACTACTCCCATCATGACAAGATCTATTTACTCACAAAAGCCTGACTTTGTAAATTGTGAGAGGGAACGTACAAAGTACAAAATAGAAGGGAGGAAGCTTAACAAAGATCGTGACCTATATTCCTTTTGCAAGGGTCGTTGTGGATTCGGGTCAGGATCTTATGAGCTAAAATAATGCACCGCTACATTCTAGAAACTCCTTTGGGAGCAACTAACATTCACTGGGAAGATTATGAGAATAAAAGTATTTTAGCAACAAATTTAAAGGGATACTAAAATAAATCTGCTAGTGATAAAACAGATTGAAAAGAAGTCGCTTTGCATGAGATATCTAATGGTGTTTCAATTTAGTGCTGACACTCCAAAATATTTAGATAAGAATAAAATGTAGGATTCTTTAAATATAATTTAAAAATCTATTTCAGTTAAACATATAACAAGAGGAGCTCTGATATTTTTTGCACTCATGGATACCTATTTTGACTAGAACATACTGTCCAAGTCATGTTCCAATTCTCTGCATAGTGAGTAAGAAAGAAAAGTGATTAAATTATACAAATAGCTAAAGTTATAACAACTATGGATCTCTAATTTGATGCAGAAACGAAACGTTGACTGAGTATAGCTGACTGTAAAGATCTGTAAAGGCTGTACGAGTCTGACTGCACAATGGCTTGACCTACATTCACGTTAAGTGAACGAACGCTAGAGCATTCAGACGTTTTATATGCTCTAGAGTTCTAGACAAATATAAAACCAAAGCCTATAGGGCTAAAAGAAGCAGAATCTAATAAAACCAGTGTTGGAAAAGGGTTCTAAATGGTTTGGAACGGAAAATGAATTTGGGACTTCAATTTTATAGAATGGAAGTCTGAGTAGGTCAAAAAAGGTAAGTTATATCTACGAGAGAAAACATGAGGGTTGTGCCTAAACCGGGTAACACATCAATCGTCGGTGTAGTCCAAAAATAGACAAGAGTTTAGCCAGAGTGGTGTCTGTTACATTTTAAACTGGCTATAGACGTCTTACGTGTAGAAAGGTGGAAATTATTCAGTAAAGTTTAGTTATATGGATAAAAACGTGAGACATTATCATTGGAATTTTTGCACTGAAATAAATTGCTGCAAGCAGTTTGAGCACAATTAAGGATTTCTTGGACAGTTTCAGTAATTAGCATGTTTTTCTTTATATGTACTTATTTAGAATTCTGAGCAGTGTTTTACAGACATCATTCAAATTTCGGGATTTGACGATTGAATAACGGTTGAATATTACTATTCACAGATACACATAACAGATAGGCATAAATCCTAATAGTCGGCTTCCGTCACTAATGGCTTAGACGTAATGACGCCTTATTTAAACTGAAACAAGCTCAAACATAAAAGCCAATACGATAAAACAGAAAATTGGAAAACATGCATAATCTTTCTCGACTAGTGATACATTTGATCTATTGATTAACAATGGACCAGATAAATCTATCTACGCAGTGAGTACTTCTTTTAGACGGAAATATAAAGATATTGATGCCAAGTGCACAATTATTTCTGGTTTAGGTACATCGTTTGTTTCGAAACCCCCGCTATATATGGTCATGTCAATATCTTTATTACAGACATTTCTAATAAGACCTTTATTACTACATCAATAAAAATATATACGACAGCAAAAGTTGGTATTGTTAGTCTCCGGAAAAATTGGGACAATGTCTTGTTATTCTCTATTCAATGTACTTTACATCGCGTATAATTTGGCTCACGTCTTTTATTGCATGATACTTTATAATTTGGTTTTGGCTGCACCAGATTTCAGTTCTAAATATAACAGTAATTAAATTTGCTATCATTCACCTACTCTGAGCATTGCTATGATATCACTTGTCTGTATAACAAGTGACATTGTATAGACCTCAACTCATATGTAAATCGTAGCGGCCTTGTGGTCTACAGTTGTGATTAGATCTCGCGCAATAAATCTCGTTATATAAAACAAAAATACTGGCGGTCTGCTCCACAGTAAAATGGGCACAACACGTTTCTGAAATAAAATAGCTGGTTGCTATCGAAGAGAAAATGTTATCGTTGTATCAAATGCTACATGTCGATAGCAATTTACAACGTTGTCTGTAGAAGTTGCGAGTATCAAAGAAAGGTTCCGATTCGTATCAAATGGATATTGGATGTTCCTTGGAACAAAATAAATCGAAAAATATACTACAAGTTCTTTTCTATTCTTAGGAGAGCGTACGTACATCGAGTTTCTAATCATCTATACCAGATTCAAAACTTCAAAAGTAAATTGTTAAACAAACATGAAAGAACTTCTTTGCGTTGTTTCTTAAATGAAATGTCTGGCACCAATCTTTAAGTTTGACAAGAGGCTTATAGCCGACTTCGACATCGCAATCAAACAAAACAAACTGCTAGAACAAAGTGACAAAATTGTAAGACTTGTAAAGTTATGAAAACAAGATAATTATTGTAACTGAAGCAGGAAAGGTTGATTAAGTCTTATCTACGTATCACTAGTAACATGAACTGTGAAGTGCGAGAACGGAACAGGAAGCCTCTTCTCGCTTGAATGCTTACAGAAAACGAACAAACAACATGTAATGAGAGTTTTATTCAAGCTTTTTGTGCGGCCCTTTCGACCTTTGTGTCGGCATTGAACTGAATTGGGTTACAATACGTTTAATTGAATAGTCGGGAAATATTGCGCAAACTTTCGTTTTTTTTCATCTAGATGTAATCAGGCTTATCTATAAACTGTTGATAAGTAAAGACTTACGTAACGATTAATAAACAGGGAGAGGCATAAGAACAGATTCCTTAACGGTCACATTGGGCGGCTGGTGGTAAACGTTGCCAGTTTTAGGATCGATATCAGGGGAGCAAGCACTGGCGAGGAGCCAACCACTAAAACACAGTACGCCAGAGTTTACGTCGACGCTTTAGACCGAATTACAAACGCTAACTTTATTTATTAGTGCAAAAACAACTTGGTTGTCGATGACGTGGACCACTCGATCGTTATCTGGTTGAAAGCAGAGCGGGTAGTGATAACGGTGAGAGCTACCAGTGTCACGGACGTACGTCTGTTCGAAATTAATGTGAACGACATTGACACACGAGTGGCGAGGGACGACAATAAAAACATCGTTGAACACGACCAAACTGATTCGTACGTTTGAGAGGCACATGTGACCAACTGGCGTCATAAACTATTTCAGTTTAATAACATGCCGCGGAGCAAACGTGACCGACAGGTTAGCTCGACATAAGTACCGCACTCCCGGGAGGTTTATGGAAACAACACAAGTAAGTCCCATAGAAACTGCATTGTTCCATCCGTTTAGGGATTCCGCGTATTGTCTGTTATCTCATCAATTGGGGCTTTTGAATCAATTCAACCCAAGAATAGAATTGAATTCGCTTTTATAAACAGAAGAGTTCTATTACATAATAAAATGGGAGATGACAATGGAGCAAATAGACACTTTTGGGGTCATCCGGCAACTAAATTGATACAGACTCTCCGCCTCCTCACGACTCAACTTATGCGACCTGAACTAAATGGTTAGTATAAACATTATTTGTAAAGGTGCAGCGATTACATTAGTTACAAAATTTTTTTTTCTCAGATGCTGACAATATTTAATTTAACATAAAATCACGCACATCCAGTATAGATCGTAAGCGCATATGTTCGGATTCCAGCCAATTATACAAAAACGTGGTACTGAGGAAGTGAATCGTATGAAACTGACAGCATGGACGCAATGCAAATCTGTGGTGTGCCGGCGATGTCCATTTATCGTTTTGATCACGTCAACCCGGTTAGATTCATATCGAACA
Source organism: Acronicta alni (assembly GCA_964056405.1). Lineage (NCBI taxonomy): Eukaryota > Metazoa > Arthropoda > Insecta > Lepidoptera > Noctuidae > Acronicta > Acronicta alni. Next base: position 2,870,765 of record OZ043916.1, on the reverse strand, counting down.
CATACCAGACTCTGTTACCCAGTACGAGAGTTCAATTTAGATGTTGATAAGAAAGATCAGGGATACAAAATGTGGACAAAGAATAGTCGTTCTTAATACACAGATGTAAAGTGCGTATTTATGTTTTACGAGTGGAGGGGTAATCGAGATATAGACGGGAGACTGGTCCGGCAATTTGCCTATTGCCGAGTTCAATTATCGCCCCCCGCACTCATTACTGAATTAAGGCGAGAGCGACTGTAAATTTTGTGACGCCTCTACTCTAGAATTGAGAGTACTTTATGTAACCGGTTGTTACCTGACTGTATTAAACGGTCTCATTGAAACAACGGCAAAATAAATACGAGTAGATAGAAAAGTTTACAATAAGGAATACAATTCAAAGCACAGCATTATAGATAAAATTAAATATGAGAATTAATCAAATACTGAACGCGGAGCATAAGAAAGCCGTAAAAATGACGTGGAACCAATTTATCGGTCATATATTGGCATTATAATAAATTTTGTCATAATACTAGTTATGACAATCAATAAAAATGTGGCAGTCGTCGTAAACCGAGCGTGCCTCAGTAATAAAATAACAGCTTCAAGAGATAGCTGTAATACTAATTAATAAAACCGCCTTCGCCCGCGGAAATTGGCTGTTCATAATGATTCGGTATTCTAATAGACGATGAAAACATCGGATTTCCCAGATGTTTTCATTTTAATTTTCAGTATAATTTATCTCCAATGAAATCGTTAAAGTATAACAACGAAAACGACGGATTTTATTGCTAAATTATAATAAAAAGAAAATTTATTACTTAAGAGGTTTCGTTTTAATAATAGATTAGAATTTTAGGATGTTTCGTATTCAAATTCCAAGGATTGAAGTAATGCTTTATTGTTGCTCTGTAGCGTTTGTTCGTCAATGTATTGGCAAATTAAATTTCCAGTAAAATATAAGAAGAACTAGAATCTAGAAATGAACCGGATTTTCCTTAAACATTTAGGTATGTAAACTAACAAAAAAGAAACGTCTCTATAAAACGACTTAGTGTGTGAAAAATTTTAAAATATATATTTGAAAAAAAAAAAGACGATTCCACAAGAAAACGGAGACCAATGAGGCACATTAATTAAAAAAAAATAGTAATATAACACAAATATACTGACAATATTGATTTAAAATAGATTAAAATCTGCAATAAATCCGACCGTTGAAAGATTGACAGTAATTTTCATTGAGTAGCAACACTTACCAGGCATAAAGTGCAGTAAAGCAGCAGTGATGGGGTACAGGCTAGGGCTGTACGTGATGTCCGGGCACGCGTACCCGAGAACTGAGACCACTCTGTCTGCGACCGCCCGACCCTTGCGAGTCAGATGGTAGCCCAGGCAGTGGGTCGCCTCCACAAAAGGCGGCAACATGATCGGCTTGTCCGGCAGCTCAACTGTGCCGAACACCTGCAAGGAGAAAAAACATAAAACTAGAACGAAGATGTCAATATAAAGCTAAGTAAAGGTTATGTTTGAGAAGATTAAATACAAAAGCAATTAGAACACGTTGCTCATGTAAAATTTAATTTTTATGTGGCGGCCTTTTTTATTTCCCAGGAGTCAAACGGAGTCTTATGTAAACACAAATTTATTTAGAAAACCTATCGTTAAAAATTAATTCGAATAGTGGTAACCAAGGCACTTAGATGAGGCTAAAATAACTTAGGCGCTAAGAAGTACTTGGGCCATGCATTACTTATGCTATTAACATGATCCATAAAAAATCTTAGATCCAACAAACACATTCTTAAGCCAATCGACTGCAGAATTTAGATTTTATATCGAATCAAAAGAACAATATGAATTCTAAGAAATATTGCCAGACACTGGTTTATTTTTATAAGTCCGCTTATTGTTATTAGATAGAAGTCTATCCACATAATCGAATACTATAAAGAGAATCATATCATAACGAAGTTTTACGAACTATTTGACGTTATAACTTCCAAGCTCTTCTGGGAAACGATCGTATAGAATTTGTTGTTTAACATCTTGTTTCAAAATTGACGTCGTTTTAAATTCATGTTCAATCAGAAGAAATGTCAGTGCTGACAACTTGAAAAGCGACCGTCTTTTTCAAGAGTTTAGTAAAGAATCGGACTCAACTCTGATTGATGCAATATTATTGGTTAAAGCCTCTATGGTTAGAATCACTCCTTACGCATCCATTATTCATATTATGAAACGTTCGTATGGAAAGTCACAAGAATACGCAATAATAACAAGTATTCCTAATTGAATATACACGGATAGTAGCTTAAATTAGTTATGGTATATTAAATTAGTGATTCTTCAACAAGTTGCGCTCCTCAAATTGTAACACCAAACAAATATGTAGGATGCTTTTAAAGATGTTAGAGATTCGCAAATTAGTATGCACGTACGAATTTGTTATCCAATCTGTCGCTGACATGTTCTGTGGATGCGTGATTATCCAATTTACGGCAAGGACAAGATGAAGCGAAGCGCACAAATTATACTATACTTGAGCCTGCATGTTGGTTTAGATACATGCTACCCGTGACGGTATATAAAACAGACTATGATATCATAACCGAATTTCAGATCTGTGAAACTGATTCTAAATAATGTTGCTAACGTTTTAATTTCAGAGGAAATCGTAATTTTATCTTCAAATGATCACAGATACAAGATTCGTTTGCAAAAGATGAATATTTAATATCATGCTACATACACCTTCCTTATGATTAAATTTCTAAGAACGTTACAAATTTTCTATTAGTAAATATAGTCTTTGGTAAATAACTAGAATCGGTAGAATGAATATGCTTATTTAGATTAAATACTGTTACAGTCCAGAATAATAATAATTAATCTTGACACACTCCGAATTATAAATTTGGCTACTCTACTCACTAGTTACATAGCAACTATTTTTTCTAATACATAAACAAAAATAAAAAGATAGAGAAGAGAGTTCATGACGGAGTGTTAATAATTTCTTTACACATGTGTCGTCTTAATCATCATTGTAAAGAAGTAATCTCCTTGTCACGTTTCCTGACTACTTAATTAGAAACAAAACAGCGCATTCCTAGTATCTCGATTTGTACCAACATCTTGGATCAATATTTTTGCACACAGAAGACTTATCTACTGTGCAAAAATATCAACATTCATCACTTGCAAACATTAATTGAAGTGTTTTGGTGTTTCGTTGAACTTGTTATAGAGTATTCATTACAATTTAGTCAATTAAGTAGCTTTTAGGTATTATGTGGAACGATAATATCTTCATCTGATTATGTTGGCTTATAATCTAGTCTTGGCTTAGATAGTAAAATTGAGTTGTGAATAATCTTCATTCAGATTTCATTTATTTCAGTTTTTCTGTAAAGATGACCTAATTAATAAATTATATAATTATGTGTAATGGTAATAATTGTATAACTTTAATTGTTTGTTTTGCCACTTTAGAACTTTAAACAAGCGAAACACGTATTGCCAATTATTATAAACAAATATATCTATGTACATACAATACATTTAGCCAATATCATACAAGGTTCACTGAACGATATAAATCTCGAACACGATAAGGATAGAAGAATGAACCAGGTCCACAAATTGCGTAAATTTTGAAAAGCCAACGAACCCAATGTTTGTAAATCGGACGTTACGATAAATAAAATAAATACATGCAATAAACATTTTTCACGGAGACAACAGCCGGTCCCGGCGATATGACGCCAACTAACTAAAATTAGAATAACAACAAAGCTCGCGCAAAGATCGGAAGAACCAGAAAATATTCGCATCAAGAATACAGCTTCACCAGTCGGTGATAGATATTTTAGTGCAATAATAATACGTGCCATAGTTTGTGATTGTTTGACGGGTTCTAACGCCAATTTTATTCGTCAGACGAGACATGTTTTTTTAGATTGTGCGGTCTAAATAAATAAGAGCTAGACTCACCGAAACGAAGATACAGTTCTGGCAATGGGAGCATTGTTTGTTGTTTTCATAGCGCCAAAACTGCGCCAAATTATGCAAAGATTTACGTGTGGATTCATGAAAAGCCATTCGCTTTAAATCTGAGCCGGCTCTACACAATGTAATGCTTACAAACCGTTTATACGAAAGCAGCTACTCTTAGGATCACAATGGATCAAGTAGTCTCGAAAGGTGAAGTCAAGGGTTTTGTTAACAAGTTTTGTTAAAAAGGGGATATGAAAACAAGAGAACAATTTTAATACCGGATAGCATTTTTTTTAAACTTCTTGAAGATAATTAGAAAAGATCTACATCTGATTTTACAGTAAGATTTACATTGGGGACATTAAAAGTTAACTATTAGAAAAACTAAATGTCAAGGGACATTGAAAATGCTGTTCACAAAGCATAAAGAATCCAACAAACTTTCACATGATGTATTGATTATTGTTCTCAAGTTACAACACATGAGAACTTATCTCCTCCGTCACAAATCAATACAAGCAAAACAATATTCATAGCTACTAGGAATGTTGTTTAACGACACTGTAAGAAGTATAAAGCGAATGAATAATGAGCTTCTTCGTTTTGTTTTACAATTACATGAATAATAATATTAATAGTCGTAGAAGCTCATACTTCAAGGGACTACTAAATATAATATTGCATCATGGATTCTATCTTGATATCAACAAGGTTTATTTAAGAAAATGTGTACAAAGAAATTAAAATTAAATTAAGGTATACCTTTCCTCTCTTTAAAAAAAAAGAACTGATTACAAGTACATTTTTGAAGATCATGCTTTTGTATTTTGGAGAGTTTATAAAATTATGTGTGAGTGCAAGACTACCCTTTTCTTCAGTTTCATGAACAGAGTTAACAACAAAATTAATAAGAAAGATCTTTGCAGAAAAAACACATACACTAAACGTAGCCGAATTAGCAACCGCAAAAATACACGCTTAAATTTAGATGATCTCAGAATCCCGCGAATAGGAATACCAGCCTGCGATTTGCCGTTTTGAAAATTATCTACAATTTTTACTATGAAATCGCACAATAGGGGTTTCTGAAACCCCGGGCCGTAAGCAAGTCCGTTTATGTTTGAAAACTCTATTCATTATTTCTACCACGTACCCCACGTCCGGGAGTCTTGAATAATGAACGCGTTGTTCGTCTACCAGTTTTTGTTCACGAGACCCGTCGGTTAAACTGTGTTACACGGCCGAGAAGCATTTACTGCACCATAATGAAATTAAACTTTATCTACGTGTGAAAATAAATAATGCCAGCGTTGCGAAGTCCGAAACAGCCGTATCTTAATGGTTGTTGTGTCTATAGTAACAATAATTTTATGATGTTATGCCAGTTGCATTACATCAGTTTTCGTTTAATTTCCTAGATATAATATTTTTTAATAAGTTTATATTTAGTAACATCGTCATTAGTAGCGACATAGCATTAATAGCACTGTGTGAAACGAATTATAAAATACGTCCATGTTTACTCTTAGAGCGAGAAAAAGCTAGCATAAGAAAAAAAACCGCAACCATCCATACGCTGATCGCGTGTGTGCCACGCCCCCAGCGCGCGCGCACGCTCAGCCGCGCGCCGGCCGTCCTTCGCTTAGTCAAGGCCGCCCACGCGCTTAGAACGGATACGCCAAAACCTGATCCCAGCCTGTTTTGTTTATAAACGAAGCCTCAAAACAAGTTTGACCACATTTTGCACGTGATCTCCCGGGTAAGCATATTGAGCATGACTGTCGCTACAAACATTCATTTTCATGTTTACTGTGGAATATAATTACATAACTTTACTATAATCAAGTACACAGTACTTAACAATGGTACGTAAAAAGTGTGATTGATGCAAATGCATAAAAACAATCTGGTGTCTGTCACGTAGAGCAGTGTCGATAACGGTAATCTCAGACATTAGTTATGTTGGAACGAGGCAGAATTAGACAATGACGAAACGCAGAAAAATAAACCGGTTGCGGTTACCGATATCGAAATATAAACGTAGCTAGTTTATTATGCATTTACTCACGGGCATCTAATAAGAATACGAAGATAAATATAAACAGAATGTTTGTATTGCCAATGTGTTAATAGAATTTAGGTCGCGCACGTGGGTTGTCGGCGCCCATCATTCGGGCCCAACGATGGATCAGAACAAATCCAACGGAATCTGCCTATCTACTGTATTCAATTTCAACATGCACATTTGCATTCAACCTTGGTGTTTGACATGAATAATGTAATGAATTATTGAGTGTTTTCAATAAGTCTACTGATATAGCCACAATTTCACGCACTACATTAAGTGTTGTTTTCAAAACTGATAGCAACTCTAGATTTATGTAATCATCATTGATATTGATAATTTCAAATAATACAAAATTGATATTTATAATGTGAAATTTAAATGCAGTATAGTAACATTAAGTGATATCAAACATTGAATGGAATTATTCCAAGAACCACTGCTTAAGATAAATGACAAGACAATTGAACAATTGTCCGTATGACACGAATATCAGAAGGTGTACTCTATCTGGACATGGATTATAAGTACATGGTGCGACAACAGGCATGAACGTGGGCGAAGCGTTAAAGCCCTAATTAGTACAGCCACAACCCGACGCGACCTCTTGCCACCGACAATCAACGCCTAATTGAATAAAGTGGACCGACATGAGCCAAATTGCAAATTTGATGCGCTTTATGTACGACGTTTGATCACAGCTCCGCAAGGATTATATGATTATATCAAAAGACCATTCATAACTTCATTTACTCAGCACTCTGTACGTCTGACATAATAAAGGTAGTGAATTCATACATATATTCAAAGGTTAACAAAGGGCTCCCGCCGACATACCACAGTAGCATAAATATGTAAATGAAGTCAGTGAATAAGGCAAAACTTTTTCTATATTCTGTTGTATAAATAAATACGTGGCCGCTGTAATTCTCTCTTGCGAATAAGATCGATGATACTATTTTCGGCGGAGCAAATCCACAAGGCGGATTCCGTCGGAAATAACTTCGTGTTTTACCATCGCACTGTGCGCGACTGTAAATCTTTCTTGGCCATAAGTCTATTGTGAAAAACACTCCAGTTATCTCCGAGGCTAGATATTAGCATCGAGTAGATACGACACTGAAGCACTTAGAAGCGGCTGCCGATGTTGTAATTTAAGATATAGTTGAAGCAATAACAACAATTTACGAGAAAAAAAATAAAAGTATGAGATATAAGACAGGCGCGCCGGTTGAGGAGAGTACATAAACTATAGCGAAGTAAAGATACTGGACTACCACGCAACACGCCGTATGTAAATGACACATGAATGGACTAGGGTTGAAGAGATTGATTTGCATAAATACAAAAGTAACATCTGGAACAAGAAGATGCGATGAATACGCTGACGTTTAAATATCACGAAGTCTTTTTAGTTGCTTGTTTAGCTGTGAACGCAAATATCATTAAAAATAAATACGATGCTACCTGAATAAAAACAGGTATTAAATACTATACTTAGATAAGGAAGGAGTATTTTAGTTTCATATCACAATTACACAAAACATTTTGAATCAGAGTGGCACTTTACAAGATAATAGTTAAATACACAAACATGAGTCTTGCTATTGTAGGCAAATTCCATTGACCTATTTTGATAGATCACATAACAACAACTAGACTCGAACGTGTCATAAGTGAAGACAATTTCCGTATCTAGCCTGCAGTGCCTTTAAACAGTGTTGATCTGATAACCTAATGTCAAGCTTGTTTACAGTACCTAGTTTGATTGATAATGTGATATTAACAAACGACCCCGGGGTTATCTCGCAAATATAATGCTCGAATATAGTCAGTGCAGAATTATTTTTGTAATTTTATCAATTTCTAAAGGTCAACATAGGATAAATTTTTAATTAAATTGGTGTTTCCACCAGAACTGTTAGAGACGATAAAAAATCGTTTTCTTTACCAAAAATTTATCGGAAGCTGCCGTGTGGTATAATCGGAATGGACGCTTAATTGGACAGAGCCTGTAACTAAACTGGACATAAACCAAGATAGCAGACATAGACTATTCCATAAACTGGTAAACTAAATAAACTTGAACAAAGCGGGAACTCTTAACAGGCAGGAAATTTATAAGATTCCAATTTGAAATAAACTTTTTTAAGGGTTATGTTTGAGAAAAAAAAGCTCTTACTTTAGACAAGAAAATTATTCTATCCAATTTTTGTCTGTAAGGATTTGCTTTTAACGATAAGACTGCAACTTGTACCTACTCATGTAACGATTGTATTTTTCACCCTGCCCTTTCGTGTACCATAAAGAGTACTTCATCTATCTATCTATAATTACAATTCAGAAGCATATTAGGAAATCGATCATCAACGATGTCCAATAAAACTTTAATTAAAAAACTTCATTCAATTCAACTTTATTTTATATCATACAGAATCGTACATTTTTATTTTAAACTTTCTTTGTGCATATCACAAAATATATTGGCAGTGCTCATACGATAATATACAGAAATAGATCGACCTAATAAATAGGAAACGAGTGTGTGGTTCCATTGCGTAATATTTGCTCTGACACGGATGTGAATGTGATCAGTTTCTTGCACAACATATGCCATTAGAATAAGTTGTTAGTGCACCTGTTAGTGATTTGTTTACTAAACATTTCCTTGTCTAAAAATGTTACTGCAAATAAGAAAATTTCTTTAGAAATTTTTGACCAATGCAAGGCAATATTTTAGAACTAGAAAAGAATATATATTGCAATCATGTAGATTGTAGGGTAATGCTGCAAAAACATTACCAACACCATAGCGAGTCTCGATGGGTGATATTCGACATCAAAATTATGAAAAAAGAACTCTTTGAAGTTTGGAGGACCAACTTTTAAGAGACCAAAGCCCGTCCTGTTACCGATAACTCGGTCAAAAACAACTTGCAAATTAAATTAAAAACGTGCAATAAAAAAACATATTACTGTATTCACGCAAGAAATGGTAAGTGAATCGGAAAACTAAAACGGAAGTGGACCATTCGACTCCAAATAAGGTAAAGTAAATGATAATTCAATCCAAGGAAATGAAAAGCTTTCAAAACAGCTACAAGTAAAATGAGCAGGATAATTAAGTTAAAACTAGTCGGTACTAGCTCGTAATTAACACTATCTATGAGGAGCACAACAAGGGACTCCAGCGCATAATTCTTGATAAAATTCAAAACAAACTGACCCAACTGGGTTCGGGGACCTGATACGATAAATTTAATAATTAAAACAGCAGTAAACATCTTGGTGACAGACACTGAGCAGCCGATAATAACACAATGATACGAACAAAGTTCGATTTCAACCATTTCTTAATTATCACATTGTATCGTATGTTTACGTGCAAGAACTTACATTTCTTAGTAAGATATAGTGATATTTACGAGTACAGTTTATATTGTGAATAATTACTGTAGGTACCAATCTGTATCGGGTTTTAATTGGTCATATATTTTGGAGTGATTTGATTCTGTCCTGCTTTAATTACTACGTCAATTTATAATTTTCTTAATAATTAGTTCAGTTTTACTTTGATTTAAATTAAATGAAACTTATCTACAAATAATAAATAGGTCTTATTAATAACCTATCATTGTTCATATAAATAATGATGACAAATCATGACTCACTGGCTTGTTTTGCATTTGTTTGATTGTCTTGATAATATTTCCTTATTTACTAAGGACTTATGAGAGGTAGAACTATAAGTACGCACTTTTCGCCTTTTGTTATATACGATTATATGATATGTTGTCCATCAAAATTGTCCTATTATTATTTTTCAAATATTTTATTCTATTATAAAAGTTTAGAATTTAGCTTATTACTTTTTAACGTCTGGGATTATGATTAAGCACTTTAAATCTTACTTTCATCACTTTCATTTCGAATTTTAAATGGACTACAGTCCATCTTTACTTGGGGGCAATCAAATATTGAGTACGCGACAATTCATTGCTAAAAGTAGTCCATTTAAAATTCGAAATTAAAATGATGAAAGTAAGATTTAAAGTGCACACCACTAGAATAGGGTAAGTATACAAAACTTAATGAAGAAACTAATTAAAAGAGTCCTTAATTCTAATGATAATAAAACAAGTACAATTTAATAATTCTGAATGAAGCTGCAAATTTTCAATCAACCCACGTACATTACATAATCGAGCAAACATTATTACTTTAGTATTCAATTTAATAGTCATGCATACTGCATACATTACTAGGCGATAACACTGTAAGGTGATAAAGTCTGTACATGCCTCAGAAAAATGCAATTGGGTTAGGTCGGTTATAACTTGGTATGAATTATGATTCATTATCCATTTGTACGATTACACAGGAGACGGTGTACAGGTTGAGAGTTGCAGAGAGTAATAAAGCGTTCTTTGCTTGGCATAAGGCTGGTAGACCGGGATCCAAACGTCGAAATTCGCAGACACAGAAATCTTTGACGTTGAAAATGAATAATGGCACTCAGATGGAGTTGGGCAGGGCACTTGGCAACGCGTGGTGATATTGGGTGGAGTAAGGTTGTGATAGAGTGGCAGCCAAGGACTGGGAGAAGGTTGGTGGTCTAGTAGCGAGTTGCCGGACGTAATATCGTCATAATATAAAATATTAACATTGCAGGGCAAACACTGATGAGACTGGCACAAGAGCGTGGAAATTAGAACAACAAAAGAGAGGTCTATACCCAACAATGGGTGAAGGAGGTCTGCGGATGACGATGATGATCCATTTGTCTATACATACTTCAGGTTTAAAATGTGGAATGAACTGATCATTCTACGTATCGATACGGAGGGTTGTGGGAATCGATAGTTTTTCAATATTGATCGACTGGCTCAATGTCCTACTGGATTGTCTTCATTATTGGCTCAAGTGCAAGCAGGAATACAAGCTTAACTGCGGGTGAGATTGTACTTCTTCAGACATGCATTTGCATGTCATGCATGATATGCATTGGACGTCACATATCTATTAATTCTGCTTTTCTTGTATTCAGTCGTTTTAAAATTGTAGCAATTATGTTGTTTACTTGTTTTTATTTTTGTTGGTTTTATAGTAAAGTCGTATTAGAGAGAAACATATTCAACTCCACATTTATTAAATTAATAAAACTAGTCTTAGTAAATTAGTGAACAGTTTATAATGACTCTCAAAATTATCACTAAGTTGATTAGGAAAATGATTACAATATTAATTACTATTATCTTTCTAACAAGCAATTATTCTGCTGGGTTACGATTCCTATCATAGGATTTATTGATAATGCGTGACTTTTAATTAATTTGAAAAAGTATTTATTATAAACAGTATTTATTTAAATTATTGAATGAATTCAGTCAACCTGTATAAATTAATAAGTATATTAAGGATTCAAAAAGTCATCTTTTATAATATGGCACAGTAGGTACGTGTGATACCAAGAATATTCTCTCTTCGGCTTGAAGAAAATTAGGTGTTGGTGTCTTATCGTAATAGCCAAACCAACACAAGAGGAACGTAAGTAAGTAAAATCGTTTAATTAGAGAATTGAGACCCTTCGTGTCTCGGAGAGCACGTTTAAACTATGGTAGATAGCCCCAGGGGGTTGGATTGGGTTGCAGAGGCCTGAAAGCAGTCACTTTGCGTAAAATCCTTATTTTCATCGCATCTGGTTGACTGGTTGTCAATCCTAACATTGGAAAAGGTAATACCATTATCATTCACACCTTTTCTCTAAATATCTTCTCTAAATAGAAAACTTCAAGTAATTAAGATCACATCTATACTCATTAATTGTCGACTCGGCTGTATAGGGAACGATATCTAAAGTAAATTTAATTAGCAGCCGGAGTTTAAGCATAATTGATTTTAAATTACCTCAACACCTATAACGAGCGACCGTTCTTCATGTTGAACTTGTCACTCAAGTCAAATTACTTAATGTTGGACTGAAATTCGTGGAGATTTCTCTAGTAAAGGAATATTCTATTTATTTATAAAACTGTACCAGCACTCATACATTTGTTTATTTACAACTGGTAGATTGCAAGACTATAATGTTTCCTCTCCAAAAGTTTTGTAAACACGTTTTAGGCTTAGCAATCTGAATCAGTGCACAAACTACAATTTATTAATATATAAATCTATGGTTGTTACTATTTATTACTCTTCCTATCTACTACTACTACTTACGGATTAATCGCTGCTATAAATTAGTAAGCTCAAGTATTTTATCGACAGCCATCTTGGAGCAGAATATTTCCTATACATCTCAAGTTTTGTGTTTAGTAACCCAATTTATTAGATCGCCTCCAGGAAAAGCAGCCGTTATATTACACAAACAGATCTATTTACTAAATGAGACCCAATAACAAGGATGGAATAAAACAAGGCCGATTTACATCTTTCGTTAAATGAAACCAGTCCAATTTCCGTTTGTAGTCAGAAATCGAAGGTTGGAGATAGAAAAAACGAAAATGAAATACGACAAAAGGTCTATAAGACTGAAAAGCAATTACAGGCACAAAGACGTAAGTAAGACAAAACCGCTTAGTGACAAAATACTGGTAAGTATTTATTTGTAAAGGCTGACAGTCGAGAAAAATATCACTCGAGAAAGAGGTTACATGCTCATAACCACAAAAAAAGAAGATGTAAAGGCAATTATCGGTCCAGTTACTAAGCAATTATTCAATGGCCATGCGAGCTGCAACATTAATTGGTAGCAATTGCGCAAACTCGATTAGACGGACAGTGCCGCAGGTGCTGTGGTTTGGCGCATTCGAGTTATTCCGTGATCGGTGTGGTACTTTGCAATAGTGGCACTTGCTAGGCGTGTCGGTTAAATACCTTAAACATTTCCTTTGCAACCTAGAAATGGAGATTCAGTATGCGCGAGTTGCAAAACGGTTGCCGATTTTGGTAACTCTTTGACTTTTATGGTTTGTGAATTGATCAAGGAATGAAATACAAACAAAATTAAGGTATTTGGGATAATTATACATCGTTTTTGTCGTAATATAAATTGTATTGCTGAAGGAATATAGAGACCGGTCTGTTATCAGTTTAAATTTTATCACAATAGTAACCTTTGCGATATCTTATCGCTGTAAATCGCTTCCATCCGTATCCACAAATACCGCTAAGCGTGAACTATTCATATATTCATTCATTACTATTCCATTGGACTATTTTCCTTCGCATCAATATTATTGCAACTGTTTTCCAGTATATTACCGTCCCCAAGCGAATTTGGACGCAGTTATTAAACTTTACATAGTTACCCAACAGTTTCTGCTCTGACTGCTGCAATTTCTATTTTAAGCGAAAACATAAATTCTATATGCAAATAAACCTGTTTTTCTACGTTAACATCGAAAGAATGGGAGTTGCGCAGTTCTATGATAGTTTTAAATACCGTTCGCGGTAACTGGATGAGTGGATTAGCTCTATAAGCGCTTAAGGTCGTTGGGGAGTGCGTGCGAGATCTTGTAAGTGCAGGAAATAGGTTCTATTTGTCTGTCTGTATCTTTGTGTACTTCCTGTGGTCGCGGTTCGGCTTAGTCATAATAAGTAATATTCTCCGGTCGGCCGGTCAGATCAGCTGACTCGAGCACAAGGACGTGCTTCTTAGAGCGTGTAGTGCAATTTGTTTTCACATGTTTTTTGATGCCGTTTTTGTTGGATCTTGCGTGTTTACCTTTCTTTAGAGCTAGTATTATTCTTGATCGAAAATCAATGCTGCGTCACTAAAATTTTCCTCTTTACTTACACAACATCCGCAACCTACTTATGTATGCATGTCTCGGATTTTTTCTAAGTCATTGTTCTTTTAAACATGAGCTCAGATTGAAAATACATCAGTTATATAAAGTTGAATAAAAATTTATGTTCTACTCCCGTGACCACAATGCAAGTAGCAGAAGGTGAGAAAAACAAAATGGTGCTTGTCTATTTTAAGATTTGGCTACCAGCCATCGCGCGCACGGCTTTACCTATGTAAGTATATCAATTATCGGTACGATATGATTTTATGTCACATAAATCAAAGTTGGGCATTTTAACGACAAACTCTGGCCATCATAACAATATAGCTGGCCGTTAGTAAAATTAAAAACTGTGTTACTTTTACTATTATTGACGAAAACAAAAAATGTCTTGATGTTATCAACGATAAGAGAGTTTATAGCAACCATAAAGAAGCACATTGCTGTAATAAAATACCCAAAACTCAGCGTACAAAACAACACCACGTAGAGTATACTTGGATCGTTTTGACACACCTCCTTCGCGTTATCAGCAGTCATTAATCAGGCATTTCACTGCGCACGCGCACCACTAAACTAACAGTTTTCACTAGCACTAGGTCTTTTACTAGCTGGTATCCATAATTCTTTTATCAAAACGATAAAAATAATTCAAATAACTAATACTTGATATTAATCACACCTGTGACTTTAATCCGTCATTGAGTCATAATACAATGGAATTAAAATCTACACAATCGAAAATAATTTGCCGAACCAAAGGCGTCATCGGAAGGAGTAGATAATAAATTGTAGAATATTTTTCTTCATTAGAGCAAACTGTCCCCTAAGACTCATTGTCATCTATCGAGCCCTTTTCCAAATAATTATGTTGGGGTCGGCTTCCATATAACCAGATGCGGCTGAATAACAATATTTTACACGAAGTAACTGCAAACCGACCTCAACCCAATTTCCTGGGTGATACCGATATCCTGAGGATAGATTGGTTGTCAGGCTAAGCTTATGACTATCATTAATGACTGTCAAAGATGTTCGCATGACAACCGGGACCGACGGCTTTACGTCCTCTCCGAGGTATGGAGGGGTCTCGATGGGTATTAAGAATGGTCACCCATCCACAGCAGCATCCGCAGCTTAACCTTGCAGAGCGGTTAATCAGCGTTGTTATTACTTAGCTACGAGCCCTTCTTGGTCCTCTAAGACTAGAAGATGGGAAAATAAGAAAGGATGATCCTATAAGCTTATTACGGAGTTTTCCCAAATTACCGTTTCTATTTACTGAAATATGTAAAGCTTTAGACCCTCGGAGATTTCATTAGAGTTGGTTTTAATATGAAATAGCGTCATGTCAGGCTTTCGTCCGTCATAATCGGATTTCGTGTAATAAGATTACAGTATGACGCGGAACGTCTGAGTATCGCTTGTATTTATTGGAGTGTTCTGTTGCTAGACAGCTTAACAAGTCGAATGTGCCACATATGTAGCAAAATGAGAAAGAAAAAGATTCATCAGATTAGTCAGTTTTTCGCGTTGTAGATCGCTTTTTTTTGGCTTTGTTTCGTAATTTCGTCCTCTCAGAGTCCTAAATTAGAGCCTTAATTTAATTAAAAAGCGATCTAACAACGCGAAAAACTGACTAATCTGATGAATTTTTAATTGTAAGAAACAAAACGTATTATTTAGCACAAAACATTATAATCATAACCTAACATAGATTTATTCCCCGAAGGATAAGGCAGAGGTGTACGTACACCCACAGTTCGCCGGTATGTTTAGGTCTCATTGTAATAGGGGGCGTGCCTATTGCCACTACTCGGCCACAAAAAGATAAACTCCGGGCTGCTACTGAGATTACATAGAAAACTCCAATAATACTGGTCGAACTGGGAATCGAACCTAGGACCTTTAGCATTGCAGTCACGCTTACGATTGATATCTATATTATATCGATATCTGCATCATATCTATATCATATATACGTTGAGGCAGTTTTTCTTATGTTGCCTTTACGTCGGAGATGTGCAATAGTTAAACGGTATGCGAGGTCAAAGCTAAGAAGGAAACTGTGTTTATCTATTTCTCGACCTGGGAATCGAACCTAGGACCTCTAACGTACGACCACAAGGCTAATTAGCCAGTTATAAAAACATTAGGAATGTTTAAATTAACTCGATATAAGTGCCCAGGTACTTGACATTGAGTGTCTGTAAGTATGATAAGTCTGTAATTATCAAATTCAATTTAATATTAAAGAAAAAGCGTACAGACAATGTCGAAGAAATTTCTCTTCGGATCTATTCATAAGTCCATAAATATCTCGTGTTTACAATCTGATAGTCCAATCAAGACGTAACGGCTAGGTCATGAAGACCAAGATGCAAGATATTCGGACACTTTCGTTGACTTTCTCCGTCCTACTCGCACGCATAGTATGACAAATGGCGATATCGTTGAAAATGCACCGTTATCGGTGAGTGCCAGCGTGTGACGGATTGCGAGGTCAAGGCGCGTATGTCGTTGGCACTGCACCAGAGTTCAGGCGACTTGTTCCTACGGACGACCCTCGAGCGGATTTCTCGGATACCTGAAGACAAGCGCTCATTAAGGTAATGAATATGTTGTTGTGATGCTTCATTACAAGACAGTGTGGTCTCTTTTTCAGCTGCTCTGTATGAGTAATGTTCGAGTTAATTTACCAACAGACTGCTTATCATTCTGGAGGTGCTTCAGATACGTTATGTATTGCCAAAACACTTCTCAAATCAAACTACTGTCACACGAAATGAATCGAGAAAATTGCTGTACGTTACTGCACTTTTGTAATATTTTAGCTATGTCTCCGTAGCAGGATCAAAAAGAATAGCCAATTAGAAGAACGCCGTATCAATTAGCACTAGTTCAGGTTGGAATAAAAATGGAAGAGAACATATCAGCTTCTGTTGTATTCAGGTTATGTTCACGTCTTCCAATATTTCGGAGTACAGTACAAATTGGATATAATGGATACGTATCTGTTGTATTAGAATAGAAGTTTATGCTTCTAATAATTACTGAACTTGATAGATGAGAACAACAGTCAACCTGCGGTCAAGTAGACTCAATGGTAACTGTACTGGAACCGCAGACAGCTTAACGAAAACAATGCCTATGCCACGATCGATTTTCTTTGTGACTGATGATTTCAACAGTCTGACTAAGAAACTATATAATGCCATAAAATATGTACGTAATATAGAAACAAAAACAGCCACACCCATAACGGGTTCATAATATGATGACGTTATAATAAGTAATAGACTAGGCGGCAGCGACAACAATGACAAGGTCTTAGAATCATGTGGTAATATATCTCAACTCCTATACAAGTACCTGCATGTAAATAAACAAGTACATTTGCAGTTATTTAAATATTTGCAATTAAGAGAAACACTATGAGAATACTAGATTATGGTATAGGTCCATATGGTATAGGCAAATGATAATAGGTAAAAAGTATACTAATGCAGAAGATGAATCAAATTCTGAACACCTAAAATTACTTCTGAACATTCGATGTGCATAGATAAACCTTCTAGCTTCCATGACCAATCCAGAAATTTTCCAAGCCATGAATAATGTCGATTTGCAACGATTGCCAAATGTTCCCCCAAGAACATAATAACAAAACAAGTACTAAGGAGATCGGTATTAGGTATTGCAATCCGGCAACGTAGGATGGCGGTGATGATGCGTTTATAAATATTCAGTTACGATGTTAAAGGTTAAATTGATACTCGTATCGTACTGTTATAGAACACAAATTCAAAAACGATGCAATGGGTAAGAAAGATTCAAAATCGAATGACATCGCAATTATTGGAATCGACCAAACGGTTATGGATGACAGAGAATCGACTTTTTTCTTTAATGCAAGCAGTAAGATTTAGGTTATCATCTACAATGTTCCTAAACAATGAATAATATAGAAACTGTTGCCAAACATTCCATTTGTAAGATAAGAATGAAACATATACTAATATCACAGTGCTAAGATGTTTGGTATGGGAGTGTTTCTCGGTTTCTGAGAAAACCGGAACACTTGGCGTGCTACCTTGGACGGCACGTGGACGTCCTACTGAGTCATCCAGTCATCCCACTTACATTGAAACACGTTTTAATGAGAGGTGCATTTGTTATGAGGATAAATTGGGTCAACGTGTTGGATAATAAGGACTTCGGAGAAATTGTTGAAATGTCAATAACAACATTGACATCTCAACAAGTGCTGTACCAAAATTTTGTTTTTGGTCTGCTGTTTTCTGAGTAATAACAGAGGCAAAAAATATAAATATTATGGCTAATGTCCAAATTACCATACGTGATAGGTATTTCATTGATAAATTACTAATTACTTTTAGACGTAAATGTGAGCGAGTAGGATGACATTGGATTCAACTGCAAAATTAACTAAGTCCTACAATAAAAAATACGACTAACAACAATATTCTTAATTAAAAGAAAATAAGGTATAACATCGAGCCATTTTCCTATCGTACAGACGTCAATATTGATGGTCACTTTGTCATATTCAGAAGGGTTTGAGTCAAATATATACATATCATTATATGATATCATTCTTCCTTCTAGACTTCCTCTGAAGCAAAACATACATTATATTTATTATTCATTTTATCGTTGATTAATTGAAAATATTTCATTGGATCAAAAGGTAACATACCATGAGCAATTACAAAATGTGATGCACAAATAGGTAGGTACATTTCACTGCTTTTTTTTTGTATTTCAGATCAATTCGGAGGAAAAAATAGTGATGAATTCTGGACTTCCTGCACGCACAGTATGATCACCGTAGACAGTGGTTGTGACAAAAATGTATTTTCTATCAAAAATTTTTTGGGTATTGTTACGTCTACAAGAGTCCAAGAAAGAAGGTCTTTGTCTACATGGTCATAATACGCTTATAATGCTCGTTCTTTCTCTGCTGAAGATGCCCTAGTCATGGAGGTAGACAATGAACCGGTTGTTCTATTCATAATGAATATTGAACTGAGTATAAAGATCTAATCAGAACCAATAACGAGCTGAACCTACTCATCATCATCTCATCCCCAGAACCTTTTTCCCAATTATGTTGGGGTCGGCTTCTGTTTTTCGGATGCGGCTGAACAGAAGTATTTTAAACGAAGCGACTGCAATCTCCTTCGCCACCCAATAACGAGCCAAATCTACTCAATAATTAAAAGCACTCGTACAATCTGGAAAGCTCTTACAATGCAATCGTTAAGTACACCCACAGTGAATATTAACATATTATGTGGGGTACGCGACGCGTGCGCAGCAGCGAAGGTGAGCGAGCTAACTTGATGCCGTGCCAATCTCTTACGTGCATATTAACGACGTCGTTTATGCAGTTCGTACACGAAAAAAAAACTCCAAAATATTCGATAAATAACAACTTTGTATTTTTGTTCACCTACGTCCAAACTTAGCGTTAACAACACGTTATAAATGTCACAATACTTTAAAAACAATAAACTCATATATTCGAGGTACTTGTATTCATTAGCCACAGCCACCTGTCGTATAATTAGTCTACCATTGTTAGGCCGCTGGCGGTTAATTAAGATGCGCGAGAGCTCGCATTGTGACGCGAGGATGCGCGAGCGCACGTTGCTGTTGTATACAAGGACCCGGTTGCTGACAGACAAGCCTATGACTCGAACAAATTTTGACTAAATAGAAGTATTTGGCATATTCCACATGACACTAAACACGGCCTCGTTGGCTAGATTGATCTTTTTATTGTCAATTTCACGTACATTTGAGTTACAAGGACAACGTGAGCTTGTGTGTGTGCATTTGTGGTTAACAGTCGACCACGTGACATGAATTATAAGTGCTAGCAGCACTTGTTGCTAAATCTAAAGAGAGCACTTGAATAAAAACTCGCCGAAAATTCCGAGACCTTGATGAGGACGTCACTTTCTTATCTGGGGGCGCGATATCTGACAAACATTTGGGCGGTTTTGCAAAGTAAATAGACATGACCTTGGAAATATTAAGTGCTCACCGGTTTCGCGAGATAACGCGCTCAGTAACGTTACCTTGCGAGTTCAAAAAGAATTTATTTATGTGCGAAACAAGTTAGTGAAGTTGGTCGCACACCTTGGGAAAAAAACCTATCGCTGTCGCGTTGCGTAATTTGAAAGAGCACTGACCTGTGTAACCATGTCCCAGTAGAATCCGTCGAGCATAGACTTTCCATGTTGATGTTGCCTGCAGAGGGCGGGCCACAGGGAGGCGCGGACGGGGCTGTTGATCGGCCAGGAATTCTCTCTGATGATGAGCTTGAGCTCGCGCTTGCGGCCCTGCTGGATGAGGGGCTGGATCTCCTCGAATGTTTTGAGGGGTGCTTTCTTGCCTGCGAATAACGGAGAGGGTAAGCACTGCGTCCAGATATGCGAGGGGTCGGAGCTAGCGAGGGACTCCGCGCTGGGTGCGCGAAACGCGGCCGGTTCTATGTACATCGCACTGTTGGCGCGGGGCACATGCTTTCGGTGCGCGCGCGCCGCCGGCACTGCCGCCCGCCGCCGCAAGCTCGCCAGCCTCCGGAAAATGCGATAGCGCGCCCCAACACTGTCACACTTCCATTGTTTATTTGACCGTGTGACGCGCGCGCCGGTACAACAGACCAAAGATAATTAATTAAATTTTCCAATTAGAATAACAATTAATTTGAGCGTTAAAGTTACTTGATATAGTCTGGCGGACGTGCAACAACAGTGCGATACGCTATTTGGAAGTGGATGTAGCCAGTAGGATTAATTGTAACTGTTTTCCTAAAAATTTACTTAACCATCATAATTTTACAAGAGAAAAATTTCATGAAACCTCAGTACATACGTCAACTGTAAACAACACGTAGATATCACACGATAACAGCATGAACAGTCGTATAAATAGTAACAGAATCAAAGCAAAACGCAACGATTTGGAAGCACGCCAACAAAACGAAATTTTCGTATTGCATACGTAATCGTAGGTTAAGACTTGTGAACGAAAAGGAATAAAATGATTGAACATCTCTGCGCCCTTTGCTCGACGTGACACGATCTAAACACCTCACGTTTGTATGTCAAGTTGTTCAAAATAAATCACAAGGTTTTGTAACCTTCTTGGTGTATGTGAACAGTTCAAGGGGCAATGGACGGGATTAAAAATGTACGACAATTGATTATCCATCAGCCGTGGAAACGCCACTGAAATAGCTCCGAACAATTTCATTTATTCGTAATCTACTCTGTAACCACCTCGGAGTTCATCAGATTACAATTGCTTGTATCTTTTGTTGAGTATTTAGATAATTTGAACTGGTTTGTAACAAACTTGGTAACATGTGTCAATCGATAAGTTTTATTTTTCTTTAAACTACTTATTGGGTGGCCTTTGGGCAAAAGTGGGACAGCACACTTTTGCGCAAAGGCCTCCCAATAGTTTCTTCCAGTTAGGCAATTTCTCAATATTATTTGAAAATTTTTTCTGATCCCACAAGCTTTCTGGCAGCTGAAAAGCTTTTAGAAGCTCCAGTTTCAACCGACCGCGACAAGGCAATTTTCTTTAGTCCCTACATATTACCGAAATTTACACGTAAAAGGTCACGATAGCAGCGGGTTAGGAGCTGCTAAATTCAATAAATCATTATATTTAAATCCCATAGAAAAAGGCACTTCCAGTCATTGTCGAAATTTCCTATTTTCGGAAAATTTATTATTTTCCTTAAAAAAAATTGAAATCACTATTGCCGTTCTCAAGTGATGAGCTTACCAACGATCAGCATTTATTTTTTATACATATTAAGCCTCCGTACCTTTCTACGATTCCTTGCTATTTAAGAAATTTTAGGGATAACCATCTCAGAAGACTCAACATTTCCATTTCCAATACTGAATATAAAAATATAACCTTAAATGCTAATTTTATTATTTTCCGGTTATATTCTAAAAATGTTTCAACTTGGTCGTTCATACCAGTATTAAACATTTAAGTGTTAAGTAAACAAGTGTGATAAGACGAGGTTATCTACAATGCAGTCGCCGACCAACCACTGCGATTGACAGACATAGCCGTTATTTATTTTACTTATAACTTATTTCGTGATTTGTGATTGTCACTATTAACTT
Organism: Acronicta alni; assembly: GCA_964056405.1. Classification (NCBI taxonomy): domain Eukaryota; kingdom Metazoa; phylum Arthropoda; class Insecta; order Lepidoptera; family Noctuidae; genus Acronicta; species Acronicta alni. The sequence goes on along the minus strand of OZ043916.1, from coordinate 2,848,734 downwards.
TGTGCAGTCGCACTATATTATTTGATAACCAGCAAGAATATCGTGATATTAGTTAGAATTTGCAGCCTTTAAGACAGTTTTCGTTCTGTGTACGATCTATCTGAAATACCGTATAAGGTAGATGTAACTGGGCTTGGATAGGAAACTTGGATTCATAAATGGAGTGATAACTCTTAGGGATGATTTTCTAATTCAGGATATATTACACAATATAATGCAATATTTTCACACCTCTATCGTCTTTGGGAAATTATTGCAATACATTATGTCACAATTTCAATTTATTGGTCATTTTGACAATATATTTTCATTATCATTTCCTCTAATACCGGTAATCCCTACCCATTGTGGTCGCATACAATATTACACGGGGTCGTAATGTGTTAATCAAATAAGACCAGTATTCGAAATCTTTAATTAATTGACCGGCCGCCATCTTAATTAACCGATGTAAAACTTTTATAAAAGTCAAACTAATAGCATTATAGAAAGTAGTTTTAATACTTTTCGTATCACTACATTTTTACTTTTGCAACACTAAAAAGGTTGAGAAACAATGACATAGTGAAATGCCTGTCATTTAACCTGAAGGGGATGTTTACCTAGTCCATTAATTTCCGCCCCCTAGCTTGCGTGTAAGTAGTTCTTCTTCCGATATTGTTCAAAGGAATGTCTTTGTCATTATTTAATTAAGAGGCAGATTAAATAATAGGTACTTGCACACGCTTGTTTTCTCCGAAGGGTACCTAACCCTTCGGGGAAAACAAACGTGATGGATGGCAGGTAACAACACTAATCTTAAAAAAAAAACAACTTTCACGTTGATTTTCTTATAGATAGATTACAGTTCTCCAAGAACTGATAATGTCGACTATGACGTCAATCGGCAAGTACGTTCGCATACCGCGAGCTAGTTTATTAATGAGTTTAAGATACCGTTTGTTGTATCAGATGGAGTAATTTTGAAGCTATTTTCAGTTTGTTTTTATCCAGATAACTTGCTATTTTGCCTCATTCAAATGGATATAAGGCCAGTGAATTAGATCAATTACAGAATGGGTGACTGCTACACACCTCTTTGCTTCTGAAGATATAATTGTAATGGAATCTCCAGTCTCAATTCTAGACCATTGAGGATCAAATTTAAAGTTACCTAGAGAAAGCTAAGCGTTAGACTATACAGGTTGTGAAAGAGTTCCAAATTTTTTAAATTCTGGTTTGAAAATTTATGTAGATGTTCGTAAAATTACTCGGCCATGACTTTAAAAATCTCTAGGTGACGGATGCAATTAAAATATACGTCACAGTTACGTCCATTCTAGGTAACCGTGTTGAACGTCACTGCATCCTAGAGACTGTGGGTAATGTCTGCCCATATCATACTAAATTATCACTCCCTTAAACGGTGTAGGAAACCTGCCTGAAATGCCTTAAAGATTTTCTAAAATGATTGAAAGTAACGTGTGGATGCATCGGCCGGGCGCGGGAGGAAGATATTTAGTAGATATTTGTAAGCCGGGGCGGGTCGCTATCTCGTTAGTGTTTAATAAAAAAAATAAAAAAAATTGTTTATTTCTGATAACCTTTACTAAAAACAATATACACAGTCGCGTATACTAATACATCGCCATTTTTAATGTACAGGGGGGTATAAAAGTAAACGATTCTGTTATCAGCCTTCAATAAACTGTTTTCTGCATCCAACCAGATTGAAATGTAACAACCTATTGATATACAAACAATGTTCTTAATAGCAATTGGTCACGGCAATTTGGAAATGCTATGTAATACTTCAATGCTGTATTGTAATAACAATGGCTAGTTTCTGCTTATCATCCCGCGAAAATTACTAATAATAATTTGAGTAATTAGATGGTGGAATGAGAAATGCAATATAATGAATGCAGTGAATGCAAAATGCTTTTGCGTGTTTTTTTTTGTCTTATCTACGTAATATTCATTAATATGACATGGCGTGAATCAGACGTGTGCAGTGTTAATTACTAAAAACCTAAGTAATTACTTGTTTGAGGACCACCTCATTATTCTTTGTCAAACATTTAAACCATTTTCCCCGTTATAATAATTTATTTTATTTATAACATTTAGCAAGACTATAAATAGAAAAAAACCCATAAAGTAGGTACTTAAATCATTAAATACACATTACATGTGCAAAAAATAACTTTCAATCAGCCCCGTATTGATATAGGTACCTGTCAAAACATTGAAATTACCTTACTGAATTAATAATATGGTGCCACACTAATTCAAAATTTGCAACGCAATAAATAAACGCATTGACCGCAACTCCGACAGGTATACCTACATTTCGGACCCTAGCTTCACAAATTCAAGACTGGTGTACTCAAAGCCGCTATGGCTCTTCTTCAAAAGGCCACTTCAGACTTTGCCCTACATTGTAACACATATTACTATAAAGTTCAGACATAGACTGAACTTTATAAGAGACTATGATTCTCTGAGTTTGTTTCTTCTCAGAGGTCGTCGAGTTAGGAAATGCCGGAGCCATCTAGCTTAAAAAAAATGTTAAATATTGACATGTAAAAGTGTCTTTAAAATATATATTTACAGAAATAAATATCAATTATCATTTAAAGAGTCACTCGGATTTGTATTCAAATAAAAGAAGATTTTGTGCCCATCAATCCACCAACTGTATGGAGACAGGTGTGAAATGCTCTAAGCTTAATTCCTATGTCTCCATACAATATTAAATCGTTAGTCCCGAAATAGTGATGCCTGTTCTCCAAAATCCAAATAATAATTCGAATGATTCATTCGCCATGTATCAGTAGCAGTCTAATACACTCTGCGAATTGCGATACAGTGTGTATTTTTATCTTTTAAGATTGTGCAAACCCACCGTGCGTCTGTTTACAAACGTATAGCTACGGTAGGGTTGCTCCAATCAGTTTTAATAAGAGAGTTATAAGGATTTCGTATATCTCTAGTTTTTCGGTAGGAAAAAACGCAAACGCAGTTGAAGTCCTTAATATACTGTTGCTGCTACTGCTGCCTGTGTCTATGGTACCTACTTAAGCTAAATACTCTGTTTAGTCTTTTATTTTACTGAACGTAATAAAAATAATAATTAAGAATAATTATTTTGTGGAATCTCAGCCAGCCTCCACAAAGACTCGAAACTGACAACTCAACTTAGGGTAAAACATCTTAAGCCTACGAAAATAAAAAAACTAAGCCTTTAAAATGAATTTACAATTCCTCAATAACTCTAATCAGAACTACTTAGGATATATTAGGATAGGTTAAAAAAATAATAAATATTTCCATAACAATGGAAATAAAAATACCGCATACTCGCAACTGCTTTACAGCAGATTTATCATTACTACTATAGCCCACAACGGTTTACAATCATTAATAAAAAGCCACTGACACACTCATTAATAAATAAAAAAAACTTAGCCAGTATCTAGTATATGACGTCAGACCTACGTCAATTAAATCGCGCACCGACGTTTGCGCATCCAATGGGTTAATTTATTAACAAACTTGGCATCTTCCATAGTATATTACGTTGCTATATTTACCAATTCAAAAATTTAACACTTGCATGAAGATATTTGTACATTCCATAGAATGCGCTATTTAGTTCACATATTCTTCTACCATCTTCAAAAATACTAATACTGACTGACAAACAATGCACAGCTTACTGACCAGGAACTCTTTATTTAACCTAGGTGTGCACTAAGACCAGAGGAAGATATGGGATTTTAAGTATAAAATTTCATTTCGTCTATAATAAAATTCTTTAGTAGTCTCAACCCTAAATTGAAAAACACGCGTACTGGAAAGCAATTCTCGCTCGACTGACATCTGCAGAGGTCGGATGAGATTCAATGCAATTAAATCTATTCGTTGTTTACCGAGAGTTGGCATCACTATTGACAGATGGCAATACTTACTAAGCTAATGTTTATTGTTTTGTTTTCAGTTGCTCGCGCGCATCGAACACTCTTGGTTTACTAGTTTATTCAGCTGCATTTATTTTTCATTTTATATCAGCTTGTCTGTACAAGTACAATCGGCAAAACAGACACAATACTTGTAAGTAAGGGTGTGGTCTTTCGAATAAAATAATAAGAATATTATAACGATTTTCAAGGTGAAAGAATAGGTAACATAAATCCTGACAGTACAACTAAAAACACAGGACTTGCAGGCAGATCTTTTAGACGATTAGTAGAATTCTAAGAGCTTATTTTTATTATTTATCAGTAACTTGTTCTACTTAATAACTAAAATACTAAATAATAGCCACTTGGGCTACGTAACAGGAGGTACCACACAAGGTAACAGGGTTCATCATTAAACCATTTACTGTCAAACTTTTGGGTTCGGGTTTTCTCTCGGAATGTGACAGGTTAGGTAGGTGAGGAACTGGGTTATTCCGATAAAAGACGATAGCAGACAAGTAACTATTATTAATAATAATATCTTTGGCATATTACTAATTGATGTGCAGTTGATTTGATATTATAAACCTTAATGGATTACACTAACGGTGTGTTTGTCGCCACGACATGTTAGTATCAGGATTGGCAGATTCACACCAATAATACTACTTTTTGACTTTATCAAGGCTCTCATCAGTAACCCCAAAGAGCTCATTAACTAAAACAAAGTGCATGTAACTCCACTCGAATTGCAGCTGTCCGATTGGGCAAGTACTTCCGCCTTGCAGAAAATCGAAGTGAAATAACACTGCTTTAAGCTGTGTCGTGTTCCTAACGGTGAGCATGGTTGCCAGTGCTCCGCGAGGAAACGTTGTGTTGGTAGTCAGGGGACTTTGACCCCTAACCTGCCAAACCATCTATTCCTCTTTCGTTTTAAATGGTCGGCATCGCGCAAGTTATATATTATACCCCTGGTGTAGCAAGCGGCTAGGTGACGGAGCCGCTTACCATCAGGTGTGCCGTATGCTTGTTTGCCACCTAAGTGGTATAAAAATATGTGTAAAGTTGGACATCCTTAAATCTGGGTGTACGGTGCTTCCCCGCCACGTTTTGAGGCGCAGTACGCAGTGTATCTCTCTTTATTCTAGTTGCTATATCCACAGTAAGAAGTTTCGATAACAAACCCAATATCCTGCCATATTGTGTCAATTACATAAATGGTTAAATTGGACATGAGAAAACTGTGTTGCGTTTAAGACGCTTTTAAAGAACAACTTGCGAGTTATTAATCTTTTTTCTTATTCCGGTAACCAGCGGGTTTTACAGTTATGTTTTTGAGGGGAAAAATATTAGGTAGGTACCTTCTTACGTAATAAAGTTATAAACGATTTGTGCCGTCTTTATGATCACTGGTACGTGTAAAGAGTATCGTGATCTGTTATCAATACATTATTGATCTCAGTATAAAGTTGTAAAAGACAAAGATTAGATAAAGTATATTTTCTTTTGCACATGTCTTCGAGACGAGATTGAAACAATAATGTATTATTAAATTATAATCTCAGTATCCGGAACGTCATGAAAGGAGCAGATAAGAATTACGTCTTTGGATTGAAGTGTGATTCAAGTATTTATGATTATGTTTGTACAGAGAAATTATTAGATACGTAAATGTGTCATTTTCCTGCCGGTCTTCACCAAAACTAGAGTTGTGAGTAATTTGCACTTATAAATATTTTACCTCTATGATTTTACCGTAAAAATACCCTTACCAAATTTGTGGTTTCCTTAATCCTAATAAGGTATCTTAAGGAATTAATAAAATAGATTAACATTGTAACGTAACGATTTTCCTTTTCAAAAGCAGTAATTAGTACTAATAATTTCAACAATACAGAGTAAGCGCTTTTAGTAGTAACAGATCGGGAACATATTAAAAAAAGTAAAAGAAAGACAACGTTTCGAAAATAATCAAAATTAAAACAAACTGCTTAAGGAAAATTATCTTCCGTTTCTCTGAAATCAGGAAGTAAGTTCATTTTGAAAAGCGTCCAAAATTCGCAACAAACTCGACTCATACGCATACCCAGAATGCCAATCCCGATGCATCACTGAGAGACGTAATTAAGATTTATATACGAATTCTAATGACGGATTGAGATGCTTTCATATTTCAGATTACTAATTGTTTACGTTGAGTTTGCTGAAGATTTTGAGAATTTTAAATGACCTTTTGGACTAAAGGTTATTGAACTCATATAAATACCCTATCATAGAATCATTAGAAACCTTCACGATTGACATTGATAGGTACAGATCTTACAGTCTAAAAATGCACGCCCAGAATTAATTAATGGTGTAAATTGCGCTATGGTTTTGATGTCCTAGTAAAAGTTGACAGAATCAAACCGAAATATGTGCAGTGGATCTTTGCGAAAAAAAAATTAATGTCGTTTTTAGAGAAATAGACCAAAATCTTGTTGCTAGTAAACGAAGATGTTAAAGAAAATTTCTAGTCTGGATGGTTCGATGGTTTCGGATAGTTTCACTTACAGATAAAGATGTTCTTCTGCTGAGCCGGAAATCGTTCAATTACCTACTAACACTTTTTTGGCGCTTCACCCCTTGATATGCACATCGTACACTACATAGACTGTAGTGATGCTCAAGTTAGAGCAGCCTAACAAAACAATGTCGCTACAATGTCACTCTATACGATACACAAGATGAAAACAACACCATTTTGCTTTGCAGTTGTGTAAATAAACAACAAAATAAAGTGACGTCTCCAAATTGTATGATATGAAAACAACTCACTCTTGGTCCATTCGATAACCCCCTCCAAGGCGGGTGACTCGCAAATTTTTTGAACAACCAACGTCATCGTAATAAAAATCCAGTAAATCCCTCACATTTGTTTTCAGTCACACCATGAATGAACTAATTTATCGTCCCATGTATGACTCAAACACATAATAGGCACTGTAATAAATCACATTTATCTTGTCACTTAGATAACTCTTCATATAATGTCTTCTGGCGAACTGACGACAGGATAATTAAGCGAGTTATGATTTTCACTAAAGACTTTTTGACACAGATTTTCTAAAATCACTAAATGAGGTCTCCGAACTGGGTCAAGCGGTCATTTATGCGACAAATTAGACTATTAATAATATTTTTTTAAGTTAAATCTACAAGGTAAGCTTGACTGATAGGTTTTAAAGTCGAATTGTGACTAAGCTGATCGCGATTCATACCTTGTATTTTATATTGAATGTTACTCGCGCAATACCTATTTGGAATAAGTTGTGGATTGTAAAATAAATTCGCCAAGTAAAATCTAAAAAGGGTCAATATGCGAGCTCATTGGCAGGGCTTAACCCTTCAAACTTTGTAAGGACTAAAAGGGTATTTCAAAAAGTTGCGCAATTAACACGCCATCTGTCTTACGCATTACACGACCCCTTGAAGGTCTTACGTCATTCCTATGAGATGATTTGAAGGGCACTTTCTCTTTAATACCTAGCCTTTCTCTACGGTTCTGACGTCATTCATTAGTAACACAGACAAATAGGTAAGTGATTTTAATGTCATGTCTTTGGTCATGTCATCTATGACTACGTCAAACTTGTCACCGTCTTGCGTGAAAAAGATAATATTTCCAGGAACTTATCAGTTAACATCCTGAAATTTTGATCAAAACATTTATCTCATCATCATCGTTTTGATTTAAATACTCTTCTAATCTTAAAAAAAAAATGAGAATGACATAGCAATATGTATATTGCCATTGATCATCACTCAAACCTGTAATTACACAGAAAATTAATAATGAAGGTCGGCAAACGCCAGACACCTCAATGTCTGAAGTCACGTAGACCACAACAGAACGATCTTTTAACGGAAATCCCGAGATAAACCTCTTTAAATTCATCAGAAATATTACTATAACGTAAATATTATTATTGTTATTGTTTGAATATTTCACTTAGTCATTTCTTTACGTAGTATCCACGTTTCTCCAGTAAAAGATAGATTTCTTAATGTAAGCTAGATAGAAAAACCGATGCAACTATTTGACCAAAATCCCTAGTAGACACAAGAGCTAAGAATTACAGATACATATTTCTAAATCTTAATTTATATATTATATTTAATTTAATGAGACATGATAGAAACATTTGTTTCGATCGTGATTTTATTTTTTTAAATTCGTTTAGTCCATGACTTTTTGTCGTTTATTTGGCGTGTACTATAAAATTCATTCAAACGTAGTTATTATACGGAGAACAAAAACATCTCAATTAGGGTCTGTACTTTCGCCAGGTGGCGTGTTACCCCTACCATGCGCAAGCGCATGGCATGAGACCGCCTCTTTCATTCACTGGCCTTGTTATTGCAATGGCTCACGCAACGAGGACCTGGGCCGAAGTTTGTTCTACGGATTAGATACATTTTAAATAAAATACAGCATATAAGCTATCCGTGCAATGGGACAGCTTTTATACAGCTTGTACATGTGTAGGTGTACCCACTACCCGGTAATGTTCCAAAATGCAGCTCAGCTTAGCTAAAAAGTGCTGACTAGCGTGAGAAAAGGTCATGAGATCGATACTCAGCACAAAAAGTTATAATATGAACCTTAGTTGGATGAGTTAACAGAAATAAATACGTCCTAAAACAAATTATATTTTTTTAGAAAAACTTCTCAACCGAAATGAATGAGTATTATAAGATCTACCTGACGCAACCCCCTTCTAAATAAATAAAAACATTCAAATTGGTTGATACATTCTGGAGATATGAGGTCGTATAGCAAACAAGTAAAAAATGCAGATGATTAAGAACCTTTTTGGTTAAAAATCGTAATACAATGACCTAATTCCTTTATCAGTAAAACTTAAAGATCGCCTAACGTTTTCGTGCGACCCTTCGAAATAGACAGGTGTGCAAATTAAAGCGGTTACTCACTAAATCATCGCCCTGAGGGTCTATATCTGTACATTCGCCAGGTAGCATGTTATCCCCACCTTGCGCAGACGCAAGACATCGGACCATCGCGTCGGCGCACAGTTTTGCTGATCTTACAAAGCGCTACGCTAATCACGTGATTAAATTGCCTCATTGGCCGTTGCCTCTTGTTATTTCAGTCTTTATTACCGTTCTTTCATTGAGTTGTTTTATATTACTAAATTTGTTTCTTTCACTAAAATTTATATCTTTGTTTTTACATTATTTTAGTGATGGTAGGCCATGATTTTCGTCTCATAGATTACCAGATTTATTATCATCGACTAATGGGTTTTCTTTGCAGATTACTAGCAGAGTAATTTATCTGTCTTGAACCTTGCAGGGGTGTTATACTCGAGCCAAGTAACCTCTTTTGGGTGCGGAATATCCTCAGTATTGTCTGTCACCTGGGAAGGCATACTTACCTCATTTCTCTTGCTCTATAATATGTCATGACCATGGGATTGGTGACATTCGCCGACGACAGCGTCCGCTGTACCCCTTTAAGGCGAATCATTACCTCACATCATACTCGAAGAGCCACTTAACCTGGTTTATTCGATGAACAACTCCTCGATCAACAATCTGACACACGGACCATTAAGCTATTCTTGTTACTTATGCTAAACGGAATTAATCTCAAAAAACAATCATTGCTAATCTTGTCATGCTTGCGAATAATAAAAATAAGGTAAATTCTGTTAAGTGGCGATACATGCCAGGTAAGATGTGTACTTAAATGTGTAATAGATTATTTATGGCTCGTAACAAGAAACAATGAACTGCAATAAGTAATGTGCATATCTTAATACTTGAGTATTAACTATTATTTGTTTGAGGAAATCTTTATAGGAAAAAGAAACCATCCTAGGTTTTTTCCAATTATATTAAGGTCGAGGTTCTTCAGTCTAAACAGATGCGACTGAATATCAGTATTTTAGGCTAAAGCATTGGAATAAGATCATCGCAATCAAGTTTCTGTACAGAGGCCAGGCACATCAGGCCACCCCAATCCGTTAATGTTTTTGATAGAGGTTCAAGTTCAATTGGGAAAATTTAACAGTTTTGAATAGCTTAATCTGCTGACATCTGTACAATAACAGCTAGGCTTAAGCACATTACCAAACTAGTCTAGTTAGAAGACAATGATTTGTCATTTTAAAAAAAGATCGATCCTAACGATGAACCGGTTGTCACGTTGTTTGGGTTTTTGACCGCTTCGATTGCCATAGATATATTATGATAACCTTAATTGAATTCCAAAATAGCCTTTCTCCATCATCAACCCATATACTGTCCCACTGCTAGGCACGGGTCTCCTCTGACAGAATGAGAGGGGTTAGGCTATAGTCCACCTGCTGGTCTAGTGCGGGTGGCAGACTTCACACGCCGTCGAGAAAATCTATAAGGCATGCAGGTTTCCTCACGATGTTTTCCTTCACCGTTTATGCGAGTCGAAAAGTCAGAGGTGCGTTCCCTATTCAAACTAGAGACCTTCGACTTGGCAGTCCAATGGTCTTACCCTTTTTTTTATTTTTTGCTTAGCGTGTGGAAAATCCTCATAGACTTCCGCCGCCCGGGGAGGCGGCGGGGCGTGTCAGACTCCACCCAGAGTGGGTGACCTACCGGCTAAAAACCACCCGGTGTTCCTTCTCGCACCTGCTGCGTCGGGGGCTACGGGAACAGAGCATTCTTCCGCGGTCCCCGACTGGGGACGGCCCGCAGCGGGCCCCGTCTTTGAGTTTGTAGGGGGGGAGCTGAGGCGTAGACTCCCCCCCGCCGTCTTAGAGAGGCGCGCGTGGAACACAACGCGCCACCGTCTCGGGTCCTTGAAGGGAGGGGATCGACAGACGTCCCCGCGTCTGTCGCCCCCGGAACGGTCTTACCTCTAGGCTTTCTCTGCTTTAGATACCGTAACTAGCCTTCAGATACCGACAAATATATGTAATATATTATAACATGCGATTCTAAAAATATCTCATTCTGACGTAAAGGACTTTCCCAGCATGAGTCATTAACGATAAAAAATCATATGTTACATCATCACCTATTCATAAAAAAACAAGCATTTTCCTTCCTAAAGATAATCCTGTTTACGGTGGTTAAGAAAACTATAAATTCACACAGTTAAGAGGTTGTTATCAGGAGTACTTAAGATATTGGTGTTATCACCGGCTCAGATTTCTTCACTGATAACGCTTATTACTGAGATGAGAATTGTTTGCCAGCTCCATTGATAACAAACATTGTGCTGTGACCTAGATAGCACTTGAATACTAATAGACTGTTTTGTTTTAAGTAGAATGTTCTAGATATAACTGCATGGAATGTAAATGGGTCGTTTTCAAATTGAGGGCCAAAAAAGCACAAATTTCATGAAAATATATTATTTGTGATTTTTGCGTTTTTTATTACATGGATCCGTTTGTTTATAAATAAAACAAATTTTAATCAAACATACCACTTTTTTATTTGAATATTTATGCATAAGTCAACATTTTGAGTGACACAAATGAGGAATAAAATTATCCTAATGATAATATCTAATTTACTTATGAGATCGAAGTTTCACTAATGATAATTATAATTTGTATAAAAGTAATATAATTAATACACCATAGTATTATTATAGATAAATATTCTCGTATTATTATTAAGTTACGTGGATCAGATGTCTTTGGTTTCTTTTTGATTATTTTAATATCCTTACCATCTATTTTCTTTGTATCTCTTTCCCATACCATATACTGTGTTGTGTTTTGATCATTTCTAAATTCTTTATAGTTTATCGTCTTCTCTTTGCAAATAGTGCACTTTCGAGTTAAGCAATTTATATTATATTTATCGCAACAAATTTCTGAAATTAAATCCTGACTATCTTTGGCATTAGTGATATTATTTTTATTGAGAGCTGCTGTTAATAAATTATAATTCGTGTGTAAAGTACAGGCACACGCATCACGGTCGTCGACCGGAAGAGAAACCCAAAATGGTCGGAGTCTTGTAAAAGTAACGTAACTGATTTTAATATTAGGATCGTTCAAAAATTTCTTATGCAAATTTTTCATTGAGTCCAAAAGATAACGTAATTGTTTGACGGTTCCATGTTTTTTCATATATTGTTTTTTACCCGGAGTAATACGGCTGTTAATGTCCTCCTCATAGAAGTCCTGTATTATTTTTTGTACGTTTCTCTTAAATGGATCTCGAAGGTAGACTTTTCGAAGTTCTGAGGAAACTAATTTTTTTGAAATTCTTCTTATCTATTAAATTTGTTAAAAACCGCTTTTCTTTTAGAGTTTTAGTTGTTGCAATTTTCTGTGTGATTTCATGACCCAAAAGTTTGTTAAACAATTATTTTTTGTCTTCCGTTGTTTTTCTATTTTCTGGCTCGATTTTGTAACTAAAACTATTTTTTAATTTAATAATTTGTTTCTTTAAAATGTAAAGTCTGTTCTTGTATCGGTTTAATAGTAATTTGTAATGTTGTATAACTCTTCCATGTTGAATTCTAATTTTCTTAATTTTTTTTATTAGATTTAGTTCTCTCTCTTCTTTTCGATTTTGATTCTCGTTGTACTACATTTAACGGATCAACATTAGCGGTTATATTTTCATCTTCATTGCTTACTTCACTAACATCAACTTTTTCAACAATTCTTTGGCTCACTTTCTATTTGTAGTACTTTTTGAGCTCTCTTTCCACTTTCTTCTTTGGATTATTTTTTCCCGTGGGCTCATTTAGGTAATGCTTTTAATTTGTTTTATCTCCTTTCGTTTTCAATAGTTAAGCCTCTTTTTTTCTCTCTCAATAGCATAAAGTTGAGGATTATTTTCAATTGTTTTGTATTTTTCTCTTCTGGCTATTCTTCGTCTTTCTAATTCTTCTTCGGTTTTTTGTTTCTTTTGTTTAGCCATTTTTACTTAATTATGACGATTTTTGCTAAAAATAAAGAAACATCATTCGTGAGACAATCAGTACCATTCGTGTCACTCGTGAATCGACACGAATGAGAGTCACACGACTGAGAATTTTAGCACTATATTGAATTTCCTGCCAAAATGTAATATTCTAGAACATAACTTTGCATCGGAAAAGAAATATGCCTATTATGCCTAATTAACGAAATAAATCATATACAAAATAGGCCATAGGTAAGTACAATAAGCAATGAAAACATTAATGAGATGATTTTGGCAACAAGTCTAAAATTTTACCTGATATTCAGATTTTCTCCCAAAAAACGGCGTGCACACAACTAACCACCACACGCGTTCGTCGACGACTGATCACAGGGGACCGTGTAGGGTGGGAGGCGGGGTAGTAGAGTAGTTTAAATGGGTTTTCTTTTGAGTTTGATAACGACTACACAAATGATACTTTTAAAAGAATCAGTTTAATTATGCTGTGAAATCTTATTTTTGTTTACGCTTAATGTTGTTTCTTCGATTCATATCCTTCCTAAAGAACTATATTACACAATCGAAAAATAAAATCTGCAGTTTTCTGCACACATTGTAAATTTATGAAACATTGAACAAAAAAATAAGCGTTTGCTTAGGTCACACTTCTGAGATTTGAGTAAGTTTTATAGGTATTTCTCCGTTATTAATAGAGATATGAGATTTGTTGTACTGGGCACATTAGCGCCTCAAAGAACTGATTGAATAAAATTAATGTAAATTCTGATAGCAATTACGACACAAGAATAAAATCAGATTATATGAGTTTGGCCCTCAATTTGAAAACGACCCAAATAAGTGTCTATAAGGTCTAGTTGTCATGTTGATTTTATATTAATCAGTAAGGTACAGCAATGAAAAATGCAGTACTTATTTCTAATATTTTCTTTTTTATCCCTTGAACTAATCAAATGTAATGTGAAGCGCACAATTCATTTGGTATTTTTTAGTTATTTTAATCATTTCAAAATTAATTATTTATCTTGATAAATTAGGCGCAAACACTTCGAGGGGTCATATTTATTAAATATTCGTGAATTGTCTACTTTTAGAAGGTGTCAATACGGGTACGATTTTGGGAGGGAGTCGTGACTACTGAGCCTTAAGACCCCCTCGGACTGCACCCGAAATACATAAAACAATATTTAATAAACCTTATTGAAATCTAGTGAAGCTAGAAGCCGCACTTCCACTCTTTTTTTTTTGTAGTGTGTTTGTATGCGGTCATACCTACTTTGCCAGAAAGATCGAATAATGAGAATGCGATAAACTGAAAACGAAGATAAGTCAATGTCATACGCTAAATAAATGAAATCGCAGCTACCCTGCAATCTCAGTCGGACGCCCAATCGTAAATGACAAGAAAGGATTACGTATTTTGTAAACACAAATAAAATTTCATAAAAAATCTACCTACTCGGTAGTTAGTTCTTATTTTAGTATTGGCAACACTGGTAATAAACAGTTGCAACCATCCTCAATCTGAGGTTGGAATAAAATTACAGTCATCTAGCACTTATTATTCATTTCAAAGAACTTTCTCCTATCATAACTACTTCAACAAACGAATCTTGGCCAAAACATTGTGCAAAAGTAAAAACATGAGTGTAAGCAATACCCTAAGTTAATGTGGATCGTTCGACCTAAGCCATATTATTTTTTTTAACGTGTTTTTCGCAAATTGTAGATCTACAATAGTTTTTGGCGGAATTCGGTTACATGATTCACCTTAAATTCAGTACATTACGTAAGTATCTCGGCGCCCAAAACCAATAGCTATTGCATTGTCTGTGATTTATTACTTGACGGATTAAATAAGATTGTGACCATCAGAACATGCAAATCTGTTCATGCAAAGATCAATATGTTCCCAAATTACTTGAGTTTAGTCATTGACGTATTTTCCCGTATTGACTTAATGTCAATCAGTTTCATATTTTATACAGGGTGAATTTGAATTCATTTAAAAAACCTTTAAATTATCTACTGTGGCATGTAAACATAAAAAAATACTGGACTACAGTAAACAGCAGTAAAGAGCCAAAAACAAACGCGAAAGGAAAAGTATTATTACACTGCGTAATAAAAAAAAAGTGATAAAAAATCTGAATAAGGCGCGAAATTTTGTTACACGTTGGCACAATAAAATAATGGCTGTTCCTTTTTATAAGAGCAACAAACAGGCTTTTAACACGGATTGTATCATCAGGGAATCGCGGCATCAACAAGTAAGAACAAATCTTTTCGACTTCCTCGACATCTTGAAGAAGTTAAAAATGTATTGCAAAAGAGTTCCGACCTAAATGTCTCCATTAATTCTGTTCTAATTTCGAATAAGATGAACAACACCTGCTTATGATTAGCATAGTAATGTATTTATAGCTGTAGTTTTATGACTATTAAATTCCAGTAGAGTATTTTTCCATTTACTTATAAGTTTAGTATCGGATATATTTTTCAGTACCTAATAATAATAATGGTATCTTGCTTGCTTTGTCCACTAAACAAAGCAAGCAAGATCACAAAGCTGGATTCACAAACCATATTAAATCGCAATCTCCTGAAACCCTTTTGCCATTCTGATGTTTTGGACCTTGTAAAAGACCGGAATGAGGACGATGACTAGTTGATATGAATGCTGACGTTGTTATACGATTGGCACATGTCACATACCTCGATGATCGCATTATGTTGATATTCAGGAAGATTTCGTTACACTTCCTACTTCATTTTAAATCGCGTGCCATAAGAATCGACCAGTAGACGTTGCCAGCAGCAAAAGCTTGCCAATGATAATGGTGTAGATTCTGCCAAAACATGGCGTTCTGAAGGGTAGTAGATACTTTGCGATAAATTAAAACTAATGCACTTTCGATTTAGCACATTAACTAAACCGTTTCAGATATTCTGAAACTCACATATTCTATAGGTATGTAAGAATTTTATAGAGAACATAATTTCAGAGGTCGCTAGGGAAACGTCGGCGACATCACTATCACTACATAGTATAAAACAAAAGTCGCTTTCTCTGTCCCTATATCCCTATGTATGCTTAAATCTTTAAAACTACGCAACGGATTTTGATGCGGTTTTTTTTAATAGATAGATTGATTCAAGAGTAAGGTATAATATGTGTATGTTATTAGTACATTGAACCCGTGCGAAGCCGGGACGGGTCGCTAGTCTAATATAAAAGTCTAAGACATTGACTGTAATTCAAAATATTATATTCGTTTTTATTTACAGAAACATATATTATGTCTTTTAACTAGCTGCCTAAAAACTAATCGGAATTAAAGCAGAAGATTACATTTCAGCAAAGGAAATGAATTTCGAGAACTAACTTCTAGCAACCCACCAAGTCAGCATATGATGGTATTGTCAGGTCTAGTAGGTTTTCCTACTTCTTCGAAATCACTTACCCAACTCCTCTACGCCCACATATAACCAATGTTAATACATAGAACCGGTGCTAACATGAACTTCATTCGCAAATGTTAAGTCACTATTGTTACGGCTAAGAGTGTTTAGACAGTGCAATGCACAACATGCCTCTGTTTCACAAACAATGATCCGAGCATTACACTCATTCAGGGAAACTCGCCAACCACGGCGAAACATTAAGGCGATGAACATAGCGCTCAATGGCGAAAGTATGGAATGGAAGCCGATCCACCGAATTTATTTTAGCCATTTAACATAAGAGGTTCGCACCTTTCGTGGTCCTTCTAAAGGAAATTGTATTTGAAACTTCACTCACTGTAATACTATTTACGTAGGCTCCATAATCAAATTATTAAGACGTTGCTTTTCGTCAAAGAATAGTCATAATTAAAAAACGTCAGTAAGAGTAATCTTAGATTCATTTAAATTCTACCAGTACCTACTCTAGGCGTGATGAAGTCTTCTAAACAGATTGCTATAGTAATTACAGTTCCGCTAATCGACTTCGATGTAATCGGTCTAATGAGTTTTATCAAGCGCTTTTCACTCTCACGTTGCTACCGCAAGTTGTAACCACAACAATTCATCTCCCTCCGATAAAAATGGCTCCTGGTGTATTGGTACTACTTGTTCACTAAGTAGATTGATCATAAACTAGGACAAGAGTCGAGCGGCTGCAAGCGCAAACCAGGATCTTGGCTACGGAGACTGCGGGACCAATTCCAAAGGCTTCGATGACAGAAGAAAGAAATAATGTGAAGTTACAGTCAGTCAAAACTGTTGTGCTGTGAAATTAGAGAAAACTAATGGATTCTATGTAACCATTGGTAAATCTTCTTTCAAGATATTGTTTCTAATTATAAGGGCTTTTAACTCTTTATTTAGACTCAGTAAATACCTCCACTATTTACCGTTGCCGAATCCTAAAACTTTATAGTACTAAAAAATCTATTTAACGGTTTGATCTTCTGAAGACACGTTTTAGTGCTGAAAAGACCACTGTAAAACAACTTTAAGTACAGTTCCAGTGCGTTAATACTGACTTGTAACGATATAAATTTAAGTGTCTTGATTTTAGAACACAACATTGAAGACAAGATAGGTTTCGAAAAGACAAAATGTTTATTTTATTTGACAAAACGTAATGACGCAAGTCCATATCTCATATTCTTCTTCATGGCAGACAAATGACGTTATGGTTCTAAAATAAGTCTTCCTGTTCTGAGGGTTTTATGGTCCAAATCACTCATTTGCAGGTTTCGAATAAGCCTTAGTTTCTATTCCGTTTTCAAATCAAAACCATCTTAACAAAAATTGCCTTTTCTTTACTCCAATCGGTAAATTTGCCTTTTACGCACAAGTTTCTATTCCTTGAAATTTTCTTTTAACGCGTAATTAATAGCAATTGCAAATTATAATAGTTTATCACGCAAGTGTGTGAGGTGGTTACGATAACGCGGACGTGACGGAGTTTGTCTGATACTTGGCTCTAGTCATTTTCTGGGCAATTTCTCTTGTTTGATAGACTTTTTCTTTGAGTTCAGAAAAACCATTTATCATCCGCCTTTTTCGCCCACCCGAACGTTAGATGTTTGGTACTCCGAATTCAATTTTATTTGTTTATGTTTTATTAATTTAACATTTGTATTCCTTAACCATTTTGCAATGTGAACGATACAGTGAAGTGTGTTGGAAAGCCCTGGATAAAATTTGGGCAAAACAGGGATGAATGGCGTAAAAGGAAAAAAGCTTAAGCCATGCCATGGGTCAATAAAAGTTTTGAATGATGATGCTGAAACATTTTGGTAGGTATCTACTTCAGGATTTTAGCATCAAGCACTGCGTGCGTCGATCTCAAAATAAACTATTCCTCTTACTTCTTCCGACCCCGATTCCAATTTCCAACACTTATTAATTAATTGCTTTCCACCTGTTTTTCCTATTACGAAAAAGTGAAAACATCGCAATCTGTGGTACCTTTTTTATATAGTTCGGGAATTCCTCATAGATTCTCGTACCGACTAAAAACCGCACTTGCCTTCACTTGCCCTATAGTCATGGCCATGGGATCCGCGAAATTCGCCACGACCATGACGGGAGTTTGTGGTACCTATCAAAAAAGGAGTGCCAGAAAATGATCGAAACAAAAATCTATAGTATTCATATCCAGAGGTCAAAGGGGGCAAGCCGGGACCTATGCTCCGGGCGGCAAATTCTATCTTTTTGGCAGACGAATACACGTCTCATCACTCATCATCAACGCAATTTTGACCTTAACTGCACCTGCATTATTTTTCGCGGGGTGCGTAGGTCAACCTACTTATAAAACATCTATGCATGCTGCGGCGGCATTTTTATGTTTTTGCCCCGCCTCGAAAAAAATCTCGATCCGGCGCTGGTCAACTTTAGGATGGGTATTCTGAGTGTTTTTTTTCCACAGCTCAGATTTGTGTCCACAATGGATGACTCAATACCTAGAGTGACTAACTAGTACTTCACACCAGTGATCGTCAATTCCTATATTGTTGATGCCATACAATTTACGCTTGAGAATGGATATGAAATATATCATAGACAATATTTTATTTCATGTTTGATAAATTAACAGTGTTGTGCAAAAAGGGCATGTTATTAGCATAAAGAATTAGGATATAATCATAGATATTTTGTATCTAGAAAACAAATTCATTAGCAGTATTATGCAGATTGAGTTTTTAACATATTTTTCCTTAAAAATACACAGGTATTTTCCCCCATTAAAAATAATTTTGATTTAAATATTTAAATAAGTAAGATTCTTGATTCCAAAGCAAATAAGTAATTTTGAGTGTCTCACTAATGTTCAGTTACTTAAATATTTTTCAAATATCCATTTTATCGGTAAAATACTCTTTATCTGATAAACAAAATAGCATAACAACTCATAACTGATTTCAGGAATCTTACTAATTATTTAATTGTGAATAGTAAAGATAATAGTAAAATAAAGTAGGTTTTTATCAAATTAAAAAAGCATTGAAATAATCAAGTAATCATTTTTAATTAAAATCTACATTGACATGTGGATGTATTGTAACCTTCACACATATTATGTAAGATCTTGTCTAAAAATGGATCATTTTCTTGGATAATTTAATAAACATCATCATATAATAAATTATTCAGAAATAAAAATAAGAATTATGTGTCTATTTGAACACAATGGCAGCCTACATTAATGCCATATTGCTAAATAAAAGATAAAATACTTAATTAATGATTAAAAAATCTTACCTGGTGGACTATCAGTGAGGATAGTAATACCGGTGGGGTCAACATGAGGTGGGAATGCCTCGTACAAATCGGGCTCCTCTTCAAGCACCGCTGACAACATGACGGAGGGCATCCCGGCACCACCGTCACTCACACACACACTATGACTAGACACTGCACAACACTACACTTGACTTGCTGAGTGTCTGTAGCTCTCCCGGAGCTCACACCAGTGAGCCACCCCGAGCCATAACCGACTACCACTTCAACATATGAGTCTGACTTCCCTAAGTCAAATCTTGTTGCACCATTTTTAAATCTGCAAAAAGGATAAAATTCAAATCACTGGAACTGTGTCAGGACTGCCAATATATGTAACACTTTATCTTTGAGATAACACTATCAACATTATAATAATCAAACGATTAAATTTGCGGCGATAACAAAATCTTAAGACTCCTAACAATCAGTTACCTAATTTGTTATAATTAAAACACTACAGATCAGCTGATTGCTGCGGTGCCAGGCCAGACTTGACATTTTATAGCTATTTTAAGACTTACGGGCACCTGATCGGACTGACTTCAATGTCAGATGCCAAGTACGAAAATTCAAAACTCGCCTCGATCTCTACTCGTAATAATTGTATGAAAAGGTGACCGTGCCGCATCGGTACCGTACTCACCGCAATCCTGACGATAAATGATGCGAAGTAGGATCTGCGCCTCCGTATTTACCGCTTTGGAGTCCCCGCGGCGACTAAACCAAGTGGCCAGTTCCCGGCCCAACGTAATCACGAATAGGATAATAGTCTCGAATGGGAGCCAACGCTTTTGCTTTGTCACTTAAACGAACACAGTACATCACACAGATATATCGGTAACTGACCAAACGCACGGATACATTGTGATATAAATTCAATGTTATGTGGGATAATTTGCGAGACCCCTTGCTTTCGTTAATCAAATTATCGATGTATCCGGTGAAAGTAGTTTTCGTCTTCATGCGGTAATGCGCGATTAAGTGTAAAATGGTGGGTTACAAGTTTTAATTTTCGTTTTGAGGGAAGAAATCCTGTTCGTAGAATGAAATCGCACGACTGTGATATCCACGATTTGCGAGAAGTTGAGAACGCGATTCTCTCGTCGCACGCCCGTCGGACCGTCGAACAGGAAGAGCATAGACTAAGCAATAACTAAATGAAACAGACAGTCAGAAGACAGAAAGGCCGCTCGTATCTTTGGTTTTTTTCTACAATATAAATAGAGAAGAGTTTGTAGTTGCGATCACTAAGAAAAAAGAAGAAAATAAATACTATTATTCCGAAAAATATAATACAATCACCTATGTAACTGTTAAGAAAGTGTAAGTTCTAATCAACTAACGACAACTTTTTACTTGGAAGTTGAAACAAATTTGTATTTTGGTCTAGTTATTATTTAAATTTGCCTGTGCCTACGTGCCATATGGCATTTTGTTTTAACACCTAGACTAATTCCACCGATTAAAATATGTTTTTTTGTTAGAAACCTGGTCTGAAACACATGATGTATTGAATCAGCATAAAATTATCAGCGGTTCTGATTATTTATATTTAATTTTATAAACTTACTTCAATAATAATTACTATGATGCAAATTAGTAATTGCTACGAATTCTACATAATGATTCCTGCGTATAAAATGCTCCACATTTTTGCCTCCAAAAATTGGTGGGTTTACACAAGTTTAGCTACTTTAAACATGTAGTATTTACATTGGCATTGCTTGCTACAATGGTAAAAAGCAATGCAAATACTACTAAAATGGTCGTAGTCATGGCAGTTATACCTATTATCCTGTCTGTAATATTTCTTTGTCGTACGTTTGTAATGTCTTTGTTTTTACGATTAATTTATATTTAATTTGGCAACATTCAAATTTGTATTGTCAACTAATTAAGAGAAGTTTTCATTAGCATTATCTACCGTCGTTCGTTCAAATGAAAAAGTTTCACAGCAAAGTACCAGTGTTTTACTTTCTACCGATTGTTGTTTTACTTTTTTCTACCTTTTGCGTGATGAAGATCATTGGTTTGATCTCAGATTTGATATTAGTGCATGCAGTGAAATCACAATAACAATAAAAGGCTGTAAAACGGTGACAAAATGTTATATAGTAAATTTACATTTTTTTTTATTTTACATTGATTGAATTACAGAACTAAACAGTCAAACGGGGTGAATAGAGATGCAGGGGTGAATCGAGACAAAACTTTGAAAGGGATTTTTAGCTTTAATTATTATAGTTTGTTGGAAAAAAGGACTCTAATATTGTTCCTAAGTTATAATAAACCATTAGAAGACCATTTTGTCATGAAAATATAATAATTAAAGCTGAAAATCCCTTTCAAAGTTTTGTCTCGATTCACCCCTGCGTTCCTATTCACCCCGTTTGACGGAACACATGTACAGTGTAAATACATCTTTAGATAATTATTAACCATAGACAATGAGGACTATAAAATACCTACTATTTTGGTAAATTTTTATTTATAGCATTTTTAATTAAATTTATATTAATTCTTTTTGTCCGGAATGAACTAAACCTTAGTACTTAAAATCTCTAAATAAGATACTGACGCATAAAACACAACCATAACTGCTGTAAAACAATTATTAAAGTATCTTATTCCAACTTAAACACACTTGACCTCTCATTATGCGGAGAGCATTTTATATTGAGATCAGTTTATAATGTAAATGACGTATCGTATAGCTTGATACATTATTAGCTATAGGTCAAGCGTTTGCTGCTTGCTTGTGATCTATTTTCACCATTTGATTTTTAATTATTATTTATCAGTTCAATTAATATAATACTACCACAACAATATACGAAACCAAATAACAAAGTAAGATTTAATCTAATATTATCTTTTAATTCATGCATTTAATATTTTTTCTATTGTGTCTATTTTACGCAACTTCTTCGTATGTACAACATACATAACCTTTCAATCAATTTTAAAAGCAGCTTTAGTAATATTACACGCATTAACTAGTAACACAATTTTTAACTGTCAGTGTCATTGTTATTATGACGCATTTGGCGCACAGCTGTGTCATGTTTTCGTTATAATTTTGCAATTGCCGTCGATTAAAATAAAGAAAACAAAAGTAATAACCAAATTATCGTCGAAAAGTCCGAGGATATGTGATTAGTTTACAATGTCTTCATCAAAATCAGAATCCCTGAAAGGTATAAATACGAACTTTCCTTTGTTTACTTGTACGGCTTCGAAGTGCTATCAAAAAATCATTATTTCATTTTACAGATACAGTGACAGTGTTAATAAACGCTGTTGGCGATAATGAAAATTCAGTGAACAATGTTGTAATAAAATCACTGACTAAAATAGCGAATACCTATCCGAATGAAGTGATAGAAATATTTTGCGAATTTTATACCAACACTGTGAAGGTAAATCCTGCACAGCTTGGAAACATCGTAAAGTAAGTTATTTCTTGTTTGTGTCATTAGATAATACGGTTGATTGATTTATATGTTTATTCACTTCAATTATGTCATTGCTATATTGGATGAATAAACTGTCTGTATGTAATGAGGTACTACACGTCTCTAGCCTCCACGAATGACGATAAATGATTCGTGGCACCCTGGGCAGACAGTCGGTCACACTATTGACCGGTTTATTAGGCTATACTTTTTACTAAAGACTGAACCAATATTCTGTAGTTTACGTGAACCTGCCAATATGATACATCGGAAATAGAATAATTAACTTACTACCCAATTATTCCTTATATTACATAAGGTGAGGTGATGTGTTATGGTGATTAAGTGATCTTATGGATAATTCCTATGGGATTATCATTGGTACCACTTTATTAAAAATACCTTTCAAGGCACATTTGAGTAGAATTTACATAGAGATACTTGTATTATACAAATGTTATTGTCATCTTACTTAACTTTTCAATAATTATCATGCCTTGATATTATGTTAATAGATGTAACATAAAATCGAAATGTCATGAACATTAAAATAGAAACTGGTTTAGACAATAATTGATGCAAATTAAACATTACATCTATAAAACCTGCTTGCAAGCAAACAGAACTCCATTGACATTTTTCTTATTTGATTTGTCCCATTGATTCCCAGGTCAAGCAGTGTTATTGGGTTTTTCTATGAAATTTTCATTAGCAGCTCATTTGGAATTATGCCTGGTTAATGGCAATAGGCTCAACCCCTATAACATGGAACTTAAAAATACCGGTGAACATTACTAACCATTCAGGGAATACAGATGTGATAGTATGAATGAATGCCTGTACGTTTTTTTTTTATGGAGAATTTTTACTAGTAAATACATGGGATTTAGGAATATAGGTAATATATTCTATATCTGCATACTGTGGGTCCGTCGATCAGTGCTACTTTAACTTGGTATTGGTATGTTATAGTATTGTTTATCTGCAACTTTTCATTCTGTATTTTTCTTCATTCCAAATTTGACTTTCTGTATTATGTGTACACACATACACACACATTAAATCTCAAGAAATACAGGCATAATGGGATCCTAAAAATACATATTTGATTGCAGAGTCCTAGAGCAGACATGTGTAAATCAAGTGAAGAGATTGGAGCCTTCAACGGCCACCAACCTAGTGACGGCCATGCTGCGGGCCATGATGGAAAATGTGATGTATGAACCCATTGTACAGATGGGGGCATCCGCTGTATTGGTGGCTGTGGGACATGAGAATCTGGACCTAGTAAGTAATAATAATAATTTTTAGACAAAGTCCATATCATAGTAATGTCTATACATAGTTTAAAACAGTCTCTTCCCTGCGGTCTGTCCCTCTGTATGCTGAGGCCTTTTAAACTACATAATTTTAATGCAGTTTTAACTACCATTTAGATTATTTCTTCCGGAAGGTTTACATCTATAATGCATGCATGTTATTAGTACCTTGCACCCATGTGAGGCTAGTATAATATTAGGATTTGATGTTGTAGATAAAGATGAATAGTGTATTTTTTCATTTATGTGTGGGTTTCCCTACCTGCAGTTCTGATTTGGAAGGTGGGTAATTTTTTTTTGGCACTTTAAGGGAGACCAATGTGAGTGAGTGAACACCAATTGGCTGTTAAAGGCCAGTATACATGTGATGATGAAAAATTACTGTTTTATATGAAGTAATCTACCTATTTTCAACTCTATTCGAACTGCATAAAGATGTGAGACGGTGCATAACACTGGTGACTTAATATGTAATGGAGGTCGAATGTGCAATTCAATGCAATGTTATACATATAAATTTACAGTTTTTATAACAAAAATACAGAAATTTAGAACATACCTAAATCTTTTGAAACAAGACTCCTTTAATTTGACTTAAATAATAACAATATACTTTCATCATCTAAATACATAATTATTTTAGTTTTTAGCCTATTTTTGTCGCTTTTTTAGCTTTATGATTATGCAATCCTCTTAAATAACTACCTTATTATACTATTAGATGCAAGGTTGGCTGCCGAGAGTGAGGAAAGAGAGTGAGACACCCACGAGGGTTTGATTACCAGTTCAAGTAGAGTTATAGAGATTTTCTATGAGATTTCAGTAGCAGCTTGGGAGTTTGGTTTCATGCTTGGGAATTGTAAATAAATACTGGTTGATGGCATTAGTTTCGCCTCACCTTCCAGTAAACTGATTAACCTTTCACTAGTGAACTGTGGCTATACTTCAGTATCCCTCCTGGGGATGGTATATTCAATGATATTTATAATATTTATTTTTCTGTAAATAGATTTTTAAAGACACTTTTACAATTCGGTATGTAATGTTAAACTGCCTCGTTAGTCTAGTGTTACTGCTAAATTGGTGTTTGCTACTGAACAACATGTCATAATAACAGTGTCACTGGAAGGCTGCTGGTACTTATAGCTCAGGGTTT
Organism: Acronicta alni; assembly: GCA_964056405.1. Lineage (NCBI taxonomy): Eukaryota > Metazoa > Arthropoda > Insecta > Lepidoptera > Noctuidae > Acronicta > Acronicta alni. The sequence goes on along the minus strand of OZ043916.1, from coordinate 2,823,146 downwards.
CCTTTTTTAAGTACCAGCTGTATATTATCTGATCATTCCTGCGCATAATTTGTACTGATATCTACTATTATGGAAACATATACTTATGTGAAACAATAAATACATTATTATTATTATTAATAATTAAGTGAAATGACTTCATCTCACCAGTCTTGTTACCTACACAAGTCGTAAGTGGTGTCAATGCCGAATGCGTCAACTAGTTGCAACAGTAATCTGTTGAGTTTATGAATATAAGTACCTAAATTGGCGCTACTATTGCCCACATCCTGTATCATAGATCAGTAAAATGCAGACAAGACAGTATATTTTCTTCTATTTCTTAGATGGTTTGTGCATGTAGAGAGAATGGATGAACGGAGATTGATGGAAAAAGTATAGTTGGCTAGTACGGGTCGACCCTTCACCGACGATCATGAGGAGATTTATACATATAGATTAAATAATAGCAATAAATATTTCGGAGATTTTTACACAACACTATCTAGTCCCAAACTAAGCAGAGCTTATACTATGGATACCTACTAGACAATGGATATAATACATAACAAACTTCGGGTGGCAGAGGATCCATGAGGATTTTACGTAGGTCCAAAAAAAAAACAAAAAAATTGGTACCTATGTAAATTTTTTGTAAATACATTCTTACTTATAGAGCAGAGCCAGAGGATCCATGAGGATTTTACGTAGGTAGGTACTAAAAAAAAAACAAAAAAAAGGTACCTATGTAATTTTTTTGTAAATACATACTTATAGAGCAGAGGCAGAGGATCCATGAGGATTTTACGTAGGTACTAAAAAAAAAACAAAAAAAAGGTACCTATGTAACTTTTTTGTAAATACATACTTATAAGTATGTATTTACAAAAAAACTACATACATAAGAAACACCCAGACAAACACAAACACTTAAGTTCCACCACGCTAGCCTAGTGCGGGTTGGTAGACTTCACAAACCGTCGAGAAAAATCTCTAAGGTATGCAGGTTTCCTCACGTTTTCCTTCACCGTTTAAGCGAGTGATAATTAATTATTAAAACGCACATGAATTCGAAAAGTCAGAGGTGCGTGCCTTGGGTTCGAACTCGAGACCTTCGACTTGGCAGTCCAATGGTCATACCACTAGGCTATCACTGCGGTCCATAATAAATAAATAAATAAATATCATCAACATCTTTACATCCCACAGCTGGGAAAGGTATTGTTACTAATAATATTGGCCTTGTTTAAAAAATACATTCGGATTACCTTCTAAGTCTTCAAGTCAATACTAGGTAAATATTATTATAATTATATTATACAGTAGTGATCAAACAGATAAGATATTGTTTACGATATTAAATACAAAAGATTAAAAATACTTGTTTACCTAAAAGGACTGTGGCATCAGTCTACATATTTTTTTGACGGGGTTGGAAATGCTTTATGCATTACATGGGGTGTATCGGACTCCGCTCTGAAGAGAGCGAGCTACCGACTAAAACCAACCTCGGCGTTTCGCGTCTACGGGAGCGCTGTAGCATTCGTCCGCAGTGGCGGGCCCCCCTACGCGTAAGGGGAGAGAGACGTAGATGTTCTCCCTCCCCTTTTTCCACCGATCCGCTGAGTAGGGCGCGGAAACTGCAAACCGCGGCATTTTCATTAGTTCGATCGTCGAACTACTTTTTCTCATTAGTTTGTCCGTCGCATTCATTTTAACCGAGAAAAAAAAAACGATTGTTTCATTAAAAAGGTTTATATGTTACGGCTAAGTTTTTTTTTGTTTAACGAAAAAGCCTAACCAACCTAATCTACTAAGTTTAAACAACGGTGAGCTGCATAAGTTCGACCGTCGAAAAAATGAGAGAAAATAATTAAGTTCTGAGTAGTTCGACGCTCGAACGAATGAATCGAACTAGTGAGAACAAACTGTATATGATAGCTGTTTGGGTATAGTTGAATAGATAGCAGATATGTTTACATGAGAATATTTTGTTAAACTGACTCATTTCTTTATCATATGATTCATTTTCTGTCTGTTTGCTAAGAAGCCCAAACAAAACATTAATATATTATGTTATTGTAAAGATATAAGGAACGGCGTCTAGTTTGTTAAATATTGGTACCTACACCCCTGGTTAACCCTTCAGCGAATAGCCAACGTCTTTGGACTAATGGTTCGAATGTCGGTCTGCTGATCAGGGGTTTGATTCCCACAGGGCACAAATATTTACGTGATGAACATAAGTGTTTGTGTTTGACTGGGTGTTTCTTATGTTATATATAATTATCATAAAAAAAATACAAGTAGCAAGCACAAATCCATGCTAATATTAAAACCGCTGAACCGATGAAATTTCGTACAGAGAAAAATTTTACCTTGGAAAAGGACATAGCGTTGATGTTGATGATACTCTAATACCACGTAAGTACTTAACACTTGCTTTAAGGCCTAATTTTGTATTAAATAACATTGAAAATTAGGCCTTACAGAAGCGTTACTTACGCAGTATTGGAGTATCACCGACGATAGGCTACCTTAGGGATGCGGTTGAAACCGCGAACAATAGCATCATATAATAATTATAGAAATGTGTCTATACACTGTAGCGTAGAAAAATCCCTTGTCTACTGTTGTGATGCCACACCTGCTGGACGAAACTGTTACTAATACTTTAATTTCTCAGGTACTTCGATCGCTGATCAACCAGCTGTCCCCGGCGTCGGTCCCACACTACACGATAGCACACACCTTAGGCACGCTGGCCGCAGTCAACACGCACGGTGTAGTACCGCATATTAAGGAGATTCTCAGCAAAATGCTGCCACTACTCTCGTTGATTAAGGCTGATGGGCTGAAGCAAGCGTTTGCTTACGGTAAGATATTTTATTTTACAGCTTACTGTTTTTGTAATTAAGTGTGGCACATATGCGTGGGGTACACGAATATGTGCCAATCTTCCCGGACACCAAATAACACAAGGATTGACAAGAAGGATTTGACAAAATTGTCAAAAATCAATAATTCAGAAGTCTTTTGTTAACAATTTTGACACAATAAAATAGCAGATTTGAGACTGGTCCAAATTTGTTTAAAAGGTAAAAACGCTAACATCGCTAAAATATAAACAATTTTAAAGTTTTTTGATGTAGAACAACAGCGTAGTGAAATCTCAATAAATGCTTCTTTCTCATCACGACATCTAAAATTGGAATTACTAAAAATTTAGAAACTTGATAGCGCCACACGTGATGCAATAACGTTGAAACTGGATATCGGTACCGAACTCCCTTGTTGCTCCTAGTGCCCAAAGTCATTCCTAGAGAATCTCTAAACTATGAGTTGGAATTGAGACTGCCTCATTAGTCAAGAGGTCCTAAGCGCGACTGCGACGCTAGAGGTCCTGGGTTCGATCCCCATGTCGAGCAAAGTGTTATTGGGTTTTCTATGAAATTCTCAGAAGCAGCTCGGAGTCTGGATTTGTGCCCGGTTAATGGCAATAGGCTCGCCCCCTATTACATGGGACCTAAAACATACTGGCGAAATGTGGGTGTACATTAGTACACCTCTGCCTAACCCTTCGGGGAACACAGGCGTGATGGTATGTATGTATGAGTTGGAATTGCAGCAGCTAATCATTTACCTATAACGTAACACGAACTGAGCTGTCTTAAACCATTATATTATCTGGAGGAATCGTATCTTGTTCGTATACCTAATGCAGTTGCGTAATCATTATGCTAATTGAGCTATCAATGCAGTCAAACCCGTAGCTAAATACTAATATGTATTATATTAAATCTGCCCAAAGAGCTCTATTGAATCAGTATTAATTAATGTTATAACAACTGATATAAATAACAGATGTTTCATTAATTATCGCAATTAATTGTATTCTCGCTTAAACAACAAAGTTGCTATCGATTTCAAATTACACATAATATTTACAAGTTTAAAGAGGGCTATTAATAGAACTTGTCAATCTGGATTTAATATATTTTATTTTAGTAGTCTTCTATGGGTTCCAGAACCTCTCATAAAGAACTAATTAGATGTGCTTACTACGGTAGGCAAACTAATCAGTCACAGCCAATGATCATTTATAGATATATGTGTAAACGTATTTTGCTATGACCTTAGTCATAGCAAAATACGTTTGTCATTCGATCGCGCTGCATATGGCATAATGAGTGCGAGCGTAGATACGAGAAACGCGAGATACAAAGAGGCGAACAGTACACTAAAGTGAAAGGCGTCCACACGCGTAGCTTATTTATCTTTTTGAAACTATATAATATCAAAAGATTAAATGCCGTTGGCTTGCATCAGAAACTTAACAGTACAAATAACAATCTTTATGCCACGCTGACTGGACCTATTTATTTTTCCAGCTTTCGGCCATTTCGCAGTCGCCGTATCTGAGCAAATAGGGGACAACGTAGAAAACGACAACATAACATCTATAAAAGACAATTTTGTCACAGAATTTACTATAATTTTCGACGTGTTATACAATCAATGGCTCGCTTCACATGAGCCTAAAGTATCCGAGTCTGTATTGGAAGCTTTGGGACCCATCACGAGACTCATATCAGAGCGACAATTCAACGAGACTGTCAACAAGTTTGTGCTCTCATTGCTGTCTTTGTACCGCAAGCCAGCAATCAATTACTACTACATAAGTCAGTGTATATCGTACTTATTATCTCCATCACCGTTAAACCCAAAACTGAGTTTGAGTGACAGTGTTATCAACTCGACGAACCACGTTTTGTTCAACTTGGTTGTTCTAGAACCTGACTATGACCAGCCTCACACTGTCAAGAATCATTTTGAGGTGCTCAGGTGCTTCGACCATATGGCCGGACAGTTCCCAGATCAGACAATTGAAAGTCTCCTTCATCAATGTAGGAACAATCAGGTGAAGGATAGAATGAAAGCTGTAATAATTCTTACTCATCTGACCACGTCCTCTCACGTTTTCGTTGAAAATTACGCAGCAAAATTCATAACTTTACTGAAAATAATGATTGTTATGGAGCAAGGAGTGAAAATGAAGAAGTTGTTAGTGAAGTCTATAGTAGGACTAGTATATAGGAACTGTATAACGACTCCAGAAGATTTTACCATGGTGGAGTTTATTATAAAACACTGCGGTTACGAAGCACCCGCCAACGTTTCTAAATACGACGTTTTAGACTTGCACGACACGTGCAGGAGCTCTCTGATCCTTATGTGCAACACCGTAACGAGCATACGTTCACAGTTACGTAACTTACTACTGATAGCACTGACTGGAGAAGAATTCACACCCTCTATGGCCACAGTTTGCCATTGTCTTACGTCTCTGCTACAGAATAACTCAGACGTGATTGCAGAAGGACAATCGGATAAGGAAATCGAATTGAAATGCTCCCCTGATTTAGTTTTCGTTAGGTGTTTAACACATGTAGTAGACCCAGAACAAGTGGAGAGAAACAAGAATATACTGGTGTTCCTTGAAGAATATTCTGGAGATGTCCATAAGAATCTGAAGAACTCTTGGACAGTAGAAATTCAGAGATTGTTGAAGTTTGTTGAGACACCTGAATCTAAAGAGCAGTGGCATAGTATGTTACTGGACCTTCTAATGTCAGCTATTGAACAAGTAAACAGTAACAAGTGGGTGGAATTCATAGCAACATTGATATCACAGCAGATTATTTCCAAAAAGCAATCTCCTATGGTCAAAGGTGTCTCTCTACAGTACTTGGCGGTACTATCATGTCATATGTCCAATGCTGCAGTAGTTGAAAAGATTCTAAAGATAATATTACTTGCATTGAAATCTATACCAATGGAAAGCAGTAATTACGTCAGCAAAGCCGTAGGAATCGCTTCGAGACAGCATGGAGAATTTATCCTGAACGAATTGGACGCGATTTACAAGGAGAATGAGTCGAAGAGGGGCAGCAAAATACTCAACTTCTTGTCATCGAGACATTCTAAAACAGACGCTGAGTTGAGTGTTGTTAGGTATGCTGTAATCACGTGTTATGGAAAGGTAGCGGTTGACTGTCTAGATGTCCATGTCTTAGCGAGGTTAGGGGATAACGTGACATCTGTTCTCTACGACATTTTGAAGTCGAGTCCTCATTTCGACCTGTGCAAAGCAAGTGTTACTACTCTGTACGAGATAAGCAAGGCTTTACATCCCGCGGCACATCACAACGTGGTGCTTCGTAACCGCTGGCAGCTGCTAAATGCAGTCCTTGAGCAAATATACAATTCCAATTTGGACAAACGTAATGTTGAACTTTACCCGATCATCGTGAAAGCTTCTAAAGCGCTCACTAAACTGCAAAAGGGGATTTTGCCTGAAGAGAGGAACACAATACTGAGAGTGCTATTTAGCAGCATTTTTGGAGAGCTCTCTTCATTCAAACGAAAGTATGAGATCGAAGGCAACGGTGATAAAAATGATAACTTAGCTAAGACGTTAAATGACAGTCTATCTCTTCTTCATCAGCTCATCAAAGAGTTGATAATTCAGTCCACATGTTTAAGTACCATCGATGACCTAATGAGCTTACTGATCGAATGGATCCGACATGACAATGACGAAATCAGAACTGCAGCAGTTATGATCATACAAGTGATCTTCGATACTTATATCAAAAATGTGAAATTGAATTATGAGACTCCAAGCAAATTTGGCCAAATGGGATATTTATTAGGACTTATCATTCCTGGAATCGCAGACACCAACTTCCCAGTCAGATTGACGACTATTGATTGTATCAAAGTTATTATTCAAATCCAGGACCTTTACGAAGGACATGTCATAGGACCCGATGATGAATGCATGTCCAATCTCGGTCACTTACAAAACAATATCCTGACGAATGATTTAAACATGATCAGTGATTACTGCGTGGCTATATGTGATGCGATATCATCAAAAATACCTCATCATCACAATATGCAGTTCATCGAAAGTCTACTCGAAGGCTTTGACGACCAGGAGTTGAGGAGTGTGGGCGTCAGCGCGATATTAGATGCCTACTTCACGAGTAAGGGTCAAGATTTGTACCAGAGTATTGAGAGGATCGTGGAAATTATGTTGATCACGATGGAGCAGGTGGGGGTCGAAGCGCGGCAGAAACTGATGAAGCCGATGACGTCATTGACGCGTCATCACTCGAACTCTGTGACGGCTGTGCTGTTGGCTCAGAAGTTGCCGTTGAAACAGTAAGTATAAATTATGAACATTTTTATTCACAATCAACCTTTACCATCGAACAACCAGGCAAACTGAAAAGCGACACCGTTTTATGGTGAAAAAAAAAACCCGCAGTAAGCGTTTTGCCTCGACATCCCTTATCCGTACAGCGAGGGAATGGAATCAGCTGCCTGAGTTTGTATTTCCTGACGTATAAAATATTGGGGGTCTTCAAGTCACGAGTGAATAGGTATCTTCTAAGTAAACGTGCTACATCTTAGACCACATATTCATTTACCATCAGGTGAGATTGTGGTCCAACGCTAACCTATCTCTTAAAAAAAAACATTACCCCAGATAAAATACAATGTTTATTATTTTGAAGCGCTGGGTACTTACGGCCGATATTGATAATCTATATCTTTATTATTTTCCCAACAACTAACCTCTAGACCACAGACGTCGTTAGGTCCCCTATTATATAGGATTTTAGTAAATTCCGACGGCTTTGGGAAAAAAATGATGAAACTTGTAGATTAATATATTTATTTTAGACACGTACCAGTTTCAAGTAGTTTTAAAAGAATCCTCACGTTTCAGGAGTGTGTTGGCTTGTTGGCGAAGTCTCGCCCGCGATGAAGGGCTGTCTGCAGCCATCACCGACAACTTCCTGAGACTGATGACGTCAGTAGAGCTGTATGAAGATCCTTACCACATCACAGAGCACCATATTGCTGCTCTCCAGCCCTTAACTGTAAGCTATTTGAAAATGGAATCATTTATAATACTATGTAAACGCTATAATCGCAGTTTAACCACTTTTCATCCTTGTTATTTCGACTTTAAGGTCGAAAATTGGTAAATCATCAATGTTTTTCACTGTACCTATGTTACCAATGCTAATAAGCGCCAACTATGGGCCCACGACTCTGCGTTTGTTTTTAAAAAGGTAATCCGTATGAAGAAGTAAGTTGTGGGTGGCCTTTTCGTATTTATTCGCTAAAAGCTAAGAAACAATCATTTTAATTTAACTGACTTGGCAGTATCGTTAATTACTTGTAAATTCATAGTTGTTCCACTTATGTAAACCAGCCTTCTTCATATAAACGTTAATCTGCGAAAAATAAAGTATTAGTAACACAACTATTTCTGTGACCTGGTGCAAAAAGGGTCAAAGTCCATTTTTGTAAGAATCACTTTTTGTATAACTTAATACATAATAATAGTTAACTTTGATCGTTCTAGTTTTCACTCCAGTGAAAACTAGAACGATCAAAGTTAACTTAAGCCCATTTTGTATTACAATGTTAGCCCTAACTGCACAGTTTGTAATAAAGCAAAATTTCTGGACTGCCTGCAACCTTCTAGCAGTCCGTTTTAAGCTACACTTGAAACTTTGTTTCGGTTACGGGAAATATAATTTTTAGACTTAGGCCGTTTTAGCACCAGGCCACAGATTTATTCTCTATGACGTTTTCAGCTCATAAGTGCCTTGGGAGAGATGTTGCAAGAAGATGCGATGAAGCCGACCTGCATTGCCAAGTTTTCCGAGCTATTCTCTGTTCTCTACACGACGCTCGCTTGCTACATCGACGCGGAGTCACCCGCGTACTCCCCACCCTCCAACAAAACCCATGAGCGGTTCGGATTCGTGCCCAACCGAGAAGCGATCAAGCTCTCACCAGCTAAAATTACGGTGCAGACTTTTAACGCGTTTTTGGAGCAAGCCGATTGTTTTAAGGTACCTTTTTAATTTAATTATAGCTGTGGTTATGCATAATAAACCTTTTTAGCAAACCTCGAAAGAAATATCTCAATTCGACAGTTTTGGTGTCTATTTCACGCGGTATCTTCTCGCTGATTGTCAACCGATTTTGTATTTTAGTTTTTTATATGGTGAAATTTACTTTCGAAATAGTCCTTTAAATATTTGGTTGTTGTCTGACCATTGGTTCTGAAGATACACCACATAATAGTTGTATCAGTTTAGTTTTCCTACAACGTTAGGTACAGAGGCCAGCACATCTAGCTACCCCAACCTGTCAAATTTCTTTGATAGATTTTCAACTTTATTGCAAAACAATAAGGTTCATATTCAATTGGGAAAATTTGACAGTTTTGGATAGGTTGACCTGCTGGCCTGGTCTGTACATTATTAATATTTTTTGTTTGTGAAAAACAATATAATTTGCTTTCTAGGTCAGAGAGGCGTGTTCATTATGCCTCAGCATCGAACATAGTGACTGTTCAACAACGTTACTGGACCTAGCTCCCATACTGAGCGGAGCTCTGACTCGTGAGTGTCCGCAGCACCTTTCGCGCCTCGTGTCTCGTATCGCGCAGTACAGTCGCTGTCCTCTGCCGCCGCAGCGGTGTGCTGCGCTGGCGCTTCTAGCTGATCTACTCAACTACAGGTATAATATATGGAGGAACATTATGTAATAAAACTATAATCAAGTGTCTACTTGACGTAAAAGGCGTTTTTATGGAGATGGAGTCTGATGGTGGCGTTGTGTGTCGGGTCATTTTATTCCCTACAACATGGTTGAGTCGAACGACACCGATACGCACGTCATACTCGTGAACGAGTGCCGTCTGTCGGGGCTGGTCAGCTCTTACTGTCAATGGCAACCTCTTTTTTTTTTTTTCTCTGTTTATTATGCTAGATTAATTTAATAGTACACATCAAACTGCATTGTTCTCACGAACTATTCACATTTAGACTGTAATACTGAACACTGTACCTAATCATGTTTTTTTTGTTGAAAAGAGTGTCTATGGAGTTTCTTGCCGGTTCTTCTCCATAAGACCCACTTTTTGGAACCGTGCAACTAGTTTGACTTTTCAAAAGTGCTATTTTAATGGTCTAATTGAAATAAAATATTTGACTTTGACTTTGAATTTGAGAAGTCTGTCTCTTTGATGGGGTCCAGTAGTTGTGCCGGACCGGTAAAGTTGGCTTGATCTCGCTGCAACTGTCGTGAGATACATGCAGAACTGAGGCGCACGAGCACTACTTCGATTTGTCGATGCATACAATACTGAGTTTATAGAACTCGATATATTTTCACTTTCCAGGCAAATATTTAAAATAATGGGTATTGGTTTTTTAACTGTAGCGAACTAATTAATGATTTGTATCACAAAATACTGTTTAACTAAGAATATTCATAAACTATGTGTTTCCTTTCCTTTATTTTTAAGTATACCAGTGGATCATGGCGTGGGTTACGTGTTTACATAATCATAATACTTCTTCCAAAATCTCAACATGTAATTGTGTTTTGTTCATACATTACACCAATTTGCTCATATTATCTTCTAGATGTAACGACAACACACTATTAATAGAGACAGTGCTATCTACCTTAAACACTGGGTGGAAGGATGAAAATGACCGTGTGAGAGCGACCTGCCTCCGAGGAGCGGCCAACATTGCCCAGTTGAAGCCGGAGCATCGCAACCATGCGCTTCCAGCTGCCTTAGCAGCTCTCAGCCAGGGAGTAGACGCACAGAAGACACAGTAAGTTAGCCATATAAAAGTGCTGCTATTTCGATCAATAATTCGGGATTTGTATGCAAATGATATCTGTCACAAGCGATGTCAAATGCCGATCGCAACAGTTTTCGACTGGTTTAGACGCCCATAGAATCTTTTACAATTTTGTTAATTTTATAATACTATACAACTTAGTTTACACACGAACATAGAATAATTAATAGTATAGTCGACTATAAAATTGCTTTACCACTCTTAGAGTGGATGTTTTAAGGTCTATTTTTGCTTACAAGACCAAGTGACAGTGACATAATAAGTCTTGTGATTTTATGGTCGACAATACAAAGTATTTTAAATTCTCCATGCTTAAAAAAATGTATTCTTCAGGTCTCCATCAGACAACGTGCCGTTAGCCGCAATTCAAGGCCTAAGCCGCCTCCTAACTGAAATGGACAAGTTAGACCAGGAATACGACCGGGAACTGCTCTCGATATCCCAAAAGATACGTCCATTCATGAACACAGAGTGCGCGCAACTGCGGGAGAACTCCATCAAACTGTTCGGCATCATCGTGGGGAGGGTAAAGTCGGACGCGTTGGTGGACCAGGCCGTTAGCTCCCTGCCTTGCTTCCTGCTACATCTGTGTGATAATAACCCGAATGTCGTGAGGGTAAGTTGAATTCTTTGTCAATATTTTCTACTAAATCATTCGACCCTTCCGTCATCGGAAGACTATTCAGATACAATTTGAATAGTAGACTTAGGCTTCAGATCTCTTGGCACTACATGTATCTCAATATTTGTTTTTTTTTTCCTTTATGGTAAAAAACCATACGGTATACGGACCACGTGGTGGTAAGCGGTAATCGTAGTCTATGGGTAGCATTCCGCCTGATGGTAAGCGGTAACAACTTAGAGGAAGAATATTCACCTAATACACCTAGTCGAGCACCAGAGTTTTGCCATCTTAACATTATATTGGTCAAAAACGTCAACCTCCTTTCTACTCCACAGGCCAGCAAATTCACATTAAAACAAGTATTCAAAACGTTCAACGTGAAGAAGTCCAATGACTTCGTGCAGACGCACCTTCTGGACGAAGGTAGACTGTACTTGGACGAGTTCCTGGGGGCGCTCTTGAGACAGCTGGCTGATGAGCTGCCGTCCAGCGTGGTGCGGTGCCTGCAGACTGCCGTCAACTACTTGCACTGCGCCCGAGAGGAGATCAAGCCACATCCGCCACTGTTGCTTGGTAACTAAAAGCTCTTAGAATAGTGTAAACTTAGTACTTATAGTAATTAATCATCATCGTCACCACCAACCCATATCCTGTCCCACTACTGGGCATGGGTTTCTTCTCAGATTGAGAGGGATTAGGCAACGTCAACGTCTAGTGCGGGTTGGGATACTTCACATACCGATGAAAAAAAAATCTAAGGCGACTGATCATTAGTTATACGAAAAGTTAGAGGTGCCTTAGATTCGAACTCGAGACTTGGTCGTCCAATGGTCATATCACTAGGCTGTCACTGCTATAATTAATATAGCAATACTGCAGTAATTAATATGGAGTATATAATGCTTTAAGCGGCTATTCCCTGACTCTTTCCTGACTCATGGGCGGTGATGTTGGTGCTGCAATCAACATAACCGTCCATTAGTTGTTTGGCAAACAGAATTTAAACAAATCCAAGTTATTATTATTATTTGACTATAATAAACTGTTTAGTTTATTAATTTGATATTTTTACTACCCCAAGTTTCGGATCCTTTACAACATCCTATTATAAATTTCCCCCAGGACTTCTTTACTCGGAATTGTACCGCATTCGCGAGAAAAACCCAGAGGAGACTGAACTGGACCCGGATATCACGAGAACAGCTCGCACGCGTCTGCTGCAGCTGATCAAGGACCCCAACCCCCTGGTGCGGCAGAACTCAGCCATGGCTCTGGCCAACATATGCCTGGTCACCGCCATGGATGGATGACCGCGAACCGTGAGGATCCAAGTGGAGGGTAGGTATGTCATGAGCCGATTCTTGTTTGATTTTCAACGCTCACCTTAAAGCTGATGCGCTCGCTTAGCCCCCCAAAATACTAATCGCGACATTAACTACACGGTAAACACCGTTATCACTCAAACTGTGGGTAACTTAAATACAAAAGTAAATGACAGTGTTTAAAAAAAACCGTTATTATTTTTAAAAGGTTTCAAGGTCCGACATCGTTCAAAAAATCATACGCGCCCGGTCTGACGTCACTACTGTAACAGACAGGCCCCTGTCCCGTAGTGACACGCGGTTTGTTGAACTAGTTTCAAGGATAACGGCGTTTACCTTTGCATCCAGTTTACAATATTCACTTAATATTTGAACATTAATTTAAAAATCATCATCGTAGCTATGAAAAAATATAACTCCAACAACTAGTGTCCCAAAATTGTCAATTTTACAGTTATACACGCCTGTATTCCTCTGGGTTAGGCAGAGGCGGACGCCAGCTGGTCAACTTATCCAAAACTGTCAAATTTTCCCAATTGAAAATGAATCTTATCGTGTTGTATTAAAGTTGAAAATAGCCGGTATATTCAGGTACTATGTAACAGGGGGCGACCCTATTGCCATTAAACCGGGTATAAATCGAATCTCCGAGCTGCTACTGAGAATTTCATAGAAAAGCCCAATAACACTGATCGAGTTGGATCGAGCCGAGGAGCTCTAGTAGCTCTAGCCGCGTTTATGAGCAATGAATTTTGGGAGTTAAATAGCTATGATAACGATTTTTAAGCAAACGTTTTAGTACACCATTAATTGTAAAGTTATTGTCACGAACTCGGAATGTGTTATAGAGCTATAAATTGCGAAAAATAAATACAATTCTAATTTAAATTTAGGCTGGCCAAACGAACGCCTACACCTTAAGTATCGCTTTGTTCCAAAAGTTGCGCCAAATATTATACAAATTGTCTAGTGTCAGACAGTAGTTATTCGCGTTAGTGTGTATTCGTTTTCCTTATTATTAAACTGAGATGATGATATTTTTATAAATAATAATATGCAATAAAAACGATTTTATTCCAACAAAATCTTATGAAACTCGTATCGGATTTTTAGTCTTTGAACTTTTCATGAATTAATTGTATTTGTTTAACATAAAGGCACTATATAAGTCAATGATTTGATTAGTTTACAAATTGATAATTCATTAGGCACTGGCAAAATGATTGTTCGACTAAATTCCTACAAGGAAAAGAGAAAAAAAAAACAAAGATTTAGATCATCTTCGTAACAGCTTGATACCGATGACAGCAAGACGGAGTCATATGTTAGAAAAAGACGCGTTGAGAAATGTAATTTGACGTTTTTTTGACATCTGTCATCGGTGTCAAGCTTTGTTTTACGAATTGTACCAATAGATGGCGCCTACAACTCGTTCGGTAATGATAAAATCTTGATAGAATATGTTCGAACTATTAAATTAGTAAATTGACTTGGCTGTATTGGGAGAGTCAGTCCTATGATCAAAGATGGTGACAAACCAATGCCAGTTAGGACTCCATATACAAACCAGTGCTATCATTTATTAAATACGTGTTCTTTAGTCAGAATTGATATAATAGGTGCCTCCAAAATTTAAGTAATCTCTCGAATGATTGTCACTTAATAACACGAAATAAAGTCTTAAATTGTTCTGTTGCACTCGTTCTTTATAGTTAAATATTGTAATTCCTTTTTGTATAGTTGTTATAGAAAGAAAAATAATTGTTAATTTATACCTATGGATAACTATTTGATTGGACTTAATTATGAGACTGATAAAATATGTACCTACAGTCAAAAAAAAAAGAAGAAAAATCTGGAGTAAAGAGTGTTTATATAATTCGTAGTTACTGTTATTTATAACAGTAGCCCTATTCACGTAGGTAATTAAAACTGTAGCGATGTCGCAACGACTTAATCGTTGAAACAGTTTTCCTATTCACATCCGTGATAGAATTGTTTTCAAAATCTTTGAACTATGTGATACAGTTCAGTATTAGTACAGTTATTTTTCAATAGGACTTCTATTAGCTCCGATTGACGGATGTGAATAGGAAAACTGTTTCAACGATTAAGTCGCTGCGACATCGCTACGGTTTTAATTAAGTGAATCGGGCTACTGTTGCTGATCTTGTTCAAGCATAACTTTGACATAATATATCTAGACTTTTAGCCATCCCATAAAACGACATGTATGAAAAAAAAACCATTCGCTTTGCGTCGATTCGCTTTCTATTTCGACCCCATATAAGTTTGCTTGATCAAGATTCCGTCAGAAACATAGTAAGTGTTATAGATAATACATGTGATATTGATTTTGTTTAAGTTTTAGTTTTAAGATATAGTGGGCTAACAATTTGTTTATTTCACTCTTAAAGACTTCTGTACAATAGATTATACTCAAACAGACATGCGAGCACAAATATTGAGTGAAAGTACATAAATAGATTTGTTGTCTCAAAGGAAAATGGACTGAGTGTACAAAGCACAACGGTGTATTTTGTTTTGACCAATTAACACGAATATTCCTACTACGTGCTACGTTGATGTTTTATGTTGTGACAGTGGCTGATCAAAAATAGCCATAATATTTATGAAATAAAACTACATTTTACGGATTTTATCGCGTTAAATTTATATTATTAATCCCGACTTTTCGGACCATTTATAGCGTCCATGGTCACGGGTAGACTGCGCATACGATATGAATAATGCGATAAAATCAGAAAAAAGTATTTTTATTTCAATGTTTAATATTCGCAGAAATCAATATGTTAATCGTAGAACAATTTGTTCTTAGCACATTAAATATTTAGGTATTTTCTATTCTGTAGTCTAGCGTCAGAAAGGGGTTGATTAAGCTGCGCGAATCGCGGTGAGTCTGTGGATGGGTGACCATTGCTAACACACTGAGACTCCTCCGTGGCTCGAAGAGCACGTAAAGCTATCGGTCCCGGTTTTCATACGAACACCTATACTATGCCAACCCGTTAATGGTAGTCAGAAGCCCAAAAAACTTGACAACAGTCTATCCTCAGGATATCGGTATTACCCAGAAATTGGCTTGCGGAGATCTGATGGCAGTCGCTTTGTGTAAAATACTGATGAACAGCCCCATCTGCAAGCCACCCCAACATAACTGGGAAAAGGCTTGGAGGAAGGGCCAGGCGTGAGATAGCATCCAATGAAGTTACTAATTGATTTAGTTACGTACCTACTTGTACTAAAATCACATGTGTACAGAAGTTTGAAGCCTTTATTAATAAACAAGGTATGTAAAGACTATCAATTTATAGTTCTATCAAATTGTAAAGTGACAGAAATATAATTGATTAACTACCTATGTTTATTAAGAAGGCGTTTAGAGGTATTTTTTCATTCTAGCATTGTTATGTTAAATATTCCATTATTCGGGATTTTTTTATTGAAGTAAAGAAGTAACATTTGCAGATCAATTTATTTATATTACATTAAATAAAAAGCTACAAGCATTTATTATACACGATATATAAATAAAATTTGTCATCTAAAATAAATAATGTATTAAAAAAATAAAATATTTAGCCAAATTAGATTTCCATGTTTATAAGCTGTTTGCATTGGGCCAATGTTGTATATAATATTGCGCAGAAAAGATTCGGTTCAAAATTTGTTGAATTGTCTTTTTCATGCACTCCATTTTTTAGTGTTAAGTACTCGTACATTATAAACTTCATGAAATACAATTCTTTCAAGACATTAAAACTTTTTGAACTGAACCTTCAAACGATTTTTTTTGTCAAAAAGTCGCAAATATAATTATGAAATATGGCCCCTTTAATAGTGATTAACTGCTGCCTTACTATAGACATTATTTTTAGGTGCAGAAGTTATAATTATCATTGTAACAAGAAAAATATATATAGAACCATAGTCTCATTTTGTCAGAGCTGTTCTTTTGGTAAAGCACTCGAGTGGAGCTTCATCATGAACCCTTTTAACTTCCATAAAATCTAAGCCAAGGCTTACAGTACAGTATATCGATATTTAAATTAGGTACTTGTTTAATCATGCAATGTGGCATGTTAAAATAAATAACCAACAAAACAGATGCAGACGTCTGATCATTATCATGCCGTTTTTTTAATATTAACCACAAATAAGTCTCAAATAAATATCGTTAAAGATTCTACCATTTAACAGTGTCAGTGATATTTCTACTGTTCATAATAATCCCGATATTATAACAAATTGTCTTATCCCTTGACGGGCCTCCATGAGCACGACGTCAATAAGCTCGCATCCGTGTACCACGCTCCTAAAGATTGTTATAGTAAAAGTAGATAAAATGGCAATGATATAAATACACGATAATTGTAATAATAATGAACTCTTTGATGTCTTGCAATACTATGAATTATTGTATAAAATCTCAATATTTTTTTATTTTCTGCACCTAAACATAATTTGAATACATTATATCTATGGTACGACTAATGTTTATATTTTTAAGTTTGACAATAAAGCTATGTTGAAGTCAGTGGCGTTTCCTTTTCTTCATTGCATCCCTAATTGCCGAACTCTCACACACCGGGCAACTGTAGATAGTAATGATGAAACGTTCAAATTACCTACCTTCACACTTAATTTTATAGATACCTACAACAGAAAAAGTGTCCGTTTGTTGAAAACCGCATTAAAATTTTTAATGCGGCTTTCAACAAACGGACACTTTTTTAACTCCGCAAACGATTTTAATTTAAACACTGTTGCGGAGTTTAAAAAATCTCAGCGTACAGAGGGACCGACACCGGGGGAGCGACCGTTTGTACTATGTATAGGTACATATGTAAATTATGGCTGAGCTAAACCCAGATTGAAAATATAACCACATGCCATCAATATCAAAAAGTCATGCTTGCATTTATATTTCAGCATTACCGGTCAGTGATCGTCTGGGTTGGGAGGATTGTTACCCTTGTCGACTAGAACAGTAGTTAGGTATCCTATAGGGGCCTGTGGTTGGGGCCGTAGCATATTATTTTCTACGATCCTGGTGCAGTTATAGATGCCTACGAATTTATTCTTAGCAAGACAGCCTTTTTATGTGACCTTTAAGGCTCAATTCACATAGAGATTAGCAGCGGTAACGCATAGTGACACAGTGCAAATTTGATGCAGCATTTAAAACTTTATTTTCATTACTTTAAACGCTTGGGAGGGATATAGGCTATCTTTTGTCTAAAAAGGCGGTGGATCCGCGAGCAACAGCTAGACGCTAGTAAATAAATAAATGGGCAAGATAGTTCAATACCGTTTTCTCTTCTGTTTCGTATTGACACAATTGTGTTATCAATAAAAAATAAATTAGAAAAGGTTAGTTTTTTCGTATGGTCTATAAAAATGTAACATATATGTATATACTAACTTGGGTATGTTAATCCTAAAAAAAAGGGAAAGTAAGCGGGCTTTGTTCTCTTTTTATGGCAACATTATGCATATTATACTCACTAGGGAGGCGGTCTTGAGAGCCAGAAAGTCTTTGTCGGTTCAGTGTAGGTCCTCATCTGCCTTCCGTCCCACGACGCGGACTCCATGCGCCACTCCGGAGACACGTAGGGCTCTATCAACGGCTCAATTGCAAGCTACAACAACATTTTGATAAATAGGATTGATTTTTACAATTTTAAAATCCCTCATTATTATAAATGCGAAAGTAGCTCTGCCTGTCTTACGCTTATACGCCTAAACCGCTGAACCTATTTTGATGAAATTTGGTACAGATATAGATTAGCCCTTGGAAAAGGACATAGGTTGCCTTTTGTCTCAAAAAGTCCTCTTTGATGAGAGTGAAATCCCAGACAAAAGCTAGTATTTAATAAAAAGCAGGTAACTAAAAGAGTGATGAATGTGTATGTGGAGAGAAGTCAAAGAAAAATGGATGGATTGTGTTAAGGCGGATATAATAGAATATTCTTTATTGTACACCATAAACAAATGCCAAGTACATGTTTATAAATGATAGAATGGTACAATGGGCGGTCTTATCGCTAAAAGCGATCTCTTACAGATATCCTTAGGACCCTAGGTATAGAGGTATGATAGAGAAGAGAGTGAATTAGTAGTAAGCCCTGTTCATGCCACTAAGTTCTTCTGAGGTGACTACCACATTGCCCAATATTTTGCCGATAAGCAATTATGCCTTATTGTGTTCCGGTATGAAGGTCAACTACATGTATATTTGTCTCCCATGTAATAGGAGACGAGTTTATTTCCGTTATACATGCACACATTCAAAAAGCGCAGTCTGAATATATAACCCAACCGCAATCAATCGAACCTAAGAATAATCCTGAGGGTCAAACTACACCAATAAACAGATATATTATCTTACCGGATTGCTTGGCGCGTATACTTCGGAGAGCGGAGCCCTGACATCAAACTGATCTCGCGGCACAGCTTCCCGCAGCGCTTTTTCTCCAACCGACACATATATGTGGTCCACTAACATTTGACGAGCCCTAAAGAGTAAGGAGACAAGTGTTAAATATAATACATGATAAGATTAACACGGTACCGAAGAAGGTGGTCTATGCAAACGGAGGCCTATACTCAACAGTGATATGATGATAATATCATGCTTATTATCAAATCAGCAGAGGAGGTCCACTGCTGAGCAAAGGCCTCCCCCCATAGACTTCCACTAGGAGTGGTTATATGCCGCCTGCCTCCAACAGATTCCAGCGACCTTTACCAGATCATCTGTCCATCTTGTTGGAGGCCTTCCTTCTTTGAGCTTTCCGGTGGGTGGTCTTCACTCGAGAACCTTTTTGCCCCAGCGGCCATCAGTTCTACGAGCTATGTGCCCCGCCCACTGCCACTTCAGCTTGCTAATCAAAGATATGGATTAGATTCATATCTGTCTTACTAATTCTTTCAGGCTTATACACAAAAGAAAATTTCCGTATCTAATTCGAAGTAAGTATTTTCTGAATTTACATAATTATCTTTCTAATATTAAAATAATACTTATGTGAACACATAAATATGTATATATATATATATATGTATATGGTACACTCGCGCTTTTTTCCCGTAGAGGTAAGCAGAAACTATAGAACACAACTTGCTACGATTCTTGCATAGGTCCTACCTACTTACTTCTTTTGTTTCGGCCACATTCTAGATCTTAACATAGGTACACACCTACACACGCACCGGTTGCCAGTTAGGAATCTGATTGAATTATGAAAGAGAGAATATGAACGAATGTATGGTCTGGAATTTAAGGAATAAATATTACCATGAAACGAAATTACCTACTTACACCAAATTGCGCGTTTGTACTAATGACGGGACACCCCACCAACCTAATATAATAATATATATAATATAACCTATATAAAATAATAATTTTAGAAAGGTAGATACTGCCTACTTCTTCTAAATGAACAAGAAGTACTTAAAAGATCGCAGAGAACTGAATTTTGATTGGGTAACATACGGTTCGTCGGTGCCATCCAAATCCAATGCGGGCGTCATGACGATCTTGGGACGTGTCTTTTGAACTTTTGCACGATCAACGTCGGGTGGTTTCTCCTGTAAGAAGTGGTATAAAAAGCTCGTGATGAAATAAAAATGTATTTAGGTATTCTGCAAAAACGTTCACAAAATTAGGTACATATGTTTAGCTGTGTTCGCAGTAAACATGCGACACACATGCGACACAGGGTGACCTAAAGGTCACCCTGTGTCGGAATAAGGATTAAGCAGTTTTTATTGAACAAAAGACAGAGAAGACTACAAAACACCCCGTGTGTACCTAAATAGTACGCATTAATAACGCAACGGTTGTGATGTGTTACCCAACGGATGAAAAAAATCAACCCTGCATGCTTTAAAATTTTTTCTTCACATTACGTAATATTTTGCATATGAGTAAATTTAGATTTAGATAAAAAACAGTGCCACAACAAATAATCATTTTTCCAGTCAAAACTAATAGGTTGGTACTTACGTATCGCTTCTGAATAATATGTGGGTTTGTCTGTAATATCGGCTCAGGTTTGTGATACAAATTAAACGGCATATTCGAATCTTTCCATGGAGTGAGAGCGTGTATGTCCTTCAACGGCACAAATTCGGGGCGAGGTCGAGTCTTTTTCACCCTGTAGGTAGTTTTCACCAAAGGTCGAATATGACCATAACGATAGTCGTTTTTATATGTCGTTTCAAAATTAAAAAGCAGGGATTCATTATGCCTCATGCGATCCGGCATTTTTACAAAAAATATTTATATATTGAAAATAAATTATTATTAAAATCACCACGGACGGTTCGTCAAAAATAATTTTTTGTTTTTCTGTCAAGCTGTTGACAGTTATATTTTTAAAATTGTTGGACTTAAATGTTGTAAAGAATAAAAGAAGTTCCGATACAAAGAGTTCTCATTATCACTGTAATTTGCATTTGAATTGTATCTTGAAATAATTTCGAGACGCCCGTCACCATTGATCTGGGTATGGTATGGTACAGTCAGCGTCAAATAGTTAGTGACACTCAGGGTATTCAAATAAATAGACGCAACCAAAAAGTCAATAATATCGGTACAAACAAAGTTTCCATATTGTTGTCAACATTATAGTCGCTCAAAAGGTCGAGACGTTTAAAACGTCATATAGATAGGTTCAGTCAAACCGTCATAAATATGGTTACAGTCATCCCTCCAATGGTATCCAAGCATTTAAACTTTTGAACACTTAGTTCAAAAATATGGAACACATTAGAAAAATAAAACAGCATGTTATAGAAATAAACGGTTTCCCAAAGACGAAAACCTCTTTAGGCAATCTAGGGTTGTAATTGCATGTCTATTTATCTGTCAGTAATATCAATGTCAAGTGCAAAACTAAAGCAAGCTAGAAATATGGCTACGCATTAGTGACACCACAAAACATCGAATTATATATTTTAGGGAGGAAGGTGTCTCCGTAACAGATATTTCAAATGAACTGGGAATATCCTTATGTACCTATCGTTTTAGATGTTACTTGTAGTTACCTATCGAATTATTCTCATCTCTCTAGATTCTCATTTCTGCATATTCGCACATATATGTATAAACAAGCACACAGCCCGCCTGATGGTAAGCAGTCGAAAACTAGAGAAAATTGAAAAGTTGCAAGCGATTATCGACCTTATTGACATTATTTTGTTGCTTATTTTTAATTATTCATCCACTCTATTACCTTGTTTATGTTTAAAATAGCAGTTTTTGAATAATAGACAATAAGGTTGAAAACTTTGCACCTCTTTTTTGCAAGCACTATCGAGTCTAGTTTTGTCGACGTTCATTGTTAAAATAAAATAAAATGATCATGATATTGAATCATAATATATTTTAATTATGCACTCTTGCTCTATGAGATATTATATAGTCATACTCATTATCAATGAGGTTTAGGTAAATCTATTTTCAGTCAGCTGTATATTGCTAAGTATCGTAAACGGCTATGCACGAAATTCTTTACAAAACAAATGTCTATGACGTCATGCTTAAAATGAAAAGGATAACAGTAGTTTCTATTCCTTTCATTTTTGTGTATAAATGTTTTCACATTAATTGATGTGAGAAATAATATTTAAAATGTATAGCAGTAAAGTTTATTTTTCTAATGTGTTCCATATTTTTGAACACTTAGAATGCTTGGATACCATTGGCGGGATGACTGTTACCATATTTATGACGGTTTGACTGAACCTATCTATATGACGTTTTAAACGTCTCGACCTTTTGAGCGACTATAATGTTGACAACATTATGGAAACTTTGTTTGTACCGATATTATTGACTTTTTGGTTGCGTCTATTTATTTGAATACCCTGATTGTCACTAACTATTTGACGCTGACTGTACTACCCCGGCCAAAACGAGCCGAAGGAAGTAGCTACCTATTCTCGTGATAAGTTTAATGATATACAAAATACATCAAACGAAACGCACTTGGGAATCTTTGACACTTTATTTGGAACTTATATAAACAAAACTTGGAATCTAAAAGCTAAAATTCAATCCATAAAACTATATAAAATAATGTTTAAACTTTCATCTAAATTAAATTAATACAAAATTAAGTCTAGGTATTCGTAATTATTGAGTAGGTATGAAAAGGTTTTTTAGTCTTATGGAAAAAAACATAAATAACTAGGTGTTATCTAAACAAGTATTTTATAATATTTACCTAATATTATTAAACTAATAAGGATTATTTTAACTAAAATTTTATTGGTATCGAGATTATTAATTTATCTCTGCTCTAGTTATGAAAGCAGAAAAGTTATTACTACACAGTAAAGTACAATATTTATAATCAGGCGTAGAGGATATAATGATTTTTCCACGCTTATACATGATTTATGATCCACGTTGTCCAGCCTTTATCTGACAGTGAAGTTTTCTATCAGCTTGAACTATTTCCGTCTCTCTACATGCTCGGCAACTGAAAAAAACAAAGAAATGATCTCTTTAATCAATAAATTAATGATACCTACTTACTGTAATATCTTTGTCCTCTCTTTTTTTCGTTGCATTATAGTTCTAGAGTGCGCCTATCTTCTATCTATCTCGCAGCAAAGCGGACTGTCCACTCATTGTGGGACCCCAGAGAAGACGGGGCACACTGGCCGCTGGTCACGTGTTTCTTTGCACTGCAACGCTCGGAGGACGCTCACTGATGAGCCCTAACAGTTATTGTAAAGGGGGCTCTGATGAGGTATTTTATGACTGAACAATTCCCTTCTACATGTGCTGATGCCACGGGGTAGTTCTATTGGATAAGAATCTCCCACACCCTTATCCCCAAACTTCGGTCGCCTGTTGAAGGTTTTCGGGCTTGAAATATGAATCTGTCCACACAGGCGCGGCGGCAAGGCACTTAGTGCAAACTCGCAAATGCATTTAGATAATGTCATAAAAACAAGATTTATACTTAGTATGGGATATTTAAAGCTGTTGATAAAGAATGTCAACTACTTAAATAGTATAAATTATTATGGAATGCAAACGTACGGTGGCAATTTTTCCCTAAGCCAAAACTCCTTGGTAGGGTCACAGTAGCCCCTCAACTGCTTCCGGTCCCAAGAGATAGTCTCCATCCTCCACTCAGGAGCCACGTACGGAAACTTGAGTGGGGGTAACGCGACCTGGTAATTGAATAAAGCTATTAGGTACGATGAAGTAGGTGTGTTGGCGATTAGCGCTTTTCAATTTTATAATCTTAATAGAGAGACAGCGGATTACAATTTTTTTTGTTCGATTTTTAAGGTTTTCTTTCACCTTATTCCTATGAAAAACATTGTCAAGTCTATCTCACCAAAGCATATATTTTTTTAGGTACATATACTTAGATTTGGATCCCCTTACCCTAGACCCGGCTATGCCCGCATACCACGTGTGGCAAAATGTGTGGAGACTTCTTAGCTTTTACTATCTGTTTATACCCATATTTTTGGCGAAATAAATAATTATTATTATTATCCTAAAAGTATTCTTTTTTTATTCCACTAAGGCAAACGCATACGGCTGTAAGCAGTTATCGTAGCCTATAGACACTTGCAAGACCTATCATCGTTTTCTATAATCGCTTTCGCTAACACGTTGGCGATTGTAGAAATAGAATAGATACGGAGCGTTTGTAATTTGGCTAGGCCCGCAGGGGTTTCACATGCGCTTTGCCGACCCTGTAAAACATAATAGGAATAGTTGGGTTGGGGTCTCTAAGTCCCCCCACTGCCAACACACCGGTTCCTCGAGGAGCACTGACAATATTGCTCACCGTTAGCAACACAACACAGGTCAAAGCTGTGTTATTCCACTTCGATTTTCTGAAAGTCGGAAGTACTACCCCAGTCGGGCAGCTCCAATTTGAGTGAAATTAAGTACTCCCACTATGCCCTACCTCTCATAAACCCTTAAACTGTCCCACTGCTGGGCACGTGTCTCCTCTCAAATTCAGAGGAATTAGCCTATAGTCCACCACGGTGGCCTAGTGCGGGTTGGCAGACTTCACACACCGTCGAGAAATCTCTAAGGCATGTAGGTTTCCTCACGATGTTTTCCTTCACCATTTAAGCGAGTGATAATTAATTATTAATACGCACATAAATTCGAAAAGTAAGAGGTGCAACTTGACTTAGCAGTTCAATGGTCATATCGCTAGGCTGTCACTGCATATAATACATATTATGAAAAATAAATAATTAATTTACCGGATTTGACGGGGCTGGCAGGCCCGGTAAAGGCGCCTTCACAATAAAGTAGTCTGCGACCGCCTCCCTGGTGCCGCGGGTCATGGTGCTGGTGTACATGCTGTCGCATAGGATCTCCCGCGCCAGAGGATCGTCGATGTCGTCCATGCTGACCGCAGGCGGCATCACCAACCGGGGGCGAGTCTTCCTGACTTGATCCTTTTGCGCGTCCGGTTTTTTTACCTGGCCATTAAATATTGTACGATTTAATTTTATTTATTTATTTGTGAACATAGGTTAGAAAGAAGAAAACAGGAAAGCTTTTTGCCATAAAAACAGCAACAAGGACATATAGTCCACCACGTTGGCCTAATGCGGGTTGGCAGACTTCACACTCCGCCGAGAAAATCTCGTAAGGCATGCAGGTTTCCTCACGATGTTTCCTTCACCATTTAAGCTACTGATAATTAATTAGTAATACGCACATGATTTCGAAAAGTCAAAGAGCCCTGGGTCTCTCCTTCGACTACTCGAGATCTTCGACTTGGCAGCCCAATGGTCAAACCACTAGGCTATCACTGCATATTATATTTAGTGCTTATGTATAATTATTATAGCTTATGTTTTATTATTTAATTTATTATTATTCTCGTATTTATACAAGTTCTTATTTACATTATTTATTAAATATTTTTTCCAAAAAAAAAGAAAAAAAAACATTTAAAATTATAAAAAAATAGTCAGACCACCGATATCGGGAGCAGGGTCCAGGGTATTATTATTATAATTATTAAAAAATATATAATTTCTTTATACTTACGTATGGTGCTTGTACTTTAGTCGGGTCCGTTCCGACGATCGGCCGTGGTTTGTGCATCAGACTAAATGGTACCGGCTTCGTCTTCCAAGCGGACAGTGTATGCAGATCCTTGAGGGGCGGAGGCCTAGGCCGCAAGCACGTCCGCTTCTCTTTGTACAAGGTAAAGGTTGGTGGCTTTATTTCGCCCCCGCGATAATCAGTCCTATACGTCGTTTGGTAGTCGAATAGCATTTGCTCCATCCTACCTTCGATGTCCGGCATTTTGATTTATTGCGATGTCTTAAAAAAAACCTCACAGCTTCGTATAGAGCCGTCAAACTGTCACAGTGACTTTGTTTTTGATAAAAATAATACCTAGAGTAACCTCCTTGGACATTCAAGAAGTTTTTGCTTAGTATATAAATTATAAATGAAACAAATAGGCTATAATTTAAATAATTTATTTTAAAATTCATTAATAATTTACACCATGGAATAAACATTTCTAACTATTCAGATATTCCCACAAAATAAAACATGTAATTTATTATCACAAAATTTATAAACCATAGACATCTGGTTAGAGTAACATCTTAATGGACCCCTTAAAATACCCAAAATAACATAAATAATGTATAGCTATAATTTTTTATTATTATCGAGGGACGTTTAATTTTCTATTTGATAATTTCAAAAATAGTTTCCATTTATCTATTATTTTTTGGTAAGAGAAATTGTTAGTATTTTTTTAACACGTCGCAAGAAAATTGGTTCAGCCGTTTAGGAGATAGAAGCAGATAATTAAGCCAACATATAAATTTTAAAATCTTTCAAGAATCTACTGAAGACATTTCATATTCCTATACGAGATCAAAATCACATAATATAAAAATATTAAGTAGATTTTTTATACTTCTTAATATAATACAATACGTATTGAACGCTAAAATGTTATACCTAACTTTTACCATCATTTTAATCGTTAACTTCATACATGAAAGCGTTAACTTCATACATTCATTTTTGGAGAAGAACGAAACAATCAAGACGTTAAAAATAAAATACAAAACTGATTTTTTTATTTATTTTTTCAGTTCTTGCTGCCAATGTAAAAGCTAAAAATGATGAGTAGAATTGTGTTAGATTACGGTTGTCTCTTTCTCACAGGTGAAGGGTATCTTGGCATCTCTTTCCATTATGTGTCCATTATAATAACAACCACCGTTGATTTAAGGATAAAAAAACTATTTTATTTTTGGATTTTATTACGTTATATTGATGTTATTAATCCCGACGGTTCCGACTCTTTACAGCGTCAATATTCATGAGTAGACTGACGTGGTGGGCGTCTTGATGTCATTACACAACAGCTACCCTACATTTTTGTAATTTTCCCGAAGTCTGGGATTGAATATCAATATAACGTGATAAAATCTATAAAAAAGTAGTTGTTTCAGTGTCTAATATTCGCGTTTAGTGTCAGATATCGTTATATTCGTCCCATTTTATAAAATTGTAAGCATATTTTATAAAGTTATGTATGAAGTTGTGGAACTCTTTGGCTTTGATCAGCAGTTGTCCTTTTTTGCCGACATGATGATGTATGATGTCTAAATGATTTAATAGCTTCAGATTTTGAAAGAAAATGTCTCCGTAGCTATTTTTTTAGGTTTTCATTGTTTTAATTGATTTTGTTTATTTTTTTTATTTAATTTTTATAATTAATTGAATGATAGATTTTGGTTTACTGTCACTATTTTTTTCAATGAACGTCACAAGATATGATTCATGCATAAGTACTTCTTTTGCATTGTCCCTGTTCATACATCTTGTCATACACGCTTGTCATACCTTTTTGAAGGACTTCTTAAGGTCGGTGTATGGTTTTCTAAGGCATAGGGCCCTTACGGCGCTTAAACTGTCATTTTCTTCATAAATTCCTTGTTCATTCTTATTCTCTCAACATACCAAAAACCTTTTCAGCTCATTTTTCCATTAGTGTCACTACATAGTCTTTTAAGCCGCAACGTTGTCGTATCACACTATTTCTCAGTCTATCATTCCGAGTTCCACATATACTCCTGAAGCATTGTTTTTCAAAGTTCTTGAACAACCCCTTATTAAGTAAACAAATGTGGCGAACCCCCATTCTACGTCTATGAAAATGTATTTTTACTTTCACCTGACTAGCAAACGCGACCACCGAGAAAGACCTGGCGACCCGCCTGGGGTTCGCTACTCTTTGAAAAACACTGTTCTAAAGGAACGCATTTCCACAACATTTATGCCAATTTCATGTCTCTTCTGCCACACGAAATTATTAACTTCCATGTATGTGTATGTACCGTCAACAAAAAGGGTATATAAGCAGCTCATTAAGCATTATGTGTTTTGATTAAGATTGTGTAATTTTGTATCACACAACATGTGTCAAAACGCAGATATTGTAAGCTGCTACATACCAAACTCTTTGGTGTTTTAATTATTTATATTGCAATCTGTGTAAAGATGTAGGTAGATTTTATTCGCTATCTCTATACTTAATTCGTATGTTGACTGTACCTGCACACAAGAAAGTGCCTTTTTAGACACGGATTAGCCAGCTAATCCTGTATGCATAGCACCATTAAGTTTATTTCTCCTATTCACTCTTGTATCCATAATACCTATGACAATCGTTAGCGGTGGTCAGAAGCCCAAAAAGCCTGACAACCAGTCTATACTTACGACATCGGTATTATTAAAAAAAAACTATTACCGCTTCGTGTAAATACTGATATTCAGCTGTTTCTGGTTACACTGGAAGTCGACCCCAATTATTGTTGGGAAAGGTTCGGAGAAAGAAGAAGACTCGCTTCCATAACTTAATCAACCTTACCATCCCACTACCGCACATGATGAGGAGGGGCTTCTCGATCTCCTTCCATCCCTAGTAAACATTCTTCCCAAACACACATACTTATTCACTTGCTCAACATTTTTACTTATCATTACATTACACAAGGCATAATCTTCCTCCCTTTCAACGACCATGCTTACTTTTTTTGTTTATTTTCATCAGCTTTAGATTTTGGTTTGATTTTTTTATTATTTTTTCTTTATTTTCTATACATATGAACCTCGGATCACAATCATCAGTATTCCTATAAATGACGTTGTCATATTTTTTTTTATTATGTTTTTATTTTTTAATGTACAGTTTCCTACAGATCTGATCACAATGCAGCAATACCTAGAGCCAGTGAATGAGCTGGCGTAAATATAGATAATTATTTATATAATATGGGTTCTGTACTACAGCCTTTTTCACGTGTGACAAGTGTAACTAAAGTACACTAACATAAGGTTCAAAATAGAAAAAAAAAACTATTCAGTATTTTCCCGTAGATATATGACAATGTCATTAGTTTTACTATTTTAAATATTTTCTGTCCTATTTCTTTGTTGATTGAAGGAAAGATATTATATAATGTGAATAAATTCTTGTGATTTGACAATAATCAGCCCCAGAGGCTTATAAACCGAAAGTGTTTACACAGAAGTGAATACGATTACCGCTAACATTATAAAAACGAAAGTCGAAGATCGTGATGTAGCGTTTATATAGTGGAATAGGCTTTCTTTACAGGGTGACTTGTAATTATAACATTTCAATTATAGCTCGATATCAATACAATAATTATCATAGAAAAAACAACATCACCGTCCGCGTTGTCGTGATGTTTCTTCGCCAACTTCTAAACCACAAAACAAATTTCTATACGATTTTCACTATCATTTGATTTAGGTAATTTCTTCCGGAAGGCAAGACAACATATCCATAATACATGCATATTATTAGTACATTTAAACCGTGCGAAGCTTGTTACTCTAATTGGTATGGGACATTATTAATGCGTTAAAGTTTTTATGTTCAGTTCTGGTATATCCACCCTAAGATTACCGGGAAGAAATATCAGATCGCGATAAGGCCACCCATTGTATGTCTCAATTGCAAATTGTCTCAACAATTTTTTTTTATTATTTTTAGTGTACAATAAAGTAAAGTAATTATAAAAAGTCCCCATGTGGCCGGTATGTGCAAATCATTGCAAAATCATTTCCACTTATGTCACATTATTGGGACTGCAAAGTACAAAACAAACAAAAAGTACCCATGTTAATATTATTATCGAAATATCGATGTTGCTTTTCATATTAAAAATATGTTTTTTTTTTAATTTATGTTTAGCAATCATTGTAATTAGTTACTGAATCTTTATGCAAGCCAAGCATATAATTATAATTTACAATGCAACTATTGAGAAGAGCTTAGAATGATCGAATACTTATGGAGGAAGAACAAGAAGGGTAAAATGACAAACCTATATTTGGAAAATGCCGCTGCAAACGTTCAAAAATGAAATACAAATTAAATATGTTAAACTGTCAATAAACTAACGTGTACCGTTGAACTAAACGCACCAGTATACTAGACATCTTGGAAGATATTTTTAATATATCACCACAAGTGTTTAAAAAAGAACATTAATAGATACAACGCCATAATTATGTTGAAGCAAAAATTCGAAAAAAAAGGTCCAGTAAATAAAATGTATAATTACCTACCTATCATTAAAAAGCACACTTTCAGTCTATGCCCCGCAAAGACTACGTTTTATTTACATAAATATATTACAAATTCACTTAATTTATACATTAAATAGCTCAATAGTGGTAATTCATTTAAATACAATAGTTAATCAGTTATAGTTTTCTGATAGATATTCACATTTCCCGAGTAATGCTTTGGTTGGGCAATGTCGATAAATTGGACTACATTAATATTTTGGTCCTATTAACAACACTAATATACACATGTTTAGTTATTTTTACAATTACTATATAAATAAAAACATCAAGGCTCAATTAAAAAATCGTTTACGGAAAACCCGACAATCCATTCGCCATTTTTTCTAGTTTACTTTGAAGACCAATAACTAAACGCCATCTAAAACCCCACACAATCGGATAATGACAAAGATATTTATTAATTGAAACCTAACACTTAAAACCTTTTATAGGAATAAATACATTTTTGACACCATAAAATTGACAGTAAAATTGGCGCCAACTTTTATATTTCAAAATGGCCGTCTAACGTCAATTGTAATAGAAATGTAATATCACCATAAGAAGGCATTGTATTAAAAATAGGACAGCCGACGACACAAAATTTGCTAGATTTTTATTAATACCATAATATTTTGTTTGTTTTTGTCAATCTGGGACCTTTATTTCGGCCCAGATTGGGCAATAAGGCGAGGCAGGGCCTCCCCAAGACCAGCCTCGAGGTATGGCTAAGTGGCTCAGTCCAGTTTTGATAGCACCTGAGTGTCCGTTGAAATTGGTGCTGTCCAGCATCCCGGGACATAAGATGCCACTTTGTCCCGTAGCTGTGACGTCCACCGTGGTAACTATATCTTCGTTTAGTACAGACTGGCAGGTTTTGAATGCTGGAAAAGATAAAAGAGAATTATATTAACAGCCATCATATTCTTTCAAGCTTAATTTAAACACGACTCATATCATTAAAACTCGTTTTAGATCTTTGTATAAATGGTACCTCTATATACAAAAACTTCGATTTAGATTTGATTGAGGTAATTTCTTTTTTTGTCTAGCTGACACGAGTAATTAGTTGCCTCTCTAAGTAACTAATTCCTCTGTCTTAATCCTGTTAGGTACCGTAGGATAAGTAACACGATTTTGTACATGATGCCCCGTCTATCGCTAGTAATATTGAAATATATTTGCTGTTTTAAAAATTAATATATATTGGTGCCAAGGTATGACGTCCAGTTTAAAATTATAATAAAATATGTCAGGATTTATAGTTTACAATTCATCGTTACAGACGAAAATGTAAGTATTCAGTTAAAAATATGTTTCCTGTACATTTTAATCTACGACAGTTATTGGCGTACATTAATTTGCAACAAAAATATATTTTCGCTTGCCAATGTGACATTACTAATTTTTATAGAACGTCGGGTGTGTGTATAAATATGTATAATTTATTTTTTAATTTTCCAGTCTAGTTTCCAGTTTATAGTTTTATTAACGTATACCCACAGATGGCCGGTTCTATGTTATTGAAGGCGAGCCTTTTTGCATTGAAATACAACAAAACGTATTTTACGTAATTTGCATAACTATCTAAATGTTGACTTTATATCAGACGTTTCTTTACCTAATTAATTAGAGATAATATCGCCAAAAACCATTGATCAATTTAATGAACCGGGTTGAACGATAAACTAAATACATACTTGCATATCAGTATAAGCCTGTTGTTATCGACTACATTGTTGCTGAAGATTGTTGTTGTTATGTGGAGTACAGATTTAGTCATTTCTATATTTATACATATTTTTTATTCTACAGTCATCCACAAATAGGTACAGACGCCAGCTGGTCAAACTATCCAAATTTGTCAAATTTTCACAATTGAATATGAACCTAATAATTTTTTATTAAGATTGAAAATCAATCAAAGAAATTTGACAGATTGTGGTAGCTTGATGTGCTGGCGTCTGTACATTATCTTCTTCAACTTGCTGCCACCCTATGTTGGAAATATGTACCTTCATAAGCACGCCATTTAGTAGGGCAGATTGCCGTGTCATCTCATTTAAAAAAATCAAATAATAACACATTACAATAGGATCCGTCTATAAATAATAAATATTCTTGGACAATTTCACACAGCACCATCTAGTCCCAAACTAAGCAGAGCTTGTACTATGGGTACTAGACAATGGATATCATACTTATATACTTTTTTTTTTGTAAATACATACTTATAATACATAAGAAACACCCAGACAACCACAAATACTCATGTTTTATCCACACAAATATTTGTGTCCTGTGGGAATCGAACCCACGACCTCGTAATCAGCAGTCCGACACGCGAACCACTAGACCCCAGACGTCGTCAAAGACGTCTATGGTGATTATACAGGCAACATCATATTAACCTTTCTATATTGGAGACAGCTCCCAGTCTCAGATGCGACTAAATAAAGGTACCTAATTATTTAAGACGAAGTGAATGCCATGCCAACCTACTTCTGTCACCCAATTTCTGGGCAATGCCGATCCTACAGATAAACTGGTTGACAAACTTTTTGGGCTTCTGACTAACACTAACGATTGTAGGTAATTGGTGTTGTTATGTTACCGGGAGTACTGTACTGACTTATTGTGGCTTATTGTGCTCCAAGGCACGGAGATATTGGGAACATTTTCAACCGACGAAACAAAAAACGGAGAAGGTATGACAACGCATAACTTTTTACAGTGTAGTCCTCATATAAAAACTCTTTGTTAGACTGACATATGGCAAAGACAGAGTGATTTAATAATAATAATATTTTGAGACATTTTTACACAGCACCATCTAGTCCCAAACTAAGCAGAGCTTGTATTATGGGTAACTAGACAATGGATATAATACTTATATTTTTTTTTTGTAAATACATATTTAACACCCAGACAAACACAAATACTCATGTTTTACCCACACAAACGACCCCATGATCAGCAGTCCGGCACTCGAACCACAGACGTCGTCAAAATTTATTTAAAATTCAAAGAAATAAATAGACAATTTAGTTCGTTCTGTCCAGTCTATAGCTAGTTATATTTAAATGTCTTTGGTATAGGCCTAATTAATCCTTAATCTAAGTATTATAATTTAAACGTTACGTCAAACGCAGGCCACGCATGACGCAACTAAAAAAGATAAAACAAAAGATATTAAATGATAATTGTCACCATGACGTTGTAAACGCTTTAGTTGTCGCCTTTGCGGTGGGGTCGCTAAAATGTCACCACGGTTACGCCCTTCAGGGGTAGTCCGGCCTGGTCATTAATAATTAATCGAGTGAGTATATTGTGTAAGCTTTTGTACTCTTTTGTTATGTAGAAATGTAAGTTTTCTAAGGATAGAAATCTACGCCTGCTTTCTAGGTTTACCTTGTTTACACAGTTAAAACAAAACAGCTTAAATTCAGGTCCAAGAATTAGCATAGCAATACAACGCAACTAGTAAAGCCTTTAGGTCGTGTAAAGTGTCGACCGACATGCTCTGTCCTTGAAACAATGCTGACTATTTGGACCTGGCCGTTAAACCTTCGTTAAGAATCTACATATAGGTAAGAAAAACCTTCAATGACAAGTAGAAAGTCCGCCGTCCATTATAGTTGTTGCAATTTACGAGTGAACTAAAAATCGTATAAGAATCAAAATTAAACGGTGTTCAATTAAAATACAACATACTTAGCCCTCTCCTAGTTTACTAGGATCTTTCGATATACATCATCATCAACTCATATACTGTCCCACTGCTGGGCACGGGTCTTCTCTCAGATTGAGAGGGATTAAGCTATAGTCCACCACGGTGGCCTAGTGCGGGTTGGCAGACTTCACAGTCTTCACACACCGTTGAGAAAAGCTTCTAAGGCATGCAGGTTTCCTCACGATTTATTCCTTCACCATTTAAGCGAGTGATAATTAATTATTAATACGCATGAATTCGAAAAGTAAGAGGTGCCTTGGATTCGAACACGAGACCTTTGACTTGGCAGTCCAATGGTCATATTCACTATGCTATCACTGCACACACTACATAATTTATATTTACATAATTTACATAACAAAACCCATTTAAACACTTGTTTCAATGTTTCATGAAATACATATTTTCATCCTGTGGGAATTGAACCCACGACCTCGTGAACAGCACTCCGAAACTAGAACCACTATACCACAGACGTCGTAATTATAAAAATGTAAAAATCGAAAAATTAATATTATATTTCTACTAACTTTGGACATTACTCTTGGTCCTAAACTCGCCGATGAAGACGAGCTCCATGTTGCTGGTTTCCGCGAGGTCCGCTATACTCTTGAGACTGGTGACGTCACTGGCATCCAGTTTCTCTTTGAAGTGCACGTTCACCACGACTATGGGTCGACTGCATAGCAGGAACGCTGGAAACAAAAATGAAGATTTTTGAGTAACGCAATTATGGAAATATGTATTTTTTTATATTTTATTTATTTAGCAATAAAGAATTGTAATTTGAATTTTACATTTGGCATTAATTAACGCACGTTAAAAAAAATTTAAGATATACATTTTAGAGAAATAAATTCTGACGTCACCTAAAACACGTAGAATGAGGAAGAGAAATTCGACATTACAGGTACTTAGTGGTCTCGAAAGCTCAGTTGGCTAAAGCATCTGTACTTAACCGGAGGGACACAGATTCAAACCCTGCTTGAGATAGAATTTTTCTTTCTCTAAAATTAAATGGAAATATGGCTATTGAAAAATATAGAGACATGTTGATTGGGTCCGGAATTATTGGCATTTGCTAGGTGCGGGACAGTGTCAACTCTAATTATTACATCTTCATTTTCTTTATTTCATTAATTTAACCTGCAGATGTTTGTTGACACTTTTGAGTGCAGTAGTCGAGCGATTCTTGTACAGTCGCCATCAGATATATCGTAGCAGACAAGGTGACCAAAGACTACTGAACTTTTTAAAATGTCAATAAGTTCTATACACTTTATGTGACCAATAATATCTGAGCATTCATTACTTCAATAATATCTGAGCAAATGCTTGTCAATAATATCTGAAAAAATGCTTGTCAATAATATCTATACTTACAGGTAATTAACCAAAAATATCTGAACACTTATAACGTCAAGTGTATCTACACAGACAAACACTGAGCTTACCTACATAATTTCCCTACTGCGTAATATACCTATTTGATTAACCAAACACTATCCGTGGTATGAATAAGATGTAAAGGGAATAAAAATTGAAGGTATAGAAAATCATCGGTATAGCTTGCAACTAGGGTTCCCAACCATCCCGGAATGCCCGGAAGACTCCAGTAATAATGTAAAACCTCCCGAGCTCTCGGGACTCAATAATTTGTACGGTTTATTCTAAATTTTGACTAGAGCAATGTAAATATAAATTTAAAAATTAAAATTAACAAATATTGAGATTTTCTTTCAAAGCTACTACTTCTCTACCCCCGATTTTTTAAAATCCTCCCGGTTTGGTTCGTCCGAGAATTGGCAACCCTAGGTACTCCTGACTGATGTTATTATCAAACTATCGAAAGAAATCGATTTTCTTTTTGTAATGAAATTTAAAATTATTGTAAATATTTTTTTATTATTCTAACTCAACTACCTACTCAGATATTTAAGACCACCCCATCTGCGTGTAGAATTGAATTGTACATATTGTATACGCTTGACGTTTTATTCAGATATTGTTGGTTAGTTTTAAGTTGTATAGAAATTATTGACAAGCATTTGCTCAGATATTATAGAAGTAATGAATGTTCAGATATTAATGGTCACTTATAGTGTATTGAACTTATTGACATTTTAAAACGTTTAGAAGTATTTGGTCACCTTGTCTGCTACGATATATCTGGTGGCGACTGTACTCGATTTGTTTGTATTCGCTCCAAGATACAGGCGAAAATAATAAAATAATAAATAAAAAATATAAATATAAATAGAAAATAATAAATAATAAAAGTCTAGGGCAACTATATTAAATAAATAATGTTAAAATAATTTCGTCTACAACTGTGCAAAATAATTAAAGTACACTGGAGCCACAGTCAAACAAAGATCATGGAATCAAATCTTATCATTAAAAATCCAGTAAAAACCAAATTTTCCGTCTGCAATGAAATGCTAGGTAAATATTGTCTGAGGAGAATCATTAACCTGCGTCTGAACAATGCATAGTGTAAGCTTACTTTCCAAAAAAACATTGCCTATTTTCGTCATCGTAAAACGAAACCTAATTCCTAGACTTTAGGTCTCAATTAGGACTCTGCATTTGAATCCGTCTGAGATGATTGCCGGCGCGTTGCCAAATATCCATAATGCATGTGTTTTGAAGGTACAAAGGCAATTTTATTCCGTTTTGAAGGACAATGTAGCCAGTGAAATTACTGGACATATGAGACATAACAACTGAGATCTCATGATGAAAGCCCACTATCGATATTAGTACTTTTGCTAATGTCTTTAAAGCTGCGTTTAATATGCGTTCTGTCTAAGCAGCGTCTAGGGTGTGTATGACAACTTACTTCGTAGACACATAATTATATCTGCAACCGAAACCGAACCATGCGTTACTATGGCTTTTTTGCAGAAACCTTGAGCGCGCAGTCATCAGTTTCATCGTAGGTTTTAGAATGCATAGAGGACGAACAAACTATTTTTTAAATATATTTTATTTTATATATGTAGGTAAGTAATAGGTATTGCCCACATTTTCACTAGCATCCTACAGGACTCAATGGACTTATGCCCACGATAATAGAACGTATAAATATCGCATACGCAGGACAAAATGCATTTGGCGATTTCCATACATTCTAAATTGTTGCGGACGACTAGATCATCGTCTGCGCAGCGCATTTGGGACAAAATATAGCCTATGTCCCTACTGACCATGCAATCTATCTCCTTACCAAACTTTATCGAAATAGTTGTGTAGGCGGAAAAAGTAACAAACAGTGAGACAACGTTACTTTCGCATTTATCTTAATATTATGGATTGGATTATCTACCAATTACCGAAATAACGCAGCGAAAACAGCTGCAAGACGATACTGCGTAGATTTTGAATTAATTACAGCTTTAGATAAGATTTGACATGACTAATGACACATTAATGACTGAACCACAGCTGTGAAGTAGGTACTAAACTGTTGCTTTGTTCATGCGGTTATAGAAATATATGTATTTATACGCTTCGTAAGTACCTACTACATGATAGATTACTGTTTCTGAGTTCATAAAGTCCACAATCAACTTAGGATATACTCAAAATATGTATAGTTCATATACTAACTATAAGGTTAAATGCAAGTTGGGTTTAGAGTTCAGACACAATACGGTGTGTTCTGTGAACACAGTCATATTTAGCCAAGGAGGATTTAGCTCAACATTATATCGGAAACGCATCCTGTACTTCTGACTGGGGTTACGGGATATTAACATTATTAGCAAATTGTTGTGGTACACTACACTGTGGTACTTGGGTGATTTCGTGAGAGTGCTGTTATCAATACGGCAATTGCCGTAATATACGCCATTTCAGGCATCAATACTATTAGGATATTACGGCACTTCCACAGTACTTTACGGCAATATTTGAATACCTAATAAATAATTTAAAAAAATACAATTTCAAAGGGTATGATTGTTGTGTTCTACGGCAATTTGAATTTCGAATGCTAATTTTTTTTTCATAAATACGTCATTTTGATTAATCGATAGGGCAATTCTCATTCTGACGATAACAACACTGTTTCGTGAGATTTCTGTTTATAAAAGCACCAACTATACAGGAGAAATTGCTGGATTGGAAAAACGTTTAAAAAATTCATATTATTTTTTTACATATAGGTATTATCTCATCAAGAATGTCCCAAGCTCTCTCAAACGCTCGCGCCATTGGCATTGATAATATAATCATATCGCTGCCAACACTTCAATAGGTTTAAATATAGCTCATTATAATACCTACTTACAATTTTCTGTCTACTCCATTGTTTTCCTGAGTTTATATCAATAGCAGAATAACAACGTACTATTGTAAAGTGGATAGTAATTACCAATCATGAATATGTTAAGGAACATGAATAGCAAAATTTTGTAACAATAGACGTTTTACACTCCACAAAAGTAAAAGTAAAGGGAATTGGATAAATACTTAACAAATCATAAAGAGAATTTAATGTGTATTAGTAGTTTATGTTACATTATTTGGATTTTTAGGATATTTACACAGACCGGGTGTAATTCCACTCAAATTGAAGCTGCTCGACTGGGGAAGTACCTCCACCTTGCAGAAAATCGAAGTTAAATAACACTGCTTTGAGCTATGTTGTGTTCCTTACAGTGAGCATGGTTGCCCGTGCTCCGCGAGGAAACGTTGTGTTGGCTGTGGGAGGACTTGTGACTCATATACTGCCCAACTATTCCTCTTCCTCGTTGTTGAGTCGTTAGATGCAGGAGGTATGTAACCAGTTCTTGTAGAGATCCAATAGTGGCTATGATATGCCTGCCCTGCATTTGAAACTGTACACTAATTAGTTTAAACAATAAATAGTATAATCGATAATTTTGGCCGAAATACAGCAAAAGAAGCTTAAGATATAACGGATCATAATATTGTCACTATGGTCAAAAAGGAGACGGACAGTCGTGCATTCTCAAATGCATATAACAAACGACCACAAAACCGTCTAAGGTCTAAATCTAGGACACTAACCAGCCCTTCAACTCAAAGAAGATCCCAGCCTCTAAGAAATAATCAAATTAAAACGCATGGCTATCCGTTTCACCGACACCGTTCACCGAATCGCCGACAAATACGGCTGACGACCGTCAACTTCGCCGATTTTGGCGAACAGAACTGGCCTTTGTGATGAAAGCAATAAGGCTGTATGCTTATGCTTGTGAATGTCGACACGGTGAATATGGCTCGGTAATTAGCATCGATGTTTATATGCGACGATTCTCTTGATATGTGGTTTATTTTAATCGGTTGACTTCCTTTTCCTCTTTCATGTTATCCGAAATATCGGAACACGTCCATACGTCACACATTTTAAGTTTTGTCAACTGAAAATCAGCGTTATGACTACACCAATCATCATCAACCCATACACTGTCTGACTACCAGTATATCTATGTTAATTGAGAGGGATTAGGCTATAGTTCACTACGCTAACCTAGTGAATTTATTGGCGGCAATTTTTTTTTTTTTGTTTTAGTCTTAATTACTACCTGTAAGATTAATAAATTATATTTTTGTGAAACAATGATATATCTTTCTTCTATCATTACAGCCTCAATGGTCTCTCAGTAGAAGGAGGTGTGGTTAAGAACCCTGGGTTCGTCTTTCAAGTTGTAAATGATTTTTGTAGCAGGAACTTGAAAAGTGCCTACTCTGGAAGTTGGATTTTACTCGTCTGAAAAACCACCTTAATAATTATTCCCACCAAAATATTTTTTTAATATGTATGGGCCGTATATTTCTCTATATTATTTCTTATTTGTGTTTTTTTTTCTGGAATATCTTCCTTAATACCGTATCATAATTATTAATGTTGGATATTTACGGCATTTTGAAGATTATAATTCTCTATAATGTCGAAAAATAATTTTAAATAAATTTTAAGTTTATTTCCGTTAAAAACTACATTTAAAATAGGTGAGAAGTATTCGCATGGGTCATATCTAGGTACCTTATAAGGGAAAAGATTTATATGTATAGTTTCATCACCTTCAAAAACTGAATATAGTTATCCATCATAGATATAATTAAAGAACAAACACACATTGGTAATGCGAGTATTCCATATGTCCAGTTTTGCCAAAATCGTTTGTCAAACAAAGTATGATTGCTAAATAAAGTCAATGAAAACTACATTCCTTTTAAGTATGTCACAAATGTTCAGCATCGGAAATATTTCCGGTCATATGTGCCAAGAAAACGTCAAGGAAAGAAGAAGAGAACAAGACAATAAAAACTTGAGAGGTGTCAAGGGACACTCGGATGGAACGAAGTTCCTTTCATTAAAATTTAATAATTAAAAATAAAAAAACCTGTATACACTCAACAATTCACAACGCGCGAAATTCAAATATTGTCATTCACTCAATAATTCGAAATTCAAATATTGTTGACAAGCAAAAAGTGTCGTGCAAGCAAGAATTTTTTCCGTCTAGCCCCCTTTCACAACGCGCGATAAGGAACTTCGTTCCAAAAATATTAATAGTGACTTCATAAAAATATATGCGTATTGTTCCTATGCGTTTTTACATGGTAATAACAGTCAAGGAACTGGAGAAGACTTGATACCCGTAGTGTTCAAGCGTCTGTAGGCTACGGTAACCGCTAACCATCAGGTGGGCCGTATGCTTGTTTGCCACCTTAGTGGTAGATACATACCATCACGTCTGTATTCTCCGAAGGGTTAGGCAGAGGTGTACTAATGTAAACCCACATTTCGCCGATATGTTTAGGTCCCATGTAATAGGGGGTGAGCCTATTGCCATTAACCGGGCACAAATCCAGACTCCGAACAGCTACTTACTGATAATTTCATAGAAAAACCCAATACTTTTGCTCGACCTGGGGATCGAACCCAGGATCTCTAGCGTAGCAGTCGCGCTTAGGACCTTAGTGGTATAAAAAAAAACATTGTTTACGAGTTCTGTTGTATGTTTCTAGAATCAACAACTGATATATCAGTATTTTACACGAATCAATCACACCTTCGTGTCCCAATTTCTGGGCAATACTGATATCCTGAGGATAGAATGGTTGTCAGGGTTATTAGGCTTCAATACTCAATACTATTAGGTTTCTGACACCACTATCAATGGTCATAGGTGTGCGTATGCCAACTGCGATCGTCGGTATTTTCAAAATGTTATATGGAACACGGAGGGGACCAGGTGCGGTCGCAGCCGGAAACTTTAGAAGGTGGTCTTATTTATTAAAGATTAGTGAATTATCTACTTTAAATTTATTCAGCTCAATTCAGCTGTTGTCCATAGAAAACACCATTTTTGTAAGAGATCCACAGGCTTCCTTTTAGCTGAGAAAGGCTGAACGGATGCTTACGCGTCTCTATACAAAACTGGTGTTCTATATGGAAAAAAACTGAATTGAGCTGAATAAAAGTAGTTACTCCATAAGACCCTCTAGGACCGAGCCTGGATCTGATAAGAACGGTCACCCATCCATAAACTGATTGCCGGTAAGCAGACGGATTCTACAGGATAGTTATCTTATTATTAAGCCACAAATCCCTTTGTAAATTTCCACAATAACAAAGTACTTAAGTTTTACCTATTAAAATAGAAGGTAGGTAATGAAAAAAAAAGCCACTGGCTGGTTGGTAGCCTTGTATTAAAAATGATTGTTCTTGCAATTTCAAGGCGTGTATTGCAACGTGCTTTCTCGGTAATTATTTTTAATGTCAACGCTGATATAACAAATAATATAGGTCGGCATACATTATCTATGCTACATTTTATGTAAATCTATTATTGGCTGCTGTGTTTTGTATATGTATCTAATGAATTCATTGGTATTATTTACAGATTTAGCGGTTTTTTTTTAACTACTAAGGTGGCAAACCACCTGGTGGTAAGCGGTTACCGTAGCCTGTAGACGCTTGCAACACCAGGGGTAACACTTGCGCGTTGCCGACCGAAAGAGGAATAGTTGTCAACGTCCCCCCATTGCCAACACGTTTCCTTGTGGAGCACTGGCAACCTTGCTCACCGTAAGAAACATAACACAGCCCGAAGCAATGGTATTTCACTTCGATTTTCTGATAACATCAACTCATCTGCTGTCCCCCTGACGGACACATGTCTCAGAAAAAGAAGAATTTGACTATAGTCTACCGCCCCCTATTACATGGAACCTAACCATACGAATTGGCGAATTGTGTGTGTACTCATATTAGTACATACCTCCACATCGCTTAACCCTTCGGGAAATACAGTACAGATGGTAAAAATACATAACATAAAAGGGTTTTGTATTTCCAATGATTTTGTGGTAAGACTATAATTTATTTATTTTCCTTAATATCACAGGCGTTTGTCATTAGATATTTCAACAATATTTTTAGACACGAATGAGTTGTGTTAAAGAAACAAAGAAGTGAGTAATACTGTTTTACCTTCAGTTGTATCATCGCTTTGCATAATTAGAACATAAATTAGCAGTGTAGACTGGTGCTGAAGATTCCATGGAGGAGTGGATGCAGCGATGACTAAAGTTAGGTGGCACAATAAGTACTTAACAATGTAGTATTAGTTTCTACCGTTTGTAAATGGGAGAACTGTTTAGAACTTTCTTTTATGCCTAGCTGTATTTTATATAATTGTAATCTTCGAAACAT
Source organism: Acronicta alni (assembly GCA_964056405.1). Taxonomy (NCBI): domain Eukaryota; kingdom Metazoa; phylum Arthropoda; class Insecta; order Lepidoptera; family Noctuidae; genus Acronicta; species Acronicta alni. The sequence continues at coordinate 2,780,364 of OZ043916.1, read as the reverse complement.
TCCTAAATTGTTCTCTCATGTAAGTATCCAATCCAATTTATAATCCATCATTGTACAATACAAAACGATTTTTTAAAAGAGTAACCATGGAGTTTCTTGCCGGTTCTTCTCCATAGGAAACGACTACTTTGGAACCGTGCACCTAGACTCGACATTTCATAAGTGCCTGTATATGGTTTATATGAAAATAAAACTATTTTGATTGATTAAGTTCATTGGTTCGAGAAACTTCTCGAAATGGTTAACAATTAATATAAATCATCCGACACACGTCGTTGGATACAGGCGGCTTATAACCGGTCCTTGTGGAAGTCTATGAGGGAGGCCTTTGTTCAGCAGTGGACAGAGGTCCACAGCTCAACAAGAGTGTGGCTGATATGATGATGATGATGATCAACCATACTAGATTATCTAAATTGTTAATAGAGGAATGTCGATATCATAACGAGGTTTCCCTACTAAATATATCTCTCTTCTAGACTGTCAATTCCACATGGTTGCGGAGTCTGGCTTTCGTATCTTTCTTCTGTACTTCGCTTTATTATTGCTATCTATACATATAGAATAGTGCAGTGATAGCCTAGTGGTGTGACCATTGGCCTGCCAGCTCGAGTTCGAATCCAAGACACGCACCTCTGACTTTTCGTAATCATCACTAACTTAAACGATGAAGGAAAACATCGTGAGGAAACCTGCATGCTTTAGAGCATTTCGACGGCGTGTGAAGTCTGCCAACCCGCATTAGGCCACCGTGTGAGCGGGTTTTAAAATAGCCTTACCTATCTCTCTTTGGTTGAATCTAGCTGCAGCTGAGATTACATAAACCAGGTTTTTTATAATACCGGAGAATATATTCTACTTTTGTCTCCCAGTCAGTTACGCTACGTCAGCAAGCAGCAATAACTGTCGACATCGTTCGTATGAACTCGTCTCGTACGCCGTATGAATTGAGTCAATTATGCAGATTTGGACGAGCGTCGACGCTTATTGTCGGGTCAAATCGACGCTCAATTAAATGTGGGCTTGGAATTCTGCTGATACCATTTTAATAGTTTAAAAAAGATACGTAAGTATATGTAGTAAATGTACAACATATACAAATACTAACCTACAACGTTACATTACAAGGTTATCCAGATGAAAGGACATTGGATAGAAAAACACTGATAGCAGAGTGATATGACTACTGGAATGCCAAGTCAAAGGTCTTGAGTCCAAATCCATAGCACGCACCTCTCTTTTCGAAATCATGTGCATATCAATAATTAATTATTCCTCGTTTAAACGGTGAAGGAAAACATCTTGAGGAAACCTGCTGCACGCCTTAGAGATTTGTCTCGATGGTGTGTTAAGTCAGCCAACCTGCGTGGTAGGCTATAACCTAATCCCTCTCAATCCGACAGACCCGTGCCCAACAGTGGGACAGTAAATGGGTTGATGATGATATTACCATTAGGTAGGTACTTCCGATTTTTTTTTGGTGCCTACATACAAGCGGGTTATCCACTTGTATGTCGGCATTTTTGACTCTTACTGACAAAAATCAATTCGCAATAGCCTTCCCTTGTCCTGTATTTACGGCCATGGAATTCGTGACGTTTGCCATGACCATGAATGATATCATTATCATCCCTGACCTTTACCTAATATACGTCATCAACAAATTTTTCCATTGCCATATGGCCAAAGGATTACATAACACCCACAATGTTAAGCATTCACTGTTTCAGTGCAATTCTCACCGGCTTATTTACCGAACACGATGTAAACATTCACGCATGCGCGGTTCGAGGAAACGCAAGCGCCGCCGTTTGGTTACGTGTACTCGCGTGCGGTTACCAAACTCACTGGGTACTTCTACGACTATAGAGGCTCTATCCCACGAAGTTCATTAAAATTTTGTAATTTGTACTTTATGTTAACGACATATAGATCATCCATCACACAGGTTTTCGTGATATAGAATTAAAAAATAACTTTAAATAAATTAAGGACCAAATTTGCGACTGCTCATTCAGAACAATTATTACTATGTAAATGATTATTCTTTAACGTCACGAGGGCTTGTGCCTGATGCATACCGAAATATTTATTTACTTACTTTTTTTTTATTCCGGCATCATATCGTTTTATATTCCCGACTGAGACCATAGATTATTTTTTCTAGAAAAAAGCCCCACATTAGGAATTTCTCAAATTTTCACATGCCTACCTAGCTATAAGAAGACTGATCCCGAACAAATATCTACAGGTAGGTTAACCTAATACAAGCACTAAGTATGTATGACAAATATATCTAAATAAAAAGATATAGTTGAACTAAGCGTCTTACTTCTATTAAAAGCCAAACAAGTACGAAATTCCAAATGAAACCTGGTAAGTACTTATGTAAGAAGTAATCATAGCATGTAATTGAATTGTACGTTCGTAAAACGTGAAAACCTAGGTATATAAGCATTACTAGTTATACCCAATTCAATGGCAACCTCTTTTTTTTTCTCTGTTTATTATGCTATATTAATTTAATAGTACACATCAAACTGCATTGTTCTCATGAACTATTCAGATTTAGACTGTAATACTGAACACTGTAATCATGTTTTTTTTTTTTTGTTGAAAAGAGTGTCTATGGAGTTTCTTGCCGGTTCTTCTCCATAAGACCCACTTTTTGGAACCGTGCAACTAGTTTGATTTTTCAAAACTGCTATTTTAATGGTCTAATTGAAATAAAATATTTGACTTTGACAATTGGATTTCTCAAAATCCTTTCATAATGGATTAGATTTTGAGAGATGGAACCTATCTGCCAAATTTCCAGTTTCTAGGTACTCTCCCTAAGCACGAAGTCCGTAGTTTCGACATTCATTACAGGCGTTGCCTACTCCGTATCACCTACGGATGGATGATTCGTTCGGGGCCCGAACTAAGAATGAATGACAACACAATTTGACAGTTGTCCCTACTCTCGATGTGTTTTTACCCGTTGGAAAAATTTAATTTGACACTTGTTTTACCGGACTCCAAAGTTTCAGAGAACTTTCAAACGACTCGTAACTTCGTTGATGGAGATAGGGAGTAGACCCTTGGGCCAAACTATGTTAAATTTTTATGGGACTAAATGGCAACTATTCCACATCAAACTAAAGAAGAATCACGTCAATCATAATCATCATAAATCTCAGCGTAATCGGTGTACATACTACATTAAAAAAAATACCAATCGAATTGAGAACCTCCTCCTTTTTGAAGACGAAAGTTTCGTGATAAATCACTGAGTGGTATTACGCTTTTATATACCTTTATGTATACTATATTTAGAGACTTAGGCTTGTATATTTCCCAATTTGTCATAACCTATAAAGCAAACAAGGCAAATGCGGTTTTTAGTCGGTAGGAGCCCTATACACTCGGCCTGCTCCCCAGTTGCCAGATGACATGACGATTCATTTCATTCACATTTATAATATTAGTAGGATTCACTTCTGCAACAATACACCTGTCATTCTGACCCACACATTGCCTTTACTATTCCTTAACAACAAAAACACTTTAAAGTTATTTAGAAAAGGAAAAATTCGACCGCGGGCAGGATTGGAACCTGCGTCTTCTAGTTAGGTACACCAGACGTTATGACCACTAAGCCACCGCGATACCTACCCGTCAGTAGCGTCTGGTGTACCTAACCAGAAGACGCAGGTTCGAATTCTGCCCGCGGTCGAATTTTTCCTTTTCTAAATAACTTTAAAATCTTAGCAAGGAAAATGCCAAAAATATACAAAAAGATAACAAAAACACTATCAAAATTTTCATCATGATCTATCCTCTTACCTCACGTTTTAATACTGAATTATCAGTATCCGTTAGACGGGTGATAAGCAAATCCTACATGTCACAAACAGTTAAGTTGGACTTTGGACACGATAGTGTAATGATTCACTGATGACGATCATACTGCAACCATGCGCAAACGCAACGGCGTCAACAAGAATAATGACGAAGTATTTTTGAGTTAGATAGGATGGTTGACAAAGTTCAAGACCTACAGAATGTACTTACCCAATATAAGGTAATGTTAGTGAGAGGGTCGTGATACAATCTGATTTCTAAAACACTTTCAAAGCCTACTGACTGTTCCCATGTATTGTAACTAGCGATTCGGCCTGAGTTCGTACGGGTGTAACACGTAAGTAAGTATATATTATACATAAATATAGCCTATGAAACTCACGAATGATGTGGCTTTCTATTGCTAAAAGAATTTTCAAAATCGGTTCATTAGATCTAGAGATTACACCCCTACAAACTGACAAACTCTTCATAAGTATAGATGATATTATATTATTATATTTTTTGAGTACGTGTTATAATTTGGAGGCCAACAGGTGCTTTTTGGGCACCGTAATACTGTACTTACGAGATACCGAATGAATACTTCTGAATATTATTTAGTGCTGATACACATACCTAACAAACACACCTTAAAAAAAAGCAAAACAATACATAATGCCGTCATGACCATTTTGACGACACAATCAACATATCTACGATCGATTGGTACCTAATAAATGCTCCTCAAATGCCACTAACCTTGCGGAGCAGCAATGTATCGTTCGCTTCGCAACGCCGTCAGCTCGCTGACCAGGCGGCGAGCGTCGGCCGCCTCGGTCAGAAGACACACCTGGTTCAGGTCTATGTCCTCGATGGTGATGCCCCTGTTCACCGAGTCGTATATGAAGCCCAGTTGGCGGCTGCAACAAGATCGTTAATGTTAGTAAATCGAGGAAAAGCAGGATTCAGAACTGTTTAAAGATGGGGGAATTTTTCTGGGATGTTATCTTACAGAATACCTAAACATTTTAGTTTGTTATGTTTTAGTTTTTTTTTATAATGCTTAGCTAAAAAATATCCACGTCACTTCCATCACCGTACGTTAAATTGAGTACAGAGGATAGCACCTTACAAAAACATGGACGCGGTATAGGGTCCGAAACGTTGAGACCAATAATAAATGAGGAAGTAATTTTATCGGTGTGTCTGTGACGTTTTCATGTCTAAACCGTTAAACCGATCTTGATGAAATTAGGTACACAGATAGATTAATCATTGGAGACGGATATACCTTTTGTCTCAAAAATCGCTCTGGGATGCGAGTGAAACCGTGGGGCAAATATCAATATAACGCGATAAAAACTGTAAAACATAGTTTTATTGCAATGTTAAATATTCGCGTAAGGGTCAGACATTATTTTCATACAAACATACATTCATCAACCCATATACTGTCCCATTGCTGGGCACGGGTCTCCTCTCACAGAATAGACGGATAAGGTTATAGTCCACCACGCTGGCTTAGTGCGAGTTGGCAGACTTCACATGCCGTCGAGAAAATCTCTAAGGAATGCAGGTTTCCTCACGATGTTTTCCTTCACCGTGATAATTAATGATTAATACGAACATGATTCCGTAAAGTTAGTGCGTCCCCTAAATTCGAACTCGAGGCCTTCGACTTGGCAGTCCAACGGTCATACCACTAGGCTACATACATGAGGTCAAATTAATTAAACAATACAACTAACATAATATTAATTATTAACAATTACAATTAAACACACTAAATTAGTTCCCAAATGACACAATAAAATATAATGATAACATAAATGTTATCATAGCGAGCGATGTTTATATTTCAGTCGTCCGGCTATTATTGTTATTGGTGTCAAAGTTCAAAATATTATTGTCGGCTAATAGCCGGGGATCCTCTGATAGCCGAACTGTCTGTGGGATTTTATTGTGTGACTAATATTCGTATGATTAGTGTGAAAGAAACACAAACTTTTAAAATCATTCGATTATTTTAGTGTTAATTCTAACGAGAGTCTATTAATAATAGCTATTCCAAAAGACAGCAGTAATAAAGATGTTTCGTGATCTTTCTTTCTTGTTTCTTTATTTCCTATTTGTTGGGTTTTTTCTCTAGAGTTCAAAAAAACATAAAATTGTTATCTTCTATACAAAATGTACCAAAAACAATCGGTTTCTATAGAATCTTTGTAAACTTTTTCAACCCACATTTATTAGGAAGAATTTTCCTGTTTCCGATAGGGGTTGGTAATTATTACAGAACGACACTTATTACGATTCCCAAATACTTACTTCTTTTACTTCGTACATTATAATATATTTTTTTTTAGCTTGACGATGGCAAAGGAATAAAATTAAATTTTTATTAAACTTCAGTGTGTACTGGACTCACAGGTCCTGTTCCAATACTCAGCAATGCGGACTGCATTTTTTGGTGTGGCCATTTATTATATACTTATTATTACAAAGTATAAAACCACATAAACGCTACTATATTTAAAAAAACATCGGCGATACCCAGGGCTGCTAAAAAACTGAAAACCTGATACATCCTAGAGCTATTTTAGCGAAGGAAATATTCGACTGCGGGCTGAACTAGACTGACGTAGCGTCTGGTGTATTTAATCAGAAGACGCACTATAGGGCAGGTGAAGGCAAGTGCTGTTTTTAGTCGGTATGAGTCTGACATACCCTGCCACCTCCCCATGAGGATTCTCGTACTATAAAAAAAATTCAATTCCTACCCGCAATCAAATTTTTCCTTCGCTAAAATAACTTTAAATGCAATTATAGCATGGAAAATGCAAAAAAAAAAACAAAATGATATCCTAGAGCTGATAACATCAGCCCATATTCGTTCACAGCTGGACGTTCGGCCTCTAAGTGAACGCAGAACTAGACCTTCAGCTCATTTCATCAGTTGTGAAGGTGAATAGATTATGAACTTGCTATATACGACACTACACGACAACATTATAAAGAGAACGAACTGTTTTCACCGTTGTAACCCGTGCAATATTAATGCGAAAGTTAATTGATTCAAATGACCACTGCGGCATCCATGAACGGACAATTATAGTTAAATTCTTTATGAGTGCATGACCATTTTAACAGTGAAGGAAAACATCGTGTGGAAACTTGGGCATTAGACATCTTAATAAATTTTTAAAAGAGATGTGAAGACTGCTCACCTAAAAAGATAAAAAAATAAGAAAATAAAAACACAAACATAAAGAAAAAAAAACAGATGTGTAGTATGGCAAAAGGAGCCGGCTCAGCAAAACGTTGAGCTATTTGCAGCATAGCTGTCACATTGATCAACGCTGGTTATATGCTAAATAATGGTAGGCTAAACTATTCACATAATCATATTTTGTTTTTCTAGAGAAAATCAATCAACTTTTGTTTGAGTATTCATTTTAGACCTTTTCTTTGGACAATTTTACACAGCATAATCTAGTCCCAAACTAAGTAGAGCTTATTTAGAAAAGGAAAAATTGGACCGCGGGCAGGATTCGAACCTGCGTCTTCTGGTTAGGTACACCAGACGCTATGACCACTAAGCCACCGCGACTCCTACCCGTCATGTCGAATTTTTCCTTCCCATACTGAATTTACGTCTTTATGGTGACGTCAGTAACACCTATTGAAATGCAAGTTTTTTGCTTTTCAACCGACACAACTTAATTTACAGTTAGTTAAATGTCGAACGATGCCACCTTACCTTGTAACTATCTTTTTGTATATTTTTGGCATTTTCCATGCTAAGATTTTAAAGTTATTTAGAAAAGGAAAAATTGGACCGCGGGCAGGATTCGAACCTGCGTCTTCTGGTTAGGTACACCAGACGCTATGACCACTAAGCCACCGCGACTCCTGCCCGTCATGTCGAATTTTTCCTTCCCATACTGAATTTACGTCTTTATGGTGACGTCAGTAACACCTATTGAAATGCAAGTTTTTTGCTTTTCAACCGACACAACTTACTTTACAGTTAGTTAAATGTCGAACGATGCCACCTTACCTTGTAACTATCTTTTTGTATATTTTTGGCATTTTCCATGCTAAGATTTTAAAGTTATTTAGAAAAGGAAAAATTGGACCGCGGGCAGGATTCGAACCTGCGTCTTCTGGTTAGGTACACCAGACGCTATGACCACTAAGCCACCGCGACTCCTACCCGTCATGTCGAATTTTTCCTTCCCATACTGAATTTACGTCTTTATGGTGACGTCAGTAACACCTATTGAAATGCAAGTTTTTTGCTTTTCAACCGACACAACTTACTTTACAGTTAGTTAAATGTCGAACGATGCCACCTTACCTTGTAACTATCTTTTTGTATATTTTTGGCATTTTCCATGCAAAAAAAACGTAAACGTAAAGACGTAAATTCAGTATGGGAAGGAAAAATTCGACATGACGGGTAGGAGTCGCGGTGGCTTAGTGGTCATAGCGTCTGGTGTACCTAACCAGAAGACGCAGGTTCGAATCCTGCCCGCGGTCCAATTTTTCCTTTTCTAAATAACTTTAAAATCTTAGCATGGAAAATGCCAAAAATATACAAAAAGATAAGTAGAGCTTGTAGGTATTATGGACACTAGAAAATTGATATAATACTTAATTTTTTTTTATTGTAAATACATACATATAATACATAAGAATCATCTAGACAAACACAAAATTTTTGATTCATTAGAGATTCGATAAGATTCGAGAAACGATGATATTTTTTCGCTAAGTATATCAAATTGGCCTTGTAACATGTAATAATCTATTGAGGTTGTATCAATTTGTAGATTAATGATCGATCGATTCAAATGTTATGAGCGATGATCTCTAAGCATATCGAGATATGCATATATCGACACTCAATAGGCAGTTCATTTTGTAAAAATATCCATTAGAATATATTTAATCGTTAAAAACCCTATTATGACAATGAATTATTTTTGGAGCTCTATGGAAATATTTTAAGTAAACCTTGAGAAACATTATCGATAAGATATCACATGGATGGTTGCGTAACTTGGTTTGTCTGAAAACTACATACATGCTTATATGTATAATGTTAATTTCATTACTTGTGCGAATATTAAAACACTTCTAGATAATTATGCAAAACGTGAAAACATAATTGAAAGTATTGGATATGAAGATAAGAACTCTTTATTCCATCCAATCGTTGTGAACAGGTGATAAATTGAATTGAATTTTAGAATGTCAGCAAATGCTAGAAGAGACAGACATAATTTTCCCATTCTTCCTGGGGGTTTTAGCTGAGTAGAGTCGTGGCAATTTGTAAGACAGATTTTTATAAATTATATTTTATACGACTAATCAGAGAATTGTATGGAAATATATTTTTAACAAGATTTTTTTCTATCTTTTTTACACAATGAAAACACACAACTCACAACGGTGAGCTATCGGCGTCTGCATCGTGGGTCTTAGGTTCGTTGCCTGAACGGAATAAATATTTTTATGGACTATTTTTGTATTCCTTCCGGTCAAATCTTAGAAGAACAAAGATTCTTCTTTTATTTAAAAGAAGAATCTTTACATAAAACTATGTGTGAAGCACTCTGTTATGTTATCGTTATCACACATTATGCATCATCGATCAATTGATTATATACAATGTACTATTCTATTTATCCACAAACACAAGAACTTAAGTAAATGGAGTGCTCATAGTTGTAAGTTGGTTCTCAGATCCTACGTTTTTTTTTTCGGTATGCGGGGGGATCAAGCTCTTTTAAAAGGATGGTCGTGTTTGGCAATTCCAAGTCAGTACTATTTCATTTCCGCCGAGAGGGGACGCCCTAGAAAAACTTACGCCGAACCTATTGGTGAGGTTCTTCAAAAATGTCAGGTGCGTAATAGTCGCAACCGGCGTGTATGTATGACAAGATGTATGAATGTTGTCGAAGCAAAAGAATTATAAAGAATCGTAATCGCAAGTTGCGTTCTTTAGTTTCTGCCTACCCCCATGGGAAAAAGGTGTGAGTGTATGTATGTACAATTTCAACTAAAATTTTACTTAGGGGATTGACACAAATCACAAACTGTTGCAGAGTATTACTTAATAACTAAGTATTCGTCATCATCATTTTCCTGCCCTTATCCCGATTTATCTGTGGTCGGCGTAGTATATCCCATTCTTCCATTCATCCCTGTCAGCCGTCACATCATAATTCACTCCCTTTTCTTTCGTGTCCGCTTTAACACAATCCATACATTTTTTCTTTGGCCTCCCTCTACCGCTCCATTCTTCCACATTCATATTCATTACTCTTTTAATTACATCTCTCCTCATCACGTGCCCATACCAAACGGTTCTTAACAACACAAGAAAAGGCATATAAATAAATAAATATTTTGGACACTTTTACACAGCACCATCTAGTCCCAAACTAAGCAGATCTTGTAGGTACTATGGGTACTAGACAATGGATATAATACTTATATACTTATTTTTTTGTAAATATATACTTACATTACATAAGAAACACCCACACAAACACAAATACTCATGTTTTACCCACACAAATATTTGTGTCCTGTGGGATTCGAACCCACGAGCCCATGATCAGCAGACCGGTACTCGAACCACTAGACCACAAACGTCGTCATATGTTTGTTAATTTTGTAAGGGGGTAAAGATCTGTTTGTTTATTATCATAGCTACCTTAAAAAAATGTAAGCTTTTTAACTACCTTAAAATAGTGGTATAAAAAAATTCAAATTTGTAGCCCTAGCGATTTAGGCTCTGCGTTAAATCAGTGCTTCAATCAGGACAATTATTTGTATAGATTAAGTAAAACAAAAAACCCGAATGCATTAAAAAATACTAACTAAAAACAAGCTCTACAAAAACTCAACAACTCGAATGTTGGGAAAAGTATTGCATGCGGGGGGTCATTCGGGTAATTAGGCCCCGTTTCACTCTGTGTTGTCATTACTCTGTGTCAACGATTACAACCGTGTTCGTGATTATAAATAATTTCAGCAGTCCAACATTGTCCGTGATTATTATACAATGTCAACAATAGTTAATTGGTGGGAGGTGATAACCCTGTACAAAGGGCAAGAAAGCAAGTGTTTTTAATGAAGGTATGTCTTTAAATGAACACTGTAAAGAAACAATTACACAATAATTATGTAACCTATTATGGGCTGTAGTTGAATACTGGGAGTGTGATTTTGTTTTTTATTCAAAAGTAGACTTTTCTGCTAATGATCTTCTTTCCTTATTTGTTATCCCTCCATATCCTCTCTCATCCTCTTAATCATTGCACATATAAATTCTGTATTCCTCAATTCTGCGGTGTTTAGATCTCATGTAATAGGCACAAATCCAAACTCCGAACTGCTACTGACTGAGAATTTCATAGAGAAACCCAAGAACACTTTCCTAACCATGTTGTTATATCGACATATTTCCTGTCATAAAAATAACATCAATGAGTTTGTCCATCAAGTAACCAGTCTCTAGATATTGTATATTTTTATTATGTAAAACATGGTACCGCGAAAAGGTTTTTGTAATAGTGAAATTGGTTGATGTGGTTACCATGCGTGCTATGAAATAGTCGTCGCTCATCTCATGCCGAAACTATGGCTGAAAACGAAATAATATGACGAGAAAAATATGTCATGGCAAACATGTTAGCCCCGCTAGAAAGATTTTGCAGATATGTGAAGACGTGATTAAGATAGAGCACGCAGAGCCATTATAGCTTAGCTTAGCTACTCGATGAAACTTTAACATTGAATAGCTGTTAGAGTACGCACAGCCAGAATGTGCCTTAAAAAAGGCATGCAATTTTGCACTTTGAACGAGATCTTGGAAAATTCCCAGAAGATCGAGAAAAACGAGATCATTGCAGGTAACAAAGTAGAGTAGAAACAAGTTTTTATATAAAAAAAAAAACTAAAATTTTAAATTTCGTAGTACTCGACCGGGGCCTGTGTGCAAGATGAACGTGAAAGAAGCAAAGAAGTATGCAAGAATCCATCCATAACATATCCATATGCAAGTACCAAGTGGCGATCTATAGATTTATTACGAGATATTGCAGGGACGAGTCAAAGAATCGGGTCCGTATACACACAGCCGTACTCTCGAAGCCTCTATTTTTCATACAATCATAACTTCGTCTTCGGCATAAAAACGAGTATCATGCTTTCATTACGAGGACTACTAGACCATTTTACCGTGAGACTAGACAGTAAGAGGCCTCACAGAACCAGCTAAGTGCCAATTGACACTTTGTTTATCATACCCAGCCAAGAATGGAAAGATTTCAAATGCAGTCGTTCAATTGCGTTTGTATTTATGCGAAGAGCAATAAAAACACAACGATGCTTGCTTGCAGACGGAGTGCCCTAGCAAGAGAAGTACAAGGGCGTCTTTATTTAGAAACCAAAGGACATTATACTGTTAATAAACTCGTGACTCATTAAATGTGCTGTTTCTATGCAGATATGGGTAGTAAAACTATATATGAGAACGTTAGATGGAATACATACCAATCCCTGCTATTATAAATGCGAAAGTAACTGTCTGTTTATCTTTTTCGTTTTCACGTTTAAACCCGTTATCCGATTTTGATGAAATTTGATACAGAGATAGATTAAACCTTGGAGAAGGACATAGGCTACCTTTTGTCTCAAAAATTTCATTAGAATGCGGTTGATACCGGAGTCAACAGCTAGTACGCCTTAAATACTCTTTTTTGAGAAGTACTCACAAAAGAGTATTTACTCGTTTACTATAATTTTAGAAGATATATTTCAATAATAAAATACTTTGATAAATAATATAAATACATACATTAATTGTATACAAAGTTGTTATCAATCGTATACAAATATTATAAATGGTTTTAGTTGAGTTATCATATCACAACCTTCCGTTTTGATTGTTTTTTTTTGTTGTACGTAAAATCCTCATGGGTCGTCTGTGTTGGACTCATACCGACTAAAAACCGCACTGACCTTCACTTGCCATGTGTCAAGTCATGGCCATGTGATCCGTGAAATTCGCTACGACCATGACAGATTGTGGATCAGCAGCCGATGGTCCCCTTCAATTGGAGACTTGCCTCGCATCCTAATCAAAGGCACGCGTGTTTTGGCCACAAAAACAAAAGAACGCGTGCTGCCTACTGGGTTCTGTTCGGATTCAGACTGTGCGGATACGAAATCCAGTGAGTTTCTTGAAGTTGGAAAGTAATAATATTTAACTTTTTATTTTTTTTATTTTGTAATAAACTATATTTCACATTTATATCATACCACCATAAAAATAACTTCGTAGAAACTCACACGAGTTGCACCACATATTGTTTCATCATTTAATTGTGAGGGCCCTGGTGCCTAAAACTCAAGTTAAATCTTACCTTGGGTACCGTTCAACTATTTTGTACCTATATAACCTGTATTAGTGGATAGTGTTTTTGTTTCTATAGTGTACTTTTATATGAAAATAAATATTATTATTATAATAATTATTTTTATTCAAAAGAAGGAAAGAAAGACAAATCATTTATTCAGCACAATTCATATAAATACTTATGGTATTAGGTATACATTGTATGTCCCATAATTGGTGCACCATCTATACACTATCTGGTCCCAAACTAAGCAGAACCCGAATTATGGTCCTAGAGGTCTTTAGATAATGGATGTAATCAGTACTTATACAGGTGTTTTATTGTTAATACATATTTATAAGAAACACCCAGACAAACACAAACGCTTATGTTCCTCACATAAATATTTTTGTCCTGTAGGAATCCAACCCAAGGCCTCGTCTGACACTCGAGCCACAGACATCGTCGTCATTGTCCTATTCTTCGCAAAATCTAAATGCCTAAATAACACCTCAATAAAACAATTTCCTTTGAAAATTGTGCCATGAAATCTTGTAGACAGCTTAAACGTCACCAGTCACCAGCGATCAAGCGCACGCGCACGTGACAGCGATCAGCGTCGCCGGCTAACTCACATTATTGCCATCAACAATCATTGTATTGTTAGCTGGTTTTATGGCTTTAGGTTTTAATGGACGGATACTTTGTTGTGCCTAATATAATATGCATATTTCAGATGAAGCAAGATGAGCGCTCGTAGCTCAGTTATAATTACGCTGATCAACCGATATGCAAGGTTAAGCTGCGCTGACCTCAGTCAGTGTGTGGATGGGTGACCATTCTTAATACACCGAGACGCGTCCGTGCCTCGGAGAGTTCGTAAAGCCGTCGATTCCAGTTGTCATACCCTAAGACAATTGTTAGTGGTAGTCAGAAGCCCAAAAAGCCTGACACCCAGCCTATCCTCAGGATATCGGTATTGCCCAGAAATTGGGTAACGGTCTGATGGCAGTCGCTTCGTGTAAAATAGAGATATTCAGTCGCATCTAGTTAAGACTGGAACCCTACATAGTTGGGAAAAGGCTCGAAGCATAATGATGAACAGACGAAACAAATGCGGATCAAGTTCAAACTGACTGATGCAAATTAGCGCCGGACATGGTCATCAGTAACAGTACACGTCACCTATGGGTTGCCGGCTTCAGGAATATGTATGTTCTTTTCTCGAAAGCCCCAATATCCTGTTGAAACTGGATTGCTGCCGCAGCTTAGAGGTCCGCGGAATTTCAGTGGAAAGATTATAAATTATGGTTCCAAAAATTTGGAGATTTCTTGCAATTTTACTTTTCACCATACAACTCCAATTGTAGCATACTGTATTCTCCTAACATTTTAGACCAACATCGAGGAGGAGCAGGAATAATAGTTAATTAATTTAAATATTAAGCATCTTAATATAGGCTCCATATTCGGACTTCCTGGCACAACTATGTAAATACGTTTCTGTGACATGGGTCAGTAATTTACCCAACGTCCTGTCTGGATAGTAGTAACGGTATACATATATTTTTTAATAAATACCACGTTTTATAACTAGCTATATGTGGGTTCACATCTAGTGTGACGACCTCTGTGGTCTAGCGGTTCGAGTGCCGGATTGCTGATCATGGGGTCGTGGGTTCGATTCCCACAGGACACAAATATTTGTGTGGATAAAACATGAGTATTTGTGTTTGTCTGGGTGTTTCTTATGTATTATAAGTATGTATTCACAAAAAAAAAGTATATTTAAGTATTATATCCATTGTCTAGTACCCATAGTACAAGCTCTGCTTAGTTTGGGACTAGATGGTGTTGTGTAAAATGTTCCAAAAATATTATTATTATATTATATTATACTTTTTTTCTATCAAATATTTTAAAAGTTATTTTATTAAAAAATATAGTAGATGGCAAAAAAATTAAAAAGAATATAGTATGTGGTTAAAATATGTACTATCGTCGCGATTGCGTGCATAATATTTCGCGGTAGACCCCCAGAGCGGGCTTTAGTTAAGGCTGCGTTCCGCTTTACGCAAAATATAGTAGTTTCGCCTACTATATATATTTTTTAGAAATATAGTATTTGATCCCTTAAAATAGTAGGATACTATATTATATAGTAGGGTTGGCAACCCTACTCACATCCCGCATCCCAAAGTAAGATAAGCCTATCCTTCAAGGTCCAATCTATCCCTGTACCAATTATCATCAAAATCGGTACAGCGGTTTAGGGCTGAAAGCGTAACAGAGTTACTTTCGCATTTATAATAATTATTAGTGACCTCCAGACAGATTTCGGTCACAGCGACTACTTCAAATCCGTGTAGATAGATGTCGCTAGTGTGCTCTCGTATGACTGCAATTGCCAATCTTATTTGAGAAGGTCCGCCAGCATTGGGGACATGTGAGTATCAAAGATTTAAATCGTTAAATGCACCCTACTGCGTCAAATAATGGTGACGTTTCCGTAAGTAAACTGGTTGACATCGGAAGTATCGAATCTATTATTGTCTCGTTTACTCATACTGAATATTACACACTGTCTCTACATGGAATGTGTGCATGCACTCATCTCTAAATGGACACGTTTTCGATTAAAATCTTTGGTGAGCACACAATTATTATAATAATAACTGATCACCACATGTGGTTGTAGATAAGTTAATCCCATTACCATGTTGAGTCTCTTTACTAATCTAAACCATGTTACGGTGAGCAAGGTTGCCAGTACTCCACAAGGAAACGTTGTATTGGCAGTGGCCTTGACTCTTATACTGCCAATCCAATTATTCCTCTTTCGTTTTACAGGGTCGGAAACACGCAAGTGATGCTCCGTGCTCCTGGTGTTGCAAGCGTCTATGAGCTACGGTAACCGCTTACCATCAGGTGGCCGTATGCTTGTTTGCCACCTTAGCAGTATAAAAAAAATCCTTCTGAAGTCTCTTGTTCCGATAAAGAATTGAATTCTTTATGAGGCCATCACTACATTCTTTTGTTTACTATAGAAAGGATGCCATTTACATTCAGTATTACCTGCTTTGGTATGCAACAAATGTTTTGATAAACGTAACATTGAACAACCTCATTAGGTTAAGGGGTTCTAAACACCGTTAGCATATCCGGCACGTAAGCCCATGCTTCTAAACGATATGATAAAATTATATTTATTTTTGTAAATAGATCTTTTAAAGACACTTTTACAAGTACAATATTTAATCCCTCCTAATCCCTACTAATATTATAAATGCGAAAGTAACTCTGTCTATCTGTCTGTTACGCTTTCACGTCTAAATCACTGAACTGATTTTAATGAAATTTGGTACAGAGATAGAGTTGACCTTGAGAAAGAACATAGGATAGTTTTTATCTCGGACTTTTGAAGAGTTCTCTTGGAAACGCGATATAACCGAACTCGACGCGGGCGAAGCCACGGGCGGAAAACTAGTTCATAATAATAGATGGCGCCGGCATTTCCTAGCTGCCGACCTCTGAGAAGAAACGCCAAAACAAACTCAGAGAATCATGGTCTCTTTTTAAGTCCAGACAGTAACAGTATTCAGTGATTATCATAAGTGTTTTGCAATGTAGGCAAATCTGAATTGGCCTTTTGAAGAAAGAGCCATCGCAGCTTTGAGTTGACCAGTCCATACTGACGGCACGCCTCAGTCATCGTGTAGCTCAACCATTATTATAATGATAAGACCCATTAATGCACTATGCAGGGCTGTGAAATTGATGATATCCATTAACTAATACTAAAGCGAAAATTCTTTGTTTCGACGGGATAGACTATTACACAACATATTATAAACCAACCCACATTAGGCCAGCGTAGTGGACTATTTATTATACTTACCGTTTTCTTTCTGAGGAGACCCGTGGCAAGCAGTGGGACAGTATATGGGTTGATGATCGGGTCATTACATATCAATAAGATCTTAGTTGGTAAGTAAGGTGGCATCGTTTGATATTGAACTAACTGTGAAGTAAGTAATGTCAGTTGAGAAGCAAAAACTTGCCTTTCAACGGGTGTTACTGACGTCACCATAAAGACGTAAATTCAGAATGTGAAGTCAAAATTCGAAATGGCGGGTGGGAGTCGCGGTGGCTTAGTGGTCATAGAGTCTGTTGTACCTAACCAGAAGACGCAGGTCCGAATCCTGCCTGCGCAAATAACAATTTATTAAGATCTTAATTTTTTTTAAACATTACCGTACATTTTAGTATTTTCTCTTTTATCGTGAGTGCGTACCGAAACATAAAATTTTACATACAGAAACACTCAAAGCTCTAAGGGTCCTATCGCTAGGCTATCACTGCTATGAAAACACAACATATAATTAACGTTCTTCAATTGCATGTTGGCGGGGTATTAACTGAAAGCCTTCGTGCGACTCGGCCCACGGCAATGTACCGTCAGCGTGACATCGCGTAACCGAACCGGTAAATGGAGCCTATATAAATACAGACTCTCATTGGCCTATTGGCTCGCCATTTCGATTCTCATGATCAGCAGTGTTGGGTTTTCCTATAAAATTCTCATTAGCGGATCGGAGTTTCGATTTTGCCCGGTTAATGGCAATCAGCTCGTCCCTTATTACATGGAACATAAAACATACCGGCGGCGCGGGGTGTAGAACAGTAAATAATAATAAATAAGTAAATATTTGGGGCATTTTACACATCACAATCTAATTCCAAACTAAGCAGGGTTTGTAAAATAATAGTACCTAGCCATATTACTATTTTTTTTTTAATTTGTGGCTATAGTATAAATAACGGTAGTCGTCTATTGTGATCGCACAATTTATTTTATACTTACACTTTTTTTTAATACATACTTATATTACATAAGAAAAACCCAGCAAAACACAAACAATATGTTCATCACAAATATTTGTATTCAGCGTCTTTCTGGTTTCTCGCCATTTTAGATCCTGGCTAACAGAAGTTTCTAGGCTAACAGCGATATAATTTTATCTCGTGACCAAACTATAGGACGAGATAGATTAACAATAAAATTATGTCACGGGACGCATGTTATATGATTCTAAGCATTTTTTTAATGGGATAGGGGGCAAAAGAGCAGACGGATCGCCTGGTGATAACCGCCGCCCATGGACACCCGCAACACTAGAAGAGTCATAAGCTTGTTGCCGACGCTCTTTTCCTGAAGGTAATATCAACCGGAAATAATGCAGGCGACAGTTCATTCCACAAATTTGTTGTGCGAGGCAGAAAGTTTCTAGAGAAACGTACAGTAGTCGACTGCCAACCATCTAGAATCTAGATGGTTAAATCCCCATAATCTAGATTATGGGGATGGAACTGCTGTCGCGTAGAACGATGGCGGATAGAGGCAGCAGGGGTCAATCCGAACAGTTCCTTTCTATTGGCTAACAGGCTTGAGTTGTGTTTATGTCGTTTTATTTGCCTCTCATTAAAAATGAAATCTGTTTCAATTTCAATAAAACAATGTAATCTTATCGATCCGAACACTTGTTATATTTATCTGGATTGCTCCATTGGTATCAGTAAATACTTAGAAACACGTGTTTTTTACCGTGACCGTGTTCAGAGCGATTTGTGACACGCAAACAAGTATAAAATGCTTATGTAACCTCCGTATCAGCATTAGTAAATGAATTTGGTATTGAATTAGTGATGTGTCTTGTTTGAAAATCGATTCTAAAATAGGCTTTGACATCGATCTTTGCAGAATTGTATTGTTACTTTCATAGTGTTTCAGCGTTATTATTATTTCCCTAATACCGTAAATTTTTTGTGTTCAACGAGGAGCTGAACATCTTGTCTTAAACATACATATAATTTTAAAAATCAATCAAATGTTTAGATCTTCCACAAAAAATCTTCTCGTACCTAACTACTATTTATCGCGCGCACATTACTTTCCTTTTTTTAAAATTACGGAATATCGTCATGGATCATCTGTCACATGGGGAGGTGGCAGGGTCTGTGGGACTCCCCTGTGATGGGCCTTAATAGGCATGATACAGCAAGGGTTCCGGAAGAATGTTTGTTCCCGGAGCCCCCCAATATTGTGGTAAATATGGCTACTAGGCTTTAGTGCGGTAAAAATACCACCCGGCCTGCACCCCAGCAGACAGGTAAACTTTTGAAGATTTCCTCCTCGCAATAAAAAAGGGTCTCTCGAAAGATTCTATCCGAAACCGTTACCGAATCTGATATAAAAAATTCGAATAATTTCGGATAGGCGCGAAGTCTAAATGAGACACGTTAGGATAGGTTTTCGACCGGCCGAGCAAACACACTAGCCGTGTCGCTTGTATTATTCACATAGGAACTAATAAAAAAACTAACATCCGTCACTGAAACTATCCGAAACTATCGGATAATCCGAAATAATTCATATACGTAACCGAAACCGGTATACATCATACATATATCCGTATTTATACCCCGATCCGAAATTGCATATCAATAACATCCCTAATATTGAACGAGAGGGAATTTTTAATTGGCAGAAGATAATTATACACATTATACTTAAACATTGCTCGCATAGGATTAAATAAATATAAAAAACACATACCTTTCTATTCGTTCGGACAAGCAATACTCCCATCGCTGGCTGTTGCACCTCCACTCTCGGACCCGCCTCAGCGCTGGGGAGTTTAGTTCATCACATATGATCTTCAGGGCAGCCTCCTCAAGCACGTCTTGTACGGCTATTAATGATAACCTGGACAAACGGTATCATATAAGTTTTTTTTTTTTAATTTGTTTCACACTAGGATTTCCTCCTGTATCGTGGGCACAAACACCCAGTACTGGAACAATTACATGTAGATCATACAAATATTTGTTCCGTGTGGGGATCGAACCCACAACCAGTGGCGCAGAAGCCGATCGCTCAGCCGCTACGCCAAACGTGTCGTCAATAGTATTACTGATTTATGACATTTACGCAAATAATATTAATGGTCATGGTTATAGACTCTACTGGCAGTCTACCCGTGCCCATGGACGCTGTAAAGGGTCCGAAACGTCGGGATTAATAATATCAATATAACGCGATAAAATCCGTAAAACCTATTAGTTTTATTTCAAGGGGTATTATGTTCCATTATATTTAGGCAGTTTTGATGGGATCTTGGCTAAGTAATAACTACGCTGATCAACGGATCTGCAAGGTTCAGCTGCCCTAGCTGCAGCCAGTCTGTGGATGGAATGGACCATGCTTAACATATAAATAATATAATAATAATAATATTTTTGGGATATTTTACACAACACCATCTAGTCCCAAACTAAGCAGAGCTTGTACTATGGGTACTAGACAATGGATATAATACTTATATACTTTTTTTTTCTAAATACATACTTATAATACATAAGAAACACCCAGACAAACACAAATACTCATGTTTTATCCACACAAATATTTGTGTCCTGTGGGAATCGAACCCACGACCCCATAATCAGCAGTCCGGCACTCAAACCGCTAGACCACAGAGGTCGTCGAACACACCGAGACCCCTCGTGCTTAGGAGAGTACGTAAAGCCGTAGGTCCCGATTGTCATACGAACACCTACGACAATCGTTAGCAGTATCTAGTCAGAAGCCCAAAAGGCCTGACAAACAGTCTATCCTCAGGATATCGGTACATAAAAAAAACATACCATCACGCCTGTATTCCCCGAAGGGTTAGGCAGAGGTGTACTAATGTACACCCACATTTCGCCGGTATGTTTAGGTCCCATGTAATAAGGGGCCAGCCTATTGCCATTAACCGGGCACAAATCCAGACTCTAAGCTGCTACTGAGAATTTCATAGAAAATCCCAATAACACTTTGCTCGACCTGGGGATGGAACCCAGGACTCCTAGAGTAGCAGTCGCGCTTAGGACCATTTGACTAATGAGGCAGTCTATAGTCGAGGATATCGGTAGTACCCAGAAATTAGATTGCGAAGGTCTGATGGCATTGGATAGTCGCTTTATATAAAATACTGATGAATGTTGAGAAAGGGCTTGGAAGATATCGGAAGATGACGTAAAAGGTGCTTCTTCACAGAAAGTTTTTCACAGACTCAAGCCTCATTTTCTGTCTGTCTCTTTCAAGTCTGTAGTATTCTCCTTATCTCTTTAAATACTAATAGTAATGTTTGAATAGTTAACGGTAGCTTATTAACATTATTTGCGGGTTCTTTATCTAAACATTTACAGTATCTATTACACAGTTACCCATAAATCAACGCAGAAGTGCACAACTTTTGATATATAAGATTGAATACAAGTACAAGTTACAGTTAAGTCAATATTATGATATTGTACTTAACTGTACCTAATTCTGTCAAAAAAGCTATGTTACTGTAATTGAATGTGGTATTTACCTGATCGAATTGTGCACGCTTGTTTGTATATTGTTTTTAGTTTGTATATTTGTGTGAATCGTGTGTAACAAATTGTTGATGAACCTAATCAATAAATAAATGAATGTGTTAAATTGTAATCATAAATCAGATTTCGCTCTAATGATAGTAATTACGTAATTGGGTATAGGCATAGGCAGGTTGAAGCGTCAATCATTGTGAAGCATAACTGACAGGCTTTGTTACACCGACAGGAGTCGGGAAGTACGCATAAATAACCTGTCTAATATAGGGAAGTGAAGGAATTTGCAGCACTGCAAGCACTGCAGCACTACATAAGGAATAATGACAGAAATAAAGTTAAAGAAAGATCAAAGAGCCCGGAAGGCTCAAAGAAATATCTTTGAGCTGTGTTGTGTTCCTTACGGTGAGCAAGGTTGCCAGTGCTCCACAAGGTAACGTTGTGTTGGCAGTGTGGGGACTTTGGCCCTTATACTGCAAACCCAACTATTCCTCTTTCGTTTATAATACTTCTGGTGTTGTAAGCGTCTATAGGCTACGGTAACCGATTACCATCGGATGAGCCGTATACTTGTTTGCCACCTTAGTAGTATAAAAAACACATTTATAGAGGTGTAAGTATTAGGTACGAGCTCGTCATTATAACATATTTTTTTTTGTGTTTGTGATTATATGATAAAAAGCATACGGGATGATGGAAAATTTTTAAAGTAGCCCGGAAATTTCAAAAATTTGGGGAAACTGTAAGTAATATTTATGGAATTATTGAATGAAGACGTCTGTCTAGTCTATAATGAACATATTATCATAGGTACCATTCCGTACGTACTCCTTGAGAGGCAGAGATGTTCAGTCTTGTTGGTATTTTTAGGTTCCATGTTTTACTTGACTCAATAAGAGTTAAATGTATTTGACCCATTTAAGATGATGGAGCACACAATTAAAGCCCCCTTTCGGGCTCTGGAGCCTGCCACACGACAGAGTACAGTAAAACCGTTTGGAGCAGGTTTGGCATATGAGGCAAAGTATTAATTTTAAGCCGCATCGGCGAATTTACACATTCTCCAAGTATAGGTTGTAAAATTCTTACAGTCCTTAGATATCTTTACAATTGTCAGTTCCTACATTATTTTTAGGTTTAAGTTTAGGTTTGAAATTGTACAAGAAATAGTTTTTGAGTATATCTGAGCTAATCAAAGCTCAAAAAATCTACCGTCATAAATTCAAGCCTACTCAGCCTACTGGTAAATCCGCCATTCCTTAGCCGTGCTCCAACGTAAATACTGTTCCGACGAACGCTTGGGAAGCCAGTGCAAGGGACATATACAATTTTGATGACATAACATCACGCCTATATTCCCCGAAGGATTAGGCAGAGGTGTATAAATGTATACCTCGTACAGACCCACAGTTCGCCGGTATGTTTAGGTGTCATGTTATAATAAGCTAGCCTATTGCCATTACGGGTACAGGTCCAAACTCGGAGCTGCTACTGTATTTCATAGAAAAACCCAATAACATTTTGTTGAACCTGGGAGTCGACGCTGGCGTAGCTCACGAGTAGGACCAGTAGACTAACTAGTTATATTTGATACTAGCTTGTGCCCGCGAATTCGTCCGCGTGGAAAAATTACTTATAATTATCGTTACAATTTGCTTAATTATTACTATTTTTTATTTTTTTATTATTATATAGCGGCTTAAGTATCACTGCGACCGCAGTCGGTCTATTGTGATCGCCACTTGTTGCATTAGAGCTCACCGCTAAACCCTGCGGCTACTATAAACTGCAGGATTTGCTTAGGGTTGAGCTCTTTTATTTCATTTGGGCTTACGATATGTTTCCCTAGATGAACACTGCGTTTGTGTATTAGAGACCCGCATTCTCCCAGGAGATGAAGTGGCGTTTTGTCCGCCTCCTCACAACGCCGGCAGGTTCGCGTGTCACTCAGCCTTAGGTTGAACATGTGCTTGTTTAAGCAGCAGTGTCCTGTTAAGGCTCTCGTTACAATGCGCAAGTTGTTCCTATTTAATGCTAGGACAAGGTTTGTGTGCCGTTTATTGTAGGCATTTGCTTAATTAACTCAAAATCGTTATAAATTATACCCTGTATAATGTATAAGTAAATAATAATATTGTAAAGTTTCATAAAAATCTGTTCAATTGTTTTAGCGTGAAAGAGTAAAAAACATTCATCAAACCTCGCAAACTTTCACATTTATAATATTAGTAGGAAGGTTAAGATAGGATTGATGACGATAAAAGGAAATGTACTAGAGCAAGCATACTCTCAAATAGACTATTACATACACTCATGACAGTGAAAGCTAAAGACAATCGTTATAAATCATACATGCCGACGCAAACAATCTCTATTGTATTTATTCTTAGACGTATTACAATAATTACATAATGATAATGATATTTGAACATAAAGACGCGTCGAACGACTGACGATATAATAATGTATATATTTATGTACCTATTACATAGCAAATTACTTCCATTACTCCCCGTTTAGAATCATGTAGAGGCCAAATCAAATCAAATCAAATCAAATATTTATTTTGTTAAACATAGGTGTATACAGGTAGAACATTGTTAGAACAATTATAAATGTCTCACTATGTTTTGCCAACACATGGCGTACAAAAAATTATGTGGATTAAATCAAGACAATCATAAGAGTTAGAGTCAAAGCATGTCAATATAATGTATTAGGTAATATTATAATAAAATAAATGTCAATAAGAGACTATGAGTTAATAAGTCGGATCTTCATACTTTCTTTTATCATCAATAAACTCTGTGACAGAGTAGTAACACCTATCCAATAAAAACTTAAATAAGCTCCCCTTAAATGATTCCAGACACTCTCTATTCCTGATGATTATGGGTATGTTATTATATATTTTTGAAGTCATTCCGAGTACACTCTTACTAAATAACGCTGTGTTATGGGGTACAGTACGGATGGTATTTAAATGACGGCGAGAACGTAAGGTGTCAAACAAATGAAAGTTACTTCGGACAAATACTCCCATTTCATATATATACATAGACGGTAAAGTAAGCAAATTAAGATCCTTAAAAACTGGTTCACAACTATCGGTCGAATGTAGATTACAAAATGAACGTAGACATTTTTTTTGAGCTTTAAAGGTAATATCTCTGTCAGTGTTAATTACCCCAGTAGATTATGCCGTACCTTAAGTTGGAAGCTACGTACGCACTATAGGCCATTAACACGGTAAAACGGTTTACAGTTTTTGAAAGTTTGTACAGGGCATACGCGAACTGATTGAGTTTCTTAGAAAGGTAGTCGATATGATGTTTCCATGTCAAGTGACTATCTAAGTGGAGGCCAAGGAATTTAATGGTATCACATTCAGAGATAGTTGTGTGTTCATATTGTATGTTTAGTTTAGGCTTATTTGTCCGCTGGTTAAATGTAATTATTTTTGTCTTACTAAGATTAATTTTTAGATTATTATTAACCAACCAATTAATTATATTTCCTAGGTCATTATTTATGTCATTTTCAAGAATATTGATATTATTTCCTGAGAAGAGAATAGTGCTGTCGTCAGCAAACAGGATCATCTGGTTTTTGCTAAACTTGGGCATATCATTTATATACATATTAAACAATAGGGGGCCAAGTATGCTACCTTGGGGAACTCCGTAAGTTGTTATCCTTGTTCGAGACATGTATGTTTTTTCTATTTTAGTGCTCATACATAGCCTATCAATAGATGTGGTTTGAGTACGATTCGACAGGTAGGATTTCAAAAGTTTCAAAACATTCCCTCTGATACCATAGCGCTCTAGCTTGTTCAGCAGTACACCGTGATCAACATGGTCAAATGCTTTGGTCATATCCATGAGTAGTGCCACTACAGGAGTTTTTACGTCAACACTGCTAACTATCCTATTCATAACTTCATATATCGCCATATTTATGGATCTACGTTTCCTGAAACCATATTGTTCCTTAGCTATGAGATTATGTTTTTCAAAAAAGGCAGCCTCAAAGGCCAGCACACAAGCTATCCCAATCCGTCAAATATCTTTGATAGCTTTTTAACTTTAAAACCAAATAATAAGGTTCATATTCAATTGGAAAAATGAGTTTTAGATAGCTTGACCTGCTGGCGTCTGTACTTATTCAGGGTTGAAAAGCACCATATCATGTACTAGCTGTCCCTCACGGTGTCACCCGCCTTTTTTCCTTTTTGCTCGGCTCCTATTGGTCGTAGCGAGATGTTATATAGCTTAAAACTTTCCTCGATTAATGGACTATCCAACCAAAAATAATTTTTCAATTCGATTCAGTAGTTCCTGAGATTAGCGCGTTCAACCAAACAAACAAACTCTTCAGCTTTTTACCTAGTAATACAGTCTAGATAAAAGCCCGGATTTAGGGGGGCGCCGAAAGGGAGCATTCATCCCGTGAGATCTATGATTCTACTTATTTTTGCTTTTCACTGTACACAAACACACACACATTCATCACACAGTAGGACTATAACTAGTAGCCATTGGTATCAAAAGGTTAATATTATTAATCTATTTCGATATCAAAATTCATTCAAAATTGGTTCAGCAGTTTGGGCGTCAAAAAGTAACTTATTAGCAAACAGACAGAGTAACTTCGAGTTGTCGAGAGAGAGTTGATTACTTTTAAAATTAAAATATCATTTGAGTGCAGAATGAACAGTGGAAGAGAATAGTTTCTCTACTTTATAAAATCTAAATACTAAAAGTAGGTTTGTACTCACTTATTTTCCAAAATAGTCCTGCAGACAACCTCCCTGACGCCAGGGTTCGTGATCTTCTCCACACTGAGCTGATGAAGGTTCCATGAGGCTAGCCGACAGCACCTCACTCCATCTCTTTCATACATAAACATTTCTTCTACTATGGGTCTATGGGAGTATGCAGACAGCAAATCCAAAATGTCATTTACTGGTACTGTGGCAAATCCATTTGGCAACGTCATTGGGAACTTGGTATTTGTTGGCATAGACAGACTCTTCCTGTGTGGGGTCTTCGGGGTGCTGGAGACCCCATTTGGCATACACTCAACATCAGCCCATCCGTTAACATGTCCATTTGTTAAATGTTGTACACTCTCACACTTTCTAGGTTCCAAACTTAAATGATGTTTAACTGTACTTAACCTAACAATGTCCATACCACGAACTTTGATTAAATCGTCTAAGGATTTGAAAGGACCTTTTTTGTTACGATAGTCTACTATGTTGGCAGCTATTTCTTGGTTAAGACCGGGCACACACTGTAACTGGAACACACTTGACGAGTTTACCGAGCACAGTTTGGCTTCAGACTGCAAACGCACACTGTCTAACGATTGTGTCCGTGAACTCGCTCTTGATATTTGTTTCCGTATATTTGTGCATATTTCTGGCCTCAGTAATTCTAATTTTTCAGCACCAATTCCTAGAAGGAAATTACAGTGTTTTTAATACATAAGGAAAAATATTAGGACATATTATTTACCTATTTCTGGATTAATTACAGCCATATCTATTATACTATAAATTCTAATTATACATTATTTTTTGTTTATTGAAAGTACTAAAAGCAAATTACAGGACAAAGATATAAAGGCATATTGAATAAAGGTCAATCATTTTCTGATTATCAGGGAAGTAAGAGTGAAATCCAGAGTTTCAGGCTACTTAATGTACTTTTCTTATGACATAAAAAATATAATAACTGAAGATTACTAAGGGAATAAAAGTTTGCATAGACAATGTAGAACCACATAAGTACTATGAGAATTAATTTGAAGCATAATATATTTCATTTTCTACCTTTCAGTGAAATCACATGTAAATGATCATAATTATAGTCAGTTGAAAAGGTTATTTATTTTTTATTAATTATTTGCAGCTATAGTATCACTGCAACCACAGTTTGTCTATTGTGATCGCCTGTGACGCCAGTTGTTGCGTTAAGAGTTCACAGCTAAACCCTGCGGGTACTATAAACTGCAGGATTTGCTTGGTGGTGAGCTCCTTTATTTCATGTATCTGACATTAACAGTGAAAGCAATCAACAGACAGTTTGAAACTACTTTTACTTAGGAATTTGAAAATATTGTTAATAAATTCCTATCTGTCTCTAAGAAATTGAGCCTAGGTGCACCTCCTCTCAACTTCTCAAGGACATTTCTAAGGAAATCCTGGATGAATCGACACCCTATACATAAAAGATAACATAAGTATCTAGTCTTCAAGTACTATAATGAGTACCATCAAGTTTAGTGATTACTAATAGTAATGCAACAGGGGAATGTCTTTTTAATTTGTAGGGCAGTATGTTAAATATTTTATGAACAAAGTTTTGTCTACAGACAATATAATACTTGTTTTGATATGACTCTAGTACTAGTACCTCAATGAATACATTAGTTGGTTACAATGCCTGTATAATGCAATAGATTGATGTCATAACAAAATTATAGCACACTGAAGATGACATAAACAATTACTGCTTTTCTTTTTAATTTTAGCAAATAAATACAAGGCTTTACAGTTTTATAAATTTCACACTCAAAAGTAGCGCTTCTGTTTTTGGTTTTTCTAGCAAACAGTGATTAAGATGCTTTAAAGACAGCCTGCAGTAAGTTCCAACAGACAGAGTAAAAAAAAGTATACTAAATAAAAACAACAAATCAAATATTATTGATGCACTGGTAAGTACCTAATCAGTTTTTTTTTAAGTATATGTTTATTTTTTTATCATTTTTTCACACAGTTATGTGCAGTCTTGTATATTCATGACTTTACACTATTATCGTCAAGTCAGACTAATTTCCAATTGGCAGTCAATTACAAAAGTATTTAAGTACAAAAGTAACAATTATCCATGCTTGAATTGAGACCTTGACATGGTTGTAAGGAAGCACTACTCATCTCTGGATAAAGTCTTAAGTCAACGAAAATCTCGTAATTAATAGTCTGGTTCTTTGCTTAGATAATTTCACTGAGTCATTGCATGCAAAATTTGAAGCAAAATTTAATTATTCTCGAGGTTATTTTTACTATTTACCTGAGACAAGTGCGAGGTCGTCCACTCGCTTGAATCGGCCTATCATTTGCCGATGTCGCACTATTTCCCGCGCCAACTGCCTGTTCACTCCCGGCAGCGTCATCAGCTGCTCCTCCGTCGCCGTATTCACATTCATCAGCTCAGGATAATCCTCAGAAGGCGGTAAACTGAACGTATGACTCAAATTAGATTTGTTCAGTTTACTCCGCCGGACGAACCTTCGGTACGAATTCCTCCGGCCGCTCTTGCTCAACACGGAGCTCGTACCTTGCCCCATATCGTTAGCCGCCACTTCGAAATTATATATCGATCATAACACTAATTTCAAATTTCACTAAACATTCGTTGAAAAGAAACTATTTATAGATTCTTACGTACTCACAAGCACTGATTGCTCACGGACACAAAAAGGTTTCGGGATTTATTGTTTCACTTATCGTAGTCTGTAATTATCTCCGTGTAATCATTATAATTATTACTGTCTGGTAAAAACACTACAATATCCACATACAGCTCCCCGTCATCACTCTAACGCAACAATGAAATGAAATGACACAATCACACAATGACAGACACGATTTGACAGCACGACAATCGACAAAGATAACGGACGGACACGGGACGGCACGTTAGCATTAGCAATCGATTTATATTACCTATTATCGATTTAATCTAACATAATTTTATGAGTGACTGAAGATTTTTTATTTACTACGTATAATCATGATTTATTTCAATAAACGTTATACTTTAAATTGCAATAATGCACCTTCTTATATTTACCCTGAACTCGCGAAAAAGACAGTTTTTGTACCTATACAGTTATTTTTATGGATATGGGTTGATACCTACAAAAAGGTGTGTGTTTATAGTGTAATTACTATTCATAACCCCTTTAATTTTTACGGTAGTGAAAAAATAATATTGCCTCAATAGGTACTATTCAAAACTTTGTACATTATTATGTCTCAAACATTAGTTTTAAACAATATATCTATGTAACTATTTCTTCAGTCATTTTGTAGGTTTTTAAAAATTGGGTACATACATTCTTCACTTGATATTTTTTATTTTGACGAGATTCGATTTTATTAAATTATAGGTAATACATTATTTACAATAGTATTATATTATTTATAATACATTACTTACCAAAAGAATAATAACGTATTTAAAAAATATACAATCATACTTACCTATGCCAATACAAAAAAAATTACATTACAGGATGTAATGTAAAAATTGTAGGTACATATAGTGATATTTATTTGCAGTGGCACAACACTACAAAAAGATTCGTGATTTTGACTTTAATGGGTGCGTTTACAAAATGCGCTACAGCAAATCTTTAGCAATTCAAAATATTAATAATACTAAATAGAATAAACATGGTGTAACACGGGGGGGGCAGGGGGTCGGGTGGATCATACAGTATCATCATAAATATTATATTATCTTTATTATACGAATACTAACACTCAAATATGTTAATAATTCAATTTACGAGTCATGTTTTCGAAGAGTATCTTTTATTTCAATTTACAGGCCAGCGGGGTATTTTTCAGTAGGGGATTCCAACCCCTACTGAAAAATACCCCGTGGCCAGCGATGGGACCGAAATGTAATAATTAACGCACTCATGAGCTGCCCTTACAATTCACATTCCTTTGTTTTATCTACAAACAGGTTATCCGACTTTTGCATAAGAATTTTTTCATTGGTATACTTACTATGTTAAACTTACCTGTTTGATTTGATATCTAAAAACGGAGTGCTGCATTTTTACACTTGTCTATAGCCTGCTTGTAGGAGGTAGGTGTTCCAGCCTCAATTAGAAAGCGACGCAAGGTCGCACCAACTTAAGGGGTCTAGCACTAGTCGCGGCAAATTTCATGACTGAGTAGGTACCAAGTGAATGCAAGTGTGGTTTTTAGTCGGTATGAGTCCCGACATATTCGGCGACCGGCCCCTGTTTACAGACGATCTTGATTAGGTTTGCTTACTGTAAAAGAAAAGGTAGTTTAGCCTCACAAGTCAGGGTGTTAAGGCGAGCATACATCATCAATATTCTTACTGAATTTTTCTGATAATGTACAACTGAGTTTAGGGCCCTATTACACGCAGTGTCTATGAGTCATTCCCTTTTCTATCATGTCCGTAACCCATAATTTCTTTTTCTTGGCCTCCCTCTACATTCATCACTCTTTTAGTTATTATGCGTTTCATCTCTCGTCATCACGTATCCACGACAAACAGAATCCCTTACAACTTTTCTCTTTGGTTTGGTGTCAAAATTTTCAGTCTAGCCGTGTTTTTGGGTTATTTTATACCACATTGATGGGCAAAGCATGGCCAAGAATGGGCATTTCCCTTTCTGTAGCAGCTCGGAGTTTGAACTTGTTCCTGCTTAACGGCAATAGGCTCACCCCACTGACCTCTATAATACAGAGGTCAGTGGCTCGCCCCTATTGCATGGGACCTAAACATATCGGCAAACTATAGATGTATATAATACTTCTCTGCCTAACCCTTCGAGAAATACGGGCGTTCTGCTCACGCATTCTGACTGCACTTTGTTGGCAGCGCGACCTAGTAGCGCAGCCAAAGCGTCCCAGTTTAGGGTTCTTAGGGGTGATAAATAAAACACTAAACTGTTCAGAACAGTTCCCGTGCTAGTTTTATTCAAATTATGTACAGTATCGCCTGTAAGCTTACAATTAGACATAACCGCTGCTTAAATAATAACGTGTTTATTTCACTGCATTAGCTCTGTAAAGGAAATATATTTACAGAGATGAGTGTGCTATAAGATTTACGAGCTTTGTGGGTTTATGAAGTAAGAACTTTATTCGGTAGAGCACACTGGTGTGGTATGGTCCAACCATATTATGTAAAAAAATATGAAAAACACTGTAAAAATTACCTTCCAGTAGATGCAGAAACTACCGGTAGATGCACTATTATAAATAATATCATTTTAATAAATAAAAATCGGTCTGTATGTTACGTTATATGGCGAATTGGTAATTTTATTTTGAATACAGAATAAACTCTAGACATTACAGTTTAAAATTGGATTGGAGGAAAGTGAATTAGATACCTTTATGATTAACTTTTCCCACAAAGCTCCTTCGAATAACAAGTTACACCCAAATAGTGAGATGGAAAACATAACGAACATGTCACCAGTAGGTACATATGGATGCTCACTGTCTGCTTTTTATTAAATTTTTAAAATTCCATATTATCATAAATACTTTTTATACACTCAAATACAATTAAATCATTCGATCTTAGCCATTAAACCAATGCGCATCGCTTATAGATTAGTAATATTTTTCTTTAAATAACGTAGTTAAACTAAAATGTTTTTCGCTATTACATATTGGAATATAACCTATTGCAAAGCGTAACAAAAATTATCTTTTGAGAATCTAACTAATCACTAAGCCTTATAGCTTCAACTGTATTAATTACAACCGAAATGGCATTGTTTTTTCAAACAGCCAACTATTTATTAGTCTATTTTTAAATAAATACTTTTTAATTTATATGGGAAAAAATAATGCATAAAATATTTTAAGTTACATTTTCTTTTTTATTATAAACTAAACAAAATTCAACAAAAGAAAAAAGGAATTTGTCTTTCTCGTAACAGTTGAGCGGGAAACAAAAAATCTATGCCTATATGAGGATGTTATGTGGCTAATACATCATACACAAATTACAAGGAAATTATTTTGTTCTACATAAAAAAAAAATATCACAGAAAGAGATGTAGGTAGTCGTTAATCAATATAAAACCAACTGATACTTGACTAGCACAAAAATGTTAAAAATAGAAAATAAATGAGCAAAAATTTGCGTTCTGAAATTTCACCAAATTATCATGGTAGTGAGAAAAAAATTTAACAAATGTTTAACTTTTATAGTATGCTGAGCCAACGAAGTAGAGACAAGGTTATAATGCAATTATATAAAAATACTTGTTATTATCCATAATAAATACGTATAAATAGACGACCACATTAACTAGAATTATTTCAATAATTTTATACCAATTCCGCGAATTGCCCAGTCAAAGTGGTCGAAGAACTTCTCACAGCTCACAAATATGTTGTATGATTATTATAATTATGCATTTTAGCCACCTAACATTTAATCCCCTTTATAAAAATAGACAATAATCCAGCCTTTAGCTTCAAACCACATTTTGCTTGTACAAATATTTCATATCAAAACTTGCCAATACTTCTCAATTATCATACAAATGAGTTTATTATAATAACACATTGGTATTTTTTGACAAACTTATTTTACTCGTCATATCTCACAGCAAAGAAAAATTGAATACCCTTTCATCACTGCAAGAATGATATCATCTACATAAGCAAACATGAAAAGTTTAATTAGATATCAATCAAGCTATAGCGTTTATCTAACTTATAATATGGAAAACCAATGATTCTATACTCATTATGTGAGCAACTTTATAATTATTACTAAAAATATTATGAATAATAGTTATCATTATCGACACATTTAGCTGCCAAAATCCGCTCAGTAACGCCAAGATCAGTGATCAAATCTAGGGCATGATTCTCATAAGTCTGTCAAAAAACACGTCGCTAAAATTAATTAATACCTAAGCTATTTACGTTAATAAGTTATAAGTGTGAAAGATATTTTATTAATCGATATAAATACTTTCATATTTAGGAAAAGCCATGCTTACTGCTGTTATCTTCATTTAATTGGGATTTGCTAAATCGTTAAGTACTCTAAGATATGATTTCGTACTTTATCTACTTTTACTGAATTATTTTTTGGTTTAAAATTAGAATGTTATTTTGGAATAATAGTGACCTTTAATGCAAAATGAGTTAATCCGAAACGAATTTAGAGAGAGCATAGGCAAGATACGTTAAATGAAACTCCATTATAAGTAATAATAATTTTACTATTACAATAAGCACCAAACCAGGTTTGGAATGTTCAGTATTGCACCACATGTGAACAAAATCCAATCTAATTACAGTCACAATGTAAAATTAAGTAAAAAAAAACAGTACATGAGGGTCGGGCAAGTAAAAAAAATATTTCCAAATAATTAATATATATTTCCATAATAAATAAATTCGGTTACCACAACACAATAAAGGTCACCATTGAGTCCAATTAGGAAAGCGAATCTAAAATACAGAATGATGAGCAATTAATAAAAAAAAAAAGTTTTATATCGTACATAATTATTAGCCATACACTGTTGAATGGTTTGTACAAATAGTGACTTCATTGTGCATTAAACCATGTATCATTGCACCGCCAGTCTTCACGGAAGATCACACTATGGGATCTTCTTAATCTCAGATGATAACAAAACCTTTCACTAGGATAACGTTTCGTGTCGTAATCGAACTAAGTGCTAGTTTACACGGAACATTTAGAGCATTGAAATAAATTTCGCATAAAGTGTCAGTAGACCGTGTCCAGGCTTTACGATGAGGGAATCTACAGATGTTTTGATAGAAGAAACTATTTTTTTAATTAGTCGATCTCTTTGACAATATTATGACACCCTGTCAAAATGTAGACTAATCATGTTTTATTGACGGCAAAAATACCCCTTCCCCTTATTGTTATGGACAGAGATCAGCGAAGAAAAATTCTTTCAAAATGCAAGAAAAGTAAGTGAACCTCATCCTCATAAGCTTGTTCCAACTATGTTGGGGTCAGCTTTCAGTCTAACCAGATGCGGCTGAATATCAGTATTTTACGCGAAGCTACTGCCATCAGAATTCCGCAGCCCAACTTCTAGCTAATACCGATATCCTGAGGATAGATCTTACCTGAGTATCAGTTATCAGGCTAGAAAAGAAAAATCAGGTGTCTTTAAAGATAGTTCATTTTATTTTCTCCGTTTTTATTGGAGTTAAGTTTTCGAAATATCACACGCTGTAATTCGACCATATCGAGGGATTGAACCTGTTTCTACTTAACACAGGTTACCCTGTAGCTAGGAGAACAGTACGTCACCCACTAACGAGATTAAGAAAAGATGTATGCCTGTGCTAAATTTTATCTTTACATGTAATCTGGTCCTAATTTAACAATAAATTATTATTATTAAATTACACACTATAAAAGTTTAAAGAACGCTCATAATAGTGTCGTGTACACCAGCACTTATATAAACTACTAAATAAATACTTATTACATAAACAATGTTACAAATAAACGTATCGTTTTAATTAAGGAAAGTAAATAAAACTTTCATTTAGTTTCGATATTAATGGAAATGTATGAAAAACGTTGTTCCTATACCTAGGGCAGGGACATTTTTGGGTTTTAGATTGTACAAATACTATTTACAACAAATATTTGCTACAAAAAATAATTATGTTGTTAGACTACTAAGTCGAAAATAAGGTACTAACCATACAGCGCTAAAATATTAAATTTTTAAGACTTAATTGTCAGCATTTCTCTGTAAGTTGTAAATTTTGAAACAATTTTACAGCGTTTTATAGAAAATCACTAATCTTTTTAATACAGCCGTTATAACGTTGACTGCTTTATAATGTGGGCTTTACAGTCGGAAAGAGAGATAGATTGTTAACGTGAAAGTGTAACTCCCCAAAAAAAGACTTGCTGCAGATCTTACTCGAAAAGGGAGCAGTTTTACCATTAGTACATGTAGGGTCAGCAACGAATGTAGCTGAACACAACAAAATTTTGATAACACGACAGCTCCAAAACTTGTCAAGAGGTTTTTCTATTAAGATAACCTAAATATTTAATGGTCATCTATGCAATTATTTCGCATAACTTTCACAGGTCAGTAACTTCATACTTATTAAAAATCATACTGAAGATTGCAACATGTTCAGCGACTTTCGTAGCTGACTGTACCATAATAGAAAAAAAAACTTACAAACATTTTGCTTGTATTATTTTTCGTCACAAGTCACTTTAGTCATAATTTCAGTGATTAAGTACCTTCTTTCTTCTAAAATAGATGATTTTACACTCTCTAATATAATATTTTATATTGTGAACTGGAGAAGTAGAGTTCTACTGCATAAATTGTAAACAAGTGCGCTTGTAAGCTTGTTTGCACAGCCATTTTGAACAGTAAGGCTAACCTACTTGTGTATGTTTTGTTTGGGTTCGTGAAAATGAGGATTCGTGTCCCAAGAGGTGTGTTTATATTTTATTTATTGACATTTCATCAGTTTTAAGGTCAGTTTAAGTTAAATAAACACACAACGTAACCTTTGTATATAGTAAAACAAGCGTGCGACACAACAAAATAAACTCGTGCAAACAAACCAAAAACATACTATTATGAGTTATATCAAAATACTGATGGAGGTAACTACCTACATTTCTTAATTTTTTATGTATATATAACTATATGCATTCACCTAAACATTGTTAAATAAGTATAGTTTGTATTTTCTAAGCTGCATTTAAAAAAAGGGTGTTATATATATTGATAATAACAATTCACTATGGAACGTATTTTCAAATACTTTTTACCTGGTTTATTTTATATAAAAATATTATTTTCATACAAGACAGCTAGGAAAAGACGAACTAACCTTTGTATTTATATATATATATTTATTATACTTCAACTCTAATAGTAACATCTTATTCCCAAAATGCCTCTGACCCTTTCAAGTTAATTTTACAATTAATATAAAATCTATGTCGTCGTTACATAATACAATCACTTGTCGCCGGTGATGGTTATTGAGGCGATTTAAAGCCGTGGCGTGCCGACGGGAAGTACAATACTGTGTAGCTAATACTTATAAATTCGGAGATTTACAGTATAATTATTATTAAATATAGATCACTAATGAGAACAGCTATGATGCTTTTTCGCCTACAGGGAAATACTGGCGGTCTGTAAGGAATATTTGACAAATTAGACAAAAAAATTGTATGAGCCCAACGGGATTCATTAGTGGTTTTGAAAATCGTTTAAATTAAAATATATTTTATATATGGAAATAAATTACTAGAAATACGGTTTATTTAAGGAAATCAATGACCCTTAAAAGCTACTTGGTCAGATTAATAAAAAGCAACACCGACAATGAAA
Source organism: Acronicta alni (assembly GCA_964056405.1). NCBI lineage: Eukaryota > Metazoa > Arthropoda > Insecta > Lepidoptera > Noctuidae > Acronicta > Acronicta alni. The sequence continues at coordinate 2,743,510 of OZ043916.1, read as the reverse complement.
AAATAATAGCTGATATAGATCATCAATCATAAATAATGTGCCCCTCCACTTTACATTAATGCACAATTTTAGTTTTTCCGTCAATTTTATATTTTATCGAGGTTCCAATGCATTAATGAGTTAATATAAAACGTACTTTTAAAAAAAGAATGGGCGCGATTTTTATATTGCATTACGATCGGTTCAATCTGACTAAAAATATCACTTAGACACCCATTATATTCTTCGAGTCTGGTATATCTAAGGCATTAACCATCAATGTTCATACAGCCTATAATCGCAAAAATTGTACCAGTGAAGAATGTAACAACTCTTATTTTAAAAGAGTATCCAGAGTTTTTTGCCGGATACTTCTCCATAGGATCAACTTCTTGGAACCGTATCAGCAATGCGAGTCCTAACGCTTGTAAACGCTTATTTTAAATAAAGAAAATTCGATTTGACTTTAAAAGTATTTTTTTACAATCTCAGTTTTAACAAAATAATCATAATATTTTTAATTATATGTGAATTGACAGTTATACACAGTAAGTACTTCCTCGCCGTTATCTATTACGGTTTTTGAAAGACTGAGTATTCAAAGCTGCCTTAAATTATTAACAGCCAGTTTATAGAACGTCTGTCCGTGTGTAACACGAAAATGCTGGACCGCTTTCGATGTATTTACTATCTAGAGATTCTCTTGACGGGCAGGAATGACCTAAAAATATTAAATAAGTACGATGTTATTGTATGTTACTGGAATAGCCAAGGTGTGCCAGTGTGAAGATGCAAAACTGATGAATTAGAAACTATTTATTATGCGTTGGAAAGTCTAAAGAAGATGCTTTTATAGGATATTTCTAATCTAAATAGCCAATCTTTCAAAAATCCGCGAGGCAGCTCAATTTTGCCGCCATTAAGTATAAACCGAATACGTATGTCGCCAATGTAAGCCACGTACAGAAGAATATGTTGCGTCGCGTCTGCGGTAAAGCGGGGCGTTCGTGGGGAGGGGACGCTTACCGTGCGTGGCCACCACCCGTGGGGCGCGGCGACAGTAGGCCCACTCGCACTACATGTACCTGCCAACCGAGAAACCTTCCTACTTAGTCAAAAAATAATATTCGTATAAACAGTATAAAAATTACATGTACCAATCTTCATAAACGGTGTAGAGTAAAAAAGTGCAATAGGCAGAGTTGAACAGTGCTGTTTTTTTAACGAAAATGGGCGAGCTTACTATTGGTAAGGTAAAACTGATTTGTTCACCTTCGGCTAAAACCAATCTAAATTAATATATTGACATTATCATTTACGTCAATAAGTTTTCAGCCAGAGAAATGACATTGGGTCAATCGTAAGTGGCGCCATTAGTTTCTCGGTGGTTATTAGCAGTACCATTCAATGTTATTAGTTTTAAGATATTTTGTCTATGTCAACTGTCTCATTATTATTATTCAAGCGCGACCGTTACTTATTGGGGGTTTTTTTATGAAAATCTCAGTATCAGCTCGAATTTTGGTATTGCGCCTGGTTAATGGCTATAGACTCGCCCCATATTACATGGAAAAATACCGGCGAACTGTGTGTGTGCATTGTGTATGTATACTTCTGCCTAACTTTTCTGGGAACCCATGCTGTTGTATTTTTTTTTATAACGGAAGAAGTTTTTATCTCGAGGGAGCTTTAAAAACTTAACCAGACTTAGTGGCACGGCACCGAATGCCTCCAGCCAGGGACATACTTATAAACTAAGCAACAATAACAGCTAAGGGCGTCCCCTAATCGGTTCTCGGTTTAGGGCGTTGCTTAGGCAGTTAAGTCCGGCTGGTTCTGGATTTAATCTGATAAGTCTGTATCATGTTCACAATGTATATATTTTTATGTACTCTGAGTGAATTCACAAATATAGCAGTTTTTAAAATTTCTTAAATTTAGTTTATCATTGTAAAAATTAAGATACCTCAATATCGAATTGGAATTAGTCTGTAAGGATATTGTTAGGAATAAATAAATAAATGAATAATAAGTGTTTGTCACCTAGAGACAGCGGTGGGGACAGGTTGGCGGCTAGCACTCGGAGGAGGAGTTGAGGTCGATGGGCGGCGGAGGGGCGGCGGGGCGCGCCTTGGCCCGCGTGAGGCGGTCCAGCTCCGCCGCCGCGTCCGAGCGAGCCGCCGCCGCCGCCGCCGCCGGGGACGACTCCGTGCGCCCCGCCGGCGACCCGCTCTTCTTGTACAGGAGAGAATTGAAGAAGTTGGCTAGCACGCCCTCGTTGCCGGGCGTGCCGGGTCCCATGCCGATTTTCGCGCCGTCCAGCTGTATCGAAAGGAAATTGGATAAGTTTTATGTATACGGTTATCCGACTTATACAAAATTTAGATTAAATTTGCTTAACTTGAACAATGTTTATTAGGAAAAGATGTTCAGAATAATTTTAGAAATAACATACTCTAATTTAGATCATGCTAAAAAAATCACATTGTATGCAGCTAATTGAGTATGACAAGGGCTGATAACAGTTGAATTATTTAATACAAAATATATAATATTACAGTTCTAAATCCCAGACTGCAACGCAACCATCTAGTGCTATAGAAAGGCTTGCTCATCCTGCGCCTATACTTGTAGACCTGTATCTCTACTATTGTAGGCTTGTACGTGTCCAACAGCTGTACCCTTGTGTGTGTTCAGTTGTACTCTTTTACCTGTGCACCTGTACCATTGTAGTGTGCAGCTGTATTCTTTTACCACCACTGTTTTTTTTTGTTTTTTTCACCTGTACCCTTGTGTGTGTGTGCCCCTGTAGATATGCGGCTGTACCTGTACCTGTGCGGTGGCCCTCTGCGTGGCGCGCAGCGGGGAGTCAGCGCGTGGAGCGGGCGAGCCGGCCTGCAACGCGGCCAGCTGCCTCTGCAGAAATGCCTGCTCGTCCTCCGCCTGCACCTCGGCTTCACGGTTCGCGCCGCTCTGACGAATATTGAACAGTAATCTCGTGATTAATGAACTAAAGCCAGTTATTCATATACTTACTAAATAAATTTTAAAACAAAACAGTTTTAGGTCACATGTATCTGAAACATTTTAGGTTAGCAGCTCGGGACCCAATTTTCAGGGCTGATTTAGAAAATGGCATTGATCTTTAAATCAAACATGGACATAATTGTTTTAATAAAATGATATGGTGGTCGTTTTAGAAGTTTCTTCGGGTGTTGATTACGGAAATTATATTTAGGTTATTCTATGCATGTGCGCAAGAAAGCAGCCATTATCACCAACTCATATATTTTATCTTAACTGTGGGGACTGGCATAGCCAGCAACACTTCGACCTTCTGTGATCTATTGTGTTAACCCCTGCATGATACATTCCTTACTCTTCAAAGACGCGTAGCGAAGTGGCGAAGATATAAACTCATATATAATGGCATTGCTAGGTTGGAGTCTCTCAGAATGAGAGGGATTAGACTATAATCCACCACGCTAGCCTAATGGGTCAAAACCCTAGTCCGCTATCAAAATCCCTCAGGCACGCAGGTTCCTCATGAAGTTTTCCTTCACCGCTTAAGCGAGTGATAAATTAATTATTGATACGTACATATTTCGAAAAGTCAGAGGGGCGTACCTTGTATTCGAGACTTTGGCAGTCCAATTGCTATATACATATAAGGTATCAGCCACTGGGTTAAAATATACTTTCTGTCAGAAATACTCACTTTCCGTATAACAGGCTGCCCAATAACATCCCTGTAATAGTCGTCAGGCTTACACGACTGCATGTTCTCATATAATATGCTAATTTTCTTCATGCTGTCCCAGCCAGCGGGTCTGAAACAAATATTGGCTCGTAAACACATTTATATGTATTGATTTCTGATACTTACCTAAGAGAATATTAGATTAAATTCTTTCTTAAATTCTTCTTCTTATTTTTAGAATTGAATTATAAAATTTACATTGTATTTTTATGAATATCAACGTTTCTCGTTTACTTTTGACGAAATCTATCATAAACACACATTTTTATATTTTTTTCTTGCATGGTGTAAAGTCAAAAGTAAAAATAATTTATTCAGGATAGACAGTAGTACTTTTTGAACGTCATTTTTACATTTAAGACAGCCCCCAAGACGCCCGCCCTTCACCGCCTTTTAGCTGGGAAGAAGAAGCGGCGTAATAAACTTCCCAGAAACACATTTCTGTCTTGTAATTTACTCGTATATTATAGCGGTAAAATTATATAAAACCAAATTCTATGTTGCTTAAAGAATGTCAGCAAAATCTGCCCAAATGATGTACCGAGGGTACACTTATTGGATATAATATTTTTGTACTATATTGTATACCCTGTATTACGCTGGTAAAACTCTAGTCATATTTTTTTTATGCTCACTAGGGGATGAGAAAAAATAACTTTAAATTTGAAAAAAAAGCACGCCATTTTAACACACTAGTATCAGTTTCATAGTTTTTATAGTAAAAACTGTCAACTTGACAGCTGTCACGTACCTCAGGTACAAATTTGGGCTGAGTTGTATGGACTTTTGATGACCTCCTTTACTTTTCCATTGCTATATGTCAGCCATTGCACATGTTTTTGCATAAAATACCCTAATACTCACATCAGTACCGCATCCTTTTCCACAATAAGGGCGGGCGTCCTGAAAGGCAGCCCATATATCCTGTGCGTCAGATACTTGTACAGCAGGTCGCAGTTCTTGTCTTCCTTGGCGCTGGTGTAGAAGAGAGCGGCGCCGTACTGGAGGCAGAACCGTCTGATCCATTGCTGCATGAAGTCAAAGTGCTCGTCACGGTAGTCGTGCTCTTTCTCCAGGGTGCTCATGTAGTCAGTCTGTGAGAGACGGTTAAGTTTGAGAAATTACGATGACAGTGAAATAATGTACGTATATATACAGTGTTCCAGAACAAGTGTTCCAAAAGAAAATGTGATTATTTGTACCAAAGTGAGTCCAATAATATCATCATCATCATCAACCCATATACTGTCCCACTGCTGGGTACGGGTCTCCTCTCACAGAATGAGAGGGATTAGGCTATAGTCCACGACGCTGGCCTAATGTGGGAGACTTCACACACCGTCGAGAAAATCATGGCAGAAAATCATGAGAAAGGCATGCAGGTTTGCTCACGATATTTCCTACACCGTTTAAGCGAGTGATAATTAATTATTGATACGCACATGATTTCGAAAATTCAGCAGTGCGTGCTCTGGGTTCGAACTCGAGACCTTCGACTTGGCAGTCCAATGGTCATACCACTAGGGTAGCAGTCAGCAATCTAAAGAAAATACTAAAGGTGGATCCACGCCGCAGTTACTTTTTGTGGAGTAATAGAATACAACACAATAACATTAGGTAACATTCTTCGACTGTTTGTTGCTCTTAGTTGAATGATCGCATCTATACCGCCAATCACATAAAGTAAAAAAATAGTAACCAGCGAGCACAGCATAAATGTTCACGAACTAACAAATGTTATCGATAGTTACCACCATGTTGACGCAACTTTACCTAACACGGCAACATATACTAACAACAAATAACTTTTTGTTATCAGATGTTGCCCACTAACACTTGGAAATGTTGCTCCAAAAGTAATTGCGGTGTGGATGCACCTTAAGCTACGGTAGTCCTTTACCTTAGTTGCCACAACTACAATATCAAGTCCTAGGTTGGTAGTAAGTACGGCCTCGGGCAGGGGGCTGTCGTCGTCGTCCCCGTTCTCGAAGTCATCTGACAGGTTCCTCGAGGATCTCTTCATGGGGGAAGACGCTGTGGGCTCCAGCTCGTCCCCCGGCTCCGTATACCTCTGCCATTTCTGTACTTGTTGCTTTTTACTTTGTAACCTTTGTTCTGTAAAATATTCACAGTTACATTTTAATTAATTTGTTCATATTAAACTATACTAATATAGTAAAGTCGAAGCGATTTTTTTGTTTTTTTTTTATTCTACAAGAAATATGTCAGTCCCATATTTGTTTGTTTGAATGCACTAATCTGTGAAACTACCAGTCAAATTTGAATAAAATCTCGAGGAAGGTTATAGGGTATTTAACATAACGCTACCACCCTTATGGGCCGAACAAAAAGGAAAAGGTCAAGGCGGGTCAAACTAAACTAAACGAATATAGTCGTTATATTTGAATGCATAACCGTCACTTTATTCAAATTAAGAATGAGACAGGCTTTTGTCGTCAATGCATGAAGATAGGCTGGGTTAGTCTAGTGACACCACCGGGGTCGCGGACGATTGGGAAACCGCTCCCGTTACCCCGGCACTCAGGTGGTGAATAGTAAACACCGTGTGGTTTTTAGTCGGTAGGTGACCCAATCTGGGTGGAGTCCGACACGCTCCGCCGCCATTCCCGGGCGGCGGATAGTCCGTGAGGATTCTCCAGACGTTAAGCATAAAAAAAAAAAATGGGTGGTCCAATGATAGAATAGGGAAATCTAGCCTTAATTTTTATGCTTAGAATAAAAACATAGAAAGGTAATCTACACACGAAAAGAAGAAGAATCCAAATGATTGATCAAGGCAGCTTTCATTACTATAATCAATCAAATGAAACTGTAGCCCGGAGGAGGATTTCCTTGGATACAACGGGTTTCTTATACGGAAGGTTAAACCATTAAATCAACTAATATACAATTATATTTTTGAAACATCCTTAATTTTTATGATAAAATATAATTAGTATAACGGTTTTTTTTTAATATTTTAAAGTCGAGTACCTATACTAAAAAGTTTACAGCTGAATAAGCAAATCACGTTTCGAATCACGAATATTCCACAGCTAATGATGCCATTTCAATGAGGCTACAATTAAGATTCCGTTTCGCATAAAAACTAGAAAATTAATTCAATACAAACACATTCGCACTTATTAACCAAAGTCTTTGAGAACGGTATTTCCTGCAATTAACGTTACTAATTGTGCAGGCGGAGTGCTGCAAATACATCTTACAGAAATGAAACATTGAATCTCCAAAACATTTGGCAACTATCATAACTTTCTTCGGTTTCACGACTTTTTTAGAATGTAAATTAAAACATTTAATTAGTTTGGATTATTGTAAGTGGAAGTTAAAGTTTAAAGGGGTCGTTGGTTAATCACATGACACTCGTGAGGGAGGGCTCGGAAAAAATCACGATATATCACAATTGTATTTAGATATCATGTGTATTTATTTTTTAGTTCAATGTTCGATTGATCTCAAAAATACTAATTCCAGTTGTATAGTAACCCATAGGCTTTTACAGCGAATAAAATTAACAAATCATATCATTGGATTTGTTTATTGTTTTGTTTGCTGGGTATCGGAACTACCGGATAAATGAACCCTGATCCCTATCATTAATTCGAGTCTCTCTCCTCTCTCTCTATTCGACTATCATTCCCACATGGTGTTGGAATCAGCCAACCTTATCCTTCTCCTCCACTTCGCTCTATCCTTATGTCTCCAAATAACCGAAAATAATGTTTTCATACCTGTTTCAAAGGCATTGCGTTACATTCAGTGTCAAAGCTTCGGATCATGACGTGGCATTCCGTATCGATCGCATGTTGGCTCTACTTATTTTAAGACTTCGACAACGGAAATATATTTGGGCGAGATCGGTGCTGCAGTTTTATGTAGTCTGGATTTGCATTAAAACCTCGTTTTCCCCTTCCGGTATGAGCAGATTTCAGGAGAATTGAATCGATTACTTCTGTATATTTGCGCTGAATGGTGGAGTATATTACATCACCAGTTTGGAAACATTAATTTTGCAAAGAAGCGCTATAGTTTCAACCCCTAAGGAATGTAAAGTGGAAAGGTGAAGCTTCAAAAACTTCCTTAGAAATTACTGCGCATTTATAAAGTACCGTGCGTGGTTATTGACTTTGGCAAGATTCTCCTAAAATTAATCACAAGTCATCAGATCAATGACACGAGAACAAAGTATAATAAATTAAAGTTATTAATAATATATTAAGTAATATTGATCACGGATAAACACAATGGCAGGCACGACCTAAGGTCGTGTTGATACGCCAGCTCACTGGCACTGTGTGTATATAGTAATATCACGAAGTTCAGTCTGGGGTATTGAATTATAGAATATCGAACTTCAAGAACTTCTAGGTTCTATTTAATACTGAATACTGGGACAAGATTTTTACGGGTGCTTACTCTTACTTATTTTATTCGATTTTCTGTTAGAATCAACATAATCCGTAGCGAATATCTTGTTTATGCAGATCAAGTGATCGAAACAAGATGAAATAAAAAGTTCACACTTCTTTTTTGCATCATCTTATAATTTATTTTCGTCATATTCATACGACGGATACCCGTTCAATAAATACATCAAGTTTACATTAAAATAACGAAACACAATTTTAATTCGGATAGGTATCCGAAATATATCGGAACCGGTAACAATTCGGACACAAAACACCACGCAGATTTTAGATTACAGTAAAATAACGAGTGTTGTACACATTTTAGACTTCTTTTAAGGCGTTACTTGTCAAATGTTATAGTTAATGGAGTATCGATAAACAACAGACCTATTTAAAATATCACAGGTACGATATATCAGCCATCCAACCCTTTCACTGACCCATCCAATAAAGAGAAGCGACCAAATCGCGCTCACGTTTTATGTATGCGTTTACAAGAGCGCAAACATCACGCTAATATTTTTTTATTACGATCTTCAAGGTCAAACTTTGTCAGAGGTCAAGAATACAACATCATAACATATCTGACTTATACAATAATAAACATGACATACCTGTATTGTTCGAGGGACAGAGGTACAGACCCCAGCAGATCAAGCTATCCAAAACAGTCAAATTATCCCAATTGAATATGAACCTTATAACTTTGTATTAAAGTTGAAAATCAATCAAAGAAATTTGACAGATTGTGGCAGGTTGATGTGCTAGAGTCTGTACTTGTTGGTATGTTTTAGATTTCATCTAATACTGACTTTGACGTAAATAGGTACGTTTGAATGAACCTTCCGGCGCCTTCTAGCATAAAAAAATCAAAACATTGACTTCTAAAAGTGTCTTTAAAAGATCTATGTACAGAAAATAATAAAAAAAAGAACCTTTTCCTAACCTAATGCCTCTCAATCTGAGAGGAGCCTTGTGCTCGACAGTGGGATCGGGAATGGTTTGATGTGTAATAGAGGGCGAGCAGATCATATGCATAGCCATGAACCATTATGGCTGCTATCCAAACTCCACGCCGCCGCCGTTAGCTGGTAATACTTTGCTCGATCAGCATACACGGTAGCCGTTCTTGCGACCACCAGAAAAATGTTGCACATTTATAATTATAATTCATATAAAATTGTAATCTTAATCAAATTTAGATTGAAGGTCTGGGCAGTTGTTGTCTAAACTAACTTGACTGACAAGTCTAGCACTCCATTTTTTAGTTTCTTTAAAATTCGAGGAAAGATTTAGGTAGCTCGTTCAACCCAATTTATTCTAATCAAATAAGCAAATAACACCACTGGTTCGTAATAGCTTCATTAACATATTTATCTATTAGAATCAATTTATGGTCGAGTGTCCTTGGCATAGATAAAATAATGCATCGCCACTATCATAATGGATAATGCTTACACATTTATGGATAATGCTTTTAATTAAAGCCACTTATAAAAAAAAACTTTACATAAGCTTTCTAAAGTTTCTTTTGAATATACTTACGTATAATAATATGTTTTTTTTTTAATGTCAGAGGGGGCAAATGAACATGCAAGAAAAGAGCATACACACATTTAAAAGGCCAGCAACGCATTGGTAACAGTCACTGATGTCCATGGGGGCCGGTAGTCACTTACCATCAGGTGAGTACCAAACGCAAACAAACGAATAATATAAAAAAAGAAATAGAAGAAATAAGAAGGTTTAACCTTCGTGTTATCGTTGATTTTGTTTTTTTACAAATACAATTATTGCACAACACTGAATAAAAATCTATAAGCTACGTAAGCATTTGTTTCCACCTAGAAGCACAGAACAGTACTGCGCCACTCGAATCGTGTCATATAAATCCACTAGCGACAGCCCCGGCTTTGCACGGGTGAAATATACTAAAAAATGCACTTAAACATATAAACCTTCCAAAAGAAACTATCAAAATTATAGTGAAAACTATCAAAATCCGTTGCGTAAGCGGAGAAACAGGACGATAGATGCGGACAGCGACTTTGTTTTTCAATATTTAGAAATTCTCTAACCGAAAAGCTTACGGTCAGTTCCAATAACAGATCAGTCAGATTGGCTTAGGTTTTTGACATAAGGTCCATACAAGTAATGTCAAATTTATATCCTATAGACTCTTCGCCGTCGGTAAGAACAAAAGCTCTAATCGAATGAATCTGGTGAAAAGGCAGTATACAGGCTTAAACATATTATGTACTGCCACTCTACCAGACACTAGGAACATAATACTACTACGGTAAATGACATCCCTCCGCTAGTCGTTCTCACCATCTCGCTTAGATTATAGATTAGAATGAAATAAAATGTAGTAATGTACCTCTGTTTATTTAATAAAAAAAAAACAATCGTTGCCCAACACTGGAAGTCTCGTGTACAAACACAAATATTTTTTGTGGCCTAAATTGTTTAAATCAATTTTAAAATACATACATCAATGTTTCCGTAGAGCTAAACCCGCTGGCGTCCAGACAAACTGTTTTAAAGTCGTGTTTTGAAATTGACTGCCAAATAAAGATTACAACTGCATCTGTCAATCTTTGCCATGACGCAATCGTGTTCTTATAGATCCTTTAAAAATACCTAAGGTTCAATTCGAAACGAAACATCGCGACATATACTTTAGTAGTGTGTATTGGATTTTATCTCCAATAACTAACGTATGAAGAAAATACAAAAATGCATTCTCGCGTCAAATTAATTCCGATTAATTTAATGGGCCAGTCGGAACTGAGCCTAAGCGAAGTGTGACAGTCTTAAATAACACCATAAAACCAGTTTCCCGACCACAGGTGTGGCAACATAATTAATTTAAATAAAAATGTAAACTAATAACAAACAATCTAGCGATACGGATCAACCTGTTCGTTTTGTATTCACTGTGCGATATACAGCCATAATGACGTAATACATGACTCATGCACAAGAAATAGATATTGCGAGACATACTCTATAGTTTATAAGATTTTCATCGACACGAATTTTGTTATCGGTTAATAAGGATCTCCTTTTAACTGTTGCTTCGTTGTTCCGAGTTTTCACGGCCAAGATGGTCGTGCCCTTGTTAGAAAGCGCTTGATCGATTTTTTACCCTTCTCTGTAAAACTAAAGCGTAGGACACGACAGATACGTGTAACATTACTTTCACGCAGTAATTTCAGTATGACGTGTGCAATGTCTGAAACTGAGGTAATTTTTTTGCTATCTTTATTAAAATGATTATCTGATCCAATTTAATTCAGAAGCCTTGACTTTTCCTTTTTGCTCGGCTTCTAAGGGTTGTAGCGTGATAATAAACACCCTATAACCTTCCTCAAGAATTGGGTTATAGAATGCAAAAATAATTATTTAAATCCGACTCGCAGTTTTAGAGATTAGCGCGTTCAAATAAACAAACGTATAAGGTAGGTCGTAAGCGGGACATTTACGCTAAGTAGAGACCCTGGGTCCAATACTCAAGTCGAGTAGTTATTGGGTTTTTGAATGTTCTCAGTAACTCGGTGTTTGGATTTTTGCTCAGTAAATGGCAATAGGCAATATTATATGGGGCGAATTGTGGAGGTAGTACACTGCCTAACCCTTCGGGGCATACAAGCGTGATGGTATGATGGTAGTCTTTATATGCATACGTACGTCTTTTCTTAGTCAGCTTTTCCACCTGAGATGTGCGAGGAAACTGAACGGTGCGCGACAATGCATTAAATGGCTGTTTTTCTCTTAGTGAAAATGCAGCTGTAAGGTGGATTCTACCAAACTTGTTTTAAGTTATTTCGAGAATAAATACTCGAGAACTCTCCTCTGTACTCGAGTACAGCTAAAGCTTGTACATCTTTAGTTTTTGTTTTTCAGGTAAAAGACCCCTAAACAGGTGCATTATCGGCAGGTGTTATTGGTCCGGTACCGAAGTGTGGGGCCTTGCGGCCTTGCATTCGAGTTACATCAGGCGATATTCCCGACACGTGCCTTCTGCTAATTGGCGATAGTCGTAATGCACATTGCGGGGGAGACAAACCAACCTAATTATTTATGCCGCGGTGAAAAAGTAATAATATTTGGGACAATTTACACAATATTATCTAGGCTAGAAAAATATTTGTAATTGTTCTGGGTCTGGGCATTTGTGTATTTGAAAATTTGTGTTTGTAAAAGCTCCCACGATACAGGAGAAAATTCTAGTGTGGGGCAACGTTTTGATTAAAAAAACAAATCGGAGCTTGTACTATGGCTACTAGACAATAGATTTAATACCTACTTATACTTTTTTGTTAATATACATAGTTATAATGTAAAAAAACACAACCACTTAGGTGTGGTTGTGTTTTTTTACATACTTAATACACTTATGTTCATCATATAACTGTAATATTTGTGCCCTGTGGGAATCGAACCACTAAAAAAAGTAGCAAAACTATGTGCTATAGGTACGGATGATAATAATGTATCTGTTATTTAGGAACGTGAATTTGATATTCGAACAAATTCAACTTAAAATTCTGCCTTCATAAATTTGTTGGAACAATCCCTTTAGAAAGCGCTGTGACCGCCTGTTTTCTTGGCATAGCGCATCGGCTAGACAGCGCACGGTCTATGGCACCACCTGCATACAATTGACTATAGAAGCACTGTTTAGTGTTTACAGTTAGTTGCATTTGGTGTGTCACTTTTGACTTAACTTTTACTGCAAAATGCGGTCGGAATAGGCAAAAAAATCTTGAATCTTTTACCAACAACGTATCTACTTATATAGGAACATCTTTTGTTTACGGAGGGAAACCTTCAAAAGGCGACCGTTCTTCGGGGAGTGTTATACCACCCCGGTGGCCATATCAGCCCATGGAGGAGGGCACTGTGTCCTCTTAATTTATAGACCACCCCAGAACTCCCCTTGCGCAATGTCTGTTATAAGACGTATATTAGCCATTAGGTTCCTAAAGTAACACCGTCCAAGCGTCCACATCCATACCAAAATTAATCAAAATTGGTTCATGATTTCGGTGTGGTTTACGGACAGACAGTATGGAAGTATGTATTATATGCGACAGTACTCGCAGTTAGTAGTATTAGACTGGCTGCCTAACAGATAACGCGTATCTTAAACAGGTGATTCTAGATTTTTAAAGCTCGAAATTCTGTACAGCATGATATGATCCTTGTTTAAGGATCTCTTGTACAAAATTTATAACGTATGTAACAACATAATGAAATGTAAACGATAATGTATAACGTTGGTGAATCCTAACCTTCTTAGGTTTTTAGGGATTTAGAGAAATTGACACGGAATTCGGGAAAATGAGATCCATTGCCGAGAACACTGAGGGTAAAGCATACACACCTATACAGCTGGTTGCATAATTAGGTGTTCAAAATGGACAGTAAAAAATGGGTTTTTTATTTACTTAAGTGCTATTACAAGGTTTCATTAAAAGGTGGAATTCCGGGCGTCACGGGCTCCTAGAGTGACATGAGGGTTGAAAACCGGTTTATGTCTAAGTTATTAGAGGTCAAGGCCAAAAATGGCGGTTGTTTGTCAATAAACCCGTTTTATTATCACCACTGAAGTCATAGGTACGCAATTTAATGTTGTTTTTTTTTTATATTAATAGAAAGGTAGATTATGTGTAAATCCAGTCTTGGTAAAGATTTGTCATATCCGAATGAAAATTTTTCTTCGATACCTCATTAGAAGCCGGATATTAGTGTTGGGAAGTTGTTTGTTAAATAAATAAAATAGTTATTCGTATGCAATATGAATGGTTTGAATTGATATATACCATCACGCCTGTATTTCTCAAAGAGTTAAGCAGAAGTGTTCCATGTAATAGGGGGTCAGTCTATTGCTATTAACCGGGCACAAATCCAAACTCCGAGCTGCTACTGAGAATTTAATAGGAAAACGCAATAACACTGTTCGACTGATTTGACTTGGGAATTGAAGACAAGATCTCAAGCGTAGCCGCCGTGCTAACGAACACTAGGCTAGTTGAGGTGATGTTTGGGAGTTATAAAGAAATGTAAGGAAGTTAGGTCTTCAATTCCGTGGTCCGCTACGTGTTGGCATGGGCGAGGGGAATGTGACGTCACGTATTTCAAATATAATAAGCTTTTTTGGAATAATAATTACTTGGCAGCTCAGCTCAGCAGTGAGATCACGTAGGATATAAAAAAAAAGGTACTCGAAGCGGGAAAGAAAATTTTGCTTCAAGCAGAAGTTGAACGCGCAACCTGGATCACCGTAGCTAGCTCATCGTTTGCACCAATCGACACCAATCCCTAGACATTATAGGACGAACTTCTATTCAAATTTTCATAGAACCTATTATTTATCAAGAGAATTTGCAAAGGGACAGATAAGAATTGCAATTTAAATGCACACCTTGAATCTGTAATAAGGATGCAGTTGTGAGTCATTCTGAGAGATAATGACAGATGGAGCATTCATTGTCGCTTTAACGCAACATTTATACACATACACCTGTGTAAAGACGCTATACCTACGCTTTCCGGGTTCAACACCCTTTTTTTATGTATGGAGATCCTCCTGGACTTCCGGAAGGCGACGGGGCGTGTCGGACTCCACCCATACGGGGTGACTTACCGAGTAAAATCACATGGGTGTTTTGACTCGCCAATTTTCATGCCGTTCTCAAAGATCCAACCTATCTTTATATCAAAAATATTTTTTTAGGGTTATATACCTCAAAAGGAAAAAACGGAACCCTTATAGGATCACATTGTTGTCCGTCCGTCCGTCAAGACCCTTTTTTTATTATGGTTGGAATTAACCCATGCTAAATATTTTTATTGGTTCAGTGCTTTGGGCTTAAAAATGTAACAAACAGACAGAGTCGCATTTATAAGGTTTTTTTTTAAACACACAATGGGTGAATGGTGAGACCTTTTGTAGGTAACCATTAACCAGTAGGATGCAAGCTCTTCTTATTCTTCAAGTGTGAACAACATAATAATAGTTCAGACCATAGTCAAAACATTTGTGCTTCAGTAGTAAATGTTGTTTAAAGCTTTATTTGGCATATGTATCAGACCTTTTCTAATGATTGTAAAATATGTATGCTGTTGGTATACCTAATTAAATAAATTTGTAGTAGATGGTAGAAAGGTCCCAGAATAATACTAATAGTGCAACATACAGAGCAGCCACTCTCTCCCCTTCCCTACAGTGTGCAGTGTGCAGATTATATGTATGTACTAACATTTAAAGGTTAATTAATTAATTTAATTATTAAAGGTTCACTTACCAGGAGTGAGATCTAATTTGTCTATGTGATCGCCAAGCACAGATGCCCAGCTCTGCAACTGGTCTAATATACCCCATGGTGTGGTCATCGCCACTGTGAGGAGGACCAGTGTGTGGGGGAACGTCTCCTCGCTGAGAGCAAACTTGAGGAGGTTTGTGTGCCCTGGATCCCCATCCAGCACCCATACACTGAGACGTGTCTGATCTGTGTAAGAAATAGATATAATTTTGATTTCAAGATATGTACAGTGAAGATTGTTGGCGGTTGACTGCTTTTGCAACTCTGCCCTCTTAGTAATAAGGGTGAAAACCACTCTACCACCAAGATACACACCAGACGCAACAATGCATCAAGGTACACAGTTGTATTATAAAAATTACCGCTATTCTTATGGAATATGGGCAGTCAAAGGGTAAATTGTTTAGCATGAGCTATATGTATACAGAAACTTTAGAAAGAGTTTCACCATTTCTTAAAATCTGTTGAATCAAATTTCACAAGGGCTAGTTATTAATATGAATTATTATTTATATGCGGTTATAGTATCACTGCAATTGTAGTAAGTCTATTGTGATTATTAACATGATATAACAAACTGTAATCGCTAAAAGGATTATCTGAGGTACTAGTTATCCTTTTGACCACCACGTCAATAATGAATATCAGTCTGTGTTCTCTACGCCAAGCACTATAAAAATGTGATATTTTTGTCGTGCCATGCCGTCGTTTGGCGTCGTGAGCAAGTTTTAATTTGACGTCTATAGACATCTGTGGCGGTCAAAGGGTTATTGTTACAAATCACCCTACTTATGTGGTGAACTGGCCTTTTTTTAGAAAAGAATAGAATTGTTATGTCTAAATATCATAATAAGAATATTCTTTATTGTACACCTTAATGTATTATTGTAACTGTAGTTAGTCTATTATTGTACAACATTATCTGGATAATTGAAATAAAACTTCTTTTTCATGCATCTGAGGATCAATATAAATATAATGGGTAAAAAGTATATAGACTGTTATTCACATAATATATCTATCTGAAATCAATATATCTTGGTAATGTATGGACCAACACAATTATTATAGGGTTAAGAGCATAGGATAATTAAAAACAAAATCGCACCCAGTGGGTATTGAAATCTAATCATAATAAAAAAATATGAATTTGGTGTCAATACCCCGTGTCAGATGGTTGACTTATTAAAAACACAAGTTATGTTACGATAAATCAAAAAATTTATATCAATAAATATAAATCTGCAAGTTGTACAATTGTATGATTCTTGGCAACACACAAAATAATGCAAATTACAGATGATTCACCAACAAATTCAATACTACTGATATAGTCACAACAGATTCTAATAAGAATGTCTACTAACACCTTAATTATGATAGATACAAAGTTATAAACATACAAATTGTACCTATTTGTATAAATTTATTATTTTAACAATATTTTGATTAATATGTCAGACTGCACTCTGTTCCAATTTGTGTTTATGTAGGTTATATGTTTTGGAAAACATTTACTCAATGTTTATTTACAAAATTTAACATGTATGTCTAATGTATGTGGCAATGACACAGACTTACCATCTCGATATTCATCTCTAACGTCTATATACGCGTATTCGAGTGCCGAACCTTTCTTGGGGTCCTCAACACCTTGTAATTTCGCTACCAAAGTAGTTTTACCAGTCTCATTATCACCCAACACTAAAACATTTTTGTTTGAAGGTAGTTTTGTGTTCCCTTGGTTTTGGACCTCTTCTAGTATCGCAGACCTGAAAATTTCAAGCATACAGTATTCGCTGTCATCAGAATCGCGAGCTTGGTACTATTACTAGAAAGTGTACACAAATGGATATATTTGTCGTCGCGTGAGAATGTTTCGCTGTTATTTTACATACAAAGGTAGACAACGCAGCTAGGTCACATATTTCTCAGCTTCATAGCTTGACATCACGTAGGTGTGACACATTGGATCCCTATATGGGGAGTGCATGTTACCCGTAAAATTAACAGTGAACCGTTACCATAGGTTGTCCTTGGCGTCTCCGTTTTCTTTCTTTTTTGATTTAAGCCCATTAGCCTGGCCGTTTGTCTCCATTCTTCAGGTAGGATAGAAGATAACAACGGCACAGAAAGGCTTTTCTTTCGTTTTCGTCTCTTCTGCCGTTCATACGTCACTCTCGCGATGATGTACGTGTTGCCAATGATAATAATTTTATTTATACTGTTAGACGTGTTGAAAGCAGACTCTAAACTTCAGTTATTATTTTAACTTTTCAATACAACTGAGATTTATATATAACTAGGCGTTAAAGTAACAAAATTCATGACAATTTATTTATTGATGTATCTATTAAATAAATAACATTATTTTCCACTTGCAGTTTTAATATTTACTTGACAACATTTGAAACTTTTTAGAATGTCTACGACAGAGAGGTACCGTAAAGGATCGACTAAAGTATAGTATTATCTAGTTCATAAATAACTAAAAATAAAACTATACGATATTTTGTTTAATTAATTTTTATTTACCGCAAATACTATTAATAAAGTAATGTATCAAGCATTATCATCAAATTAATAAAACGTCTTAGTATATTATAATCGTCTAACTGAATTAGAGCCATACACAATTACTTTCACTTCTCTAATCACTGTTTTTCTAAGTCACTGTCACTCGTCAGACAAAAAATACACAATAGTCGAGGAATTATTTTAAAAGCTGAATAAAACTTGATAACGTTGTAATACGACCGTGATATCATACAGTTAAATCCTTAATATTGTGAAGCTTTGGTTTTGAAAGTTAGAAATGTCCAGAAGACCGAATTCCGGCAAAAAACCTAATTTGTCTCAGGTGAGTCATACAATCATTTATTATTTGCTTGTTCTTAGGGTCTCATCCGGTTCTATTTGCTCTACTAATGATAGTTTATTTATAGGAACAAGTCATAGCCGTTACCTAACAGTTACTCTTAAATTAAGGTTAATCTACAAAGTATGCTATCAGCTGATTTAAAATTTGTAAACAAAGGGTTCTGTTGTATACATTACCTATTTATGAATTATTAGTGTTGCTGTATAAGATTATACTTTGTATTAATTTAAGTAAACATGGTTTATTTTCTAAAACCCATTGTTATAATCTCAAGTTACTGTAGTCTACACTACAAACACTTCATTGTATTCATATAAATATGGCTATTCATTTATATATGGCTGCTATCAAAATCAAATGTTTACTGTCAAGAAATACACTTAGGTTTTTCTCCAATTACTATCTAAAACTTTATGATAATAAAATGAAATCAGTATTGTTAATGTAATGCTTTTTAATTAAGTATAAAAATATAATAAGAAAAAAATAATTTAGAAAACATAGCCCAGAAATACAACAATTTCTTGGATAAGATTTTTTGTATGAAAAAAAAACCGTAACTGGCTAGCTTAGATGTTTTTTTTAAATATTAATATTAAAAATCTGATATTAATATTAAAAATTGATAAAGGCTGAGGGTTTTGTAAGACTCTTATTAACTAAAACCTCAAAGTAATCATGTTAGTTAAAAAAGGTAATATTCAATTAGATCATTAATACACACACATTCCAAATTATTCTTATCAAGAACATAAAGATTGTTCTTTTAACTATAAAAAGAAAAACCAAAAAGAACCTGCATAAAAACTCCTTAAAAAAATGTCTAATGATTAATATTTGTCTTTGGTTTTCAATAATTTTGTCCAATTACTGTGAATTAATGCAGGTTGCAGATAAATTTAATAGACTAGGATATATTATCTCCAAAAATTGCTTCATTACCTGAGTGGTTATAAGCATGACTACTATGCTTGATGTTCTGGCTTTGATACCCGGGTCAAGCAGTGTTGTTGGGTTTTTTTGTGAAATACCCAGTGAATGGATTGCCATTAACTGTGTATTTCACAGAATAATCTAAACATACTTGTGAACTGTGGGTGTACATTGGCACCTGTGCCTAACCCTTCGGGGAATATAGCCATGTTGTTATGTTTTATCTCTCCATAACCTGCAAGTGGATTTCCAAATGACAGACCTTATACCATCAAGGAACAATTAGTGAACCCAATAGAAAAACAATTGTTATAACATGTCTTGGAGGGTCAACATTTAATAAATCTGTTGCAATAACTTCGATGAAGTCTGTGGTCTAGTGGTTCGACGGACTGCTGATCATGGGGTCGTGGGTTCAATTCCTGCAGGATACAAATATTTGTGTGGTTAAAACATGGAGTATTTGTGTTAGTCTAGGTGTTTCTTATGTATTATAAGTACGTATTTCCAAAAAAAAAGTATATATGTATTATATCCATTGTCTAGTACCCATAGTACAAGTTCTGCTTAGTTTGGGACTAGATGGTGCTGTGTAAAAATGTCCCAAAATATTTATTTATATTTATTTTAACTTAACTAATGCTTTGTTCTACAGTTTGGCCTCCTAGACATACCAGATATCAACAATGATGACGAGCCACTCGACTTATCAGATGACGACTTTGACTTGGAGGCAGAGCTGGCAGCCATTAGCGGGGGTGGCGGCCATAAACCAAAGCCAAGGAAACCTCCACCGGTACCTGCGGCAAACCTAGATGCTATGATAGCGGAGAGCTTGAAGGATGTGCCGTCAGATGATGAGGGTTCTGGTGAGTGAATTAAGGAATTCTGTACAGTCTTATCAACTCATTGATTATTTATTGATGTGTTTGTGTGATTGTGTTCCTATTGAAATAAAACTACTACTACTAAACTTTTTACGGATTTTATAGCGTATATTGATATTATTAATCCCGACGTTTCGGACCCTTTACAGCGTCCATGGTCACGGGTAGACTGAGGTGGTGGGCGTCTTGATGATATAATTACTGACAGCTACCCTAAATTTTTTATTGTTACATGATCAATGACATTTATTACTAATTATTAATTAAAACTAGATGGAGCCGGCATTTCCTAGCTGACGACCTCTGAGAAGAAAGAGAAAGTAGTTTTATTTCAATGTATAATATTCGCGTAAATGTCAGAAATCAATATGTGTTCCTATTGTTTAAAATTTTTAGGGAAATAAATAATTAATTTTATAAATGGAGTCAGTGAAAACTTTATGGTGAGGCAAAAAGGTCAAATATCAGATGAGAATTAAAAGATGTGTAATACTGAATATGATTATTATTTTAAAAATATCAAGAACATATTCACTGGTCTATTGGGTTGGTGGTCGAGCGATTGGCTTTTGCACTTTGGCTTGTGGATTCAAACCCCACATGGAACAGATATTTCTAAGGATAGTTGTTTCGTTTCTGAGACTCTGCATTGCACTTTGCATTTGAGAATTGTTTAATTGAACATGGAACACAAGTGGGATTAATAATATCAATATACGCGATAAAATCCGTAAAAAGTAGTTTTATTTCAATGGAACACAATACAATAAATGAAAGTCCTAGTTCCTATACATATTATAAGTAAAATAAAAGCGACTTTGTAGCTGTACGAAGAGACATTCAGTTTTGATCAGCTATAAAAAAGCTTAAAAATGTTCACCATTTACAAGTATTTAGTAAACTTCATTACATAGGTGATGACGACGACCCAGATCTACTAAACGAGCTGCAAGCACTCGCCATTGACGATGACGAAGCGCCCCCTCCTCCTCCTCGCACGTCCCGACCGGCTCCTCCCCCTCCTGGGGCCCCGCTCAGCACTGACAGCAGTACTATCAGCCTAATACAAGATAGGATCACAAACTACACTGTGGCTGAGAAGAATGCTAAATCAAGCGGAGAAAGCAGTCGTGCTAGAAGGTAAGTTTAAAAAAAGTATTGATAACTTAGTGAGAAGACCATTGGACTGCCAAGTCGTAGTCCTTGAGTCTAAATCCAAGGTATGCGCCTCTGACTTTTCGAAATCATGTTCATTAATAATTTTATTGTCACTTGCTTAAATGGTGGAAGAAAACATATTGAGTAAATTTGCATGTCTGAGAGACTGTCTCAGCGGTTTCTGAAGTCTGCCAACCCGTGTTAAGCCAGCGTGGTGAATTATAACCTAATTCTTCTCATTCTGAGAGTAGACCCGTGCCCAGCACTAGTAAATAAGGTAAGTCCGGGCAGTCAGAGAGGCGATTTTATTATATGGGTTTATTACTATGAGTACTAGTAGACAAACACCCAGCCAAACAAACATGTTAACATGTGTCCTGTGAGAATCGAAACAAATCGAAATCGATCGACCTTGTAATCAGCATTCCGACACTCAAACTACTAGACACAGACATCGTCAATAAGAAAAGAAAGAGGTGTCCTCGTGTCAAACTTTGACCCGAGGGCCACGAAACTAGTTGCTACCGAATTCGCTATATGCTTCAAGCGGCAGAGTCGGGGACAGTTTAAAATATTCTCGCGCGTGCTCGAACATGTCAGAACTCTATTTGAATGGGATAAGGACGATATTTAATTATCATCGGAAATACGTAGCAGTTCTCCTCGCCGTCTCTGAGGTGACTTAGGCCACGAAGTAGCTCAGCGAAATTCGCTACAGTTCCAACAAAATGACTATGTGTCTGCAGTTGGTGAAACTGCCTCTAGTCTAGTGGTCCTAAGCATGACTGCTAACTAGGTCCTGGGTTGGATTTCTAGGTTGAGCAGTGTTGGGTTATTCAACTCAGTAAACTTAATTTTTACGTAGTTTTCTTAATATTAAGGTTTGAACTTTGTGTAGACAGTTGTTTACGTAGTTCGCATTCTAAATAACTTTGATAATCTTGCACAAAGTCTGTGTGAGTGACTTTACCTGCACAGCGTTTGGCTTACTTCAGACACGCATATTTATTTAGTCGGTTCTGTATATTTTATTAAATAACGCTTTTTTTGTGGCCGAGACATAATCGAATCGCTCGCTCGTGCGCCGTCTAGCAAGGGCTCCCGTCTGCGGCGACTGAGTGCTATAACCCCCAAATTATCCCTTCTGTCTGCAGTCTGAAATTATTAAGGTTCAAGTACCTACAGCAAGAGCATATTCCAGATTATTTTCATTGTACTTATTGAGAACTAACTGTTGCCGCTGATTTACTCACATCTCAAATGACTTTTTGAGACAAAAGGTATAAAGGTATATAATATATAAATTATATATATAAAGGTAGCCTATGTCCATCTACAATGTCTAATCTATATCTGTACCAAATTTCATGAAAATCGGATCTGTGGTTAAGGCGTGAAACGCATAACAGATACACAGACAGACGAGAGTTAAAAAAAACTATAAAAACTATAAAATATTGTAAATTAAATTAAAATAATAAATTTATATCAATTACTTATATCAATTAGCAATTCTTCCTCTCTCCTACTAAACTATGCTGTGCCCGACAGGGTCCATAATTGTTTCAAGAAATATAAGCTGACCACCTGTATACATTATGGAATGCAATAAAATTGATTTGATTTGAGTTACTTACTATAATATTAGTAGGGAGATAAAATTTATTTAGAGAAAGAAAACTGGTCTCAGGCAGGGTTTGACCTGCGTTGGGTGAGTCATCATCAGCCCGTATCCGTCCACTGCTGGACGTAGGCCTCTCCTTGTGAACGCCACAGAGCCCGATCTTCGGCTTTCCTTATCCAGTCGCTGCCAGCCTACATTTTTTAAATAATAATTATCTTTAATTTTGACATCGTTAATAATACTTTTTATACCAAAGTTATTTTATAGTAGCTTTTTTCTATTCTGGTTTTTGCGAGAGGCCCCTGTTAGAGAGAGTCTACCCGTGACCATGGACGCTGTAAAGGGTCCGAAACGTCGGGATTAATAATATCAGTATACGCGATAAAATCCGTAAAAAGTAGTTTTATTTCAATTGTATCGTAGTTGTTGCGGGTCGGTTTATGTAAAATGTTGTGTTTGTTAATACACCTACGATACAGGAGAAAATCAAATGGGGCAACGTTTATTCTTAAAAAAAAAAGATAAGATATAAAATACCTGTTGTTGATGTATTTGTTTTTGTGAACTTACTTGCGTTCTCACTTCAGTCAGACAAAGAATAGAAATAGGTAACTCTTAGTACAGTGTGACAAAGACGAACGGAGTTGCAAAACCAAAGCAATAAGATCCCTCTCTACATATATACCGCTTTTGTCCAAAGTAAAGTCTGAGCACACTATTAGTAGATACCTATAACACCCTATATCGCTCAGTCTGAGTATATTAAAGTTAAAAAAAAAACATTGATTATTCATTTTTTACTCCACATCTGATTCAAGTTAAAAAAAAACTGTGTCTATTCGTAAAATAATTCAAAATAATGACAGCTAAGTTTAAAAACGTTTTTATGCAAAGTATGGATGAACTCTAAAAAGTTTAAATGTAAAGTATGGTAACAAAATAACAACTCTAAATATAGGAACAGTGAAACGACATTAGCATGCTAATTAAATTTCCCGCCATTCATAACTGTTGTATGTAAGTATACATATAACTCGTTTCTAGTTACATGAATCACGCCTGACTGCCTGAGTCACTTACGGTAGCAAAAAATAACCTCATTAATTGTTTAATGGTTTTCATAATACATCTATCTAAGCTTTCGTGTAGGTACCTAGGTACCTATTCGTTTTAACAAATTGTGGTACTAAAAAAAAATTTACGTGATCTCAATGATTAAGTCAATTTTGTGAAATACATTTTTGCCGCGGGTAGGACCACCTGCAATCTCCGAACGGTCGAATTTTTCTGGAACAAAATTTATAACTTTAGAAAATGATATGCAAAGTAGCCAGAAGTCCGAAAAGTTTGTCATTCCGTTAGAATATCTTCGTTAAAAATACTGATATTCCGCAGCTTTTGGTTAGACTTGAAGCTCACTTAAACAAAGTTGTAAATGCGTAATACAATTAAAGAATAGGAAAGAAATTTATTACCTGCCACAATCTGTGCAATGCAATTTCAATAATACAATCTAATAATTAAATATATTGAAATACATAATTAAGTACATAAGTCCCTGCTATTAACTCGCTTTCCTAATTTTGAAGAGCATCGACGACCCTCACAGACAAACAGAGAGAGAGGATAGGCTAGGAGTAGAGATAGGCTGCACTATCCATACCACCGCAATTCAAGAAGATTTACAATTAAAAAAACGTTGATATTATAAAGCTTCGTGTCAATTTCAATCAAGTCTTCCATTACCATATGAACCCGCAACCAAATTACGTATACAAATAAACGCATACAGTTTTCCAATAAAATGCCTGTTATGAACTAAAATTTAGCAATATCATTGTGACGTAATAAAGCTGCATGTTATTGATCTATACCCGCGCCTCGCCAAAGTTCACAATTCCTAGAATCGAAGTTTCTAGCACGCGCCCCGGTGAGTTGGACAGCTGGTCACGAAATAATTTTGTCGTTCCGTATATCGTGTTGAATCTATGACTGTAGACGAGATAATGCGACGGCAAGCTTTTCTCGTGGCAAGCACGTTGGCTCCGCTGGGATGACCTATATTACCATTTCTCACCTTGGCATGCGCAACAAGTAACGGACACTCGCAGTTTCAGTACTTGTTGCGTTCATCAGTCATAACCTTATTGTTAGGGCGGTTCCATACTAGGGTGTAAAATGCTGCGAATTTTCGTTTCCCATTTTTTTTCCTTGTTTTTAATTACGTGGTAAGTAGGCCAGTGATTCTGTGTAGCTTGAAATACCTACTGCGATACCAAATCGTTGGTGGCTTATCAACTTTTCAATTTTAAGATGGGAAATGAAAACTTTGCTTTCTATTTTTAACCGACGAAAAAGGAAGGAGGTTATCAATTTGACTGTATGTTTTTTTTTAAAATGTTAATGTAACACTTTGAAAGTATGTGACAATTTCGCATGACCCAACCTAAATATCATCATTTCTATCTGTTTTTTTTTTCGAATATATGATTTTGGTTTTGAAGTTGATAATTTTTTAACATTTAAGACCATAGAAAAACAATTAGGTGCAAGATTTGACTGAAGGTAGAGTCGATTTCATTGAACCCAAATTGTTTAAAAAGGGGACCGGAGCTTAAGATTTTATGCAAACATATACGCGGGAGATAACTAGTTTTATTAGCTATTGTCGTATTCAATTTTCCTATCGAACATGTTGGTACTTATAAACTTGCAACCCTAAAATGTATAGTGTGGAATGCCTCCAGGATATTGCAGTCTTAAAAGGCTAGGTTCCGAATGTTCCAATTATGGAGGTTTCATTACGTCCCTGTTAAGTTATCAATCTAGGTCATAGGTAGGCTATCTAGGGCCCGGTCCAGTTCGGCGCGGAGGCTGGTCGTGGGAACACCCGGCGTTCGGACGCGTTGGAGTCCGTACTTTAGTTGGAGCCCGTCTTCAACACCCGTCCGTACTTATCGCCTAATAAAGGTGAGTAGGTATATTTTTGTTTTCATTACTGTATTTGTGATATTGTGAAGATGGTTTTCACCTGCATCAATTAATAGAACAACCCGGGGGTTGTTCTATGGGGGGCGATGCGTAATATTTAATAGATTGAGCAATGTGCAATGTCTCGTGATTTTGGGATGCGATTTATTGTGTTATGTTATTCTAAACTTAAATAATATATGTTTCGGAGATCGATATAAATCGGTGGGATGGCGCTCGATTATCCGAAGCGAAAGTGAAACAGACGCTACGAAAGGCTCGGTTCGTTCGTGAATCTTCGGGTATCAGAAACCACCATGCCTGTCGTCTTATACATAGGTGTCTTTCATTCGTGTTTGTTACTATGGTCTGATAATTTCAGATGAGTATTTGTGTGTTTTCCCAAAGTTAGCACATTTGGTCTTGTATTAAAATGTAGTGGAATTTAGTGTCGGGGAATCTTTTTCGTTGGTTTTCTATTCATTTTGCAACGAAGCTTGCAGATAATAAATGGATCATCTTTAAAAGAAAAGCTACATCGTCGACATGCCTTACTTACATTAACAAATTTGGTCTCGATTTTGTGCAGCTTATCAACTAAGAATGTCATTTTAGTAAGTTGTAAGTTCTAGGGAAAGGGGACACCATCTTTCATGGGCGTACCCAGCATTTGGGCAGAAGTTATAAACTCGATATGCAGTAGTCATTTATTAAGGGGGAGACCCTTGACCAGCCGTGGGACTCTCACAGAATGAGAGGGATTAGGCTATAGTCTACCAACGCTGGCCTAGTGCGTGTTGGCAGACTTCATACGCCATGGAGAAAATCTCTAAGGCATGCAGGTTTCCTCACGATGTTTTCCTTCACTATTGAAGCGAGTGATAATTACTTAATTATTAATACGCACGTGGTTTCGAAAAGTCAGAGGTGCGTGCCTTGGATACGAACTCGAGACCCTTGACTTGCCGGTCCATACCACAACACAATTTGACAGTTGGCCTTATTCTCGATGTGTTTTTACCCGTTCGAAAAATTGAATTTGACACTTGTTTTCGGACTCCGAAGTTTCGGAGAACTTTCGAACGGCTCGTAACTTCGTTGACCGAGATAGGGAGTAGACCCTCTGCTACTGAGAATTTAATATTATAATCCAATAACATTGTGCGACTTGGGTATCGAGTCTCTACCGTAGAGGACCACTAGACCAGGTAATATGGCCGTTTCTTAATAAAAATACTATAATAAATGAAATCATCACACATCTAGGTTCGGTCGAGGACTCAAAACACTCAACGATCTGCTGAAACAAGCGAAAGCGGGGAAACAAGTCAAGAACGAAGACATACCCCCTCCGGTCATGGTAGGGAAACCATCGGACGGGCCCGCGCACCTCGACCCTGTGCCCGAAGCCCCTCAGCCACCTCCTCGCGCGGAAGTCGTGATGCCGCCCCCGGATGAGCCCCTGATAGACTTGGGGCCTCCAGAACCGAGCCCCCCTGAGCCTAGTGTTCCTGTACCTAGTCCACCTGAATCCAACGATGCGTCGGGAGGAGATGAGAAAAGGAAAAGGGAATTACAGATTATTTTAGGTAAGATTTTTTATTATAGGTATTCTTGCAAGACTGAAGTGCGCGTTGAGAAATAATTTTGTCGTGGCTTGTCATGTGCCGAAACAATGGCAGATGACGAGTTAATGTGGCGACAAAAATATGTCACAGCATGTCCCTATAGCCCCCTTTAATCTTCACGAGTGGCGTAGTGTCTAAACACTAGTGGGAACAATACCTGTGGTCTACATATATATTTGTTCCAGGTCAAGGTTTTTGTATATGTAAGAATGGTAAATAATATTTATTTCTGTACCTAAATAGATCTTTTAAAGAAACTGTTACAATTCAAAGTTTTACTTTTTTTAAGCTGGATGGCTCCGGAATTTCCTATAAGACAACCTTTGAGAAAAAACACCGGAATCAACTCAGAGAATCATAGTCTCTTTTAAAGTCCATATAGTACAGATATCGTACTAGTAGCAAATATGTGAGTGTTGCAATGCAGGACAATATCTGAAATGACCTTTTAAAGAAAGAGCCATAGCGGCTCATGCTTCAAGTCATTATGTAGCTCGACCATAATTTAGGGAGCTCGACAACCCGTCGCATAAGATACAAGATTAGCGGAACATCTGCGTAGGACACATAATGTTCATAATGTTTGTTTATAAACGCACTACAGGGAAAACTCCTAAGTACTCGGTTGTCCGGTTCATCCTACTATTGGGCAAAGACCTGACCCTCCTTCCAAGCTGCTCTGTCTTTCGTTATAGCGGCCGTTTAAGACAAGCTTAAGAGAGGTAGGGCATAGTGGGAGTAATTCCACTCAAATTGGAGCTGCCCGACTGGGGAAGTACGTCCGCCTAGCAGAAAATCGAAGTAAAATAATACTGCTTTGAGTTGTGTTGTGTTTCTTACTGTGAGCAAGGTTGCCAGTGCTCCACGAGGAAACGTTGTGTTGGTAGTGCCGTTTGCAGTGTTGCAGTTATACTGCCAAACCAACTATTCCTCTTTCGTTTTACAGGGTCGGCAACGGTTAAGTGATAGCCCTGGTATTACAAGCGTCTATAGGCTACGGTAACCGCTTACCATCAGGTGGACCGTACGCTTGTTTGCCATCTTAGAAGTATAAAAAAAAGTTTAAATATTTAAAGTAACATTTCTTGAAATAGGCTTTTAAGTGTAGGCTTATCTTATTTCTTTATATGTATAGACCGTAAAGCTGAGTTTAAAGCGGCGGCACTCACTGCGAAGAAATGCGGGGACAAGTTTATGGCGCTGGGCTATTTGAAGATCACGAAGCAGTTCGATATGGTGGTGGAAGCTTACAACAGCGGGCAAGTGATGAACTTGGACGAGCTGCCCACCGTGGAGATGATAACCGCTGCGCTAGAGCAGGATAAGGCGCAGCAGGAAAACGCGCCGAGTGAAGCAGGTGAGTTGATAACGTTAATTCTTCTTCTAGTTTAGGAGTCAGTGTGATACAACAAGCCTGTATTCCCTGAGGGGTTAGGCAGAGGTGTAATTCTATATACCCACCGGTCTCCTGGTATTTTTAGTTCCATTTATATAGTTAAAACCTTTTTCGGACTTTTACGAACATATTAAAAAAATAGGTTCTGTCCAGCCGTTCTCAAGTGATGCGTTTACCAACGAACAGCATTTAATTTTTTTATATATATACATCCATCTTGTCATGATAACGTATTTGTGTTGTAAATTTAATTTTCCTGCTTATGGTATTTTCTTTGTATAACCCTTTCGGGCGCTAGCTCTCACATGCACGATTTGGAACACTGTAAAAGTGTTTGGAGACAGTCTTATATGTAAGGGAACCAGATGGATCATTAGATCCAACCATTCGGTGCTCGGTTTTATAGACTACTTCAACATCCATTTCTTTCATAATACCAGCGTGCTTGATGAAAAATGGGGAAACAATAACTAGATCCATTTTTACATTATAATTGGTACATAACTTCTTTTCGACTTGGGAAAGTTATTCAAATTCTCGTAAGGATTAACTAAGGATTTTTTAAAATAAATTGGTCAATTACGTACCCCATATATTAAGTATATTGAATTACCTTAACAAATGCAATGAAACAGCTTAGAAATTCAAAACTATATTGCTTCATTTTACCAGTTGCTCCTGCAGAGGACAACACCGGCGGCGGCCTCATTACTGCAAGTAGCTTAGGGGAAGGGTTGCAACAGAGGCTTGAAGCTTTTCGTGTAAGTAATATTCCGATATACTTTTCTTCTTAATTCTTTGAACGCCCATGCAGCTCTCAGAAAAACTATTAAGGCACGTGTATCTACATTGTTGTGATTTTGAATTCACTACTCCAAATAGAGCGATCACCGTAACGTAAATTTCTCTATAAATACTTAAGAAACATATTCTGTAAGTAAATATTTTGCAGACAATTTTACAAGTTAATGTTAAGTACCTGATTTTTTATAAACTACAGTGCGCCTACATTTGCGTTACGAATTTAGAACTACTCACTTTAAAAGTCCATACACACATTTTGGTCGAACAAAGTATGACAGGATCTAGAAGTGGTAGATTTTTTTGTGTGTGTGGAAATCGTTGTTGACTTCCGCCGCCCAGGAAAGGCGACAGGCTGTATCAGACTCCACCCATACAGGGTGACCTACCGAATGAATCCATGCGGGTGTTCTGCCTCGCCACTTTGTGTTGGGATTACAGGAACGAGGTTTCTTTCACGAAGTATAAGTACTTGTAGTTAGAAGTAGTAGTTGTAACTCATACATTATATTACAGAAACAAGAAGCCAAAGCTCAGGAGGAAGGCAATTCGTCTAAAGCGCGGCGCATGCACAGGATTGTGAAGCAATACATGGATGCCATAAAGCAGCATGAGGCTGGACGTCCCGTAGCTGTGGACGAGCTCCCTACGCCAGCTGGCTACGGACCTCTGCCTACCTCTGGAGTGAGTATATCATCATCTTCCTGCCCTTGTCCCAATTTCTTTGGGGTCGGCGCAGTATGTCCTTTTCTTCCATTCATCTCTGTCAGCCGTCACATCATCAGTCACTCTCTTTTCTATCATGTTCGCTCCATCCACCTTTTCTTTGGCCTCCCTCTACCCCTCCATCCCTCCACATTCATATTCATCACTCTTTTAGTTACATGCGTTTCATCTCTCCTCATCGAGTATATAAAGAACATATTTAATTCATTCCCAGCTATATAGAGAATCAGCTTCCGTTCTAACCAAATACGGCTGAATAGCAGTACCTTTTATAAAGCGACTGCCATCGGGCCTCTGTATACACTGGGCATCGGAATTGTCGTGGTTCTGACTAAAGATTGTGAGAGTAAAAATAGGGACATTAAAAAAAATTGATACTGTTTTGAAAAGTCAAAAACTATTGGTCGGTTCCAAAAAGTGGATCTGGAGAAGAACCGGCTTTAAAGCAGGGACCATTTTGGTTACCCGTTGAAAGGGTTTTCGATAGAGTTTTTACAAAGTGTTAGAAAACCCATATCTTAGGGGTTACACTTTTTAACGGTAAGCCGCTGCAATGGGTTACCTCTTCAAAACCCTTTCATTTGGGTTACCTGTTTAAATTCTTACCGGGTTATACTATAAAACGGTAAGCCGTTCCGAACGGGTTACCCTTTCAACCACTGTAACAGGGTAACACTTTCCGAGTCCAAACACTAATTTGATCTCTAGTAACCTTGCATTAAGTTCAAAATAGCATGCATTGAGCTAGCACGTGTTAGTTGCCACTTGCTCTGAGCTAAATAGACCACAGCGACTCGATAAATACGGGACTATGGTTATCAATCTCTGTTCATCCATTCTCTCTACATCATGATCAAACCATCATAATATAGCTTCTATACATTTTTTATTGTTATTGTATACATACATAATTACCTAAATTTAATTACCTACAGAATCGAGCACCCAATATTAAACGATATAGGGCACTGCGTGATCAAGCCTTATGAACGAAACTACTTAGTAATACAATTCTAGATGTTTGCAAGAGAAATTTCTATATTTTATAGTCTTCTCACCCTACCTAATAACGTAAATTATGATGATAACTATACGGTAACCCTGAAAAACCCTATCAAGAGGATAACCCCTTCAATTGGATACCTTAAAGGAAAGGGTAACCCCTTCCACTGGCTAACATATTGAAAGGGTTACCCTTTTATTGGTGTTAGGAAAAGGTTACAGGAACGAAGAGGTAACATCATCCATACGGTAACCGAATCAACGGGTAACCCTTTCAATTAACTCATAAAGGGGGTTGTACGGTCCCTGCTTGAAAGTCAATAGATACTCCTTTAAATTACTATTGATTACAATAGTATTCGTTAGTTTGATGTGTAAGATTAAATTAATAAACAGAAATTACCCCACAATCTTCATAACCCGACGAAAAATTTATCCAAAAGCCACCCGAAATCCTAGTTTTTTATATGCCTCATGGGTCTAGTGGTTGCAAGCGTAGCTGCTTAGCGTGAGGTCGGGTTCGATTTCCAGCTTTGAGTTTGAATTTGTGCCCGGTAAAAGGTATTTTTCTTAAAACGTTGCCTCACTAGGATTTTCTCCTGTATCGTGGGTGCGTTTAAAAACACAAACGTTCACATACACAAAGACTCAGACCGGAACAACTACCTGTAAGTCATACAAATATATTATGTTCCGTGTGGGGATCGAACCCACAACCCGTGGCGCAGAAGCCAATTGCTCAACCGCTGCGCCAAACGTGACGTCAAATATATTAAAATCACTATCACCACATAGTATAAAACAAAGTCGCTTCCCGCTGTTTGTCCTTATGTATGCTTAGTTCTTTAAAACTACGCAACGGATTTTGATATGGATTTTTTAATAGATAGAGTGATTCAAGAGGAAGGTTTATATCCACCCGTGGTCCCGTGCGAAGCGGGGACGGGTCGCTAGTATATAATAATATATTTGATTGTAACGCCTCTTTCTCGCAGGGAGTCTCCAACTCGACGCCACCGCGTGCCGCGCCTGCCGTGCCGCAGCCCAGCCCCAGTCCCAACCCCAGCACTGGGCAAGCCGTGCGTCGCGAAAACGTTCTCGCCTTCCTCATGAAGAAACAGAACCAGTTCAAGGAGGCCGCACTCTACCATAAGAGGAAGGGTAAGTACGTGAAATTGAAAAGGTTTATATAAAAAGAACGAAAGAAAGAAAGAAAAATATTTATTGACAGTCTTGGAAAATGCACACAATACTATGTGTGGCCTGGTGCTAAAAGGGCCAAAGTCTAAAAATGTTATTTCCGGTAATTAGCATTACAGCAATGATTAATGTTTCAAGTCTAGCTTAAAAGGGACTGCTAAAAGGTTGCAGGTAGTCCAGAAATTTTGCTTTATTACAAACTGTGCAGTTAGGGCTAACATTGTAATACAAAATGGGCTTAAGTTAACTTTGATCGTTCTAGTTTTCACTCCATTATACGAAAATGATTCTCACAAAAAGGATGTCACCAAAATCTGCCCAAATGATGTACCGAGGGTACACTTATTGGAAAAAATACCCCGTATTACGCTGGTTAAAACTCTAGTCATGCTTTTTTTTATGTTCACTAGGGGATGAGAAAAAAATAACTTTAAATTTAAAAAAACGCACGCCATTTTAACACACTAGTATCAGTTTCATAGTGTTTTTATTGTAAAAACTGTCAACTTGATAGCTATTTGCTGTCAGTGTCAGTCTTGGAATGTCAAACGCACGCCATTTTGGCACATAAATGACAGTTTCATAGTGATTTCATAGTAAAAACTGTCAACTTGACAGCTGTCATGTACTTCGGGTACAAATTTGGGCTGAGTTGTTTGATGACCTCCTTTACTTTGCCCCTTTTTGCACCAGGCCACAGATATTAAACAACTTGATTTAACATGATGAAAGAACAAATAAAATAAGGATAAAAATTGTGTGCCCCACGACTGCGTCAAATAGGCCCCAGTTAAGCTATATATCACACTAACTTAACGATAATGTCGATTAAGACTCGATGCCCATTGGCAGTATGATACTGCAAAGGATTTTTAGGTGATAAACGATAAAATAACTTAATACTATGATATTCAAGTTGAAATTACTGCCGCATTTGTCTGCTATTAGGTACACTAGAGGTCTAGGGTAGGATTCCCAGGTCTAGCAGTGTTATTGGGTTTTTCTATGAAATGCTTCTGTTTCCTATGCATTCTATTTTGGATTTGTGAGCTAAGGGCTCACCCTATTTTAATTTAGTTATTTTGGAACATTTCTACACAGCACCATCTAGTCCCAAGCTAAGCGGAGCTTGTACCATGGGTTAGTACCCATGGTACAAGCTCCGCATAATGGATATAATACGTATAGGTATAAATTTTTTTGTAAATACATGCTTATAATTCATTAGAAATACCCAGAAAAACACAAACACATGTTTTAACCACACAATAATTTGTGTCCTGTGGGAATCGAGCCCACGACCCAATGATCAGTAGTTCGACGCTCGAACCACTAAACCACAGATTCGTCATTATATTATGGGACTATACCAATACCTCTGTCTAACATTTCGGGGATTAGAAGTAGTGGTATATTAAATATTGCACAAATCGACAACACAACTCTATTGGCTCGTTTGCCCACTATCCCATAAAAAAACAGGTGGTAGGTTCTGCTCATGCTCAAATATTTTGCCCAGAAATAATAAGGTGCTAACATTAGTACCGTGCGTAAGTACTGGTCAACTCAAAACTGCTATGACTCTTTCTTCAAAAGGTCTAGTTCAGGTAAAACACATCTAATAAGCATTGAATACTGTTACTGTCTGGACTTTAAAAGAGACCATGATTTTCTGAGTTTGTTTCGGCGTTTCTTCTCAGAGGTCGTCAGCTAGGAAATGCCGGCGCCATTTTGTATTAATTAAATACTGACTTGTAAAAGTGTCTTTAAAAGATCTATTTGCAAAAATAAATATCATTTATCATTATTGTGTAATTCTGAAGGGAATGTAGCCAGTGAATTTACTGAGCATATGAGACTTAACAACTGAGGTTTCAAGATGACAACGCGCAAGTGATACCAGTGTTGTTGCTGGTGCCCACAGGCTACAGCTGCCGCTTGCCATCAGGCGGCCCGTATTTGCTTGTCGCCAACAATAAAAGAAACCACTCACATCAGAGGGTCTACTTCCTATCTCCGTCAACGAAGTTACGAGCCGTTCGAAAGTTCTCCGAAACTTCGGAGTCCGATAAAACAAGTGTCAAATTCAATTTTTCTAACGGGTAAAAACACATCGAGAGTAGGGACAACTGTCAAATTGTGTTGTCATTCATTCTTAGTTCGGGCCCCGAACGAATCATCTATTCGTAGGTGATAAGGAGTAGGAAACGCCTGTAACGAAGTTCGAAACTACGGACTTCGTCCTTAGGGAGTAGACCCCTGGTATTTCGCGTCTTACGTGCTAACGCCTGATTTTCTGCTTCAGGTGAAGTAGACACAGCAATACAATTGCTACGGAACGCGAAGCGCTTCGATCCACTAATAGAAGCAACTCGGGCAGGCAAACCCGTCGACTTGAATAACCTGCCATCGCCTCCTCTGCCTATCACAGGAAGCAGATTTACGTAAGTAGATAATTATTTTATTCTAAAAATACATTTAATTATTATCGACTACAAAATACAATAATGTTTCAGTAAGAGATACGGTACGGAAAGTAAATTTTGTGAAAGATTAGCAAAATATATTTATATAATTTTATTTTAATTTACTAGTTATTTTTGATTATATTTGGCATAAACGAATGCTAAACATTTAAAAAATATAAACTTTAGCGAAAGAAAATTTCGATCTCAGCCAGGATAGATGTGATTTTTATTCGGTACATAATAAAATAGCATTTGCTTTCCCTTGCCCTAAATTTACGAATCCCATGGCCGTGACTATAGGGGATCATCATGGTCGTGGAGGTCCGGTACAACAACCGGACCTCATCAAGGGGCCGCACTAAAAGAAAAGAATAATGATTTATTTTGGACCCACACAGGAAATTAACGAAAATTTAGAACAGTATTTAAATTATAATAAATAAAAAACCTGTACGAACCCAAATAAAAAAAGGCCAGTCTCAGCATATTGCTGCAACATTCAAAACTAAATATGGCAGCGCTGGTTTTTAGCACTACTTATTTATTATTTCTTTCCATACGTTACAAAGTTGCCAACAACCTTCATATTATTGCCGCAGATCCGATTCCAATCAAAAGTCAGCACCAGAATCTCGCCCCCGCGAGAGTCCAGTGCTGGACGGGTTTTCGACTGACGAAGCTTCGGGCGGGTCTGATGGATGGATAGACGTAGGGACGGTGGCGGGAGGCTCCTCCACTGATGCCTTCACCAGCCTGCAGCAACAGCTGGAGTCGCAAGCCAAGCTGACTAAGGAATACATGAGGCACTGCAAGAAAATGGGGCATGTCGCTGAAGCGAAAATGTATGAGAAACTGCACGATCGCGTCAAAGAGGACCTGGATATACTGCGTGTTGCCATGCTGTAAGATATATGGTTGTTCTATTTTTTCACAAGATTTTGGCATTATAGTGTGTTTTTATAGTGTGCACATAATAAAGGAATTTATGCTTAATTTTATCTCGTTATTTTTAGTCTCTTCTCTTCTGAAATTATCTAACATATATATTTTTTTTTTTATTTCAGCAACAATCGAGGATTACCCAACTTCCATTACGTGATGCGTGAATTTTCGATCGCACAATGCAATACCGACCTTGGCGTTAACGATTTAGAGCTGACAATCGTACGCGGTATCGCTTACAATATGCCTAAGGAGCTTGATACTTATGTCAGATTCGAGTTCCCGTTTCCACAGGTTCGTATTTTTTTTCTGTTTTTATATCATTATCATCAGCTTTTATTCGTCCAATGTTGGAAGTTAAAAAAAAAAACACTTGTATGTTGAAGTAGTGAGGTTTATTTGCCAGTACTCCGCGAGGAAACGTTGTGTTGGCAGTGGGGGGACTTTGACCCTTATACTATCAACCCAACTATTCCTCTTTTGTTTTACAGGGTCGGCAACGCGCAAGTGATACTCCTGGTGTTACAAGCGTCTATAGACTATGGTAACCGCTTACCATCAGGTGGGCCGTATGCTTGTTTGCCACCTTACCGTTATAAAACAAAAAATAGGTAGCGATTGAGTCCCGAAGTCCCTTTCTGCAAATTTAAAGTAGTTCCAATCTAGTTTCAATGTATAATAAATGTTGAAAGGTCTACTAACTCCCTAACTATAACTAATCATTCCAATCAAAGATTTATTATATTTTAATATAATACTACTATAGTATTATATTTTAATATAACAAATCGTTTAAGTATTGGAAATATTGGACCTTAACACAAATTTGAACTGGTGAAAAATGTTGTCATACGAATTTGAGATTATATCGGAATTATATTAAGAACATTTTTATTCCTAGAATTGGCCCTAAAATGGCCACTTTTAATTTATCACGATATAATTCATGGACACCGCTAATCAACATGCCATAAATTTCCACTATAAGCTTCGTCAGCTTATACTGGAATTGTATAGCCCTGGGAACATATAATGTGTCCTTAAATCAAATATTGTTATACCATTATAATTTCTAAGATTTATATTGTATTTAATCAACTTAATGGTTTTTGAATAAATTTTATTATTTTATTATAAAGGTCGCGAATTTATCCCCCTGGTCTTCTAACATAACCTTATCCCATTCCAGGAGGCTCCAGTGTCGGACAGGACGGAGGTGGTAAAATGCACAAACTCTCCGGAATATAACGCCGTGTTTCCGCTGACGATCGCCCGAAACAGAGCGTGCCAGCGAGTGTTTAAGAGGCACGGCATCAAGTTAGAGGTGTGGAACAAAGGGTAAGTTGCCTTAAATTATTTTGGGGGGGGGGGGGGGGTGGGCTGATACAATATGGCAAAAGTTTTACTAGAGCTAGTCCGTCACCTTAAGGACAACGTGGAAGAGATATTTGACATCACAAGCAATGATCTCGGTGGGTATATCTCGTCTAGTCGATCTTGAGCACCCAATCGGACGATGCAGTTTCGAATCCTGCTTGAGGTCGAATTTCCTTTCGCTAAAATTTGTATCTTGAATGCCTTCGGCACACTAATGCCGCGAATTGCGAAAGTATAGCCACAGTATATTTTATCAAACTTGTAACTTCTGAGTAATTTTCTACCGCTGCGATACGCGTCAGTGTGCTAACAACTTAATAATACTTTGTACAGAACGACCACTCTCCGTCCCTCTTTAACGTTAGAAAATTCACTGCTCCCCAGCACTAATTTGTAGTGTTCGTTTTTCGTAAGATAACATATAAGTGTGTGTATGGCTTTTAAAATTTAGTGGGGCTTGGTTTAGAAATAAAAGATGTTGTGATAGTTAAATAATGAATAAACATACATTACAATGCAAGGTTCTGTTCGTTACCTGGCACGATAACCATTAAATAGAAAATAATGACCTGCTGTGAATATTGATTATGATTTGTTCTGTGTATGCTTGTTGTACATATTCTTGGACTTGTTTATGAGAAATGGTCGAACATCGCACGTCTGTTTATACTTTATGTTCCTCGTACATAATGGCTAATTGCGGACATAATCTAAAAGTTGATTTGGGTGTTTAGGATGGGACTTCGCTTCACAAAAAAAACGATTCAATGGGGCAGACTTTTGTTTAATATTTGTGCCAGACGGGCGTTAACCTCCCAACTATATACGGTGTATGTATGTCGGAGGGTGGTATATAGCTGGCGAGACGCTTACGTCCTGCACCTGTAGGTTCCGGAGAGCTTCGTGTGTTCGATGAAGTTGTATGTAGGCGTGTGTCTGTAGCCGTCACGAGTCTTCAGGGAGATGCGGTGGTGAAGAAATAAGAACGCAGAAATAGTCTTCAAAATATGCGGGGGAAGCGGTTCCTGGTAGATGAGCAGATTTCTTCAAGAAATAATATGTCGCACCGATGTCTACGATTTGCGTACATTTTGCATTTACTAACGTACGCCCAAACTTTACCTTGACGAGAACCGCGGAGCCGCTTCCCGTTCGCAGTACAAACTTTATTGAAACTGTTTTATTAAACAATTATTTCTAGGCTTAAATCTAGGTCTTACATTATGCTTATGTCTATGTGTCATATGTCGATGGAAAGCCTATTTTGTAACCTATATGCCTATCTAGGCCCCATCGACCGTATGTCTATAGTTACAAAGATATTCTAGTATGAACTTGAAAATTTTAGGAATTTTTAGGGCACCTAACTTTTCCCTTAGGTCCTATTATTTTTCTATATGTGTTAGGTAAATTAAAACACTGTCGATAGCTAGGTCATTACCTAAGCTACCCGGGAATACAAAATTCATTTATTTCTATTTATATTTAATACCTAATATTAGGGTACAAAACCTATTACGAAAAAACTTAAATATTGCATTAACAAAAAACAAACGTTCGAAGGTAGGGTGAAAAATATTCATACGAGTCTCAGGTCATACAAAAACACTAGATTACTGTTAAATGATCGAAATACTAATTTGAATACTATTTTGAGACCTGGATCGTACTTACGTTTCACCCTGGCATCGAATTAACACAAAATGACACTTATAGATAGCACTTTTCACTAGTTTTTTAACTGTTTTATTTTGTCTATTTTTCTAACACTTAGCGATTTCTATTATTGTTTTGACTTAGGCACTCGCGTAAGCACTATATTTGATGGGTGACGTGTCGTCGCGAACAATATTATATATATTAGCTCCGATAACTACCATTCCGTTCAGTACTTTACGGTTTGATATCTTCTTCTCTTGTCCCATCGACAAGATACATTATTTATATTACTTGAGCCTAGTAGATACATACATACACTCATGCCTTTTTCCCATAGGGGTAGGCAGAAACTAAAGAACGCCACTTGCTACGATTTTTGCATACTTCTTTTGCTTCGACCACATTCATACATCTTGTCATACACACACGCCCGTTGCGAGTACTACGCACCTGACCTTTTTGAAGAACCTCACCAATAAGGTCGGTATAAGTTTTTCTAGGGCGTCCCCTCTCGGCGGATCCACTGACATTCATTGAGCCCAGTAGATGGCCACGTTAATTGCGGCATCATATTGATTCTTGAAGAGTTCCCACACACATCTTGAAAGCAGACATTAAAAACTAGAAAGAAAAAAGAAAATACCTACGTATTCTACATATTACGTGTGACTCAAAAGTTACCGTTGAGAGTTGTGTCTGCGGTATTAAAACTTACATGATGTGTATTTGTGTACAAGAATTGCTGTATGTGTTGTGAGATATACAACAGCATTAGAAACGAGGTACCGACCAGTCTCTCACACAGGGAAAATCCCTAGCAGTATAGAGAGAGTATTATGTTTGATGAAAGCCTGGCCGTGAAGCAATAGAGATAGAATTTAGACGAGTTAGTCGGAATTTATATTTGTGCTGTAGTATCTATTATACTATACCCTAATCCAATTTCAATATATGAGAGGAGACCCGTACCCAGCAGTGGGACAGTATATGGGTTGATTGTTGATGATTGAATATCTTGTATGAAGCATGGTGTTAGCTGATCTTTCTATTCTATCTATTCGGGATTCCATTTCTATACAAGCTTTTATGTACAGGGTGCATCACAGATTCATCCTTTTGAATGCCATTAAATGAAATAATAAATAATAATTTAACCGGAAAAACATGAGTATTTGTGTTTTTCTGGGTGTTTCTTATGTACAATAAGTATGTATTTACAAAAAAAAGTATATAAGTATTATATCTATTGTTTAGTATCCATAGTACAAGCTCTGCTTAGTTTGGGACTAGATAGTGTTGTGTAAAAAGTGTCCAAAAAATATTTATTTATTGTTTCTAAGGATGTTGATAATCGATTATATCAACATCACTATCACAGCATTGAGATTCATTCATTCATGATTATTGATTAGGTATTTGAATGAGATAATACCTTTGAGATAATTAAGAAAATTTTACCTGTTTCGATCCAGTATCGATAATCGATTATCAACATCACTAATTGTTTTAACCCTCTGGAGGGGCGAGGTCTTCTTTTATTTCGATGGCGTGGCGCTCAAAGCATAAGTTAGTCGTAGTGGGTTTGGTGAGGCTAGTATAGCATGCGTGTGTGTGTGGTGTGCTGGTGTAGTAGCGTGTAGTGGTCGCGCAGGGTCGCAGGCGGCGGCTGGGCTGACGCGCTCGTCTGTTGCAGCGGCTGGTTCCGGAGCGACTCGCTCGTCGGCACCGCCACAGTCAAGCTGGCGCCGCTGCAGGAAGAGGTCACCCTGCACGACTCGTTCCCGGTGAGTCTATCTTGAACACGGAACTTTCAATAATCACTACACTAATTTCTAGTTGATAGTAGTTTGGAAATTAAAAAGAAAAGGTAGAAAGGGGAAAGTAAGAACTAATGTACCTAGACATTGGTGTGATCCCTACATAATTAAATTCGACAATAATATTTTTGGACCACTAGACTAATGACTGCCTCATTAGTTTAGTGGTCCTAAGCGCGACTGCTACGCTAGAGGTCCTGGGTTTGATCCCCAAGTCGAGTAAAGTGTTACTGGGTTTTTCTATGAAATTTTCAGTAGCAGCTCGGAGTCTGGATTTATGCCCGGTTAATAGCAATAGGCTCGTCCCGTATTACATGGGACCTAAAACATAACAGTGAAATATGGGTGTACATTAGTACACCTCTGCCTAACCCTTCGGGGAATACAGGCGTGATGGTATGTTATTTTTCTTCAGAATAAGAAAGTGCATAGGACAGTACATAATAATATGTATATTATGTTAACACTATGACACAATAAGACAGTAATTTGGTATCAATTCCGACTTTAAAAATCAGACTCTCAGAAAAAAATATGGAGCAGCCAGCAGGGGTCAGACTACTTCCAGAAAAAGTTCTCCATTGCTCTTAATATTCCTTAATTAATACGGCGGGGATGGCCTAGCCTTTTTTAATAATAATAATAATTGTATTATAAGTATTTGTTTACAAAAAAAGTTAATATTATGTCCACTGTCTAGTACCCATAGTACAAGCTCTGCTTAGTTTGGGACTAGATGGTGCTGTGTAAAATGTCCCCAAAATATTTATTTATTTATTATAATTCCACAGCTGCTAGATGGCCGCCGGCCTGTCGGAGGCTCGCTGGAAGTGAAGATGCGCGTGCGCACGCCGCTGTTACAACAAGAGGTCAAGTCCTCCAAACACCGCTGGCTCATCCTGGATGACGTTGAGATGTTCTAAGATACGCGACAATGAAGGATGTTATCCTGTAAGAGCGTTTATTATTATTACCACGAGAATAAGGCACATGGGGGTTACTATAAACTTCCAACACCATCTAGTGCTCAATTAGCAATGTGGTTTTTATTCATGATTCAGGTTTTTTTTTTTAAGACGTGTCCCGC
This sequence comes from Acronicta alni, assembly GCA_964056405.1. Taxonomy (NCBI): domain Eukaryota; kingdom Metazoa; phylum Arthropoda; class Insecta; order Lepidoptera; family Noctuidae; genus Acronicta; species Acronicta alni. Next base: position 2,701,451 of record OZ043916.1, on the reverse strand, counting down.
ACCATGAGGCTATCTCTGTGTCGCGTCAGACTTTACAAGCATACAATGGACACAAATTACAGAGGTCAGCACATCAAGCTACCACAATCTGTCAAATTTCTTTGATTGATTTTCACTTTATTACAAAGCAATAAGGTTCATATTCAATTGGGAGAATTTGACAGTTTTGGATATCTTGACCTGCTGGCGTCTGTACACTAGACTCGAATCAAATATCTGTGGTAAACGCAAATATTTAATTATTTAATCAGCGCAACTTAACTGCTCAACTTAACAACAAATGTGATGGTTTCTGTGTTCTTTGCTTTTCATATATCTGATTGTTAAAAAAGTTTCTTACCAAATGAAATGTAGTTGTTCACACGAATGCGACGCTGTCGTAGTCTATTCCTGACTTTATCGTTGTCATTATAGTTAGATATTTCTGCGAATCAATATTATTAAATAAATACAGGATTTCCGTCAAAAAGCTAAAAGTGATGTCTTTATAAGAGTATAATAGGAATTATATTGTAATATCGAGTAGTTCTCGTGTTTAAAAATTAACAGATCACAAAAGTACTTGAGTTTTCTGAGCCACACGAAAATAATTCAAAAGTGGTAAAAAAATAAGGTTGAAAGAAAGAAAGAAAGAAATAAAATTAGATATTTTATTACCTGACTCTCCTGTGCATCTACGCAGGACGATAATTATTAAATCGTATATACTTTTTGAAACCTATGTTTTATAAAATTTACGGATAAATAAAGACAGTATAAGTAATAAAAAAAGTATACAAAGACCTATTTCCATGCGCCATGAAACCTTCTAACCACGACAGTTCAAAGACAAATAAATCTATATTTGTGTAAACCAAAAATAGAAACGTTAAGGCTCGGCTACACGTAACCACTTGCAAACAGTTTGCGCTACAGTTTGCGCTAAAGTCTGCGCAAATAACCTAGTAGGTATACTGCGCTAAGTCCATACGATACCACTTTGCCGTTACTTATTAAAATTAGAATTTGCGCAAATAAAACTGAGCATGTAACTTTTACCATCAGCTTTTTTTGTTGTATAGTCCAAAGAAATGTAGAATATTTTTCACATTTCAAATGCTGGTAAATTGAAGTAATGTTATCACAATAATGCTTTTAATTCAATTACATTTACGTACGCAAACAATTTAAATACTACCTGTTAATAACTCCACGATTATTAAAACCATTAATTAATTCGTTCGGTGTATAATGTTACGATAATGTAAGAAAATCTCACATTATATCGTAGTCCATTTCAAATGAATGGGAAATTGAACCTTGTGTGCTTATTAAATCTCATATCGTTTGCGTCCTTATTCATAGAAGAAGAAAGAATTCAAAGAAGAATTGATTTTGAACTATAATAATAGGTATGCTTTTGTACATAAGAGTCTTAAGGCTCGTATTTCGATTATTAAAATTTATGTTACGGTGTTAAGAACTATTTGTTATGTAAATATCAGTGTCTCTAGGTATTACAAAGGCAGCAACTACTCCTTTCTGGTTTAATATAAATTATGGTTTTAATCATAAGGGCTCCTCCAAACAGTTACGATATTTATACAAACAGGCATACACTCATTCCGTTTCCCATAGGAGACCGTCTCCTAAAAATAACGTCACCTCATCATGAATCTACTTACTGTTCTACTGGGTATGGGTCTCCTCTCAGAATGAAAGGGGTTAGGCTCTAGTCCACACGCTGGGCTAATGCGGATTGACAGACTTGACACACTCACAATGTTTTCCTTCACCGTTTAAGTGAATGATAATGTTACCGCACAAATCGGAAGTCGAATCTAGCAAGCAAAATTAGATCCATTTCTTGATATCCAATTGAGCTGAAATTTTGCATACAACTTTACTTTTGATGACAACATAATATGCAATACTCGATATTGTATTACTTTTGTTTGAGCAGCAGTGTTGGTGCTTGGGCTTCCAAATAAAACTTGAGATTGATAAAATTAAACTTGTATTGAAGCGAAAAAGTGTACAGAGGTAGCTTGATGGCGGTTAGTTAGCGTAGAATTACACAGCATAAATTTTGAAAAGTAGACGATGCGCAATGTTGCCACAACAAGATAAAAAATTATTAACTGTACATTAAGTTGCCAACTCAAAAAATTGCTAGTAGTATTGAACATGCCCCCGGCCTTGAAAGCACCTGCTTTCAATAACAATCGATGGTGAGTAGCCTGACGTTGACCGGTGACATAAAGTTGTCTTCCTGCATCAAAAATCCAGTAGAGGGCAAATTTTGGAGAAGGCGCGTCTCACAACGCCTGAGGCGGTTCTGATGTCAGTCACTCTGGTAACGCCATCTGTCCCAGGAACCGTATTGACGACTCGTCCCAGTTGCCATTTTAGTGGTGGCTGATGATCATCCTTGATGACGACAAGCATGTTACGTTGTAGATTTGTGCCGTCCTTCTTCCATTTGGTCCTTGTCTGTAGTTCAGACACATATTCTTTAGCCCAGCGTGACCAAAAGTGTTGGCGAATCTGCTCCACTCGCTGGTAGCGTGAAAGTCGAGTGGCAGGCGTCTCAGTGAAATCCGTGGAAACCGGTGCAGTTAGCGGACGGCCGACTAAGAAATGAGCTGGGGTCAAAGGTGTGAAATCGTGGGGATCTGTGGACAGAGGACTTAGAGGACGGGAATTCAGGACGGCCTCAACATGTGTTAACACCGTGCTGAATTCTTCGTATGTTAGGTGCGCATTTCCAACAACACGTCGCAAGTGATACTTGCATGACTTTACCCCCGCTTCCCACAACCCACCAAAATGAGGCGCATACGGTGGTATGAATGTAAATTTAATATTTTGAGTAGTAGCGTAATCTAGTATTTGTGGTGAACATTTAGATAAAAAACCTGAAAAATCGTTCATAAGACCTACGAAATTTCTTCCGTTGTCGGAAAATATTTCACAAGGCTTGCCACGTCTAGAAATAAATCGTTTCAAGGCTAACAAATATGCTTCTGTGGAAAGATCACTGACCAGTTCTAAGTGAACAGCACGAGTTGTGAAGCAGACAAATAAGCAAATGTAGCTTTTAATGACCCTTGAACCTCTACCTTTCCGGTTTAAAATGAGCACTGGGCCAGCGTAATCCACCCCGCACCGCAAGAAAGGATAAGTCGGAGTAATGCGCTCCTTAGGTAAATTTCCCATTATAGGAGTGGGTGTCCTGCCTCTCAATCGAGTACAACTCACACAATCATGAACTATCTTTCGTGCAAGATTCCTACCGCCTACAGGCCACCATATCTCTCGCAAATTATATAGTAGCGCCTGTGGGCCAGCGTGTAGCAACTGTTTATGCTCATAGCGAAACAACAATAATGAAAAATGATGTTGTGCTGAAATTAAAACTGGATGTTTTTTGTCAAATGTGAATGAGGTTGAATTTTTTAGACGGCCACCTACGCGGCTTAATTTATTGTCGTCTAAAAACAAATTTAACTTTGCTAAGTTATGCTTATTTCCTAAAATACCAGTATTGTTTAATGATGCAAACTCATCTGGAAACGATTCTAATTGAGACAGTTTAGCCAATGTCATGTCAGCCTCTCTCAACTCTTCCACAGTGAAAACGTCTAATCGCGGTGCGGACTTGTTGCGAATATTGTAAATGAAGCGTAGTACATATGCGATAGCCCGTCTCATGCGGTTGAATTGAGAAAACCTGGCAAACGGAAATAATTCTGAAGCTTGCTTGACAAGAAAGGAATGTGAAGCGTTTGATTTAGTTTCAGGCAGATCATCGCGGTTCATGTAAGGCGTTAAAGAAACGTCAGCACAGCTGAAACTTGGTTCACGAAGGAACGCTGGGCCTTCCCACCATAAAGAAGACCGTGAAAGATCCTCCAGTCCGACACCACGCGAAACCATATCGGCTGGATTCTCCTTCCCGCTTACGTGACGCCATGGCAGTTCCTTCGTTAATTCTTGAATTTCAGCTGTTCTATTTTGTACAAATGGTTTTAACAAATTGGGAGGCATATGAAGCCACCCTAGCACGATAGTGGAATCTGTCCAAAACATAACACTATTAAAAGAACGACTTAATGCTTTATTTACTCGGTCGTATAACCGAGCGCCGAGTAAGGCACCGCATAATTCCAGTCTAGGAATACTTACTGGTTTTAAAGGCGCGACCTTTCCTTTAGAACACAATAATCTCACCATTGCAGTCGAATTATGAGTTACCGTGCGGACATAAATACATGCGCCGTAGGCTGTTTGCGAGGCATCAGAAAAAATATGTAATTCTACACGTATGGGATCTATATCAATAACGTGTCGCGGTATATGAATAGTGTTAAGCGCAGACAAGCCGCATACAAATTTGTTCCACGCTCGCAATACATCGCAAGGAACCTCGTCATCCCATTCTAATTGTAATAACCACAATCTCTGTAGTAAAACTTTAGCGATAATTATAGTAGGACTAAGTAAACCCAAAGGATCAAATATTTGAGACACATGCGATAAAATTGATCGTTTTGTGATTACGCAATGATTACCTTTGAATTGTGTGTTAAAGTAAAACTCATCGGATGAATTATGCCAACCAAGACCTAATGTTTTCGATTGAATATTATCACCTAACGATAAATCCTTTGGATTGTAAAATGGAGTTGATGATTCATCGCATTTAAAATTAAAAATCCATTTTCTTAATATAAAACAACCAGACTTTAAAGTTTCCGCAATTTTGTCGCATAATTCTATTAATTCACATTTATTGTCCGAACCTGTTATTAAGTCGTCAACGTAGAAATCGTTGTTAATTATTTCTTTTACTTTTGGGTGCGTGGAGTCATATCCCAATTGTTTGAGACATCTAACACTCAAGAACGGTGCTGAAGCTGTCCCGTAAGTCACTGTGTTAAGACGATAAATGCCGATAGGTTCGCATGGGTCATCACGCCAAACAATTAGCTGTAGGTTACGTTGTGATTCGTTAACTAAGCACTGCCGGTACATTTTTTCAATGTCCGCGCATGCAGTGTACCTGTGTTGTCTAAAGCGTAATAAAATGTCAACTAAATCACTCTGCAACGGTGGTCCTACAAGCTGAAGGTCGTTTAATGACTTACCAGTACTAGACACTGCACTGGCGTCGAACACAACACGGAGTTTAGTCGTAGCGCTATGTTCACGGAATACACCGTGATGTGGCATAAAATAATATGGTTTATCGTATGAGTATATGCGTGACATGTGTCCCAATTCTAAATATTCATGAATAAAGTCTGTGTATAATTTTTTATAACTAGCATTATTTTTTAAGCGTGCTTCAAGTGCCAACAAGCGGCGTTTCGCCTGAGGATAAGTTTCACCTAAATTAGTAGGTGATTCCTTAAATGGTAAACAAACTGAGAATCTTCCGTCACTATTGCGCGTCGTAGTTTGCACGAAGTGATTCTCGCATGCCCGCTCGTCATCTGTGCGTGTGTCACCAACCCTCGGTAACTCCTCTAATTCCCAAAATCGACGTAATTGGGCGTCAAGCGAGTGGCTAAAGTTGCAATGTATGTATTTATTACTACGCATATTGACATTAATAGGACCGGATATAATCCAACCTAATTTTGTATTTTGTAAAAAGGGTCCGTTATGTAACCTCATTTTTCCTTCGCATAATAACTCCCAAAATATGTCTGCGCCTAATAAGATGTCTATATTCCTTGATTCGCAAAATTCAGGATCGGCCAGCTGTATGTGTTTCGGAATATCGAATGTTGCGCTTTGTTTACATACGGCTGGTAACTTCGACGTTATATTAGGCAGCACAAAACATCTGATTGGCGTTGAATAATTATTCGTTTTAGATTTAATTTCAATATCACACATTTGCGTTGCATGTGTTACTGAATTACCTACTCCGCGAATTTCGAAAGTGGACTGTATTAAATTAACATGTAAAATGTCGCATAAAGATTTAGAAACAAAACAATGCTGACTACCGCTGTCAAGCAGCGCGCGCGCTATATGGTATGTATTTTGTATATCTGCTATCTCGACCAGAGCGGTTGACAACATCACAGGTCGTACATGCATACACGGATCGCTAATTGAATTATCTATGTGTGCATTGTTTACCTGTACGTAAGAAATGTTCACCGGGCTGGAGTCCGCGGGGAGTGCAAGAGCCACGGGGGACGCCTGGCCAGCACCGGCGCTGCATTCAATATTATTGTCGTTTTCGACATGTAATGCCACACTTGACAACGATTGATTGTCGCTGCTATTTGAAGCATCATTATGAATTAGCGTATTATGTTTTTTGTTACATTTGCGGCACGGTCCAAACCTGCAAGTTTCCAAAGAGTGTCCTGAGCGTAAACAGTTTTCACATAATTTGTGCGTGGCTATGAATTGCAATTTAGTGTCAAGATTAGAATTAATAAACTTGTAACATGTATATAAAGGATGACAATCCGCGTTACACATTAAACATTGTTTTTTAAACACAGTTTGACGTTCGTGTGGCTTATTATTGGTGGATACATTGCATTGTGATTTGTTATTATTGTGTAGTGTATAGTGAGACCTTTTCTGATCTCTGTGAGTTTGATCGTGGCTAGTTTTTGTGTGCGAATGTGAAACCTGCAATGTATCCAACATATCTGCCCTGTTGTTAAGAAATTTAAATAGGTCGCTTAGAGAAGGCTTAGTGTCATCGTACTTCTGTGTAGTGCTTTTAAATTGCTCCCACTCACGCTCAGTAGTCTCATCTAATTTAGAGGTTATAATATATATAATTAATGTGTCCCAGCTGTCAGTAGGCTCACCTAAGATTTTTAAAGCGCGTAAATTCTTTAGAATGGTATCCACAAGCTTCCTAACAAGATGGGGCGACTCCTTGGATAGTTTTTGAAGGTTAAAAAGGGCCTTCACATGATTATGCACTAAAAGCCTGTTATTGTTGTATCGATTGAGAAGCAGTTCCCATGCCACAGAATAATTTATTTCTGAAAATTCTAATGCGTCTATTATCAACTCTGCACTCCCCTTAAGGGAAGATTTAAGGTAGTGGAACTTTTGAATATCACTTATTTCTTTGGAATTATGAACTAAGGATAGGAAGGTGTCCCTATACTCGAGCCAGTGCTCGAACGCACCGTCAAAGGTAGGCATAGCTATTGTAGGCAATTTGATTGATTTTAACTTTCCACATAACACATTTGAATCTTTGCTCGTTTCTGCAGACTCGAGTATGTATTCAGCCTGAGCGAGTGCACCGTAATATGCGTCTTCAAATAATTCGCGTTGAGTTAATTGATTTTCTATGTCACATTCTTTAACGGTTTTTTCAATTTTTGTTTGTAACTCGCAAAATTCGGTGAACAAGCTCGCGGCACCTTTCAAACGTAACTTTAAATCTATACGTGTTTGTGATTTCAGGTTTTCTACTTGAATGTTAGCGATATAGTTCGAAAGTTTAGTTAACCTGCCCTTGATAATTCCACGGGATTTTACTAGGTCTCGTAAGATCTCCGTATCTTGGTCATTGTTACCCATTAGTTTATACGGAGACGTATCGCGACCTCTAGCCATTCTGGTAGGTGTAAAAAGCGAAGGAAAGTACTCACGGTTGACTTGATTAGTGATTTCTGCCGATGCTAGCTGCGGCCCAGCGGGATCACAAACCAAGCGTGCACAAAAGCTAAGCACCAAACACACTGGAAGTAAAATAAAGCACGGTGTCACACAAATGAAGCGAAGTGGGATGGTTAGGAAGGGACGGCCGTACCGAAATTGCGTATTTCTTTCCAATGCTGATGACCACTGCTTGCCGACGAAGCTGCGATGTCCGCCGGTTCACTCGTAAATGCGATTGTTCGGTTCGAAGGACCATAAATATGTTTGAGCAGCAGTGTTGGTGCTTGGGCTTCCAAATAAAACTTGAGATTGATAAAATTAAACTTGTATTGAAGCGAAAAAGTGTACAGAGGTAGCTTGATGGCGGTTAGTTAGCGTAGAATTACACAGCATAAATTTTGAAAAGTAGACGATGCGCAATGTTGCCACAACAAGATAAAAAATTATTAACTGTACATTAAGTTGCCAACTCAAAAAATTGCTAGTAGTATTGAACAACTTTCAAAATGGCCGTCGCCTGAAGATGGCTGGTAAGGTGTTTGTCAACTCCGCCTTAATAAAAAAAGTTAGTGGGATCACATTAAACTAAAAAAAAAAAGATTAATGATTACTGAACAAAAATTCATAAAAATAAGCTCTAAATGTTCTGAAAAGAAGAAAATAAAGTTTGAAATAAATAAAACCAAAGCAAACCCATAATTTTCGGTCGCAGTGATGCTATACCCGCAAAAAAAGTGTTTAATGTCGCGATACTCAGTCTAGGAATCTTTCCTTTTTTTATGGAAGCAGTATATAGCACCCGAAGTTACTGATCTGTGAAGTATAAGCGAAATAATTGCATTGACGACCATTAAATATTTAGGATACCTTAATAGAAAAATAAAAACTCTCGACAAATTTTGTAGCTTTTCAAAATTTAGCTTTGGTCAGCTACTTTCGTTGCTGACCGTACGAAATGTAGGTACTAAGAATAATGCGCGATAATTTTTAAACGATAATACACGCCTGTTTGGGGAGTCTTCATATTTATTACCTGTTTTATGCACTGGTCTTTGGGACTTTAGCTTTAAAAAGGTGCTTAGAAATTTGCTCAATTTAGATGAAGAGTATATTGGTGACTATCAACTGATACTCAAAAAAATAATTTGTGTTAGTTTTTAGAATATGAAAATAATAGACATCCAAATCATTACATAATATAATATTTTTTAATAAAAAGAATCGTTCCCATATTCAATAAATAAGACCTGTAAGGATATTCGTGATTTAAAGACACCCAGATTATAGCTATTGGACAATACCCACTCGGAAAGCTCCTTCCACATTTCAGCAGTACGCATGATAAAAGTAGACGTAGATTAAAGCGTTTCGTTCGGGTTTTTGGGATGTCCACCATGAATCGATGTCGCTTTTTCATACTTTTAGTCGTCCGATAGTAGAAACATACTATATTATATCCATTTTTTTAATTATTTTAATTTAAAAGCTTACAACTTAGATAAAAGTTAAGTCAATTTATGGGTCGAGACACTAAAAATATGAAAAATAAATATTTTTTTCTGAATGACACCCTTTATTGGTAAGGTTTTAAAACAATTCAACAACAATGGCAGTGGAAACTGAACCATGTGGGATGGTATAAAGGTATTTTTTTCCATTGTGTTAACATTTTCTTCAAATCGAGCAAATATCTATGTATTCACCTTAGGTAAAGTAGTAGTTGTCGACAAAGCGAAGTTGTGACTATTAAATAAAGATAGTCGACTATTGATGTAAATTATGAATATATTTGTGTATGTTAATAAATGTAATTATTAAAGATCTCTGATCGTTTGTTTTGTGTATTATTTATTCCTACCTATATATTTTATACTACATCTAGCTGATCCAGCAGACTTTGTACTGCAACCCGATTGCAGCGCCATCTACCGGGTCCAATTGTGAATCTAAACCATCCAGGGCGCCACCCAAACGCATACAACAAAATTCATTCAAATCGGTCCAGCCGGTTAGATGTTCAGTGACATACACACGAACAGTAGAATTATATAATTTAAAAAAATTACTACATATTTAATTTCATTAATAATGAATAAATTGTTTATTGTTAATTCAGCATTGTAAAATACTTCATGTCGGTTTGCTCTGGCACCTCTAGTGGGATACCCTGTATCAATAATCAGTTTTTGTTGATTAAAATGATTAATTAATTAATGTACAGACGCCAGCACATCAAGCTACCACAATCTGTCAAAGGAGATGGACAAAATGTGCCACAAGTGTACACAAATAAATGCATTGCAATTAATTTACATAAAATAAAGCAAGAATTTTGAATTACTATTTACGGCTTGTAGCAGCTGTCGAAAAAAATCATAATTAAAAGGAACTTTTCCGTTTTATTTTACTAAAGTCCCCTTAATGTTGCTATACAAGACCCAATAAATCAAAACAGGGAAAACAAAACTATTACGCATAGCGGGCATAAAATGTAAAATAATCGTAACCTAAAAGTAATAATCTATTATTATTCATGTTTTTCTCTCGATAAATGATACTATCTATTAGCGAATTGTGTTTTCCCTGTTTTGATTTACTGGGCCTTGTATGGCAACATTATGGGGACTTTAGTGAAATAAAACGGAAAAGTTCTTTTAATTATGATTTTTTTTCGACAGCTGCTACAAGCCGTAAATAGTAATTCAAAATTCTTGTTTTATTTTGTGTAAATTAATTGCAATGCATTTATTTGTGTACACTTGGGGCACATTTTGTCCATCTCCTTTGACAGATTTGGATAGGTTGACCTGCTGGCGTCTGTACTTACTAGCATTATTATATCAAATATTTGATTTAAGATATTATGTCAAATTGTATTAATAAAATAATGTACGATATGTTTAATGAAGTAGGTAGTTCAATGATTTAAACTCAAAAAATCAAACGAAACTAAAATTCGGTGATAGCACTATGGATAGTTACTATGTGGTGAAATAGATGTCAATACAATATTATGGAGGTACAATTTACTATTTTTTTAAGTAATTGAATAATATGTATTAGAGTTAATTTTAATTTAATAGAACTGTCATTTAGGTAATAGTAATTTTATTAACCTTTTGACCGCACGGACGTGTATAGACGTCAAATAAAACTTGCTCACGACGCCAACGACGGCATGGCACGTCAAAAATACAGTTTTTTTTGTTCATAATAAATATACAAGAATATGTTTTAAGGGTTTTTTTAACCTACTATTATATATTAGAATTTGTCGCTTGGCGTAGAGAATACAGCTTTTCGTTATTGACATGGCGGCCAAAAGGTTATTATAACAAACTAGATTCAACAGGCCGCCGAATATCAGGACATTGAAGATGAGACTGGTCCAATTTACACGTGCGGTCAACTAATATTGATTTAATTATCGATCGCTAAAATTGTATATGCGACTTCCTGCTATAAAATACAGTATCAAAGTCAAGGTAACCGACTGCGAGTCAAAACATAGCACCTGGGTACGTAACCAGTTATAATCGGTTATAAATACTTGACTAGCTAATCAAGGTGGACTACACCGGTTGACCTCGACCCCTCTGTTCGCACATAATATTTGCTGACGTAGATCAATTTGAATTTGCCAGTAATGTTGGGACATGACCATTGTATGATGATGAGACGAGATGAGCTGGTATTCTTTGATAATATCAATAATAATATAATTTGATTATATAAAAAAAAACTTTTGTTTTAGCAAATTTTGGACGATCGACATGGGGAACATAGCTCGTAGAACTCATGTGCCTCATGTCAGGCCTCTGCGCTAGGCCAAAAAGGGGGGCAAAGAGTGGAGACCACGTACCGAAATATGCAACGTAGGACGGCCTTCAACGAGATGGACGGACGACCTGGTAAAGGTCGCTGAATGCAGGCGACATATAACGTGTCCTTTTGGAAGTTTATGTGGGTGGCCTTTGTTCAGCTGTGGAACTCTTATGGCTGATATGGTGATAATGATGATGACCTGACATGTTAAGAGGGGTCAGAAAATTATTATTAAATGATCGCACAAAGGCCAGCACGTCAAGCTACCCCAATCTGTCAAATTTCTTTGATAATTTTTCAACTTTAAACCATGAAAATAAGGTTCATATTCAATTGGGAAATTTTGAAACTTTTGGTAGCTTGACCTGCTAGAGTCTGTACCTAAATAATTTATTAATTTAGATAGGTATTAACAATATTTTTCATGCCTACAGATTGTGACAGAAGCAATATTGAAGAACGACTACAGCCTATCAATATTTCATAATGAAGGTTAGTTTGTGGAATTACCTATGTCTATTTTAACCAGTGATTGATAACCTAGGAGGATTTCGTGCCCAAGACTCTTTTTACCAAATCTGATATCCTTTTTTTGGTGTGCGGAAAGTCTTCTTGGATCATCTGCTACCTCCGCATCCTACTCCCTCCCACCCCAGGTGGTAGGGTATGTCGGCATCAACCGCACTATCCTTCCCAACCGCTCTTGCAAGGATGATTCAATCGTCCTAGTAGCCCTTTTGTCATGGCAATGGGAGTCTACCAACTTATAATGTACCGACCAACCGTGACGAAATTTGCGCAATTGGCAATTTATTTAGGCAAGGCAAGGGGTAAACCTAAATGCACATGCATCAAAATGTGTATTGGACCTGTATGTGGGACAGTGACGAAGCCCTAAAGAAATTTTTTTGTACAAAATAAACAAAACGAATCAATTCCTTAAAGTAGAATAAAAATCAATTCCTTTAAAGAATGCTTATGAATACTTTGTGGTTATCTTTTTGGCGGGTGGGACTCGCGGTGGCTTAGTGATCATAGTGTCTGGTGTACCTAAACAGAAGATGCAAGTTCGAATCCTGTCCGCGGTCGAATTTTTCCTTTGCTAAAATAACTTTGTGGTTATGTCCTGCCCTTTGGGCATAACTAATAATAGGTACGTCAGGCTCCTGTAGCTCGAAGGTGGTGAGCATCACAGAGGTAGCTTCTGAGAAGAGGTAGGTATGTGTATTCAGCTCTCTATCAGCTTCTGTAACGCTCAAATATATCTCCGTAACTAGCCTTTTATGCGTACGGCGCGAATTTCGATAACTGCCAGCACTATGAACCTGTTTAAAGCAATATAGCAATAAGTTACTCATTTGTTAAATATTATTTTCACACATTTCTAGGCTATCACATAGAGCAGTGATAGCCTAGTGGTACGACCATTGGACTGCCAAGTCGAAGGTCTCGAGTTCGAACCCAAGGCACGCATCTCTGACTTTTCGAATTCATGTGCGTATTAATATTTTTTTTTTTTTTCTCACAATGGTTTTGTAGCACCTTAACTTTACAAATTCACATTGTGAGAGCTGGTGCCTGAAGTAGGTTTTAGTAAGAAACCTGTATTACAGGTCTAATAATTAATTATCACTCGCTGAAACGGTGAATGAAAACATCGTGAGGAAACCTGCCTACCTTAGAGATTTTTCGCGACGGTTTGTGAAGTCTGCCAACCCGCACTAGGCCAGCGTAGTGGACTATAGCCCAATCCCTCTCAATATGAGAGGAGACCCGTGCCCAGCAGTGGGACAGTATATGGGTTGATGATGATTTTCACACATGAGGACTCGCTGGATTGGTTCGTAACAGACGCGGGCCTAGTGCGTTAGATGTGACATGTTAAAGTTGGTTGTATATCACACAAAGTAATGGATATATTTTAAACTTATTACATCGAATGCTACACTCGAGGTCGTTTGATTCCCAGGTCGAGAAGTGTGATTGGGTTTTTCTATAAATTCTCAGTCGCAGCTTGTTTAATGGCAATAGGCTCGTGTCCTTATTATAATTATGAGACCATAATGAGACTTAAATAATGGCGAAGTGTGAATGTAGGTACATGAACACGTACATGTGTACCTATATGCCCTCTGCCTAACTCTTCGTGGATTAAAAGCGTAATAATATGTTATGCTTTTTTATCTATTTCTAAATCAGAGAGGTAGGGCATAGTGGGAGTAATTCCACTCAAATTGGAGCTGCTCGACTGGGGAAGTACCTCCGCCTTGCTGAGAATCAAAATGAAACAACAGCTTTGAGCTTTTGTTTCAGTTGTGTTCCTAACGGTGAGCAAGGTTGCCAGTGCTCCGCGAGGAAACGTTCTGTTGGTAGTAGGAGACTTTTACATTGCCAACCTAACTATTCCTCTTTTGTTTTACAGGGTCGGCAACGCAAGTAATACCCCTGGTGTTGCAAACACCTATAGGCTACCATAACCGGTTACTATCAGGTGGGCCGTATGCTTGTTTGTCACCTTAGTTGAATAACAAAAAAAAATTTCAAGAAAGAAATAAAACTTCATTTGGACCAAAAACAAAGCAAAAGCCTCGGTAATATTTCTTCTGAAGATAGAACATTGAAATAATCTACACGATAAATCCTTGTTGTCCTTGTTCTCTAAATAACGTGTTAAGGTCGCGATCGTTTAAAATGCGGTTCTAACCAGTATCTAGACAAGGGTTACATGTGTAACTTATTATGCACCGATTGGTTACGTACTTACCAAACTGAGTAATATTTGTCTGCTTACAGACACCAGTATATCTTGGTACACCATAGTGGCGCTGTTTGTTAAGGCAAAACGTATTCGTTACATTTTTACTTAGTTCCTTGTTTCACCGCGTGCCAGGATACGCTGGACACAATCATGTCGTATATACTTCGTATAACATGAATGTTAATGCTTTATATCAATGAAATCGATTCTAGTAGGAACCGATTCTGTGTTTGCCTTGTGATTTGTTAATTTGATGACAACACGAATTTTCTTTTTATAAAGACTTGATCTAATGAAATAATCGTGGTGTTTACTGAAGTATACTCACCTAGTATTAATTTATCATGATTTTTTATTTAAAAAAAACTACATAACATACATACACGTCTGTTTTCGCCCAAGGGTTAGGCCGAGGTGTCCCCCAATTGGGGGTGAGCCTATTGTCGTTAACGGAGTACAAATCCAAACTTCGAGTAGCTAGGTACTGAGAATTTAATAGAAAAACACAGTTTGAAAATTATAAATAAATACCTAATTAAATATGTATGACATTAACTTAAAATTATATAAGTAACAAGGTCAACCTATCAAGAACTAATAGGAAACAAGCAACAGAATAATCTGAAATCTGAAATTCTTTACCTGTGTATTAACCGAAGATTAATTATTAATATATTTTGGGACAATTTTACATAGCACCATCTAATTCCAAACTAAGTAGAGCACTGTTAATATGTTTTTTTATTTTTCTCAAAATATTAAAACAATATAAAAAACATTTACTAAAATGAATGTAGGTAGGGAAAATTTAAAAAAGTCTTGTGGCCCATGAGGGGATCGAACCCGCGACCTTCGCGTTATTAGCACGACGCTCTAACCAACTGAGCTAATGGGCCTGCTGTCGAGTGTGTCGAAATTTTCGACTAGTTTGTTTTCTGCTTACGTAACGATGGGTGTGACTTGCATCCGGTATGCGCGTTGTATATCGTCATGCTTAGAAATATAAACTGTTTTATTAATCATTCTTGCGCTCGAGAGGTTTATGATTATTTTGCATACATTTACATGATATACATACGATACACATACACTCACGACACGGCTTTATCCATAGCTTACTGCTATAATTACAGAATATTCTACTAATCTGCCTCATTCTTCTACTGCTAACACTTGTCCTGGATTCGATTCCCAGGTGAAGTGTTATTGGGTTTTCTATGAAATTCTTAGTAGCAGCTCATAATTTGGGCTCGGTGATTATCTTTATTTTGTACTAACAACATAGAATAAAATATCACATAGCATATCATATATACATATTGTTAGATAATATTATGTTTTTGTTTTCCTTTTATTGTTAAAAGATGGCGCTAGTTGTAGTTAATGCACAGAACATTTCTCTATTCCGTGTTAACAAAAAGCATTTTGTCTACTTTCCATTTTACCACGGCCTAATACAAATTAAAAGGTACAAGCATTAAGTTTGATTCTTAGTTTTTTCAATTAAATCTTTATTAATGCCGTACCTAACTGCGGTCGTACCTAATCGGGCTTCAATGCTAATAATATATTATTCCACTGCTATTTCCAACGAGGAATATTTTTATCAGAAGAGTGATCACTGGTTTAATCCTCTGAGTGTCAAGGATAATAAATTAAAAAGGAGGTGTTATTTACTTTAACTATCTATGTATAAAGGTGCCTAACATCTCCGAAATTTCTCAACCCATAAGAATATGTTTTTTTATGTTTACAACATATTATAATATTTTGACTAGGTTGTGGCCAAAGGAAACTTACCAGTGGCGAAGTTAAGAACTTACATAAACATAACATTAAATTGGATAACTTTTCCTATAATAGTTAATTTATAGAGCATCCAGTTCCTATAAAATGATTACAATTAAGGGCCAAAGTGCTTTCAGATACTAATGAACACCAAAATGCTTCATAATTACTTACATTAAAAAACATGACTATATAATATGTATGTATAATACCTACCTATCAGAATTTTATTTTGCAATTTAGAAAAAAAAATCGGTAAAAAAAAGGTAGGTATTCTGTTCAGATTAACAAAAGGTTTGTTGGGTTTTTTGTTTTGTTTTGGGTTTTGAACGATTTGTTTGTAACGCTGTTGTTCATCAGCGGATGCCTCCCCTGGGGGTCTTCGTCTTCCAAGCGCGGTGTCGCACTCGACGGGGTCACTCGTGGTGAAGCTCCCCGCCGTGTGCGGCACTGCGGGCTTGTAAGCCCCCGCTAGCCGCTTTACAGCCCCTGCATTACAGGTGACCGAGAAGCGCCTCGGGCGTCTAACTATACCCAGGAAGAGGTCGATGTTATAAGCTTTTTTGAACTTGCTGAATTTGAACTTTTATATTAGGTTAATTCAGTCTTAGCAAGACGCCCGGGGCCGACTGAGTCCACCCTATGAAGGTAGGCCACGGCTAGTGAGTCGGTCGATGAAGCGACCCCAGGGGAAGACCGATAGTTAATCATCGACTTTTCTATATATGCTACACTCCGAGAAAACTTTACTTGCGCGATTCAGAACTGTAGTTTCAGATCAACTTTTCTCATTAACTACAAACTTTTTGATTTACATTTTCAGATTACAATATTATGTAAATTTTTCTCTTCCAATTAGTGGCAATGTTTTTTTAAGTTTCTGTTAGGAAAATGGAGAATTCTAATTCTGAAATTTTACGTGGTTCGTATATAACTGACCAATAGCAGCGCGTTATTGCAGGGGAAATACTGTCCAAGTGAAGCGATAAGTGATCTTTTTTCAACTCCGATCCTTATGTCAAGGGTGTTAAGGATGAAGTTTTACTGAGGGCGAGTAATGTAACTTAGTTATTAGTGGTCATTGAAATAGTTTGGTTGTATAACATTCCATTGTTTATTTAACCAGCCTTTATATCGGTACTGTCCGTATTGGGTCGGGACTTTAAAATGACTCATTGGTTTGGTGTTTATATTTTATAATATAGCACCTATGCCAACCTCCGTCCTAAATCAGACTAAGGTAGCTGCAATTATTTAGGAAATATAATTTGCTTGTCTATTTGTGTCTTGACCGGTTTCCCGTGTACTAAACCGTTATAAGAAGCCACAAACAGCTCTCAAAGAGCTTAGTCTTCTGTTTATCTGATGTGATGTCCACTACAAATCTGTGTTGAGACTGGGTTGCCAAAGAGAAAAATTGCGAGGGCGAGATAGATAGCCTGGTTATGACAACATCGGTCCTGGCCCCGGCTGACGTCATAGCTGTCACGTGGGGCTCGCGTGACGATCACGGGACGACGGGTGACTGCTGCAGCCGACAGCGCTAACGTGTTTGTAATACTTTAAATACGACTGACTCGGGGCCGGATAGCCATCTAGAGGCACGTCTAGAAAATGCGACTATTGACGTAGGTACTCCTCATGTTTTCTGCCATCCTACAAAAAAGTAGTAGTTTTCTCGAGAGAATCACGCGTTCCCAATAGGCAGTTACCTACTTTGCTTTAAGGTTTATCCGCCTCTAATAGTAAAATTTAGTATTAATTAGCAAACCCATTATTACGAACCTCTGTTCTTTACATTATCATCATACCATCATGCCTGTATTCTCTCATTAGTTAGGCAGAATGTACTAAATCTAGCCCACCACAGGGTGCCGATTTATTTAGGTCCCATGTTATTAAGAGGCGAGTTGAGAGTCGGTTATTTATATATTCTTTATTGTACACCAAGGAACTAATATTTTACAGACATATAATTTGAAGACAATAGATATACAATGGGCGGCCTTATCGCGGTCGGCGATTTATTCCAGGTTACCATTAACATAGCAACATTCTGGAATTCATTTATTTTATTTTGGAAAACCAACAGCTATAAAATGGAGTAGAAAAAAAATACAATGTGTCATGAAGCCAATTAAAGGTTTTCACGGTTAGTGACAGACTTTAAATCAAAAATACTTAAGGGACCCTCAAGCAAGACAACTACAAGTTTAAGTAATAGTAAATTATCAAAAAACTTAAGGTTAAGCATCTATATCCTGAGGATAGACATCAGTCTATCCAAAAAGCCTGACAATCATGTCAGGCTTTTTGGGTTTCTGAGTACCACCAACGGTTGTCAAAGGTGGTCATATGACAACCGGGACCGACGGCTTTAAGTGATCTCCGAAGCACGGAGGGGTCTCAATGAGTCACCCATACTTACCACAGCTAACATATTGATTTCTGACATTTACGCGAATATTATACATTGAAATAAAACTACTTTTTACGGATTTTATCGCGTATATTGATATTATTATTAATCCCGACGTTTCGGACCCTTTACAGCGTCCATGGTCACGGGTAGACTGAGGTGGTGGGCGTCTTGATGATATAATTACTGACAGCTACCCTAAATTTTTTATTGTTACATGATCAATGACATTTATTACTAATTATTAATTGAACCATGACATAATAATTAAACCATGGACGCTGTAAAGGGTCCGAAACGTCGGGATTAATAATATCAATATACGCGATAAAATCCGTAAAAAGTAGTTTTATTACCACAGCTAGTTAACCTTTTGACCGCTACGTCAATAACCAAAATCTGTGTTCTCTACGCCTAGAGACAAATTCTAATATTTAATAATAGGCAAAAAAGAACACTATAACCATATTTTTTTATATTTATTATGAACTATAAAAAGTGGTATTTTTGACGTGCCATGCCGTCTTTGGGGTCGTGAGCAAGTTTTAATTTGACGACTATAGACGTCCGTGGCTGTCAAAGGATTAAGTGCAGCTAAACCTTTCAGATCTGTGCTGATCAGCGTAGTTTTTACTAGGCCACGAGCCCCTCAGAAAATACAAGTCAGAAAACAAAATACTAATGTCATACAAATAAAACAGCGACGACGTCTGTGGTCTAGTGGTTCGCGTGTCGGACTGCTGATTACGAGGTCGTGGGTTCCCACAGAACACAAATATTTATGTGATGAATATAATTGTTTGTGTTTGTCTGGATGTTTCTTATGTATTATATTAAGTGTGTATTTACAAAAAAAATATCTATATACAAGCTCTGCTTAGTTTGGGACTAGATCTTGCTGTGTAAAATTGTCCAAGAATATTTACTTTAAAAAAAAATAAACGTCACGATAAATACATACCTACTAGAACATATTATTTACCAGTATAATTAATTTTACACATGTCACAGATCCCTAATTACTTAGACATACATAATATTATATAGAAGTTAAGGAACTTGGCACATGAGTGCATATTTCTCATAAACAACTGGTTTTAACCGGTATTCTTGGCAGAATGTCACGACACGCCTCTGCCGGATCATATAACGTATTTAAATAACTTATAAACAGCTAAATTTGTTTGTTTTACTAATTTACTCTGTTGTCAGATCGTGTTTGAGTATTCAGTAAATTATGGCGAGTATATTGTAAAGAACTGAGAAAATTTGCTTCTTTTGTTAGTGGTCGCATTCCTGGGTTGGATTTCCAGGTCGAGCAATTATAGTGTCTAAGGTTTTTCTATGAAATCACTGTGTCATCTGTGTGAATCGGTATCAAAATCTTTGTATGAAAATGTTCCTAATTGCCGTTGTGTAACCATTTTCTTTTTGAGTCACAGGAAATAAGGGGCACGCCATGTCTACGTAAAAGTTATCAAACTTGTCATTTTGTGTAAATAATTGTTACGTCAACAATGAAGTCGACAAAACTTGTACAGGTCAAGCTATCCAAAACCGTAAAATATTCCCAAATAAATATAATTCCTTAGCATTTTTTTTTAAGTTCAAATTCCATCAAAGAAATTTGACAGATAGTGGTAGCTTGTTGTGATGTACAGATTGCCAGCACGGCAACCTATCCAAAACTGTCAAATTTTCCCAATTGAATATAAACCGTATCATATTTTATTAAAGTTGAAAATCTATCAAAGAAATCTGACAGATTGAGGTAGCTTGATGTCGTGGCCTCCGTACATAAAAAAATGGTTATGTCACCTGTTGACAGTTGACATAACTTGTAGATCTACGTCATCATGGGAAGCCTGTTGGTCATTATTAAGGTTCTTTGTGATTTCGCAGATTCAAAAAGGTCGCCCGATAACGAGAAAACATATACCCAGCGGTGCCCTTCCTACGCGGCATAAGGTCACGTGTTGACGTCACGGGTCTGAGGTCACGTTATCCCAAGAGGTGGGGGGTGTGACGCCAATAATCCCCCAGTAAGCAAGTCTTACTACCTATTACCAAATCACGGAGTTTATATAATTTAATTAGGGTAATCTGTTATTTTCTTTCAAAATCTGCAGGCTGTCGACGTCATGTAAATGATAAATGATATTTATTTCTGTATAAATAGATCTTTTAAAGACACTTTTACAAGTCAATATTTAACTTTTTTTTAAGCTAGATGGTTCCGGCATTTCCTAACTGACCTCTGAGAAGAAACGCCGAAACAAACTCAGAGAATCATAGAGAATGTAGAATTTTAAATCTAGCTAATCAATAAGGCCGTGATGCGCGCGCGCTGACGTCAGTGCATATTCGGACGGCAACCGGGTGCATTCGCCTTCCATTTACATTAATCATCATTTTTAGCTTAGCTTTCGATATCGAAATAAATCATTATTAGCAAGTGAATCTAATCTTTTAATAACTATCTTAGCAACCATTACCACTTAGGTCGCGACCCGTACTGTACGGGTAATAAATAAATAATACTGTATGTACGGGCCGTACATACAGTATTATTTATTTATTTTTATTTATTATTACTCAATTATAACGGCTGCAGGCCACTTACACTAATAAAGGGCTTAGAAAATTATACTTCAGGCACACTGATAAAATTATCTTTCATTCATGACAAAATATCACAATTTGTACTGGCCTCCAAGAGAGCGTTGAGCACAGTGAGAGAACGAGGTACAGGCGAGTTTCCACGCGCCACGGTTCGAAAGATTTTAAAGAAAAACCCTACACAAATTTAATAGTTTATGGCGTTAGGCTTCCCCCTATTGCATGGGACCTACAGAAGTGTTAGTTAGGTTTCCCGAAGTGTTAGTTAGGGTGTAGACTAACTAACACTTCGGGAAATACAGGCGTGATGGAATGCTAATAATGTTGTACCCTTAATTTTAAGAATTCCAGAATGTTGCTGTTTATCGTCGTGTACAGAGGCCAGCACGTCAAGCTACCACAATCTGTCAAATTTATTTGAGTGATTTTCAATTTTAAGACAAAACAATAAGGTTCATATTCAATTGGGAAAATTTGACAGTTTTGGATAGGTTTACCTGCTGGGGTCTGTACAATAAAGTTTATTTTATTCTATTCTGATGTTATTCATAATATTCAATGTAAAACTAACTAATAACTAACTAACTTTGTAATGTATAACTAACTATATTTATAGTAGGTACTTAGGTATACTTACAAAGCAGAAACAAAACTAAAAGCCCATTCAATGCCCACCATACATTGAGGATGTTGCTTAACTTTTTATTTGATTATTATGCCTAAGTAGGTACACTTTATTTTTGCAACAATATGTTGCTAACAGCAATCTCATTCATCAAACAATCCCTAACTGAACATTACTATAACCAAACATTAACTACACAGGGCTTCCATTCACAACGTAAAAGGTAAACAGTAGCGGCCTCGGCATTGCGGACTCTTGCGAATCGATACAGCCCACCGAATGTCAAGTTGAAGGGGGCAGAGGGTGGGGGCGAGGTGGCAGTGAGGGCGAATGACGTCAGACGCCCACGCGACTCCCGCTGAAGCAGGGCGTGGAGTTAGGGTGCGGATGGAGTGAAAGCGAAGCTCGAGATAATAGTTCGCCTGTGTATGAATCTACGTAAGAAGAAGTTTAGTGTTTATTTGTAGAGCGAATGGACAGTTTTAGTTGAGAGCATCTTTCAGGGTTTAGATGGAGATTTTGCCAGCAGCTTTTAAACCGTAACACATAATGGTCGTTGGCGTGACCTATAAGGTTCTGTATACGTACTAAGCGGAGAAAGAGACCTCATGTAAATGAGAAACCCAGCAATGTAACTTGGCAGGTAAACTTTAAAAACAAAAAATATGAACGGTACGCTGCTGGCCTAGTTATACTTAGACCTCATTCCAGTCCAGGCGTTTTTTTTTTATACCAGTAAGTAATACGGCCCACCTGATTGTAAGCGGTTACCGTAGCCTATAGACGCTTGTGACACTAGGGGTATCACTTTCGCGTTGCCGACCCCTAAAAAGAAAGAGGAATCGTCAAAGTCCTCCCACTGCCAACGCGTTTCCTCGCGGAGCACTGACAACCTTGCTCACCGTAAGGAACACAACACAGCTCAAAGCAGTGTTATTTCACTTCAATTTTCTGCAAGGCGGAGGTACTTCGCCAGGCCTTTTTAATTATTACATTCTTATGCAGATTAATTGCCAGTACTACTACCACACCTCGCCTTTTGCAAGAATTTCATGAGTCTTTCTGGTTTTCAAAGGTATCGCTAAGACTGGCGCACATGCCTCCTAACCTTAAACTGTAGAACCACAAGAGTTTTGCTTGACAATGTATAATACCGCGATATTTGAACTAAGCCAGCCTTGAGTTTAATAATAGACTTTATTATTAGAAGATAAAATATACTTTCCATGAAATGTGTGCCTTTTTTAGACTATAAGAGAAAAATAATCAAATATTTTTTGGATATATGTAGAACGTTATTTTCCTGTTATAATTTTGCTTTATGGCTAGACGTTGTCTTCGTACCGACACAATATTAGGCTAGCCTTAGGAATCCTTTTCCAAATATGGAAAATCTATTTGGATATTTGTGGAACGGGAGGCTTATACCAGACCAGTTGGATAACTGTGGCTCTCATCCACCACAATCGATCGCTCTTTAACAAAAACTTATGTAGCAATGTACCTACCTAATAAATTAATTCTAAATTTAAAAATCTAACTGTAATTTGTTCACATTTCCGAACCCCCTTTTTTAATTTAACGATTGTTTGTTGTGTGGGTAGCTTTACATGATTTCACGTAATAAAATATCCAGTTGTCAGTCTAGTCATTGGGGTGTAGTTGTCAAGTGTGTGTGTAGAGGTCATGTGCATGGACCCCATGGACTGCTTGAACTAACTTAGTGAATGTGTTGATAGTGTGGCGAATGTGTTGATAGTGTGGCGAATGTGTTGATAGTGTGGCGAATGTGTTGATAGTGTGGTGAATGTGTTGACAGTGGACAGTGGAGGCGGCGTTTAGCGGTAAGTCGAAGCATGACTTGATTGTAATTGAATCGTATCGTTTACCATACTCACTATTTTTGCAAGCGTTGCAAATTTGTGTCGCGTGAGGCTGATCAACCTACCCCCGGAGGCGAGGTCGGTCGGGGCGGCAACAGGGACATTTTGCTCTGTGCTAGGAGTTTCCGTTCAAACCGGCGTCTTTTGTTGCAAAGTAGAACGTATCTTGGAGAACATTTTGTTAAAAACAGATATTTCTCTAGTGGTGATTCACAGATTTCTCGTTTCTGCATTTATATTCTACCTAGATTAGTGTTACAAGTTGGGAACAAATGCGGACGGATTTATCATGTACCTAATTTCTTTTTGACATAATATTCGAAAGAAGAATTAAAGGTCAATGACCTCGATTTGACCACAAACAAAATAATTTGCGTAAATGCAGATATAAGAAAAAGCTTTTATATATACCTACATAAATATCGTAACTGGAGCATAATTTATAAATATTAAATTGGTACATAATTTATTATAATTGATGTTTATAATGTTTTTTTTTCAATAATTATGTTTAGATAATTTGAAGACCACCTTGCACTACCTATCTAAAAATTTGTTTGTAACGATTATCGAGTGGTGTTCGCTCTGCGAACTCTGATCTTCAGAAATCCAATAGGTACCTACTTACTGACGTGTAGTCATCTTATAGGCTCGAAACTGCACATTAGCATAGTTATTTATGATAATTGTAACCGAATTTATTTTTGAAGTTTCCTGCATAAAAATCGAATCTCATGATTTTGAACAAAGTCTAGTCTTAGTCTTGAATTTTGTCAACATGTTAATTAAATATTTGGAAGAATAGGTACCCAGTGAGCAAGAATATAATGTTTAAGTAACGTTGGGACTAAAAAGTAACAACCTAACACACTTGTGGAATAAAAAATAACTTTTTTTGTTATTGTTTCAAATTATCACATTTTAAATTATCCAGCGCCTGGCATAAATATTAGAGACATTAGTTGCTTAAGTTAAACTTATACCGTTTACTTTTGCTGGGGATTTTAGTATCCAGCTAACTTGGGGGTACAGCGGCCAGCACATCAAGCTACCATAATTTATCAAATTTCTTTTCAAATTTAATACAAAACAATAAGGTGCATATTCCATTGGGAAAATTTGACAGTTTTGGATAGCTTGACTTGCTGGCGTCTGTAGATACATTGGTAAATATTTCTACCTATTCGTTTAAAACAGGCGTAATAGTAAATAATAATAGTAGTTTATTTATGTATGTGTGGTATGAAATATAGCATATAACTATAGAAATAAATAATTAATGGCGTGTTCCTCTCTCCTATGTTTCCGTTCTTTACACATGATTGATACCATAAACTATATATACTCTTAACATGAGTTGAGTATATATTTTTATGTTGGTATATCAAATCTGACAGGCGTCTTATACGATTTTATTGAAATGGCACACTTCAATATAAGAGAAAGAGTAGACAATAAAGAAAATATCTCGACTCTCTTCGTATATAAAAAAAGATTTCAGTGATTTTTATTTATTAAAACGTAGACATTTTCCCTTGTGAAATCCTGAATTTCAGCGATGTTTTATTTCTGCGAGGGAGTTTTTAGGCGATAAGGTGTAAGCGATGAGCGATTTCATTTTATGTCGTGGTTTGTACTTGTAAATGTAAAATGATTGCGCAAAGAATACTGTGTAGTGGAGGTTTCAACATTATTCGTTATTCTTTGTCTCTGTACAAAAATAAAACATTTTTTTTTTACTTTTTTTTTTTAAATTCTACTAAGGTGGCAAACAAGCATACGGCCCACCTGATGGTAAGCGGTTACCGTAACCTATAGACGCTTGCAACACCAGGAATATCACTTGCGCGTTGCCGACCCTGTATTGAAAGAGGAATAGTTGGGTTGGCAGTATAAGGCTCAAAGTCCCCCCACTGCCAACACAACGTTTCCACGTGGAGCACTGGCAAACTTGCTCACCGTAAGAACGCAACTCATCTCAAAGCAGTGTTATTTTACTATTTTCTACAATACTTCCAGTCTAACGATATCGGTAGTACCCAGAAATTGAGGTGCGGAGGTCTAATGGCAGTCTCTTCGTGTAAAATACTGATATTAAGCCGCATATGGTTAGTCTGGAAGCCGACCACAACACCCCAAGGCCCCAGCCCTACTGAATGCTGTCAGTATTTCAGGAGGTTAGTGAACGATAGGAGAGTATGGAAAACCTAGTTCCAAAAATTACCACTAGAGGCGTTATGAAGATTTTCCATACAAAATATTTGACTCACTTCATGCTTACGAATGCGAACACGGTCGACTTTGCTTCAGAGTTGATCCCAAACGTCGTACGACGTGTTAACACCGATAATCGGTTTTCATCAATACCATCCTCTATTTATTCGTGTGGGTTTTTTTTAAATTATAGTTATATGATTGTGTTCTCTTGTAGCTAAATCAAAATACTCGCATCTCTTCTAACTTAGATCCTCACCGCGGATTTATCGACCAGGTGTAAGCATGAATGGCGTTGACGTCACTTGCTCCGTTGGGGTGGGGAGAGGGGGGTTGGCAATGCCGGGGTACAGCCTTGAACTTGCTGTATCGATTCAGCAGAACCCTGCACTTGAACGACACTGAACGGGGTCCGCGTTCGTTCATTCGTTCGGTCGGGGAGATGGGAGACGCGTTTCATAATTTCAATGTTTTTTTTTTTACATTTGAATGGGAAATAGTAAAACAGACGTAGGTAGGTTGGTAACGTCATTCAGGGCGTCTACCTGTGTTCTAAAAATATAATAGGTACTTACATCGGGATAGTTTTAGCGGGGACATGGCCACGGTGATCGAAAAATCTCACCTTTGACATTTAGGGGCAGAGCCTAAATACCCTAAATCGTCATATACTTACTAGATATTTCTGGATTTTGCAGAGGATTATAACAGGAAGATCTTTACTTTTTATTATAGTGTGGAAAATCGTCATTGACTGCTACTGGTCGGGCCAGGTCGAGTAGTGTTACTGGGTTTTCTAGGAAATTCTCAGTAGCAGCTCGTAGTTTGAATTGGACTGGTGTTACCTCCCGCAGTCGACACTTCCTGCTTCTGGTCATATACTAACTTTATGCTCATGGTTAATTTTGTCAAAGCCTCAATAATAATTCATAATATATCATCTGTAGTGATTTGTAAACGTCATCTCCCACTAAAATAAATACATAAATTATTTTCAAACTGTGTCACCCGATGAGCAACACTGAGGAAGATAATATAATAATATCCCATTGCTTCATCGTCATTCGCCCTACCCTGTGGGAGCGTTCGTCATGTCATTCGTCAGCCGATGACGGCGAACGCGTCATACTGGCGGCGTCATGACAAATTCGACGTCACTCGATAAGATACGCCGAAAAGGGAAACACGAGGGATTGTTGTTTTGTTTTTATTAGTTATCTACTACTGTCTCATTATTCTAGTGGTTGTAATATCTGCTACGCTACAGGTCCTGGTTTCGATACCCAGTTAGAGTAATACTTTTGGGTTTTTTTATTAAATTCTCAGTAAGTATTTTATTATTATATATTTGCGGTTTTAATATCACTGTGACCATAGTCGGTCTATTGTGATCGCTACTCATTGAGTTAGAGTTCACCACTAAACCCTGCCGCTGCTATAAACTGCAGGATTTTCTTAGGGGTGAGCTCCTTTATTTCATCTGGGCTTACGATGTGTTTGCTTAGATGAGTACTTATTGGGCTTGTGTATTATGGACACGCATTCCCGAGAAATAGAAGTCCTTACAATGCAGGTCTTCGTGTCATTCAGCTTCAGTTCTTAGTAATAGCTCTAAGTTTGGATTTGTAACCGGTTAATGGTAACAGGCGTGCCCCTGTTGGTGGTACATTAGTACATCTCTGCCTTACCCTTCGGGAAAAACATGCGCGATGGTATATGTCTGCTAGTGTAGTAGGTTATAGCAAATGCGGCTTCAGGCTCGGTTCTGGTTTAGGGATTCCAGGGTATAAAAGTGTTATTGAGCTTTTCATAGGAATGTAATGAAATGAAATTTAATTTTTCACTCAAAATAGAGTACCTACTTTATTAAGGTGTTAATGTACCTATTCTGTTCTTGATTAAACTTTAAGAATTACAATATTATTATATTACATTGTTATAAAATATTTACAATTAAGTCAAATGTCAAATAGTTAAATTAATCAAATGTTTACAAATAAGAAAAAAATAGTGAGATAGTTAGAAAAAACATTAATTTTCTGTTAGGTTAATATCTCAGTAATGTCCAATAATTAAGAAAGAAAGGAAGAAAATAACGTTTATTTAAAACAAATTGAAATGCCAATGTCATTGTTATTCATCAGGCATGCACGCGCGGGGCATACATAAATCATGAACGAGACATAATACAAGATATGTATATCTAAAATTAGTGATTTAAAAGTGAAAATCACTTGTGTTTTGAAACATAATTTATTGCCAATTCATAGCGGCATGATTGTCCTAATTTATTTCCTCAAAATAGTCTGTTTACACATCGATATCATAGTAGTGACTCATTTATTACAATTTAATTAAACAATTCATTGAATAGTGTCGTTTAAAAGTTAATTTACATTATACTAGCTGTTGCCGCGGATTCAACCGCATCTCAAATATTTTTTTTTAAACAAAAGGTACCCTATGTCCCTTTCTAAGGTCTACTCTATCTCTGTACCAAAGCGGTTCGAACCCTTGTGTGGAAGCTGGCATTATATCGGACCCGCCGCCATTTTGTGTTTTTTTTCATAATCGCGACGCACGATGAATCCATTATAAACGGCAACGTAGGCAGTGTAATTACTGGGAATTTTACTCCTTAACACTCTTGGCAGAGTGGTCGTGGTCAGGGTTTGTAGCTCAACAATCCTTTTTTTTTTCGGGTGGGGAAATGCTCCTAATGCATGCCGCCTTACTCGGGGATGCGGGACGGTTATATATCGGGCTCTCTGGCCGGGTGGCCAGTATGCCGAATAAAACCACCACCACCTTCCGCTATTGGTGGGATCACGGGAATCGCTCTCGCATGATCCACGTTCCCACCGCAGACGTCCATTGATTGACCCTCCCGGAGGGCCAAGTGCAATGGGCGACTGACGACCCCGAGTCCGTCGCCCAAGGCCCTGTGATATGTGCCCCCCCCTCTTCTGTAGGCTGCTGTTGCCGCTTACCATCAGGCGGCTTGTATACTTGTTTGTCATCTTAACAATAATAAAAACATTCCTTAAAATGCTGGTAATGACGATATTTTTTAAAATTATCAAACTGAGTATGATTAACTTAAATATGACGCATTGAAAAGATTATTCAATTTATTCAAATTAATTATAAAAACATAATCTTAGACTTAGTTTTCGCACACGGTGTGCTATTATAATATTTTTTATCACAAATTCTGAGGCATGCGCGCGCGCCGATAGCGTTGCGCACGTCGCCGCTGTCACGTAGGCGCAGCCCTTCGTAACCGCGCCTTGAATAATTGTCTGTACGGATGTTTGAGATAAAGGAAGTTAGTCAATCATAATCTAAACTAATATTATAAAGAGGAAAAATTTGATTGTTTGTTTGTTTGCATTGAATAGGCTCCGAAACTATTGGGGGTTTACTCCCTAAGCACGAAGTCTGCAGTTTCGACCTTAGTTACGGGCGTTTCCTACTCCATATCACCTACGGACGGATGATTCGTTCGGGGCTCGAATTAAGAATGAATGACAACACAATTTGACAGTTGTCCCTATATGCTCTCGATGTGTTTTTACCCGTTCGAAAAATTTAATTCGTCACTTGTTTTATCGGACTCCGAAGTTTCGGAGAACTTTCGAACGGCTCGTAACTTCATTGACGGAGATAGGGAGTAGACCATCGGGACTGATTAAAAAAAATCTTTTATTGTTGGGAAGCTGCACTATCCCCGGGTGACATAGGCTATATTGCATTTTCAAAATAATTAGGGATCCTTACTAAAACTCCAATAATGTAACCCAAGGTGTTAAAATATAGAGTTCCGCGATCACATATCCACCCGTGCAAAGCCGGGACGGGCCGCTAGTAATAAAGTAGTAGGTAGTATTTGGGTTTATGTGATGTATAATTTAAGCATTGTAAATCAATGTATCTGATAAAAAAAAAGTAACTAAATATTGTTAAGAATAATGACAAGCTGCCTCATTAATCTAGTGTTCGTAAGCGTGACTACTACGAGATCCAATGTTCGATTCCCAGATCAAGCAGTGTTAATTTTTTTTTTTGTGAAATTCTTAGTAGCAGCTGAAACTTTGGATTTGTTCCCGTAAATGGCAATAGGCTCGCCCTTTGTTACATGAGACCTAAACATACCGGCGAACAGTGAATGTTTGGACATCAGTATGTATACATCTCTGCCTGTTTCCGATTGTGGAATGCGTTATCAGTTACAATAAGACGCGCACAATCTTTGCCGTCGTTTAAAAAGCTCCTAAAAAAGCACTACTTCGGACAACAACAGCGATTGACTTAGTATGTGTTAATAATTATATATAGTTTATATATTTATATGTATGTATTTACTTTTATATCTATTTATGTAGTTTATTATTAGTTTTATTTTTATTTTAAAAGTGACCTGTTTTGTACACGTATCTCCTATCATCCGTTATCTTGTCCAGTGTATTCATTTCGCTTTGGTTGCCTGGAAGAAATCACTTTATGTGATAAGGCCGCCCATTGTACATTTGTTGTTAGATATAATTTGATTTTTGTTTGGTTTCTATTTCTGGTGTACAGACGCCAGCAGGTCAAGCTATCCAAAACTGTCAATTTTTCCCAATTGAATATGAACCTTATTGCTCTGTATTAAAGTTGAATATCTATCAAATAAATTTGGCAGATTGTGGTAGCTTGATGTGCTGACCTCTGTACAATAAAGAGTATAATAAATAATAATAAATAAATAAATAATCCTTAGGAGAATACAGAATAAATATTCATAAATATTCATAAGTAAATATTCATAAATATTCTCGGACAATTTTACACAGCACCAAAACTAAGCAGAGCTTTTACTGTGGGTACTATGGATATACTTTATACTTTTTTTGTAAATACATACCTACCTACTTATAAAACATAATATAATCTAAGAATATTCAGGATAAAAAATAATATTATCGAAAGAGGTTTGGCTTACAGCCGCTAAGGTCATGGGATAGAGGTCACAGAGATAAAGCCACACCTTTGACATGTAGTTCATTCAAAAACTTCAATTGATATTGTATACATACAATACAATAATTATTTAAATATTTGTCCTTTTACACAGTACCGTCTAGTCTTACACAGATGGTAGATGGGTTCTCCCCGTCACGATGGGTGAATGGATATACTTAATACTTCTTTTTGTAAATACATACTTTTAATAGGTATTAAAAGAAACACGCAGATATTTATTTATGTTTATCACGTAAATAATTTGTGTCCCGAGTCTTGCAAGAATCCAACGCCATACTAAACCATAGACGTAGTCAGATTACGGGAAAATTATTATACTTATTAAAGAAAGGAAACACTTATGGAAATTCCCAGCAGTCGTACCATCAGACCTCCGGAACTCAATTTAAGGCAATCGAGCAATCCGCTCACCTGATGGTAAGTGATCACCGCCGCCCATTGACACCCACAACACCAGAGGGGTTGCAAGTGCGTTACCGGCCTTTGAGATAAGAATAGACCCCCTTCTTGAAGGTTGCCATGTCGTACCGGATCGGAAATATCTATAAGTAATTACCCTTTTTTTATAGTACGGAAAATCCTCATGCATCCTCCGCCACCCGGGGAGGTGGCAGGGTATGTCAGACTCGTACCGACTAAAAACCGCACTTGTCTTCACCTGCCATATAGTCATGGCCATGGGATCCGCGAAATTCGATCGCCACGACTATGACGGGATAAGTAATTAGCTTACGTAATTATCTCTACCACCGAATAGATTAATTATTATTAAAATCAGGTCACGCGCATACGTCGTGCATCAAATCTCTAGTTCAGGAGCTAATCGGACAACCGTGATAAAATGCACGTGATAAAATCCGTTCGTAATCCTAAAACATGAATATCACTTACCAAGTAGCCGAATAAAAATAGGGTAACAGATATTGTTATAAAAATTTCCCACGACGGCTATTATCAATCTTAAGCGATATATATCTCTTGGTTTGTTTCACAGCAATACATTGACGCAATATTGTGATAATTTTATCTGTAATACCACCTGATATTTTATCGTCTTGTGTGTAAAGATAAAGAATGTTCTAGTTAAAAGTGGTTTCAAAGACATGCCATTTGAACATAATAATATTGAGTCATTTTCGCTCAATTCGTTATGTAAAGGATGTGGTCAGAATCCTAATGTATATTATGATTCATTTTTCTGTCTTTTAGGATCTATCGGGAATGAATACTTATTCTTACTTGCATTATCATGCAGTCTACTGGCAATAATTAAAGGATGTCACCAAAATCAAGGTTTTCATACATATATTTCAACGTGTGACTAATCTCGAGGACGATGCACTTCGTATAATTATGATAGAACTTCACGTACAGGTAAGTTCGTTTAATCATTAATAATTAAAGGATGTCACCAAAATCTGCCCAAATGATGTACCTACCGAGGGAACACTTATTGGAAAAAATACCTTATTACGCCGGTTAAAACTCTTTTTTTATGCTCACTAGGGGGTGAGAAAAAATAATTTTAAATTTGAAAAAAGCGCACGCCATTTTGCACATTCGTATCAGTTTCATAATGTTTTTAATGTAACAAACTGTCAACTTGATAGCTATCTGCTGTCAGTGTCAGTTTTGGAATGACAAACGCACGCCATTTTGGCACATTATTAACAGTTTCATAGTGATTTCATAGTAAAAACTGTCAACTTGACAGCTGTCATGTACCTCGGGTACAAATTTGGGCTGTTTTATGGTCTTTTGATGACCTCCTTTAAATTAGTTTTAGAAGCTGATAGTGAAAACTCAACAATCGACTTAATCTGAGTAGCAGCTCGAGTTTGGACTTGGCAATAGGCTCACCCCCTATTACATGGGACCTAAACATACTGGCGAGCTGTGGGTATATATTGGTACACATCTGACGAACCCCGAAGGGTTCCCGAAGGGAATACAGGCGTTATGGTATGTCTCATTGTACAGCGCATAGGTACAAATGTGGTGGAGTGTTATATATTATTAAACCATTTTTAATGGGCGTTAAGGCGAATAATAGGTACTCACTGTAGATCAGCGCCAAAAACACGATATCTGCGTGGATCGATATCAGGGGATTACGCGACTCCTGCGCAAGTGTGGGAGCGGCACCGTATCTACCTTATCAGCTAACCAGCTGGAGTGTCACCGAGCACGTGACTTATATCCGTGTATAGCTGAGGTTACGAGTAACAAATTAATGTACAGTTATGTTTTTTTTTTATAATTCGTTAATCACTAATCAATCACAATACCTATTAAGTTGATCACTAGTAGAAGGTACTTATATAAGACCTGAAAGCAGTGACATTTTCAAATATTTGTTTTCATTATCATCATACACTTTCACAAATTAAATTTTCACAAGTTAAATTTAAAGACTTAAATTCAGAATGTGAAGGCATAATTCGACATGGCGGGTAGGTATCACGGTGGCTTAGTGATCATAGCTGGTAACCAGAAGACGCAGATTCGAATCCTGCCCGCGGTTGAATTTTACCTTTGCTTAATAACTGTCAAATTTCTCCAGATGATTTTAAACCTTACTTATAATGTTGGTTAAGTTCAAAAGCGAATGAAAAAATTGTTTTTAGTATACTCAGTGACTATCAGGCTACCCAAAACTGTCAAATTTTCCCAATTGGAAATGAACCTTACATTTTTGTACTAAAGTTGAAAATAATAATAATAATAATACTTTAGGGACATTTTACACAACACCATCTAGTCCCAAACTAAGCAGAACTTGTACTATAGGTACTAGACAATGGATATAATACTTATATACTTTTTTTTTTGTAAATACATACTCATAATACATAAGAAACACCCAGACAAACACAAATACTCATGTTATAACCACACAAATATTTGTGTCCTGTGGGAATCGAACCCACGACCCCATGATCAGCAGTACTCGAACCGCTAGACCACAGAGGTCAAAATCTATCAAAGACATTTGACAGGTTGGGGTAGCTTGACGTGTGGCCTCTGTACATTGACATTAAAAAAAAAACATGCACTATCTATACAGTACGTCATATCATAGCTATGTAGATAACATTTCATGCAATTAAATTAAAAATATATGTAGCTAAAAGTGGTATTCATTCACACACTCATTAACCTTTTACCGCCACGTCAATAACGAAAATCCGTGTTCTCTACGCCAAGCGACAAATTCTAATATTGAATAATAGGTAAAAAAATAATAATTGTATATTGAACTACAATAAAAGTATCCAAGCCAAAACCAATAATAAAAAAAGTGGTATTTATGTTGTATATTGAACTTAATGTGGCAATAATTATAATTATGTAATTTAATTAGATAGTGTCAGATCATCATCCTTTGCTAGTTTATCTCATAATTACAGAAAAAGGGAGAGAGAGCCCTCTCTCTAATACTGCCAAAATTTTTTTTATAGCCTATTTAGTTTCCCACTACTGGGCAAAGGCCTCCCCTTTTGCCCCTGCTGCCAACATTAATAATAAATAAATAAATAATAATAAATATTCTTGGAAAAATGTACACAGCACCATCTAGTCCCAAACTAAGCAGAGCTTGTACTATGGGTACTAGACAATGGATATAATACTTATATGTATACATTCTTTTTTGTAAATACATACTTATAATAAATAACAAACACACAGAAAAACACAAACACATAAATATTTAACAGTCCGACACGCGAACCACTAGACCAAAGACGTCGTCTTGATGTCGACGTTTGAGAGAGAATTCTCTTTTTCCCTGCTCTCTACTCTACGTCTTGTTCCTGCGATCAAATATCATGCTCGTCCGACGCTTTTATTATTATTACACTTCTAATTATAATTTTAATTATTCTACATCCTAATTTATACTCTACTCTTGGGCTTGTCAAATTTGATTGGAAATATGTTTTAGGTGGCATTTTCTTTATGAAGGTTTTTTTTTTTATTTATTTATTCAGTAACAATAAAAAATTGTGTGTGAAATTCCTATACAAAGATACAGAGAAAAAGCAAACAAACAAAGCTTATACAGTAAGAAAAAAGGAAATTATAACATGTAACAGATTAATATCTATTATAAAATAATTAATTGGATATTCAAAAATTAAATATAGTAAAGTCAACTAATAATAATAAGAATCACCTAAATTACGAATCATTAATAGAAAATACAAATTAAAATATCAGAGTTTACAAAAAAAAAATAAAAATTCAGATCTAAAGACAATACAATTAAAATATCAAGATTAACTAAATAAAAGCATTAAGACGGACATAGTGAATTAAAATGTCAAGATTCCTCTTAAAACTAAACAATAAGAAGACACAGCATGCACACTGTCAAACATTAAAATTCATCAAGAGAGTAGAGACACTTATCTAACAGGTAGGCTTGAAGCTTTATCTTAAATGCGGATGTGTAGATTATGCTTTTTAGATATATTGGTAATTTATTAAATATTTGCACTGCTTGATATTGCGGACTGTGCTTAACAATATTCAAACAAGGACTTATTATACTGCTTAAGTCCTTCCTGCGGGTACTCTCCCTAACCTGTCTTTCCTCATATGTCTCATATTCATGGAGATGTTTCTTAAGGTTAGTAAGAAGTACTAGCACGTAGAGACTAGGTACTGTTAAAATTTTTAGAATCAGAAAATGTGGACGACAACTCTCTGGCTGTGAAATCCGCACGATGGTACGTATGGCTCTTTTTTGAAGAATAAAAGCTCTTTGGCAGTTATAATTGTAGCTGTTCCCCCAAAATTGTATGCTATATCTTAATTTAGATTCAACTAACGCGTGGTATACTATTTTTAACTGTTTTACGTCAATTTCATCTCGAAGGGTTCTTAATGCATAACACGCTGATGATATAGTTGCGTCTATCGTGGCTAACTCTTTTTTCCAATTTAAACACTCATCCAAGTGCACGCCTAAGAATTTCGCCTCACTCACAAGTTCTAGTTTGTCGTCATTTAATGCAACTTCCATGGTATCTTTGTTACGAGCAGTTGTTTTAAATAAAACTACTTTTGTTTTAGAGCTATTAATTTGAAGTTTATTCAAAGTGAACCATGAGTAAAGGTACTTCAGTGCTTTATTTACTTTTTCCGTTAATTGTTTTATGTCATTAGCTGCAATAATGGCGTTCGTGTCGTCCGCAAAGACCACAAGTTGTACATCTGGCAGAGCTTCATTAATATAGTGAATTAAATCGTTGGTGAACAGTAAAAACAATATGGGACCCAAGATTGATCCTTGAGGAACACCAGCACATATATTAAAAAAAGATGACTTATGGGTTTGACTCTGACCATCCTGTGTATCACTAATTTCTACAAACATTTTTCGGTTTTTTAGGTAGGAAGAGAACAGTTGCAAAGCTTTTCCTCTCACGCCATAGTGATTTAATTTATCAAGTAACAAATTATGATCAACCGTGTCAAATGCTGAGCTCAAGTCCAGAAATACTCCTGCCACTCTCACTTTATTATTAAGTTTGCATAACACGTCATTAACTAGAGTATAAATAGCATCCCCCGTGCTAACACCTTTTTGATAACCAAATTGCCTTCTATGCAATACTTTATTTAAATTAAGATGCAACAAGAGTCTAGATTTAATTATTTTTTCGAAGATCTTAGAAATTATTGGCAGCAAGGAGATTGGTCTGTAATTTTTTGGATCAGATTTAGTGCCTTTTTTGTGGATTGGTATGATCTTGGCAACTTTTAGCTGTTCTGGGAATATTCCTTCGTCAATACATTTATTAAACAGACACGAGAGTGGCTCAGCAAGCATATTTAAATTATCTCTAATGACAGATATAGGGATTTCATCGTGGCCACAAGAACGTTTATTACCCATTTTTCGGACTATGTTACAAATTTCATTAGGCGTTGTAGGCGTAAAAACTTTGGAGGTTGCAGGTCTCTATAATAAAGCAGCTTAGATTTTGTTTAAATGTGTTGCTTTCATTTGATTAATCAATGATTAACAGTTGACTTAGCAGATTGAGCGAATCGATAAAGGATAAGTTAGGGTAAAACCCATGTTGTAAATATTAATATGTGTTCATATTATGAAATCAGTTAAAAAGCATTTTTTTATAAAACCGCTACACTTGAGGAACAAAAATATGAGATTTTCCATGTGTTCAAATGTACAGAGGCCAGCACATCAAGCTACCACAATCTGTCAAAATTCTTCGATAAATTTTCAACTTTAATGCAAAAATATAAGGTTCATATTCAATTGGGAAAATTTGACAGTTTTGGATAGCTTGACCTGCTGGCGTCTGTACACTGACTAACCTCCTGGTTCCCTACGGCGACTAAAGGGGTTTGAACCTTTTTGTATGACTAATGATTGTTGTTGTACTCATATGTCGATCTTTCCCTCCAAATATCTCGGTAACGTGACATTTTGGGGTACTGATATTTTTTGTTCGTGTATGTCTCCTCTATCCACACATAACACTATCACAGTGCGCCGTGATTTCGAAAAAAAAATGAAAATGGCGGGCGGGTCGATATGCCGGATAGGTTCTATCCACTTTGTTTATTTATTTTGGAGATTCTCTCCTTCCTTACCAATTATAATTGTTATTAGTCTGTAACTAATAACAATTATTGGTAAGGAAGGAGTTGGCCAAAAATTTGGAATAATAAGCTTTCATATGTTTTAAATCATAGTACCTATGTATGGTAACAGAGAAGTACTTAAAGTTAAAGAGAAGAAGGTAAGAACAAGAAGGAAAATAAGTAGGTATTATTAAACTTATAATATTAAGGAGCCATTGTGGTGCGTGCGGTCTTTTTCAAAATAAAATTTATTCAGTAATTTTCTGATTGCATTAGATCTAGTTGTAAACAGGTCTATGTCCAAAGGTAGATTGTTGTAACTAACTGCGCTACGTAGAATGAAGGTGTTTTGTACCTAAACGCACTCGAGTGTGTACATGTATGCTCGATACGCTCTAGCCTCGCGTGTGTACTACCAATACTCTTTTCCACAAGTAGTTGGCAAATCCCAAGAGTGGGCCAACTTGTGTGAGAATACTACTGATGTAGGACGCAGAATCGAGGCCACAGATTCAGTAGCCCAGGGATTAGGTTATGTAATTATATTAATACAGTTTCGACAGTCATAGAGCGAATTAATAAGCGACATTGTTGTTGATATTTCATTAGAGCCTAAATACATTATTAATATAATTAGAGCTCAGTAAATAACCACGATAATTGTGGCAACAGTGGTGTTCTTAAAGGTGCAGATTTCAATAAGTGGAGCATGGTCTGGTCAGGGGGACCGCACTCTAACTCGTTAACGGGAGGATCTATGATACTTGAGTGCACAGTCGGTTGAGTGCTTTCCATAAAGTCTGTCGGGGCTGGTCAGCTCTTACTGTCAATGGCAACCTCTTTTTTTTCTGTTTATTATGCTAGATTAATTTAATAGTACACATCAAACTGCAGTGTTCTCATGAACTATTCAGATTTAGACTGTAATACTGAACACTGTAATCATGTTTTTTTTGTTGAAATCAGTGTCTATGGAGTTTCTTGTCAGTTCTTCTCCATAAGACCCACTTTTTGGAACCGTGCAACTAGTTTTGACTTTTCAAAAGTGCTATGTTAATGGTCTAATTGAAATAAAATATTTGACATTGACTTCGAAAGGCTACTGCAGGTCAGACTCACTGCTAAGAAAGAAAGAATAAGAAAAAAGAAAAGATTTTTTGTCTGACAGTCAAAATACAAGACAAAATAACCATAAAAAGTTTTTAACAAAAAAATTAAACCGCCAAAAAACTGAAAAGCAAAAAATAATAAACGTTTCTTATTTAACCTTAATAACTAAGTTCTTGAAGTTCTTAAACTAATGTAAATAAATATTCCTTTTTATTTTGACTTCTATTTAGATCGGTAGATGTCCCATTTAACCGTCCACTTTCTTCCGCTGCCAGCAGTTATTACTATAAGTACCTACACAATAAAAAAAATTACATGACATTTTAAAAGAATTCTTTAATTGAGGAAACTGCTTCATTAGTCTCCTGGTTCTCAGCGCATATACCAAGGTCCGGGATTCGATTCCCAGGTCGAGCAAAGTGTTATTGGGTTTTTCTATGAAATTCTCAGAATTTGGCTCGCCTTCTATTACATGGGATCTTAACCAACCGGTGAAATGTGGGTGCATATTGGTACACCTCTGTATAACCCTTAGGGGGAAACAGGCGTGATGATATTTTATGCTAATTTTAGTAATTCTATTTTAATCTTTGCAAAAAAATTAAATTTTGTTGATAAAATCCGCGACACAATCAGATATTATATATCAATCAACCTTGTCCGTGAAAATCAATCGAAAGTCACGCATTGGCCACGCATCGTACGATACATAGTGTCGTGATAATAATTGTGTATACATTAGAGTCCTGGGGAGGTTATCTTGAAGATATTCAAGGGATATTGTAATCATAGCTGCGACAAGCTTGATACCACACAAACGTAACGCTGTAAATATTGTAATATTACGAATTACTGTTCGTTGTAAGAATATCACACTACTGCTACACTACGTCAGCAGTTATAATTATGTGAAATTAATGAATATATTAAGTACTATTATTTTGTTAGATTAATAAATAAACAGATAAATAGATATTTAACTATATGTTTAAGTAATAGAATAATGTAATATTAATATAGGTCTCTATATTGCAATGCTTATAAAAAACTGCTAACTAATGAGTACATATCATTACAATGGTAACACCAATATAAATCCTTTGTCTTTGAATTCAAATGTCGAGTGAATTTTCGAATATTATAATTATTCTGGATCTGGACCTATTTATGTTATTGATTACTAGCTGAACCCGCAAACGTTGTTTTGCCATAAAAAAAAAAATTTTGGGGTATGAAAAATAGATGTTGGCCTATTCTCAGACCTCCCCGATAAGCACAAAAAATTTCATCAAAATCGGTCAAGCCGTTTCGGAGGAGTATGGCAACGAAAACTGTGACACGAGAATTTTATATATTAGATTCGCTACATTTTATGTAACGACTTATAATGTATTGGATAGAATGTAAAAACATAAGCAGTGTTCAGTAGGAACATTTTCAGCCTAAAATATTGGTTAAGCTACTTAGATGCTTTAAATCTTTATGAAACTTCTGCCCGCGACTTTGTCTTCGTGGATTTTACGATAGAAAGTATTGTTATAGTTTTCTAAAAAATTTCAATTTCCTGCGCATTTTTTTTTCGTAAAAACTTTCTATAAATCATTAAGAAAACTTAAAAAAAGAGATAAATAAAGTCGTTTTGTAGTTATGGTGTGACTAAGGGAAACAGGGATTGATTTTTATATTTCAAATATAGAAGATTAAAAATCAATTGCCCTACGTAGACGGAGCATCACCCGATGCGGCTGTTTTTTTTTTGTGTTCTTAATTGTCAAGACAAGGTTTGTATGAAAGAAAATTTTGGGAATTTCTCACCGATTGGGAAATAAAGGTACAGCTAGTTTACAATAAAAATTGATGAAAATTAGAAAACATTATAAATAGTTAGATACCTCATTAGGCTAGTGGTAATAGGGGGCGAGCCTATTGCCATTAACCGGGCGCACTTCCGAACTCTGAGCTGCTACTGAGAATTTCCTAGAGAAACCCAATAACACTACCCATGGGAATCAAACCCAGGACGACAAGTATAGCAGTTGTGCTTACTACACGGGTAAAGACGCAAATTTTCCATCCAAACATGGAGATCAAAAAGGTCATCAGCCTCTAAGTATTATTTTAACAGTACCCCATAGATATCTTTCGTGTCACTTCACTATGTAGTGGTACTTTTTATCACTAAAAGTGCCACTTGAAGCTATCTGATCGAGGGTAAAAGTCACATTACATAAACAAGTTAGGTACAATAGTTTTCCATCACGCTGCCATCTCGTGATATGTAATACGTATTTATATATCTTGTATATTATATGTATGTATATAGATATAAACGTTTGAATACGTGTTCGGGATAAGATATAACACATTGATTGTTAGATAATAGTGTATGGTTCAACAAATAATAAGTACCTATGTGGATTACAATGTTGTGTTGATAAAATTGGATATAATAATGTTGTTGTTTTGTCATTTATTTGGGACAGTGCGTAATTGAATGCAAATTATGCATTTTCTAATATGACATAACGTAACATCACGCTTGTGTTACCCAAAGAGATAGACAGAGGCGTGATAAGTACACCCACAGTTCGTCGGTATGTTTAGGTCCCATGTAACAGGAAGGGGCGAGCTTATTGTTATTAATCCTATCCTTCCTACGAATATCCTATCCTACTTCCTATCCTATCCTACTAATATTATAAATGTGAAAGTTTGTGAGGATGGATGGATGGATGTTTGTTACTCTTTCACGCTAAAACTACTGAACGGATTTCGATGAAACTTTACA
Organism: Acronicta alni; assembly: GCA_964056405.1. Lineage (NCBI taxonomy): Eukaryota > Metazoa > Arthropoda > Insecta > Lepidoptera > Noctuidae > Acronicta > Acronicta alni. The sequence goes on along the minus strand of OZ043916.1, from coordinate 2,660,138 downwards.
GTATTATTATTTATACATCAGAATAACATATAGGCTAGGTATTATTTATAACAATTTTGAGTTAATTAACCAAATTACAAAGATAATTAAACGTAGCTTTTCTACGCGGACAAAGTCACGGGCGGAAGCTAGTCGAGCATAATTTCATATTGTAAAGTCTTGTTACTCTGTAATTGTAGAAATTAAGAAACCTCAATATCGAAATGGATTTAGTCTGTAAGGATTATTGTTGGGAATAAATAAATAAATTCCAACTCCGAGCTACGAACTCAGAACCTCATAGAAAAACTTAAATATACTTGGTTGTTTGACCTGGGAATCTTCAAAAATTCAGTACCTACCGACCTCTTATGTAGTTATACAGGCGTGACCCTATATTCCCCGAAAGGTTAGGCAGAGGTGTACCAATGTACAGTCAACAAAAGAGATTGGTATACAGGTAGCGAACGAAATCTGCATCTTTACACAGATTGTGATTTAAATAATTACCCGTCAAAGGGTTTGATGTGTAGCAGCTTACAATACCTGCGTTTTGACACATATTGCGTGATACATTACTACACTATCTTTATCAAAACACAGATTATTAATTAGCTGCCTGTATACCTAACTCTTTTGTTGACCGTACACCCATATTTCGCCGTTATGTTTAGGTCCCATGTAATTGACGGCGAGCCATTTTATAGGGGGATATGCGTAGCCATCTAGCGTAGGTATGTACCTACGCTAGATGTCACATAGTTCTGTGATCGTCGTGGCGAATTTCGCGGATCCCATGGCCATGACTATACCTAGGGCAAGTGAAGGCAAGTGCAGTTTTTAATAGGTACGAATCCGACATACCCTGCCTCCTCCTCAGATGGCGGATCCTTGAGGATTTTACGTATTATAAAAAAATCGTAGATATGGAAGAATATGGCAGACTTGCCCATCAGTGGGCAAGTCATCAGTACACTCCGAAGACAGATGGGTAACTAAATTGTACACCCACGAATCGCTAATATGCTATGGTCCCATGTAATAGGGGCGAGCCATGTTATAGAGGTACATTACAGGTTAATAAAATACAGGTACATAACACTTACAGTCAAACGGGGTGAATAGGGATTTAGCGGCGAATCGGGATAAAAAATAATAGTTTAGGAACAATTGAGTCCCTTTTTCCAACAAACAATAATAATTAAAGCTGAAAATCCCTTTCAAAGTATTGTCCGGATTCACCTCTGCATCCCTATTGACCCCGTTTGACGGTACGCTAGGTATCACATAGTTCCCGCGTGATCTAGAGAAAACTAGAAGGTATCCATATCAGTAACAGTTTTATGGCCTTGTTTATCAAACGTCAGTAATTAACAGGGTTTCCCGCAATTGATAATGAAAAAGGTGTGTTTGTTAAACTAAATGAGATATCTACGTAGGTATATTTGATGTTAATAGAATAAATAAATAAATATTTGGGAAAATTTTATACAGCAAGGTCTAGCCCCAAACTAAGCAGAGCTTGTACAAGACAATGGATATAACACTTAGATACTTTTTTTGTAAATATGCATAACATTAATATTCGTGTCTTGTTGGAATTGAACCCACGACCTTGTGATCAGCATTGCGATACTCGAACCACTAGACGACTAATGTCTACGCCTGAATGCAGCCTTTTCATATTTACAAATTATTACGAACGGACCGTAACAACAGCGCTCGCTGCGTGCTTCATGGCGGAGGAACTGCACTAACTTCACTACGCACGACACGAAGATCTTTTTCGCGCCGCCATTTTTTGTCTCGACACACAAATTGTATAATTTTGAACAATAAACCTTTAAAACTTCGAGGTGTAATCTTAATTCTTATTGTATCGCCCACAACTACGAGTAAGTTTAAAAACTTTAAAATCTTAGCATGGAAAATGACAAAAAATACAAAAAGATAGTTAGTATAAAGACGGCATCGTTCGTCATTGAACTAACTGTAAAGTAAGTCGTGTCGGTTGAGGAGCAAAAACTTGCTTTTCAATAGGTGTTACTGACGTCTTTATGGTGACTTCAGTAACACCTATTGAAAAGCAAGTAAATTCAGAATGTGAAGGCAAAATCCGACATGGCGGGTAGGACTAGCGTTGGCTTAGTGGTCATAGCGTCTTGTGTACCTAACCAGAAGACGCAGGTTCGAATCCTGCCCGCGGTCGAATTTTTGCTTAATAACTTTAGAATGCATAATTACAAACTGCCGCATAAGCCTAGGGGTTGTGATTGCTACTGTACTGGATTCTATTTTAATATTTTTCATGTACCACATTACTATAAGACAATAAGAAACTATCTATAGATCCCCAATTTGAAAAATGTTGAATAAGACGATCAAATATAAATAATGTTTATTGGCAATACGAACAAACCTTAAGTACAACTTCTTAAAATCCATAGATACCTTATGTGTCTAGGAACATAATATGTTTGTTTGAGCTTGAATTCGCACTCACCTCCGTACTAGTTAATACTGTATCACGGTATATTTCAATCGATATCGGGATAACTCTACGATATCCTTTGTCGATACTACGCATACGAAGCATCTATAAACAGATTATATCGGAACAGATTAGAATGTTATTGACTGCTAATTAGTGTCATTGAACCTATTCGAATGTGGTGCATGCCCCAGTTACTGTGATGTTGATAACAATGTATTTTTATACACTACATTATTTTTATTACTTTATGCAGAACGATTTTCTTATCATATACCTGAAATCAATGACGGAGAGATGAGCTTGTTTTATTTAAAACAAACTAGTAACAAATGGTGATGATAGGCACTGTTCTGGAGTACTACAATATTTTATGTTTTAGGTTTGAATTTAAGCCGCCTGCGCATACGCTAAGCCAATATTAATAAATTTAGGATTTTTCTTTTTAATTGTGGAACAGGTGTTTTTTTTCTATAGGTACTTACTACACTTGTGGCAGGAAGATCTGGGGCGTTCTGAAGTCGTTTCCCAATTATGTTGGGGTCAGCCGGTATGACAAAATGTGCCTTCCTGAATCCTGCTTTCAGGTTCTAGAACTATGTGTTAATAAAAAAGGTAAGTCAGATTCTTGTTCGAAATAAACATTATAAAAAATGGTAAATAAATAATAAATACATTCTGTATAGGTGACCAATTTTAGAGTTCGATTTTTTCAATACTTAACTGCTTTACAGAATCCAGGTTAAAAAAGGGTATTTGACGTCAACACGTAGCTATTGACATACTTATACTAACACATACATAGGGGTTGTTACCCCCTCGTTGGTCCCACGACCCCATTGAAGTTAATTCAGGCTTTCGCTACACTTTATTTATAGCCGGAGACTATTTTGCTGGCAGATTTACGTGTGGTGTGTACGGTAGGCTTATTTTTGTGGGAGTGAAAGGGGTCAATGTGCAAATTATGGATTTGTACTACGATTATCGTAGGCGAGAATAGGTATGCCTGCCATGGTCGTGGCGAATTTCGCGGATCCCATGAACAGGGCAGATGAAGGCAAGTGCGGTTTTTAGTCGGTACGAGTCTGACATACCCTGCCACCTCCCCGGGTGGCGGAGGATGCATGAGGATTTTCCGTACTATAAAAAAAGGCGAGAATAGGTAATGGAAGGTAATGTAAGGCAATATATGGATTACGCTCTGTATCTATCGCTACAGTGCGCCCCACCGTATTTTGGCTTCAACAATACTCAATACATTTATTGCACTCCACAAGTTAAATAGATGATAACAATAATATAAGAAGAAACATGTGTGGGCCTTGTCAGGCACGGCAAATGTAGAAGAGAGGAGGAACTTGTGTTTATGACTATATAATATATATCTTTTTGTATATTTTTGGCATTTTCCATGCTAAGATTTTAAAGTTATTTAGAAAAGGAAAAATACGACCGCGGGCAGGATTCGAACCTGCGTCTTCTGGTTCGGTACACCAGACGCTACGCTAAGACTAAGCTTAGTGGTCATAGCGTCTGGTGTACCGAACCAGAAGACGCAGGTTCGAATCCTGCCCGCGGTCGTATTTTTCCTTTTCTAAATAACTATATAATATATGTATACTTTGTAATATTATAAGTTTGTATTATTTTTGCTATTTATATTATTATAGTTATTTCGTATTATTTAATAAAATAGTTGAATTTTAGAAACTATATTAGGATTAATAAGATATATATGTTTTTTTTTATGCTTTTTGTTTTTATTTATTTATCTTTCATCATGTGACGTACAAATTAAGTCTTTCTTACTTTCTTTTAATAATTTATTTATGTTTAGAATATTGTATCTAACATTTTAAAAATCAGATCAAGGGCTGCATTTGTAATGAAATAACATTGTCTTTATCTAAACACTTTACCTAAATTTATTTGGAGGCCAAGGCACTTCAATGCGTAACAATAATCCTGCTGGTTCTTTCAAATAACATCTATAACATCTCTATTAACAATTCAGGGAACTGAAAACAGTTTCGAAAAAAGCAAACTTAATTCCCCGTAGGGTTAAACTAAGGCGTACTAATATACATCCACAGTTCGCCGATATGTTTAGCTGCTACTGATAATTTCATAGAAAATCCAAAAACACTGCTCGAACCCAGAACTTCTTGTGTAACAATCGCGCTTACTTATTTATTTTCATTTCAAGATACTATTTATTTTTTTATAAATAAGTACTCTATATCCTTCTTTAGCCTGCAATTTCTCTCCTTGCCAATTTTTATGAAAATCTGTTCAGCGGTTTAGATAAAAGGTAAGATACAAAAAGAGTCACTTTTTCTTTTATATTCACTTCTATTTTTATGTATGCTGTTGCCCGCGGTTCATCCACATCGCAAAAGGCTTTTTAAGACATAAGGTAGTCCTATGTCCTTCTACAAGGTCTAATCTATCTCTGTATAAAATTTCATCAAAATCGGTTCAGCGATTTAGGCGTGAAAGCGTAACAGACATATACACTATAGAGTATTCCTAAATATTACTAATCCTGTCTGGATTATTAATATTTATGAATACTCTAGTAATATACTTACTTACTCTCTCGAAAAACCTGTTATTATGTTATTTTATTTAATGGAACGTATAGTGTGTCTTCATAATGTGCACATATTAAAATAAGGGAAACTATGCTATAGAAAAAAAGCAGATTTTCGTTAAAAAAGCCACCGTAATTTTCAATTGAGCACAGTTTATTCCCCAATTAAGACGCCTTATTACTAATCATTATTGAGTTTGTTTTGTTATGATAGATCATTTAGTTTAAAAGTTAATACCGTTTTGTTTACACGGGGGTCAATAAATTTAAGTATTTTTTTTTTAAATTTCAAATATGGTTTTTGTCCATCAAATTAAGCATAGATTCCCTTATTTGAATATGCGCATATTATGAAGACACACTGTATATACAGTATGAAACCATTTCCTGCAACCAATTATATCGCATTAGGTTAGTGGGGTCTAAGCAGAGATAGAGGTGAGTGTCATGATCTTTATGTATGTACCACGGTTTGATAACTTTTCCGATTATGATATAATAAATAAATTATGACATGTGATTTACATAACATTGACGTGATTGCTGTTATTTATTTACAATTAATAAGTTTTATCAAGTTTTTTCTCAACGTATTTTATAGTAAAAATATGTTTTATATTTGTAAATTATTATTGTTTTTTAAAGGGCAATGTTGTAGCTAGTGAAATTACTGGGTATATGAGACTTAACAACAAAAAAATAGATAAAATACGGAAAACCAAAAAATTATGAAACTTTTTTAAAGTTCTGTAAGTGAGTGATGTCATGAGTTGGCGCCAAACACGTGATGCGCGGCGAAAAGTTATGCGTGGCAATACATAAAAAAATATACGCAACGACTTGAGAACCTCCTCCGTTTCTTTGTCGGTTAAAAAAACAATCAAAGGCTAGTGTTATGACTATAGGTCTCGAGTTCGAATCTAAGGTGCGCAGCTTTGACTTTTTGATATCATGTGAGTATTATCATTAATTATCAATCGCTTAAACGGTGAAGGAAAACATCGATAATAAACCTACATGCCTTAGAGATTTTCTCGACGTTGTGTGAAGTCTGTCAACCCATATTAAGCCAGCCTGCTGGACTATAGTCTAATCCCACTCACTCCAGAGGAGACCCGTGCCCAGCAGTGGGACAGTATATGAGTTGATGATCACATTAACAACAGGCCTCAAGATGCAATGCGCGATTACACTGATGTTACTGGCTAAACTCCAAGCTGCTATAGAGAATTTCATAGAAAAACTCAATAACACTGCTCGACACGGTAATCGTACCCGAGACTTCAAGCTGAACAACCACGCTTGCGACAGCTGTTCAAAGTACACCCGGTATTAACAAGTGGTTAAATTAGATAACCCGTACCGAGGGGTCTTAATTCGATTCCGTCGTATGTATTTTTATCCAGTATCAATGTTTTGCTCTATGTATGAGGCCAGGGGTCACGACTTCAGATAGCTGGGCGGTTCCGACCGGTTCAGGTGGCGTTTACGTATCTTTGTATGTTCGCTATAATGATTACTCGGTTTTGCATCATTTGCTTGTGATTGGCGGGTTTATCACGTTTTTTGGGCTAATATTACGGAGCCCATGGCCGTGGCAATAGAGAAAAAGGAACAGGAAAGCATAGGATAAAGGATAGGAAAGCAAGGGTGGATTTTTAGTTGGTTGATGTTCGACATAGGTACTCTGAAAACCGGGATCGACGGCTTTAGGTGTTCTCGGAGGCACGGCGGTGTTTTGATGTGTTAAGTACGGTTACCCATCTACAGATTGACCGTGATTAACGCAGCTCAATCTTACAGATCAGTTGACCAGCGTAGTTATTTTTTAGGTGAGCGTGAATAGGCTTTATATGAGTTTGCGTGCTACATCCTCGGTAGCATCGTCACTTACCATCAGGTGATGTGCGGTCAAACGAACTCAATTTTTTTTATAATAATTTGTTTTTTTAAATAATAAACACATACAAACAAAACTAGATTGAAACGAAGATAAAATGATTAAAACAAAATAAAAAAGCCATGAAGCCCTAGATACTACCTACATTCTAGTAAATTACATACCTACTCGTACTATTTTAATTTTTAGTTTTTTATAATCTACCTACGGAAATCGTAGTGCTTGTTTCCGACTCGAACTTGACCAGTTACCAGTTATGAATTACAGATCAAAGGTCGCGGTACGGATAAATTATTGATAAATAATAAAATTGCAACGTAGCTCAATAAATTGTGCTAGATTTAAGAAATTAGTGTAAGTGTTGCATTATCAAAGGTATGCCGGAAATGTTGAAACACACCATCTGAACATGACTGTTCGTTAAGTAGGTACTTACATTATTATTTATTTATCGTTGTGTTGGGGGGACTTTGACCCTTATACTGCCAACCCAACTATTCCTCTTTCAAGACTGGGTCGGCAACGGTGATACCCCTGGTGTTGTAAGCGTCTATAGGATACGGAATTAATAACCGCTTGCCATCAGGTGGGCCGTATGTTTGTTTGCCACCTTAGTAGAATGAAATATATATATATTTATTGTATTTTATAAGGTACATAGTAAATTATCAAAGTGTGCCACAAAACTGTATACTTAAACAGTTTGACTGTATAGGATCAATATAATATACATCATTATTTTTTTAATATGCAGAACTCTACTATATTATTCTTTATTTTATTTTTATTTAATAGGTAGATACAGTAACAGACAACAGATTAAGTTGTACACAATATTCAATGAAACATCATAGTATTCAACCTGAAGTCCAATTAAAACTATACACAACATTCACATGATAATTTAAACTTTAGTGAGCTGGGGAAAGCAAATGGGAAACATTTTTTTTTTAAAGAAAAAAGAAACCTAATCAGTCCTCATTGTTTCGATCAATTTTCTTTAAAAGGGCGTGTTTAAACACATTATAACTATCGTCGCAGATATCTGTTTTGATTATTGTCTACACATTCGTACACACAAACCTAATAATTGTAATAAATACTGCAAATGCCTGGCTTTAATTTACTTAAGTAATATATGTATATACACTTTAATTCTTTTTTTTTATTCTTTGCATTTTTGTATTTTTATTATTTTGATTTAATTTAGTGTTATTATTATTTATTTATTTTTTTGTTTATTAGAGATAATAAGAGCAAGTAAGTATGTACTTACCAAATATAATGAAGAACCTATTCATTAGGGAAGGCACTGTCTCCCGAGACACAGGTTCTACCTAGTTCGGGAGGCAGAGCTACTTTGTATTGTAATTTATTTGGTTATTAATAAATGAATTATTATTATTATTATGCGTGAAATTGGGTTTTTGTATGAACCTTAAAGTTTAACATTTCAACAAGCTGACTATCCATTGAACTGTTCACAATCTTGTGTAAGGTACATAGGTCACTCACTCACTTATGTTCTTCTTCCTAATACAATACCATATCACCAGTAGGTATTCCCCGAAGGGTTAGGTAGAGATGTAGGTACTAATGTACACCCACAGTTCGCCAGTATGTTTAGATCCCATATAATAAGAAGGCGAGCCTATTGCAATTAATAAAAAATCCAAACTCACGAGATTTTAGAAAAATATTATATTAAAAAAACCCACAGAACACAGGAAACTAAAAACTCAATAACACTGCTTGACCTGGGAATCGAAAACTAAATATAACATACTATCATATAAAAAAAATATGCAAAAAGTGTATTGTGGCCCATGAGGGGATCGAACCCGCGACCTTCGCGTTATTAGCACGACGCTCTAACCAACTGAGCTAATGGGCCGCTGCGACACATATCTGAAAAGAGGGTCTATATGTCTTGTTGATTTCTGAAATTTAAAAAATAGAATATAGATTTTGCTACTGCGCATAATTGCATAATAATAATTTTACAGTGCTGCCCATATCTTTGGAAATAAGTTTGGTGTTATCTACCACCACTTTTCGATATGATGCCTTATGGCTTATGCAATAAGGGTCAAAAGTCAATCGTCGATGTACTTTACGTACGTAGGTGAACAAAAAACATTTCTTTTGCTTGCGGAAAATAGTATTGGGTTAAGAAAAAATGGGTTTCGGTGGGATTCCCGTATAACTGTGTATGGGAATCCCACGGAATCCTAATATTACTTTTTATATTAATGGGTTTTGACAATACTCCTGGCTTCGGATGGAAAGCACGAACTTTTACGTAACTGGTTTTTTGAGCGTGAGCCGAATCTAATAATAATCAAAGACAAATCTAAGCATGATTTATAGAAGTGTTAGTTCTAATTTTCGAATAGTCTCAATATTAGCAGAGGTGGCCCAGAAAGCTCAAGAGTAGCTTTTAAGCTACTCGGGTCTTTTAAATTTGCTAAGCTTTTTTAATAGATTTAGATCTAGACAATAGTAGCTTGGTTATCTTTTTGTATTTTTTTGGCATAGTCCATGGTAAGATTTTAAAGTTTTTAAGCAAAGGAAAAATAGCTAGCTAGTAGCTTGGTTGTTTGAAATTGTGCTGATTAAGAGCAAAGTCCAAATAAAGTCAGACTTCAACCTCACTTCTTTTCAACCTGATATAGTCATGCCCAGCGAGGGCCTTATGGGTGGTAAGCTCTGCTAATAGACGTACTACTGGAGTTCGTTTGAGGTGGTACCACTGCATTCTGCCACTAAGCAATAATATGCTATCATTATTATGTTCCAGTTTAAAGGACAATATAGCCAGAGAAATACTGAGCATTATGAGACTTATGAACAGGTCTCAAGATGACAACACGATAGGGATACTACAGATGTTGCTGGCGTCTGTAGGCTGTGGCTAAAAAAAACTAATACGAGCGGTTTCACACCACATCTTATCCGAATCCGATCCGAATCTGTGAAAATACTGAAAGAAATCGGATGACGGAAATCGGATCTAGAGTGTAAACTACCATACAAATAGTTAGTACTACTCCGGACCGTATTTTCACAGATTCTGATAGGATTCGGATCGGACGTAGTGTGAAACCGTTCTAACGTATAAAAGGGCTTGAGGGTCTGAAAAATAACAAAATAAAATGACACGTGCTGAATTAATAAACAATTTGATTTTATCAAGTCGTCGGTAATGAGGTAGGCAGCAGCAGATACTTGGGGGTTATCACGAGAAATCACAGTTATCATTTAAAATATTTTAATTACAAACACATTCATTCACTGACAGTTCCGTTCCTTGTGTTTGGATATTATTTGTTTTGTAATTTCGTTTTATCTTTGCGTTGATTTTTCGCAATTTATTTTTTTGAGAAGATTTGATTACAAAACCATGATTTTAAAGAATACCATCGGGCCTATATTCCGAAGGTCCTAACCCTTCTGGGAATAGAAAAGACCTTCGAAAGGTGTACCTACCAATGTACATCGACTGTTTGCCGGAATGTTTAGGTCTCATGTACTGAATAAGGAGCGAGCCTATTGATATTTTTTTTTTTTTTTTTAAACTTTGCCCCATACTAGGATTGTCTCCTGTATCGTGGGTGCGTTTACAAACACAAACTTTCACATACACAAACACCCAAACCCGGAACAACTACCTGTAGGTCATACAAATATTTGTTCCGTGCGGGGATCGAACCCGCAACCCTTGGCACAGAAGCCGAATGCTCAGCCGCTGCGTCAAACGTGTTGTCAAAAATATTAACCGGGTAGAAATCCTAACTCCACATGGTTATAAGGTAAGGAAGCCATGTTAAGATCCCCCACATACCTTGCCACCTCTTCAGGCTACAGACGATCCACGCTGCCTCATTACCTTAATGGTCGTAAGTGCTACTACTGCACTTGAGGTCCTTTTTTTTCTTTTGTTTACGGGGAAAGCTCAAAAGGCTTACCGGTCTACGGGGGTTAGATCGGGGAGTGTCGGATTCTTACCCACTAAAACCACCCCGGTGGCCAGCAGCAGTAGATGGAGCGCAGTATGTGTTTTTCTTTCATAGATAGGTACATGTCTTTTAGCCGTTATCTCGTCATTCATTTCCTTTGTAGCCATGTTATCTCTCATACAATCTATCCGTCTTTTCTTTGGTCTTTGTACATACATACACTCACGCCTTTTTCCCATAGGGGTAGGCAGAATCTAAAGAACACCACTTGCTACGATTCTTGCATACTTCTTTCGCTTCGACCACATTCATACATCTTGTCATACATACACGCCGGTTGCGAGTACTACGCACCTGACCTCTGGTCTTTGTCATTCTTTAATATACATATATTATATAATGCTTAGAGCATTATATGACATTCTCTTTACTCCTATGCATCACGTGTCCACACCACGACTATCAACAACACAGCTTTTCTGTTCAGCTTCAATACTCAACGACATACAAATAATTGAACGTAATAAATTACCGCATTACGTAGCGACATAATTAAATTGTCGTCCTATTGAACTAAAAGTACTAAGATGTAGGTATAGCAACATAAAATCCAAACAGTGCCATGACCCCGACTGGTAGACACGTTATCAGTGTTGACACTTGCCAATCTCGCTGTGCCAGGAGGCATTTGCGTAAGCGCACTATCAGAGACAATAACCGACACAACTTGACCCTTACCTTTCAAATAAATACCTCTCTCACACCCGATTCTATTTTACAGCGGGGACGGAGGTAGCTCAACCGATGTTGGTTGTCCATATCAGTTTAGTAGGTAACGTGGGGGCTTTATAGTTTTCACGTAGTCAGTCGGTGGTGGATCGTCGCCGGCTGCGGACGCTCTGAGGGGAATTTATTACTTTTATCACAGAATTTCCATATCAAAAACATTCTTTAGAGTACCAGGAAGGTGATATTGAAAGCAATAACAGAATACATAACCTTTTTGTCTACTAGGAGTATGTTTACATATTAAGTTCATAGAAATTGCTCACATACATTTAAAGATATACGATACGATTTAGTTCGTAATGACTCTGCTGATGCTATGATAATTATAATCTATATATTGTCATTGCTCATATTTACACATACATACTACATACTACATGAAAATTTTAAAGAGATACGATATTGGCTGTAAAGAAGTTTCTAGAACTCCAAAGTGAAAATTGCGTAATATGAGAACACCTAGTTTTCTTCTCTACATAGTAAATTCAATTCTCTTTGTCATTAATATTATTGTAGGCGTTTACACAAATATTTTGTCTGGCGTTGATAAATTATCAGGTTTTATATAACTATGATTTGGGTACTTATTAAAAATGTAATTATATTTTCAATGCGATGTTTTTAATCGCCATTTTAGTTTGAAAGTGCATAATATCATGTATACAGTTCTTATCTGAAAAAAAAAACTGAATCGGTTTTGATAATGTTATAGATATCATACTTCATTGTGTTATATGGTATTGTAACATAACTTTCATTATTATAAAATCAATGTTTCTAAAGACATTACCTGCTGTTAGCAAAGAGATTTAATTATATTTATTTATTATTTCTTTCTTTATAACTATAATTAAATTCACATACCTATGATAGCTTATTTAAATCTGGCGACAGTCAATACAAATAAAAATATACTTAAATATCAGAAAACATCGGTTCAAATTGGTTCACTCCTAAAATTACGAATATTTCAAATCAAAATTAATACTTTTTTAAAAGGTTTTTATCTATTGTTGTCTATTGTGTATTGAATATAATGTGACAAGGGCAGAGTTCATAAATGTCAAGTTTTTAAAAAACAAAACGGGAAGCCATGGACAATATTGTAACTTCTAGAACTTGAATAAATTATGGTAGATTATTGATAGCAAAATCAAGTCGCACATTGCATCTACTGAATTTGTCATGCAAAAACAAAATGAATACAATCTGCGTTTCGTGGGAACCGCTTAAAAATGACAGATTAAAGAAAAGTTTAAACAATAATCTTAATTTTATCTATACTTTAATTAAGCTATCGTACTCCAATTAACGTTTTACAACTGAAATGATAAATCGGAAAGCATTCTAGTACACATAGTTACACAGATAAAGTGAGTAAGTACTTAAAACAATAAAATGTACACGATGTAAATATGTGCGAACGGTGTTACTGTCATTATCTGAGCAAAACAAAGCCACGAGGGGAGCGCGTGGCGGCTGTACGACTACACTTTAAAAATAGACTCGCTGACTAACCACTATAATCTGACCTTCTCTCCCCCCGCCAACCTTAACAAAACAGACGATAACGAATGTTTAGTTCTTACAATTACAGGTCTTTGTTGCTGGTAGCTGCTGTACTTTACCAATTCACCAATATATCCTGACCTTCCCATCCCTTCCAAATTGTAATGATTTAGGACGAAGGCGCGGGGTGACGTTTTACAATCATAGGTCAATGGTAAACTGGTCACAACAGTTCTTTAGCGCCTTGCCTCATAGGACCACGCCCTGCTGATGTGTTAGATGCGCCTCGCGTTCCATATTCAAATTCTTGGCACTGTTGTTGGGAGTGGAATTTTGGCATGTCATTTTTATCAAATGATGATAAAATTAATTTGATTATTATACTTATTTCAAACTTTCCGATTTGTGTAGGTATATCTGAGAATATAAGTAATAAAAATTAACATAAAAACAACCTAATGTTGTTATTTAAGTAAAATTCAATTCCTACTTATACTAACTCAGTCTGTCCGTCTATCTGTTACGATTTTTTGGCTCTTTCTTCAAAAGGTCCAGTTCAGATTTGCCTACATTGTCAAACATATCTAATAAGCATTGAATATTATTACCTACTGTCTGGACTTTAAAAGAGACCATGATTCCCTGAGTTTGTTTCGGCGATTCTTCTCAGAGGTGGTCTCAGCTAGGAAATGCCAACGCCATCTAGTATTAATTAGATATTGATTTGTAAAAGTGTCTTTAAAAGATCTATATGTAAAAATAAAAATAATTTAGATAGATAAGTAACGAATTTAATAAATATAAGATTAATTATAAAGGAGTTCACCCTTTAAGAAAATTGCGCAGTTGACATTTTTAATTTTTAATGTTTACACCAGTTTGACGTTATCTTTGCGTAATATTATTAATAGTAACTTATTCAATTATGGATAGTTTTATTTAACTTCTGTTATGTCTAATCCAAGATTACATATTACCAATATGTAAATTGGTTTAAGACATTAATTGTAAAATATGTAAAAAATACAACCGTATTGAGAAATAAAATTAACACATTTTAATAGAAAATTAAAAGCATTCTTAGAAAAAAAAATTGCTTTTATTCCCTAGATGAATAGAAACTACAAAAATTAATAAATAAAACATTTAAAAATACAAAGCCAAAAATAAATAAATAATAATAATTTATGAAATAATTAGATACCTACATTATTATAATAAAAAAAAATGATTATTATTATTATTAATTAATAACAATTACGATTATTCATTATTAATTATAATATTATTATGATAATAATATTGTAATTAATATTATTCTAGATGCTGTTCCCTAACAGGGTTTCATGTTGCTACTTTTTAAATGTAAACACCTATGTATATTTACACATGAAGCAATAAAAAACTTTGACTGTCCTCTTCCGTAAAATATGTAAGAAAATAATCACAACTGAATTGAGAATCTCCTCTTCCTTCAAACAAGAAACTAAGTGTCATGATTGTAATTCAGAAACCTGGAAGGCAGTTCTCTTATATCTACAATGTAGGCATCAACTAAGACGGGATTTACGTTACGTACGAATGTTCTGTTATTGGGTTTTTCTATGCGATTCTGGAAATTTGATTTTGAGTCGGGTTTATGGCAGTCTAGTCAAGTTCTATCATTCAAATCGCTCTTTAACCTCCTGGTTAAGCATGTACCGGTTTATGGTCTATGGAATTTTGTGACCAACTACTATTTTCAAATAAGAAAAGGAACGTCAATGACCTCAAATGACCGCGATCTGTCAAAAAAGTACCTACAGCTTGCAAAGAAATAAAATTTTCTACCTTTGAAATTTTAAAACTTTATAATATATTTGCAGTAATATCAAATCCAGAACTTTGCGAATTAATAAAAAGGCACAAACCACCAAAAAACTACTTTATAATATTTTAAACTTCCATGGCTTTGAAGTTTTGAAGCTGCCACCCTAGAATTGTGATTTAAATCCAATCACCCGACCTAGCTGGTTTGAATTGACAGCTATGACGTCACAAAATGGCTGGAGGTCAGTCCTATTCTTATTTGAAATGCATAGTACTATAGATCGGCTGGTGTCGCTTAAGACAATTCTAAATTTAAATGTTTTTAGAATTCCTTAAGGAATTTACGAAGTAAACATATTTTTATAGACTGACTGAGTCCTTGAATGCTGCGCACGAGCAACTATAATGTGACCTCGGCGAGCCGCCATATGAAGTATACCAGGTACTTACTCGTAAATAAAATACAATATACAGTGAATTATTTAAAACTATTATTTGTGTTTATACCGCAAGTTATTACTGTTGACGGCGTACTTTGCTCGTATTGTCCATTGAATTTTTCAATGACAATTATTTTACATACATACACTCACGCCGTTTTCCCATGGAGGTAGGCAGAAACGAAAGAACGCCACTTGCTACGATTCTTGCTTCTTTTGCTTCGACCACATTCATACATCTTGTCATACATAGACGCCGGTTGCGAGAACTACGCACCTGACCTTTTAGAAGAACCTCACCAATAAGATTGGCGTAAGTTTTTCTAGGGCGTCCCATCTCTGCGGTTCCACTGACATTCGCCATATAAATCCCTTTCATCCATTCTCTCGACATGTCCAAACCATTTCGGCAATATAATAATTTTATGTTGAGTCAAAACTCATTCACTGTAAAAATGATACCTCTCCAGGTATTCTTTTCAGTATCTTCCAAGCCTTTTCTCAACTATGTTGGGGTTGGCATCCATTCAAACACGATACGGCTGGATATTAATTTTATTGCCTACAGTGGCAGACAAGCAAGCGCCCCGGATATCAGCAGTTTACTTGAGCTACTGGCATCAAACCTCTCCAGATGATAGACTGGTGGTCAGTTTGGGTTTCTGACTACCACAAACACGCAGCGTAGCAGGCTTACCTAGGAGATACCTGTTCCCTGGTGCGTGACTTGAAGACCCCAAATTGTATACATCAGGAAATACAGACTAGGGCAGCTGATTCCATTCCCTTGTTCTCTCGGCTAACCAACCAAATAAACTCTAAAATCTAAGTGAGATTTGCCTTTGCATTACTCTTAAACAAGTTTTGCAGTAGTGTCGATGGTCACGTTTTCAATACCGTGGGATTTTCCCAAAACACTGTCTCAGTGCTCACCTCTGTAAGTATTTTAAAGAAAAAACCCAATAATACTTTGCTCGAATTAGAAATTGAACTCAACACATACCATTTCAATAGATCTCTGGATTAATAGGGCAGTCAGAATTCATGATAGTTCACTTTTTACGTCGAATAAAAAAAATATTTAATTATCATCATCAACCCATATACTGTCCCACTGCTGGGCACGGGTCTCCTCTCATATTGAGAGGGATTATGCTATAGTCCACCACGCTGGCCTAGTGCGGGTTGACAGACTTCACAAACCGTCGAGAACAATCTGTAAGGTATGCAGGTTTCCTCATGATGTTTTCCTTCACAGCTTAATAATTAATACGCACATGAATTCGAAAAGTCAGAGGTGCGTGCCTTGGGTTCAAACTCGAGACCTTCGACTTGGTAATCCAATGGTCATACCACTAGGCTATCACTGCTTATTATTATAATTACTTAATATATTTACATTATTCTACTTCATCATCAGCCAAAGGAAGTCCCCTGGAAAAAGGATAGACATAAACTTACACATCCATTGCTGAAGAAAGGCCTCCGCCATAGATTTCACAAATACTGGTTATATGCCAACTGCATCCAACGGTCATCGACATTCTACTTAAATCCTATCCTAATAATCCTACTAATATTATAAATGTGAAAGTTTGTGAGGATGGATAGATGGATAGATGTTTGATATTCTTTCACGCTAAAACTACTGAACGGATTTTGATGAAACTTTACAGTATTATTACTTATACATCAAAATAACACATAGGCTATAATTTATAACGATTTTTAGTTAATAAGCCAAATTACAACGATAATTAAAAATAACTTTTCCAGGCGGACGAAGTAGCGGGTAGAAGCTAGTCTATCATAAAAAACCCAGAAATATCTTCTACGACCTCACTCGTAAAAATCCCAAGAATACCCAAATTTACTTGGTTAGGTGGATTTTACAACGTAGATACACTACAGTAATTAGCATATAATTATGAATACATGCTGGTCGAGCATCCATGACTCATAGTATGAATGAAGGTGCGTCATAAGCCGACTGCTCATTTGAATCACTTTAAAATAGAATTGTAGGCCAACCTGTGCATTTGAAGGCTTCCTTCGTTTCATCATCAATCCATGTACTGTATCCCTGTGGTAGAAGACCCGTGTCTCCTCTCAGATTGGAAGGGAGTAGCCTATACGACGAGCGACGTCTGGTCTAGTGGTTCGCGTGTCGGACCGCTGATCGCGAGGCCGTGGGTTCGATTCCCACAGGACACAAATATTCATGTGATGAACATAAGTATTTGTGTTTGTCTGGGTGTTTCTGTATTATAAGTATTTATTTACAAAAAAAAAGTATCTAAGTATGTAAGTATTCAATCCAGGTTGTTTAGTACCCATAGTACAAGCTCTGCTTAGTTTGGGATTAGGGTGCTGTGTAAAATTGTCCAAGAATATGTTTTATTATTAAAGTCCACCACGCTGGCCTGGTGCGGGTTGGCAGACTTCACACACCGTTGAGAAAAATCACCAAGTTTTCCTCACGATTCTTTCCTTCACTTTTTATGAGAGTAAGAGTAATAATTAATTATTAATACGCAAATGAATGCGAAAGTCATAAGTGCGTGCCTTGGATTCGAACCCGAGACCTTTAACTTGATTGTCCGATAGTCATCTCTGATTGTCGGGAAAACACGGAACCGGTTTGAAAAATACCGGTTCATAAAGGTTTTTAACGATTTCCTATAAATATTTCAAATAATCAACAAAACGGTTAATTATATCATTAAACTAAACCGGTTTACCTAATGGTGCAAGTACTTAGCCCTTAATCTACGTAAATTAACTCTTCATATGGTCAAATATAGGACGAAATCAGACCGGCTAAATAACGGTCAATGAATGAACCTTAAAGGAAACAATATTTGAAAATACATCTTATTTATCGGTTACTAGCAACCAAACCGAAATTATAATGTTCATCACAATGTAACCGGTTTAAAAAACCGGTTTCACCTAATACAACGATGAAGAAACAGAGCCTAAGTTGTCAGCGTGGTCAAAAAATATTGTGAGTCTGCAAATCCCAGTTTTTTTTAGGGTTCTGAATGTTCGAATTTCAAAATTTATAATCACTCATGCGTCCGTCTCAAACAATAGATAAATTATCCATTCCGTGGTCTGTCGGTCCGTCAGTCAAAGCTAATTTACTCCGAATATAATAATAATAAATTCATTTATTTCCTCACCAAAACCGCAATACATTACGTAACTTAAGCTATGGTTGACAATATACTGGAAAGATTATAATGTATATCGGTATTACCCCAACATAGTTGGGAAATTGCCCAGAGGATGACGATAATACTTTTAAGCAGCAAATAAAAAAATCGGGTCCTTATTAATCGGCTCGTTTCGCAAACTTTAGTCGAACCGCCCAAGAACATATTGTAATGGCGTCGATTCGGACCGCAGTGTATCAGTACGAATAAATAATTGGAATCCTTATATGTGTGATATGACTCAAACTGGACTCAAGATAGGAGCATTAGTTCGTTTCGACCCGTGGTCCGAATCAACCCATTCCAAAAGATATCGTCGGCCATTCGCACCGCTTCAACCACTACGGTGCGAATGGACCTGTAGTGGCAATGTTGACGCATATGTTTTAGCCACTCGGGACTCACATTGCGCTTTATTTTTAGTTGTCATGTCGCCGCACTATCGACGTCATGTTTTAATAAGGGATAGACAAATATCTCAGGTTAGGAATTTTTGGTAATTAACTTAGATATCTTTTTGTATTTTTTTGGCATTTTCCATGCTAAGATTTTAAAGTTATTTAGTGAAGGAAAAATTCGACCGCGGGCAGGATCCGAACCTGCGTCTTCTGGTTAGGTACACCAGACGCTATGACCGCTAATGCATGGCGGGTGGGACTCGCGGTGGCTTAGCGGTCATAGCGTCTGGTGTACCTAACCAGAAGACGCAGGTACGAATCCTGCCCGCGGTCGAATTTTTCCTTCGCTAAATAAAATTAACTTAGAGTCAATATAATTATTATTTCAGTTTTTTGCGTATCAATCATTTCCCGTACACCACCCTGGACTTAAGAACATTTACACGAACACGCACCACAAAAGACCCATTCAAAAATAGTACTTGGGCAATTTCACACCGCAGTTCGAATCGCTCGTGGTGCGAAACGCCTAAGGACCCAAAAAATCAATCTGTACCGTATGACATATCCAATGAAAAACTTTATTTTGATTATTGTGACGGTCTCAAAATATTATTAATAATTTATTTATGTACCTACACACTTAGAAACTAGAAAATAGCCAGCATAGGACTATTTAGTTCAAAGGTAAGCAATTTCTAAAGATATCTCTTCCAGCAGACCTGCGAGCGGAGAATTGAAAAAAAGAAGAAATTTATTTCATATTCTAGTTTTCCGAAACTACTGTTATTACAATTAAATGAAGAAAATATACAGAACATTGTTATTTACTTACAGATTACAGGAATACCTTTATGAAGTTTTAAAACATAGTAGTTAATATTATTATTCGTACGAAACTCTCAATTCGTCCCCGGTTGCTTTGTTGCCCAGTTTTTTTTAAATTATTACACTTTATTCTTATGTTTGTAACACATTATACGTCTCTGGGAAGTAACACGTTACTCAGAGGTCAAGGCGACACGATGTCGGTTCGAAACATATGGCATCCAGAAGCGTTACACTTGATGTTGATATGCAATTTGCATCCAAAGTGAACATTATTATTATCTTCCATAAACATCATCACGCCTGTACTCCCTGAAGGATTAAATGATAAATGATATTTATTACTGTAAATAGATCTTTTAAAGACACTTTTACAAGTCAATATTTTACTTTTTTTTTAAGCTAGACGGCTCCGGCATTTCCTAGCTGGCGACCTCTGAGAAGAAACGCCGAAACAAACTCAGAGAAGGTTAGGTTAGGCAGAGGTGTGGTGTTTGTTCACCCACAGTTCCCATAAATAGGAGGCGAGCCTATTGCCATTAACCGGTCACTGAACCCCGAGCTGCTACTGAGATTTCATAGAAAAACTCTAAGCTTGACTTGGAAATCGAATCCAGGTCTGCAAGCGTAGCAGTTGCGCTTGTGACCATGTTTATTATGTTATTAAAAGTATCTATTTTAATCATCCACTATCTAGTAACCATAGTAGGTACAAGCTCTGCTTAGTACTGCTTGGGACTGGTTGGTGTTGTGGAAAATGTCCCAAATCATCCTTCCAGGTCTCAAATGTGTTGGTGACAGCTTCCAGAATAACCAAATGCAGGTGAATATTAGTATTTTACACGAAGCAACTGCCATCAGACCTGCGCAACCCTTGGGCTTCGGATTATCACTAACAATTGTCATAGGTGTTAGTATGACAATCGAAACCGACAGATTTACGTGCTCTCCGAGGCACGGAGGGGTCTTGATGTGTTAAGAATCGTCACCCATCCACAGACTGACCGTGGCTAGCGCAACTTAACCTTGAAGATCGGTTGATCAGCGTAGTTATTTATTCACAATTTAAAGTCACTAAGTAACGGTTTTATAAGGAAAACCGTTTCATGGCTGCAACTACACAAGCGACGTCTACTACTTAGTTATATTGAAGATCCTATCTACAAATATGGCTCCGGTTCCGTTCCGGAGACTCCAATTTAAAAGACCCTGGCGCCAAATTTGCTGTAACCTCAAAATAAAGGACACACCATATTCGTGCCGACAAAAATCCCACAAGCAATTCTATGCTTTATCCATACAGTGTAACGATTAAAATAGCATCCACAAAAATTAAACTGGCTTACAATGTAATGGATACTAGGTAATTTATTTATTTATTTAACAATGATTCTTATTGGGATAGTTTTAAAGTTTGATATTGAATAAGAAATTAATAGCAACAGTATTTTTGTTTACAAGAAAATGTCGGGAAAACTTCCGTATCTTATTAATTATGCTATTTCAAGCTATCAGTTAACCTAATTGTTAGTGATAGGGCCAGTTATGGAAAACTTAGTTCCTCCATTGACCGCCAGAGGCGCTATAGGTGCAGGTTTTTTTATTTTCTGTATGGAGATGAAGCTTTATTAGACGCTTATTATAACTTGATTTAAATGATGGGTGATCAATGTGTAAAGGCGTTTATTTAGTAAAATGGTGTATTAGCAACTTAAATTCGATACGACTTTTGGTTTCAGTTGACACTTTGACTATGACATTGACATTGACGGCTTTAACACCATCTTTTTAATATACTAAGACTGAAGAGTTTGTTTGGTTTTTTGTTTGAATGCACTAGTCTCTGGACCAGGCGGATTTGAAAAAATATTTTGGCATTTGATTGTAAGAATCACGTTATGAACCTTAGGTTATCATCTTCAACCTATATTCGTCCACTGCAGGACGTATGCCTAATGAACCCCACAGAGTCTGATCTTCGGCTTTCCTCACTCAGTCACTACCAGCTGCCTTCCATAATTCGTCAGTCCACCTGGCCGGCGGATGTCCAACACTACGCTTGCCTAGACGCGGCCTCCACACGAGAACTAGTTTGTTCCAACGTTCGTCAGTTCTCCGAGAGATGTGAGCGGCCCATTGCCAGTTCAGCTTGCTAATCCTTTGAGTTATGTCGGTAACTTTGGTTCTCTGACGGATAACGTGCTGACAATAAATTTAACGGCGGATGAAACTGCAAGGCACGGTTATTAATGATACAGATGGAATACGATTGGTTACAGTTTAAATTAATTCGTTTATAAGTTTAGAAGCTTAAAATCATTACAAATTGCTAATAAGATTACAATACGATTACGGGAGGCACTGAAAGACTTACACCCATACACCGACCTTATTGGTGAGGTTCTTCAAAAAGTTTATGTATGGCAACCGGCGTGTGTGTATGACAAGATGTATGAATGTGGTCGGAGCAAAAGAATTATGCAAGAATCGTAGCAAGTGGCGTTCTTTAGTTTCTGCCTATCCCTATGGGAAAAAGGTGTGTATGTATGTATGTATATCAAATTACAACATACTAAATTTGTATTGTTGTAGGTAATTTTACATACATACATAACATGCATTGATTGACGTAATGGTGACGTATTTAAAATTGATTTCCTCATAGAATTGAAAATTAACTAGGTTTAAAACCTAAATAAGTAATTATAAATGTTGTATTTTAATGAAACTATTGGTTTTCATACGTCATTTTGACGTTTGTGGTCTAACGGTTCGAGTGTCGGACTGCTGAACATGAGGTCATGGGATCGATTCCCACAACACACACACAAAAACCAATTAATGTAATAAACATAAGTATTCGTGTTCGTCTGGGTGCTTCTTATGTATTATAAGTATGAATTTACAAAAAAAGTAGGTATATATAAGTAGATATACGGCAAACAAACACATAGATATAGACCTGCCCTCTAATACATGGGCCTTAAACATACCAGCGAACTATGGGTGTACATTGGTGCACCTCCATCTAACCTTTCGGGTAATATAGACGGGACATCACGAAAAAAGTTTTTTCCAATCGGTAACAAATACCTACCTAGCTCTGTCTCTGTATATGTCAGCTTGGCAGAAAGAGATAACAAATCAAGTCGGGATCAAAATTGTTGAAAGAACAGTTCCCAATGTCCGCAGTGTCCGCTCTGTAACCTTAAATCTCTTTGATAACAATACACTCACATACATAGTGTATGTGGTTTTTCATATCCGTTGCTGATAGCCCCATATAAACAGCTCCATATCCTACATACCTATCTGTTGGCACACTGGCACGACCCCACTGCATGACGCGATACTAAGTAACATTATACGTTGTATGGTGTTAGTCACAAAGAACGGACCACGATTTATAATAGGATTCTAAGTCATGGACCGCGCCTATGTATCTTTACATTTTCTTAGCTTAGTAATATCTAGAAAGAAATAAACTTAATTTATTTGTAAAGGACACCAGAGTAGGTAGGTACACAAAATAAAATAAAAATCCAATACTTAATAATACACACTATGACACTACCAATAACTACTAATTAATTTTACACATGTTTTTAAGCATCTACTGTGGTTTCAAAACTTTTGATTTCTGACACTTACGCGAATATTGATTTCTGAAATTTACGCGAATATTATGACATTGAAATAAAACTACTTTTTACGGATTTTATCGCGTTATATTAATATTATTAATACCGACTTTGAACCCGTGTTCCTGAGATTAGCACGTTCAACCAACCAAACAAACAAACTCTGCAGCTTTGTAATATTAGTATGGATATACCTAGGTTCTTACTGTAAGTATGTAAAATACGTTAAATTAACTTTAAAATTAACAAATTCAATTTTATTAGTACTTAGCTGTTGTTCTTATTTTTTTTATAAACATACCTATCTAGATTATACATGGGCCCGTAGACAAAATGTATGGAATTGACATAACCTTTCGACAAATCAGACGATTATAAGTGTCGTGTCCATACATTCGAAGGTTAGATTGCAATTTGTCTAGGCCCGGGTATACGGCAGACTAATCTTGAATCCAAGGGTAATAGATACAAGCCCCCGTTTTGCGAGCGAAATACCTAAACGTTGCATGAATACTATGAATGTTGACGAGAATATCCGTTCATGTACCGAGGCGAGTCACCGCGGTGGGGCGGTGGGCTCGTCAGGCGGCGACCACGCGTCGACGGCGTGCGCGGTGACGTCATCCGCGTCACGACACCGTCAAAACAACGTAGCTAACCACAACACGCACAAATTCAAACCTTAATCCTTTACAATAAGAATGTCAATATTCTTTTATTTTGATACTGCAGCCGTAGTTTTCCGTTCGCTTTGCGTAAGAACACAAAGCGTGTTTGTTGTACATTTTTTCGGCCACACGCGCCTCCATGTGGTTTCACGTCATCGCATCGGTCAGTTTCGAGAATTCAAAATTCGAATTTTTTGAAAATTGTAATTTGAATAAAGAATGTAACATTAGACACATTAGACCGTTTATCGATACGTTCAGGAATGAAAAGTTGTATGTAGACATCGATGTGTTATCGGAGCGTAAATAAGTATGTACGTTTTATCAGTGCGCACCGAGGGTATAAAAGCGATCGCACAGTTCGCTCCACGCCCAGTGCGGATCGCGCGGGCACACTAAAAACACGACAGACTAAATAAAACCTACAAAGTCTAACTACTTTTTAGATGTCAGTTATTCATAATTATCAAAGCAACTTAGTTTGAAAACAATGAACCTAAAGAGGTGTTGTTTCCGAATGACTCAATAAACGTCCTGAATTCCAAAAAGGTTATCTTAAAATAACTTTCACAATAAACAAAGATGACAGTAATAAAAATAATTATGCAATAATATTACCTTTCGGTGCATTAAACTTGAATAATGCAATTAATTATCATAACATGTATCTATTACAAAATATCTCGGTAGTAAAAATATAATATTTTTTATCAAAATTATCTGATGTCAAACAAGACAATAATTATTTTAATAAATAAACAATAATAAATTATAATCGATTATGATTAATATGTAAGAAATAACTAGAAATGTAGGTCATGGATGTATGAATCATGTTTGCAATGAAAATAATGCAGGTTTCTTACTAACTATGTATTAATATTATGATTTTCTACTAGGTACCTACCAGACGGTACCAATACTTATTTCAATGTTTTGATTGGAAAACGTATTCATGAAACACAATCAAGATAAGAAATTGAAACAAAACTTTATCGCCTGTATTGGAAAATGAATTACAATGAAAATTTAAAATAAAATATTGACGTAGTCTTTGATTTTAGACAATAACTAGCGACCCGCCCTCGTTTCGCACGGGTGCAATGTACTAATAACATATATGTATTATACATATAAACCTTCCTCTTGAATCACTTTATCAATTAAAGAAAACCGAATGTAGTTTTAAAGATCTAAGCATACCTAGGGACAGATAGACAGCGGGAAGTTACTTTGTTTTATACTAAGTATATACAGCGGCTGAGCGATCTGCTTCTGCGCCACGGGTTCCCCGCACGGAACATATTTGTATGACCTACATGTTTTTGTTGTGGGTTTGGATGTTTATGTATGTAAACGTACCCACGATACAAGAGAGAATCCTAGTGTGGGGTAACGTTTAAAACAAATCACATTGAAATCGGTTTGTCAGTTTAGAAGTTATCATGGCACAGACGAACCCAGACATCGCCTACAAACGTATACCTACATAAGGTTAGCAAGTCTCTTTCTGCGTCGTCGCATCGTGGCTAAAAATACAGAACATCAACAATTAATTACTTTGTTTTGAGTTGTTAATTAAAAGGAAGCACAAGGAAGTAACAAAGGATTCGAAAATTCGAATATCGAATAAGTAATAAATAATCGGAAAGGGCTTTAAATTTATTAGGTAGGTAGGTAACTACTAATAATAATTACATAACTAATATTTTTTTAAAGTTCTTGAAATACGAAAATGGTTGGTAGGTAGCTTTTGCTTGTATTTCCTTAAGTAAGTAGTATACATATAAACAATACTATCTCATTAGTATTGTGGTCCTAAGCGCGCGACTGCTACGCTAGAGGTCCGTCTTCGATTCCCAGGTCGAGCAAACTGTCATTGAGTTTTTTATAAAATTCTCAGTAGCAGCTCGGAGTTTGGGTATGTGTCCGGTTAATAGCAATAGCTCGCCCCCTATTACATTGGGTCTTAATATACAGACGAAATGTGGGTGTACATTTGGTACACCTCTGCCTAACCCTTCGGGGAATACAGGCGTGATTGTATGAAGGTAACGTACAGAGGCGGCCAGCACATCAAGCTACCACAATCTGTCAAATTTCTTTGATTCATTTTCAAATTTAATACAAAACGATAAGGTTCATATTCAATTGGGAAAATTTGACAGTTTTATTTATTTATTTATATATTCTTTATTGTACACGGAATTAATATTTTAAAGACATATATTTTGAAGACAATAGATATACAATGGGCGGCCTTATCGCGGTCGGCGATTTCTTCCAGGCAAAAGAGTAAAGACTCTTTTTTCAGTTTTGGATAGCTTGACCTGCTGACGTCTGTACAATACCAACTCCTCTTTGAGAGTGCAAATGATTACATTCAGGAAATAAGGAATTCCGTATATACAATAAACACTGTTGTTTACATTGAACACAAAAACATATTGACCTTCGTTCAGAAATGCAGTGACAAAAACGTATTTACCTCTTTTTGTGGACTCGTGACTAAATAACACCCACGCGGATCAATCGATATGAGAGGTTAAGTTGTAGGTACTCGCTGCGCAGTTCTTGGATGGGTGTGTCTTCACGCACACGTGGCCCTTACATGCCTTCGTGTCGTAGGAAAATGATATCTTGAAGTTGTAAAAACAGTTTGTAACTTATGCATGTACAGTGAATATCGTTGGCGGTTGTATTTCGATACGGACTTACGGTTCAGAATCTGTCGACAGTTTGGTATCTGGCAGGTTAGATTAAGTTTAATCTAACGGTAAGTATTTACAATTTACGTTGACAGATGTCATACTTAAATACTTTTTTTTTGTAAATACATATCTAAGTACATAAAATACACAAACATATAAATATTTGTCTCTACTACTTACTTCGTGATCTATGATACTAGAACCACTAGACCATAGCCGATTACGACAGAGATTGAGATGAATTGCTTAATGTGGTTTGAACGTGGCCATTTTAGCCACCTTTTAGGTTATACCGAGTGAACCTGTGGCTCATAGCGCGTTACCAGAATGTACGATCACTACTCTCATCGATTATTATTTACATACCTAATACCATTGTTACATACAAAACAAAATAAATACCTAATATCTAATCATAGGTATTGCAAAATACTGCAATGTTTTATCAAAACAATGCGCAGTATCGCAGTAGACTTACCGTCCATGAAACTGTTCTGGAATATTTTGTACTGCGTACGCGCCCAGTCATTGCAGGCGATTACAACATGGCCGATACCGGCTGAGGCCTTCGTGGCGTGCAGTTCCTGTAGTACTGTGTCAGTTAAACACATTCAAAGATGATAATAATAATAATTGAGTTGTGAATTTGTGAATATAACCTCTTTGACTGACTACCAAAGAGGTTGGAGGTTAACATTTTCATAGAGAAACTGAGTCTGTGGTGTGATTTGATTGTCTTTGTCTGTATGAAACTGGACAGAGGGACAGGGGACTTTTTTCATCTTTATTTATTTATAGAGGGTTTTATAAATATGCCACCCTCATCGTGGCTCTCAGACTTGTTACTTGTGCGTAACAAATGGTAGATTTTTTTTTCTATGTTCGTGTAACCCGACTATAGCTCGTAATATGTATTTAAATGTCTTTGAAAAAGGTGTCGAGAAAGAAGTCGATACTGCTTGTAAATCTCGGAACAACAGATAGCTGGACTGGAGGGAATAATAAACTGTGGTTGCGCATTGTCCGATATTTCGAAATCTTTCCCTTTGTCTTCCTCGGCCATGGTATTGCATGAGGATATCGGAATACGCCTAGAGTTCTTCAATTTTGCGATGCTAAAAATACTTAATTACTTATCTATGTTTTTTTAAATAACCCTGCAACGCTATAGGCGGTGAGTGTTGAAAATACACAAGCATATTATGAGTAAGCCAGCACGCTAGCACGACGTGGCTCTCGGTGACGCGCGCGCATTTCACATTGCGTCACAAACACAACTGATGGACACGTCTTGTGTCAAATTTCGCGCATGACAGAAGTGGGGTTAGCAATCCGAATAGTTGACGCAAAAGCACAAAAAAGTATTTAAGTGACTTTTTTTAATGACGCTTGAAAAAATTTTCATGGAATTAGGAATAGATATTCAACAAAGATGCCATGAGGATCGAGATAGTTGTTTTTCTGTTTAATTGTGTTTTTTTTTTCCACTGCCTCACTGGATGTTGGAGTCGACAATGGAGCATAGACGCTTGTCTAGAAGTAACCTACCTATCCACTCGTGACTTGAAGATTTTCAGGTTGTACGTAGATCTCTGAAAACACAGACTCCAGTGAAGAGTTCTTCTCTTTAAAATGAGAACTGGCTGCTAACCCATTGATCTTTTAATGTTAAAAATGATTTTGTTTAGTATGAGCAATAGTGTTTTATATTATATCTAGTGAATACTGAAAGGGCAGTTTTTTATTGTATTGTGTAATAACGAATGCTAAACATATTCAAAGACGTCACCATAAAGACGTAAGTAAATTCAGTATGTGAAGGAAAAATTTGACATGACGGGTAGGTGTCGCGGTGGCTTAGTGGTCATAGCGTCTGGTGTACCTAACCAGAAGACGCAGGTTCGAATCCTGCCCGCGGTCGAATTTTTCCTTTTCTAAATAACCATATTCAAAGATATAAAATTTCTGTGTCCTCCAGTACACCGGATGCTTTAGCTTAGGCAATTTCTTGCTAGTTCTTCTCCATAAGAC
The DNA here is from genome assembly GCA_964056405.1 of Acronicta alni. Taxonomy (NCBI): domain Eukaryota; kingdom Metazoa; phylum Arthropoda; class Insecta; order Lepidoptera; family Noctuidae; genus Acronicta; species Acronicta alni. Next base: position 2,631,174 of record OZ043916.1, on the reverse strand, counting down.
CCACTATTTGGTACCGTGCACCTAGTTTTTGACAATTCAAAAGTACCTACACGTAATTGATCTACTTGAAATAAAACATTTGAATTTAGCCAACTAAGCTCCCTGCGCCTGCATTATTAATGCCGTCTACTCAAACAGGAACTTTACTTTTTTACGTAGTTATTTACGTTTTAAACCATTCCTATAAATCATACACACAACACTGCCATCGGTTGGCTATAGAAAACTGGTTACTGCATATACACAATATCATCCAGGAAAATATTCTGATGTACGTGTATGTGGGCATGCACTCGCCTTGACCTTTACAGCAGGATATCGAATGGTCCTAATAAATTGTCCTTTTAACATAATAATGTAATGTTACAATGGATTAATTTTAATGACGTCATAAATACTGGTATGGTGCTCTCACTTAAATCAATATTTTCGTACTAATAGTAATTACTAATAGTAATTAAAATACATATTTTAATATTTGGGCTGCTAGTGAAATAGCTAGTATAATAATAAAATGTGTTAGCTATTACGTACAGACGCCAGCGGGTCAAGCTATCCAAAACTGTCAAATTTACTCAATTGAAAATGAATCTTATTATTAATTTGTGTAAAAGTTGAAAATCTATCAAAGAATTTTGACAGATTGGGGTAGCTTGATGTACTGGCCTCTGTACATCACAAAATATTTCTTTGTTTATTAGTGGTCGTAAGCGCGACTGCTACGATTGAGGCTCTGGGTTCCATACCCAGGTCAAGCTAGGTTTTTGTAAATTAATTCGTAAATACCCAGACTCATACGCTAGACGCCAGGATAAACAAACAAAATATACATTACGTCATAGAAATAGACTAAACCTACCAACCTCTAATCTAAGCATGCACTCATCTAGTCCGTACGTGATGTCAATAAAAATATATAATAAACTACCACAATATCTTAAAGATGAACAAATATGCAATCTATTTATAAAAAAACTAAAATTATTTCTAATAAATAAATCTTACTATAATATAAATGAATATTTAAATGATAAAACAATTACATAATATAATATAATAAAATAAAACGTTACCCAATTAACGAATTCTAATAATATTAATTCTGATAATATCATATAAATAAAATATACCTACCTATAAATAAAATACCTAAAATAATAATTAAAAAACACACTTATTAAAATTGATTTAAAATAGAATAATATCGTAAATAAAGGAAAAAATTTAATAAATAACAAATTAAAAATACAATAATATAATATTAATCTTATTAATCCTGATATAGTTTCTAAAATTCAACTATTTTATTAAATAATACGAAATAAGTATAATAATATAAATAGCAAAAATAATACAAACTTATAATATTACAAAGTATATATTATATAGTCATAAACACAAGTTCCTCCTCTCTTCTACATTTGCGGTGCCTGACAAGGCCCACACATGTTTCTTCTTATATTATTGTTATCATCTATTTAACTTGTGGAGTGCAATAAATGTATTGAGTATTGAGTATTGGGTTTTTTTGTTGGGATTTTTCTATAAAATTCTCAGTAGCAGCTCAGAGTTTAGATTTCTGCCCGATCAATGACAATAGGCTCTCTCCCTATTACATGGGACCTCAGCAAACCGGCGAACTGTGGGTGTACTTTAGTACACTTCTGGCTAACCCTTCGGAGAGTATATTCTTCATCGTCATTCATTCGGTCAGTATATTATTCATTGTTTTGTTAATGAAGTTACTCAAGCGTCCTACCTTATTACGGCTAACGACGTTTACACAATCGACTTGGATTTTACATGATCAACCAATATTGATGTAAATAAGTATTTTCAATATATAAATATACAGACGTGGACAAAAATATATGCAAATATTAGGTTTTGATGCCAAATAACATGACTCCCATATCAATCATAACGATGTTTCAGATTTTATGCGCAAGAGTCGTCTCCTTCGCGCCAAGTATTACTAATAACATCCTTAGTTTATGGGTTAGTAAATTTAGCAACATTACCAGGGAAATTTTGGCTCTTCACCTGCTAGTGACAGCAAAATGGCGGAGTTCAATACATTCGCTTGGTTCAATAACAACTATAGTCTGTCAAGACGATGTAAAATGTCTTAAATGTTTATGGAATATAATAAACTACGCATCAAAAATACTGATTGAGCAGCAAAATTACTGATCGAGCAGCAAAATACAGATATCGGTTAGGTTAGGTTAGAATTGTGACCACACAATGCCAGAACCAAATTTGAATGTTTTGAGTGTATATAACAATATTTTGAGGTGACTATTTGGCTGCTCAACCAGTAATTTTGCTGCTCAATCAGTAATTTTGTCGCTCAATCAGTATTTTTGTTGTGCAATAAGTATTTTTGCTTAGGATTGTTTTGTTATACAAAACGACATTTTTTGTTTTGCAGTTAAATACTAGCCAATGTTTATTATAGCCCGCGGCATTACTCGTATCCCAAAGGGATTTTTTGAGACAAAAGGTCCGAGCGTCCTTCTCCAAGGTCTAATCTATCTCTGTATCAAATTTAATCTGATTCGGCTCAGCGGTTTAATCGTGAAGACGTAACAGACAGACACATTTTTGTATTTATAGTATGGATTTAACATACCTTGACGTCAGTATTCCAGGAAGGTTTACGCAGTGATGTCGCATGTAATACGATCACTAGGGTAATTAGGCTGTTCGAATTCCAACGATATATAAAATCGGATTCATCGCACAATTTATGGTGCGTGAAGTTGAGTAAACTGTTATTGGGTATTTCGATTAGAAAATTCTTAGTAGGTAGCTCGGTAGAATTCTTCGTAGTTTGCATTTAGTAGCTCGGGAAAATGGTTGCTGAGATTTGTGTTGGTTGATAGCAATACTAAACTTATTCAATACATGTATATATTAAACATAAATATGCCACTCACAAATAATGTGCATTTCTATTGATAAAAGAATTTTCAAAATCGGTACACTATATCCAGAGATTTAACCTCTACAACCTCACAAACTTCCTCTTTATAATATTAGTATAGATAGGAAAATTTATCAGTGAACTGTGGTTGCTCAACGGTACAATTCTGCCTTACCATTCGTTGAAAACAGGCGTGATAGTACTACAACAAAATCACCAAGGAGAAGAATCTAGAATAAGCTAATTAAATATGCTCATGTCCCACAAAAACCTACTGATGGCCGTAGTAATTGTGGACAGGAATTTCTGAATCTCATTCCGCGTCCACCGTTTGTGTGTCAATGTTCGTTGCGCAGGTGCGGGCGCGGCGCTGACGTCACGTGCGCACGCGTCGCTCGCGTGGCGCTCACGCCCACCGACGCGCAATTAAAATGCTGCCCATTGTGCCAACTGTGTGGCGGATTTCTATGACATTGGTAGACGGTGTGCAGACGATTTTTAGCTAACGAATGATCGTATTGAACTGCGAACAACATTTTGTTAAATTTTTCAGCAGTTTCATTCTAGGTAACATTTGGTGTTACCTAGATTGTAAACTACTTCTACAAAGAAATATGTTTGAACGTTGTTTACACAAATTTAATTTACAGAAATATATTCACATTATGGACACACACAGACTCACGATACCGTTCAACTGTAGTGCCGATGAAATAATCATGAAAACAAATGAAAAAATGTAAAAATAATAAAAAATATATTTATATATTTGTTGCTGAATGCTAATGCAGCTAAAAGTAAACATAGTCCTCTCTTCTCTTATAGTTTATGGGTTCCTATTGAGTACAAGGTTGCTAGGAACCTAAATAACCGCCCACCACATTACTAAATTGACTGTCTGTTTTCCTGTAGATAGGCGAGATGTAAATGTCATTCAAATCTTTATAATACACAGTGATTTTCAACTGATTGTTAACTAGGGTTCGTTACTATAAAAAAACTTTTACTATAAATGACCTATATATTTTTTTGTTTTATATTTAGCATAATATCACGCCTATATTCCCCATGAGGTGTAACCATTGTACACTACAGTTTGCCGGTATGTTTGGGTCTGTTATAGGGGACGATCCTATTGCTATTATGCGTTCATCTTTGATGTTTTTTAGATATTTCAGGGTTGGTCAAATGAAAGCAAGTGCGGTTTTTAGTCGGTAGGAGTCCGACATACCTTGCCACCTCCCCGAATGGCGGATTCAGGAGGAGGAAAAATGTTGATCCCATATTGAGTTGTTGTTTAAAATTGTAATAATCATTAATATTTAATACATTTTACACTGTTCGTCCCTGTACGCTGATATCTTTTACACTATGCAACGGATTTTTATTTAGATAATTTCTTACGGAAGGTGCGAACGTGCATGCATGTTATTAGTACATTGCACCCGTGCGCAGCCGCATCTTGTTAGAATCCGACGCCAATACAACATAAAAAAAGCTAGGATGATAGACAGACAGAATATATCTAATTAAAGTAGGTTTTATTATGTTTTTTATACTACTAAGGTGGCAAACAAGCATAGAGCCTCTATGCTTGTTTGCTGGTGGGCTCTGAGCCCACCTGATGGTAAGCGGTTACCGTAGCCTATAGACGCTTGTAACACCAGGGGGTATCACTTGCGCGTTGCCGACCCTGTAAAACGAAATAGGAATTAGTTGGTTTGGCAGTATAAGGGTCAAAGTCGCCCCACTACCAACACAACGTTTCCTCGTGGAGCACTGGCAACCTTGCTCACCGTAAGAAACACAACACAGCTCAAAGCAGTGTTATTTTACTTCCATTTTCTGCAAGCCTCCGCCTTGCTTACTTCCCCAGTCAGGCAGCTCTCCAATTTGAGTGGAATTACTCCCACTATGCCCTACCTCTCTTGAAAGAGAGATCCTCGTATTACTATTTACTGTATTATCTGGATTGTGTTAAAGCGGACATGATAGAAAAGAGAGTGACTGATGATGTGACGGCTGACAGAGATGAATGGAAGAAGAGGACGTACTGCGCCGACCTCAAGTAAATTGGGACTAGGGCAGGAAAATGATGATCGTACTGTATATTTTGTTAGGCTCTAGACTGGACTGCATTTCAACTGCACACCAACTGCAATCGGGCTGCACTGCAATTTTATTGCATTCGTAATAACTGCATTTAAACTGCAAATTTGCAGTCGGAGTGCAGTTGAAATGCAGTCCGTCTGTCTAGAGCCTTACACAGGTGACTAATACGTTATCAACCGGCATCAAACACTTCGACCGTGATGTCAGCACCTTTGTTTCAATGAGGATGTGGATGCGTTAGTCATAAATACGTTGGTAATTTGGAATCGTTTGAAAACGATAATATTCTATCACTTATGTCAAAGATAAAATCATTTTTGCAAATCAAAAAATCAAAATGCACAATTTTTTAATTTGTACACAAATTATGTAGTTGAACTCTTGGCTTCCAAACTGAGTGAAACTTGTATTTAGGAAGTCAAGGCTCTCTCACAGAAATACATTATTATACAATAATATAAGTGAAGTGATTTATTCAATACTAGCTTTTACGCGGGTAAAAGCTAGAATCTTAGCTAGCTTACGCGTTGACTTAGTAACACAATCATTGTTGTCGGAGTAACACAATTGTTGATTTTATGGGATAAGAAGTACTCAATGTTAGGGAAATTCGGGCTTGTTTTTAGTCATAATACATTAATGTTATTAGCATATTTCACTCGTGCGAAGCCGACGTGGGTCGCGTTTATTATAAAATTATATACTTTCGTTCGGAAATAATGATCTATGCTATGGAACAGTAAAACATCACAGAAATAAATGAACTGAGAGATATCTGCCTACATATCGTATCAGTGTAGCTCTGGTTAGCCCTTCTGGAATAATATGAACGTGATTAAATGTTATGTTATTAATTATTGGAAAGAAGGCAAGATTCTCAGAAATCTAGCAAGTGTTGCGCTGGTGACGTCATCACCAGATGTCTGCTGTTCGAACCACGCCCCAATGTTTACCTATTATACGATACTTGTTGTATCCCGCGGTGTTGCCCATCGCGTAAATCTCGTATTTCCCAATTCTATACGAAATTTCCATTATTTAAGCGAAGGACATAGTGGGAGTAATCCTACTCCGACTGGGGAAGTAACTCCGCGTTGCAGAAAATCGAATGAAATAACACAGCTTTGAGCTGTGTTGTGTTCTTTACGGTGAGCGAGGTTGCCAGTGCTCCGCGAGGAAACGTATTGGCAGTACTTTGACCCTTATACTTTTCGTTTTACACGGTCAGCAACGCGCGAGTGATACTCCTGGTGTTGCAAGCGTCTATAGACTATGGTAACTTATCATCAGGTGGGTCGTATGATGTTTGCCAGCTCAGTGGTATAATTTTTTTTTCTAATGTCTATAATGATTAATCAGTGAGTTTATAAGTGATATTTCGTTTTTATTTTATGTTTATTAATATAGATGTATACTGCCTGATTCAGAGCGACTGCTATATTAAAGGTCCTAGTTTCTATTTACTGGTTGTGCAAAGTTTTAGGGTTGCTACACACATAAGCGGGCCGGCCGGCATGCATTGTTGGCTCGGCGCCGCCGCGGCGGGCGGCAGAAAGCCGACTGCACTTCTTCGCTTAAAATTCAATGCTATTTTTTTTTTTACGAGGGCGGTCAAAATGCGCGGACTGAAGGGCTGCATGTAGCGTTGTGTGCCTAAATTAAATTGTAATGTGTCATTGCTTTGATTTTGCTAAGATTTTTAGGTCTCCGAACTACGAATAATGAAACACAGTGTGGATGCATTGTGTTTCATTATTCGCAGTTCGGCGAAAGTTATACACAAAATAACAAATTAGGAATATTTATAATTCCTAAAACTATAACAGTGTACGTATATGTATATAATTTATTTTAGGAACCGATTCTTTAGGTTTGAAAGGCAAAGTAGTCAGCGAAATTGGTGGTTAGGTGTTGCTGGTGTATATAGGCTGCGGCTGCCGCTTGCCATCATGTAGCCTGTATGCTTGTTTGTTGCTTCAAGTTCGTTTTCTTTACTCCTAAAAACCCATGTAGTAGTTTGTACAAAGGCCAGTATCAAGCTACCCCAATCTGTCAAATTTATTTCATAGATTTTCAACTTTAATACAAATAGGTAATAAGGTTCATGTTCGATTGGGAAAATTTTACAGTTTTGGATAGCTTGACCTGCTGGCGTCTGTACAATTTGCACTCACTTAAATAAATCTCAAAACCGGATGACAAAAGTGTTAAACTTGATTTATTTCTCACAGAATTAACTATTTTTATACTATTATACTAGTTCAGGCATATGTATTGTATTATACCTAATTTATACTTTGTTTTGTCTAGTTAAGTTATCTTAAGCCAAAAGTTATTTGAATAAATTTATTATTATCTAATATATAAAATTCTCGTGTCACAGTTTTCGTTGCCATACTCCTCCGAAACGGCTTGACCGATTTTGATGAAATTTTTTGTGCTTATCGGGGAGGTCTGAGAATAGGCCAACATCTATTTTTCATACCCCTAAATTTTTTTTTTATGGCAAAACAACGTTTGTGGGGGCAGCTAGTTATTATATATTATATTATTTATAGATTTTATTTTTTAGAGATTTAAATACTAATTTCTATAAATGAAAGCCCTTATTTTATTATTAAAGAGTGTACTTCGTGGCATGTCACAACTCCAAAATGTGAGCGTAAAATTCATGGTTTATGGGTTTCTTAAATTTTGTGATATATACTGAATATCTTCCTTCCATTCTTTCAAGCAGTCGGACAATATTCTGCGTAGTGCATTCGTGACAAAATTAACTTGTTTTGTCAATACAGAAACTGACTCAGAGCAGTTAAAATACTTAACATGTTTCTATTTTAGTTACAAACTCGTACAAAGCGCATAAGGTCGGATTCGAACCAGTGTACCGCGGCGTAGCGGTGTCATGGAGGGGAGTGGTTGGCCGTCGCACGCTTCGGCTGCGTGCGCGCAAGTTCACGTGCTTACAATGTGCTCTGCGTTGGCCCACGACGTGGTATTTTATAAACCGTAGGTACAATTTCTGTAGTCGTGAACCGTATTATAATATCGCTGATTGTGTATAATTACGGATGTGTAGGTACTTGTATTTACACCAGGGCAATGACCTTGGATATTAGGTACTGAGTCTTACCTGGTGACAATTTTTTAAGAGAGGTAGGCCATAGTGGGAGTAATTCCACTCAAATTGGAGCTGCCAGACTGGGGAAGTAACTCCGCCTTGCAGAAAATCGAAGTAAAATAACACTGCTTTGAGCTGTGTTGTGTTTCTTACGGTGAGCAAGGTTGCCAGTGCTCCGCGAGGAAACGTTGTGTTGGCAGTGGGGGGACTTAGACCCTTATACTGCCAACCCAACTATTCCTCTTTAAATACAGGGTCGGCAACGCGCAAGTGATACCCTTGGTGTTGTAAGCGTCTATAGGCTACGGTAACCGCTTACCATCAGGTGGGCCGTATGCTTGTTTGCCACCTTATTAGAATAAAAAAAAACAATTTAATGTAGGACCTAACAATCTAGAGGAGAAGACCTGGTGACCTGAAATGCGGGCTTCTGACTAGTTTGGGCACCAGCCTCCCACAATATTATGTAAGCTATATAAGCTATTTTATTGTCCATTGATTGTACCATTTTGTGTATGATGTTGTGGAGACAAAAATAAATCCTTATTATTATTATAATTATTAATTAAGGACCGCTGTTGCCGCCTTCTGCCTGTACTGGCAGGTTTTCGGGGGGCCTAGCTAGTGAGGTGGCGAGTCACCGTCTGCTATCCCTAAGGATGTATGTTCAAGGTTGTAAGGCAGACGCCATTTTCCTCCGGCAGTAGAGGTTATCAGTCCACCAAATCCCCACTTCCATAATCCTGGCGATCTTGTGCCCGACGCATCCAGTCATGACCTGCGCGTCGCCTGACGTCGTCCACCCAAGGTTGCGGTGAATTAAGGATTACTTTTATTTATTTCACATACTATCACGTATTTATTTCCCAAAGGGTTAGACAGAGGTGTAGTAATGTACATCAACAGTTTTCCGGTATGTAATAGGAGGCGAGCCTATTGCCATTAATCGGGCACAAATCCCAACTCCAAGCTGCTACTGTGAATTTCATAGAAAAACCCAATAACACTTTCTTCGATCTGGGAATCGAAATTACGACCTCAATCGTCGCAGTCGAGCTTATGAGGTTAATAAGACAATGACGGAGTATTCATCTACTTAAGTAATTAGTATGGTTACGTCATATCATTAAACTTTACGAAGTCAACATCCTCGGAGCCTTTTCCCAACTGTATTGGGGTCTTCCAGTAATTTTTTTAACTTTTTTTTATTAATGATTGCGTGCGTTTGACCGCACCTCACGTGATGGTAAGTGACGATGCTGCCGAGGATGTAGCACGCTAACTCAAATAGTGCCTTACCAACTCTGCTGAGTTGGTTGGTTTGTAAACTAAGATTAACATGTAATCATATTTTTTAAAGAGTGTCTATGGAGTTTCTTGCCGGTTCTTCTCCATAAGACCCACTTTTTGGGACCGTGCAATTAGTTGACTTTTCAAAAGTGCTATTTTAATGGTCTAATTGAAATAAAACATTTGACTTTGACTTTGAAGAATGGTCAGCAATCCATAGAATGACCGTGGCAAGTAGGTACCATTTATCTTTACAGATCGGTTATTACTTAGCCGTCAAAGTTTTGAAAATCAACGATTTTTTCTATCATTTCTATTAATTAAGGGATCTGAAATCAAATATATGTTACTAAGTAGGTGTGTATGGGTTTGTAACTAAAATAGCTCCAAAGAGGTTTAAAGTCCACGATCGTCGGCCACACCTCTATATCTAGCGCACGCTATTTTCATCCGATCTCGTGTTGTCTACTACTCTAGTTTGATTCAATCGGTTACATGGTACAAAGTTTGGACGTAAATAACGGCTATCGTGGAATTATCGGATCGAAATTCTGGGAGTCTAGACATGTTGTAAAGTGACGTTCGGATCGACTATATGGAAATGATATTTTAAATTCAGAACGCACGATTAGTCGAATGCTTCTGTCATTTCTATATTCGAACGTTAGATTGTCTACAAGATGTGCTTTCGAGGAATACCTATTAATTTTTGCTAGGTATTGTACAGAAAGACTATTATTCTGTTTGTTTTACAATGGGACGCATGCCGAAACGATTATTAGGTATTTCCATTTGTTTCAAATCAAGTGTGTGGTCTCGGGTTCGTAGATTTCCAGGTCTAACCAAGTGTTATTGGGTTAGAAGCTCGGAATTCAGATTTGTGCTCGGTTAATGGCAACAGGCTCGCCCCTATTAAATTGGATCCAAACATACCAGCGAACTGTGGTTGTACATTAATACCTACACCTCTGCATAACCCTTCGGGGATACAGGAGTAATGTTAAGTTGTATATGGTAGGTAAGTATCAGATAACGTTACAACTTGAACTACTAATAAATTCTACGTAGTAAAGAAATATTAATAAGAATCAGTGCTTTCGATGTCACGTTGCAGGTTGGACAATAACAAACAAACATGACGAAACATTTGCAACCGAAACCTTTGTTTACATTAGTAGTATTGGTTTCAAGTGAATGAATAATATTGTGAAATTATAAGGAATTGGGGCGAGCGTCTCTTCACACTTAGGGGCATTACACGTGCGATACTTTTAGCATCGAACATCGGCGATTTTTCGATTGCATCGATGCTGTATCGTAGGTAACCCTTGAGTAATTTTTAAACTACATTGCTCTGATGTAAGTCTGACATAACAATGATTTATATTAATTTGATATCAGCACATAACTGAAATGATTACTGTGATTATATATTTTGTTTCTTATTATTTAATAATGTTTAACTCAACTATAACTGAATAACTGTAAATGTGAGTACTTTGTAGGCTGAATACACATACTCAGCTTTGAACAGTCTGGTGGTTTTGAGCCTTTTTTATGTGGCCTGCGCAAATGTTCCTCTGATCTGGTATCGTCGTGCGACGGGTTGTTGAGCTCCCTAAATTATGGTTGAGCTACACAATGACTGATGCATGCGTGCCGTCAGTTGGGACTGGTCTACTCAAAGCCGCTATGGCTCTTTCTTCAAAAGGCCATTTCAGACTTTGCCCTACATTGTAAGACACATATTTGTTATTATTCTATGTATGGACTTTAAAAGAGACTATGATTCTCTGAGTTGTTTGTTTCGGCGTTTCTTCCCAGAGGTCTAGGAAATCCCGGAGCCATCTAGCTTAAAAAAAATGTAAAATATTGACTTGTAAAAGTGTCTTTAAAAGATCTATTTACAGAAATAAATATCATTTATAGTATGACTGCCTTCTTCTTGTATTAATGGTTAAACAATTTGCGAATAATATAAGGCCACCCCAATAGAGTTAGGCGTGGCTGCATAGAGATCGTCCTTCGTGTAAGTTTTTCGGGTACAAGGGACAGACCAATAGATGTGATATAGTATGACTGTGGATGGATATAAGGGAGACCTAAAAAAAAAACAATGGATGGATGTGTGAGAGATGATATGGCGATAAAGGAAGAGAATGTTGAGTTGACAGCTGATAAAGATGTATGGAAAAAGACATAGGTAGAGAGACCAACACATCAAGCTACCCTAATCTGTCAAATTTCTTTGATAGACTTTCAACTTTAATACAAAACGATAAGGTTCATATTCAATTGGAAAAATTTGACAGTTTCGGATAGCTTGAACTGCTGGCGTTTGTACTACACTGATCCAAATAGAGGCAGCTAGGATAATGATTACGAGTATGCGACGCATCGATAGTCACACGCGCATGTTCGAGAGTTTAACGAGGAGAAACCTCGCTGTTTGATGGGGTCCTGTGTTTGTACCAGTCTATTATGTTCATGGTGATGAATGTCACTATGGCTATGACTAACCCAAAAAAAAGAAATTGTTCTGGAGATACCAAAGTCCCACTAAGTTGCTGTAGCTAGCAACTGAATTTGTGCAATATATGTATTATAGGATTCAGCATATTGAACTGATTTTTAAAAGAACGTTGTCCCACTAGAGTTTTCTCCTGTATTGTAGTTGCGTTTACAATTACAATAACAAACACCCAGACGCAGAACCCAGACTGTGGGTATAAATATTTGATCCATGTGGGGTTCGAATCTGCGACCCATGACGCAAAAGCCGATCACTCCGTCGCTACGCCAAAAGTGTGCATCGTTAGATTTGATCGTTGATCACCGAAATTAAAAATAGCAAGTGAGCTTCAGCCCTTAGTCATTTCCAAGAAAGGCAGGAAAATCCGCTACTTTAGTGGTATTTCCAACTTGGAATCTTGACCTATCTTACGATTGAGCAGATTTGTTGCACATTGTGTGACATTGTTGCAATGGCTGTATTTTTTTTATTGAATAACGGTCGGTCGTTTACCTGTTGACAGTTTATCGACCCACATCAGCTGCCGTCAGTATCCGCTGCCTTTGAATAAAGTTCTAAGTGTCCTGGCTCGAAATAATTTCAGTCAGATTTCATCTTTAGTACTTATATGATTTTACATCGTAATGAATGAAAAAAAAAACTGATACATACATACCATCACGCCTGTATTCCCCGAAGGGTTAGGCAGAGGTGTACTAATGTACACCCACATTTCGCCGGTATGTTTAGGTCTCATGTAATAGGGGGCGAGCCTATTGCCATTAACCGGGCACAATTAATCCAGACTCCGAGCTGCTACTGAGAATTTCATAGAAAAACCCAATAACACTTTGCTCGACCTGGGGATCGAACCCAGGACCTCTAGCGTAGCAGTCGCGCTTAGGACCACTAGACTAATAAGGCAAAAAAAAAACTGATGTTTGGAAGAAAAATATCTGGTAGTGCGCAAATGAATTATTGCGGTTTTTTTTTTTTATAAATTTACCCAAAGATTTGTGACGCAAAGTTGATTATGTAGAGTGTTAGGCAGAGTCACGCCGGGATATTTTTAAGGGTTAAGTAACTGGGAGCGAGCCTATTGACATTCACCAGACACAAATACAAACTCCGAGCTGCGATTGAGCATTATATTCTATTCATCCGGTAACACCCTCTGCTGAGTGAAGTCCTCTTCTCTACCCCGTCACTGTTGCCGATCTTGAGCAAGTCGCACCCACTGATTCCCCACTGCCCTCACAAAATCATCCGACCATCGGGCTGGTCTGCCCTGCGATCGTTTTATATCCCTTGGCCACCAATCGGTTACTGCTTTGGTCCACCTAAGATCCTCCCGTCTTGCTAAGTGCCCTGTCCATCTCCACTTAAGTCTCGCGATCCGTGTTGAGCATGATATAATCATAGAAAATCCCAATAACATTTCAGGACCTCAAGCTCAGACCGTTCTTGCGACCAATCGACCAACATACATTTATTTACACACACACACACCATCACGCCTGTATTCCCCGAAGGGTTAGGCAGAGGTGTACTAATGTACACCCACATTTCGCCGGCATGTTTTAGGTCCCATGTAATAGAGGGCGAGCCTATTGCCATTAAGCGGGCACAAATCCAGACTCCGAGCTGCTACTGAGAATTTCATAGAAAAACCCAATAACACTTTGCTCGACCTGGGGATCGAACCCAGGACCTCTAGCGTAGCAGTCGCGCTTAGGACCACTAGACTAATGAGGCAGTCTACATTTATTTATTTATACTTATTGTACAGAAAAGTGTACAAAGGCGGTCTTAATGCCTTAGTTGCCTTTTACATTATGTTGCTCCATTCATAACAACGTGATCGAAGTTAGTTTTCCTTGCTTTAAATTTAATATACTACAGTGAGTTCAGATACATACATACCATGATATCTGTATTCCGCAAAGGGTAGACAGAAGTGAACTAATTAGCAGATCAAGCTATCCAAAACTTCAATATTTTCTCAAATGAAAATGAACCTTATATCTCAGTATTAAAGATGAATCTATCAAAGAAATTTGACAGATTGGGGTGGCTTGATGTCCCATGTTGATGTTGGTCCCATGTAATAGGGGGTGAGCGTATTCCCATTAACCGTGCATAAATCCACTATCATACTAGTCACTATTATATTTAATATACTAGTTAATAGCAAATAAGTATGTAATTACGATGACACAGCACAATTTATTGTCACTTAATACCATCAAACAAATGATATCGTTTGCACGTCACTAGTGCATGCAGTTTAGTCGTGGTTTTACTATCATAGATTATAAATACAGGGATTTTGAAAATTATTTGGAAATAATTTGGATCAAATACTCAATAACTTTATTGCATCCCAAAATGTATACAAAAGCTGGTGGGTAAAATTAAAGAGAAACAATTATGGACCCTGTCGGGCACAGCAAGTTAGTATTTTTAGAGGAGAGGATGAAGAGCGCTTTTATAAACATAATATATTGAAATAAAGGAAGATCTGGTATTTAGATATTTTAGTAGGTAAATAAGTGTAGATTTATATTCATTTTATTTATTAATATTCATATATTTATTTATTATTAATAGTTATATTCTAGATTATGTATTAATTGTTATTATTTATTTTATATTTATATATTTTCTGTAATTTTAATCAAATAGATTGTAAGTAATTAAAGATATTGCACGGTGAGTAAGGTACATAAATATATTTAAGTACTGCTTGTTTAATCTAATTATCCCTATTTCCCTAGTTGGAATTTATCTTTCTACTATACTAAGGATAGCCAGTTATAGCCTCACTAGGTTATAACTGGCTATCCTTAATATCCAGAGCTTGTACTATGGTTATGATAGACAAAAAAGTTAAGTATACAGGCAGCTAATTAAACATCTGTGTTTTGTTACAAATTGCCTGATAAGTATCACGCAATATGTGTCAAAACGCAGGTATTGTAAGCTGCTACACATCAAACCCATTGACGGGTAATTATTTAAATCACAATCTGTTTAAAGATGCAGATTTCGTTCGCTACCTGTATACCAATCTCTTTTGTTGAATGTACTAGATAATGATTCCATATAGCTCGATAGCTTAAGATAGTGTAAAATTAGCTTAGCCGTTTGTGATATTTCATACAAACTGTATACTTATTGCGCGATATTTTATCTTAATACAAAATATTATAGTATCTTCACCGTGTGCGACGCCCTTTATGTTGTACATGCACTCATATTTTCAAATCCGAGCATAAAGATCACGCATTCAATATGTTTTTCATACTGATAAATGTGCATTTCGGAAGGAAGGATTTACATGACAAATTATATAAAATTTACATCCGCTTGCTAATGAACTACTAACTAAATTTACATGATTAGTTACTTCTAGCTAAGTGATGATTAGATAAGGAAAACGATAGGTGCTGCTGCAGCTAGACAAGTCAAAATCTTATTTGGTTTTCTGTTCATTGAAGGCTTAATTTGTGCCCGAATGTTAAATTACATAATTAGCTACAATTAATATTAATACTACTTATAAATTAGTAATGTGTTATATTTATTTATTATTATAACAGTGGTACATTAAATGTTATAATAAAATCTTTATGTTAATGTTTAATTCTCCCAACCCAGCTATTCCTCTTTAATTTTACAGAGTCGGCAACGATTGATACCCCTGGTGTTGCAAGCGTCTATAGGCTACGGTAACCGTTTACCATTTGGTGGGCCGTATGCTTGTTTGCCACCTTAATGGATTAAAAATTCATACAAAAAAAGGCGTGGGAATACATCCAAAAAGAACTCCCATTATAGGTACCCTTTACTGTCACCCTGCGCTTCCTGCGATGAACAGACTAAAAATGAACATGTCTTCTGACGTCATCCCCAACCGGTTGCGACCGACCCAGTACTACATTTGATTCAAAAATAAATTTAAAATTCCCAAACTGCATTGCGGAGTATTTTTTTCCTCGATAACTTAAAGGAAGGAAAGTTGGAGCACTGTAGATCCTAAAAAGATAACAGCCATGACGTTTATGGTGTGAATGATATTGTAGGTGCACATTATATGCACACAAATATACATACCGACGTGTTACGCATATACCTATGTAACTATAGTACTTATGTAAGAAATTAGGCGATGTGGGGGTCGCCAGTTATCTGTTGTGCCGTGTACAGACCACTTGTATTTTTATAATCATTATATTTTCGGGTTCATGTACAATTCGGAGTCCAACAGATAACTCCTGTTGGACACCGTAATTCCGTGCATTCACAAGAGACTGAATACATCCTCATGAACATTCCTAGTAGGTACAGTTACTCATATCGTACAATATATTGAACGACTGTGGCCTAGTGGTTTTAGTGCCGGACTCACGGTCGTGGGTTCGATTTCCACAGAATACAAATGGAAAGAAAGGAAGAAAATTTATTCTGACAATCACAGTAAATAACAAAATACAAAACAATAGATTGAAGTCTAAGAACTAAGGAAGTACGTTATCCTGTGCGATGTCAGAGGTCCCTATCTCAGCAGTGTGTAGCAAGCACATCAAGCTGCAGCTTTGCATTCATGCAAATCATTTTATTTGCATGAATATGGTACATAAAGGTGTTAAACTTAAAACTTTTTGATCTCATATTCTGCCATTAGGCGTACAAATAGACATTGACATGTCAAAAAAAAAATTTAAATTAAATTTAGTCATACAAAAAAACAAATAACATAGAAATGATAAATGATATTTATTTCTGTAAATAGATCTTTTAAATACACTTTTACAAGTCAATATTTAACATTTTTTTTAAGCTAGATGGCTCCGGCATTTCCTAACTGACGACCTCTGAGAAGAAACGCCGAAACAAACTCAGAGAATCATAGTCTCTTTTAAAGTCCAGACATAATAGTAGGTATAATAACAAATATGTGTCTTACAATGTAGGGCAAAGTCTGAAATGGCCTTTTGAAGAAAGAGCCATACAATATATAATATATTAAATTTATAATTAATCACGTACTTAGATTACTGATGGGGCCCGCTGATGAGGCCTATGAAGAAATGTATGGTGTTGTGTTTGTCATTTGTTTTATTGCCTACGATGCCGATGGTAAGTGGTTACCGTCACCTATGGACATCAGCAACGTCGGGGACAGAACTGTGCCGCCGCCTACTGTGTGTGGTAAAGAGCTCTTTTTTTAGGCCTCGTTTGAAGGTTCGTCTTGGTGTTTCTAATGGTACAGTGGCCAGCACATCAAGCTATCACAATATGTCAAATTTCTTTGATTAATTTTCAACTTTAATCCAAAACGATAAGGTTCATATTCAACTGGGAATATTTGACAGTTTTGGATAGCTTGACCTGCTGGCGTCTGTAGCTATGTATTTAAAAAATATATGTATACATACGTAAGTATAAGTATTGTATCCATTGTCTAGTACCTATAGTATAAGCTCTGCTTAGTTTGGGACGTTGGGGCTAGTGACGTGTAAAATGTCCAAAATATTTATAAAAAAAATGTATACGTAACTATCGTGCAATCCATTGAAATAAAACCACTTTTTACGGACTTTATCGCGTTATAATGATAATATTAATGCCGACGTTTCGACTCCTTTACACTTTAATCTAACCGTGACAATGGACGCTGTAAAGGGTCCGGAACGGACGACACGTTTGGCGCAGCGGCTGAGCAATCGGCTTCTGCACCATTGGTTGTGGGTTCTATCCCCACGGAAAAACTTTTGTATGACCTAAATTGTAGTTATTCCGGGTCTTGATGTTTGTGTATGTGAAAGTTTGTGTTTGTAAACGCACAATACAGGACAAAATTCTAATGGGGAAAAAATAAAGATAATATCGATAAAAAGTCAATTCGCGTGTCATTAACCCATTTAAGGGAGTAGCTCTGCGTATTTTCGGTAAATAGATCTTTTAAAGACACTTTTACAAGTCAATGTATTGATTTTTTTATACTAGAAGGCGTCGGCATTTCCAACTGACGACCTCTGAGAAGAAACACCGCAACAAAATCATAGTCAGTAATTTATATTTAAAACCTTGGTAATTACTATAACATCATATTTCAATACATTGCACTATGCGTTCTCTATCTTTATCCCTAAGATAGTCCCGTCGTGACGTCATGTCACGGTGGACGTGCGTGAGCGACGCGTGCCGCACGTGTGTACGCGTCAACGATATTTGGGTGCGTGACGTAAGAATATTGGTAATTACTGATTACTGATAATTTTGTTTATTTTGTTTATTTTCGCAGCTGATTCTATGATTTTTGTTTTTTAACCGACAAAAAATAGGAGTAAGTTCTCTTTATACAGGGTGTTACAAAACTACCCGTAAAGCCGAAAGGACGTTAAATGGCCTTATAACGAGTTCATTCACAATATTTAAGAACCGTGGTAACGCTGTATAACATACCCTAAAAAAAGGAAAACAACAACGTTTATTTATGAAAAATATAAAAACTATTAAAGTAGACAATTATTAGGTAAAATACCTATTTTACCTAATAATTATCTACTTTAATATAGAAAGGCCTACGTAACTACGTAGGCCTTTCTGTTAAATAATCTGGTTCCCTGACATGACAGCTGACAACATTTTTGGCTTTGATAATTAATCATATTTTTTACGGGGTATTTTGTAACATATTGTATATCATATTTTTTTAGGCAGGAAAGTATGTACGCTTTATAACTTTATATAAAATTAAGTTGCGTTTGCCGCAGTCAGTATATTGATGGTCGATATTTTTTAAGATATTAAGCATATCTCTCCGACTACCCAGGATATCCTTAGGATGTCTTCAGTCACCCATTCCATTTGGCCCTCCGAGAGGGTCCATCAATGGACGTCCGCGGTGGGATTGCGGATCATGCGAGAGCGATTCCCGTGATCCCACCACTATGAGGAAAGTGGTGCTGAATAGCTGCAATTCTTGTCCTGGAAAATCCCAGGCCTTCTTGTTCAGGATTCGAACTCGAGACCTTTGGCAATCCAATGGTCACATCACTAGACTTATTTTATTTAAAAAATTTGTTTACAATTACTTTGTGTACGTTAACAGCTACAGTAGTTTTTAAGACTCTGAGTCGTTCACCTCCAAGAGGAGAAGGGAGAGCTGTCCAGTTACCAAATGAAACTCCTTTCCATGTGCTGTGCTTCAAATGGAACCGCATGCTTAGACGCATATGCGACCCCAGACCAATGACTCAGCCGTAAATGTGTCAGGTTTCAGTAATGCCAGCCGCCACTTGCTTGTTGGTAATTTGGTTTATGCAATATTATGTCAATACCAGCATTGTTGTGGAATAAAATGGAGCACAGTGGTGGAACTTTACAAGGAGACATGGGTATTAATGACATCATTGATGTGGTGATTCAAATGCTATGGTTCAATGTCAACTTTCTGACACGATCATGGAATAATTCCAGTATGACAGAAATATTTGTGGAAAAAATTTAATTGTGGTCGTTTAGCGTAGTGTGAAGTTAGAATTACATTGAATTAAATATATCATTTTGTGCTTTAGTGCTGATATTTTTATTATATTGTTGTCAGATAAGGTTCTCACTGAAAACCAGCGCTGTGTTGAGGCTTGCCTTAACACGGTATTACGCTGAGAGAACTTTAACCAGCAACAATAAAATAAAAATATTAGCACAGTTTTTTTCGACGGTGTGTGAAGTCTGCCAGCCCACACAAGGCCAGCGTGGTAGACTGGAGTCTACTATCTAATCTTTCTCAATATGAGAGGAGACCCGTGCCCAGCAGTGGGACAGTAGGTGCATGGGTTGATGATGATGAAAGTATTAGAGTTTTGATTTATGCCCGGTTGACGGAAATAGGCAGGTCCTCTACAGCATGAGACGTAAAATTATGTACGAAATGTGAGTGTCTATCTAACCCAATGTATACAAACAATGTCAATGTATACAAACGTGATGGTATTTAATCTCTTTGTAGTTACAATAATCAGCTGATATTTAATTTTCTTTGTGGCTTTCACAAGTTTTTAGCAGTTTATTTGTGTATGTTATAAAATTCGCGGCACGATTTGCTAAGTGAACTTAATTATAGTTCTACCGGATAATTCCAACACTCAAATAACGAAAAACTGGTGAGGTACCTACTTGAACGGTTGTCAGTAGGGTTGCCAACTCTTGAACGAACCAACCCGGGAGGATTTTAATAAATAAGAAAGAAAAAACACAGATTTATTGCCACAACATGGACGTACAAACTAATATTAATAGAATTAAAAAAAAAACATCAACAATACATGCATATAAGGGGTAGAATATAATAAGGGGTAGAGTCTGTAGTAGTTTTGAAAGAAATTCTCTATATTAATTTATCAATGTTTATATTTAAATTTATATTAACACTAGCTGACCCCGCAAACGTTGTTTTGCCATAAAAAAAAAAATTTAGGGGTATGAAAAATAGATGTTGGCCTATTCTCAGACCTCCCCGATAAGCACAAAAAATTTCATCAAAATCGGTCAAGCCGTTTCGGAGGAGTATGGCAACGAAAACTGTGACACGAGAATTTTATATATTAGATTGCGGAAGTCAAAATTTAGAAAACACCGGAGAAATTATTGTGTTCCGGAAGCCCGGGAGATTTACTATTATTATCAGAGTCTCCCGAGAATTCCGGCAGGGTTGGGAACCCTAGTCGTCAGTACTTTGATTATAATCGTTAATATCAATGAGTATTTTATAGAGGTCAGATAATTACATCTGATTAGATTAAATTCTCCGCAAGGCTATTCTTTGATTGATAATTATGATATCCATGTCAACATTTGCTGTAATGCAAGTACAGAGGCCAGGACATCAAGCTACCCAATCTTTGATAGATTTTCAACTATAACACAAAGTTATAAGGTTAATTTTCAATTGGGAAAATTTGACAGTTTTTGGATAGCTGACCTCCTGGCGTCTGTACATAAATCCATACAAACTATCATGCCTATATTCCCAGAACGGTTAGACAGAAGTGCACTAATGTAGTCAATTCGATATGTTCAGGTTTCGATATGTTTATGGCCAATTGCCATTAACTAGGCAGAAATATATTCCAACTTCAAGCAGCTATGGATAATTTTATTGAAATCCCTATAACAGTTTGCTCTACCCACTAATCAAACTCAAGTTTTGGGGCCTTTTAGAAAATGTATTTATTTATAATAGGCACACCAATAGCATTATATGTATACACTACACATTAAAAAAAAGAGAAAAAAAAAGATATTGCATTTATTGATGTGTACCTACGCCAATTATAGGTACCTATACACACCATTCAACTTGCAGCATCATTCAGCAATATAGTAATGAAATTTATAAAAGAACAACTGAAACTACTGACGTGACAACAAAATTTTAAAAATGAGATTATTTTTTATATGGCCCTTAAAAGCCGTGGACCTGGGCTTATGCACCTGGTGCCATTATGGAAAAGACAGAAATGTTCAAACGCATTCAAGTCAACGATAAATAAAATTAATAATGAAACAAGAAACCCGTCTACGTTAAAATATACCAACTAAAAAACTAAAAACGAGCTCTATAAAAACTAAAATGTTGGAATATATGGCTAGCGAAGATAAGCTATTCATTCAATTGGTGGTCTAGCAGTGAGGGTTTCATGTGTACCTCTCTGTTTCTTTCTTTCTTCTCTTTGTTCTCCTTTCTGTTTATCTAATACAAATACAAAGACAGCAGTAGTAACCGACCAAAGACACCGACTAAAAAAGTTAGATAAGCTTTTAGTGCATGAATGACACTAAAAACTTGTCTAACTTTTTTAAAACCATGATAACGTAAACAGATCTTATTGAACAACCATAGACCCGCCCCGGCTTTCCTCGGGTGCAATGTACTAATAAAATGCATATATACACATAAACCTTCCCAAATCAATTATCTAAATAATAGTGAAAACCGCATTACAATTCGTTGCGTAGTTCAAAAGATCTCAGCGTACAGCGGGAAGCGACTTTATTTTATACTATGAGACGTAACACCTTAATATGTTATGAAATTACGATCCAAATGCCGGTTGCGGATCCGTCAAATGCTAGGTTAGCAACCTGCTACGATCACTGCGCTCGCGCCGGTTCGTAAGTGGAAACATTCGGCCGGTGCGTGCTACGGAGTCACGTGTTGCTACGATGCTAAATATTGTTGGTATTATGTTGTGCTGTGTGTGTAATGGGTGTGCGTTTGCGCACGCTGCTTCTAGGAGGATGGGATGTTTAGGATAGTAACCGTTATTTCAAAATGTGACCTTGACCTTGTTTTATTATCATACGTATTTATTTAAAATATCAATGAAAATGTTGATGATATTTATTTCTGTAAACAAACCTTTGACACTTCTAAAAGTTTTTTTTTAATATTACGTAAAGTTCTATCTGATGGTCTTGGAGACGAAATGGCTAAACCAAATATAATTAAATAATACGAACGATAGATGAGAAATAATGAACAAAGTCGTAATCTACTATTTGTTACCCATAGGTAAAAAAACGAAAAAACTGCCTCATTGCTCTAGAGATCGTTTACAAGACTGCTATGTTTGAGATCCTGCATTATACATCAGAATAACATATAGGCTATAATTAATTTTTATAACGATTTTTAGTTAAAAAGGAAAATTACAACGATAGTTAAAAGTACTTTTCAACGTGGAGGCAATCGCGGGCAGAAGCTAGTTATTAATAAAAATATTTTTTTTTCGACTGTACTGTCAACAAAAGAGTACAGTATACAGGTAGCGGACGAAATCTGCATCTTTACACAGATTGTGACTTAAATAATTACCCGTCAATGGATTTGATGTGTAGCAGCTTACAATACCTCCATTTTGACACATATTGCGTGATACATTACTACACAATCTTTAACAAAACACAGATGTTAATTAGCCAATATCAACGACAATTTTGGTTAGAAGTTGGCTAGAAAAAAATAGGTGTTCTTCCACGTCTGATGCAAGAGAAATGCAGTGATGGATGACATCAGTTAAATGACGTGATAGTCTTGAAATCCGCTTGTGACGTTACTGGCGTCAAAATCACAATGTGTGACTGCATTTTTTACTGAGTTTGGCAGAGTGAAGGAATTCTCCTTATGTAATAAATTAATCTACATACACAACGTGTTACAAAATACCCCGTAAAAAATATAATTAATTATCAAAGCCAAAAATTTTGTCAGCTGTCATGTCAGGTAACCAGATTATTAACAGAAAGGCCTATGTACCTATTTTACCTAATAATTGACTACTTTAATAGTTTTTCTATTTTTCATTCATAAATGTTGTTGTTTTCCTTTTTTTATGTTATACAGCGTTATTACGGTTCTTAAATATTGTGAATGGACTCGTTATAAGGCCCCATTTAACCTCCTTTCGGCTTTACGGGTAGTTTTGTAATATCCTATATATATTATATAAAAATCAATTGTAACAACAATAACTGTAAGCCGTTTTTGAGTTCTAGCGAGACTAACGAACATGTTCTCGATAAAACTCAAAATGATAAAATGATATTTATTTCTGCAAATAGATCTTTTAAAGACACTTTTACAAGTCAATATTTTACATATTTTTTTAAGCTAGGTGGCTCCGGCATTTCCCAGCTGACGACCTCTGAGAAGAAACGCCGAAACAAACTCAGAGAACCATAGTCTCTTTTAAAGTCCAGACAATGTATAGTACAAATATGTGTCTTACAATGTAGGGCAAAGTGTGAAATGGCCTTTTGAAGAAAGAGCCATAGCGGCTTTGAGTAGACCAGTCCCAACTGACGGCACGCATGCATCAGTCATTGTGTAGCTCAACCAAAAACGGATAAACTGATTTTGATGTTTTTTTTGTGTGTATATGAGTATGGCAATCTAAACCATCAACCTTGATGGTTCAATCTACTGGGTTCAATTGAGGATCTAACACAATTGAACGGAGTATGTTCGCTTCAATGTAGCCATTTTTTTTTTTTTTCAGGGCAGAATCTGCCAGGTTCTATAGTGAGTATTAGAAATATTCGTATAGGTATCCTACTTCGTAAGTAGTTACAAGTTGCTTTGTTTTATACATAGTAGTTATTTATTTGTAGATTTGAGTATTTAATCTTACTTAGAGTCTTATTTATATATGGAGCCTGTTTTACAGGGTTGGCAACGCGCAAGTGATACCCCTAGTGTTGCAAGCGTCTATAGGCTATGGTAACCGCTTACCATCAGGTGGGCTGTATGTTTGCCACCTTAGTGGTATAAAACAAACAAAAAACAAAATGCTTCGATTCAATCGAACCGAAGCGGTTTACGCTTTGGTATTAAATTATTATTTAATTAATTCGTAGAAAACTTACAGACTAATAATAGATATTAAATCATATTATCGCGTATTTATTAATCTCGACGTTTCGGACCCTCACAGCGTCTAGCGTCTGCTTGTAGCCATAGACGCTGTAAAGGGTCCGAATCGTCGGGATGATAAATAGGTACTTATACGCGATAAAATGCGTACCTAATGAGTTTTTACGGGTTAGTAAGTGTTGGTAATCAATATTAAATCGCATCGAAAGAGGTCAGAGGTCTTCAGTTAGGAAATGACGGAGCCATCTACCTTAAAAAAAAATGTTTAATATTGACTTGTAAAAGTGTCTTTAGAAGATCTATTTACAGAAATAAATGTTATTTATCATTTATCGTATTGACTACCTACCTTTTCATACCGGAACACAAAATGTCAGCACATTATTAATGAATGACCCTGGTGAAATCTGCAGCAGATTCATCCACCGCAATAACCGCGTTCAAAATATAATATGATCCTCAGTCCATACAATTCCAGTCTTTTATGAACCACGACACCACCTCTAACGGCGATATTTGAATATAAATGTAAAATTCAAAATAAGTTCCTTAAAGTTTTTAGAATTTTATATTTATTACCAGTGTCTGATTGCAAGTGTCAAGCGCAACAGGCATTCAACAAGTCGTTCGTAATAGAAACTGTGCGTTTCTCTAGAAACTTTCTGCCTCGCACAACTAAACTGTGGAATGAACTGTCGCCTGCAGTATTTCTGGACCAATATGACCTTCAAACCTTCAAGAAAAGAGCGTACTCCTTTTTAAAGGCCGGCAACGCGCTTGTGATTCCTCTGGTGTTGCGGGTGTCCATGGGCGGCGGAAATCGCTTACCATCAGGCGATCCGTCGGTTCGATTGCCCCCTATCCCATAAAAAAAAGAAACAATATCGGTATTGCCCTGAAATTCAGTTGCCATAAGACCTCCTTATGGCAGTCGCTTCGTACATAACTGATATCAGTCATTTGTGATTAGGACTGGAAGCTGATCCCAACATACTTAATTCGTTCGCGGACAGAAAAAACGAAAAATAAACTTTAGAATCGATACTAGTAAGTACCTACTTTTGATTTTAATACGTTTGTAATCTAAGAGTTCTGAACTGTAATTATTGTTTAATTTTCACATACATTGAGATGTTTGCCAAATTGTGAATTTGTGTATAATCTGATTCTAAGAATGATTTTGTTTTCATCATAATTTAAGATGATGCAATTTTATATTGAAAATTATCGTACCTTCTACCTCAGTAACTTCTGCCAATTTGTATGCAATTTCCTGTTATATTTTACAAATTAATTGTAAATCTTTATAAGTTTTTATAATTATTAATTACCTACCCACTTATCTAATTAATGACTTTATGTAGGTAGGACTAATCGACAGCTTTATGATTAATTGATTGTTCAACATTCCATTTATCTGACACATTCTAATTAGTCTGTCTTTTACATTTGAAATGTTTTCGGTGTGATATCGGAAGAGATAAGTGCGGCCGCCTTTGTTATCAGAGCGTGTTAGTGGCAGTGCGGCTGGCAGTCGGCGGGCGGTCGCCGGCCGGCCCTGCTCGCGGCCCGCCCGGCCCGCTCGGCCCGGGGCCCGACCGCACCGCTCAACTGGACCGTGCTCGTTAGTCACGCGACCGGCGTGTGACTACTCACAACAAGTTCCTTCGCTATAACCAATTCAGGACGTGTCTGTGTGTGAAGTGTACAGTGATGCAATCAGTGAGGTGGAAACAAAACAACCAACTTGTATAAAACATTCAGTTTAATCATTTGGAAGCTTAACGTCGCTAACAATAACATATTCTTACATCTAGATGCTACTTAAGTAGTCATAGGACAGTCTTAGAGATGAGTAGAACTACAACTAGGTAACGATCATGAGATCTGGATCACAGTCGAGGAGTCGTGCCGCACAGGGTCACTGTGCCGGCGCGACGGAGGGCTGCACCGGTAAGGCGAGCGGTGGCGACGGGAGGAGCTTCAGGACCGGCGCGGGAGGGATGCGTTCTTTGGCGTGTCTCTTAACGTGCTTGGCGAGGTGGTCGGACCGCATGAAGCGGCGGTTGCACACGCGGCATCCGAACTTCTTCTCTCCCGTGTGCGTGCGCTTGTGGCGGGACAGCTCGTCGGAGCGCGAGAACCGGCGCTCGCAGCCAGCCCACGCGCACCGGAACGGCCGCTCGCCTGTGTGTGTTCTCGCGTGTGCTTTCAGGTGTGACGATTTGAAGTAATTTTTCCCGCAGCCGGGGTACGAGCACTCGTAGAGGCGTCGTCGCGCGGCGGGGGCCGGCGCTACCAGCCACAGCGCGGTGGTCGGCAGCAACGTGCCGGGCACGATGACGGCGGGCGCGGGCCGCGGCGCCAGCGGCACCCAGCCCGGGGTGGCGGCCGGGGACGGCGCCTGGGGCACTCTTTGTTCGTCGCGCACCTCGTGCTTGGGTTGACACTCGGGGTGCGGCGACGGCACGCGAGCCTCTTCCATTTTAGGTGGAGGGCTCGGGGGTTCCACTGTGATTGGTGGCACAATTTGAGCTTGCGTCGCAATATATTTTGCTTGTGAGTAACTGTGTCCTCTGTTCATTTTGAATTTGAGCGTTTTGAGGATATTCATGTTGTTGTCTTGGGGTGGCGGCGGCGGCAGCGGCTCGGGGCTGCAGGTGCCGTCTTTGTGCGCGCGCATGATGACGGAGGGCCGGTAGCAGGGCTCCGGTGGCGGCGTTGTGAGCAGGAGTCGCGCCAGCTCACACCGGGACCTCTTGCTGAAGTCATCCTCACCCTCCGAGTCGGAAGGTTGAGGAGTGACCAGTCCGGTGGGCGGCGGCGACTCCCGGGCTCGTTTCACTGCAGCCTTCTTGTAAGGTAACTCGACCTGTGAGACAAAGACAGATGCACGTAAGTGAACGGTCGCTAGGTGTGCGAGCACGCGCGCGCTGCGTGATCGCGCCGCGCGCTCTTACCATACTTTCGATTGCACAAATGGCACTGAGATTTTTTTTTCGGCAGGAAAAAATTTTATGGGGGCAGAATAATTAATTTTATAATTTTTTAAAACTTTTTAGTCGAAATATTAAAGACACTCACTTTGTTTTCCATCAACGGAGGTGTTGACGGTGGTGAGAGGGGTCCACAAACTTCGAGCAGAGTCGACATTCTGATTATATTAATAACATTCAACGTAATAAAACTTTCTTGTTTAATTCACAAAACTTGTGTTTTCGCTCCGCGCTTCCGCTGTTGGGAGCCGTGTGGTTCAGTTAGCGGGCGACAGACGAATAAACCGTTCGGAGAGCGCTCGACGGACCAGGCATGCGAATGTGGGGTGAAGGGGGGGCGGGTGACCAATGGGAGCGGGCGGCTCGGCTGCGCGGGCCAATGGCGAGCGACTGATCACGCAGCCGGCGCGTGTCGGCGCGTGGTGTTCACGTGCACGTGGTGTGACGGCGAGGTCGGCGTGACGTCACCGGCGCGCCCCCGCATGACGTCGGCGGAGGGGCGCGGGCGCGACAAGGTCGCCGCTGCCTCGGCTGCACCGCACAATCAATGACACTCGTTTGCATCTAGCTCTACTATTTTGACAGTTGCGGTTCGATGACCTGCGTCCGACATTCGCAACTTTCGACAACTTGCACGTCAAGCGACACTTTACGAAACTACCGTTATGAATCTATAGAATATATCCCCTGATCTGTTGTCATTTGTGTTGTATAAACGAGTGCAATATTGAGATAAAAGTTATCAGAGCAACAAGTGAATTGTTTCACATACTTGTTGTTGATGTTATTGTATCACAGAGTCGATTAGATATCTAGCCGTGTGTTTCGTGTCTAGGGTAATAACTCATTGCAAACTACGATGCGTCATTAGCGTTTTATGAGTAAACACATACATTTTTCCAATTCCAAAGTACCTACCTGTTTATATAAAAAACTTATACATGACGCAAAACATACTTGATAAAAATGAAAACAAAAATAGAAAACAATGTTTTTTCTCGATAGAGTATCGTGATATCTCTTAATGTTTTGTGATAAACTTTAAAATTTTTAATTAAAAATCCACATTAGGCACCAGTCTCTCTCATAGGTGAAATTTAAAAGAATGACATCGATGAAATATAAAACCTACATCCTAAATATACCTATTGTGAAAAGAAAATAAATAAATAATTATTCTTGTATTTATTTATTTTCATAATTACATTGCATTTTTAAATATTTTAATTTTAGTTTATTTCTAAGTGCTGAAAGTCCTCATACTTAGAGCGTCGCTAAAGGGAAAGACGTATCAACTAAAAACGGACTTGTCTTCCTTTGCCTTATAGTCGAAGCCACCAGACTTTTGATCAGTTTCACCAATATCATCGTCTCCTAGTCTCCACCTGGCCTATTGAAAAACCATTCTGGTGCTCTCATCACCTTCCTTTTTTTATAGTACGGAGAATCCTCACGGATCATCTGCTACTTCGGAAGCCAAAGGTATGTTGGTCTCGTACCACTTGCCCCATAGTCATTGACATGGGATCCGTAAAATTTGCAACAACCATGACAGATTATCACCCTCCTAGAATTTTCTCCATTAATTTGGGGTCCAGTAATCAGATGCAGCTGTATATTAGTATTTCACACGAAGCGACTGCTGTCAGGCAATACCAATATCCTAAGGATAGACTGGTTATCAGGATTTTTAGGGTTCTGACTACAACTTGACCTGTCACTATCATAATCCTATAAAATGAAAATAAAAAAATAAGAAAACAAATTTAAAAATGGAACAGTGTTTTGACGTTTCTCAGGTAGTCATGATACTGGTCTTTAAATAAAGTACAACAAGTTGTTTTATTTTATGTTAGTTTAACACTCGAACTGAATTGTCTCATAATTTTAAAGTTATTTAGAAAAGGAAAAATTCGACCGCGGGCAGGATTCGAACCTGCGTCTTCTGGTTAGGTACACCAGACGCTATGACCACTAAGCCACCGCGATACGGTCTACCCGTCATGTCGAATTTTTCCTTCACATACTGAATTTACGTCTTTATGGTGACGTCAGTAACACCTATTGAAATGCAATCTTAGCATGAAATATGCCAAAAATATACAAAAAGGTTGTCTCATAATTGTTTTTCTTTCTTTCCGTTTTGAGCTGATTTTGTAAGTCAACGACCTTCGCAACAGTAAATTCACAACACTCAAACACGGACAAATACCTTTGGTGTAGGTCAGTCTGTATTCTGTAATAACATCTTAGTTTGCCTTGCGCAGCCGCTGTTTCGCAAACAAGAAGCATTTGACAAGAAATACTGGTTTAAATCCATACGTATCTAGTTTACAAGTTACAATTGCTAATGATTATTAATTTATTTCCACTATTTATACATAGGTACATTCATGTATTCTGTAAAGATTTTTTAGGCTAATAACAGAGGTAAACTTGGGATATTCAGACGCCAGGTCAAGCTATCCAAAACTGACAAATTTTCTCAATTGAAAGTGAACCTTACTACTTTGTATTAAAGTTGAAAGTCTATCAAAGCAATTTGACAGATTGGGGTAGCTTGATGTGCTCTGTATCAAAGTTTTTGCTTACTATCCTTAAATCAAGAGTACAAAACTAAGAAGTATAAGAAATTTATTGATTTCTGTCATTTACGCGAATATTAAACATTGTAATAAAACCCTTAACAGCGTCCAGTCTACCCGTGACCATGGACGCTGTAAAGGGTCCGATACATCGGGATTAATAATATCAATATAACGCGATAAAATCTGTCAAAAGTAGTTTTATTTCAAAGTATAAGAAGTATGCAAGAATCGTAGCACGTGGCGTTCTTTAGTTTCTGCCTACCCCTATGGGAAAAAGGCGTGAGTGTATGTATGTATGTATGTATGTATAAGAAAGGTTGTCTGGTAGAAAATAGAGGAATGCCTTTGTACTCGTCTTTACTTATAGAATAAATAAATAAATAAACTGCTATGAAGTCCTAAAACTTGTTTTATTTCCAGACTCTCTAATTAATTACATTGATTAAAATGAACCGAGGCTTGGCATTGCGCCAAAAAATTTCGAGATTTCGTTTAATAATTCTACGAATCATCAAGAACGGATAAAATTAGTTTTTAGTAAAAGTAATACGACTTCAAGCGTTTTGTGTTTTTAAACACAGATAAGTAAGTTATATGAAACCATCTCCGAAGTATCTTCCATTAGATAAAAAGTCGAAATTGGCTTACAATCGACAACAACAAACAAAATTATTGAGCACGTTTTTGAAGTCAGAAAGGCGATATAATCTTTCAAGGTATCATGATTATTAACTTAATGGAACAACCTATTCTCCATCATTTTAGCAACACAAACTTTCTCTTTCAGTTCTTGTTGAACTAAAAATATCTAGATGCTTCTATAAATTACTGTTCTGTATGCTCAAGTAGTTATAAGAACGTGTACCTAGATTAAAATTAATATTAAGTAAGACCAGATTACTTATAGCTTGTATAATTGCATTTCTTAATTGAGATCCGTTTGTTTTAATTAAGTATTAGGATTTGCAAAATTAAGTTTAATTGTTAGTATGATTAAATGCTTTAATTATTAGTACGATTAAAGGATACTAAATAGAAACAATATAACTATTTTATTTTGGGTCATAAAAATATTATAGTTAGGTACTATACATGTCCAGTTTCACTGGATAATTTTACAGAAGCATTAAATTAAATATATGAAGCATTATAATTATTAAGAAGACGTGGTATGTATTGTTCAGTAAACTTTTTGTATTTGAAAATTAAATAAATTGATTTACTTCTACAAATTACACGTAGATTTCAATGTCATTCAAAAATTAACATTAACCTATATAGGTACTGTCCCACTGCTGGGCATGGGTCCTCTCAGAGATCAAACAGTATATATTTAAAAAAATATATTTAATATAGTCCACGATGCTGGCCCAATGATAGTCGTGCATAAATAATTTGAGTAACCAAGTACGTATAAAAATAATATTATATGTATTTATACAAAAAAATCTTAACGGTCTTAAAAAATTTATTAAGCAATTTTTTACGAGTTACCGGCAGTTGTATGTATAATTCATCATTATTAAGATTAAAACTGTAACCATGAATCAATACAAAAAAAAAATATATTATTAAACTTATTTTTTAGTTTGCTTACAATGTCAACGTCACTATTTTTGGAACCCATAAACCCAATAAAGAGCACTGCGTGGTTTTGAATCGCAAGACAAAGGTCATTAACCTGCCAATCCGGATCAAAAACAGTTGTTTTTCAAAAGTCCTTTTAGATTTTTCTGTATTTCCTATAAAAGCGTTACTCATATGCTAATTTCCTACTCTGTAGTAACTGTTACGGCGACCGCTACGTGAGTAATTACGTTTTAATGTGTGAGTGGGGCGTGCACGTGTGTGTGAGTACGCTGACGCATCGCTGTGTCGAGAAAGTGTGGCGCACGCGCTGCCCGAGTGATCGGGTGAGGAGCGAGTTAGAGGAGGGAGCGAGGTCACTGCAAATTGGACTTTGAACTTTAGATGAAATCAAGTGGACTGAGTGAAAATTATTTTTTGAAATATATCGGCTGCCTATGTCTATCAAATAATAATTTTATCTTGGAAGACTTACCTTAGAAGAGGTTTTGGTCAATAAATTAACTTTCGTATAAAACTTCGTTGTCAGTACCTGCATAAATTATTGTAATAATTATGTACAACGCAAAAAGAAAATGCAATAAGGACTACGACGGCTACGACGTAGCAACGTGAAGCGGCTGTCGGCTACGGTTTCGTAGCCTTCTCGTAGCAGGTGTAACTATTAGCTACAATGCACTTCAACCTAATGCATTGTTCATTGCATTGCATTAACACACAAATTATATTATTTATGTATTAATTATGTCATATAATTAAAATATTTTCTTTTTTTGATGGGCAATTAATTTATACACGCACCACGAATGATATGAAAGATTTGTGATTCATAATTTTAAGTAATAAGTACGTTTTAATCCAGTACCCGCTTATATCTTGTTACTTGAACCACGCACCAGATTCTCGTGTGTGTGATGTAAACAAACTAGTATTTGCGTATGTGTGAGTCTTGTTTGGGGAACACGTCGCGCGGCCGCCGCCCGTCGGCCGGTGACGCTACCTGATAAGCGGACTATTGTTATGATTACTAGGCTGCTCGCAGCAAGCGCAGGCGCAACTTGAAAACATAGACAAGGCTATGTTATCTGTAGACTTTAAAGTAGACTTGACATAACTATTTTTTATGGATAGAAATTGTCTCATTTCATTGTTCAATGGAAACTATACTCTACCTACTACCCTCTTTTTTGAGGGTGCGGAGTATCTTATTGGATCATTTGCTACCTGGAGCTGGCAGGGTATATCGGACTCATACCGACTATAAAACACACATGCTTTTACATATAAATAGTTTGCCCTTGACCAAGCATGAAACCAAACTCAAAGCTGCTACTGAGAATTTCTTAGAAAAATCCAATAACAATGCTCGACCTGGGAATTGAACTTAGAGCCTTAGGTGAAAGGTAGGGATTAGTGGGACTAATTCCACTCAAAAGTATGTTCCCGTTGAGTTACACCATTTTGTGTCATACTGTTACCCATTGGGAAAAAAAATTACCGATTAATAACACTGTAACTCAAAGCCACATTTTTCTTTCCCTTTGAGTGACAATGTAACTCAACAGAACGCTGTGTTCCCGTTAAGTAACACCTTTTTGGGTAAAATCGTTATCGGTTAGGTTAGGTTAGAACTGTGAACCAAATCTGAATAATACTGAATCTGAAGACCAAGAAAGTGTATATAAGTAATAACAATTGATTTATTTGATGAGCAAATTTAGTGTGCAATTCAGTAATGTATTTCAACAACGATTTTACCCAAAAAGGTGTTACTTGACGGGAACACAGCGTTCTGTTGAGTTACATTGTCACTCAAAGGGAAAGAAAAATGTGGCTTTGAGTTACAGTGTTATTAATCGGTAATTTTTTTCCCAATGGGTAACAGTATGATACAAAATGCTGTAACTCAACGGGAACAAACGCACTCAAATTGTAGCTGCCAGACTGGGTAAGTACATACCTCGGCCTTGCAGAAAATCGAAGTGAAATAACACTGCTTTGAGGTGTGTTGTGTTCCTTACGTTGAGCAAGGTTGCCAGTGCTCCGCGAGGAAACGTTGTGTTGGCAGTGGGGACTTTGACCCTTATACTGCCAATCCAACTATTCTTCTTTTGTTTTACAGGGTCAGCAAAGCGCAAGTGATACCCTTGGTGTTGCAAGCATCTATAGGCTACAGTAACCGCTTAACATTAGGTGGGTCCAATGCTTGTTTGTCACCGTAGTGCTATAAAAAATATATGTATATTTATATAACAATAACATTAAACCCCATATAGATGAATAGGCTCCCTTATCAAGCTTGAAAGATCAACAGGATGAGAAATATATGGTTTATTTCTCATAACTTTATGTATTACATTATATTATTGCGTCGCTTGCACACGTAGTGTCAGAGTGCTCTCGTGTCACTACGGTGGTACTTCGTGGCTGATGAAATAGTGGCACGATGATATCGCGTATAGGTATTTGATAAATAATAACAATACAAACGAGCAATCGTGTAAGATAATTCATAAATAAAAATAAACAAGTTATTTTCTACGTTGATAAATAATACTATTCCGTAGAGTAGACTGATTTTAACTTTTAGTAATTAATCCTTTTTGTGACATTTAGTAATTAATAGTTTTACTGAGACTTAGCTACTTAGTAAGCTTAAGTGGAAATGGGCGCGGCACATAGCTCGTAGAACTGATGGCCGCTGGGGCAAAAAAGTTCTCGAGTGGAGACCACGCACCGGAAAGCGCAGCATGGGATGGACGGACGACCTGGTAAAGGTCGCTGGAAGTCGTTGGATGCAGGCGGCTTATAACCGGTCTTTTTGGAAGTCTGTTGTTCAGCACTGGACATCCTGTGGTCAGCCACAGATATCGAGATATATATATAGAGATAAAATCAGTATTATGATGGTGATGATGATGACTTTTACTGAATTAATGGTGGCATTGTCGCAATAGCGACTGCTGGGCATTAGATCCCAGGATCTAATCCAGATTCTATTTCCATTTCCAAGTCGAGCATTGTTAATGCTCATAATAAAATTCCCAGGTATATTTTTAAGTTTCATGTAACAGGGAGCAAGCCTATTGCCATTAACCACTTGGCTCGACTTGGGAATCGAGCCCGGGACCTCATGCTTGATTTAAACAAATGAAAATAGAAAGAGAACAAAACAAAGAGAATGATATTTTTTATCAAAGTAGTTCAAAATACTTAACTGCAATACCAATAACAACACAAATTTAATGTCGAACAAGGAAAACACTGGAAACTGCTACACGTTAATATGCATGGCTGCACGCGATGCGTTGGTGTTGCGTGCGTTTGCGCAGCCTACAAATGTGTGCGTGAGCTTGAGCATGCATAGTACCTACGCGGGTGTGTGTGTTGGGTGTGTCCGATGATCGCGTCTTTGTTGCAATCAGACGCGCAAAAAATGGGCGTATTGTACGATGTTATTTATTAACAGTTAATATGAGTTAATTAACAGTAAAAACATAATACTGCCTCATTAGCGTAGTGGTCGTAAGCGCGACGGCTATGATTGCGGTCTTGAGTTCGATTCTCAGGTCGAGCAGTGTTGTTGGGTTTCTCTATTAAATTCGTGGGAGTAGCTCTGATTTTGGATTTGTGACCGGTTGATGGTAATAGGCTCGCTCCCTCTGTGGTTGTACTTTAGTACTCCTCTGCCTAACCCTTCGGGGAATACAGTCGTAATGGTATGTTTGAGTATTTGTTTCTTTATTCATCCTCTATTCGGTGCTGTAGGTACCATTCATCCGATTACGCAGAAACTTTGGTGAATATAATAAGTGACCAGCCGCGAAGGGATCCCACGCAAAATAAGCAAAAAAAAAGATATTTATTGCAATGCATGAAGGCCATAGCTGGAATAGATAACTATAATATATTAATACGTGAATCGAAAACTTTGAACCCCTTGTTAAGAATATTGGACGTGTTCAAAGTAAGTTTACATGGATGGAGAAGTGCAGAAAGATAAAATTTTTGTTAAATATAAATTTATGGTTAAACAGATTAATGTGCTTAAGTCAATTGATTTTTAAATAGATTTTGATAAAATAAACTTAAAAAGGTCGCATTTCGACCTTCGTGGGACCACAAGTTTTATTAAAGATGCTACAAATTATGCTAGGTAGCAGTAAAAACTCTTAAACTAAGGAAAACAACTT
Source organism: Acronicta alni (assembly GCA_964056405.1). Lineage (NCBI taxonomy): Eukaryota > Metazoa > Arthropoda > Insecta > Lepidoptera > Noctuidae > Acronicta > Acronicta alni. Next base: position 2,595,401 of record OZ043916.1, on the reverse strand, counting down.
TTTATAGATTTTTTTTAGGTACCTATCACGATTTAAATAATTATAGTAATGTGACTTAACACTTGTGTTTTATTGCTTTGTATTAATATAATCACTCTCAACAAAACAGGAAACCGTTTCAGTTTACACTGTCTGTTATTATTGTGATGAGCAATAGAGATAACATAGCACATTGTGTCATTGTAAAATAATTATAGCAAGACATTATATTCTGCTATGAAAAACCGAAATATTTGTTGCCATGCCCACAACTTCTTTGACTTTTCAAAAGTATTAGTGCGGTTTCGTAATACTCCGATACTTTTAGTTTTAATTTTATACCGCAGAATGGATTTAAATAAATAATAATTCTAATGAATAAGATACATATTTCTTGACAAATTGACTCATATTGTAGGGTTTTTAAGCAAAGGAAAAATTTGACCGCGGGCAGGATTCGAACCTGCGTCTTCTGGTTAGGTACACCAGACGCTATGACCGCTAAGCCACCGCGATACCTGGACACAAACTTTAAAATCTTAGCATGGAAAATGTTAAAAAAATACAAAAAGATCATAATGTAGGGGTTGAATGCTGAAAGCAATAAACCGCGAAGAGTGTAAGAAGGAAATGGAGGCCTTTTGCCCTGCAGTGGGACAATCACGGCTGATAATATTAATAAATGATTGAAAATAAAATAAATATAATATAATTAAATATTAATATTTTTATTGAAATTCTCAGCAGCAGCGGCTCTAAATCTGGACTTATACTCGGTTGATGGCAATAGTCCGCAATAGGCTCACCCCTTATTCGTTATAAACATGGAATACCGACGAACTGTGGGTGTAAATTTGGCACACTTCTGCGGCTGCCTAAATCTTTGGAGAATATGATGTAAAGGTTACGTAATTTCTAATTTTCTATGAAATAATCTAAAATGCCTAAAAGAAACTAACTTCAATTCAATCTAAATGTAAGAACGATATAACGAATACCATTACTAATTACAGGGTCTCGTATTTACTTTAATCACTATTAGTATAACGGATAATGAATTCTAAACCCTGCCGAAGCAGGGCTATTTAAAAAATTGAGTAAGACTCATTTGAGTGTTCCCCTCCACGGAAATCTTTAGTAAAAGGCGAAAGATTTATGCGTTTTGAAGGGAAACCAGAGTTACTGACGGTACGAATTCGAGTTGACCCAACCAAACGGCGGAGAATCTTAACACCGCGATTCAGAAAACGGGCCGAATTGCACAGTGACATCTATTGAACAGTTTTGGAACTACGTGGTAGGTAATTTGAGTTTTTGTCGCAAAGCTGATAATCATGAAGGGTTCTATGCTACAGTAATCTTTTTTTGTACTTGATGGGACTGACAAGTTCTTACCATTTTATTAAAAAATATTAAATATTTACTGATCGTATTCCAAATAATAATGCAAATATTCTGAATAAATTATTGAGAAATACTTTACTTATTTATCATTGGTTTCATAGTTATAAATAAAATGTGTGTAGACATTGAGATAACTTTTATTTTCACAAAAAGCATACTTGCAGTGTGACCCGCCAGCAGCCAGATGAAACAATTTTCACTACTAATCTGTTCTTTGACAGCTTTCAGGCGAATAGTTTGTTCATTATAATTGTATAATACGCTCAATTGCAAATGAAATAACATAAAAAAATAACTACAATAAAGTTAACAAAATTGTTCTAGTAATGTATATCTTTTGTAAACAACGCCATCTAGTAAAGCTAAGGTTTACTAAGCTTATACCTACTTGGCAAGAGTACATACCAACCGCACCTTATCAGAGTTCTATGTTTATGTAACTTGAACTGTAGCTGTTTACGTGATTTACTAAAAAGCATATAGGTGGCGCTATTGAAAAGTAACACCATAGTTTCTTTTTCCTTCAGTTCGAGAATTAAGATAATACTCTTAATTAATGATATTTTATCTTAAAATGCAATTGAACTTTACTATTTTTCAAGTAAAGTTTGTATCCCATTGTTCATATTACCTTTAAAAATAATTAAATCATATTATTTTTTATTATATATTAGGTATAACTAGCGGACCCGACAGACGTTATCCTGCATGATCCAGCCGTTTTGTTGCGGTATCATAAATAACCTGGATACCGACTGCAGCGCCATCTGCCGGGCTGATATGTGAATCTAAACCATCCAGGGCGCCACCCAAACGCATACAAAAAAAAAATTCAAATCGGTCCAGCCGTTAAGGAGGAGTTCGGTGACATACACACGTACAGTAGAATTAGTAATGCAATCAAAATAGGAATTGTATGCTGAATTTGGTGCTTGACGGTAACGCTACTGTGCACCAAGATATGAATATTTTTTATATAAATTATAATATAATAATGTTTTTTTGGGACATTTTACACAATACTATCTAGTCCCAAACTAAGCAGAGCTTCTACTATGGGTACTAGACAATGGATATAATACTTATATACTTTTTTTATATAAAACTAAATAATGAGGTTTATATCAGGAAGATGGTATCATAGCTAGATCATTTATATAGATAGTTTTTTAAAAAAATAAACAGGCAGAAACTAAAGAACTCCACTTGCTACGATTCTTTCATAAGTACTTAGGTACAGACGCCAGCAGGTCAAGCTAACGAAAACTGTCAAAATTCCCAATTGAATATGACCCTTACCGTTTTATAATAAATACATATAAAAAACCTATAAAAAAATTGTCAGATTGGGATAGCTTTATTTGCTGGCCTGTGTAAATACTTCTTAATTTATTGTTTAACTAATACTCATTTATTTTTAACCGAATAATAATAAGCTAAAGATTTATTACTGTAATTACTTATTCATTTAAAAAACACTCAGTAGATTATTTTGGTTATTAGCACTAGATGGCGCTGCTGTGTATGTTTAACTTCGAAAGGTTGAAGTTGAAGAAGAAACTGCAAAACGAACTCCAAAAATCATGGTCTCTTTCAGGGTCCAGATATCAGTCTAGTTTAAATATATAAGTGTCACATCCCAGGGGGCAGACGATGCATAAGGATATTCTTCCATAATGGGGTGAATTGGGATGAATCTGGACAAAATTTTGAAAGAGATTTTCAGGTTTAATTATTTTAGTTTGATGCAAACAAGGTGTTCTAGTGGTTAATTATAATTTAGGAACAATGTGAGAGACCCTTTCCAACAAATTATCCATATTCACCCCGTTTGACTGTACTTTAACCTTTTGACCGCCACTGACGTGTATAGACGTCATATGAAAACTTGCTGAAGACGCCAACGACGGCATGGCACGTCTAAAATACAACTTTTTTTTAGTTGAAAATATATACCTATATAAAAATTTGTTGTTTTTTTGTACCTGTTATTAGATACTAGAATTTGTCGCTTGGTGTAGAGAACACGGATTTTCGTTATTGACGTGGCGGTCAAAAGTTTAAAAAAAGTGTCACTAGGTACCTACGTAAAAGGGATGTGCCTTAATAGGCGGTGCACAGGGGGGTTTAAGAGGACCCAGTGCCCCCCTCCATGTGCTGATGGTGGCCACCGGGGTGGTTTTAGTGGGTAAGAATCCCACACTCCCGTAGACCGGTAGCCTTTTGAAGGTTTCCCCCCGTAAACAAAAAAAAAAAAAAGGTACGTAAATGGGACAATAATTTACACAGTACCATCTAGTCCCAAGCAGAGCTTGTACTATGGTTACTAGACAATACCCATAGTACAAGCTCTGCTTAGTTTGGGACTATATGGGACCGGTTACATAGTATATTATATTCAAAGTTTTACTGTTCTTGATATTGTTGTCTATGCTGTCGTGTCATTATGTTTTTAATGAGAACTTGTATTGAGCTTCACTCAGATGACTGTAGTCTTGTAGTACGTTTGCCGGCTTACTGATCACGAGGTCGTTGCTTCGATTCCTACAGGAAACGAACATTCATATGATGAACAAGTGTTTGTATTGTCTAGGTGTTTCATGTTATAATTATAAGTATGTATTAACAAAAAAGAATATATAGATAAGTATTATATCCATTGTCTAGTACCCCTAGTAAAAGCTCTGTTTAGTTTGCTTAGATGGTAAAACATATAATAGTCTTAATTTTCTTTATTTACTTGTTCCGTAACCCACACTACCAATACGCATTTCTATAAATTGCATTGGTTAAGGATTTGTAAAGTAATTTAGAGTCAATTAAATAATTTATCTTGCAGCCTTTGTATTTTGAATTATTGTGCTGGACATACTCTGAACTGGCAACAACAACAAACGATCACAAAAATATATTACAAATGGTCATCAACCGATATACCGTCCCACTGCTAGCCACGGGGCTCCTCTCACAGAATGAGAGGGATGAGATGAGGGGGATAAATAATTATCACGCTTAAACGGTGAATGAAAACATCGTGAGGAAACCTGCATGCCTCGACGCCGTGTGAAGTCTGCCAACCCGCACTAGACCAGCATAGTGAACTATACAAATGACTCAGAGGCAGGCGTACTATTAATCATTTTTTATTTTATTTTAATCATTTTTTATTTTATTTTAATCATTTTTTATTTTATTTTAATCATTTTTTATTTTATTTTAATCATTTTTATTTAAAAATGTCATTGTTAAATAATAACAATTGAATTACAATTTTTTATTATTTAACAATGTTAATATTTCTGCTGCTGCAAAGCCCTGATGGTTTTATTACGGTATATATTTAAAAAATATTGAATTATTTTATTTATTATTTTTGTTAAATTATACATACTGTCCGTGGCTTCATAAACAGGCCCTATCAGAATATCAGCGCTGCAGCTTGATTTGCTTTTTGCTTCAGCACAGTGCTGAGATAGGGACCTATTCTGACATCGCACAGGATAACGTACTTCCTTAGTTTTAAGACTTATTAAATTGTTATGTTAAATTGTATTTTGTCCTGTTTTGTGCCTGTCAGAATAAATTTTCTTTCTTTCTTTCTTCTTTCTTTCTTTCAATGTTATTTATTTAAACTACTTATTTTAATTAAATTGGATATGAATATGAATATTAATATGATCTATAAATACTTTTTAACAAAAAAAGTAAACCGCTGAAAAACCGTAAAGCAAAAAATAATAAACGTTTCTTATATAAGCTTAATCATTAAGTTCTTAAACTAATGTAATTGTATACCTAAGTAACTTTGAGTCGGCGTTTTTATTTAATAATTTTTTGAGACTATAAATCTACTAATTACTACATGGCTTAATTTATAATTACTTTTGATTTAATTGTAATACACAAATCAGCAGTAAATTCTGTGAGTGAACAATGAATTACCCCTATTTTCTCACCCTTAGGGTAAGATATATATGGAACCAACTTAGAGGTTAAATAAAAAAAGAATTATCAAAATCGGACTACACTGTAAAAAATTATGCATGGTCATATAGGTATAAAAAAATATAAATACCTACGCGTCGTCTTGAGAACCTCCTCCGTTTTTTGTTTTTCGTCGGTTGAAAAAGGGATGGAAATAAATGATATTTGGATTTGAATAGCCTAATCCCTCTCATTTTGGGAAAGGACACCCGTGCCGTCAGCGTCCATACATGTTGAAAACACCGGCTCTCTTACAAATGGTCACCCATCCATAAATGGACCGCAGCAACCGCAGCTTAACTTTTGTTTTAAAGTGGTGTTGTTGTATCATTATCTCTAATGTTGATCAAGGGTTGAATCAAGATAAAAGCAAAACTTAGCTTTAAGTGTTTATGTGCTAGGCGAATAAACACTTAGATACATAATAGTAAATAGCAGTAAAACTATTAGGTAAATAAACAATCTGATAGTAAGTTTTGTGGATAATAACAAAACTGTGACTAAGATGTTTACATAATATTGTGATTGGAAACTTTTTCATATATAGAGCAATTGCAGAAACCCGTGGGGAAAGAAAGTCCCAGAGTGGCGACCACGCATAGGAAAGCACAGCGTAGGACGGCCCCCAACTAGGTGGACGGACGACCTCGTGAGGGTCGCAGGGAGTCGGTGGATGCGGTCTGCGCAAGACCGATTTTTGTGGCGATCATTGGGGGAGGCCTATGTTCAGCAGTGGACGTCCATGGCTGATAGATAGATAGAGATTAGAGACCCGTGCAAGGTAACGTTATTATACAGGGTGTCGAAAGTGGACACCTACACTGTGTTGTCTGGTAGAGAATGCCGAAGGTAGAAGACCGCCTTTGTAGAATTAATTAACACTGACATTGAGAATTAATAAATAAATGGATGAACGGGATTGATACTAATAAGTATACCATTACAAAAATAATTTTCGAATAATGAGTATTGTAGACACCGATGCAAGGAGGCGGTGACGTGGTCACTCATTATGGGTCTCATAAGAAAGCTCAGGGTCACTCAGCGAGCAATGGAGAGATCAAATCAGAAATGAGAGAACAAGTCAGAAATGAGGTGACCAGCAGGAAGCAGCAGGATCTGTAAGGTAAAATAATTTTTATACAATAATTTATTCTTCTTGCTGGACCTAATTGAAATAGCCTTCACCAATAACAATGTTTAAAAATTATTCAGGTCATGAACTGTCATCATCAACTAGCACCCTATTCTAGCCTAACCCATCAAAAATCAATTGATCAAAATGTGTAAACTTATATTTACATATTTAAGCAAAAGTTCCGTTTTCATGGACAGCCTGTATGAGGTGTTAAAAAATTTACTCTATAAATTTTGTGTAGTTGTATGGTAGGTACCGAAAAACAAACATATTTCAAAAGAAATACATGTTATACCCACTAATTAAATATCCACTGTCGTACCCATAGTACAAGCTTTGCATAATTTCAGACTAGATGATGCTGTGTGAAATATCCCAAATATTTATTTATTTATAAGTATTTTTTCTATACCAGAAAAGTGGCAAATATGCATACGGCCCACCTGATGGTAAGCGGTTACCGTAGCCTATTGACATTTGCAACACCAGAGGTATCACTTTGGGCACGGGTCTCCTCTCATATTGAGAGGGATTAGGCTATAGTCCACCACGCTGGCCTAGTGCGGGTTGGCAGACTTCACAAACCGTCGAGAAAAATCTCTAAGGTAAGCAGATACACACGTCATACTCGTGAACGGGTGCCGTCTGTTGGGGCTGGTCAGCTCTTACTGTCAGTGGCAATCTCTTTATTTATTTATTTAAATTTTTCTGTTTAGTAGCCTATATTAATTTGAAAGTACACATCAAACTGCATTGTTCTCATGTATGTCTGACAATTATTTATATTATTTTGATATTAGCAGACATTACTGCAATAATTACTGTGATTATATTTTTTCTTATTATTTATTAATGTTTAACTCAATACAATGTAAATGTGAGTACTTTGTAGGCTAAATATACATACTCAGCTTTGAACAGTCTGGTGGCTTTGAGCCTTTTTTATATGGCCTACGCAAATGTTTCTCTGATCTGGTATCGTCGTGCGACGGATTGTTGAGCTCCCTAAATTATGGTTGAGCTACACAATGACTGATGCATGCGTGCCGTCAGTTGGGACTGGTCTACTCAAAGCCGCTATGGCTCTTTCTTCAAAAGGCCATCTCAGACGTTGCCCTACATTGTAAGACACATATTTGCTACCACTACTCTATGTCTGGACTTTAAAAGAGACTATGATTCTCTGAGTTTGTTTCGGCGTTTCTTCTCAGAGGTCGTCAGCTAGGAAATGCCGGAGCCATCTAGCTTTAAAAAAAAATGTTTATTATTGACTTGTAAAAGTGTCTTTAAAAGATCTATTTACAGAAATAAATATCATTTATCATCATCATTTATCATTCCTCACGATGTTTTCCTTCACCGTTTTAAGCAAGTGATAATTAATTATTAATACGCACATGAATTCGAAAAGTCAGAGGTGCGTGCCTCGGGTTCGAACTTGAGACCTTTGACTTGGACAAGTCCAATGGTCATACCACTAGGCTATCACTACCTTCATAGGTATCACTTGCGCGTTGCCGACTCTGTAAAACGAAAGAGGAATAGTTGGATTGCCACTGCCAACACAGGGTTTCCTCGCGAAGTACTAGTTCACCGTAAGGAACACAACACCGCTTAAAGCAGTGTTATTTCACTTCGATTTTCTGCAAGGCGGAGGTACTTCTCCAGTCGATCAGCTCCAATTCGAGTGGAATTAAGTACTACCACTATGCCCTACCTCTCTTGTAAAATATATTATAGATGTTTATTTTATTAGTATAATAATAAATATAAATAAATTTTAGTTAATTTTTCTAATACCTTGGGGTACCATTGGGCTGTATGGAGAGCACTCAACCGGCTGCACACAAGTTGGCTCCTGCAAACAGAACTTGGCCAAATGGGGTATATATCATAATTATATCCCCCTGTTACAGAGTGCGAATGTGATGTCCCTGACCACACCATGCTACACTTGCTAGAGAGCCCAAAATGTGGACGAAGTCGGCCAAGGAGACGTTGGCGAGATGATCTTGATCGCTTTTTGCCAACGTGGTATGAAGAAGCTTAGGATAGAGAGTCCTGGACTAAGATAGGGGAGGCCTGTACCCTGCAGTGGGATACAAATTAAAGAGGCTACATAAAAAAATACCATTACCATCGACACGTAAAGAAAAAGAAGAACACCTTAGTTGGCCAGTTATAAGAATCAATAATTATTATATTAATTAGTAGACAAGTAGTAATATGTTCTCGTCAGTGTCATGTCCATTAGTGCTTCGTCCCAGTTATAATAAAAAATACTTAAGGTAAAATATAAAAGCTCTATTTTTTTAATCTTAGATCCGGTGCACAGAACCTACGTATTAATTTTACATAAAATAATATACTATACCATATGATAGCCTAATCCCTCTCAATATGAGAGGAGACCCGTGCCCAGCAGTGGGACAATATATGGGTTGATGATGATGATGAATATACCATCCCGCCTGTATTTCCCGACGGGTTTGGCAGAGATGTAATTATTGTAGGTACACCCATAATTCGCCGGTATGTTTAGGTCCCATGTAATAGGGAGCGATCCTATTCAAATTTAGCGGTCCCAAATCCAAACTCCGAGCTGCTACTGAGAATTTCACAGAAAAACCCAAATAACACTGCTCGAGCTGGGAATCGAACCCAGAATCTCTGGCGTAGCAGTCGCGCTTACGACTACAAGACTAATGAAGCAAATTTTCTTGAGTATTAACAAAATAATTTTTTTTTGCATAGCATACAGGCCATCCATCGCACGTTGTAATCTTGAGACCTAGGGCAGGGAATGTCCACTGGCCAAAATTACCCTTCAAACGGGAACATGGTAAAGTTAGCATATTATTGCTTAGCGGTAATAAAATGACAATAATTTCAAATAGTAAAGTTGACAAATTTTCGTAGCAAGGTCTACAGAAGTCTATCTGTAGGTCGTTACGGCTACGAGCTACGAGTATTTGCTACGACGACACTCCACTGCATCGCTCCACATAGTGACGCAATTTTTTATTCATTTCAAAAAGTTTTTTATTCATTTGTTTTTTTTGTTTGTTTTATGATATGTTACGGTACAATACTTTTTTTCTCTTTACCATAATCTGCCAAATTTCTTTGATTGATTTTAAATTTTAATATAATAATAATATGGTTCATATTCAATTGGGAAAATTAAATAGTTTTGGTTGGCTTGACCTGCCGCTGGCGTCTTTACATAGTATTACAGTAGACCAAAATCCACTGAGGTTTGTCCGGAATACCTCGCATTCTACTTCATCATCATCAACCCATATACTGTCCCACTGCTGGGCACGGGTCTCCTCTCATATTGAGAGGGGTTAGGCTATAGTCCACCACGCTAGCCTAGTGCGGGTTGGCAGACTTCACAAACCGTCGAGAAAAATATCTAAGGTATGCAGGTTACCTCACGATGTTTTCCTTCTACTTAAAACGAATAATTACGAGCTTAGTGACATTAATCTTAATATATTAAGAAAACAAGCTACAAGAATCACTCATCGACGATACTTCGCAATACTGGTTTTATACTAAGCATCTACAGGTTGGAAAATGCCAATAATACAAAAAGATAGTTAGTAGGTAAGGTGGCATCGTTCTACATTGAACTAACTGTAAAGTAATTCCTAAATGGCTAGTATTTGACTGTAAATAAAAAAATATTATTATTCCCAATCCTAAGCAAAAATATTTATTGCGGAGCAAAATAACCTCAAAATATTGTTATATATACACTATCTTGGTTTCAAAACATTCAGATTTGGTTCTGTTTGTTTCTGTTCGATGTGTGTGTGACTAACCGGTGTCTGTATTTTGTTGCTCAATCAGTATTTTTGATGCGCGGTTTCTTATATTCCGTCCTAAATTGTTCTTTAATTTAAGTATCCAATTTATAATTATTATTACATCAAACATCATTGTAAAGAACGATAGTTTAAAAGAGTAACCATGGAGTTTCTTGCCGGTTCTTCATCACAGGAACCGAGCACCTAGATTTGATATTTCATAAGCCTGTATTGTGAAAATAAAATTATTTTGATATTTATGTTCTCCATGGGTAAGATAATATTTTCTTTACTTCACTTGTGAAGTCTACCAACTCGCACTAGGCTAGCGTGGTAAACTATTTAGATTCACAAAATCTTTATATTTAACATTTTCTGTTAAGATTTAAATACCTACTTCTGTTTTTAAATTAAATCAAAACATGATTAATAGGTACTCTATACCGCCTAAAAAATCTACTTCCATCAAAAACCGAAGCAATGCTTGTGCAGGCCCTAATTTTCCCTATAATCGACTATGGTGATGTGTGCTACTTTGACCTGAATGCTGATCTACTCAACAAACTTGATCGCCTTCTTAATAACTGCATTCGATTCGTAAATACTACCTTCGTAAATATGATCATGTGTCTAAGTATCGTTCTGTACTTAAATGGTTGCCTATTCGGCAATGTTTGCACTTTTTTTTTATGGGATAGGGGGCAATCGAGCAGACGGATCGCCTGATGGTAAGCGATTTCCGCCGCCCATGGACACCCGCAACACCAGAGGAGTCACAAGCGCGTTGCCGGCCTTTAAAAAGGGAGTACGCTCTTTTCTTGAAGGTTTGAAGGTCATATTGGTCCAGAAATACTGCAGGCGACAGTTCATTCCACAGTTTAGTTGTGCGAGGCAGAAAGTTTCTAGAGAAACGCACAGTAGTGGACTGCCAACCATCTAGATGATGTGGATGGAACTGCTGTCGCGTGGAACGATGGCGGAAAGTAGCAGCAGGGATCAATCCGAACAATTCCTCGGAGTATTCCCCATAGTACATGCGATAGAAGATGCATAGCGAGGCCACATCTCTACGCAGCGCCAAGGGGTCTAGCCGGTTTGAAATATCTTCGCAGTCGACGATTCGAATCGCTCTCCGTTGGATGCGGTCTGAAGTTTTCTTTATTACAAAGAAAACAAAAGTGATATGTGAATGAAAGTTTTATTTATTAAAAACGCACAAGTTGAAATTATCTATTTAAATACGAAGTTGCATGAAATGAGCAAGCAATAGGTACATTAATTTATTTGTACTATTTATTGAACACGATCTTTTTTGTATTGATTTTTTTTTAAGAACAAGGCATCTCAACTAATAAAATAAAAAAAAACCCTATAACTCACTTGTGAATAATAGCAATGAAAAAGTCACAGTTTGATTATAGGAGTCATTACGTGCCTAATTGCGGTGAAATAAGAGCCATTTTATGAGCAAGTGTGTTGAAAATAAATAAATAATTAGTTCTCAAAATAGGTATATATATTTTAACTAGCTGACCTCGCAAACGTTGTTTTGCCATAAAAAAAAAAAATTAGGGGTATGAAAAATAGATGTTGGCCTATTCTCAGACCTCCCCGATAAGCACAAAAAATTTCATCAAAATCGGTCAAGCCATTTCGGAGGAGTATGGCAACGAAAACTGTGACACGAGAATTTTATATAGGTATTAGAGATTGATTTTCATCACTTATTAATAAACATTGTTAAATGTTGACATATAGGTAGGTACTGTGTTATTGTAATGTATTGAAGTCCAAAGGCGGGATGCCGATCGCAAAACTTTCAAGTAGGTACCTTCATATGTATTATGTACAGACGCCAGCAGGTCAAGCTTTCCAAAACTACTTCCTTTTTGGATTTTATCGCGTTATATTTCATGATGAATGTGGTCGAAGCGAAAGAAGTATGCAAGAATCGTAGCAAGTGGCGTTTTTTAGTTTCTGCCTACCCCTATGGGGAAAAAGGCGTGAGTGTATGTATGTATGATAATTATCATATATCCCGACGTTTCGGACCCTTTATAGAGTCTATGGTTACGAGTAGACTGAGGTGGTGGGCGAATTGATGATATAATTACTGACAGCTACCCTAAATTTTTGTTAATTATTGGCAATCCGATTCATGCTATCATCTAATTCTGTTTGGATGTCATGTCGGATTGTTTTTTTTATACCACTAAGGTGACCAACAAGCATACGGCCCACTTGAAGCGGTTACCGTAGCCTATAGACGCTTGTAACACCAGGGGTATCACCCCGATCCTGTATGACGAAAGAGGAATAGTTGGGTTGGCAGTATAAGGGTCCCCCACTGCCAACACAACGTTTCCTCGCGGAGCACTGGCAACCTTGCTCATCGTTAGGAACACAACACAGCTCAAAGCAGTGTAATTTTACTTCAATTTTCTGCAAGGTACTTCCTCAGTCGGGCAGCTCCAATTTGAGTGGAATTACCCCCACTATCCCATAGCTCTCTTATCACAGTTTACAGTTTTTTTAACCGAAAGTAGAATACTGCTGACTTTTCTTCTCCTATTATTCCTAGCAGTTACGAGTAGCTAAGGATGGTAAATATTTTGGCAAAAACTACCACGGTACGTAAAAATAGAAAAAAACGTACCTCCCCACTTTTTAAAACGCGCAATTTTTTTTTATGTATTGTTTTTTAAAAAAGTATACTATTTTAATGATCTGATTGAAATAAAATATTTGACTTTGTCTTTGAATTGAAAATATTTTCTATAGTAGGTAGGTATAAATTAAATATTATAAAACAAACCATAAATTTACACATAATTAAAACACTTTGAAATGTCCTCATGAGGTTTTACGAGTATTAGATAAATAATTTATAAGCTATAAAATTATTTATAAAAGTTCACACCTATTATTAAAAAAAAAACAAATAGGTATCTAAACTTAAAAAAGTTTCAGTATACCGTCTACGCGGCTACGGGTCTACGCGCTACGGCGGGGCGGGGGGGCTTAAAGGGGGCGGCGCCAAACCCAGCCCTCGAGTGGCTCGCGAATTGGCACCAGCGTGCTCGAGTCCGCCTCCGAGCCAGTCGCGTTCCGACCTTCGCAGGAGCCGGTTGCGTGTCAGTGGAAACAAACTCGTATCGTGTGTAGTGATTGTGTGTGTCATGTTGGGAATCGCTGGAGCCCCGTGCTAGGTCATGTCACGAAGGAAGCAGAGCAACCCCAAACCGCTGAAACGTGAGTTGAGCATAGTTTTTAAGTTTGGAACGGTTTATTTAAAAATATTTGAAATTGGAACTGAAGTTTCAGTTTGTAATTCGAAAATGGAACTTATTTTGGCGGATTCTTATTTGAATCTTGTTTATGTTTCTATTACTTTAATAATGGTAATTAATTTATCGTTAACCAAAACTAAAAAGTTAATTAAACCAACGTTTAATACTTGTTTATAAGTTGTTTTCTAACTACATAATGTTTTAACCCAGTGAGTGTTGTTAGTAATAGTTTTACCGACTGTATTTGTAGGAAAAGTAATTTATAATTACTCTAGCACATTGAATTTAATTATTATTATATTGTTATCTATCACTTATTTATCATCATACAGTTACTTTTAATAGAACTTTGTTCTTATTATGTAGGTATAAACTTTGTTATTTTATAAGTACGACTATCATTGCGTACCTACCTATGCACTTAAAATTTAATTCGTTTCAGTTTAACCTTCAATTTAGTACGGTACCTATCTAAAAGTTATGTCTATATTACAGATAATTAAACTGTGACCTGGTAAATAAGATGGCAAACAAGGGATTACTTATCACACTGCAAAAAATCGTACGTTCTCCGTACCATCACTCCTGTATTCTCCGAAGGGTTAGGCAGAAGCATATTAAGTAAACCCACAATTTTCAATACTAGAATTACCAATGTACTTACCTATTTTTCAATTTAAAAAAGTATTCATAAGTATAAGATCAAAAGAGCCAAAGTTCTGTCAATAAATACTTCAATTAATTTCTGACAGTTCTGACACGCGAATATTAAAAATTTAAATAAAGCTACTTTTTCGGATTTTAATGCATTTTGTTGATATTATTAATCCACTATTTATAATCTTCTTATATTTAGTAAAATAAGAAAACAAAACAACAGCCTTTTGGCAACAGGATAAATGAAAAAGTAATATTAACGTATCTCAACTTTTATTTTTTGTTTAAAGTAGATAAATTATGCACACGTGTTAATTGTATCTTTAATCAAATTGTTTAGATAGGTTATTCATAAGCTTCATTGATATGTACATTTATTTTAATAATCAAGATCAAGAAGGCACTAGGTATGTAGGTAGATATAATAATTTAAACATTTTTTTGTAGATATAGTGAAATCGTTATAAGGTTTTGAATAGACTCGTTGATGAAATATTTTTTTTTGTCTCCAAGTGCCTATAAATATACTTTTACTGAAATACTTCAAGCTTCTCCAAACTGTGTGTCTACTTTAGTACCTACACCTCTGCTCAAAATTTTGTAATACAGTGTGTTTAAATCCCCTGAGTTCCTAACGCATTTTGTTTAGTAAAAAACCAAATCAACGAAACAAATAAATCTAAGTCAAGCACAATTTTTCTTGACGAACCATCTGGATTGGATATTAATTTGTTAATTCAATAAAAAATAAAATATTAAATTAAATAATCACGGTAAAAAAACCTACCTATTAATAATAAAAAAAAATTCTAATTAACACTCATGAATTGTTGGACAGATTTTAAAAAATAACAACAGAATTATTTACTGGATTAATAAAAAAGATTGGGCATTTCAAATAATGACTCTAAATACCACTTCAACTGTAACATAAGCATATAATTATTTTTTGTTTGTACGCCCGTACCAAAGAACATTGAGTTCGTTAAACCGTTATCTCTCATATTAATATTCTTTGATTGTTTACTTATCTCGTACCGTAGATAACTTTAAAGTTATAACTTTAATTATAGTGGAAACGTTCTGATAAATAGTCCACCGATCACGTAAGGGTGGGTAGGGGTATCGTGGGGACAAATGGATTCTTATGGGGTATGTGATAATGTGATTAATGTACTCGTATGAAGTATTTCACCAAGGAATTTCGATATAGTTGCAAAACAAACATTAAACCCCTTGGCATACCTTATACCATCACGCTTTTATTCCGCCGAGTATGGGCAGCGTTACGGATGATTGCTCACATTTTGCGACTATTGTCATATCGAGCATACCCAACCCTCTGACTCTTACTGAGAATTGATTAACAGGAAGTCCAATAATACGTTACCCGACCTGGGAATTCAACACATGATCTCACGGTAATAGCTAGACTAATGAATAGTATTATTTAGGTAATCATTTGTCGGGTAAAATTTCTTAAACAATTGGTATAGATCACCTTAAAATACATAAGTACATTCACACCTTTTTCCCATATGAGGTAAGCAGAAAAATAATGCCACTTCCTATGATTCTTTTATACTTCTTTTGCTTCGTTCACATTTATAAGTCTTGTCATAATAAAAATATTTTTCTTTTGTCATAAGAAAAATCTCTAAGGTATGCAGGTTTCCTCACGATGTTTTTCCTTCACCGTTTAAGCGAGTGATAATTAATTATTAATACGCACATGAATTTGAAAAGTCAGAGGTGCGTGCCTTGGGTTCGAACTCGAGACCTTCGCCTTGGCAGTCCAATGGTCATACCACTAGGCTATCACTGCTATATCATAATAGTAGTAAGATCTAAACTTTTGACCTGTCCATGACTGTTAATAAACTTTTTCTTTCTTTACCTTTTAAATTTTACCTAAGATTACTTTTGATAGGTATTCATATTCAACCTATTAAATTATATATATTAATTTTATATAACATATAAAATTCGACATGACGGGTAGGAATCGCGGTGGCTTAGTGGTCATAGCGTCTGGTGTACCTAACCAGAAGACGCAGGTTCGAATTCTGCCCGCGGTCGAATTTTTCCTTTTCTAAATAACTTTACAACCTATGAATACTAAATAGTAAAAAATATGCTATTCCAAAAATAATCTAATATTAATAGGACCACTCTATCTAAATATAAAAATAGGTACAATCAATAATTAATATTGATTGTTTTATGCAAGAATCTTGAAATACTGCGCAAATTAGCATACGGTTTTGGAACTGTTATTTACTGTTATCTATCACATAACATAACTTGTTACAAATATTCTATTGTGTGAACTAATTGTATATTGAGAGATTAAGATTCTATTAAAAATAAATATTACTATCTTTTTGTATTTTTTGGCATTTTCCATGCTAAGATTTTAAAGTTATTTTAGCGAAGGAAAGTAACAATAAATAATATAGTTATTATTTAAGTAATTAAAAAACGAATACGATACCGATGTCAGAATAACAAACATATAGAATTTAAAATGAAAAGAAATTAAAACTATCCAAAACTGTCAAATTTTCCCAATTGAATTAGAACCTTATAGTTATTTAGTTATTTAGAAAAGGAAAAATTCGACCGCGGGCAGGATTCGAACCTGCGTCTTCTGGTTAGGTACACCAGACGCTATGACCACTAAGACATGACGGATAGGTATCGCGGTGGCTTAGTGGTCATAGCGTCTGGTGTACCTAACCAGAAGACGCAGGTTCGAATCCTGCCCACGGTCGAATTTTTCCTTTTCTAAATAACTTTAAAATCTTAGCATGGAAAATGCCAAAAATATACAAAGAACCTTATAGTTTTGTTAAAGTTGAAAATCAATCAAAGAAAGACAGATTGTGGTAGCTTGATGTAGGTACTGGACTCTGTACATGATCATAATAAGATATTGTTTTTTATGTTAGTTAATAGATAGGGGGGAATTATCAGAGAAAGTTATTGCTAATTTAAAAAAATGACGCTGTGCTTATTGAAGTACTATTGTATTTAAGTTTTAGTTAAGAGATAGTGGGAAACTATCAAGAAGATAGAGATATTCAAAACACAAAACGTTTATGACGTAATATTAAAAGTATTTTAACAAGTACAAGTAGAAAGTAAATGATTAATATAACTGATACAGTATCTCGGTTGACCCGTTATCGTACTGCGAATGTCAACACAGATTTGATCGTTATTCGTTATTTTTAATATGCGCAGTGACAGTTATTGTTAACTTTATCACATCACTAGAAGCCGGATAGTTTTGAGAATAACCGAATGATATTGTAGGTGCCAGTATTCAAGGCCGAATTGTTGATTGAAAAGAGGTTTATAGCTAGTTAATAACTAATATCACTAGAAGCCGGATAGTCTTGAGAATAACCGAATTAAATTGTAGTTACCAGTATTCAAGGCCGAATTGTTGATTGAAAAGAGGCTTATAGCTAGTTAATAACTAATATCGCTAGAAGCCGGATAGTATTGAGAATAACCGAATTATATTGTAGTTGCAAGTGTGTTAATATTCAAGGCCGAATTGTTGATTGAAAAGAGGCTTATAGCTACTTAATAACTAACATCGCTAGAAGCCGGATAGTCTTGAAAATAACCGAACGACATTTTAGTTGTCAGTGTGTTGATATTCAAGGCCGAATTGTTGATTGAAAAGAGCCTTATAGCTAGTTATAACTAACATCACTAGAAGTCTGATAGTCTTGAGAATAACCGAATGACATTTTAGTTGCCAGTGTGTTGATATTCAAGTCCGAATTGTTGATTGAAAAGAGTCTTATAGCTAGTTATAACTAACATCACTAAAAGTCGGATAGTCTTGAGAATAACCGAACGACATTGTAGTTGCCAGTGTGTTGATATTCTAGGCCGAATTGTTTATTGAAAAGAAGCTCGTGGCTAGTTAATATCTATGCTGAACAATCAAACTGTAAGGTTAATATGCGCTTTACGCGGTCAGTCGATGGATAGGCGATTATTCTTAACATACCGTGCCTCGGAGTGCACGTGAAGAATTCGGTCCCGGTTATCATAGGTACGAACATTCCACGACAAATGTTAGTGGCAGTCAGAAACTCAAAAAGTCTGACATACAGTTTAACTGTAACTGATATCGGTTTTCACCTTAGAAGACCAAATAATTGTACTGTTACCAGTGTCAAGGATTCAATTTGGCTTAATATTTTGCTGATATGAAAACCCATAATTTTTGTTAAAAAAAAAAAATACACTACTTAGGATTTTGTCCTGTATCGTGCTTATTAGCCCTATGTTTTTAAATGCGGGATTGAATCCCTGACCAATGTGCTATTGGGTCCAACTCGGGACCTCGAGCTACCAATCATGATGACTGAAACAAAATATAATAGAATTCTTTCTTAGTGTTTTCCAAATCCAGCAATTTATCGCAATCACCATTTTGCAGTAACGAGGGCATACATTCACGCTACCTTAATGGCTCGCCCACCTATGACAGGGCATCTAAACATACCGGAAAACTACATAAGGATACCTCTACATAGCCATTCGGGCAAAACAGGTATTATGGTATGTACTGTGTTCTTTTTACATATTTTTGAAATCCAACAATTTACTGTAAGAGACATCTTTTTTTTATACCACTATGGTGACAAGCCAGCATCGGCCCACCTATTGGTAAGCGGTTACCGTAGCCTATAGAGGCTCGTAACACTAGGGGTTTCTAGTGATACCCCTAGTGTTACGAGCCTCTATAGGCTACGGCTACCTGTGGCACAGCTCAAAGCAGTGTTATTTCACTCGGGCAGCTCCAATTTCAGTCGAATTATTCCCACTACCTCTCTTAAAACATACAATTTACAAAATTGCATCATATTGCAGATACCAGAGCGTACAAGTTACCTTCTCGATTCCTAGTCTGGATATTTAACATTCCATCTAAAAATACCAATCTATAAATAGATCACATTCACAACTAGTCCGTGTTATCGGCGCAGGAGTGGCCCAAAGCTGTTATCAGGACCATTACACTGGAGTGGTGCACCACTTGACAGTATCAATGGTGAATAAAATCTGTATTACACATAGCAATTACATCTTGTTATCTACACTCGGTATGTGGGATTGAAACATGAAATCGTAGTGCACTTTAGCGAACTAGTAATATCATCTGCCATATTAATAAATGTGAGTCGATATTTTTCTTAGTGTTTGTTGTTTACTTGGGTTGGTTACCAAGTATATACTCTAAACGCCTGTATTCCCCGAAGGATTAGATAGGGGTGTAGCAATATACACCCACAGTTCGCCGGTATGTTTAGGTCCCATATAATAGGGATGAGCTTATTGCCATTACAGCTTGCCGGGTGCAAATACAAACCCCGAGATAACTGAGAATCTCATAGAAAACCCAATAACACTGCTTGATCTGGGAATGAACCCGAGACCTAAATAGAATAACGAGTTAGTTATACTTTAATACGTATATCGAATACTCAATACATAGATTTGACGACCTCTGTGGTCTAGCGGTTCGAGTGCCGGACTGGTGATCATGGGGTCGTGGGTTCGATTACCACTGGACACAAATATTTATGTGGATAAAACATGAGTATTTGTGTTTGTCTGGGTGTTTCTTATCTATTATAAGTATGTATTTACAAAAAAAAAGTATATAAGTATTATATCCATTGTCTAGTACCCATAGTACAAGCTCTGCTTAGTTTGGGACTAGGTGGTGTTGTGTAAAAATGTCCCAAAAATATTATTATTATATTATAGATCTATTATATTTATGAGAAACTAGTTGTTACCCGAGGCTACGTATCCTAAATTACTTTTAGAGAGAAAAGGCCTATCAACATTTTTCATTGGTTTTGGTGTGACAACCAAACAAACAAACAGACTGACAGGGTTATTATTAGTATAGATGAGCACCACAGAAAATGTAAAGCTGTATATTTCAGACGAAATCGTGGTGGCCAACATAATAAAACTAATAACTTATGAACCGCAAACAACAAGATTTTTTTTACAAAATCTTACATTTAATTTACTTCAAAAGCTTTATCCTTAAATCTTCCCATCCTCAACATGCAAGAGCACGTTAAAAAACAATGAACCAGGAACAAGGCGGGCGCAGCGTATTTCTGTCACAGTTGCTGCGCCAGCGCCGCCGTCATTTGCGTACAAGCAAGCTCACTTGACGCACAATACCCTTTGGTCTTGCCGCGCGGCATAATTCCAAGTCAGGTGGACGGCTAATATCCTCGTATGTTACACAGACAATCGTAAATGTATGTAAACAGATGTATAGTTGTAGTTTACTTATGATTTCCGCGTATCTGCGGACAGATCACCTGTAACTAGTGAGGAATCGCGGCCATTTTGAGAATTGATCCCCGTTTACGATGTGTGTGTGTTCGTACACAATTACTGTCTTATTATGAAAGTTACGAGGGATTATGCGTAAGAAAAGGAAGGATATTTTATGTGGATTATTTTCTTTACACTATAAATATATTTACATTTTCACTACGTAAGTATATGCATTATGCCCTGACGTTTCCTTAAAAACTGTCTCTGAGAAAAAACGTCGAAATAAACTTTGAGAAAAATTTGTTAATTATCAAAGTCAACTGTTTTATTTCAATTAGACCGTTAAAATAGCACTTTTGAAAAGTCAAAACTAGTTGCACGATTCCAAAAAGTGGGTCTTATGGAGAAGAACCGGCAAGAAACTCCATAGACACACTTTAAAAAAAAAACATGATTACAATGTTAATCTTGGTTTACAATGTTTGTTATGTTGAATAGTTAATGAGAACAATGCAGTGTGAAGTGTTGATTGAAATGATTGAATTGAAAAACACTACTTATTGGTTTCTTTTAAGGTCCTGGCAAATTTATTATGCGTATCACAATTTAGAACAATAAAAAAATATCACCACGTCTGTGGGGAAGACAGGCGAAGGGTTAGGCAGGTGTACTAAAGTACACCCACACTTCGCTGGTATCTGTAGTTCCCATGTAATAGGGGGCGAACCGATTGCCATTAACCGGACAAAAACTCAAGAATTTCATAGAAAACTGCAATAACACGTTGCTAGAACTGGAAATGGAGCCCAGGACCATAATTTATCTGACCCTCAAAATATGCTAGTTGTTTGAGGATATACAACGTGTTACAAAATACCCCTTAAAAATATAATTAATTATCAAATCCAAAAATTTTGTCAGCTCTCATGTCAGGGAACCAGATTATTTAACAGAAAGGCCTACGTAACTATTCTACCTAATAATTGTCTACTTTAATAGTTTTTCTATGTTTCATTCATAAATGTTGTTGTTTTCCTTTTTTTGGGTTATGTTATACAGCGTTACTACGGTTCTTAAATATTGTGAATGGACTCATTATAAGGCCCCATTTAACCTCCTCTCGGCTATACGGGTAGTTTTGTAATACCCTGTATTTACCTGTAGTAAAAACGCTAACGTGTGCATGTGTTTATATAAATAATGTGTGAATGTGTGTTTGTGTGTCGACGTTTTATGTTATGATGACCAATGGTCACAGTAATGAATATTTCAAATGCCTACACTTTTTTCCTCTTTATGTACTTAACGGAATTTTACACCAAGATAAAAAACCATTCAAAGAACATGAACTCCTTAATTCTGAGTATATTTGTGAGATAATAGAATTACGAATAAACTTGGAGTCAAAAATGAATCAGCCATGATAATGATTCAGGTCATCATCATTTATAGACGTGCTACCGGTTCGATTCTCAGGCGGTGAAGCCCTATGACACACTGTTGAGTATATCTTTTTTATGACTGTAACGGTAAGTACATTTAGTAAATAACAAAGCTCAGTTTTCCTTGAGAGAATTTGTTTCTGAAACAGAAAATAACTTGTTATACCGTGCAAAATTATTAAGGAAAAGTATTCATTCATTTCATGTGTATGTGTAATATTTTTACGCCTGTCTCCCATTGGGATAGGCAGCGACTGCAGATTTCCTGTTGCTACGATCCTAGCACACCACTGTCGCTTCATCTAAATTCATTAAACTCCCCATGCATAGTCGTCGGTTTAAGCTTGCAGTAAATCGAAGTGAAATAACATAGCTTATTTTTTAATCTGCTAAGGTGGCAAACAAAAATACGGCCCACCGGATGGTAAGTGGTTACCGTAGCCTATAGACGCTTGCAACACCAGAAGTACCCTTGCGCGTAGCCGACCCTGTATTGAAAGAGGAATAGTTGGGTTGGCTCTGGCAACCTAGCTCACCATAAGGAACACAACACGGCTCAAAGCATATATTATAGGTATTCGTATGATATCCGGGACTTTAAACGAGAGAACATTAAGTATAATGTAGACACACAATTAAGAAATATCGATAAGTAATCTTTAATTGCAATATTTTTTAGAACACTCGATAACAAGGCGTAACGCACCAGTGTTATCAGCCATATCTGATTGTGTTCTAGCAATACACTAACTATTGCTGGTTACTGATAACAGTTATAAATTAATCAAGTTTTAATTAAGTTAATAAAGGGTTTATGTGGACATTTTAAGGTGGTACGCCCTGCCGTGCCGAATAGTCAAAATTTTCTGCCGCAAAGCAATAATGCAACGTTTATCATAAATAAAAAAACATTATAAATTACATATATCCCTGCGAATGTAACTCTGTCTGTTAGCACACCCCAAACCGATGAACTGATTTTGATATATTTAATACCAGCCGTTCCCCACGGTTTCACCCGCCGCTCAAAGGATTTTTGAAGCAAAATATAGACTATGTCCTTCTCTAAAGTCTAATCTATCTCTGTTCCAAGTTTAATTAAAATGGGTTTAGCGGTTTATGCGTGAATGTGTAAGAGATATAAAGACTTAGTTTCGCATTAATATTACTGACTCCCAAGGTAGGACAGGTACTTCCTAGTATCTTGGGCTCAGGCGTCAGCAGATTAGTGTTACTCAAAAAAATGTGCTAAAATTATTATGTTCCAGTTTGAAGACCAATGTAGCCAGTCAAATTACTGAGCATAAATCAAGACTGCAATTGTCGCTTACCACCATCCGACCCGTACGTTTTTTTTTATGTGTTGCCACCACACCATGATTTTCTCCTATATCGTGGGTGCCTTTACAAACACAAATTTTCCCATATACAAACACCTTAACCCGGAAAACATACCTGTAGATCACACAAATATTTTTTCCGTGTGAGGATCGAACCCACAACCCGTGGCGCAGAAGCCGATCGCTCAGCCAAAGCGTCAAACGTGTCGTCAAATCATGAACAACCGCTCTCCATAACCCGCAACAGCTCCGGGTCTTCACAACCATATGCCAGCGGTTAGGGTGTCAACCCTCGGTTATTTTTCTTCTCACCCTCGGTTCCCAGGGCGCGCACGTGGCCCGTTTTGACTTTTGAGGGTAGATGGCGTTAAAATAAAGGGACGAGTGACCGTGAAGGCTCATATTTCAATTAGGGTTGCGTTTTTTGGAGACGAATAAATACTATTTATAATTTTTTGAGTCTAAATAAGCGAGTACGGGAAGAATATTAAATTCAACCACAGTAATGGCTTCAGCAAAATTGTCTTTACGTATTCTGCCTCTCAATCGAAGTGAAATAACACTGCTTTGAGCTGTGTTGTGTTTTGGAACGAAGTTCCTTATCGCGCGTTGTGAAAGGGGGCTAGACGGAAAAAATTGTTACGAAACGTTGTCACGAGACTTTTTTCGAAATTCAAATATTGTTGACAAGCAATATATATAATATTTGAATTTCGCGCGTTGTGAATTGTTGAGTGTATACAGGTTTTTTTATTTTTAATTATTAAATTTTAATGAAAGGAACTTCGTTCCATCCGGGTGTCCCTTGACACCCTCAAGTTTTTTTATTATTTTTTTATTTAACACTGTAAATACAAACTTAGTTTATTTTTGTACCACTAAACCAAGAATGGTTACGGTTATTCCTTACGGTAAGCAAGGTTGCCAGTGTTCCGCAAGGAAACGTACTGTTAGCAGTTGGGGATTTTGACCCGTATACAGCCAACCCAGCTATTCTTCTTTCGTTTTCCAGGGTCAGCAACGCGTTAGTGTTGCAAGTGTCTATCGGCTTCAGTAACAACGTGCCATCAGGTGGGCTGTATGCTCGTATATATACATATAAAAAAGACATAAAAACACCATAGACTTATTGTAAGAGTCAAGCCAGTAATCATTTATTTTATTAATTATTAACGCACATGATTTTGATAAGTGTTCCGGCTTTGGATTCGAACCCGAGACCTGTGACTTGGCAGTTAATATCAGTAGAATCCAAAAAATAAAGAAATAACGATATTTTTTTTAATAATTGAGAAGGTACCTCCTTCTTTTTTGAAGTTAGTTAATAAGATTTAATACACACATTTAACGCGCAGTTTAATGTTTTATATGCTCTATGCTTTTATTATTAGATAACATCACGCCTATATTGCTTGAAGGGGTAGGCAGAGGTGAACACTAATATACCTACACCTACTTTTCGCCATTAGTTTAGGCCCCAACTAATACGGATCGAGCCTATTGCTACCAGTCTCAAATCCAAATTTCACTACTTTGACAATTTAATTGAAAAATCCAATAACTGATTACTTTACCTGGGAATCGACTCCAGGACCTAGCGAGCGTAGCAGTTACGTTGGGGCCACTAAGCCATCGAAGCAGTATTATGTTTTAAAAGAGTAAGAACTACGCCAACAACGGCAAATGCCATATTGTTTTACGTTCCTTGTATTTTATATTTAAGGAAAACGCCTTCGTTTTAATTTCAAGCTAATAAAGTTATTTTTCCAAATAATATTATGTCATTGTGACTATTAATTAGTTGTTACAATTACCGCGTATTTTCCATAACGCAGTGTTAACGGAAGTTTAATTTAACCTCAGTTTAATAACAGATCTTAAGATAACTGTTGTCTTAATATCACGATTTACTTTTCAAATTCATGTGTGTATTAATAATTATCACTCGCTTAAATGGTGAAGGAAAACATCGCGAGGAAACCTGCACGCCTTAGAGATTTTCTCGACGGTGTGTGAAGTTTTCCAACCCGCACTAGGCCAGCGTGGTGGACTATAGCCTCTTTCTCATTCTGAGAGGAGACCCGTGCCCAGCAGTGGGACAGTATATGGGTTGATGATGATATCTTATCTCAGTGTGTGTAGGCAGCACGGTTTTGACCCATATATGACAACTGTGTCTTCGGCAAGAAGGACCTTAAGCCTCACCTTTTTAAGTAGTTAGATAGCAATTTGTTGTATCTATTATTTGTAGTTGTAGGTAATAGTGATTTCCGATCTGTATTGTATAGTACCCATAGCATAAGCTCTGCTTAGTTTGAACTAGATGGTGCTGTGTAAAATTGACTAAAAAAATATTTATTAGTTTATTTATTTAAATCTGCTACATCTATATTTTAATTGTATACTTTAACATGGTAGTAGTTACTCGCTCACAATTCAATTTAAGGCCTACGCAGAACGGGACGGCATGGCAAGGGATTTAAATTTTTACCAATGGACATTAAGACGCATCAATATAGCAATACGACCTAAATTGCCATAATTGAAATAAATGCCGTGGCATTGAAAGGGATTTTTCGATGCCACAGCATCATTTTAAAGCATAGCAATTTATTTCGTATTGTTATATCGATACGTTTTAATGTCCAATGGTAAAAATTTAAATCCCTTGCCATGCCGTCCCGTTCTGTGTAGGCCTTTAGCTTACTATATTTCTATAAGCGAAGACTTGTTATTGGCTTTCTATCGACTAAATGATGTTGTTACTATGTTATCTTAGCTGTAGGTCTTCCATATTTTAAATAAATAAATATTTTTTTGAGAAATAATAGGATTCATGAATTTCTCTCCTTCGCCCTTTTTTGTTAATGCATTTTAATTATTTTCTTTGTTAAATAACAATGTTATATCATTCAATAAATATAATATTGAACATTATCTATAATTCTATGATGAATAACCTTCTGATTAGGCGAGAATTGGTGTTAAAATATTTGTCACATAGCACTTAGTAATGTGTCGAGACTTGGCAACTCCTGCGCAACTGAGTAATGAATTAGTCATAAATCAATCAGGCTTATCGTTAGTATTCTCTTGACATATCGATTGAACTAAAATGTCGCTTTGTTTGTTTTACTAGCCAATTAGTTTTTACCATAGATTCAAACTCTTTATTTTTTTTTTAAAGACAGTCCCGCTCTATAGCTCCTGACTGGAAACACGGAGGAAAAACATATTATTTGATTAACTGACACGAAGTACACCTAGAATTAAGAGGGGTAGGGCATAGTGGGAGTAATTAGTAACTCAAATTGGAGCTGCCTGACTGGGGAAGTACCTTCGCCTTGCAGAAAATCGAAGTGAAATAACACTGCTTTGAGCTGTGTTGTGATCCTTACGGTGAGCGAGGTTGCCAGTACTCCGCGAGGAAACGTTGTGTTGGCAGTGGGGGGACTTTGACCCTTATACTACCAACCTAACTATTCCTCTTTCGTTTTACATGGTCGGCAACGCGCAAGTGGGGGCGATCCTATTGCCGGACGCAAATCCAAACTCCAAGCTTATACTGAGAATTTAATAGAAAATGACAATGACACTGCTCGACCTAGGAATCGAACCCAGGACCTGCATACTGGACTAGATTAACGAGACAGTTATATATATTATAGTTATAGTTATAACTATCCAAAATAATAAAGAGATTATAACCTTATTATTATTATCTATTATTATTTTGAGTATTTGTCGGAAACTCAAGTTATTTCCATAAGAACATTTATATGGTAATAAAATGGTATGTCCTAATTGTTCTTAGAACCGCATTACTAAGATAACATTAATTCTGTGGCCAGGTGCAAAAAGGGCCAAAGTCCATTTTTGTAAGAATCACTTTTTGTATAATAGAGTGAAAACTAGAACGATCAAAGCTCATTTTGTATTACAATGTTAGCCCTACTGCAGTTAGGGCTAACATTGTTTATATTAACAGTTTTTATTAAAGCAAAATGTCTGGACTACTTGCAAACTTCTAGCACTTGAAACTTTGTTCATTACTATAATGTCATTAAATAATGCGAGAAATAGAATTTTTACACTTTAGCCGTTTTAGCACCAGGCCACAGAATTAAATTAACATTAATTATTTATTTTACGCTTTGCAATCACGGACAGACGCAAGCAGGTCAAGCTATCCAAAACTGTCAAACTTTCCCAATTGAATATGAACCTTATTATAATGTTTTAAAGTTGAAAATCTATCAGAAAATTTGACATATTGTGGTAGTTTAATGTGCTGACCTCTGTACATTAGGATATTTGCAAAATCAATTATTTTCATTTCTAAATTAATCTAATAAAATTAACATTGTAGGAGATAAGTAATTTCATTCCGACGAAAATCACTATCTTGATAAAAAAATTAAGCAACCAGTCGATAATGCTTTATCGATGGAGGATTAAAATCGCTAGGCTACTCGATAGTGATCTATAGATAGCGAGTTGTCGATATAAACGCACACTAATGAAGCCTAGATAGGCTACTAGCAACGTACACTTACAAGGAAAATTAGACCTTAATAATTTTTAAAGCATAATTTATTAAGATATCTTTTACAAAACTAAGATTCATTGAGTTAAATTATTAGGGACGCATTTAAAGTAATTAATTGACTAAATTATTTATTATTAACCTATTAGTTAAGTCGTAAGGTACCTAGTCGTAAAGAAAATTATTTAACTGAAAATATTATTTAAAATTTGTGAAATGAGTTGTTTAGCTCTTATCAGTGTAGGTACGAGTACATCGGTGTAGTCATCCCGTTGAGCACATTTACGGGGCACAACTGATATTTATGTTCTTATTATGTGCGTACCTACCTACTAGAAGAAGGAAAGATCCAGTGAGTGGTGTACGGATACAGTAGATATGTACCGTTAAAAATAGAACTATTCATAGTTAACATAAGTACCTTCGCATCTACATCAACAAATTACATAGGTATTGTATCTACAGTTCTTATTTTGATTTCTCCTCTCGCAGGTCTGCTAGTAGAGATTCCTTTAGAAATAAGCAACACCACATATTAATTTCTGACATTTACGCGAATATTATACATTGAACTACTTTTTACGGATTTTATCGCGTTATATTGATATTATTAATCCCGACGTTTCGGGTCTACCCGTGACCGCTGTAAAGGGTCCGAAACGTTGGGATTAATAATATCAATATAACGCGATAAAATCAATATAAATAAATAAATAAAATCCGTAAAAAGTAGTTTTATTTCAACACCCCTTGTTTCTAAAGAAATAAATGTATAGTTGTCAGTTTTATTAGTTTGATTGATTAAATATTAGTTAAAAATATCTAGTGACGCCACGTTTTGATAGACTGTATTTTTAATATTAATTAACAGATTAGCCTTTTATAATACGATTTTATCATTCTAATCGACACATATTTGAAATTAGCGTCTTTTAATTAGATAAAAAGATGTATGTATGATAAGTTAACATAGTTTTGGAAGATTTGATGATTAAACATTACTTGGCTAAAATGCTAATTTAGGAATTAATTTTTATTTATTGGTTTGTCCGTCCTCCGTCCATTTCTACCATCCTTTCAATTTTGATGAAATTTTGGCGAGTTGTGCACGTCTAAGTACAAGATAGAAAAAGAAGAACAAAAAATATTTTAATATAACCTATATATTTTTTTTAGCTTACTTTTAAGCTTACCTTCGTAAACTTGATGTGCAATTCAAATCAATGTTTACCTTTCAATGGTGCTCCGCTTGGAATGAGAGCTTAATTAAAGAGTAGGCCACAGTATACTTACTTGAATGAAACTTTCAGGAACAACACATGAATTTACTGAACAAATTTAATAGGAGAACAAAAATGTTAAAATGTTAAAGTGTTTAAAATGTTATTCTCCAATAATGAAAATACTGTTTTGTTGTCCAGAGAAAAATATAGGTAGGTATTATAGGTTAGCACTGAGCTATTAAGCTTTTTTTTATTATTACTTCTTGCTAACCACCTAACTGCTATAAATTACAATATTACTATTAACAATTTACATTCCTTTGAAAGAACAAGTTATTTTTTATTTTATTAGGCATACTGAGCCTTTTCGAAAAAAATAAGTTTTTTTTCTGCCACTTCTGATTAAACATATACATATTATTTTTTTATACAAAGTAGATGCAAATTAAGCAAACAATAAAAAATCTGATTCATATTCATAAATTTGGTATCGTTTACATAAATTAAAATCCAGTATGTTTTCCAGGTGTACTCTTAGTAAACATACAACATCCATGTTATTTGATCTATATCGGGTCCCGTAATCACATGAGCCCGGTTTATCGATAACTGCTTGATCGATCATTTTCAGATATACATTAAGATAACGATTTTTAATCGATAAAGGGAGATTTATAATTTTTACCTTCAATACACGGCTTAGGAATTCTGGGCTCTAGTGATTTAGTGTTGGTTGTTTTTTTATTATATGGATAGTTGAAAAAGGGTTAAAAATTGTGGTAGCTATTTCTATGTAGTTTTTGTTATGGTACACAATGATTAAAAAAACATTAAATTTATGTTGGAGGGTCAGACAGGGATCCAAATTTAAAATGTTTTGCATTTTAATACTTATTGTTATCGAACAAATAAAGATTGGAACCGCTTAAATTAACATATTAATTTCAGACGTTAAATTGATTTCGTAGTCACATACCTATTAAAAGCATCATAACCTGGTGATATGACCAATGGACTGCCAAGTCAAATGGCTCAAGTTCGAATCCTAGGCACGCTCTTCTGACTTTTCGAATTCATGTGCGTATTAATAATTAATTATCAGTCACTTAAACGGTGAATGAAAACAGCGTGAGGAAACCTGCGTGACTTAGAGATTTGTATCGACGGTGTGTGAACTCTGTCAACCCGCACTTGGCCAGCGTGGTGGACTATAACTTAATCTCTAAGTAAGCAGTTACCGTAGCCTATAGACTCTTGCAACATCAGGGGTACCACTTGCGAGTTACTAACCCTGTAAAATGAATGAGGAATAGTTGGGTTTTCAATATACGAGTCAAAGTCCCCCCACAGCCCACACAACGTTTCCTCGGGAGCACTGGTAACCTTGTTCCCGTTATGAATACAACACAGCTCAAAGCAGTGTAATTTTACTTCGATTTTCTGCAAGGTACTTCCCCAGTCGGGCAGCTCCAATTTGAGTGGAATTATTCCCACTATTTCCTACCTCTCTTAAAACTAATTACTACTTATTCAATCTTGGGCATCTCTAGACTGTCCGTAGACTGTAGACGTAGTAAGTAATATAATAATATAATATTTTTGGGACATTTTTACACAACACCACCTAGTCCCAAACTAAGCAGAGCTTGTACTATGGGTACTAGACAATGGATGTAATACTTATATACTTTTTTTTTTGTAAATACATACTTATAATACATAAGAAACACCCAGACAAACACAAATACTCATGTTTTATCCACACAAATATTTGTGTCCTGTGGGAATCGAACCCACGACCCCATGATCACCAGTCCGGCTCTCGAACCGCTAGACCACAGAGGTCGTCAAAAAGTATAGCTGACTGACTGGTTCTACACTAAACATTATGATTATTCTTTGAAAAGTAATCATTACAAAGCAGTGTCAATATACTTACTTCAGTCATAATATGTATACCTATTATCACTAGTATATTGTACAGTGAATAGAGCACAGCACTAGGTTTATCTGCTTCGTCATGATAATCCTCGGACCCTTTTTCCCAACTATGTTGGGGTCGGCTTCCAGTCTAACCAGATGCAGCTAAATATCAGTATTTTACACGAAGCGACTGCCCTCAGACCACTGTCATCCAATTTTTTGGCAATACCCGTGTCAGGCTTTTTGGGCTTCTGACCACCACTAACGATTGGCAGAGGTGTTCGTAATACAATCGGGACTGGTGACTTCACGTGCTCTTCGAGGCACGGAAGATAGTGTTAATTATACCTAGACTACCTAATATACACCATAGTGAATAGAATACAGCACTAGAGTATCACTGCTTCGTAATCCGCACATTTGAAAAAAAAACTTGAGAGGTGTCAAGGGACACCCGGATGGAACGAAGTTCCTTTCATTAAAATTTAATAATTAAAAATAAAAAAAAACCTGTATACACTCAACAATTCACAACGCGCGAAATTCAAATATTGTCATTCACTCAATAATATATGAATGCTTGTCAACAATATTTGAATTTCGAAAAAAGTGTCGTGACAACTTTTTCGTAAGATTTTTTTCCGTCTAGCCCCCTTTCACAACGCGCGATAAGGAACTTCGTTCCAAAAAAAAGAAAGAAACTGTATTTATTAGCACAATGAACTTTATGACCTACCTATTATTTTATAAGAATCGAAGATCGCATGACAAGAAATAAAATTCTAGTCAAAGCGTAGCGTGGTGTAAAAATTCAGTTAGTAGATAAGTAGGTATTCCTAATTCAACGTTGAATTTCGGTCCTAGTAAAGTCATTTTATTCATTTTATGTTCACTAATGGTCGTATGTAAGCTACATTGTTACGTGACCATGCAACGCTACTTCTCGAAACCCCAAAACTTATATATCTGAGACAATCTCTGTAATCCGATCTCAATCTAACCAAAACCTTTTTTAAATACAACGCCATCTCGTGACGGCTGTCAAAAACAAAACAAGTGACTACATCTTCATCCCACGTCCTTGCAGGACACATGTTAGCTACATAAATCGCTTTCGACTGATAAAATCAAACTGTTTATCAATGCGAGGGCCGATAAATTAAGTGTATCTAGTTTTGCGATCTAACCTGATGAGGTAAAGTTAGGTTTAATTGAGTTCGCATGACGTGTTTGCCAATCTAAAATGTGTTAGAAGTTTTTTCTGTTGGCAATTAATGTCACGTGATTAAACACAAAACGGGCAAGTAGTCATTGCCAATGATACGGCAATTGCAATGTTCACATTTCGGACATTATTTTGATAATATGAATTTAAGTATTTACGTCAGTAATACGTAAACAAATTATAACTAAAGACACAAAAAATTACAACTTCAACTGACGGGTACAATTTTTGTTTTGATCCAAGACAACTTTATGTAGGTATTTAGACTTTGATAGGTACGGCAAATCGCATTACAAATACCTAGTTACTTTTAATTGATGCCTATTTAGATAGTGTATAGACGGTTAAGTTGCACTAGCCGCTGTCAGTCTGTGGATGGGTGACCATCCTTAACACTTCGACATCTCTAAGTGCCTTGGAGAGCTCGTAAAGCAGGCGACCCCGGTTGTAATACGTACAGCTATGACAGTAGTTAGTGGTAGTCAGAACCCTAAAAAGCTTGATAACCAGTCTGTAATCAGGGTATCGATATTTCACCGATATTTGGTTGTGGAGTTCTGATGGTAGTCGTTTTGTGTAAAATACTGATATTCAGCCGCATTTTCTTAGACTGGAAGTCGACCCCAAAGTTGTTGGGCAAAAAAGGGATTGGAGGAATTTCAAGGCAATGTTGTCTATTTTTTTCATTAATACGGCATTTGAGATTCTTTGATACGACAAACCACATTACAAATTATGTTCTATGGCGATTTGATTGACGTATAGATTTGAGGTTGGATGGGTTTTCGGTACTAAAAAATAGTTAAGAGAGCTACCGAATATAAAAAAAACTATTAAGCCAATATTAATTAAACTAAAATGAAAAAGAAATGAAACAATATGTATTTATTGTCTGAAAACATGTTACATTATTGGTTGACGCCCTAGATCCCACACTAGGATTCCCTGTGTTGTGGGATCCATCTGTGTACCGTTTACAAAAATGTTACCAATATTTAAAAAGATGGGAGAAGATTACCAATTGTACCCATTGAATACAAACGACGTAAGCTAACAACATAAATATGTATAACAAAATGATTAGCTATCAAAACATGTAATGTGCGCTATGATCGCTGTACGTCCCATCGTGATAACAGCGTGAAGATAACAATAATTATCATCAGATCAGGGGCTACCAATGTCTTGATAACAGTTTACAATTCTATGATAATAACTACAAAATAACAGTACTTAATAATGTACATATTTACGTATCGTTATCAAATTGTGTTGAAAAGCACAATGGAGAATGTTTTTTTAATTAGATTTAATTATCTGTAGATAGCATAATTAGATTGGATTTGTATTTATGAATCAACGGTTAATATTTAGATTTAATACTCAGTCAAGTGAATTCAGGTGGTGCAGGGCTGTGGGGCATTAGGGCGTTAGTATTCGTCTCCAATGAACTCGGCTGCGTAGTTTTTTAGTGCCCTAAAACATAAAAAAACAAAATTGAACGTAGCTAATATTGTCTAGCTGTCAGCAGTGACATTTAATCTGTCAAATCACTTTCTTTAGAGCAATAAACAAGGGTTGCCATTATCTGATGGCCAGTATTGGGCATATTAGACTTAAAAACTGATTATCAAAATTATAATATACTTTACCTAATATTTTTTTATTTCTTATTATTTTCTCTTCTTATCTCTTGGCTGGTTAAACCATGGGAGACAAAAAGTTCAATCATGTAATTAGGGAGACAATAATTAGGGAATTAGGAAATCTTCTGAGATACAGTTTCTATGTTACAGTAACTTTATGGCAATAATAATAAAGTCATAATAATAATGCTTAGCGTTAATAAAATTACTTTCAAGTGTGATTATGTCACAAGCTTTGATTATATACTTGTCTAGATGGAGCAATGCAAACAAACGACACGCGAAAACTGGGGCCAAATTGCGTGATATGTGTGAGTACCGCTTGTGTATTTATTGTAGTCAAACTGTCAAGGTGTGCGTGTTTAGGGATGCCTGCTCCAAATTATTAACTTACCTTTTCTCCATTATTTAATGGGATGACAGTTAAACGAAATAGGCTGAATAAAGTAATTATTTTATAGATTAGTGTTTTATTTATTTTAATAAAAACAAAAAATACAATGAAAAAATATATACAGCAATTTATAGATCAAAATCCATCTCTTTGTATTTGTTTTCGAAATAGTTTTTTTTTTATATTTCATTTCGTGTCCGCTGTATAATGTCTCTCCAGTCTTAAGAAATCTGAAACCCAAAATATTAGAAAGAACTAACAAAAATACTATTTAGTGAATGACTTCATTTATTTTGTGAAGGCAAGTTATCATTTAGTGATCAAATAAATTATGTAGGTAATTATTAAAATAATAAAATTTTCTCCTGATCGAAAGATGATGACTGATATTTGCATTTTAACTCCCATAGTTTCGCCAAATCTCCCTTGTAATAAATTGACAACACTGGCTACTCTGTCGAACCTACAAATTAACGAATTGAAAAATCATGTTTTCATAAAATAATAGAGGTTAAATAACAAAACTTACCGATGTAATGTGATCTTAGTGTAATTATACGGTTTTCCCACATAATTGCGACACAATTTGACAGCACATACCGACATAATTAATTATTTTTCGAGAACTCCACACCCTGAAGTGATCCAAATGACACTGACGTAAGTGAGAAGAGAGTCTACCAATTTTAGTAGACTTTATTTGGGCCGTTCTGTACGTGTCAATGTGGCATCTAGACAAGTATATAATCAAAGGTCACAAGTCAACTCTTCTTACCTCTAGACAGTGGTTCTATTCCAAATTCAAATTATCATGATTGTTTTCTCTCTAACCGGCCTGTCATATTTTATTAAAAACTTATTGCTCCAAACTTTATCGTCTACCAGTTCGGGACGTGGACTGATATGTCACACTCATACAGATTAAAAACCGCACTTGCCTTCACTAGAGTTAGATACAGCCATGGGATTCATACCAAAGGGGTTCATCTCTACTTAACCCTTTGAATACAAACCGATAGTAAAAGCGTATTCTTAAATCCTAAAACTTTTACCTTTAGGAATAAACCTATATTCACGCTATTCCCCAACGGGCCAACCAGACTGGTATCTCACGATACCAAGTCCCGTTAATTTAAAAGTCAAAGTGACGTAGATCATCAGGATCAGATTTCAGCGTGGGCTAATATTCGTGCTGTATCTCTGAGTAATGGCGCTTGGGATATTCTGCAGATAAGGACATTCTCACGTCGCGTACTGCACAGGCGATTGGCTATCGACGATTACAGTGTGGTGTATCTTAGGCAGGTTATAATTAGGAAAAATAATGACTGATAAAAGTAGTGTTAATTTTTTTTTAAAGTAAAACGCTTATTTATTTATGTTATTTTTTACATATATATTTTTAAGCCAGCGCTTGCACTACGGTAGAAACCCTGTGCCGTTGGGTTATTACAAACATACAAATTGCGGACATAGACACATCAAAAAAAGTTTGCGATCACTGCGCGCATAAGCTGATATATTTTTATAAATTGAACTTTATCAAGAAAAAAATATTTGTTGTGTGTTTTCTTTAACACGTTAGCTGCGGCACCAAATTTTTGCATACTTTCCGTTCCTGCGGCACGAGGTATAATCGGCCCGTACCGTGACCAGACGTTAGGGCGACACGCGGTCTATTAGACCCCACCTCCTTTTACAGACTAAAATCCATTTTCTGGCGCGAAATCAAAGATAAATGAGAATTTTGGTCCTTATTGATATAGACAGTGAATTGATGAACCCTAATCCACCGTCGCCCCGGGATCTGATGGCTAGTTTAGGAATTATTAGCAAAACAAAATATGGGATCTTATACACCTCGTAACGCACTGAAATAGGGCAAATTTTCGCTGCGATTAGTGATGGGAAAAATAATATCGACGTTTTTAAACTGTCTTAACTACGCAACGACTTGACCGATTTTGATCAATTATATCTCATTAGATCGTTTTAAGGGCAAAATCTGGCAAAACAACACAAAGCTATCAAAGGATACATTTTTTTTAAATAATCTAAATTGTGCTTGAAGGCGCCATAAAGAAAAAAAAACCGGCCAAGTGCGAGTCGGACTCGCGCACGAAGCGTTCCATTCTATACCATTAAGTAATAATATCTTACACTTACTTTAGGTACATAGCTACCAAGATAAGAAAAAACTAGGTACTTACTGAAGATTTTTTCATTAAAAACTTACCTGTTTTGGCTCTGTTTCTGGGTTTTTTAAAATTAACTTCTTCCGACATCGTTTAGACATGTTCGGCGCTGTAAAAGGACGTGCTCTCCAATCGACGTGATGCACAACACTGGTCGCGGGAAGCTCGCGTTGAGTGCGGTACGAGGTCAGGGGGGATATGGGACGTTTTAGCCTCGTTCCGCACTGCATTAAAATTATATTAATTCAGTGCGGCACGAGGCCTAAGACATCCGGTACCAAGGTAGGTACACCACCGAGTCCGGAACCATTAGTGATCTCAAATATATATTTATCTCTTTCCTACACTGGACCAAACCAAAGCTATGCCATTCGCACGACAGAGAAATTCACTTTTTTGCTTGCCGCACCACAGGTTGCATCAGGGGTGATTTAGGCCTCGCTTCGCACTTAACGTGTTAAATAGAAATACTTACCCTGATGAAAGAATCTAAGTCAGAAATGAGGATATCCGCAGAAGAACCAAAGTAACCGACATAGCTCGCAGGATTGCATGGTTGAAGTGGCAATGGGCGGGCCATGTGGCTAGAAGAACTGATGGCCGCTGGGGAAATAAAGTCCTGGAGTGGCGACCACGCATAAGCGCAGCGTGGGATGGCCCCTAACTAGGTGGACGGACGACCTCGTGAGGGTCGCAGGGAGTCGGTGGATGCAG
Source organism: Acronicta alni (assembly GCA_964056405.1). Taxonomy (NCBI): domain Eukaryota; kingdom Metazoa; phylum Arthropoda; class Insecta; order Lepidoptera; family Noctuidae; genus Acronicta; species Acronicta alni. Next base: position 2,558,150 of record OZ043916.1, on the reverse strand, counting down.
GTTATCGCAGCTGTAAATATACTAGTAGCAATAATTATCATTTTTTAAGCGATAAATTATCATTACAACCATATCGGACTTATTTGAACGAGAGCCGTTCTCTGAACAGATTATTTGAAATAATAAGTTTTTGAAAAAAGGGATTAAACAAACGTTACAGAAAATTCTAATTGATAAATGTTATTATAGTGTTAACGAGTTTTTAGATGACAACCTTTTAATATTAAAAAAAAACATATTTGTATGTCTTACCATAGACAAAACATAGCGCTCTGTACAATTATTTATAAGATCTTCATTTTTTGTCTACCTATGTTTCACAAATAATAAATGATTATGATTATTATGCTGGATAAAATGCTTGGGATATCATAAGAGTGGGGCTCGTGGCTAAGTAATAGCTAAGCTGATAAACCGATTTTCAAGCTCAAGCTGCGCAAGTCGCGGTCAGTCTCCGGACGGGTGACCATTTTTATTACATCAAGACCCCTCTGTGCCTCGTAGACTACGTTAAGCCATCGGTCCCGGTTGTCATACGAACACCTATGATAATCGTTAGAGGTGGACAGAAGCCCAAAAAGCCTGACAACCAGTCTATACACAGGTTATCGGTATTACCCAAATATTGGGTTGCGGAGGTCTGATGGTAGTCGCTTCATGATAAATATTGATCAGATCTCCACGATCTTATACCCCCTTGCCCTTTCTACTATCGGACGACCAGAAGCACGAAAAAGCGTCATCCATAAACCTGAACGAAACGCTTTAAATCAAGTTTCATCATGCGTACCGCTGAAACATGGAATGAGCTTCTTGAGTGGGTCTTCCTCAAGAACTATAATCTGTGTGTCTTTAAATCTGGAGTGAATCGGTTTCTTCTAGGCAAGCGCGCTCCACCGTAGATCGCAGTGTCGTTTAACATCAGACGAACTATTGGTCAAGCGTAGGCCTATCGTGAATAAAAAAAAACTGATATCCAGCCGCATCTGGTTAGACTCGGAGAAAAGAGAAAGAAATAATTCATAAGATTATAAATTATTGTCGAGCTACATCACGACTGATGCATGCGTGTCGTCGGCTGGGACTGGTCTACTCAAAGCCGCTATGGCATTTCTTCAAAAGAACATTTCAGACATTGCCCTGCATTGTACCACTCACATATATGCTACTACTATATAGTAGTCTAGACCTTATAAGAGACTAATTTCTGAGTTTGTTTTGGTTCAGTTAAAAAACGCCGGAGCCATCTAGATTAAAAAAATACATTGACATGTAAAAGTGTTAAAGAAAAACTATTTTTTACGGATTTTATCGCGTATATTGATATTATTAATCCCGACATTTCGGATCCTTTACAGCGTCCATAGTCACGGGTAGACCTCTCTACCCGTCCGTAAAAAGTAGTTTTATTTCAATGTATAATATTCGCGTAAATGTCAGAAATCAATATGTAAAAGTGTCTTTAAAAGATCTAATTAATTGTAGAAATAAAAATTTACTTTTTCCTATAATTACGTGTTTGTGAAGTCCTTCGTGACAAAAAGCTCGTTCACACTAGGAAGCGATGAAGGGGGGGCGTTTTGAAGGCTGTCTTAATGTAAAAAATTATGTTCAAAAAGTACTCTTACCTAGTAAATAGTAAAATATAATCAAAAAATATATAAATATTTTTTGATTTTGACTGTTCTCTAGTGTTGGAGCAGTCTTTTTAAAAAGATAAAATTTATATATGTTATTTATTACAGATAAATGGGAACAGAAAACATGAGTTATTAGGTAATAGGCAACACCCCGTTATTCTTTTTGCATTTTCCATTACGTCACCGTAGACGTCATTTCAGAATGGGACGGTAAATTTGGACCAGGTGGGTGGGACTCGCTGTGGCTTAGTGGTCATAGCGTCTGCAGCAGCCTATGGCAGTCCACTGCTGAACATAGGCCTCTCCTAAATCGCGACACAACACCCGGTAAAATAACTTAAAAAATACAAAAAGATATTTACGCGACTGCGTCCGCGTGGAAAATTTACTTTTAATTATCGTTGTAATTTGGCTAATTAACTCAAAATCGTTATAAATTACAGCCTATATGTTATTCTGATATACAAATAATAATACTGTAAAGTTTCATTAAAATCCGTTCAGTAGTTTTTGCGTGAAAGAGGAACAAACATCCATCTATCCATCCATCCTCACAAACTTTTACATTTATAATATTAGTAGGATAGAATATTAATATTATGTACTTAATTAAATGAATGGGAAAATTTTAATTGCATTAAAAATCGGTCAATACCCTGCTAATACAATACAATAATGCTTTCAGGGCGTTGTTGAGGCTTCCACCTTATTGTAGTGCATCAGGCATGTTCGCTGAAGCACACACTGATGACTACTTTGCGATAATGCGTAAGAAGGTGGCGTCAATAATACGCAGAGTAGGCGAAAGCACCAACAGCATCCTGAGGGTATTTGCAGAGAGGCTGGATGGGCCAACCATAGGTAGATTTATCAAGATGCATGTTATAAATGGAACTTGATAAATCTCACTGTGGTAGCTATTTTTATTTTATTGCTATTTTAATTTAATTTGTTATATACCTACTAACATAGTTCTTAAGTAATTGTACTAACACACTATGAGCCTAATTATGTTGCTTGAAAATAAAAGATTTTATTATTATTATATTATTAAGTGAGTGTTTATTGGTAATAAAATCGTTTTTAGTGGTGTTTGATAGCGGTTAAGGTCGTCTCGTAGCCAGTACTATTGGGTCGAGTATCGGGGTTCGATTCGCATCAGAGACAAGTATTTGAGTGATCTACCAATATTTTATTCGAGTCTGGGTTTAGCTTGTTTGTTTGTAGTCCCCTGCAACAAAGATCATGTTCAATCTTATTAAAAAAAAGTATACACTATAATATTATATAGTTGACGATGTCTGTAGTCTAGTGGTTAGTGTGTTGGATTGCTGACCACGAGGTTATGGGTTCGATTCTCATAGGACACAAATATTTATGTGTGGAACATAAGTGTTTGTCTTTGGCTGGGTGTTTCTTATATATTAACGGTATGTACTTCCAAAATGTATATAAGTATTGTATCCATTTCTCTAGCATCGATAGTACAGAGGCCAGCACATCAAGCTACCATAATCTGTCAAATTTCTTTGATTAATTTTCAACTTTAAATCAAAGTAATAAGGTTCATATTCAATTGTTTAAAAATTTGACAGTTTTGGATAGCTTGACCTGCTGGCGTCTGTACAAGCTTTGCTTAGTTTAGAACTAGATCGTGTATGATAGATTGTGTATGTAAAATGTCCCAAATATTTATTAAACGATAAAAATCGTCTATTACCAAACCTACAGAAAAACTATAAGTATTTTACTGTGTCATTCGTATGAAAAAAACACTTTTATGACAATAGTTAGTGGTAGTCAGAAGCCCAAAAAGCCTGACAATCAGTCTAGGACATCGGTAGTACCCAGAATTTGGGTTGCGAAGTCTGATGGCAGTCGCTTCGTGTAAAATACTGATATACAGCCGCATCTGGTTAGACTGGAGGCCTACCCCAACATAGCTGGGACAAGCCTAGGTTAATGATGATCTCCTAAGGATATGCCTTAATAGGTGTTACACAGGGAGGTTCCGAGGTGGTCTATTAAGAGGACACAGTGCCCTCCATGTGCTGATGGTGGCGACCGGGGTGGTTTTAGTGGGTTAGAATCCCACACTCCCCGGTCTAACCCCTGTAGACCAGTAGCCTTTTGAAGGTTTCCCCCGTAAACAAAAAAAAAGGCGATGATGACCTAGAAGCACCAGGAGGTGTATATAACCCGCAATCATTGGAAAACAGAAAACGTGAAAAGGTCGTAATATAATTAACTTTCCATCGATAATCATTGCGATACTGGCCATGCGTCCATCACGCGTCACTTGTCTCTCTCACTCCTACTAAAATTATGCTTTATCTCCGTCTAGCTTATCGGCTAGCTTCGAAATATAAAAAAATAAAATAATGAGCGGTATCGTTATCGGGTGGGTACTATCAGGCAGCATCCGCCAGCGTATCGCAGATGATAATGTAACATCTGTCGTGTCAATGGTCGCTGATTTGTGTTCTATTTCTGATTACGACTTGTGTTTGCAAGCGTGTGTAATCTCTGATGTTATTAGGTAATAAATATTATTTCAACTTTCCACGAATACGAATTAATAAGATTGCGTGAAACATAATTCATCATCGTCGTCATACAAATCCGCTTCAGGAACAAAGACTGTAAATTAATAGATTTGCACAAAACCAGTTCATATACCGCCTGCATTGATAACAAACCTATCTTCATTTTCACTATTAACCGAAATCTTATCAAAACAAATTGCATCTACCTTCTTCAGATTCCTAACTTCAACAAATTACGACAATCAATCGGTCTACCAACCATATTCAATATTTAATTCATAAAAAAAAAAAAAAAAACTGTTATCAAGACCACCTGTGAACAGTAAAATTGGCTTTCTTTTAAAATGAGAACCTCATTACCATCAGTGGGCTGACAGTATATGAAAATGATATAATATTTTCAATGCTATTCAAAGCGTAATCTTATTTTTCAAAGCATAATTGACCACCTCTGTGGTCTAGCGGTTCGAGTGTCGGACTGCTGATCATGGAACATGGGTTCGATTCCCACAGGACACAAATATTTGTGTGGATAAAACATGAGTATTTGTGTTTGTCTGGGTGTTTCTTATGTATTATAAGTATATATTTACAACAAAAAAAAGTATATAAGTATTATATCCATTGTCTAGTACCCATAGTACAAGCTCTGCTTAGTTTGGGACTAGAGGGTGTTGTGTAAAATGTCCCAAAAATATTATTAATTATATTATTATAATTATAATATAATGCCTAGGTAGAAAGAAGAAGAAACTTTCAAATATAAGCTTCTGATCGATGCTGTAAAGTTGCTTGATCTCTCTGAAATTCTGTAGATAACGGATTATTCTAGGAAGTGGGAAACATTCGGCTTGTTTTCAGTACAGAATCAGTGACAACAGGGTACCGAAGAAAAAAGTAAAGTAAATAATTATCGCAATTTTACTTTTTAGGATTAGTAAGCAAATAAATATTATACATTCAACATAATAGAAAATCAACTTTAACCAAATAATTAAATATTTTCATTGAAATAAAAATTCAAGTTAATGAATATACGCTATCGACCCTTAACTGTTCGTTCTTAATCTCACTGTGATAACCGTTGAACCGAGATAAACTTTTCCTGAGATAATCAGATATGACCACGTAACTGTGTATGATAATATGACTGTGGGTACAGACGTCAGCAGGTCAAGCTATCCAAAACTGTCAAATTTTCCCAATTGAATATGAACCTTATCGTTTCGGATTAAAGTTGAAAATCAATCGAAGAAATTTGACAGATTGTGGTAGCTTGATGTGCTGGCCACTGTACAAGGATGTGGCCGCACCTAGTGCGGGTTGGCAGACTTCACACGCCGTCGAGAAAATCTCTAAAGCAGGTTTCCTCACGAAGTGTTCCTTCACCGTTTAAGTGAGTGATAATTATTTGTTAATGCGCACATGATTTCGAAAAGTCAGAGGTGCGTGCCTTGGGTTCAAACTCGAGACTTTCGACTTGGCAGTCCAATGATCATACCACTAGGCTATCTAGACTACTAGGCTAGATTGATGAACAAGTAACTACATTCAGTAGCCTTCTAGACAAGTTGCTCTCTGATAATCGAATCGACAAAAGAATAGATAGCGACAATTGTATGGAAATAACATAAGCTATTTTTTGTATTGTATGCTGAAAAATGATTCCCGAGTGGAGACCACGCAGCGACGCAGCGTAGAACGGCCTCCACCAAAATGGATAGACAACCTGGTAAATAATATCCTAGTCTGAACTTTAAAAGAGACTATGATTATATGAGTTTGTTTCAGTGTTTCTTCTCAGAGGTCGTCAGTTAGGAAATGCCGGATTCATCTAGCTTAAAAAAAAGTAAAACATTGACTTGTAAAAGCGTCTTTAAAAGATCTATTATCGGTCTTAACACAACCTATCGATATTTTCTTTGGTCTCCCTCTACCTCTGCATCCTCCACATTCACATTCATCACTCTTTTAGTCATCTGCGTTCAATCCCTCTTCATGACCTACCCAAACCAGAATTCCCGATTCCTTTTCAACTTTCTAGATATAGGTCAAATTTTCCCGAAATTAAATTGAGATCGACACGGGTAATGCCACAGGATGCAGGTTAAAGTTCTTGAACCATAAAATCGATCACGCACCGCATCCAAATTAAAATAAATATCTTGACCTGACACCTTTGTACTTACGTACCCAATAAATATTGATGAGATTTTAACGAGCCCCAAAATAACAGTTTACAAAATAAAGATTATTTTTAATTAAAAATAATGTAATAAGTAATATCAATATGATCACAGTCACATTATGGTATTGGTGCACTATAGGTAATACAGCTAAAATGAAGCATAATGTTTTGAGGTTATATGCAATAGGGGGCGAGAAAACCACTACGTCTGCCTTCTTTTTTATCGATATCTAGCGGTTTCACTCGCATTCTAAAGAGATTCTTGAGACAAAAGGTAGCCTAGTCCTTTACCAAGGTATAATCAATTTCTGTACCAAATTTCTTCATAATCGGTTCAGCGGTTTAGGCCGTGAAAGCGTAACAGACAGAAAGTAATTTTGCATTTATAATACATATTACTATGTAGTTCTTTGTATGTAGTACTAGTCGCTGTTTTTATGGCAATAAAATGTTTCTTTCTTTCTTTATTTCTTTCTTTCTATATTAGAAGAAGTCTGAAAGTGCCACCGGTAACAGAAAAGATGAAAGATGATCTTGGGTTTTCTATGGAATTTTCAGTAGCAGTTTGGAGTTTGGATTTGTGGAAGTGCCAATCGGCTCGCCCCCTACTACACAGTACCTAAAAGTTTAAGTCTCAAGCAGTGGTGTACATTGGTACATCTCTACCTAAACTTTTGCCTTTGGGGAAAACAGGCGTTCTGGTATGTTTATGTTAGTAGTCCTTTTGAGATGCAAGTGAAACCGTGGACAATAACATAAAAAAACGTTTGCCGCCATTTCAAGCTAACTTTCATTACTTAAAACTAAGTTGCGTGTGCGCTTGTACGTGTCTTATCTCAGAAACAGTATCGGTCGAGACAAAGCAACTTGTGATGTGGCTATGCATTTAAGACCTCTTATCGGCTTGTTATCGGTAAAAATTAGTTACATAGTAATTAGAATCCGGGTGACGATAGAGTTGCTAACTATGTACAGCCGCTGTTAGGTCAGGCAGCTTAAAAACATATTCTGTGTTTTGACAAAGGTTGTGTAATCGTGTTTTCTGTAATGTCTGTCAAAATGCAGGTGTTACCTTACGTCATCATCGTCATCATATCAGCCACACGAAGTCCACTGAACAAAGGGCTCCCTCATAGAGTTCCACAAGGACCGGATAATTATGTCGCATACATCCAACGATTTCCAGCGACCTTTACCAGTTCGTCCGTACATCTATTTGGAGGCCGTCCTACGCTGTGTTTTTCGGTGCGTGGTCTCCACTCGAGAAGCTTTTTACCCCAAAGACCTCCAGCTCTACGAGCTATGTGCCCGTCCATTCCCACTTAAGCTTGCTAAGTCTTCATCAGCGTCAGCTTCTGATATGGTTGTGGTCATATATGACTGTGACTTAAGGACTACGGAGGGTAAGTGCGGTTTTTAGTCATACCCTGCCATCTCAGGTGGCAGATGATCCATAAGAATTTTCCAAACCAAGGTGTCAACATGACAATGACAAACCCTTTAGCTGATAATCTGCCAAAACACAGATGACGTTGACAAACAAAACCAAAATATCAGAGCTACAAAAATCCACTTTACACTATATTTTTCCAGAAAAAAAAATACACAGAATTGATTGCAATTTAATTCAAATAATTAAATACAAATTTAAAATACGTCATGTAACGATGATTTGGTGTGGGTTCCATCTGTCAGATAAGCCGCTGATAACGGTAGATAGCACTTAATGGACGTCGTTGTCTCACTGATAACAGATATATGTTAGTGATGAATCTCTGTTTATTTCTTGGACCAGATAGATGAGCAATCGTTATAAATGTACCCGGTAAACAGGTTTCGCAAAAATATCTTGGCTCAAAATCAGCCGTTCTCATTTTGTCGACCTCAGTGTTGTATCTAAATGTGTGGAACAGTTGACTTTTTCTGCAATCTCAGTGTTACTCTCAAAGTATACCTAAGTCATCGTTTAACGATGAATGCAATGGTCCCTTAATTTATTTTCGATAATAAAATGTATTTATTTACTATTGCATATATATTTGTTTGTTTGCGATCGTGTTCTCGTAAACAGCGGTGATGTTATTTATAATAAAATGAAACCTTGACTTAAAAATGGTTACTTTAATAAAGTCCAAATTTTACTTGACAGTTAGGTACACAATATTTTTGTGTTAAGCAGGGATAGCTTAGTGGTATGACCACTGGATTACTAAGTTGAAGGACTCGAGTTCGAACCCAAGGCACGCACCTCTGACTTTTCAAAATCATGTGTCATTAACAATTAATTATCACTCGCTAAAACGGTGAAGGAAAACATTGTGAGGAAACCTGTATTAGAGATTTTCTCAACGGCGTGTGAAGTCTGCCAACCCGCACTAGGCCAGTGTGGTGGACTATAGCCTAATCCCTCTCATTCTGTGAGAGGAGACCCGTGCCCAGCAGTGGGACTGTATATGGGTTGATGTTGAAGTGTCAAAGTTGCGAAAGACGTTTCAAAATTGGAATTTGGTGTAGTTTTGGATTAAAGGAACCCAAAAGGCGGGTGTTCACATAAACTGCGCTTGCGTAGGGTTGCGTCCTTGTATTAGGGATTCATAGTAACGTCATTCCTCAATATTATTTCTGCTCTGAGAACTCGGATTACGGTACTTATGTGACCATGTCGCAGCCAAATGATTATTTAAAACAGTTTTATAATATTTTTTATATAAACAGTCAGATAAACAATGGTGCAATCGGACGCCGTTGATAAGGCACGCTATCATTACCCGATGTTGTTAATTTGTTTGATGTGTAACTATGTATGTGTAAATACATCTTTATTCAGTGATGGATAAAAGTCCACATTGAACTGTTCCTCCAAATCAATATGAAATAAAATTAATACTTTATGTCATTGAAACATGGTAGGTACAGATACAATGAGCAAGTCATGCTTGCAAAGGAGGCGGCGGAAAGGGAGAGAGAATTGTCCACCTCTCTCTCGATCCGTAGTAGACGTACCGGGCGCCGGAGGGCGCAGACAGACCTCCGGCCTCCATGAGCTGTGGCCTGCGGGCGGTTGAATTGGGGGACTCTGCCTCCCGACCAGACAATGGCCCCAGTAGGCGGCACGCTTGTAACGAAGCGTGCCTTAAAAATAGGTATGCGAGGAAAGGCCTCGCTTATTGACGGAGTCCATGGCCATGACAATAGGGCAGGTGAAGGTAAGTACGGGTTTTAGTCGGTATGAGTCCGACATACCCTGCCACCTCCCCGGGTGGCGGAGGATACATGAGGATTTTCCCTACTATAAAAAAAAAGGTACAGATACAATAAAAAAATATAGATAAAACATATTTTTAAATTTAAAAATATATATTTATAGTGGCATTATATGTATCGCAAGGAGCTGGCAAAGTGATTATAATCTAAGAAATTACAATGAATATTTAACGACATCTCCAGATGTCTAATTTGAATTGAAATTTGACAGATAGTAGACGATAGACGAACGTAAACTAAACTACCACTTGTGGATTGAGTTACTTTTGCATTTATCTCTGAGTATTCACCATATCTCTCCTGTCTTTATCCCAATTTACTTGGGGTCGGCGCAATACGTCTATAGATCTTTTTTTCCATGCGTCTCTATCAGCCGTCATTTCATCACATAGTTCCTTTCCTTCCTTCCGTACCAATCGTCTTTCACATGATCCATTCATTTTCTCAGTCAGTCTAAAACTCTGCCTAAATAGTGTATGAACATTTCTATAAATAAAATTTCAAACAGCTTTGAACACGTTTACCGTTCCACAACGCTCAAGAACACACAACTCCAACTTTCTGATGTTATCTCGCACCCTATTACCAGGCCGTGATTAAACAATAGCCGTATAATCGAAAAAATAATTTGCCCAATTTGTCCAACCGGCTGAGTGATGCCCCCGCAATTAATACCAACAGATAGAGATGCCCCGATTGTTAACTTTAACCAAACGTAATTAGAACTATTTGTTTTTGCCGGGTTATCGCGCGCCATCGCAGTGGAACAATAGGAAAGTTCGAATTTTGAAATAATTCGATTACGGAACGCTGTGATAGTGATTTGTTGGGGTTAATTATTTTTGTTGTTTTTTTCGACGCAAAGGTAATTTGGGTTTGGCTTTATAGTTTTTTTTGAGATAAAACTGTTTTAAATTAACTTTAACATGGCTTTTCCCGTTGGTTATCTTAGTAATTGAAAACTTAATTAAGCACCTAGATTCGTATTAACTATTGCAAGTCTTGGCTTAGCTTTCCTGATTTACCGCTATTTCATCAATGCATACTACTTATTGTCTCTTTATTTTTCTTTTGTAAGAATCATAAGCTTTATAATAATGACCATCTTAGAAGTATCTTTCAAACAAAATCAAAATACTTAAATCATACTTAAGCGATTCATAAACAAAAATCTTATTTAGAGAAAATACATAAAAAATCAGATGAAATGAGAGAACTCCTTAGTTTAAAAGTGAATACCCTAACGGTAGCAGCATTCGAAACTGAAAAAAAAGCCAATATCAACCGTTTAACTGACAGTTATTACAACCCAATAAGTAGCAACTGGTTGCTTCAACTACAGTTTGTAATTGTTACGACGTGCGACCACCCGGGTGCTACTGAGAAACACACGTGGCGTGTTCGGTTACAATGCATTAATATCAGATGTCTTATGATTAAGTAAGGTGCTGTCTTAGATAATGTCTTGGATGGCCACCGGAACAGTGTCTGAAGAGGTGAGACTTTCGCTCCACGAAAGCTTTGACAATGACATTTGCAAACATTCTATTCGATCAACTGTCAAATCGCATAAATTTTAGGTATGTTGATAATAGGGAAAGTGTTATGGTCTATGCTCTATCTTAATTCAAAACAAAACAATTAATTGCACATACCAGCCTCTAGCCCCAGCATTCAGAATTGAGGTCTTATTATTTTTATTTTTTTTATAAGATGACAAACAAGCATACAGCCCACCTGATGGTAAGGGGCAGCCGTAGCCTATAGACGTCAACAACACCAGTATTATCACGACCTGTCATCTTGAGGCCTCTGTTCTTAATTCTCATATGTCCGGTAACTTCACTCGCTATATTGTCCCTTAAACCAGGACACAATAATGTTAGCAGATTTTAGCTTAGCGCCAGAATATTTAGAAATCCAATGGTAGTATTCCAGATGAAAACAGCAGTATGAACAGAGCATACCACATATTAAGCGTGAGGATTCATTTAGAATCATGCATGAATGACTCAATGTGGTCTAGAGTCTACGATATTTTACCAGTCTCATTCATGTTTAGCCTGCGATGGCGACAATGTCGTTCGCTAATCTCGCTATAGGATGACATTCTTTCTTCCAGTCTTTGATCCTTAGTCCATCTGCCATCGCCACGTCAGGTCCATTGGTCCACAGGTCCACTTCAATTTGAGTTCGATTACTAGTTTTCCAACTTCGGAGACCTTTGTGTAACTTCAGATCTCAATATTTGTGTCTTAAGGATAAGCATAGACGGACAATATTAATAAAATCTTAACTTTATACATTACAACTAAACTTTAAAACCATTTGCTCTGGAGCCTAGATTCAAGTAAACGGCTGTATTTGCACTAGCCTGTCCCACAAACGTCACATTTACGACTGTGAGTCCATTTTCTAGCTAAAATTGATTGAATATAAATAAAGCGAATGTGCAATACACGTCATAGTGTTGCCACAACTTCTGCGTTTCTAAAAGCATAGCAGTCTAATCACTTGTCTCATCTCACACTGAGCAATTGTTCCTTAAGACGTAAAACAATTGAAAACAAACCCTATTCTGATTTGTAAAGGGCTGGTTTCTGATTGAAGGCTAATTCTTTCTCGACCTACGGCCTCACGATCCATTTCATCTCTTCGAAGCATAAACTACATTATAGGCGTCAATTGTTAACAACCTTTCGATTCTCGTGAACCGATAGTATCGATTACGTCGCTTATTTTCTCGCACTAGCGACTCGATTGTTTTATTCGATTCTCACCCTGAGGCTTAGATCATGCGTTATTAAAATGCGATAGTGCGAGTACAATTATTTTTGAAGTGTTAAATGAATTTAAGGTTTTACGTTAGACTGGGAATTAGTGATAATGAGCTCTGTTTTGATAAAACATTAAGGATGAAAATTACTTAGGTACCTATTATTTCAAAACACACTACCTAAATATTTTAAAGTGGAGTTCGGTGCTATTTAGAGGCGGTACTAGAGAAAATGCCTCGTTTAAAAAAAAGGGAGCCTACCTATACCCTTCCAGGAATACGTACCTTATGGAATCCTTAACCCTTAACCAGGCTATGGATTGAGCTTGGGTAAGCGTACAGAAACTTAAATCTATACATAGATATTTTATACTTTACGGAGCATTCCACTGCACCTATATGACTATCTAGAATCAATTTGAACTTCCTTATCCAGCTAAAAACGTGAGCGATACATAATATTTTGAGGTTAGGATTTTGACACTTGCGTTCGATATCGATTCATCTCATATGACGGATGTTATTAGCTACAATCAAATGAGATTTAAAACCTTATGGCTTTAATTTAAGGTTTGATATCGTGTGTAGGTTAGTGGGCGTACTTTTTATGGGCTTATTGTTTAAGGACAGTGTTCGTTTGTTTTGACAGTCAGTGTTCGGTTACGGGTGACTACGATTATGCGATTGTGTGGAGCGTTTTAGATCAACAGATAACGTGGGTGGACACACTGCTTTGTAGATTGAAAAGCTTACAATGTATGATTTTGGTCAATGAGTTGGACTTGTTCCCAAGTGTCTTTGAAAGATGTAGATATTAACAGAACAAAATTATAATAATAAAATAAAACTAAACCCTCGGGCGTGTCTTCCATGCCATTAGAAAGTGATGATATATTTTAAACCATAGTTTGGGAACAGGTTTAGCTTAGCTTTGACTAAGTGTACTCTACACTACTTGAATACTCAGGACCACGTACGAGATCCGCTGTATGAATAAAGATTTTATGCAATCGGAAATATCATACTATAACATTAAATTAACTTTAAGAAGTTTTTATATATTAAAAATAAAATAAATAATTAAAAATGTAAAAACCCGACTGCAAAAAAAATAAACCATTTAAAGTAATGCACTAGAAACACCGAAACAATATTGAGAATAGAAAACAAAATTAAAATTTTTCCTTTGCTAAATAACTTTAAAAATTAGCATGGAAAATGCCAAAAAAAATACAAAAAGAAAATTAAAATATTATTATGAACTGAAAGCCTATGTTAAATATTCGCTGCAACCCATTAATCTTTTTTTGGTTTATATATAATTTGCAAATGGTTAAACATGTCTATGGTTACTTTTTTTTATTCTTACCTATTCCTCTAAGCTCTGAATCCTTAGAGGCCGTATATCATAAAGTGTTGTACACACATCGGGCTGCGCGTCCGCCTAGCCATGTTTTTGTGCCCACCCGTTAATGGTCCGATGTACTGATAAGATAACAACACAATGTTTTACTTTAATTATAGACGTGTTTGTGTTATACAACTATTAATGATTGTTATTACTTCGGTGTAGCTACTTGGTGATTAAGGAATAGTGATTGGGTTTTGAATTGAAAAGTCCGTTGCTGGGTAGTCAAACGATATTAATTACTTAAATAAATTTAAAAATATAGCGTTGGGTAGGCCGTTGGGGTGGTCTGAAAACACTGCATGCCGGTTCACAAGTACTTTATTGTCTTGAAATAAAGAAATACATAAAGTTGAACAGGGCGAATGCTTGATTGAACTCACTAACTAACACAATCTTAGGCACGAGCGCGGGAAAACACGGGGACCGTGGCACCGCGCTGCGCGTCTCGTTCTCCACTAAACTATTGCGCGCGCAGCGGCGCGTAGTACTCCCGCGCACTCTAACGGGCGACAAGGGAAATACACTAACCGGGGTTGCCTACTATAATATAATAATGGCCACACGCTATAAAAATGATTTATTAATAAACTTTGTGACATTTCTTCAGTATTATAGTGTTCGGGAATTGTTTAAAAAAACTAACTAGGAACCGTAAAACTAGATCTATAAAACTTGAATGTTGGAAATCTTATTGCAGGCGGCGCAGTCGGGTTTCATTCAATAATTTATTTTATTAATTTCACACTCATACATACATACATGATAAGCTCGAAAAACATTACCCTTCATCGGTAGTCAGGTAAAAATCTTTGCCGCACACCAGCTCCCAAAACACAGTCTCAAATAGGTACATTTAAAAACCCAAGACCCGGTACAACAAAGTACTTCTTGGTGTCTGGTGTCTCTTGGTCATGCAGAATGTTAATAAAGAATCCTATGGCCTTGACCATAGGGTAAGGGAAGGTAAGTGCGGCCTAATCGGTTAAACTATTTTTATAATACTTACAATGGTATTTTTTAAAACGCTATACTCTAGGTGGTGATGAGCTCATGTGTTGATTGATCCCTGCCTATTTTGCGGTAGTGAGGTGATAAAAACACTACTCATAATGTACCTAATCATACTCTTTATTGTGCAAAACCAGAATACCCAAATCGGATGGCAATTAATCCACAGAAATACAAAATCGTGTTTAACAGAACGATTGGAACTCGATACGTGCGCCTTAATCCTCGCCTACGCACTATTGTCTAAACCGCGCAACGTTGCGTACGCGCTGATAAAATCGTTTGTACCGAGAACAAAAACAGTGTGCACTGGCTTTATAAGGATCGGGAACGAACCCGAGTACGATAGTTGTGGATATATTTATCTTCAAGCTGTGTACGGTGTAGGCAGGATTGGAAAGGGCTAAGTGGGGTTGGCTGGCTTCCTTACTGCAGGAGATATTGGAGTCTATGTGTGGACACTAACAGACCAACTTTCCTATTCTGGTACCGCAGACCCAATAGAAGAATATGTGGCCAGGAATTGTTACTATACTACTGTTTCAGTAACGAAATAGTCCATCATAAGAGAAGTCTTGTTTCAGTTGCTAGTACCTGAGTAGGTACCTACCAATTTTTTTATGGCCTCCTGTTTTATGATCAACCTGTATACAGGGTAAGTTTCTCGGCTTATCGTTGGCTTGTTGACTCGTGATGGCCAACCCGCAAAAGGTTAAGGTGACCCTTCTCCTTCTGAGAGGAGACTGTCAGAATAAGAAGGCCATGTCCAGTAGTGGAACAGTAAATGAGTACGTGATGATGGTTTTTTTAGATTCTGGTTATAAAAATCTGTAAGGCATCAAAGATTTAAATCGATTTAAATCTTTCTATGGCATGCAGGTTTCCTCACGATGTTTTCTTTCACCATTTAAGCGAGTGACAATTTTTTTATTATTATTATAGTGATGTGATAGAATATGAATGTCTAATTCAATCTCATTATTTTGTAATTACTTTTTTACATGTCCAAAGTGGCACTTATTGGAAATATAGACAATACGTTTTTAAAATAGCCGAAAGGCAGATTTTATCGTAGTCATTATTGCATGTACATACCTATGTATTTACACGTCATTATCTATCAAAATGGCTGACAATTTGCCTTTACATGTCAATGTTGTACAAACACTTATTCAAACATATTTCAAAATAAGTACCTAGTGTTGTCAAAAAGCCGATTTTAATCTTCTGAAATTATCGAGTAATCGACGTTACGCTGCGCCCGCGCCGGATGCCAGACCAAAGCTTTATGACGAGACAAACTTTGTTCGAAATCTGAAAAATACTGTATTCTACCTTGATGTCGAAGTAGTAAGGTTGAAAGTATAATAAATGGGGTGCAAAACATAAGTTTGTATGTCTTTGTGTCATAATAACAGTAACCTGTCATGGTGTGACATTTTCATAGATTAAAATCGCGCTATTAAACGACTGTGCGATGGAATAGATGATAGAAAGATGGTTTATTTAAATAATGGACTTGTTTTTTTATGTAATGGTACTTCCTAGCTATGTGAAATACCATGTTTTAAACTATGTAAGTAGGTACTGATTTTCAATTTACCATATTTACCTTGTTTTTTTTATTTAATAATATTTCCTTAATAAATTAGTAGTAGTAGAAATAAAACGAAATATTAAATAAAAAAATATCTTCAAAGCAAATTCCAGTATCAAGATTGAACGAAACACCAATCTCACTTCCCTCTATTGCAACTATGTCGCCATCTGTTGATCAGAAATTTCACTACATAGTTCTAAACCAACCAATAGAGGTCGCTAAACTAAATTTTAATTTCAACAAAGCGATTATTCGACTGACTTATGTGATTGTTGCAAGCCCTACTCTTTGTTCGAAGTTCGAATTTCGATCGATCAATTTACGAAGCGTTTGTATGATTTAAGGGCTGGCGAAGGGTCGTGCTGATTCAGGATAGGACAGCACACGGCTTATAATTAATTTTTGTTTTTGTTACAATGCTTGTTTGAACTATAAAACTAATAAATGATACTTGTTTGATTTAAAAGCGTATTTTATTCAGATGGTATTTGTTTTAGTTCGCATTTTATGGGATGGTTGTGCGTGAGTTGAAATAGAGGTGGAGTATTGTTTATGGATGTTTAGAAAGGAGTATTCATGCTTTTCGTTTTTAAATGTACATACCTTAAAATAATATAGGTAGCTCCATTAGCCTTGATAATTTAACTCCTATTTATGACACATGAGGTGAGTGCCCGGAATCGATGAAGTGAAAAGATAATAAGCTACTTCTGATTAAGATTTTTGTAGAGATATTCTGTATCTGTTCAACACCTCGTCGTTTAATACAAAGATCTTATCTACAGGCATTCCCTGCATATGGTTATTATAAGACTCTTAAAGATTTATCAACGACAAAATAGCTGTGTCTGGAATAACATCTTCATCTACACGAAGAAAAAATACTTGAACAATGCTTCGATATTAAACTTAAACACACTCAGACCAAGTGTTGGAATGTACAAAATAAGTAATAAGACAATTACCTGTTGGCAAATGTTACCGATATGGTGCACCACAATCGGTTCACCAGCCCACAATCTCACCATCGGTAATTTGGTAATAAAATGAAAATACGTTCGCTCCTTATCTATAATCAACTCTATATAAATATCCTTTACTATATAAACATTCGCTGAACCCTTCCAAACAACCCAACAACCACACATCACCCCAATCGATTATGAACCTTTCCGACCAAAT
Organism: Acronicta alni; assembly: GCA_964056405.1. Lineage (NCBI taxonomy): Eukaryota > Metazoa > Arthropoda > Insecta > Lepidoptera > Noctuidae > Acronicta > Acronicta alni. The sequence continues at coordinate 2,540,535 of OZ043916.1, read as the reverse complement.
TGAATCTTAACAGTCATTATCGAACGTTAAGTACTCGTTCGAAAGCAATAAGGATCAATATTGTTTGATCGTCGAACCGCTGTTCTCCTTTCGCGGATTCGTTTCGATTTTGCGTGGCTGCAAATTTAATTTTCTTTAATAAGCTGCTTATACTCTCGATTGAGGAAAGTCAACTTTATACAGTGGGATTTAGAGTCTATAGTTGTAGGATGTGTAGTCCAGTGTTGGAAGGCATGTATCTCGATACAGAGCATGTTTCATCGGTCCCGATGCAAGTGCAGATAGGGGCCCCGCCCATGCTTTTTTCGTGGTTTCTCCTAAGTAACAATGGGGTGATCTGCTAACTAAATAACGAGTGAGATACATCTTGAGGAGGCGATGTGCGAGAACAATGTTCGCTTTTATTTTCTTCTGATGGTGAGCTCTCTGATGGGATGGTTCGAAGCAACGTAACCAGTTTTTGATTTTTATAGCGGTTTGTTTTAAATGATTGAAGGATAGCATGGGAAGCTTTTGAAATTCAAGTGATGAACTCAGATGATATAAATCAATCAATCAATGCTGTTTTATTGAGCTTTGCAATAGTTCCTGTCATGGTCGTGGTGAATTTCGCGGATCCCATACCCATGACTATAGGGCAAGTGAAAGCTAGTGCGATTTTCGACTTTCGCAGTTCTTGAAATGCTTTCGCTGGTAGTGCTACCCACTATCAAGTTTGGCATTTGGGAGCAGTCCAGCATAGTTCTTGTATACTACTGTGTATCGGTTGTCGGGGCCAAAATGGTTTAAAAGACCTTATAATCCCTTATTCCGGCGAGTATCCTGTAGTCGCTGTTTACGACACTCACAGGAGGAGACGGGGTGGCCTATTCTACAGCCCCAGTCCTCTTAAATGTAACAGGAATTTAAACGTAACGGTTAACTTAAACTAACACTGCAACTACAAAAACACAATGAATATTCACAACTATAAATAAATCGATACACTACAAATCCCTTTCAGTAATCATGAGGAAACTGAACGTTAATTTATCGATATATTCAACATTTTCATGTATATAATTTTCCGTTAAATTTGTCCTATTATATCCTACTGTGTAGTTTTAATTAAGTGTATTAACCTTCCTGTTCTAATCGGGTCCGTACATGTTTGTTTCATTTCTGAGTTGTGATAGCACGTTTTGATTCACGCTTGGGAAGGAAAACCGCTTAATGTATACTTTAAATGTGTCGGTTTCAGCCAAAGACGTTTAATTAGACATAGATGGGCATAAAGTCGTAATCTTCTAAACTTTTTCAATTGGCAACAAATCGCTTTGTCTAAGTCGCTTCTTCGCTGTCTTATTAAAACTCAAGAGAGTTAGGGCATATTAGGAGTAATTCCACTCAAATTGGAACTGCCCGACTGGGGAAGTACCTCCGCCTTGCAGGAAATCGAAGTGAAGTAACGCTGCTTAGAGCTGTGTTGTGTTCCTATGATGTTTCTTGCCCGTTCTTCTCCATAAGACCCACTTTTTGGAAACGTGCAACTAGCTTTAACTTTTCAAAAGTACTTTTTTAATGGTCTAATTTAAATATTTCACTTTGACTTTTGACTAACGGTGAGTTAGTTAACTAAGGTTGCCAGTGCCGGGTCTGCGGACGATTGCTACAGCGCTCCCGTAGTCCCGGCACTAAAGTGATGAGGTGAAACGCCGAGATTGGTTTTACTCGGTAGTTCGCTCTCTTCAGAGCGGAGTCCGACACACCCCACCGCTATCCCGGGATCGTTGGATAGTGCAGAAAGCATTTCCAACCCCGTCAACAAAAAACAAAGGTTGCCAGTTCTCCGAGAGGAAACGTTGTGTTGGCAGTGGGGGCCTATAAGAATATAATTATCTCAAATAAATCCAGGATAGACCTTTTAAAGAAAATGGTAAGCTGTTTTTAGTGACTTGCATAGGCTTATTATACATCACTATTGACTACCATGGGGTATCAAAAAGCTTTATAAAATAGAATGAACTCTGCATGAAACTATAAATTTAATAGCATAGATTAAAAAAATAGAAGTAACCTTACTTTTTCTTCATTCATGTGATATTAAACTGATAATTCATATGATATAATTCAATAAAATCGTCTTAAATTCAAGGTCGATCAACAAGAAAATTATCTTCAAAAGAATTATTAAACTTGCGGGTCAGTTTCCCGCGCAAAACACAGATGTCGCTGGAGTGGTTCCCGCCAAACCAGTCCGGCATCATGGCTGGAGGGAGGAGCATAGCAAGCCTACGCCCCCAAGCACTTCAACGTGCTTCAACTCCAAGTGCAAAACTTGATAATGTTTCATGATCTTAGGCTTTTTTTATACGAGTTCGCTCTCAATTAATTTGAAATTATAGGCATTTATGTTTAACAGGGCGGCGGGTGCTATATAATTTATTTATCACTGACAACTTCTTTAGGAAAATTTCTAAATAAATATAAATAATAAATAAATAATTTTCTTTATGGAGAAATTAAATGAAAGTGAGAAAGGACTATAGGCTATTCCCTCTTATTCTGTGAGAGGAGACCCGTGCCCAGCTGTGGGACTGTATATGGGTTGATGATGAGAAAGGGGTAGACATAGATGTTAGTTTTATAGATTAACCGATTGAAAAAATGAGAATTGAGACGTTCAAACAGAAGGCAAAGGATTGAAAATAGTTACGATTGGTCCACTGACAAGAGTTGAACTGCCAAATTAGAATTCAATTTTACATACATGTCTTTATGCCTGTATTCTCCGAAGGGTTAGGCAGAGGTTTACCAATTTATATACACCCACAGTTCGCCGGTATGTTTAGGTCCCATGTATGTGAGCCTATATATATCACTGGACTGGAGTAACGTTATATAGAATAACAAACAGTTAAACGCCTAATTTGGAACCGTGCACCTAGACTCGACATTTCATAAGTGCCGGTAGGTACATCACCTACCCATGTAATTTTCCTCCATTATTGTGAAATATGTGATGCACCATCATTGATCACGATTGCACATCGTTAATCATTCTCCGAGAAGTTCTCAGCTATGTTGGGGTCGGCTTCCAGTCTGAATGCGGCTGAATATCAGTATTTTACACGAAGCGACTGCCATCAGACCTCCGCAACCCAATTTCTAGGTAATACCCGATATCCTAAGGATAGACTGGTTGTCAGGCTTTATAAACTTCTGAATACCACTAACGATTGTCATAGGTGTACGTATGATAGCCGGTACCGACGGCTTTACGTGAGGAGTGACCCTCAGAGAGTGCGTAAAGTCGTTTCGATATGTTCCTAACGAACCTATCAACTGACCAGCTGCGGCTATCGCAGCTTAACCTTGTAGATCGGTTGATCAGCGGAATTATTACTGAGCCCGAACCCCCCGCGTAACATCGTCAATATCCTTTTAAAAAAATAACTGTCAATTTTCCCCGATAAAAGCCAATTTAAAAAATCATCTTTCTCATAATGTCAACAAAGTGATTCTACCGCCATTGATCGGTGGTGTTCGATGTTGTACAAACAAATTAACGCCGACGGCGACTTGACAACACTCTTATTAAGAAATGAATCGCGACCGACGGCTAGGGTTGCCACTTTAGTTAGCTAAAACTTAAAAAAATATATCAAAAAACATATTTATCATTTTTCACAGATTCTACCACACAAGATGTCCCTACTAGTATTACAAATGCAAAATTAAGTGTCTGTCTGTCTGCTTCGCTTACACGCCTAAACCGATGAATCGATTGCGATGAAATCTGGTACAGTGATAGATTAGACCTCGGAGAAGAACATAGGCTTTTTCCTCAAAAAGCTCTTCAGGATGCGAAAACGTGGGCAACAGCTAGTAAGATATGATCAGATCATCAACTCATATACTGTCCCACTGCTGGGCACGGGTCTCCTCTCATATTGACAGGGATTAGGCTATAGTCCGCCACGCTAGCCTAGTGCGGGTTGGTAGACTTCACAAACCGTCGAGAAAAATCTCTAAGGTATGCAGGTTTGCTCACGATGTTTTCCTTCACCGTTTAAGCGAGTGATAATTAATTATTAATACGCACATGAATTCGAAAAGTCAGAGGTGCGTGCCTTGGGTTCGAACTCGAGACCTTCGACTTTTATACTATATTTTTATAAATCGCATTAATCATCTTAGTTATACCGTATCACAGTTTAAATCAGTTACACTGTAAATTTTGATAATGAATTGCCCAAAGTTCACATGGCATCGATGTCTAATATTTTGAATTTTAAATTACTGAATTAAGGAAGATTATTATTTAAATAGGCGTATTTTGATTCGCAAATGTATTTTACTCGCTTTTTATATTGTAACTTTAGCATTTTTTCATTGATGTTTTTGCTTTTTGAATTCCCTTATCCTTCCACAATACGATAATTAAATGACATATCAGTATTCAAAGTATCTCAAACAGTGCGATAACAAAAGAAATAAAGAAAGATAGTATTTTATGGTATATACTTAATCTCTTAAATATCTATAAAATACAAACTTTCTTCTTCAGGCATTTATAGAACAGTGCAACTAGTTTTGACTTTTCAAAAGTCCCTATTTAATGGTTTAATTGAAATAAATCATTTAAATTTCACTTTATTTAACCATAAAAAATATTTTTCTGAATAAATATCTTGAAAATTTCAACTACAAAAAATATAATGATTTAAATATTTTTTAAGCTGCCAACCCTACAATGGGCGCGCGGCGGCCCGCGGCGTCGCATATAAATTAAGGATTTACACATAATGTTTCATTTTTCAAGTCGGTTAACGTCGCTCATTGACACGGAGACGGACGGATCATGAACGATTCTCAATAAGATAGAGAAATAATGAGTTTACTGCCAGCAATGTTTGCAGATATTAACGGTAGAGGGAGTAACTACGAGTAATTTTCAGTCTGGAGCGAATTTTTGAATGAATCCTATCCTACTAATATTATAAATGTAAAAGTTTGTGAGGATAGATGGATGGATAGATGATTTTTACTCTTTCACGCTAAAACTATTAAACGGATTTTGATGAAACTTTACATAACTGTTACGTATACATCAGAATAACATATAGGCTATAAATAAATTTACAACTATAATTAAAAGTAACTCTTCCACGCGGAAAAAGTAGATTGCACTTTTGGCGTAGTGGTAAGCCTCTCCCGGTTGTCATGCGAATATCTACGACTGTCGTTAGTGGTGGTCAGAAGCCCAAAAAGCCTGCCAACCAGTCTATACTCAGGATATCGATATTCTCCAGAAGTTGCGGATGTCTGATGGCAGTAGCTTCGTGTAAAATACTGATTTTCAGCTGCATCTGGTTAGACTCAAAGCTGACCCCAACATTGTTGGGAAAAGGCTCGGAAGATGGATTAGGATGATGTTTAGCGTAGTAGTTAAGATGTAGGTACACGCCACTACCGTGGCTTTAGGTGTCGTGGGTTCGATACCCGTTGCTCACGCGAGAAAATCATTTTTTAATAGTTCAATTAAACAAAGTGATGATTATATTTATACTTAACAATAAAAAAAAAACTGTTTCTCAACATTAATTTCAGTCGTGCAAATATAAATTTCGTTTTAAAAATATTATTATAAAAATTAAATATATCTTACTGATGATTCAAATACAATTATTTAAACAACTCTTATAGTGACTGTATAATTTAGGTATATATTAATTATTAAGTAATTGATTATTGACAAATTGATTATTTGATTTGTAGATTATCTAATATCTAAATAATATAATCAAAATATAACAATCAATAGATTTATAGTATTTATAGACCAAGACAGCATGTAAACTTAAAAATAAAAATGTTAAGTGTCCACTGACATGCAATTGTTAGATTATTCTTAAATAAGAAAACATTTTCAAATGCTCCACACTAAATTTTAATAGCCAACAACACAATCTCAAAACATCATTATGTTAACTGCTTAAAATTCGCGATGATGTTTCCCGCGCGATTTGTAAACATGACGTCACATCCGGTGAGGCCGCGGCGGAAATTCGACCTCCCATCTTTGAGCGGGCCGGAGGGGGTGATGGAGTGTGATCTTGCTGTATCATGGGGTTGTGTGAGTGTTGGTTACATTTGTTTTTAAGGATAAGTAATTTTAGGGAATTTTTGAGAACAATACAACCTAATTCAACTAGGCTAAATGTCTTATTTAAACCACACTACCAACTACAGTCCGCTACAAAATGCTTAAAAAATTGTACAACTAACCAACATTTTTCTTCTTTAATCACAGATTAGTAAACAAATTAAACCGCCCTGTAATAATATCTATCATACACATTGACTTGATAACAATCTTGCGTTATATAAAAACAACGATTTTAGCGTTATGCCTGTTCATAAATAGGTACACTCCAGGAAAACGGTGTAAAACGAGAAAAATATCATTAACTTAATTGGAAAAAACGTCTAAAAACGCGTTATAATTCACTGCTTAATGCGAACACCGTTTACGTTAATGTTTCACATCGGGCAAGAAATAAAAAAGTTGCAATTAAAATTTTTACCCTCGTTATGTCTGCGAAGATTATTATTGCATTTTTCTTATTTAAGTAATTATTAAAAGTGATTAGTAGTGAGTGAATCATGTTTAATTTTTTGTAAATTTATTTATATTTAGACAAAGTTTTCCCATCTGTTTGAGTCGTGTCCCAAAAATAGTATTTACTATTTCTTTTATTAGACAGTCTATATGCTTCTTTAGAATGTAATCTGTCTCCTGGCCAAATTTTATCAGCAACTGTTAATTTGTTTCATATGGGAGCCTACTTCTTTAGGAAATAGGTAATTTATTTCCTTGCCAAACTATCAGACACTGTTGAGCAATTTAGGCGTGAAAAGGTAATAGAGGAATAGAGATACCTTCGCATTTTAAATATTAGTATAATATTATGTCAATGGGGCTCACGATCTTTATAAAAATTAAATTAAATAATATTCGTTTCAGGAAGTACAAATTATGTGCAATATTTACAATATTTGAACAATTATCACCGTGCTAATTAATTGATTAATAAATAATTAGGTATTACTTGCTTAAACGATGAGAGAAGATATCGTGAGGAAACCTACTTTCCTGAGAAATTATTAGACAACATCCAGTGAAGTCTGCCAACCCGCACCAGGCCAGCGTAGTTGTCTAATCTAACCTTTTTTATTCTGATAGGAAACCATTGACCAGACGTAGTGGGGAAATAAACGATAATTACGTGTTAAGATATTAATTACAAATATTTTTCTTTTACAGGTAAGTGAAAAGCAGTAATATTAACTAACGAACATCACAGCTATGTAAGTATCGACTAATCTAACTATCAGATTGGTATCAGTAGTTTAGTTGGCTAAAGCGTCCAGTGTACTTAACTGGACGGATGAAGGTTCGAAACCTGCCTGAGATCGATTTTTTCTTTCTCTAAATTGACTTTTTCGATGAAATCTAGAAAAAGCCTCAGTTGTTTTTGGAAAAAGTCCATGTCGTTCATCGAAACGTAGGAAATATTTGTTTTTTCAGTAAATCCGGGTTAATCCCATGGAAGAAATTGTTCTTATATCTAATGAGTACCAATAGGCCTGCCTATTATTTCACGGTATTTTATCGAGAAATCATCCCTACCTTCTGTTAAGAGGCAACTGCAGCCCATAGACGCCAGCAACACCAATGGTTTTTTTATATTTGCTTTACAATGACAATATTAAATGACTACATAACATGGTATACTCGACAAACGTAAAAGGTTTAACTGCGAGAAGTATCACTCGCGCGTTGTCATCTTGACACCTCAGATGGTATATTGCCAGTTATTTCATACATGGCTACATTGACCTTCGTTGCTGACTGTATGTATTACCCTAGACGAACTCTGCAGCGTGAGTAGAGCGTACCTTAAAAATGTATATTATTATGTTGATAATCACAGCTGTCTTGTGTACGAACATAATATTTTCTATCCTGTGACGCAAATAAACAAAAATTACCCCTCCCATAATTAAAAAAAAACGTAACAGCGCAAACTTTCCACCAGCACAATGCTCAGATAGCCCACTTCGTATGTTTTAGCCGAGCCCGCTTAACTATTGTTCACACCCGACGTCGCTCGTGCATTATGCGGCGCATTTGAATTGTCTGAACAGATTAAAAAGTTTGCAACATGTGAGCTCTTTTGCTGTATTGATTTTGTTTATGTTTGTTTGTTGAATTGTGTTGGTTGTTTTTTTTTTTGTTGGATCTTTAACTGTGTGTAGGTACCTAATGTGTGTGGGGGTTAATAATGTGTAAGTATATTGTTTGGAAGGTTGACTAATAATGATTTTAGCCTTTTCACAACGATGTCGTGTCGTGATTCGATGCAGGTGAATTCAATTTGACACATGTCAGAATAAGATAAGAAAAATACTGTCATTTTACTTACGTATTCTTATGTTAAACTTGTGCAAGGAAACTTAGTCAAAGATATTCATTTTTGCGAAAGATAAATTCGATCTTAAGCAGGATTCGAACTTGCATTCATCCGCCTAAGTAGGTACCTACACGGAATGCTTTGGCCAACCAGAACGAGCTGTACTGAACGAGACCACTGCCTGTGATGTCAAACTTTTCTGCTACCTACATCCTACGTCTTTTTGCTGACGTCAGCGACATCTACTGAAGAAATATTGTTCAAACAACTTCGAAGATTTCTTTCGCTAAAATTTATATCTTTGAATTAAAATAATGCCACATTTAATATAACAAGTAAACATAAGTTTTAGCTTAAGGTTTCAGCCTCACTATCGTTATTACATATTTTTGGCTAATATACTAAGTTTTTAACTCTTCACCAACTAAATACTTAAGTAATCAAAAATTACGACCAAGAACTTACTAATCACCTTTACATTTTACGCCTACTCCAAAAACGAATTACTAAACAAAATTCACCTGTCATGTCCGTTCATCATCTATCTCGGAGGCGTCCAAGCGCGCCGTAACCGTCCCGGTGCCGTACCGCGGCTGTCCCGCCCTCGGGTCGTGCCCGTCTCGCCAAGGAAATTAACACGGTACGCGTTCCGCATATGAATTGCGTTCACCGTGTGTTCACGCAAAAACTTAGTGATTGGGATCTCTACACATCTGTTTTAGGGTGGTTTTAAGGTCGTAGTCTCTGCTCATGGTGTTGAATTTGTCTGGGGTGGTATGCTCAACAAAAGAATTAGGTATTGTAAGGATCGCTTGGCGGAGGGAAACGAAACTCAGTTTTGACTATTCTAAACTAACTATATTGTTCAAGACTCAAGAGAAATTTTACAATGTAAATACAAAACCTGAAATAAATAGTTTTTTTTTTTCAAAATCACACGGCCACAGTTCAGCAATATAGTTTATGTTAGTCGTGATTATACATAACGGGGTAATTAATATTATAAGAATAAATGCGTCACGAAAAATAAAAATCAATTAAATCCCACGACGGCTCGGGCGCTCTAAGCACGCGCATTAACACAAATTCTATTTCTGAATTTTCAACGTGTTTTTTTATTATTTGCATAATAATTTTTTTTAGACTTTCGGCTATATTTTAAATGTTTATTTCTTCGTAATATAACCAGCCAGTCATGTGATAGTGCTGACTCCTTGTAGCGATCTCTACAGTATACAGTCAGCAAATTAAACATTTGTTTTGATAAAGATTCTGCAAAAATGTATCTCATTTAGTTATTTTTCTTACATATTTTATATTTAAAGTTGCTGCATACCAAAACTCTTTAATAATTATTTACGTTGCAATCTGTGTATGATGCAGATTGCATTCGCTGTTTACATTTTACATTTTCATCTCATACCAAACTTTTTTGTTGACTGTACCACTGTATTTCCAAATATACTGGCGCTAAGTAATAACGTTTTTTTCTTAATACCACTACGGTGGAAAACAAGCATACGGCCCAACTGATGGTAAGCGGTCTATAGACGCTTGCGATGCAACACCAAAGGTATCACTTGCGCCACCCAACCCTGTGAAACGAAAAAGGAATAAGTAGTTGCCTTGGCTGTATAAAGGTCAAAGTCGACTGCCAACACATCGTTTCTTCGCGGAGTACTGGCAACCTTGCTCACCGTAAGGAAGACAACATAGCTCAAAGCAGTGTTATTTCACTTAATTATTTCACACATTATTATTAATGAAAGTTCAACAAAAATACCTTTCTATCTCAAAGCAATGTCCCAATACCTGATAAAGTCATACAGACTATTTTCTTCGACAAAATGAAAACAAAATTGCATAAATTTTTACTCTGCACCGTATTCAAAGCGTGGTGCGACTAGTACAAAACAACTGCACGGTATGTCGTGCGATAACGTTGCGATAACGCTGCGATCACGTTACGCTATCGTCCGAGTCACATTGTTCGATATCGACGACGTGCACTTTCGCTAGATACGTAGGGCTGTCGCGGACGACAAAATGGATTTCGGAAGTTTTACTATGAAGTTGGTTAATTAAAATTCTGGTATTAAAGGCGAAGGTACCAGCGACCTTGAGCAAAGAGTTCCCGCGACCAGATCTGCTTATCAGCGTACAATTTTTAGTCAAAAAATGAATCTAATTGTTATTCTATTAAAAAGATACACGGTATAAGTACTATACGTATAATGATGGATCATAATTTATTTTTTAATTGTTAGGGTTTCATAATATTATCCCTGATAGCTTTTGTGGGATTGCCATTGTTTTGGTCCCGTTAAACATAAGAAATTAATTACTCCATCACACACAAAACTATCAGGTGTAATTTTATGTACCCTTCACAGATATAAAAAAAGTTTTTTTTTTTAAAAAGCCGACGAAAAATTCCAACGCAGGGGGGTCTAGAATCATGTACTTACTGAAGTCATGGTAAGCCGTTGCGCGTCGATGTCCCTTCCACCCTGTATATATTTTACATGTACAATAGGTACGTGTATAGCTGTAGCCCACGGATTCACCAGCATCCCAAAGAGCTTCTCGAGAGAAAAGGTAGCCTATGTTCTTATAAGTAATATAATCTAATCTATCTTTGTACCAAATTTCATCAAAATCGGTTCAGCGGTTTAGGCGTGAAAGCGTTACAGACAGACAGAGTTATGGACACTTCCATGTAGTTTCTTGCTGGATTCTTCCTAACGTTGTAAAAGCTCATTTTAAATAAAAACATTTCTGAATTTGAATAAACTAAAATAACACCTGAAATCTTTTAAATTAGAAACCACTTGAGCTTAAGGGGGCATTTACATGACATGACATTTACTCGCACCGACCGACCCAATGTAGTTTGTAGCCTTCTGTCATTTTTTTTATAAAGCTAAGGTGGAAAACAAGCATACTGCCCACCTGATGGTAAGTGGGAAAACCTGGGCTGGGAGCTGTTCCACAACCTACTGCGTGCGTGGGAGGAAATGCCTCTGGAATCGCACAGTATGAGACCAAAGTGGTTCCAGGGTATGTGGATGAACTCCACACCGATGACAATAACGATGGAAATACATACTCGATTGACGACCTCTGTGGTCTAGCGGCTCGAGTGCCGGACTGCTGATCAAGGGGTCGTGGGTTCGATTCCCACAGGACACAAATATTTATGTGGATAAAACATGAGCATTTGTGTTTGTCTGGGTGTTTCTTATGTATTATAAGTATGTATTTACAAAAAAAAAGTATATAAGTATTATATCCATTGTCTAGTACCCATAGTACAAGCTCTGCTTAGTTTGGGACTAGATGGTGTTGTGTAAAATGTCCCAAAAATATTATATTATTATTATTATATACTAATAATACATAAGGAACACCCAGACAAACACAAACACTTATGTACCAGACGCCAACAGGTCAAGCTATCCAAACCAGTCAAATTTTCCCAATTGAAAATGAACCGTCTCATTTCGTGTTAAAGTTAATAAAATATAATCGATCAAAGAAATTTGACGATTGGGGTAGCTTGATGTGATGGACTCTGTACATCACATAAAGGATCGACCTCATGATCCGTGAGCAGTTCGATAGGTAGGTACTCGGATCACTTGATTACAGACGTCGGGTCTCTCAATATTAGCTTTAGTAAACGTATGACTAAAGCTGATGTTAGAACATCTTTAGCTCAGCCAGGAGTTGGATTCTTCCTTACGTTTCTGTCAAATATATTGTGTAGATATAAAATGTATGTATAGAGCCTTACTTGAAGCATTTGTCATACAAAATATTTGACACACAGGTGTATTATAGTATATTTGATAAATTATTTTTTTTTCAGTAAATAGATCTTTTAAAAACACTTTTACAAGTCAACGTTTTATTTTTTGCCAATAATTGTATACACCAGAAAAATTACAGTAAAGAAGCTAGAAATAAACATTTATAAATACAATAATTACAGTACAGTACCGGCTAACAAAACGTAGGTAAAAATCACAATAAAATGTCGATACAAAATTAGAATAAATAGATACATAATATTGAACTGAATAAAAATTAATGAATTATGAATATAAATTTGATTTAAAAATTACATCTTATTGAATTAAATAAAAATAATGAAATATGAATATTAAATTAATTGAATTAAAGATTATAGTTTTAATTTTATAACATTCTCATTATATCAGTCAATTCAACCATTAGCTATAAATGTTTCAACTATTTTATATTTAAAAAAAAAAACGAAATCATTCTTACAATTCTTTCATTCGTCATGGAAAAACCCACGCAACTTGAAATAAAATCAGGTGATCGCAACCCTAACTTGATGCAACTTACAAGCGATAGTGCATTGTCCCCGATATACTTGTTATTGGTTTGATAAAGAGAAAGTGAGTATCGACCGCGCATATTTGTAAATACGCGTCTTAATTAGCTTCACTGAGGTGACTTGCCCTTATCAAGATGTTGATGTCTGGGTCATCTTTAAAATTAGAGTTCTTTTTTATTTATCTAGATAATATGTTGTTACGGAGAACGTTCTTGAACTATGTATGTTACATCTCTGTAATATGTCTGTTTCTTTTTTTAAGACTGAAAAACGAAAAAAGAAAAGAAAGACTACCTTTTTTTTATAGTACGGAAAATCCTCATGCATCCTCCGCCACCCGGGGATGTGGCAGGGTATGTCGAACTCGTACCGACTAAAAACCGCACTTGTCTTCACCTGCCCTATAGTCATGGCCATGGGATCCGCGAAATTCGCCACGACCATGACAGAATAAGACTGTACCTGGTCTAGTTCAAGAACGTTCTTGTCTAACAAGTGAACTAGTTCTGGCCTTGTTCCAACTATGTTGGGGTCGGCTTCCAGTCTATCAGTATTTTACATGAAGAGACTGCCTTCAGACCTCCGCAATCCAGTTTCTGGGTAATACCGATAATTCTGAGGATAGACTGCTTGTCAGGCTTTTTGGGCTTCTGACTTACTACTTACGATTGTCATAGGTGTTCGTATGCCAACTGGGACCGACGGCTTTTCTCTCCGAGGCACGGGGGTCTCTATGTGTTAAGAATGCTCACCCATCCACATACTAACCGCGGCCAGCGCAGCTTAATCTTGTAGATCGGTTAATTAGCGTAGTTATTACTTAACCACAAGCCCAATAACATAAAGTGGCAACATGAGTGTTTATTAATATTATACAATTATTTTTATTTCAGTGGTCTCTAGTGCCTGTAGAAAATATTATTGAATTACAATCTGAATTTTAGTCGGTGATCGAATCATAACATGATCTATGGAAATGACATAAGTATCTAAGCTTGAACATCTGATTGTACTATATTCTGACAAATAAATTCATTGAAATAAAACTACTTTTTACGGATTTTATCGCGTATATGTGTAAAGGGTCCGAAACGTAGGAATTAATAATATCAATATACGCGATAAAATCCGTAAAAAGTAGTTTTATTTCAATGTATATTCGCGTAAATGTCAGAAATTAATAAATAAATTCATCTTTCTTTCGAGAAGTCAAGCGTTCCTATGTCGCGATGTGTTCTGCGCAAAATGACCAAAATTACATAGGTAATAAGATTTGTTTTTCACCATTTTAAAATTTCAAGACGTTAATATACTTATACCTAATATATATCGACTTTAATAAAGTCCAGTAAAAATAGAGTTCTCTTTTTATGTGCTCTTTTTATCTTTTGATAGACCAATTTCAATTCAATTTTTGTTTGAAAGCAGATTAAATGAGGATGTTTCTAAATTGTTGCTCGAAATCCGCAAATTCAATAAAGTTCGAGGGGTTTCTCAATTTTACCGTGGTAATCCGTAATCTGCTCAACCACAATCAAAGATACATATTACCATATACAGTACACAATACATTCTAAGAACTCGAATCCGTAATAACCATTAGCTAGCAGTTGATAACGTGTTTTGACTCGTTTTATTTTTTTATCAGCAGTTGAGAAATGTCTGCAACCCATTACTGATAGTAGAAAAGAATTACTGTTTGCGTGTGGTCGCGTTTGGTCGTAAAAATAATTATAACTATTTATTTATAGATACAGGGGACAGCCCTGGCCTGGATTTGCCGTATTTTTTATCAGACAAGGTCACAAGTTTACCATGAAATTTGTTATCCACTGCAGTTAGGAACTAGAAACGTTTACCAGAAAAATACACTGAAATAACTACGTAGAAATCGCAACGTGCAATAAGCAGAAAAAATAAACAGTGGTAGCCTAGTAATAGAAAGATTGGGAGAGTCATATAAATCGACACCTTTGACTTGTCAATCCAAGGTCTCGATTTCGAATCCAAGCCATACATCTCCGACTTTTCGAAATCATATGAATATTATTAAGTGATTATCCTCGCTTAAACAGTGAAGGAAAACATTGTGAGGAATCTTGCATGCCTTAGAGATTTTCTCAACGGCCGGCTTGCGAAGTCTGCCAACCCGCATTAGGCTAGTGTGGTGGACTATAGTCTAATCCCTAACGCTACACCAGAGGTATCACTTGTGCGTTGCCGACCCTGTAAAACGAAAGAGGAATAGCTGGTTTGCAGTATAAGGATCAAAGTCCCCCCACTGACTGCCAACAAAACGTTTCTTCGCGGAGCACTGGCAACCTTGCTCACCGTTAGGAACACAATACAGCTCAAAGCAGTGTTATTTCACTTCGATTTTCTGCAAGGCGGAGGTAGATACTTGTAGTTTCAGAAACAATAATGTTAACACATTATTGCTATAATGTAACACCTATTTATGTACACCTGTACTTGAGTGAAATAAATCTTTGAATCCCTTCGAATCTTAGCGACAGAGTCTGGCAATGTGATGGTACCAACCCAAACGAACGTGCTACCATATCAGTTTTATTAAAAAAAAAATGATTAGGTATAAATTATTTGTGTAAATAAAAGTCACTTTTACAAATTTGCGATAGTTAAAAATATAATTTACTATTTAACTAGAACTTAAGAGCCTTCCATAATCACGTGCTACGGACATTTAGTTAAGGCCGGTCGAGGTCGTTAGGGGTTGTATAAAAATCGCAATAATCTCCCGATCAGATAAAACCGGTGTAATGGCGAATAAATCAGTTGGTATCAACGTTACGCCGCCTCTGTCAATAGCTTTGAGGTGGCCCTGCCGGTTGGATTAGTGAGGATCGGCCGGTCAATACATTTGTATTACGACGTAATTAGGAAAAAAAAACTGATTTCTTTTTTTTTACTATAATTAGATGACAATCAAGTATATATTTGGCAATGCAGTCATCCCAGATGAACTCTGCAGTAGTTTTCAGTATGAGCAAGGTGTATTGACTCATGTACAGGTATTCTCATCTGAAAAACTGCATAATGTATTGCAACTGCAATGCAATTTTACTGCACATGTCATGGATCACGCATTAAATTTTTAAATCTACCTACACTGTCCAAATTTTATAGGTTAACTTCAAATAACAATGATTTGGTTTGAGGAAAAATAAATAGGATTGGTTTTTAGATACTAAAATCAGAATATTTAAATTAATTTTAACAATAGGTTACAAAAGTAATAATAATTTCAGATATTCCTTATATAGTATGTATCGTAATCGTATGTTTAAACCACAGAATTTTACTTAAATGCAACTATGTTGGCAGCAGGATTTGCGTCACGTTTTCACAGAATATTCTACCAACCACTTCCTTATAAATAATTATAAATAAACATTTAGGATATTTTACTGGCACGTTCTAGTTCCACTAAGCAGGACCTCTAGCGTAGCAGTCAATGAGACATTTAAATTAATACGACAAGCAGTCTTATCCACGCTATTCTATCGTCCGTATGAAGTCCATTATCGAGGGCTGAAGATCGGCGGATAACGCTCATAATTTGCAATAAATATAAGGGCGGAGGTGTCGCCGCCTTTGTTGCCGGTTCGATTCCCGGCTGCGGCGGATTTTGTGCCAGGGCATAACTTTTAGATGGGAGATAAGTTTTGTTATTGATAACGGATGGATTGTGTAGAGGTATTAAAATAGATTTTTAGAATATATTTATATTATACAAGTTTGCTTTCTTTAACAATGAAGATAACTGCTTCGTTAGTATTGTGGTTCAAATCACTATGCTCGTGTTCTTGGGTCGATTCGAGCAAAGTGATATTGGTTTTATGAAATTCTCAGTAGCAGTTTGTAGTTAGGAATTGTGCCCGGTTAATGGTAATAGGTTCGCCCCATAGTATGTGGGACCCAAGCATACCGGCGAACTATGGGTGTACATTGGTACACCTCTGCGAAACCCTTCGGGAAATACTGTCGTGATGTTATGTTATATTAACAATGTAGATAAGAGACAATAATAATAATATTTTAAAATACATCATTACGCCTGTATTCCCCGAAGGGTGAGGCAGAGGTGTACTAATGTAAACCCACAGTTTGCCGATATGTTTAAGTCCTATATTATAGGGACCCGAGTCTATTACCATTAACCGGGCACAAATCCAAACTACGACCTATTATTGAGAATTATCTGCTACTGAAAACCCAATAACATTGTTCGACTGAGGCATCAAACTTTAGGAATCAAATTGTGGACTACACGTTCAGTAGCCGGTCTTCTCTTCTCTCACTTCCTCGTCTTTTTCTTCTTCGCTTTATATTTGAGAAAAGAACCCGCGACCTATAGAGCTAGAGCCGATTGTTGAACCATTACGCTGCCGTTCACCGTATAATGCCGTTCAAACTAATAGTCATAATAATATAACTAATTTGTTTTAAAATAAATGTATGTTACATGCAAAACTCATAATCAGTCAAAACCTGTTTTGACTAAAGATGTCCGTCTATAGTACAATAAACAGTGCCTCGTGGGGGGCTCGTTGCTTACTAATAAATACGCTGATCAACCAATCTGCTAGGTTAAGCTGTACCTATATGCTGCGATGGGTTTGTGTATCCGCGGTGAATCCCTGCCTCGTAGATCACGTAAATCCCCTAGTCTCAGTTATCATACGAACACCTATGACAATCGGTTGTGGGTAGTCAGAAGCTCGAAAAGCCTGACCACCAGTCTATCCTCAGGATATCGGTATTGCCACGAAATTGGGGTGCGGAGGTAAGTCGCTTCGTGTAAAATACTGATATTCAGCCGCATCTGGTTCGACTGGAAGCCGAGCCCAACATAATTGAGAAAGATGAAAGTTTAGGAAAAAAATGAAAATGAACAACCATTATTCGATTCACAGTTCTAACCCTAACCGATATCAACCGGTATATTTCTTTCATTCCAAACTTAAACAGTCAAAAATAATTTTGACTGACAACAATCAGACAACATAAATTTTGACTGGTTATCAGTTTTGACCGCAACATAATTTTAAAGTAGTCTTAAAACGAATGGAAATGCTTTCAGATAGCACTAATAAATATCCAATTTGTTTGATAAAACTTAGTTTTAAAGTGACATTTTGAGTTAAATTAACTAATTGAAATTTAATTGTATGTTGTTTAGATAATACTATGTTATACCTACTTAATCTTTCGGTCTATTTCCGTATACGCATATCAAGCCACATATTCCAGTATAGAATGACCCCGAATCGTATAGCCTTTTAGTTCTATGAGAGCTTAGGTTATACTGAATTTGTACAGCGTGTGGTGTAGCCCAATAAATAAACTAAAATATCCACTTTTGAAATAATGCTGTCGTGACGCCGTATTTTAATTGTTGTCATGGTAACATTGTAAATAGTATGTCCAAATGAGCTGACTGACTAATGACATAAGTATAAAATAAATCAATTTGTAAAATTAATTGAAATCCAAAAAATAATTACTTGCAATAAGTTTATGATAAAAAGCTTTTAATATCCTTTATTATCGATCCTTACTTTCCTATTTAATATTATAAATGCGAAATTAACTGTCTATCTGTTACGCTTTCACGCCTAAACTGCTGACCCCATTTTTATGAAATATCATGAAATGTCATGGGATCCGTGAAATTCGCCACAACCATGACAGAACCATAAGCAGACCTACCTTATTTATTATACCTTACCTACCTACCTTATATTATTTGTTTTTATATCACTAAGGTGGCAAACACCACCTGATGGTAAGCAGTTACTGTAGCCTATAGACGCTTGGAACCACCGGGAGTATCACTTGCGCGAAGCCGACCCTATAGGTAAACGAAAGAGGAATAATTGATTTGGCAGTATAAGGCTCAAAGTCCCTCCACCGCCTCACCGTAAGAAACACAACACAGCTCAAAAGCAGTGTTATTTCACTTCGATTTTCTGCAAAGCGGAGTTACTTCCCCAGACGGGTAGCTCCAATTTTAGTCGAATTACTCCAACTATGCCTTATCTCTCTAAAAATCTGAAACTAATCCCTGCATAACTCGACTCAATATCAAAAATTCTTGAACTAAATTAAACTGAAATCTTGTTAGGCAAAATAAATATTTACCATCATATCTACCATCTGTTAACTCCTAACTCCTTAACCTGATAAGATGCTGATAAGATAACGGTGCCTATTTATATCTCTCGACGATATACACATAGCTCTTATGTTTTATTTTCTATTGTCCTAGCAACGCCTTGTGTTGAAGTTATTTATTAAGTTTTAAATACTTCGCAATGTACAGACGCCAGCGCCAGTAGGTCAAGCTATCCAAAACTGTCAAATTTGCCCAATTGAATAAGAATCATTTTATATTTTATACAGTAACAAACATCCATCCATCCTCACAAACTTTTACACCATCAATCTAGCCTTTTAGCCTAAACCATGGCATTGCAACGCATAGACACGGCTAGATAAATATAGATTTCAGGTAAATGGCTGGGTAGAGCGCTTCATTTATTTTCAATATTATTTCATTCGCATAGTGGGGAGGCATGCACATCAAGCTACCACAATCTGTCAAAATTCTTTAATTGATTTTCAACTTTAACACAAAGTTATAAGGTTCATATTCAATTGGGAAAATTTGACAGTTTTGGATAGGTTGACCTGCTGACGTCTGTACAACAGACGTGATATTATATTGTTTTTATAAGATTTATTGCGTAACGTACTCACAAAACAACAGTACTTACATTTGAGAAACTCCTCCATTTTGAAGACGGTCTAAAACTTTAGTGGAACAATTTATATTCAATCAAGTAAGCACTCCGTCTACTCATCAAAATCTATTATAATAAAATCTGTCGGCGCATGCGTTAAAAACATCTTTTTACACATTTTCTACATAGCCGTTTGCATTAACACATGTAAGTTTAGATAAGAGGGTCCCAACTAGTTTCATTGAGCACCCATGCCACACCATTTAAACTATCAATGTAATCTTAACGCATCACCTTACTAGAGTGATCCGGAAAGCATCTTACTTTAACTACGAGTATGAGCAGTTATTTGAATCTATCGTTACGTTCTGGTTTGTATTTTGTTATATGTTGAGACTGTGAGAATAAATTTTCTTCTATAAGTATATATAAAAATGAATCTGTATTTAACTTGGTCATCGCATTACTCGTGAACGGATGGAACAATTTCGCTAATTCTTTTTTGTCGTGTTAGTTATTGTCAGGAGAAGGTTCTTATGAAAGAAAAAAATAAAAACATACATTAGAAAAAATAAAAAACTTAACAACTAGATAATTTCACGTTAAGTTCACGCAGACAAAGCCGCGAGCAGAAGCTAGTTCTTTATAAAAAAATATTGTCATTGACAGTAAGAGCTGACCAGCCCCGACCAGCACAAAGTTACAGCAAAAAGTTAGTATACCTAATGAGAAAATATTAATTTATCAAAGGAGGTTAACAAACTCATTGCACACACGTCTCGAAATGCTTACTATACTGTAGATAAAACCAAATCAAAAATCTCAGCAACATTTCAGTAGAACATCGACACAGACGGACATTGATATTGAGCCACAAATACAGATATGAGTCAATATATTAATTGCGTCTGCCAGTCAAATGATAAACAATGTATGATAACTATTTTAAGTAAATGACGCATAACAGAAGCTTAGGTACTAATTCAAATAACACTACTGTTGAATGTAAGTCTTTGTTTGGGAGTTAGTTAAACCATATACTATGCAAATTTATATTATATATAGTATTGTCCGCGGTTTCATTCGGAATTGCAAAGGATTTTTGAGACCAAATGTAGCCTATGTTCTTCTCTAAGGTCTAGTGTATCTCTGTACCAAATTTCATTAAAGTCGGTTCAGCTATTTAGGCGTGAAAGCGTAAAAGACAGAGTGTTACTTTCGCATTTATAGTTTTATATAAAGTAGGGATTAATTTGTCAATTTTTTTTACTCATAATCCAACTTGTCTTCTCGGCGGTGTGTGAAGTCTGCCATTCTGCACTAGGCCAGTGTGGTGTGGCCTAATCCAATTCAATCTGAAAGAGACCCGTGCCCAACAGTGGGACAGTGGGTTGAAAATGTATTCAATAGCATGCGTGTCGTTGAATCGCCATCACTGACATAAGGTTATCCCAAGGAGTTCAAATCCAACTCTTCATTGCTGCAAGCTAAAGATTCAAAAATTAGAAACCAATTCAGTTGATTCAGTAAATAAGTAACTAAGTGTATATAAAGAATAAAAAGTATGAACTCGTTTATTGCGTTACACAGTTGGGTATCGCTGTGATTCAACAAGTGAGTAGGTAAAGTACTAAGTACCTAAAGTAAACTGACTCGTTAGTCTGTGGTCCTTTCCAGGTAATTTTTGCTTATTTTTCCACTTGAAACTTGTGATTCTTTTTGCAGTTGGATTCATAACTACTTGAAACAGTCTGTAGACTATTTAAGTACTAAGTATATCTACTTTTACAAAAAGAAAATTTGAAGTAGATGATTTTAAGAATTGCCACTGTGAAAAAGAGTTCCAAAGCACTGTGACGTGGTCTGATTACATTATAATTGCCTGAAGTCCCGAATATGGTTGTATAAATAAAAAAAACAAAAGAGTAATTGATTATAATTACTTACTTACTTCTTATTTTAAAATCATCGTTTGGTTCAAAATAAGAAGATTGGCGATGCACAATAAAGGCCCAGTTTTGCTATTTCGCTAAATGACATAAGGACTGTCAGATTTCGTAAGTAGGTAACTGTCAAATGTCAAAGTCATTGAAATACGATTTCGACACATCCCTGGAGGTTGTATAGCCAAAAAAAAGGCAAAGATTAATAGATAACTTTAAATAGTCTTCTTTTTTAAAAATCTCGGTTCAAAATTAGAAGGTTGGCGAAGTATATTATCAGGTTGGTACTACTGTACGCGTTTAGCCAAGCGTGCTCTATCAGCCCGCCATCACACGTTACGTTACAAAGTTTCACATCTAATGTTATGCTGTAATGTCACTGATAAGCAGGTGTCAGCTATCAGGGCTTGTTACGATCTGAGTTATGTTATGTTTTTGTAATGATTTCTTTGTATATGTTACACTCTTAAGTCCAGTAGTAGGGTTGACAAATTATGTTTCATAATGGCTGTTGTATGGGCCAAAACATCATTTAGTTGCAGATAGTGTTATAAATAAATAAATATTCTTGGACAATTTTACACAGCACCATCTAGTTCCAAACTAAGCAGAGCTTGTACTATGGGTACTAGACAATGGATATAATTCTTATATACTTATTTTTGTAAATACATACTTATAATACATAGGAAACACCCAGACAAACACAAACACTTATGTTAATCACATAAATATTTGTGGTATGTGGGAATCGAACCCACGATCTCATGATCAGCAGTCCGACACGCGGACCACTAGACCAGAGACGTCGTCAAAAATTAATTAAGTATGCTAAAAATTTGTCGAGGTATGTATAACAGATGCACCTGATCTTCCCTTAGAGTTGATTCGGCTTTATACTCCAAGTAATTATCTGCGAAGCAGGCATCACATACTGTTGGCACAGGACACGTGTCTCACTGTCAGCCGCGCTACGTCTCCCATCCCGCGTGTTGGTATTGGGTGCACTTGCACTCAATAGCTTCATGGATGACGATTTGATCACGTCTATGGTCTAGTGGCTCGAGTGTCGCACTGCTGATCATGAGATCGTAGGTTCGATTCCCACAGGACACAATATTTATGTGAAGAACATTAGTATTTGGATGGGAGTTTCTTATAATAATATATTATAAGTATGTATTCACAGAAAAAAAGTATAAAAGTATTATATCCATTGTTTAGTACCCATAGTACAAGATCTGCTTAGTTTGGGAATAGATGGTGCTTTTTAAAATGTTGAAATCTTTTTTTTTTTATAATTTATTATCTCCGTAGCAGGCATCATAGATTGTTGGCACAGGCCACGCGTCGTACTGTCAGCCGCGCTGCGTCTCCCATTCCCGCATGTAGGTACTTGCACTCAATAGTTTCTTCAATAGTCTCAATAGTTTCAGAAGCCTACCCAAATTGCGATTTGTTTGCAGATAAAATATATAAGGTAATCATGCTCATGTACCTGACGTTCAGTGAGTGTAGCTAGCCTTAGTGTTTTGTTCTAATTTTAAATTCTTTATTTGTTATTCTGTCTGCTTTGAGTATTGAAATTGGTTTTAAACCGTGTTATTCACAGTCACTAAATAAATATATATGTTTTATTTGGATTTCTGCCGGCTTAATGGCAATAAAATATCTAAATTCTTAGATGGACGTGTAAACCCACTTAAGTCAAGCCTACCTGGTGCTCTGTCAATTAGACTCAAAACTTAACGCCGTGCATAGAGTGCCGACTGTATCGCGACGGTTAATGGCGCGAAAATCGCTGATAACGCCCCCCCACTTTGCCCCCATTCACCCCGCCACCCCCAGTTTCACCCCGACGCCTCCCGGTATCAGGGGGCTAGAGATCCCCGATCGGTGTAATTGTGTGGTAATAGATAATAGTTCCGACTTTGCGGATGATTTTTGATTTGCGAGTAGTTGATGAGTAAGTTTTGGTGTGTTCGTTCCATCCGGCTTAATTAGGTTTCATTAGATTGCTATGATTTTAAAGGTACTTATTGCTTGTGATGTAACTGAATTGAACATTTTATGCGCATATTTAGGGGAAAAAAACAAAAACAAAATGTGTTGTCACATTGTTATTCTTATGTAGTATGTATTTACAAAGTAAAGTTAGTAAAGTATTATATCCATTCTCTAGTACCTATATTACAAGCTCTGCTTAGTTTGGGACTAGATTGTGCTGTGTAAAAATTGTCCAATAATATTTATTTAAATATTAATGAGATTTTTTATCCTGAACAAATTTGTGCTACGTAGTTAGGGTAACCTCAATGAGCGTACTAAGTTAAATAGTTTAATTTAACAAGCTATATACAAATCCCCAAATAAAAAAATCCTATCGCAAAATATCAAAACCGATTATAAGTCCATGTGCGATTGAAATTGTAATCTCACGTTCAATCCCTTCTTCCTAATTAATATTATAAACCGGTATACACATATAAACCTTCCGGAAGGAATTATCTAAATGATAGTGAAAACCGTACTAAAATCCGTTGCGTGGTTTAAAAGATATCAGCGAACAGAGGGGCAGACAGCGGAAAGCGATTTTGTTGGCTTATTCCCGCCCGCTGCACGATTTTGTTCCCAAGAACTCCAAATCTAAAATTAAATATTTTTATTATTTTATACTTAAAATCAAAAATCTTTGGAACTCCTGGTAATGAATGTATGGAAAAGTTAATTTTAGAGAACAATCGATTTGGAGCGCACGGGAATAAGCCACTTTGTTTTATAATGTTAAATATACAATAGATGCGAAAGTAACTCTATCTATCTGTCTGTTACGCCAAAACCGTTGAACCGATTTTGAGAAAACTTGGTGCTGATATAGATTAAAACTTTGGGCTACGACATAGGCTAACTTTTGTCTTAAAAAAATCCTTAGTAATAGCTTGTAGTATCGCGATCAAAAGACCATCGGCAAAATTATAGACTCATTCACTAAATAATAAGTTCTCTTTCCACCTCTATATGCTATACTATAGATATACTATTTTTTCCGCTCAGCTGCCTTTCAGTGGCAGTCGACCCGTCTTCCATTCGCTCAATCATCCCCTTATCTCGTCGGCTATCAGTAGGTAATACATTGTATCACATTTTCATAAGAGATTCATTTACCTTGAGTTTTGCTCACCCTCAGTCGAGTGGGCACGTTTCCATTGACGCTCTATGAAGATTTCGTTACAAGATTATCCGGTAGGTACATCAGTACAGAAAACACATATTAAACACACGCTGGAAATGGCTAAAAAAATATTTCTTGAAAAAAATATGTATAATTATTATACTTTATTGCCCACCGATAAAATTACAATAATCAGTACACATCATAAGTTATTTTAAAGATAATGGACGGCCTCATCGCTAACTGGGATTTCTTCAAGGCAACCTTAGCATTGAACTTATTGGAAGGGAACAAGTTCACAATGTTGGATTATTAGAAAGGCTAAATTGTACCTAAGTGATAAGAAATTTTACTTCACAAGCTAGGTTTTTGGGAAATTTTCCAAAATTACGTCGTTTACTACCACTATAATACCTGTCCACAAGTTTCTAAAGTAGTTTGGGTTGTCTTAGTTAGTTTTCGAATTCAGAAACAAATAATTTATGTAGAAATCATTTCTATAAAAAAAAACTGACCACGTCATTTAAAATGTAATGGGAAAATTAAGTTTAACCCTACTCACTTTTCTTTAATCTGGACGTCATGTCACCGTGTTTTACAAATTAATAATGGAGTCTTATCCTCAAGTATAAATAAAACACCTTTGTAGAAAACTCCGTTAATAAGTAGGTACCTCGTTTACGAAAAAATTACAGTCAAATATCGGCCAAACTGTCAAGTATCAGTGTCATTAAATGCAAGCGATTATCTAAAAATCCCGTGTCGTATGACAACGAGCACGCGCGGTGGGTGGAGGGCTGCTGCTCGCGATAGCGCCCTTACCTTTGTTCTGACGGCTATCTCCACCCGAGGATCATACTAAATTATTTATCCTTTTCCCAAGAGGTGAGAATGATTGTGAGAAAACGCAGAATGTGGAATGTGGAAGAAATACTTTATGATGTAAAATACTTTATTGCAGTTTTGATATTAGAGGAAGTATATTTTTCTAAGCAGTGATAGCCTAGTGGTATGACCATTGGACTGCCAAGTCGAAGGTCTCGAGTTCGAACCCAAGGCACGCACCTTTGACTTTTCGAATTCATGTGCATATTAATAATTAATTATCACTCGCTTAAACGGTGAAGGAAAACATCGTGAGGAAACCTGCATACGTTAGAGATTTTTCTCGACGGTTTGTGAAGTCTGCCAACCCGCACTAGGCCAGCGTGGTGGACTATAGCCTAATCCCTCTCAATATGAGAGGAGGCCCGTGCCCAGCAGTGGGACAGTATATGGGTTGATGATGATGATAATATTTTTCTATAATAAATACCGTTGCCCACACGTTCTTTATTTATTTTCTTCCTTATCACGTTATATCTCATAACTGGTCATTAGTCAGCGTTCTTTGATGTTTTTTTTCTGTCATACTAGGATATATATTCTCCTGTATCGTGGGTGTGTTTACGAACACAAATTAAACACAAGCACCACGGATTCAACCAGCAGCAATGGGCGCAGAAGTCAACTGCTGAGCCATTACACCAAACGTCTGCAAACTGTGGGTGTGCATTAGTACACCTCTGCCTAACCCTTCGGGGAATACAAGCGTGATAGCATGTTATATTATACCCGCAAAATATTTCGCGCATTTTTCTTTCGCGTATTTCGTTCACTGTTTTTCCTACTGCAAATTTAACTCTTTCAGCCTGTCCTAGAATTGGGAGCATTAACAGGCTCATGAGAAATCATAATTAATAGGTAGAGAACCATTAAGAAAAGAGTTTTATAAAATATCTAGAAGATGGCAGATAGTACTTATATAAGAAGAAAGAAATATACTGCTTTTAAATCGGAAATTAATTAAGAGAATCTTCCAATTTATTAATTAAAATGCAGATTGTTTCAATTAATCCGGCAATTAATTAATTAAGACATGTTTATGCAGCTCTCTTCAGTTTGATTTAAAAATAAATCAGGACAAGAGCAGGTGATAATCATGAATTTGATTTGATAAAATGTTTGATATTATCTTTTAAAATGAAATTTCAGATCGGTACCAAATGGGCTATTTTTACTGTACAGGTAAAGATATACACGATTCAACTCTTTAGGGAATTTGCGCGTTAAAATGAAATGTAAAATAACTTATTTAGAAAAGGAAAAATTCGACCGCGGGCAGGATTCGAACCTGCGTCTTCTGGTTACCTACCTGCATCGTTCGACATTGAACTAACTGTAAAGTAAGTCGTGTGGGTTGAAAAGCAAAAATAAATAAATAAAAGAAACTTGCTTTTCAATAGGTGTTACTGACGTCACCATAAAGACGTAAATTCAGTATGTGAAGGAAAAATTCGACATGACGGGTAGGAATTGCGGTGGCTTAGTGGTCACAGCGTCTGGTGAACCTAACCTAACCTAACCTAACCTAACCAGAAGACGCAGGTTCGAATCCTGCCCGCGGTCGAATTTTTCCTTTTCTAAATAACTTTAAAATCTTAGCATGGAAAATGCCAAAAACATACAAAAAGATAGTGTAAAATAACTTTATTCCAGTGTAGTGAATATTATACAGTATGTATCAAAAATCATCATTTCTTTTACTATTACAAAAATTGAACCGAGCCTTGGTAATTCTAAAACGTTTACAATTTTAACCCCACACATGCCAACATAATCCTCCATATTTGACCAACCTTCCATCGATACAAACCGTATCTCGCTACCTCGCGGAACGAGAAATATTTCATACGAGATTACCTTTGAGAAGGGCCTACAGATTGATCACAGGTGACGTTATCGCCCCTGATACCCGCGCGGCGGTCGCGACTCGCTGGCGAGAAAACGAGTTCCGATCGAGTACCGATAGTAATTGATACCTGAGGATCGAGAATCGGCAATCGATTCCGACAATCGTTTTGACGTGAATCAGCCGCGTTGAATTTCTTAGTGATTGATTTGTATGTAAATCGAGTTAATGGTAGCCGTTTGAATTGTATGATGTCTGATCTTGGTGTTCTCACGTTATTTTGTGTTTTTCTACTTTGGCAATAGGTTTTGAATGAAGTATGTGGATCAATGAATGAGTATTTTTTTTATAAATCTATAATTATCATAATACCATTAAAATCTCATACTTTCCTATTTTTATTTTTAGTTGTTAATATGTACATGCATAATATGTGTATGAGTTTGCGTAGCCACAAAAATATAAAAGTATATATTTGGGACGTTTTACACAGCACCATCTAGTCCCAAATCAAGCAGAGCTTGTACTAGAGAATGGATATAATACCTACTTATACACTTTTTTTTTTAATATATTCATAATACACATGATACACAAACGATTATATTCATAAGAAAAGTAGGTAATTATTCATTACAATAAGAAAAGTGCAACTTGTTTTGAATTTTCAAAAGTGCTATTTTAATAGTATTGAAATAAAACATTTGACTTTGATTTTAATTGCTTTTCTTATTGTACACACACAGCTACATGACATAGTACTGTATGTCATGTAGCTGTGAATATTGGTCGATTTACTAATTATTCTCGAATATCACAGATTTATATACGAAATAATTGCATAGATGACCATTAAATATTTAGGTTACCTTAATAGATAAAACCTCTTGACAAGTTTTGGAGCTGTGATGTTTCCAAAATATAGCTGTGTTCAGCGACTTTCGTTGTGGACCGTACCAACCTAATATTATGCTGACATACAAAACAATCATCACCATCATCATTAACTCATATAATATTCTGTGATTATATTTTTTCTTATTATTTAATAATGTTTAACTCAATACAATGTAAATGTGAGTACTTTGTAGGCTAAATATAAATACTCAGCTTTGAACAGTCTGGTGGTTTTGAGCCTTTTTTATATGGCCTACGCAAATGTTTCTCTGATCTGGTATCGTCGTGCGACGGATTGTTGAGGTCCCTAAATAATGGTTGAGCTACACAATGACTGATGTCTACTCAAAGCCGCTATGGCTCTTTCTTCAAAAGGCCATTTCAGACGTTGCCCTACATCAAGTAAGACACATATTTGTTACCACTACTTTATGTCTGGACTTTAAAAGAGACTATGATTCTCTGAGTTTGTTTCGGCGTTTCTTCTCAGAGGTCGTCAGCTAGGAAATGCCGGAACCATCTAGCTTTAAAAAAAAATGTTTATTATTGACTTGTAAAAGTGTCTTTAAACGATCTATTTACAGAAATCAATATCATTTATCATTTATCAATACTGTCCCACTGCTAGGCACGAGTCTCCTCTTAGATTATGAGGGGTTAGGCTATAGTCCACCACGCTGGCATTGTGCAGGTTGGCAGATGTCACACACCGTTGAAAAAAATCTCTAAGGCATGTAGATTTCTTCAGGATGTTTTCCTTCACCATTTATGCGAGTGATAATTAATTATTAATACGCACATGAATTCGACAAGTCAGAGGTGTGTACCTGGGATTGGAACTCGAGACCTTTGACTTGGCAGTTCAGTAGTTATATCATTAGGCCATTATTGCTTCTTACTTTTACTCGCCACAACAACACACCAAGTACCCACCCAATTATGATGACATTCAAAATGATATCTACCTATTCTAAAAAACAGAAAATCCTTAAGTTTACGATTACAAAGCTGGTATCAGCGATGTACATGTCGGTCGTTAGTTCGAACGAGCCGGTCGGTCTCGCCAAATTGCGCGTGACGATAAACTCCGTAATATCACACCTTCACAGAATAAGGACGTTTTTAAAATCACTCGAGTGAAATTTTGAATAGGCTTAGGTGAATGGAGGTTTATGGGACGCTTATAATAGGCTTTTTAGGTGTTTAGGCCCGACTGGCGAAGTACCTCCGCCTTGCAAAAAATCGAAGTGAAATAACATTGCTTTGTCCTGTGTTGTGTTCCTTACGGTGAGCAAGGTGGCCAGTGCTCCACGAGGAAACGTTGTGTTGGCAGTGGTGGACTTTGACCCTTATACTGCCAACCCAACTATTCCTCTTTCGTTTTAAAGGGTCGGTAACGCGTAAGTGATACCTTGGTGTTACGAGCGTCTATAGGCTACGGTAACCGCTTACAATTAGGTGGGCCGAATGCTAGTTTGCCACCTTAGTGGTATAAAAAAAAAATGGTGTCATATCATTGGTTCTGAGGATACCATAAAATGGTCGTAGTTAGTTTTATTTTCCTAAAATGTTATCCAATTAATTAAAGGTAAGTTTTTTTTCTATTTTCCTTATCTTTAAATAGTGCTTATCTTATTAACTCAAGGCCAGCGTATAAGGTTTTCACTTAAAAATGTTATTTTTGCTATATACTTATCTACATATATGTTGAAAAACAAGTTTTTCGGTAATTAGTCAAACATGTGAAAAACAAACGGCAATTCAATATTTTAAAGACGTCCTTATGATTACCTAATTGTTAATCTAGAAATCTAGACCTGGTTTTTAGATTAAGGTTCTTGGCATATTGTCAAATACTTGGTGTAATGGTGGCAAGGGTGGCTTCTATGCTTGGATCCGATTCCCAGGTCCAGCAATGTTAATAGGTTATTTAAGAAATTCTCAATAGCAGCAGACTTTGGATTTGTGCCCGGTTGCAAAAGGCTTGACCCTTATTACATGAATGGCTATGAGTCTTCATCCATACTCCTCTGCCTGAACCTTCGACAGGCGTGATGGTATAATCTTATTTTTTTATCACTCCCAGTAATTTTAAGGCACGCACAAGGAAACTCCACGTTAACTCGAGCATACATCGCAACAACAAGTAGGTAGTAATCCCTATCTACCGTCACGCCCAATTGGGCCGCTAACGAGACACGTTCAACCATTGTACACCCTGACTTTTTATCTAATAATCATCCACGACTCCACCGATTCCCTTGTTCAATGATTACGTCATAAAGTTTACCTAACGTATGCTCAGTGTGTTACTAATTGTAAAGTAAGTCATGCCGGTTGAAGGACATAGTAATGTGTCATCAATATAATGTCGCTGACATCACCAATGTGGAAGAGAAATTCGATAGGCAGTGGTCTCGGCAGCTTAGTTGGCTAAAGCGTCCGGTGTATGTAACCGAAAGGACGCAGTTTAGTATCTTACTTGAGGTCTAATTTATCTTCCGCTAAAATTTATTATAGTATTATCTTTAAGTGAGTTAATTTTATGTACCTACACCCCGACATTTTATCTAATAATCGTCCACGACTCCATTGATTCCTCTGCGCTATGATTACGTCACGAAGTGACATATGCTTAGCACGTTAATTTTCTGTATAGCGTAAGTTTTTATCTTGTAATCGTCCACGACTCCACTAATTTCCCTGTTCTGTGATTACGTTATACAGCGTAACGTATGTTAAGTGTATTAATTTTATGTACAGTCCGACTTTTTATCCAATAATCGGCCACGATTCCTCCGAATCCCCATTCAATGACTTTATAAATTGTAACGTAATTATGCTGTCTTATTTTTTTAAGTTCAGTGAAGAAAATAATGATACCATATTTATAGTGTGCATATTTGTAAAATTCAGAATTCAATAAAAAATATTATAAGTATATATGTAAAAAAAATACATATTTATTAATTAAGTCAACAGATGCGACTGATTTACACGAAGCACCTACCATCACGCCTACGAAAAAACAACTTGTTGTCAATACTGATATCCCCAGGATAAACTGATTTACCGTTTACGTAAGCAAAAGGAAATTTATTAATTAAATAAGTAACAAATTAGTTAAATAGTAAGGCATTCAAATTATTTCCTTATGGCGACGATGACGTCACAATCGAAATATTAAGCAATATACTGCAACCGCAATTGCTATTACAGAATACAATACAGATAAGTATTTGTAACTCTGTACGTAATTACATTGTAATCTAGATTTCATTGTGATCCCCGTTTAGCAAGTATTATCTAAGTTATATGTAAGTTCTAAACGATGCTTATTTGTAAAGTTACACTCGAAAGTACATAATTATTTGTAGAGACATCATTATCCTTGTATATTGTAGTCTTTGTACAATAATTTCTAGAGAAATACTTAATAATAATAATACTGCGAGAAATCCGCCAGTTGTATCTCTAATTACTGCTTAAGTGGCCTGCGGCCATTCTAATTAAGGTTATTTTTTTTATACCATAAGGTGGCAAACAAGCATACGGGCCACCTGATGGTAAGCTGTAACCGAAGCCTATAGACGCTTGTAACACCAGGGGTATCACTTGCGCGTTGCCGACCCTGTAAAACGAAAGAGGAATAGTTGGGTTGGCAATATAAGGGTCAAAGTCCCCCCATTGCCAACACAACGGTACCTTGCAGAGTACTTACTTGTAGATTATACAAATATTTGTTCCCAACACGTGGCGCAGAAGCCGATCGCTCCACCGATGCGCCAAATTTGTCGTCACATTAGTACACCACTGCCTAACCATTCGGGGAATACAGGAGTAATGTTATGTTATGTGTTATGAATTGGAGCAAAAGCAAGTCGCGAACCTAGTATGGGGTAACAAACACCCCTACTTTACTTTTAAACGTTATCTCTGCGTTGCAAGCCGCCACCCTTCCCCCAGATAAACCGATATGAATTTTGATGTATGTGATTCTGTATGAAAATTGTCTTGCCTACTATTAATAAACGGGTGACAGTTTACTGAAATGGCGTGAAATATTTTGGTTTATATATGTATTTGTAATTACTGCATCGTTACTACATATAACATAACATTGACTTGTAAAAGTGTATTTATTTCTGACATTTACGCGAATATTATACATTGAAATAAAACTACTTTTTACGGATTTTATCGCGTTATATTGATATTATTAATCCCGATGTTTCATACAATCTTACATATTTATAAATGTTATAAGTTACAGCGTCCATGGTCTTACTGACAGCTACCCTACATTTTTAATGTTTCCTGATCAAAAAAAAGTCGTCGAAACGTCGGGATTAATAGTATCAATATAACGCGATAAAATACGTAAAACGTAGTTTTATTTCAATTGTAAAAGTGTTTAAAAGATCTTGTATAATTTTGGGTCCCCGGGTCCTCAAGTGAAACACTTCACTCACTTGTCTGAGTATTTATTTCTATCTCATAAAAAGAGTATAAGGAGTTTCTTGCCGGTTCTTCTACATAAGACACACTTTTGGAACCGTGCAACTAGTTTTGGCTTTTCAAAAGTGCCGTAATGGTCTCATTGAAATAAAATGTTCGTCTTTGACTATGTTAATCTAATTTACACAGATTGAGATCAATAGTACTGTTTACAGAAATTAAACGAAATGATGAAATGATACATATTTCTGTAAACAGATCTTTTAAAGACACTTTTACAAGTCGTAATTAAATACTTTTCTTTGCATTACGTTAGTAGGTACTGATAAGAGGTTTGACTCTTTTGGCGATAGGAAATAGGTATTTAAGATGCGAGCACTAGTGATGGTTAATATAGCATTATAAAGTAGCATGCTTCATAAATATAGCATAAAGCAAATGATATCGCGGTTCGCACTTTATGCTATAAAGCTATTTTGCTTTATATCGCATAACACTCTCTCTATCAAGACACAGTCCGTCGGGCGCGCTTAAAAAATTAAGCCAATGTTTTTCATTTTTAATGAAAAACATTTAGCCGTCATTTGACCAACTAGGGTCAGATGACTGGAAGCTTTTTATTAAATGAACGCGTGCTCGCTAGTGATGTTCAAAGTTGCTATAAATCAATAACATACTTAATGCTATATGCTTAATTTTTTAAGCATGCGATTTTATGTGCTATAAGCATGCTTAGTTTATATGCCTACTTGTTATGTTACGGCAAAACGGGCGGGTCACGTTACGGACAGTTGCTTGATAGAGAGTGTTATGCGATATAAAGCAAAATAGCTTTATAGCATAAAGTGCGAACCGCGATACTATTTCCTTTATGCTATATTTTTGAAGCATGCTACTTTAATATGCTATATTAATCATTAGTGCTCGCATCTTAAATACCTATTTCCTATCGCCAAAAGAGTCAAACCTCTTATCAGTACCTACTAACGTAATGCAAAGAAAAGTATTTAATTACGAGAACCAGTGGGTAATTTGGCGAATTACAAGGTAATTCCCGCTAGAGGGCGCTAGGGAGGTGATAGAGCGTAGCAATATCCGTTGAAGCAACAGGCAGTAATACCCTTTCAGGTGAATATCGTCTCTGTCCTTTTGAAACTAAGGTTGGAATTGGATTGTGAGGTAGCCAAGAGATGTATTATCAGGTAATTTTGTTGTTAAATGTCTGTTAAGAGTTTTAGTTCTGTTGATTTTTTGATTGATTTCTTTGTTAAGAATCTGTAAAATATTCAACAGGAAGTTCAATATCTTTTGTCAAATAGATTATTTTATGATTTAGACTCAATTCCACTCTAAGGTCATCAGTTACAGGCGGATGGGGCTGAACCGGAAGGAAACAGAAGCCGCAGGTTCAAATCCTGCTCGCAGATGAATTTTTCCTTCGTTAAAATAGTTTAGTCTTAGCTAAACTCTAAAGTCATCAGTTATATGCACCTAATTAAGCTGATAGCATGTAAAGAAATTAAAAAATTGTCTTTACTTTTCGATCTTTATAAACGAGTAGGTATTCCAGCGAATTTTATCATTCAAACCAAACGTTCAACCTTAATTACTTATTATCATTTATTTAAACTGAATTTATTTAGACTAAATTTTTCGTAGTCTTTTTTTTTCAGCACGGATAATCCTTATGCGTCGTCTACGTCCTGAGGAGGCGTCAAGGTATATCGGACTCCCACCAACTAAAAACCACACTTGCCTTCCCTTGCAATGGGATTCGTGAGATTCGCCACGACCTTACAGGCTATATTCCAGTCCTCGCTGGATCCCTTGGCGAGGCCTCTCTACTACGGACCGGGAGAGAGGTGGAAAATTCTCTCTCTCTTTCCACTGTCTTTTTTGCAAGCATATCGTGCTCATAGTATATAGTTCTCGCTTCAGACCATGGATCGAATTACAGCCGGAAGCGGTTGTTCACCACCCTGAAGATCACGACACTGCTCTTTCAAAGCTAGGCATAATTCCAGCGTGATCTGTGCCGTGTCTTCAGGGATATCTACTGAATGGTGATAACTTTCTACCATCGGACCTCTCGCCATTGGCGTGGAGTTCATCCATCATCAACCCATACACTGTCCCACTGCTGGGCACGGGTCTCCTCTCATATTGAGAGGGATTAGGCTATAGTCCTAGTTCATCCACATACCCTTGAACCACTTTGGTCTCATACCGTGCGATTCCAGAGGCATTTTCTCCCACGCACGCTTAGGTTGTGGAATCAGCTCCTGGTCCAGGTTTTCCCCAGAGACTATAGCATGGGGTTTTTCAAGAAGGGTGTGAAAAGATTTTTACAGGGTCGGCAACGCGCAAGTGATACCTCTGGTGTTGCAAGCGTCTATAGACTACGGTAACCGCTTACCATCAGGTGGGCCGTATGCTTGTTTGCCACCTTAGCGGTATACAAAAAAAAAAACCAACCGTTGGCTCCCAGCGTATGCCACACAGGTACTTCCCAAAGCAGTCAAGTCCCGAGACTACCTGCGTTACCCGGAAACTTGGATTACCATGGCGCCTCTCAAGCCACTCCTCCATGACGGGGCTTACCGCCACTATCACTATCATGGCGTGCCCTATTTGGCGTAGTCTTGCTAGTTAGTTCTATTCCCACCCGAAACAAATATTTCTGTTAGCCGGAGATATTTTTTTCAGGTATACTGTGTCCATTGATTATGTTTGTTAAGGTCCCCGCGTCACAGTGCTAGTTCTCTCGTACCGGAGAAAATTAAAACAGAAGAATTTCTCACTCCATTTTCACCACAAACCATCTGACACGACAAACACAGTTTATCTCTGCCACCCAGGCTCAGATACAATCAATTTAATTATGAATAAACATGGACGTAAAAATTCCGTGTGCACAACCCACGTCAAGACACCCATATCATTGTAATTAATTTAGGTGTTTTACATTATGTGTCATCATCGTAAACCTTAGCTGATCATCTATTAGAATAATCAGAAAATTAACTGTATGCGGACAGTAAATGGATGCGTGATAGCATCGATGGATGTTACTCACGTCATCTCAAGATGGACAATGTAGAAGAGAAATTCGATATTAAAGGCAGTGATCTGGTAGGGGAAAGAATTTATCCGGGCGTCAGAAGGCGCAGACAGACCTCCAGCCTCCATGAGCTGTGGCCTGCTGGCGATTGAATTGGGATTCCACCGCCCGACCAAACAATGGCCCCAGTAGACGGCATGCGTGTGGCGAACACGCGTATCGTCAATTATGCGAGAAAAGACACCGCTATTTGACAGGATTCAGCGACTGCTGGACCACAGCCTGTCATGGTCGTGGCTAATTTCGTGGATACCGTGGTCATGTCCATAGAGCAAGTGAAGGCAAGTGAAGGCAAGTGAAGGCAAGTGCGGTTTTTAGTCGGTACGAGTCGGACATACTCTGCCACCTCCCTGAATGGCGGACTTTCGTACTATAAAAAAAGGCTAAAGAATGCGTTGTAATCTCTGTAAGTCTTTCTTTATTTTTGACGACCTCTGTGGTCTAGCGGTTCGAGTGCCGGACTGCTGATCATAGGGTCGTGGGTTCGATTCCCACAGGACAGAAATATTTGTGTGGATAAAACATGAGTATTTGTGTTTGTCTGGGTGTTTCTTATGTATTATAAGTATGTATTTACAAAAAAAAGAATATAAGTATTATATCCATTGTCGAGTACCCATAGTACGAGAAGCTCTGCTTAGTTTGGGACTAGATGGTGTTGTGTAAAAATGACCCAAAATATTATTATTATTTATTGAGAGGACAAACATGCATTCGAGCGGCCTGATGGTAAATGGCAGGCGCAGCTTATAGACGCCAGCAAAACACTAGCAAGTTGTCATTTTGATACCTCAGTTGTTAAGTCTCATATGCCCAGTAGTTTCACTGGATATTTATTTAATGTAGAATATTTGGCAATGGAGTGATGCCAGTCCAAATGATCTCAGCAGCGTGAGCAGAGCCTACCTATAATTTTAATATAATACATTTAGAACCATTGTGCTGACCTTTGGACTGCCAAGTCTTAAGTTTGAATCCTAAGCATGCACCTCTGACTTTTAGAATTTATGTACATATTAATAATTAATTATCGTTTAAACGGTGAAGTAAAATATCGAGAGGAAACCTGCCTGCCTTAGAGATTTTTCTCGACGGTGTGTGAAGTCTGCCAACCCGCTCTAGGCCAGCGTGGTGGACTATAGCCTAATCCCTCTCAATCTGCGAGGAGATCCGTGCCCAGCAGTGGGACAGTAATAGGTTGATGATGATGACATTAAAAACACACAATATCAATGATAGTGTTCTAAAGACTATTATTACTTGCACGACAATGCAATTAAAGCATTCGAATTTAATCGATATGTAATGCGGAAACGGTAATCGATAAAAAAAAAGGACTGTTGGAGGTCGATTCAATTTCCTGGTACAATTCAGAGCTCTCTGTCCTCAACGTCCTTACTGATAGGAGACAACCGATGCTAAATGGTGTTGCGTTGATAACAAGAAAAATTTGCAAAATTAACGATACTTTTTAAATTGCCTACGTCACCGTAAAACCAACAATGTTTTTTTTTTTATTCTACTAAGGTGGCAAACAAGCATGCGGCCCACCTGATGGTAAGCGGTTACCGTAGCCTATAGATGCTTGCAACACCAGGAGAATCACTTGCGCATTGCCGACCCTGTATTGAAAGAGCAATAGTTGGGTTGGCAGTATAAGGGTCAAAGTCCCCCAACTGCCAACACAACGTTTCCTCGTGGAGCGCTGACAACCTTGCTCACCGTAAGAAACACAACACAGCTCAAAGCAGTGTTATTTTACTTCGATTTTCTGCAAGGCGGAGGTACTTCCCCAGTCGGGCAGCTCCAATTTCTGTGGAATTACTTCCATTTTGCCCCACCTCTCTTGAAATGTCAAAGACAAATTCGACATCCTAGGAGAGACCTCGTAATTGTCTAAGGCGTCAGGTATACCAAAAAGTATGAGGAGCATCAATCCATATACTGTCATACTTCTGGGCACGGGTCTCCTCTCAGAATGAGAGGGATTAGGCTGTA
Source organism: Acronicta alni (assembly GCA_964056405.1). NCBI lineage: Eukaryota > Metazoa > Arthropoda > Insecta > Lepidoptera > Noctuidae > Acronicta > Acronicta alni. Next base: position 2,502,623 of record OZ043916.1, on the reverse strand, counting down.
GTCCACCACGCTGACCTAATAGGTACGTGTTGGTAGACATCACACACCGTCGAGAAAATCTTTAAGGCATGCAAGTTTCCTCACGAAGTTTTCCTTCACAGTTTACGCGAGTGATCATTTATTATTAATGTTATTTTTAAATGATAATTCGCTTCTTCATTAATGTTATTATTTAGCCCGTTAAGTAACAACATTACATACACAATGGAATAAGCATTGTTCTCGGGCGCCGAGATCGTTATGCACTGAATTAATTAACAACACCAACCCACCAACCCAACCCCATGCTTTTAAGTTAAATTTGGATTCAACCTGGAAACCTTTGACCTGACAGTTCATAGCAGTTCAAAATCTAAAATCGTTAATTTGTACCCTAGTAGATTTTGGGAAAATATTTCCAATGGATTGAAAAGCATATCAATAAATCTAATATAATAATTATATAAAATTCTCGTGTCACAGCAGTTTTAGTGCCATACACCTCGGAAACGACTTGACCGATTTTTATGAAGTTTTATATGTATAATCGGTAGGTCTAAAAATCGGTTGTAATCTATTTTTCATGTTCTGTGATAATTGTTTTTATGGCAATACATCGTTTGCGGAGTCATAAATATAAATATTCGATGACGCTATGGAATGTGCAAAGTTCCGGGCGAACAGCATTTAAAATTGGTAACATCAACATGAAGAAAAATAGGCTAATTTTGCTATATTTAGTAAAGAAGCACCATACAAAACAAATCTCAATTAGAAAAGTGTTCAGTATAAAGTGTAGAAATAAACCTGTCTATGTGTGTAGGGGTGTCAGTCGATAAGGATGTATTAGCACATTCCGCCGGCGAGCCACTGTATTTATTCTTATCCGGAATAAGGCAGGTTACACCCCTAGTGACGGGCTGATATCGATAACGTTTATTTGTAAGACTTGTGTCGGGCTGTAGAGAGTATGTGTCGATTTTATTTTTTCTTTAAAATCAACTGCAAAAGTTGCTTTGGTATTTGTTTTTTCGGACATCCATGACTATCTTTGATAGTTACCATTTCGAAAAAGCTTTTCAAGTTCTCAAAAACTGATTTGTCGACGGGAGAAGCGACCTCGTCTTTGTGCATGCTTTGCCTGCTAAATTTATATAAAAAAAAAACAAAAGAAATAATATAAACAAATATATTACATACACAAACAGGCTATATAAAAAGAAAGAGGCTAGAGTTCACACGCTGGCTTAGTTAGTTGAAATTCAGGTGGGTGCTCAATAAAAAAATAATTTATTTATCGACTTTGGTAATAAAAACATGTTAACACATTCTAAGACTCAAATTACAGAGAAATATACATTAACCGGATAATTGATGCTGGTGACGTATTTTAAAACCTGGAGATAATATGATTATCAAGACCCTTCCAATACTTATTAAATTCATATTTCAGTAACACTGTCATCAAATGACACCACTCAAACACCCACTTCATAAAACTAAAATTTATTACAATATCGATATACTTGCCCATCCCTACTCCTCACAGAAGGGGGTGAAGCGTCGCTTGGCGCTGTGAGATAGCGGCGATAACATCGGCGGGTGGCGGCCCTGATAGTACGAATAATAATAATTTTATTATCGCGATCCAGGGCTGCCACCTCTTTGTTATTGCTGGAATAGTAACACTCGTGAATTTTAAAGTTATGGAGTGGAAGGTTTCTCTTATGATGTGATAAGGATTTTAATAGAGTCACGTCTGTCCATGTGTCGACGGAGATAGTGATGTTCTGAATTCAAATTCGAAGTACATTAAATGCAGTCTTTAGATTTGTGTAGGTATATTTTTAAATGGATGAACTTCATTTGTTTTTCAGTACCTACCTTTAAAATGTCTGTGTTAAAGTCCAATGAAGTGAAGAAATTACTCGTAAATTAATTTGTGTGTATTAAAAAAATATGTGAAATTACGATAGTCAGAGTTATATTTTAATTGTAATTTTTTTAATTGGCAAGTGTGGGTTATCGTTTTAATTCATGTCCATTGTCCAGCTGTAGGATTATTGTATTTAATATATATTTTGAGCAGAAGTCGTATGTATACAAATTGTAACTTTTAAGAAAAGCATACAAAATATATATATTTTTTATAGAAAGCGCTTTTTTACTAAATACATAGCATAAAACAAAGTCGCTTTACCGCTGTCTGTACCTACGCTGAGATCTTTTAAATTACGTATCGGATTTTAATGCGGTTTTCACTATCATATAGATAATTCCTTCCGGAAGGTTGATAAGTACAATACATGCGTTTTATAAGTACATGGCACCCGTGTAAAACCGGGGCAGTTCACTAGTATTATTTAAAATTAAGCATATCCTAACCTCAATTTTCAAAACTTACTTCCATCTTTCCAAAAGTAAATAAAAAAAATACGCAGTGACCGTCAAAAATCATCCTCGCATCCGGCTTAGCTTCGGAGGGAGATCTCCTCCCGGTGGGATGGAGGGAGGGAGGGCCTTATCGCAAAGTCGCAGATTGAATATATTTCATGTGTGAGTTAATACGAGCTCGTATACTTGCGAGATTTTGCACAGTTTGCACCAAATACCTATAAGTGTTTAGAGTTTTTATACCGACGGACAATTCTAGTATTTAAAGAATATCATAATATATACATCAGAGTAACATATATATAGATATTGTGTAAATAAGCCAAATTACAACGATAATTAAAAGTAACTTTTCCTCGCGGACGAAGTCGCGGGTAAAACTAGCTTTTGCCCGCGACTTCGTCCGTCATAAAATATTCTAGATTCGATATTCTTTAAATATTATAATTGTCTGTACTCCCCAAAAGAGTATCATCTTGTCATCTTGACACCTCTGTTGTTAAGTCAGTAATTTCACTGGCAATATTGCCCTTGAAACCGGAACAGCACATTATTGCTTAGGAGCAGAATATTTGATTATGCAGTGGCAACATGAGCTGAGCTTACCACCTTACCTATAAGGCACGGAGGGGTCTCGATGTGAAAAGAAAGAAAGAAAGAAGAAATATAATTTATTTAGCATAACTCAGATAAATTCTTATGGTACTAGGTATACATTGTATCCCAGGGATGTGCCTTAATAGGCGGTGCACAGGAAGTTCTGGGGTGGTCTATTAAGAGGACCCAGTGCCCCCCTCCATGTGCTGATGGTGGCCACCGGGGTGGTTTTAGTGGGTAAGAATCCCACACTCCCCGGTCTAACCCCCGTAGACCGGTAGCCTTTTGAAGGTAAACAAGAAAAAAAAAGGTATACATTGTATGCTCCACAATGACACCCATCCACGGACCCACCGCGGCTAACGCAGCTTAACCTTGCAGATCGGTTCATCAGCGTAGGTATAACACAACCACCTCCCCTTAAAGTTCGTCATTACTCCAAAAAAAAAATCAACCTTAAAACGGTACTCGAACATTATAATCACCAGTGAAGCCAAGGTCTTCAGCGATTCAACCTCGTTTTAATTACTGGAGGTCCGATAGCAGTATCGCGCGGGTTCGATCCCGCCGGCGGCTCATTAACTGATAGTTATTCACTTAGTTAACAATGCCGGTACGTGATAACTGGTACAAAGATAACTTGCACGTGTGCAATTAGTTTATTGTTATATTTTAGGACTTAGGTATTGTAAGCTACTACTACTAGGTATACTTGGTCTTACAAAGGGTTATATTTATATATTTTTTTATTTTTTTTTGGGACATTTTACACAACACCATCTAGTCCCAAACTAAGCAGAGCTTGTACTATGGGTACTAGACAATGGATATAATACTTATATACATTTTTTTTGTAAATACATACTTATAATACATAAGAAACACCCAGACAAACACAAATACTCATGTTTTATCCACACAAATATTTGTGTCTTGTGGGAATCGAACCCACGACCCCGTGATCAGCAGTCCGGAACACGAACCACTAGACCACAGACGTCGTTAACCTATAGTTATTATCTTTTTATAGTTACAGGTACCTATAGTTATTTTCTTTTTATGACATACTAGGTTTTGCCCGCGACTTCGTCCGCGTGGAAAAGTTACTTTTAATTGGCCTATATGTTATTCTGATGTATAAGTTTTAGCGTGAAAGAGTAACAAACATACACACTCACAAACTTTCGCCTTTATAATATTAGTGTGATAAATTAAAAAAATAAATTAAAAAATATATAGTAGGAATAGGAAAGTAGGACTAGCTTTTACCCGCGACTTCGTAAGCATAGACTCAGTAACACCATAGATGTAATCAATGTTAATTCTCGTCACAAAATTGTTTCCCGCTTTTTCCGGGAATAAAAGTATTCAATATTACAGCACTAGTCACAAACTATAAGTGTACCAAAATTCCGGGATTTCCGGGAAATTCCCTAATTTTTTTAAAGAAAGAAAGAAACATATTTATTTCATCCTCACAACAATAACAAAACAAAGATAAACTAAGTAAAAAATAAAAAAAAAAAACTAAATAAAAAATATATATATATCTAAAACTAACTTCGGGAGGACAAAAAATTTTGGTATAAAAGTAGCCTTTATTTTGTACCCGGTCACATATTATTTGTGTAAGAAATTTCATTCAAATCCCGTTAGTAGTTCTCTTGTATCAGTTTTCTGTGAAATTCCGACGTAATTTCTCATGCTAAGACTATAAAGTTATTCTAGCGAGAGAAAAATTCGACAGCGGACAGGATTCGAACCTGCGTCTTCTGACTTAATACACCAGACGTTCCACATTCCGTCTTACTCAGTATAACATACCATCACGCCTGTATTCCCCGAAGGGTTAGGCAATAGGTGTACTAATGTACACCCACAGTTCGACGGTATATAATTAGTATGTAATGTAATCATTTATTCATAAACTACATGACAAAATATTGGTTACAAATTCTTACTTAGGTATATTATTTACAATTTATACATTATGTGCCTGAGTTAGGTAATCCTGTGTTTCAAGCGTATGTTTAGGTTCCATGTTATATGCAGGGAGCCGATCGCCAGCCGGGCACAAATCCATATTCTTACTTGTACCTACTTTATCTTAAAAGTCAGCTTAAATGAAATCATAAAAGTATAAAAAAAAAACAAAATCAATCAAAGTAAGTAGTTTTATTTCACATATACCATATACAGGCACTTATGAAATGTCGAGTTTAGGTGCACGGTTTCAAATTAGTCGTTTCCTATGAAGAAGAACCGGCAAGAAATTCCATGGTTACTCTTTTAAATTAGGTATCGTTGTTTACAATGATGTACAATACAATAATAATTATAAATTGGATACTTACATGAGAGAACAATTTGGGAATGTTGCGAAGATTAAAAATATATAAAATACAGCTAGGCATAAAAGAAAGTTCTAAACAGTTCTCCCATTTACAAAGAGTAGAAAATACTAATAAACTGACAAAACTTGTCACCAAGATTTACGGAATTAGATGTAAGTATTACGTCAAAAACGATGAAATTAATATTATAAATAGACAATGTTCAAATAACTAGACAATGTTATATAAGCCGCTTCAATAAAGCTCATATCGCTAGATCTGGCACCGTCCTATTCTGGCGCGGCTGGATTGGTGAAAAACGTGAAAAGTGACCGAGATAACGGGGGTTTTGGCCGCGCGGCCCGAGCGATACCGCCGCCTACGGGTGCTGTGATTGTGGTGCTGGCGTTATAGTGCCTTGTGCAGGACCTTTTATTTTTTAAGGGGCGATTATTGAAAATGTTTCTCTTAATAAATGGCAATAAATTTTAATGACAACGTTGACCTTATTTAATTTAAGTCACTAGGTAGCGTTTTGTATTAACTTGCACAACCCTACTTAATATTAAACTGGGTCGAGTAAGCTATTATAGGGAATCTATGATAAACTTTCAGTAGCAGCTCCGAGTTTGAATTTGTGCACGCTTAATCACAATAGGTTCGCCCCTATTACATGGTATATTATGTTGTTTTTATCAAACAATCAAAATCTCCTTTCTACCGTCGAATCAATAACACATTTGCAACAAAAACACTGTTTTATGTTCGTTGAACACAAGAACATGGCCAGCGCGTGTGCAGACCGCTATAGATGGCGTGATAGTCGCTGTTTTGCATAATACCGCAGATTTTTTTCAACAGTGCATACGTATAAACTTTGTGCGCTAATATGGAGAGGGGGTGGCGCAAGCTATGAGCGACAAGCGTTGCAAATAAGTTGCAGAGTTTGTATAGGTTGGTATTGTAGAGATCGCTACAAGGAGTCAGCATTATCGCAAGACTGGCTGGTTTTAGAAAAAACAAACATTCGAAATTGAAATGTAAGAATGTTTCGTAAAAAAAATAATGATAGCCATATGTCAGAATTCCTTAGATTTTTAAATAATACAGCGGCTGTTGAAATAGTTGAAACTAAGTATTTCCATATATACATAAAGAGCCACATTGGTACCTCCGCTGCCACTAAACACTAATATGTTAACATTATTATTTTTGGGTTTGAAGGGCAATGTAACCAATTATAGTATATATAGTATGGCAGAAGAGACATGAAAGTAGAATAAATGCTGTAGAAATGCGTTCCCTGCGAAGTATGTGCGGTGTAACTCGGAATGACAGATTGAGAAATAGTGTGATAAGAGAACGTTGCGGCTTAAAAGACGATGTAGTGACGAGAATTGAGAAGAATATGCTGAGATGGTTTGGGCATGTCGAGAGAATGGATGAAAGGCGACTAACAAAAAGGATTTATATGGCGAATGTCAGTGGAACCGCCGAGAGGGAACGCCCTAGAAAAACTTATACCGACCTTATTGGTGAGGTTCTTCAAAAAGGTCAGGTGCGTAGTACTCGCAACCGGCGTGTATGTATGACAAGATGTATGAATGTGGTCGAAGCGAAAGAAGTATGCAAGAATCGTAGCAAGTGGCGTTCTTTAGTTTCTGCCTACCCCTATGGGAAAAAGGCGTGAGTGTATGTATGTATGTAACCAATTACTGGGTATATGAGACTTTTGACAACTGAGGTCTCAAAATGACAACGTGTGAGTTATACCAACGGTGTTCCTAGTGTCTAGCTATTTCGGTTGCTGCTTACCATCAGCCCGTACGCCTGTTTATCACATTATTATATTAAAAAAAAAACATTCAGGTATAACAGTATGAAATAATGTAGGAGTCACAATGTCTGAAGTGGTCTTTCGAAGCTATATTCAAAAGATCACTTGGAAAATACCTGGTGGTACAGGCAAACAGCTCAAAGCATTTGTAACTCTGTATTCATAACAGCTGAACAGCTGGGTAGGTACTAAACAATCAACTTATTATTCTATTTCTGGACTTTAAAAGAGACTATGATTCTCTGAGTTTCTTTTCGGCGTTTCTTCTCAGTGGTCGTCAGTTAGGAAATGCCGGAGCCATCTAGCTTTAAAAAAATGTTTAATATTGACTTGTAAAAGTGTCTTTGTAAGATCTATTTATAGAAATAAATATAATTTATCAACCAAGCTCTCTTAATGCGGGTTGGCAGACTTCACATGCCGTTGAGAAAATTTTTAAGGCATGCAGGTTTCCTCACGATGTTTTCCTAAATTATATAGATAATTAATTATTTATACGAACATGATTTCGAAAAGGCAGAGGTACGTGCCTTAGATTCGAAGTCGAGACCAGAAACTTGGTAGTCCAATGGTCATGTCACTAGTAGGCTATCAAAGCTTTTTTTTAATTCAGACACACAAATTTTTCGATCTTCTTTTTAATCTTCAATCCGATAATCAGATTCAGATTACTTTATTTGCTCATTGTTATCATCCCGCTACCGCTTATCACTTAACACCGTCAGGTCACTCACAGGTCAACCCACCGTCACCTCGTAATGATATTATAATGTAATTTAATTTCGCTTTTTTTATTTCAGGTAAGTAGGGCATCTGATGTCATTATGTACTGCGCAAGTAAGACGCCAACATTCAACTTTACGAGCTAATTGGAAAGAAGGAGGTTAGTAGTGAACTTAAATAAATATTACGATTTAAAACAGAATAATTAAACAATATTTGAATTATAAATGAAGCTTAAGATACTTGATTAAATAATGTCATTGCATTGTATAAACGATTACACTTTAAATAAAACTTAAGCAGATAAATTTGACTTAGAATTTATTTAACATTATTCTCCAAACACATAAATTTTACTTCTTCATCTTCCTTTCCCTTAATGAACACTGAGATGGGATATGGAAAATTCTCATTTCCTATTCTAATTTGTGTTTGTAAACGCTCTCCTGATGCAGGAAAAATCCTAATATGGAGCATCGTATATTGAGATACTCGCAACTAGGATACAATCAACTGCCTCGTCAGTCTAGTTGTTCTCAACCCAACTACCCAGCTACCCTAGAGCTACTGGGTAAGATTCCCAGGTCAAGCGACGTGTTATTGAGTTTTTCTATGGAATTCAGTAGCAGCTCGGGAGATTTCTGCTCGGTTAATGGTAATAGGCTTGCCCCCTATTACATGGGACCTAACATACAGGCGAACAGTGGGTGTACAGACGCCAGGACATAAGCTACCCCATTCTGTCAAATTTCTTTGATAGATTTTCAACTTTAACACAAAGTAATTAGGTTCATGTTCAATTGGGAAAAATTGACTGTTTTGAACCTGCCAGCGTCTGTACATTAATTAGTACACCTCTGCCTAATCCTTCGGGGAATAAAAGCGTGATGCTATGTTGGTATCATAGAATTATTAATCTTTCCTCCATCCAACTAAGATTACTCCAGAAAATATTTTTATCAAAATCAAATGCTTCCAGACATTATCACACACACAAACTTCTGAATGTATGTAAGTGCCGAGGGGTGGAAGGTTGCGAGGCGGGGAGGGTCGGCGGGGGGGCTTGACGGGGGTGCGGGGTGGCACGTTACAAACACAGCAAAAGTTCACGTCCGTGTTATCTCATCTGTTTGACGGATTCGTACCGACAACGCTGCGTATTCATATTTTATGTAGAGTAGTTTGGGGACAGAGGCTACGCAAAATTGCGTTTGCGATTGAGCTAAATAGCAAGTATATTGACAGAACGAATTAAGTAACTGCCTCATAGTCGTCCTGGATTGGATTCCCGGGTTGGTTGATTCTTCCATTACAAAATTCTTAATAACGGCTTGGACTGTACGACAAAATGGCAAAAGGTATTTTTAATATTATGATGGTATGTTTATATGTAATGTAAAAGTATTGTTGATAGTTTGAAGTGTAACATGTCCTTAACCAGGAGAGAAATTGAAAGCTGTTCCATAAAAATATTTAACAGATATGATAACGACTATCGCTCACCGAAGTGCACGTCTAACATGCACGCCACGAAATAATTTTGTCGTCATTTATTTCGTGCCAAAAGTATGGCTGAAGACGAGATAATGTGGCGATAAAACTATATCGTGGCATGCATGTCAACGCCTTAATACAATCGCAAATCAACACCTCTACTTTCTAACACTACTCTGTGTCTCCTAAGATCGTCGACTCCCGCTACTGATAACGCGAGCTATTTAATCACAGATAAAATCTGTAGGGCGGGCGGCGCGTTATCACCGCCCGCGGCCGCTTATCGCCCGCCCGCCCAACCTTATCGCTCCCGTATATAAATTCTTATCCAGAATCGCTTCAAGGACGAGTTTCGTCATTTCTTTATTTTGACTACAATTTTGTATTGTTGTATTTTGTTCGGATATTGATGTAGGGTTTTTTGTGGACTACATTGAGTAAGTTCATCGCAGAGTAATGTCCTAATTGAAATAAATCTACGAACGGATTTTATCGCGTTATATTGATATTATTAATTCAACCGTTTCGGGCCCTTTACAGCGTCCATGCACCACTAACGAGTTTTATTTCAATGTATAAAATTCGCGTAAATATCAGAAATCAATAAAATAAAATTTCGTAAGTTATAGTCACAGACAACAAATACATAAATACACAGACACAAAATATTTAACAACTAAAGCTGTCTGTTTGAAGAGTTTAAAAATATTAATTAAGTTAAAAAACAGAATTAAATACCACTCGCTTAAAAGGTGAAGGAAAACATAGTGAGGAAACACGCATACCTAAGAGATTTCTCGACAATGTGTGAAGTCTGACACCCCCGCACCAGGCCAGCGTGGTGGACTATAGTCTAATCCCACTCAATCAGAGAGGAGACCTGTGCCCAGCTGTAGGACAGTATATGGATTGATGATGATGTGTGAAGAGTTATTCTACATTTAAATCAACACGGTATAAAATATATCTATATATAATAGTGGCTTTCTTACAAATGCTTTCTTTTTTGTCAGAAAACTTTTATTTATACCATACCGTTTACCGTTTTTTATATTTAGGTTCCATATAACAGGGGGCAACCCATTAACTGGGCACAAAAAACCCTATTCACATACTACTCTAACCACATAGTTACAAACAAGTCGCAAAGGCTACTGAGAATTTAGTAGAAAACACCTACAAAATAGATTGTGTGTTAGTAAGTAGTTTTTTTTTTATTGCGAGGAGGAAAACTTCAAAAGGCTGCAAGCCTGCTGGTGTCTGGGATTTTTACCGCACTAAAACCCCCCGGTGGCCGTCTTCAGTACAATATTGGAGGGCTCCGGGAACTAAGTATTCTTCCGAAACCCTCCAGTATCATGCTTATCAAGGCCAGGGAACACTGCACATTCTATGAAGCAAACCCAAGACCTCAAGCGTGGCTCTCGCGCACATAGGACGACGACGCAGTTTCAAGTGAAAGCTTTATGCGTATAAAAATACATACCAAACTACCCACACAGCGGCCTCTATCTACTGCAGAGCTTATCTCTGCCGTATAAATCCACCAGCGATCTTTATCGCCGTTTCGTTTTTATCGTTATTATTTATGTTGATAGCATTAATTTTAGTGTCGTGAGGGAGAGAGAGGCCAGTAGTGTTTTAATGCCAAAACATTGCCTTATTGATCTTTGCGCGCCTGGTGAATTATGTTTTAGATTACTCTGATAGAACCAAGCAGTCTATCCTCAGGGTATCGGGTATTACCCAAAAATTGGGATCCGGAGGTCTGATGGCAGTCGCTTCGTGTAAAATACTGATATTCAGCCGCATCTGGTTAGATTGGAATACGACCCCAATATAGTTGGGAAAAGGCTCCAAGAAAGAAGATTACTCTAATAGAAACATACACACCATGATGCCTGTAGTCTCCGAAAGGTTAGGTAGAGGTGTACTAAGGTACCAATCACGCGGTATGTTTAAGTCCAATGTAATTAATACGAGACGAGCCTTATCGCTTTTTGTCCGAAACTATGGGTATTAGCCAATCGATATAATACTTTACTTTATCGTAAATATATAAGTAATACCCGGACAAACAAACACTTATGTTTATCACATAAATATTTGTGTCCTGCGGGAATCGAACCCACGACCCCATTATCAGCAGTCCGACACTTGAACCACTAGACCGCAGACGTCGTCCGTTAACCTTGAACTTTAAATTGTTTGGTGTTATTGTTTCATTCCTTGAGACAATTCTACAGTAGTGTTATAGACGTTAAAATCAACAGTGCCTAAAAATTTTCAATATGTATAAGTTTTTTTTATAGCACTAAGGTGTCAAACCAGCATACGGCCCACCTGATGGTAAGCGGTTACCGTAGCCTATATAGATGCTTGTAATACCAGGGTTATCACTTGCGCGTTGCCGACCCTGTAAAACTAAAGTGGAATGGTTGGGTTGGCAGTATAAGGGTCAAAGTCCCCCCGACTTTTACTCTTATACGGCTAAACCATTCGTTTCGTACTGCCAACACAAAGTTTCCTCGCGGAGCACTAGCAATCCTGCTCACCGTAAGGAACACAACACAGCTCAAAGCAGTGTGTGCACCTATGTATTTATTATAGTAACTTTGTTTACAAACCAAGGAACTTTCTACTAAGCTTGAGATAGCAAAAGGCTCCTATCGGGTAGTCATAACAAATTTTAGCGATGATCAATAACAGCTCGCCTTGGTCGCCTATCTGTTTGTCAGCGCCTTGCCCATAAAACTACGCTATCTTCGCCTGATATCGGGCTATAAGCAGTATAAATAGTTTTTATCTTTTTCTAGAAAGCTACTGGAGAGGTTTTATGCAGGCTTTTAAGTAATGCATTTTGAAATTTTAGGTTGCAACAGTATTTTATCTGTGGTGCAAATTGGTAATGTTATTCTTTGCGTGCTAGACAAAGTGATTAAATACAAATTAAAAAAGAAAGAAAATAATTGATTTCTGATATTATACGCCATGGACGCTGTAAAGGGTCCGAAACGTCGGGTTTAATAATATCAATATAACGCGATAAAATCCGTAAAAAGTAGTTTTATTTCAAAGAAAGAAAATAATTTCGTTAAGTTAGGTATACCTTTAAGTGCTATGAAATTTAAAAAAAAACCATGCATAAATACATACCATCAAGCCTATATCCCTGAAGGGAAAAGCGTACTAATAGATTTTGTACCCACAACCCTCGCGGTGTCACTCACCTTTTCTCTTTGTGCTCCTTTTTTTCCTGGTTGCCAGTGCTCCGCGAGGAAATTTGTTAGCAGTGGGGGAACTTTGACTATTATACTGCCAACCTAACCAACCAACTGCTTTTTCATTTTAAAGGATCGGCAACGCGCAAGTGATACCTCTGGTGTTGCAAGTATCTATTGGCTGCGGTAACCGCTTACCATCAGGGAGCCGCACGCGTGTTTGCCTCCTTAGATACTGGTATAAAAATAAATATTAATAAAACAATAAAGAAAAAACAGAAGATAGTACAGTTATTCACAGTTGAGCTGAAAGGGATCAGGGATTATCAGCATAATTATGCCAGATTGTCTGACGCTGGTTTTTAACCAGTCCCGGAATATCCATTCCCAGACGCAAAGCCAGATCGGAATCAGAGTAAAAATTAATAATTATGTCTATTAATAATAAAACAGATAAGTAAATAACAGAAAAGAATAAAGAATATTATTTGCTTATATTGGTACTCCTTAAATACCTAATGTAATACCAACCGTCGTCGTTCAAAGATGATACAACTGCAAATAGATTTTGACGATGTTTTCCTTAACATTAAGATAATTTTGTAGTATTTATTTAGGTACACAATCATTATTTATATATTGTTGTATTCTATAACACATGTGTTGGATTTATAGGCTTTTATAAACCAGTCAACCGATAATTACTTGAATAATTACGCGATTCGTTGGATGAATAATGATTGTTCGCCTTTTTTGTGCACAACTTCTTAGTAGATTAAAGACCAAAACAGACTGATCTCACATACGCTACGTATATGTATAACGCATACGTATGTATATAAATGATATTTATTTATTTATATATACTTTATTGTACACCGTTAAAAATACATTATATGAGAACATAACTTAATTATTTCTGTAAAATTTTCAACTAAAGACTCTTGCACAAGTCAAAATTTAATTAATACGCCGGCATTTCCTACCTCGACCACCTCTGAGAAGAAATGCCGAAATAAACTAAGAGAATCATGGTATTTGTTAAAGTCCAGACAGTAACAGTATTCATGCTTATAAAAATACAATTATCTAATGTATTTTACACTGGAGGCAAATCTAAACTAGCCTTTTAAGGAAACAGCCATAGGAGCTTCGAGTTGACCAGTCCTAACCGACTGCACGTACACATTAGTCATCGTGTTGCTCAACCAATTATTTAGGGAGCTCATATTAGGGAGCATTATTATATATTATATAATGGACGTTTTTTTATTATTCTACTAAGGTGGCAAACAAGCATACAGCCCACCTGATGGTAAGCGGTTACCTTAGCCTATAGACGCTTGCAACACCAGGAGTATCACTTGCGCGTTGCCGACCCTGTATTGAAAGAGGAATAGTTGTGTTGGCAGTATATGGGTCAAAGTCACTGCCAACACAACGTTTCCTCGTGGAGCACTGGCAACCTTGCTCACCGTAAGAAACACAACACAGCTCGAAGCAGTGTTACTTTACTTCGATTTTCTGCAAGGCGTAGGTACTTCCCCAGTCGGGTAGGTCCAATTTGAGTAGAATTAATAATAATAATCATAATAAGGCAATCCAGAGCGTGTGTTTGTATGCGTCCATTTCCTTACTTAATATTATAAATGTGAAAGTAACTCTGTCTGTCTGTTGGCTACGCAATCACGCCTAAACTACTGAACTGATTTAAATGTACAGAGATAGTCTAGAGCCTGAGAAAGGACGTAGGCTTTTTAATGCGATAAAAGGGCTGTAAGGGGTTGAAATAGGGGAAGAAACTTCATATGGAAATTACGTTAATTTTAAAGCTAGAAGCTTGAAACTTACTTTTTAGGCTTTTGATTAGATATAAATACGTAAAGTTTGTTAAAAAAACCCTAAATTGCAAAAAAAAAATTTAATGCTGCCGAAAGTCACTATTCCACGCGGATCAAGTCGCGGGCACAGCTGCTAGTTTTCATATAAAAACTAGAATTCAGATGTCTTTACGTTGCATGCATTGCAATCGTTGCGTGGGTGGGTTCAGTTTGTTTCTACCTTAATGCCGACACGAACAAGTGTGTAGTTTACGCGTGTATTTAAAGTAAATAAAATAACTAAAGTACAAAAGCCACTATCGGGGTTTCCTGTTGGTTGAGTCTGGTGCAAGATACGGCCGATTGTATCGGTTTGCTAATTAGGATTATCGTAGACCAATTATTTATAAGTGTAGCTTATCGTTCAGCCATTGTTGTAAGTTTGTGCTGCGTTACACACGGCTGTAGCGGTTAGGCAGCATGTGTGGTGATATAGGAATGTCTATTTTAAATTAACAAACTTACAATTTGTCATTACACCCTTGTGCTGGGATTTTATGCGTCTGTATACAGAGAGAGGTCAACTATCTCAGGGTTTATTCAACTAATTGAGATAAAAATGTACCTCAGTATTTAAATGGGAGCATATGTATTCCAACACTAAACACATAATTAAAATCTATTCAGTGGTTTCTGCGCCAACCTTTTACAAACGGATAGTAATCCAAAAATAACACTTTCGGATCCCGGATCGTAAATACTCTAACATACTTGTTTTTTTTTTATATCTTTAAAGTGCACATATTCTTTACGATTTTATAATAGTAAAGAAGTATAGTTAAAAAAGTAGACTTTGTACGTTTAACTGCACATTTAAAATAATTCAGGTCAATTGTTATGTAAAACTCTTTTGTAAGTTTTTAAATAAACAAGCACGTATTATTTACATATACACTGCAGTAGGTAATCACTGTCCTTAAAACTGAACTCACATAGCAACTAATTTAATTGTAACACGCAACAAGTAAGCAGATCCGAAAAAAACGTGTTTCATTTAATTGTAACGAAACAGAAACGATTTGATATTGCCTAAAATACTTTATTAATATTTATCCGCCAATTTGTTTGGTATGTAGACTGGCTGGTTGGTATCTTTTTTATGATTTGTGGAGATGTCAATTCCTAATTATGGTTTGCAAGTTACGAAAAATAAAATTTAATAGAAACCCGCCAAAGCGCGCGCTTTTTCAAAGATTCTATTTTTAAATTATCAAAATCACAGAGGTTTGTTATTATAATTTAAACAAAATAGTATTTATTTGGTCAAATTTTATTCGAAATTCTAAATTTGCATTCCTTTGCTTTGTCAAAATTCAATATTTTGTCTGTATTAAAATTAATAATAGATTTTCATACAACTTTACGAACCTAGGGCTGTAAAGAGCTACTTTCTGCCCCGGTATTAGTGTAGTAATGTGTCACTTTGCGAGTAAGTGAAGCAAAAAAAATATGTACATAGGTACCTATCCATCCCAATCTACCGTGTGTCCCAAAAGATACATCAACAACATATTAAATACTTGTGATACTTACCTATTAATGTAAGTATGTAATATGCTGCTGTTTTTCCTTGACATACAATGGTAAATAATAATAAATTACTTGTGTTCTAGATAATTTCTATCCGGCTGATAAAAAAAGTGAATTAAGCGAAACCTTTTTTAAGGGTTGTCGATAAAAACGAGATAGGTACTTGTAAATGGAATTGTATCCAAGAACAGCTGATTAGTCTTGTTAGCTCTGTAGGTAGTATGTGGTTAATGGAGATTAATTAGGTACCTACTCGTATTAAGCTTGTGAGTGAGGGTCTGGTGGCTAAGTAACAAAGAAGCTGATGAACCGGTTAAGCTATGCTAGTCGCGGTCAGTCTGTGGATGGGTGACCACACTGAGACCCCTCCAGACACAATTTTTATTGCATTATTAAACTATTAGATACCGCTCTAAATTATCTATGGATTTTTATAAGCTTAAAAATATCTTACAAATAACCTTACATGGGCATTTTGCATATTACATAATAAAATTATGCTGCGTCCCAAGATACAGATTTTATTTTATATAAATTCGGAAAACTTACAGCTAGTACAATAATTTATAACACTCGTTAAATATAATATTGAAGGCCATTTACAAGTATTCACATGTAAACATTCAATTAAAATTTGAAGTGTGCTCAAACTTATAGAATTTAGAGTTAGTTCTGTGTAAAGAAACTTTTTAATAAACAATAAACTTTCTTATTATTATTTTTATAACACTTAGGTGTCAAACAAGCGGCCCACCTGATGGTAAACGGTTACTGTAGCCTATAGATGCTTGTAACACCAGGAGTATCACTTGCGCGTTGCCGACCCTATAAAACGTAAGTGGAATAGTTGGGTTGGCAGTATAAGGGTTAGTCCCCAACACAACGTTTCCTCGCGGAACACAAAGATTATTATACATAATAATAAAACAAACAGGAAGTAAATTGTAACCTTCCAATGCTGCGGCACATATTTTCCGTTTTAAAACTACGTAATCTCCTAATCACCAGTTAAACCTATAACAATGTAAAAATACATTAAATCCGTATTTCCTCGCCCATCAATTGTCCAGAGCAACGCTTGCACTGAATATATGGCCCATAAAAATGTTAATACTGTAATGCAACTGCACAATTTTCTTGTATGTAATTTGCCATTTTGGGCACTAAAATACGCTATAGGTTGTATGGTGTAAAGCTTAAGCGGATAGCGGGGTAATGATTATTACTAGTTACTTAATGATAATTCAATTCAACTCAATTCAATTCAAATAATTTATATATAATATTTTTATCTTACTTTTTAACTTTTGTAACCAGCTATCCTTCACACTGCGGGCTTTGAATAATGATTGTAGAGATTGTGATTAATTCAAGAACGCAGTGCAGTACATCTTTTGATTGCGACATCCTGGCGACGAAACGGATGAGTCATCTCGGCAACGGATATCCGAAGCCAGAAGATTACAGGTTCCTTCCTCTTTGTAGGCTAGCCGCCTTCATGAACCACGTCTTTGAAGAGTAAGAAATGTACCACGCTGGAGACATCACATTTTGTCGAAGTGTTACTGGCTATGCCAGATTGCCAGCCCCCATAGTAAGATAAGATAACATCTTTCACAGACTTCACTTATATACCTTCTTCTTTATCTTCTTTTATATCTGTTTATATTCTTCTTTATCTTTAATCCTTCGCTAAAATTGGTTCAACCAATGACAGTAAAGTTATAGGTACTTTAGAACATAGTAGCTAGATCCGGTTAATATTTTGATGGAAGGTTCACATTTGTAAACCTCGACTTCAATCGATTTTGATTGAAGTTGATTTCAGTGGTGCTTTCGGTATCGTAGAGGTCATTTCTGAACTTAGCGAATATTAGACATTGAAATAAAACTCACAAACGCGGCTGCCACACTTGAGGTCCCGAGCTCGATACCCAGGTCGAGCAAAGTATTATTGGGTTTTTCTATGAAACTCAGTAGTAGGACTTATGACCAGTTAATGACAATGGGCTCACCCCTTATTATATGGAACCTAAACACACTGACAAACTGTGGGTGCACATTAGTATGCCTATCCTTTTAGGGATATAAGCGTGACGGTATGTTATGTTACGTCATTCAATAAAAAAGAAGCCGAATCCGGTAATCTCTCGCTTCAGCCTATAACTTAAACGTAATTGTTAACGTTGATTCGATAGCAGTGTTCTTGAAAACTGCTATGTAAATGTGACATGTAAAGTAAGGCATTAGTCGAGTGTGGCCCACGATACGATCACGATACGACATAAAAATATTACTCTAATGTTCATGCTAATGTTACCAACTTTAAAAAGTTTTCAGACTAACTCTGGGAATTATACTTAAGTGTAGACTCTATAAAGAATGATCTACGTTTCCAATTCTACGTTTTTAATGGTTTATTTGAATAAAATTTTATTTAAATCTGGTACAACTGCCTCATTAGTCTAGTGGCTGTAGGGCTAGCGTGTTGGGTTCGATTTCTAGGTCTGAATTGACAATAGACTTGCCCCCTATTATATAGGATAATCATACCGACGTTTTGTGTTGATATTTTGGCTGATTATCAGTTGCTAAACATACCTCTGCCTTTCTAAACCTTCGGAGACAAAACCGTTATGTATATTATATTTTAATTTTCTTAAAATATGTTCTCTTGCTGGGATACCGATTCTTCTAAGGCCAGGATGAGATTTGAGTGAATTGAATCTCATCTTCGTCCTCGCCTTTGCCTTGGCCCAACTATGTTGGAGTCGGCTGTCAGCCTAACCAGATGCGGCTGAATATCAGTACTTTACAAGAAGCGATTGCCATCAGACCTCCAAAATTCAATTATTATTCAATTTAA
The DNA here is from genome assembly GCA_964056405.1 of Acronicta alni. Classification (NCBI taxonomy): domain Eukaryota; kingdom Metazoa; phylum Arthropoda; class Insecta; order Lepidoptera; family Noctuidae; genus Acronicta; species Acronicta alni. The sequence goes on along the minus strand of OZ043916.1, from coordinate 2,483,769 downwards.
TTCAATACCGATATCTTAAAGAAAGACGGGTTGTTAGGCTTTTTGGGTTTCTGATTACTATTAATGATTGTCATGCGTGTTCGTACAACAACCGGGACCGACGACTTTACGTGCTTTCCGAGGCACTGAGTGGTCTTGATGTGTTAACAATGATCACCCATTCACAGAATTACCGCGACAAACGCAACTTGACCTTGCAAATTTGTTGCAAGCATAGTTATTAGTTAGCTACGAGCAATCAAATTAGTATGTAGATTGATTATGTAGTTAATCAATACACGTAATTAATCATTAGATTTATTGGAAAAAGTACCTACTTTAGAGTGGGCGACCTAGCTAACCGGTTACATGTTACAAAATAAAGTTAAAATAAATATTAAGTTAACACTTAATAAGAAATTAAACTAATGTGATGTTTGAAATAGATAACGCATTAATTTTATTAATTATTGTCAGTATAATATTGGTAACCAGCTGTGATAGCCTAGTGATGTAACCATTGGATTGCCAATTCAAAGGTATCGAGGTCGAATTCAAGGGACCTCTGATTTTTCAAAAGAATTATCACTCGATTAAACGGTGAAAGAAAACATCGTGAGGAAAACTGCATGCCTTTGATATGTGTTGTCTGCCAACCAACACTAGGCCACCGAGGTGGGCTATAGCCTATTCCCTCTCCATCTGAGAGGAGACTCGTGCCCAGCAGTGGGACAGTATATGAGTTGATGATGATGATAATTTTGGTACAAAAAATCCTGACTGAAAATCTCTCAAAAAGCTACGAGCCGTTTTCAAATGATGATTTTACATAGGTACATGCGGCAATTGATTTTTATTTATGTAGATTAAGTAACACTAGTTTTCTTTTATAATTAAGATCATAATTGACTTGATTTTGTCAGATGTACACACTTTTATAATACTTATACCAAAGTGAAACAACACAAATAAATTATATAATAAAAAATCGACAAGTTTACGATAATCGTCGGATGTAAATAGTGAACAGTATACTATCGGTCTGAGGGTTAACGCGGCGGCATCGAGGGGTTGCTTGCCAAAATGCGCCAATGTATGACCCCCATTTACTGGTGCCAAAAAAAGTTGCGAAAAACTTACATGTTGTTTTACGTTTAATGATAATTATGAATGGGGGATATTTGTGGGATGTACAGTTTTGTACAACGAATTACCTCATCTTAAGGGCAAAGTAGTCATCAAATTATTGTCTTAATTAATTTATTTATTTATAGCTTCTGCCCGTGACTTCCCGCATCGTTGTAATTTGGCTAATTAACTCAAAATCGTTATAAATTATAGCCTATATGTTATTCTGATGTATAAACAATAATACTGTACAGTTTCATCAAAATCCTTTTAGTAGATTTAGCGTGAAAGAGTAATAAACATGCATTCATCCTCACAAACTTTCACAGTTCTAATATTAGTAGGATTGGAAGCCCAACAGCATTAAAAATTGGAGTAATTTCAATAAACATTATGCAACATATAGCCAATTATAGGTCCTCGCCGATAGGCATTTATTTGTAATATAATAACGATTTAATTTATAAATTATATAATATAATACACTTATGTATGAAAGTGAAAGTTGGGTATGGCAGAAGAAACATGAAAGTAGAATAAATACTGTAGAAATGCGTTCTTTGCGAAGTATGTGCGGTGTAACTCGGAATGACAGATTGAGAAATAGTGTGATAAGAGAACGTTGCGGCTTAAAAGACGATGTAGTGACGAGGATTGAGAAGAATATGCTGAGATGGTTTGGGCACGTCGAGAGAATGGATAAGAGGCGACTAACAGGATTTATACGGCGAATGTCAGTGGAACCGCCGAGAGGAGACGCCCTAGAAAAACTTACGCCGATCTTATTGGTGAGGTTCTTCAAAAAGGTCAGGTGCGTAGTACTCGCAACCGGCGTGTATGTATGACAAGACGTATGAATGTTGTCGAAGCAAAAGAAGTATGCAAGAATCGTAGCAAGTGGCTTTCTTTAGTTTCTGCCTACCCCCATGGGAAAAAGGCGTGAGTGTATGTATGTATGTATGTAATAATTAAGGATGAGTTCTTGAGTGAAGACCGCGTCTAGGCAAACGTAGTTTGGGACGTCCGCCGGCCAGGTGGAGTGACGACTTGCGGGAAGCAAATCGCCGATCGAAAGCAGCGACTGGATGAAAAGAGCTAAAGATCGGGCTATGTGGCGGCCACTAAAAGAGGCCTTTATCCAACAGTGGAAGAATACGTGCTGATGAAGGTCAAGGACAAAGTAGCTCTTACTTAACCTAACCTACCTTACCTCGTCATATCATTTAACATGAATGGATTCTTAATCTTAGACTAATTTCTTTATACAGGTCAGATTTGGTTTACTTTTATTTGTTAATGGTAGTCACTTTGTGTAAAATACTGACAACATTTTCTCCAATAACTTAGGAAGTTAGGAAACTTAGGAAGTTATCGACTTCAAAGCAGTTTTTTGACGTCCGATGGTGTCCATAGCTTTGGAAATCTAGGGTCCAGTATTAGATTTAAAAATATATATATATTAATAATAACCGGTTCTTTCTTTTATTTAGTTTTAAAATATTTTTCTTATTATACGATTGTTCACAGAATATATTTATATAAGTGGCAATACGTAAATTAAAAAACAAAATAAACTAAGATGCATTCACAAAAAAGTGACAGTGAAACTCTACTAAGTTTCGGATGAGCACTCAATAGTAAGGTCTGGTTTTATTTGATAAGATAATGATAATTATTTTATTTTCTGATAGTGTATCTGCAGGCGTTGGGTTTGGCGCCAACCTAATGTATTTGGGGTAGGTTCGATCGGCGAGCTTCGGCGGTCTTCGGGAATGATCGGGCACTCTCAGCTTCTCTGAAATAATTCCTTGATGCTCAGAAGATGTAGGCTCTTATTCTATAACTGATACGGTCTTCTTTTTTCTGTGGGTGCATCAGGTGATTTAGGTTCTAAATATGTTATAGTTTGCTTAATTTGACCTGTTTAGGCCTTCGGCAGTTATTGTATTTGTAGACATAAAAGGTCACACTGGGCTACTAACATAATCATAATATCTTGAAGCCATCTACGAGTAGTTCCTAAATTATCTCTTCCTTGTTTTTAAATTAGAGGATTTACTTACCTTGTTTTTTAAAGCCATGACCTCAAAAACAAACATTTATTTCATAACTTAAGCTGTTATTACCTAGATTACTATCGGCCACATATTTTGCTCATCCGAAATCTGCAATCTGACGTCATAAATCTAAGGCTATCTCCACACGAGCTTACAAATTTTAATTCACGAAAAAAGCTTGCAAGCACGTTCGTTGTAAGCGGGTCTGTCGTTGCAGACGATAACTTAAGTTAGATAAGAGATATTGAGATAGCAATCCTTAGATTATTGCAGCGTGCCCAGTTAATGGCAATAGGCTCGCCCCCTATTATGTGGGACCTAAAACATTTGGGGTTGAATATGGACAAAGAAAAAATGACCAATGTATTGAAATCCACGTTCTTCCCCTGGACACGTGGACAGCATTTAGGAGGCCGGGGGTAGAGATTGTGGGGGTTCAACGTGGACTAAAGAACATTCCGGCAAACTGTCGATGTAGGTACATCTCTGCGTAACCCTCCGTAGAGTGCAGGCGTGACATATTAGCCGTTGTCACCACATTCGGCGTGGGATGTTGTCTTAAATACTTTTAGAAAAAAATACCCCAGTGACCACTGTGTCCGTCCAGATATTCCTGAAGAGACTATAAACGGGTCTAAATTACAGGCTATGTTTCGGCTTCCTCGATATTACAGTGCATCGGCTATGTTTGCTCACGCTAGCGTACTCGTAGATGACTTCTATGCTATTGCTACCTATGCGTAAAAAAGTTGCGTCGGTGGTATGACGAGTACGGGAGAGCCCGAATATCAATAAATAATAAAAAATATACAATAGTATCATAAATATTTTTTATGATTTATTTATTATTTAATTGTTTTTTTAAACAATAAGAACTACCTAAATTCCATTTCAGACATCCAAAACATCCGGTATTTAAAGATTAACTATATCATAAAGATATCTTGGAAAATAACGAAATATAGGTTTAAATACTTTTTTACGACCGAAACGATATTTTATTTGATTTAGATGTGATGTTCTATACAAGTCTATAGACATATATTTAATGTGCAATCTTGATTTTATTACAATTAAATTGAATATTAATTAAGTACTATGACTTTTATTGACAGATCCTATATAAAATTTCATTGATAGTTTTATAAATTTTATTGATTATGTCGTAAATTTTATTACCCTAACAACTATGCTTAATTTGGTGGGATTTGTACATATTTTAGTGGTAATAATTAATTTAACCGGTTGTTTTGATGATAAACATAGGCATATTTAATGTTTATGATCGTCAATATTAATATCTACTTATCTAATATTTAACCAATAAACAGTTTTGTTCGGAAGTAATATATTTACTGTACGTATTTATTTATCAAAGGAAGACCAACAGCATAATTCTAACAATTAGCGCAAACAAAACAAAATTAGCTATCAGAAAGCCAATAATAGGTCTTCAATAATAAGAAATGGTTGATACACTGTGTTTTTTTTTTTGTCGTCTTAGAGCCGAAAGGATATTGTATATACTTCTACTCATCATGATGAACAATTTATTGTACGGGATCAACCATGAAGTGCAAAAAAAAAAACAGCTACGAGAACTTTTTCCTAAGAAACAGCTTTCTTTTTTTCAAAATTCCAGACTTTCAGTCCCATATCTAGTACAAATAATATTAAAATAATGGTTCCTTTTCAGCTGTAAGACGACAAAAAAAACACGGTGTATATAAAATATCCAGAACGTAATTTTTTCCATCAAATAGAAGATAATTATGAAAACTCTCGGACCTTGGGAAAACTTCTGAACTGAGTATCCGGCGGTACTGCATATACGAACGACTAAAACTGCAGTTGCCATAGTCACGGCCATGGAATCCGAGATATTCACTACGACCATGACTGGAGTATATCCTTACCTTTTGGGTAAACAGGCAGGCATAATGACACGTTTATCAAACCTATTCTTCAATTTCATCTTTGTCTATATTACGCTCAAAGATCGAAAACAGCTCACAACGCGTTGTGGTCAATTATATTAGTTGAGCTTCAAAATGCAAGGAATTATAAAAACTAAATAATAAAAAAATCCAACTTAGGTTAGGTTAGTTTTTTTTAAATAAATATAAAAACTCGATACCAGTTTAAATTAAAACAAAGTTAAGCTTCTACTTTCTAATATAATTGACCACAACGCGTTGAGCTGTTTTTTTGCTCAATGAGCGTTTTTGATTTTTGAGCGTAACATTACATTGACAGTGACTGCAGATTGGTACAGTCAACAAAAGAGATTGGTATACAGGTAGCGAACGAAATCTGCATCTTTACACAGATTGTGATTTAAATAATTACCCGTCAATGGATTTGATGTGTAGCAGCTGACAATACCTGCGTTTTGACACATATTGCGTGATACATTATTACACAATATTTAACAAAACATAGATGTTTAATTAGCTGCCTGTATACTTAACTCTTTTGTCGACCGTACATGAAAAGAGAAGAGAAAAAGGAAATGATAAATTATATTTATTTCTCTAAATACATAGATCTTTTACAGACACTTTTGTAAGTTACTTACTATTCAATCATAACAGTTAACTACATACATAGCAAACACATATACATACTCTCACACTCACATACAAACACATACACACACACACACACACATACACACAATCAATTAGACAAATAAGTATATAATAGTTATATTGTTGTACACGCTTCTTCGAATGACATTAAAATGCGAGCCTGACACACATAACACAAGTTCAATCTTAGCTTGGGTGTCAGAGTTTAATATCTGTGTAAATTGTAAATTGTTTGCCAATAAACTATTATTATTAGTTAATGTTTAGATTAACTTAACAGACTATAGGTATCTGAGAATAAACACCAAAACAAACCCAGAGAATCATAGTCTCTTTTGAAGTACAGAGATAGAGTAATAGCAAATATGTGAGTATTACGAACAATACAGAGCAATGTCTGAAATGGTCTTTTGAAGAGAGAGCCATAGCGGCCTCGAGTAGACCAGTCCCAGCCGACGGCACGCATGCATCATTCATTATTGTAGCTCGACCATAATTTAGGGACCGCAAACAAAGACTTGCTCATGCAGCGCTAGAAAAAGTTCTCTTCCTCGCAGCAATGTCCTCGAAAGCCTCAAATGTGGAATTGCTGACGTCACGAATTGCATCATGCTATATGATGGATACGTCAGCAGGCTCTCACCTTGTGACTTCTTTTATTTCCGGAACTTAAGTTAAGCTTGAAGGTTTCACGATATACAAGCTCAGAAACGGCGGTGAATGCGTTCCTCGAAGCCATTGAAGAGGTCCCTATTGAAGACTAGATCCACGGTTTCACAAAATAGTTCCAACGAATGAAAAAATTAGTGAATAGTGAGGTAAATACTTCGAAAAACAATAATAATATATCATAAATATAATATCTGGTCTTATTTATCAAAACCCAGAAATTTTTAGTACGACCTAAGTATATAAAACCCGTAGAAGCAGAAGCTATTGCTATGATATAAATTGTCAGTGGCCTTCTTAGCTTCTTTATCTTTTTGTCAACATTCACAGCATTATTTTTATAGTATAATTTATACATAAAATTTTATAGAACCTTATATGTAGATAAACATTTAAAAAAAACTATAAAATTTTATGTTATGATGCTATAAAACATACTTATTATAAGTCGTAAAAAATAATAAAATAACACTTAATTTAAAACTAATAATCTAAAACCAATCATAAGAACTCAACCACGAAAGTTTGAATATACTGATAGATAAAAGTAATAGAAATTTAATAAAACTTTCGTTTGACGACATTATCTTTGGCGGAGAAGGGCGTAACGCAATATAACACAAAGTAATGCAATGGAAAAGGACAGAAGATAAATAATCCGAGACTACCAGCGCGAGCGCATCTACTAACAAGCCCAGATAAATCCAACCGCGCCGATTTGTATCGGTTACACTGACGGCTACACAAGTTGCTGTGTATTTGAAATGAGAACAAAAAGAGTGATCTATACAGAATTGTTTCGTTTGTAACACTAAACAGCACGTCGAATCGCCATTCGATCTGGCCGATTGTCGCCTTTATTTTCTTGTTTATTGTTTTATTTATAGTGGACAGGATTATTTGTACTGAAGAAAGTAAAGCAAACAAGATTATAACTTCGACCCAGAATCGATTAAGTTAATTGATTTTATGCGTGAAGTTACTTTGATTTGAACGTTTATAGTAAAGGTATCACACCACCAGTAACAGGTATCTGCACATAGCAAAAATAATACATTTCAGTCTCTTTGTATCTTAACATATACATTATCCCTTTACTTACGATATACTATAGTTACGTGCAAGTTTAAGCAAATGTAGATGTATTATATAATTTTGATAATTTCGATTGACTTCGCCAATACATTACATACACTTTTCAGAGATCACTTTTCTCAGAAAGCAGAATTGAATACACTCGATTCTTAACTTTTTCGAAATCAATGGTAACCTGATCTTAACAAAATACCTGACCTTATAACAAATGTGTTAAACGGTTTGGAAGTATAAACACTAGGAGGCATTGTTCTGGCGATAGCTATCTGTAACACAAAGGACTGACGCGTATCGTGGTAGCGGGGCCCACTTGACAAATGAGAACTGCTTCGGCCCACCCAACGAGAGACTTGTATTATGCGACACCTATTAAGCTATTCGGATGGTACTACTTGGAATTGATAGTGAGGTGTAGTTGTAAAGATGTTTTGAAAGATTCGAGTCTTGTTTTACATTTGAATGTAGAGATGATAGGAATCTTGGTTTGATTGAACAAGTGTCTAATAGAAATTAAAGATGTGAATCATGAAAATAACTATTTGAATTGAATTTAAAATAGAAAAGCACATGGGAGTTTAAAAAAATGCTTTAGTAGTGATTAGATTCTACTTAATCAATACTTAATCAATTGTGTGTATTGTAACTGATATAGATTTAATTCACAACAAATAACGATCATATATTTATAATCAAACATTCGCGGAGCTATTTTAAAAGAATTGCGCCACTCTTAAAAGATTGTAAAATTTTATGAGATTGTGGAGAGTCGTATTCATTAAAATAAATATTCCTATCACCATTTGACACATTGGCCTAGACAGATCTGGTCTACATTTTTGAATCAAAATTCTTGATTCTGGAGCCTTAGGCTCCAATCTTAATGTCTATTATTAGATCATTTTTACGGGTCCCAAGATGGGCCCTTGAAGCACACCAAGCGCTATTACGTGATATTGACATTTTTAGGAATCTTAGAAACTGATTGACAGAATTTAAACTGTTAGACACAGGAACTTGAGCTATAACGGATGGGAAAAAAATAAACAAAAAAAGTAGAAATTCTAACTGCAATTTACATCAGTGTCCAACGCTTATGTATGTTCCCTCTGTTGACTATCAGAAGCGGGGATCTTGTTTAAAGTAATAGTATCGTCGCTCGATAGTGTTCGGCCATTTTTCTTGTGCACAACAAAGGATGAAATCGACCGTGTGTTGTTCGTGCGACCGTGCCTTTAGTTATGAGCGATCGCGATGACAGAGATAGTTTTGTTTTAGTCTAAACAAAACTTGGAATTTGTTTATAAATCCAAAACTTTTGTAACTTTGTCGTATTATTTACTAAGAACAGCAGTAAAAGAAGCGTCTATGTAATATTAGGTACCTATATAGTTTGTATTTAATTTTAAAAAAGTTATATGATTAAAAACATAAGCCGTCTTAGCTACAACATCTCAAATATTCCTTCAATAGGATAACGTCTGTATTTTCTTTACCCAGTTGAACTTGTTGTATTTTTTGCTGAACATTTGAAGTTGCATCAACAATAAATGCTTGTAGCTCTTGACTTGATCCCATCGGTGTGGCCATAGTGGGCGACACGTCACCTCCGCCCTCCATCGGGTGTTTAATGATTCACTCGATCGCCCAGATTACTGCTTATTATACGAAATATGAACAAAGCAGATAAGATTAGCTGTTACGAAATGGATCGGATGACATTTGAGAGGGTTTTGGAATGCAAATGTACTGATCTTGCAGATAAGTATTTATCTGCGGTTAATTTTAGGATGGGTGATCGTAGTCAAAGTATCAACACTTTAATCCATCCAAAAATTAATCCTAGATAAATATTAACCTAAAGAACATATCTCTCATACTTTCTGAACATAATTATTATTTGCTTAAGTTTAGTAACGGCCTTAAAATGTGACTGACATTGTAAATTGTGACACTTATGTACTGACAAACTATGACGCCTGTATTATCCGAAGGGTTAGACAAAGATGTACCAGAGTTTACTCACGATTAGCTGGTATGTTTAGGTCCCATGTTGTAGGGGGCGAGCCTATTGCCATTAACCAGGCACAAATCCAAATACCAAGTTACTACTGAGAATTTTATAGAAAAATAAAAATGAATAATGTTAGCATCCGTTATTTATATATGACGGCCGTAGGGATGGCTGAGCCATAGTGACGTCATCATCTCAACTTGGTGGTACAGGATTCATGACGCAGGATTAAAATGAACACACAATGCCAAGTTAAATCAGTTACTTACTTTATTTTCACTTTGACAATGTAAAGTTACAATTATAGTTTGTTACAAATTAAGTACATACTTCACTTATTTTCTAAATGCTTAGAATAGTTCGATACAAGTTACTTATCACTTATTTCCTAAATCTAGACAAACTGACAGTTTCCAGGTGATCATATGGTTGCTCACACCATACTGGTTTCTTCCCATCACCTCCTACCCCACACGACGCTGCCCTCGCGCCGTCGTTTAGCCCAGTTTTGAAAATACAGTAAACCTTTGTATGTGTTTAACTATCGTTTATAATCTTTCGCCTCGACATAATTATTATATTTTTTTATTTGAATGTCTACTAATATTCGGGTTTTTTTGTGAGACATCTAAATGAGCAGTTTGCGGTTTAAAAAAAAATGATTTATTTGACTACCATCATCTGAACTGAATCACCGTACCATACATTGTATTGTACTTTTAAATGAGTTGTGATAATAATGCTTTTGTTTTAATTGCAATGGTTTTAACGCGGTTTTTATTAACATTATCACTTTATTTAAATAACAAAGAATAAAGCAAATAAGTTTATGACGTGGATATGATTGAAATGATGCTAGGTATTTCTGTTGTACCTATAGACTGTGTGATTAAAATTTACAAATATTAGCTTAAGGGTACATTTCACCAAGTTTGAGTATCCGCTATTCCCCGAATAAATTCAAAAATGAAAAAGAATTTGTATGAAATTAACTGCCGAGTAATTTTACCGGAAATTTACCCCAAGTTGATGAAATATACCTTAAGTGTAAAAAAACGTGTATCTCTAGTAAATGTTTTATGTCTAGACCACCGCTAATAATGTCTACCTCTACGCAGTAACTTTGACTCCTAAATGTCACTTACAGCAAAAAATATCTTGCAACACTTCCTGTCAATAGATATTAATCTAAGATAGGTACTACGGCTGTTTGACGGCGACGATATAGTGATTCAAGTGTCGGACTGCTGATCATGGGGTAGTGGGCTCGATTCCCACAGGACACAAATATTTGTGTGGTTAAAACATAAGTGTTTGCGTGGTTTTTAACCCCCGACGCAAAAACTACGGGGTGTTATAAGTTTGACGGGTCTGTCTGTCTGTGTTTGTGTGTGTCTGTTTGTAGCATCGTAGCTCCCGAACGGATGAACCGATTTTGATTGTATTTTTTTTGTTTGAAAGGTGAATTAGTCGGGAGTGTTCTTAACCCTTAATTTACCCGGTAGGTCCCTATCTTTGATGAAAATCGGTCCAAGATGGCCGCCGCCATAAATGGCGGATTACATATTTTTTCACAACTCCCTCAATATAGGTATCAAATGAAAGGGCTTGTAGAATACTTATGGTAAATTTCAAATCCAAGATAGCCGTGCTGTGTCAGGGGTTTTATTTATTTTTAATTAGTCGGTAGAAGTCCAACATACCCTGGACCTCCCCTGGTGGTAGAGGATCCATGAGGATTGTCCGATTTACTTAAAAAAAGGTGAGGTGTACTAATGTACCCACAGTTTGCCGGTATGTTTAGGTCCCATGTAATATGGGGTTAGCTTGTTGCCGTAAACCAATCCAAACTCAGAGCTGCTACTGAGAATTTCATAGAAAATCCCCAATAACACTAGTGCAATACCCAAATGGTATTGAACCCAGGATCTCAAGCGAGTAGCCACGCCAACGACCATTCGTCTCATGAGATAATTATAATTAAAGTGTTAATTTATATTTTTTAATACGATAGCGTCATGCATACTCCTAATTACAAAGCCTAATTAGGCTTTGATTTTAGGGTTAAGTTTAGGTCGGTTTATCTTCTATTTAAAATAAATTTTAGTGAAAAAAATCGAGCTTCAGTAGGAAAACGAGAGAGAGAGAGAAAGAGATAGATAGACAAGTTTTATCAAATATGACATTTTCGGTCCATAAAAAATGATCCCCCGTCTTTGGTTGTCACGCCGCTCAACGGAGCCGCTGTCATTATGATTATTTTATCAAAGTTTTATTAAAATGTACATACAGGTGTAGTTACCATAATAAAATAAAACTTGTCAAGGGCGACTCAGACTCGCACACCTAGGGTTCGGTACTTTCCTTGGATGTATAGAAATGAATCCCTTTTGTTTGATAATAACTTCTTGAAATTTCGAGCCCTATTTCGACCTGAAAAGAAATTAAAATATTTTATCATTTTCATTAAGGTTGATTAAGCAATATTTGAAACTAACTTAATTCCAAAGCGTTAACATTAGGAATTACTATAATTTAAATTCGATATTTGATTCATATTATTTCAAATAAGCTTTTACAAGCGTTAGGTATCTGATTGCACGGTTTGAAAAAGTTGGTCCTGAAGAAGAATCCAGCTATACCACGGAACTCCATGGACACTCTTTCAAAATAAATACCGCTGTGACTGACAGACACACAGCCAGAAGCCGTAGCATAAGGCTTCATTTTCGCCTTATTTGTTACGGAACCCCAACAAGTAACGTAACAAGGTGTATCTCAATGATATGGCATATCGTTCAAATGGATCTCGCTTCTCTAATTAAAGTTTATGCACCTTTTTTACAAAAGATTGTTATCTACATCGGTGCGGTCACGATATAGTATTAATTTTATTAAAGCAATGCTATTAATAACTGAGTTATCATTGTAAATATTATTGAGAACGTTGCTTGAGATATCTATAAAAGAGAAATAAGATAATCTGGTGCTGTCTTGTTAGGAAGGAAGTAAATGATGAGATGTCGACTGATACAGATGGATGAAAGACGGTGAAGGTGTGCTGTGTCCAACTCAAATACCTATATTGGACGATGATGATGAGGAAGTAGGTTATCCAAAACATATTATCACACGTCTATTCCGTCATACTCGAGCAGTGCTATTGTGTTTTTCAATGCAAGGTTTGAGAAGCTCTTAGGCTAAATATAATATTATAATTATAGGTATCTCCCTAGGATATGATTATGCACTGACTTACTTAAGACGTGATGCTGGTGGTGAAGTAGAGAGAAGCTGTTCTGTGGAATTCAACGACAGACGATTATACAACGTGCTATACGATCCAGCATAAATTGATCCCTGAATTGTACGAAAACCCTACACAATGCGATGTCCGCTTATATTGGAAATATAATAATATAGCCCCCGTTGTGTAGGCATAAAACGGGGATATTATCCCCCCTGTAGGTAGTACTATTAGTCGTTCTGTGGATGATATTAAAAATGTGGAATATAAGGCTGATATTCAGACATTAATATCAGCATTAACTTATGCTTCATATGTCACATTTCAATACAAATTTGATATACATTAATAATAATAAATAAATATTTGGGACATTTTACACAGCACCATCTAGTCCCAAACCAAACAGAGCTTGTACTATGGGTACTAGACAATGGAAGTTCTAGATTCGTCTCTGAATAGCCCAAGACTGTAAAGCTGTTTTAAATATCTTGGTGAGTCACTTCCAAGGTCTGAGAGCAGGGTTGTCACAGATTGAGTCCCGATACATGCAGTGTTCCAGGGAATCAACACGAGCGAATAACACTCGATCGGGACCAATTTCGCAAAAACTACACAACGCGATCCGTTGTTCAGATCGCTGATAGCAAAGTAGGGTTGGCAGATAAGTGGGGAAGTTTGTAACATTATTGTTTTTTTTTCTTCAGTCCGGAGAGGATATTGTGTGCTGTGCTTTGTTGGGCTATTCACTGGAAAGTGGTGAGGATTAGGTTAAATTGTATAGTTTACGTGTTTTCATATTTTAATGACGGGGTGATATTATATTAAAAAATACGTTACAAAATATTTGGATTTAGTTATCTTAGTTTTGAATAAAAATAAAATAGTAATTATTTTTTATTTAAAACTAGTTTTCCGCCCGCGGCTTCGCCCGCGTCGAGTTCGGTTATATCGCGTTTCCAAGAGAACTCTTCAAAAGTCCGAGATGAAAACTATCCTATGTTCTTTCTCAAGGTCAACTCCATCTCTGTACCAAATTTCATTAAAATCAGTTCAGTGATTTAGACGTGAAAGCGTAACAGACAGACAGACAGAGTTACTTTCGCAATTATAATATTAGTAGGGATAATATTCTCCTCAAATTGGTGGTTTAAGTTACCAAAATAATCTGTTAGAAATCATGAGTACCTACCTAACCAAAAAAATTTAACGTATTAATTTCTGACATGATTATTAAACGTTTTTCAGTTTGACATTATTAATCCCAACGTTTCTGACCCTTTACTGTGTCCATGATCACTTCAATTGATTATTTATTTCAGAAAGATCTAACATAACCTACATAGCATCTGATTCTGGCATCTGGAGCACGGTCCAAGCTACCGGTGGTCAGGGCCCCATGGAAAGAAACCTCGTGACAATATAGTCCAAGAGTACTGATTTTTGTATTAAGCCCTATTATAAATATTACTTATTTTAATCCAACCCAGCATGTTTTAGTGTCATATTGTTTCATTCCCAAATAAATTTTCTCACTTTTTTTTACCTATAAAAATTGTTGGTTGCTATCGGTACCAACGAAGCGTATCGTGCGATCTAATATTATTCTGGGAACGGCCTTAATAAGTCACTACAGAATGTTATCTGCACCATTTTATCGGCTCACAAGATAAGCATCTCTATCCAATTAGCCTCACAATGCAATATGGGCCGCCTCAGCACCGGTTATGATGGGCAGCGTGTGTGTTTTCAGTTTTATGCGCCTTTTAGGGTACTATAGACAAAGGTCTCTATAAAGGTTGAGCTACACAGTAGTAACGTGGCTCTAAATTTATGATGGTATGAGAATATACATCATGACGCCTGTACTTCCCAAAGGGTTGGCAGAGGCGCACCAATTTTACACCCACGGTTTGTTGTGTGTCCATGTTTAGGTATTTGTAATAGGGAGCAAAATGGGCACAAATCCAAACGATCTAAAGGTTTTCTGTAAGAGATCGCTTATAGCGATAAAACCGCCCATTGTACAGAGGCCAGCACATCAAGCTACCACAAACTGTCAAATTTCCCCAATTGAATATGAACCTTATTGTAAAAGTGTTAATGTTGAAAATCGATCAAATAAATTTGACATATTGTGGTAGCTTGATAATTGATAGAAATGAAATACGATATAGTTCATAAAAGAAATAATATATTGTTCAAAAATAATAACTAAACGTATATGACCGAATGTATTGTGAAATGGTTTTCTAACTGGATGCGAAAAGCCGAGGACAGAGTGATTGGGCGCATTAGGGGAGGTCTACGTCCAGTGGACTAATATAGGGTGATGATGATGATGATGATTGTGAAATGTGAGTGGAAATGTTACCATACACACGCGGCACTTGTTAGCTTAACGTAAATTTTGAGAACACACTTTTGAGATTGAGACGCATTGAAACCAGTCATAATGATAATCCTGACTCCTTGTAGCGATCTCTACAGTATTTTTGTTTTTTTTTTTTGTGATAGGTTTTATTCTCCTAATAGTATCTAGTTACACATTTTAATTTTATGATGCATAGAAAAAAATATTTACATCTAAGTATATATTTTTCTCAGTCAGTATTTATAGTATCTTTGGAAATAATCGACTTTAATAGCATATTAATTCTGACTGAGTGTGACAGATGTTAGGCTGAGAATGTGTCGTAATAAGTTATTCCACATTAATTGGTAATTAACTGATATGACTTGACTGTGAAGGCAAACAGCTGGTAATAGATTATATTTTTCTTACTAGATACTTTAGTGGTAAAGGGGCTCGTGGCTACGTTTTAACTACGCCGATCAATCGATCTTCAAGGTTAAGCTGCGCTAGCCGAAGTTAGTCTGGGGATGGGTGACTGATCTTAACATATCGAAACCCCTCCGTGCCTCAGAGAGTATGTCAAGCTGTCAAACCGGTATGATAATCATTAGTGGTAGTGAGAAGCCCAAAAAGCCTAACCACCAACCTATCCTCAGGAGATCAAATAAATTGGGTTGCGGAGGTCTGATGGCAGTCGCTTCGTGTAAAATACATGATATTCTGGTTGGTTTGACTGGAAGCCGAACGCAACATAGCTGAGAAAAGGCTCGGAGTACGATACTCTAGCGGTAATATAGGCCAAGCAAAACCAAATTATTTATTTTTTGGTTCTTCGCATAATATTATTGGAACGAAGTTCCTTATCGCGCGTTGTGAAAGGGGGCTAGACGGAAAAAATTCTTACGAAAAGTTGTCACGACACTTTTTTCGAAATTCAAATATTGTTGACAAGCATTCAAATATTATTGAGTGAATGACAATATTTGAATTTCGCGCGTTGTGAATTGTTGAGTGTATACAGGTTTTTTTATTTTTAATTATTAAATTTTAATGAAAGGAACTTCGTTCCATCCGGGTGTCCCTTGACACCTCTCAAGTTTTTTTATTGTCACACGCACGCTCTCACGCCGCCATACACACACACACGCACACTCAAATGCAGTTATTTATTACTTTATTCTATTATTGCTACTTACCCATTTAGGGTGATCAAACTGTTGGCATTACTGTAGAACCTAAAAAAATGGGTTCCTGCAATAGGCAGTGCAATACTAGCGTGGGGGCCAGGGATTTCTTATACTTAATTGTAAACCTAGATATGTCAATAAAGAATTTATTTATTGTAATACTTTTTTTATACCACTAAGGTGGCAAACAAGCATACGGGGCACCTGATGGTAAGTACGGTTACCATAGCCTAAAGACGCTTGCAACACCAGGGGTATCACTTGCGCGTTGCCGAGCCTATAAAACAAAAGAGAATTTAATTTACTCAAACGACACTTTGTTCTTTTCTATTATTATAATGCATGCCGTGGCAGCCTATAATTGAGGCTACACCACAATCATTGTACAAATTCACTGTATCCATTGCATGAGCTATTGGTGTTTGTTTTGTTGGTTGTCCTTAAATAAATAAATAAAAATAAAAGAGGAATTTCTCTTCCCAACTATTTCCTCTATCGTTTTATAGTAGTATAGGGGTCAAAGTCCCCCCACTGCCAACACAACGTTTCCTCTCGGAGCACTTTCTTATTTCACTTCGATTTTCTGCAAGGCGGAGGTACTTCCCCAGTCGGGCAGCTCCCAATTTGAGTGGAATTACTCCCAATATTAGGCCCTATCTCTCTTAACACGATGTAATAAGATGAAAAAATTAGGTATGCTAGACTACGTACTAAACTACGTATGCTAATTTGCCCGTGGGGCTGTTTTAGTCGACACGAGTCTGACATACCCTCTGATCTGGTACCGTCGTGCAACGGTTTGTTGAGCTCCCTAAATTATGATTGAGCTACACAATGAATGACTGATGCACACGTGCCGTCAGTTGGACTGGTCTACTCAAAGCCGCTATGGCTCTTTCTTCAAAAGGCCATTTCAGACTTTGCGCTACATTGTAAGACACATATTGTTATTATTCTATGTCTGGACTTTAAAAGAGACTATGATTCTCTGAGTTTGTTTCGTCGTTTCTTCTAAGAGGTCGTCAGGTAGGAAATGCTGGAGCCATCTAGCTTAAAAAATATGTAAAATATTGACTTGTAAAAGTGTCTTTAAAAGATCTGTTTTCAGAAATAAATATCATTTATTTAGTGTTAAAAAAGGGCCAACACATTGATCGATAACATTCGACGGTTTGTCCATACAAGAACACAAAGTATGGAAACGGTCCCATCGACGTGACGAACACGCGTTCGTTACGTCTATTACCATATCGTAATCTTAAGTATATTATTTTGAACTAGGTTACTATTTAAGTTCTTACCGTACACCATATTATAATTAATTATATTCAGTAATAAATTAATAAATAAAGGTCAAGTTCTGTTTAACATAACTGTCAAAATAGTCGTTTCGAATAATTCATTAAGCAGCAGTGATGCAACTATGCACTATATATAAAAATTTATCTCTATTTCCCTTGGTCATCGCATCACGCGTGAACGGATGGAACAATTTCACTAATTCTTATTTTGTTGTGTTAATTATTATCAGGAGAAAGTTCTTATGAAAGAAAAAAATTTAAAACATTGCGCAGGATATTAGAAAATTTAAAAAATTTAAGAACTAGATATTTTCATGCAAATTCACGCAGACGAAGTCGTGGGTAGAAGCTAGTTCTAAATAAATGTGGCATTATTAAAAACTTTATTACAAAGACAACCTTAAACTTAGATAAGGATCAAGATGAAACAAAAGTAAAACGTAAAACATCTGTTTGGAATCAGTGTTGTGAGATCAGATTACACTTCCAAGGTGTTTAGTCAATGTACAATCGAGGTACTTGGTTGACCAGTTTTTACCCTTATTACTAGGAGGATATGGTCGAAATGTGATTAATCGTCAACGTTCGTCACTGTACAAGTAGTTACGTGGAATTAAGTATTTTTGGAGTTTTGTGGCTTTAAAATGAGTTAATCTGATGTCTCGCACGATTGATAGAGTGGTTGGATCTGTTGGCTTTGGCGCTCCGTATCGTAGATGTTTTCTTAAAGGAAGTCAGCGCCCGCGTTTAGTGTACAAGGCCTGTGCAGGTGTTGCAGGAGACTATACATACGTATAAATTTTGACGACCTCTTTGGTCTAGCGGTTTGAGTGCCGGATCATAAGGTCGTGGGTTCGATTCCCACAGGACACAAATATTAATGTGACGAACATAAAGTGTTTGTGTTTGTCTTGGTGTTTCTTAATAAGTATTTATTTACAAAAAATAAGTATATAAGTATTATATCCATTGTCTAGTACCCATAGTACAAGCTCTGCTTAGTTTGGGACTAGATGGTGCTGTGTGAAATGTCCCAAAATATTTATTTATTTATGTATTTAACGGGCACAAAGTATACCTACTTAAAATAAGTATCTCGGGTCACACAAATAATTGTGTTGGATACGAATAGTACCCACGAAACCCGCACAACGGTAGCAGGCGACGGTAGAGGCGACTAAGTACTTTAACGTGCACTCATTTTATTCCCCACTGCATTCTGTAACACCTATGTATCACTCATGATCGCAATAAATATTTGAATTTGAATTAACAAATCGACCTATCCGAAGAATTAAGTTACATTTATGACTTTGTCACCGATTCCGGTTTGGGCCAATTATTTTAAGAATAAAATCGATTTTTTTCGAAGAATAGAATCGCAGTTATGTTTATTTATTTTATTATATCTATTGTAAGGACGACTTACAGACAAATAATAAAAGTAATTAAAAAAATACTAATAGTACTGTGCCAATTACAAATCTTCACCAATAAATTATTTAAGTAGGTAAGAATACGAGAGCTACTAGGTATTAATAGATAATTTTGAATGAGACTTACATGCTAAAGATAATGTTGAGTATCGTAAGAACCTAAATAATAAAGAAATTATTGGCTAGAAGTTTTTTAATTGATGTAGTGCTTGAAAAAAACAGGTCAATCTGAAACGGAAGTTGATTACAAGAATTACACACACGCGAGATAAAAGTGTTGGCTCTATAGTTTGTCCTAGCAGATGGGATATCTAGGAATGGACGCTTATTGTAAGTTATGTTATATCTTAAAAGAGAAGTGAAGACCATGTGAACAGGAAGGTGCTGAGCATGAATTTAGATGGATACAAGGGAAGAGGGAGACCAAAGAAGAGACGGATGGACTGTGTGCGAGATGATATGGCTACAAAGGAAGTGAATAATGAGATGACGGCTAAAAGAGATGTATGGAAGCAAAAGACAGAGCAAGGAATGGCTTTCATGGCGCGGTTTAAAAAAAGAATCAAAGCAGATCGCCTTATTCTACAACAGCCTGTACAGTTAACAAAAGAGATTGGTATACAGCGAACGAAATCTGCATCTTTGCACAGATTGTGATTTAAATAATTACCCGTCAAAGGGTTTGATGTGTAGCAGCTTACAATACCTGCGTTTTGACACATATTGCGTGATACATAATTACACAATCTTTAACAAAACACAGATGTTTAATTGTATACTGAACTCTTTTGTCGACCGTAAGAGTCACATTTTTTTTACTCTTTACGTGAAGTGAAAAGAGGTTTTTACTGATTTAAAAACCTCTTTTGTTTTCCACTGTGACTTCTTTGTAGCCAGTTAATCATCACACCTTATAGAGGGAACTTGCAGGCGTGGTGACCCCGGCGGTAATTTGATCGGCCGATTATCAGCACCATCTCTCCATCACATACACGCTGTAGCGACTGCAAAAAAAAAATATTACTTTTGATAACCATTTTTTTGCGATTTATTGGCTTCTAATTCGGGTTCCGGGTCTTGAGTTTAGTTCCCGATCTGCTTACTGTATATTTTGAAGTTTATGTATCATCAGATCAGTATCCTCCGAGCCTTTTCGGTCGGCTTCCAGTCTAAACAGATGCGGCTGAACATCAGCATTTTACACGAAGTGACTGCAATCAGACTTCGTTATTATACACTAGCGGCCCGTCCCGGCTTCGCACGGATGGACATAAGATTCCCTTATCTTTTCTAGCAATAAATGTAGCCTATGTTACTCTGGGTGAATGTAGCTTACCAATGGTGAAAGAATTTTTGAAATCGGCATAGTAGTTTTTGAGTTTATTCATTACAAACATACACACAAAAATACAAATCTTTCCTCTTTATAATAGTAGTGTAGATTGCAAATTGTACGCTCCACAATTGCGCTGAAACGGCGCTGGTACAGGATAATGCCAGACGGAATGCCTGGCGCTGGTTTTCAACCAGACCCTGGTGGCTCACCGATGGTAACCCAGTTCAAAAAACCAAAAAGGATAATACCTAAATAAAAAAAATGTTGTTAAATATATTTTTCTCTTGTAACAGCTCGTGAGTACTATAATATAGTTATAAAATATAATTAAAATTAACTAATACAAAAAACGAAGCCACTCTTTTGCTGACGTTACATCCAGCACCTGTTGGGGTCGCGGGTGAGGGGGGAGGCAGATGGTACTGATAACGTATCGATTGACCGCCTATCGTTCCATCGATGAAACGAAACGCATCAAATTTGATACGTTTCGTTACCTGTATTTGTTTGGTTGTATTTGTTATTTTGGGCTTTGTGGTCGAACCATATTGACAGCAACTCGTATAGAGGTAGGCAGAAATGCAAGTTGTCAGCAAGCAGGGAAAACTCTAATCCTAATAATATTATAATTCAAATTCATTTATTTCATGTACAGAGGCCAGCACATTAAGCTACCCAAATCTGTCAAATTTCTTTGATAGATTTTCAACTTTAATACAAAGTGATAAGGCTTATTTTTAATTGGGAAAATTTGACAGTTTTGGATAGCTTGACCTGCTTAGCATCTGTACATCGGTTCTAAAAGAAGTCGCGGCAGAAGTTAGTATTTAATAGTATTACGTCTGAAAAGAAAATATACTATGATTCTCTGGGTTTGTTTGTGCGTTTCTTCTCAAGGGTTTCAGGTAGATAATGGCGGCGCCAACTCAAAAGTTTTATCACTAAAATATAACACCTGTTTCATTATCAACAAGTATTTGTGCTGGACTTAGGCTTGTTTTAGTGAATACCACTGAGCCCGAGCTTCAGCTATTTTCATCCAATCGCTGCCAGTTGCCTTCTGCAAGTCGTCACTCCACCTGGTTGAAGGGCGACCCACACATCACTTGTCTAGACGCAGTTTCCATACAAGAACTCGTTTGTTCCAACGGTTGTTAGTTCTCCGAGAGAATAGACGGCCCGTTGCCACTTCAGCGTACTAAACCTTTGAGCTATAACGGTTTCACTATGATCCTCTGACGGGTAGTCCAACCCGTTTCAGTATCCATAATTGTTTCCAGCCTAAAAATCATTAGGTTTCTTTATTTTTAATTCAATTGACGGCATCATGGCAACATATAATTTTAATTTATCTGTGACTATAATTTTTAAACAATAAAAACTACATTGAAAGTTCAAATTGTAGACAACAAGGCAACAATTAAAAGTCATTATGTAAATTTAATTTTACACAATTGTAACTGGTATTCAAATGATACGGAGATAAAAATTATGGATACGGTAGCTCACTTTGATAATCATCTAGATGGATGGAACAAACTCGGGAATAAATTTTAGAATACATACGCAATTACTTTGCAAGTGTGCATGCTTGCAAAGATAGCAGAGCAGTGGCTGGGGCTCCATTCGACTCAATTTCTACCGGCTTGTCAAAGTCAAATGTCAATTAGGCTATTACAAGGTATACTTTCACAATGTCAAACTACGTAGTTGCGCGGTTCCAATAAGTGGTGGGAGAAGAACCGTCCAGAAACTCCATAAACACTCCTTTAAAAAACATTTTCACAATATTATTCTGACCCTGATCAACCAATCCAGAAAATCGGTATAACTCTCCTTCTCCATTAAAGTTGGAAAAATGCTTGGATGAAATAAAATATAATAATAATAAAAAACAGATAGAAATTGTCATAGCAAGTAAGAGCTGATCAGTTCCGGAAAACAACACCTGTGCACGAGCATGGCGTGTGTATCGACGTAGTTCTCAACCATGTTGTAGGGAATAAAACGACCCGACACAACGCCACCATCAGCAGGACATTTAAGTGAGCATAACAAGATTGGGGTTTCTTTGGACCTTCTCTCTATTTTTCTCTATTCTCTTTTCCATACAGCGAACCAGCAGGGTAAGCAATATTTCACTCCTGCCAACATTTACACTTTGCCACTTATCTTAGATAAAAATGAATCTATATTTCCCTTGGTCATGAACGAATGGAACAATTTCGCTAATTCTAATTCTTTTCTTCTTCTAGTTGTGTTAATTATTGCCAGGAGAAGGTTCTTAAGAAATAAAAAATTAAAGACATTGTTCAGGAAATTAGAAAATTAAAAAAATCTTAACAACATGTAAAGTCTACGCAGACAAAGTCGCGGGCAGAAGCGAATTAAATATAAATAAAACATATTGGAAACATCTTACACAGCAGCATTTAGTTCCAAACTAAGCAGAGCTTGTACTTATGGGTGCTACTATTCAAATTCAAAATATACAACAACTCTAACTCAACGTCTTTATCCCATCGCTGTGTCAGCGCCCGCGCAGATCACCCGATCATTGTCAGCCGTCCAAAGGTCCAAAAATGGCGCGAACATAACAAATTCACACAACAAATGAAGGGTTTCAAACATTCCTCGTCCACATGACGACCGCTGCATTAAGAATCCATTAACTCCGACCAATACTGATTAATGTTTTATCTGCCCTTATCACTAGGCACCGAGACGGGTTGATTTATTCCGGGACTTATCAACACATATGGACGGCGCCGGCGCGTATCACACTGGCCTTTCTTTTATGAATTTTCGAGTAGATATGATGTACTTAGCGGCTGCCGTTTGATTTGTGTTGGCTCTGGTTTTTAGGACAAAGTTGTGTTGTTTGGAATAAATTAAGTTGTAACACATCCCCTGCCTCATGTTGCTTCATCAGCAGGATTACCTATTGAGGTTCTAGCGAATGTGGTCCAAGTCCCATGGCTCAGACTACTTAGGGATACCATCACCAAAATTAAGTTTGATAATATTATTATATGACTAGCGACCCTCCCCGGCTTCGTACGGGTGCAATGTATTACCTAATAACAATCATATAATTATTATATATAGGTAAATATTATAGCCTATGCCACTCACAAATGATAAGGCTTTCTATTGGTAAAAGAATTTTCAAAATCGGTTCAGTTAGATCTAAATATTACCCCCTACAACCTCACCACAATTTTTTTCAATTTAATATTAGTATAGACAAACTAGGTACCTAACTCCCTCAAAAATGTTCAATGGTAATCTTGGATAGTACCTCTAGCTGTAGGTAACCAGAGAAATTAATATTTTACAAATGACAGATTGCAGACCCTTGCAATGCTATTCGTGGCAAGATGATTTTGATCACTTTTTGCCAACGTGGTGTGAAGAAGCTCAGGACAGAGAGTCCTGGAATAAAATAGGAGAGGCCTTTGCCCTGCAGTGGGAAACAAAAGTGGCTACATAAAAAAAAATGATAACAAATGTGATAGCGGCTGTCGCTCCCTTAAACTCCTTAGGGTACGGGTCTCATTCCATCATGGCCTGAATTATAGAATACTTTGCATTCTGTATTGGATTCATCATTAACCCATTTGTTGTTCCACTGCTGGGCACGGGCGTCCTCTCATGAGAAGTGTAAGGCTTTAGTCCACCACGCTGGCCTAGTGCGGGTTGGCAGACTTCACACACCGTCGAGAAAGTCTCTCAGGCAGGTTTCCCCATGATGTTTTCTTTCACCGTTTGAACAAGTGATGATTAATTCAAGAGAGATAGGGCATAGTAGGAGTAACTCCACTCAAATTGGAGCTGCCCGACTGGGGAAGTACTTCCTTGCAGAACATCAAAGTAAAATAACACAGCTTTGAGCTGTGTTGTGTTCCTAACGGTGAGCAAGGTTGCCAGTGCTCCGCGAGGAAACGTTGTGTTGGCAGTGTGGATACTTCGACCCTTATACTGTCAACCCAACTATTTCTCTTTCATTTTACAGGGTCGGCAACGTGCAAGTGATACCCCTGGTGTTACAAGCTAGCGTCTATAGGCTACGGTAACCGCTTACCATCAGGTGGGCCGTATGCTTATTTGCCACCTGAGTGGTTTAAAAAAAATATTAATTACGAAAAGTCAGAGGTGCGTGCCTTAGATTCGAACTCAAGACCTAAGACTTGGCAATCCAATGGTCATAACACTAAGCTAACTGCTGTTTTGTAAAGGATTACATCAGGTAAATGTGCAGTAGCATCTTGTACACAATGCAAACCGATGACATCATATTACAATCAACAATCTGCATTCTGTATGTATGTATACTTTGGTATTATCCGTCAAAGATCAGCTGTTGACGTCGTGATTTATGAAGAGGAGTTGATCTGTAAGGTGCACAAAGTAAGTCTGTATTATTAAAATTCCTAAAGATTCTTCCTTAAACTCCACTTTTTGAAACGATTATTTTAGCTAAATTTTTATGGTAATATTGTTGTAGACACCTCAATCTGTAAATAGTAGTCTCACGTTTGAAACACCTAAGGAAAAAATATATGTGTAAATAGAAGGAAGCGATGTATCTGATCAAATCATAATGATAATTGATATTTATTTCTGCAAATGGATCTTTTAAATACACTTTTATAAGTCAATATTTTTAAGCTAGATGCATCCATGCATTTCCTAACTGATGACCTCTGAGAAGAAACACTGAGACAAACTCAGAGAATCATAGTCTCTTTTAAAGTCCAGACATGGGATATTAGCAAACATGTGTGTTACAATGCAGGGCAATATCTGAAAGGGCCTTTTGAAGAAAGAGACCACATGCATACATCAGTCATTGACCATAATTTAGGGAGTTCAACAATCCGTTGCACGAAGATACCAGATCAACGGAACATTTGCATAGGCCACTTAAAGAGGGTAAAATCAAAATTATTTTAGACACATAAGATACAGAAGCACTGCAATTTTTCTCTAGGAATTATGGTCCCATTAGCTACTAGGCAAAGCTCTTCCAGGTATTCTTTGCTTACACCGCTTCGAACCACCATTGCAATTAGAACAAATTAATAATACAAAAAACCTCTACAAGCTATGACTTTATAGCGCACCGTATCACAAAAAGTTAATCGATGATAAAAGATAAACATGGTCGAAAAAATAATAGTTTTCATGTAAATGAACGTTGCATACGAGATGTGAGATAACCGCAATCTCAGACGGGGATCGCACACAAGCGTCGCCCTTGTGTGCGTGTAGTGGTGGCAAGTGCGCGACAAACACAAATGTAAGGTGATAAACAAAAGCTTTCGAACATCTGGGCCGTAGACACGTTGCAATTCGACATTCGAATTTGACTTGAATTTCGAATCGTCGAACGATTGGAAGCAAAATGTATATAAATTACGTACCTATGAGTATATCTAATAAGAAGTAGATGCAGTTGTATTAATTTCCAATAAAAAAATAAAAAGTTATTTAGTTTAGGATGGTAAAAATAACTATGTCAATAGTAATAGTAAGCTCCTATTACATGGGACCTAAACATACCGGCAAACTGTGGGTACCATACGTCCTAGAATACCTACGTCATAGAACGTCATACATAAGAAGTAGATGCAGTTGCAATAATATCCAATAAAAACATATTTAGTTTAGGACGGTAAAAATAACTATGTCAATTTTTAATAGTAATAGTAAGCTCCTATTACATGGGACCTAAATGTACCGGCAAACTGTGGGTGTGTACATTAGTACACCTCTGCCTAACCCTTAAAGGAATACAGGCATGATGGTATGTCAATACTATTAATGCGAAATACAAAATTACCAATATAGTAGAACGTCCCCAAGGAATTCCCAGAGGATAAATCAGAATTCTGCTATCATGATAATTACTTCCTGATGACAACATAAAGGTCTGTTGACGCAAGTCTCTCATCGATTCACAGTTAACATTTTATCAAAGTCATGTCTTTTATAATTAATAAAAAAACAATACTTGACCAAATGGTCAATGGCTGAATTCAAGCCCAAAAAGCATCAATAATGTTCAAATTGTTGATCCAGGATTCGTATCCTTTCGGTTAAATGTATCTGTGATAATGTTTAGCATTGCACCAGTACTATATTATTATAATTAAAAAAAAAACATACTTAATAAAAAGAGTTTTTGTAAAGTGTCTAATTCGTAGGTTAAAAAAAAAACTTTTCTAAAAAACACTGATTCGAAGTTCGAATAAATGATAATAATAAAGAATACAAATACTTACATATATTTTCGAACGTGATTACGAAAGAAGAACTAATATTCTATCATATTTGTGTACATTTCCCCTCACTACTGTTCAGCCACCTGCGTCCGTATCTAGTAAATCATAACCTTGGTAGCTATCGGTGGATCAGCACCGAATCTTAGACTGCTATTAACTGCGCGCTTGTGCCATATATGAGAATAAATGTACAATGAGAAAAAACTGTTTGTTTGAAATTGTTTTGATATACTTGAGAAGATTTGGTGATGACTTTGAAGTTGTCTTAAAAACGAACTAGTTTTTTTTTAAACATCTGGCGTAGAATCAAACAGGAGTCCAGATCAAGAAGGAATTTATTTATAATCATCTGTCTGGCAGTCCACTGTTGTAAGCCGTTTCTTAATTGTTTTAAAACAATACCGATATTTATGTACAGACGCCAGCAGGTCAAGCTATCCAAAACTGACAAATTTGACTAATTGAAAGTGAGCCTTATTACTTTTGTATTAAAATTGAAAATCTATCAGAGCAATTTGACAGATTGGGGTAGCTTGATGTGCTGGCCGCTGTACTGAAGAAGAAGAAGGCTCTTAAATGGGCTATATGTTCCAATATAGGATGACCTCCCATCGTATACGCTTTTCATACAATTATAGGTCAGCTTATATTGGAAAATCATAAACCCTTTGTGGTTTCGTGCGTCCGTTCAAAAAGGTGATCATTAAAAGAGGATTTTACCGAGAAGAGCAAGTTGTTTTGTCTTCACAGATGTTGGTTCAATAGCTATTAGAATGACACCAGCTAAAGTAATCTCTCATTCCCGTTTATTCTGTAGACTTCTTAAGTCTTCGTACGTCTATTGTGTTACCTACTTCGAGAAGTTTTCCTCAATGTAACCTAGGCAGGTTAGATAGATACAAGTGTCTACTTGTATCTGACTCACAACCTTTTTTAGAATATTTTAGTCACCTCACTAGTATTGATCATTAATAGTTTCGTTCTTAGTTGTCTATAAAGCAAACACAACTGAAACAAAGACTTCTTTCTTGGCTTCATTTTCTTCTGCATTCTGGTTACAATAATGTAATGCCTGTTCAAAAATTAAAGATCTATTTCTAAAGTAATTAAGATGAAATGAATTCTGTTTTAATCTATATCCTACCGATAGGAGTACCTAAATATTTAAAAATATTTTAATGTTTATATTACTTAATTAAAAAAAAAAATCTCTGTTTCAGGTAAGTCTATTGTGCATTCCGAACAGCATTTCAATGTGACAACACCATCCACTTATGTAAGTATAATATAGAAAAATATACCAAGATGAGAGATTAAATAGATATCTAATAAGTTCTTTTTTATATTAATTTCTGACATTTACGCGAATATTATACATTCAAATAATGAGTCTACCCGTGACCATGGACGCTGTAAAGGGTCCGAGACGTCGGCATTAATAATATCAATATACTTACGCGATAAAATCCGTAAAAAGTAGTTTTATTTCAAGTTCTTTTTTGTTGGTCCTGAGGTTAGGCACACTAGAAGAAAATTATCTACCTACGTATTACCCAAAAAGTTAACTGTTTAAGAGTAGTTTGATACCAGAACCAAGAACTTCCACATTTCCGAGACCTCGTAACGAATTCTCGAAATAATAAAGCTTGTCTTATCCGACTTCCGACATCCCAGGGCTTGCTATCAAAAAATCGCCGCTAGACCGACATGTATGGCACGCAGCTTTTTTATTTGACATTTTATACAAGTTTATTCAAAGAGCGATAATATCGCTGACTCTTATCTTTCAATGCAACGTTACCGCGAGCCCGGAGTGATAGCATCTGGGGCCAGCCATTGCTAGTTAAACCAACCTGATAAGGGATCGGTTGCGTCTGTGTGCGCGCTTGTGCGGACACGGCGCGCTCGTGTGCGGGGAGGGGCGTTCGACTCGCCGGGCCAGTCACTCACTTTACGCGGCAAAAGTATGACGGCTGAAATGTCGCGCGCACAAATATACACAAAATAAATATTAAAAAATAGTGCTGTGAAGTGGATATTATGTTATTGTGGTTGCGGTATCTGAAGCAGCTGGAAGTGGCGGCCGGGGACCCGCCGCCAGGTGGCGCTGTCGACTTCAAAACAATGTGTAAGATTTGTTTACATATCGCTCTGTGCAGCCGAATGTTTTTATTGCTGTGTTTTTCATATTTTTGTGAATTTTCTATAGAGTTTTCCTGGTCTTTTGTTACATTACGTCCTTGTGATCTTGATACTTGCTTTTCTCTTCAATCTGCGATAGGACTCAATGAAATATCACAAGAATAGATAGGGCTCCGATTAGAGACATCTGTTTTAAGTGTACTGAATGAAATGTTTAACCAAATAATACAATATGTCGTTATTGACCTATTATACTAAACTATCGTTATCTGCTCAACTTTGACATTTTTATTCATTGCCCAATTTCAGAATGTGGCTTAAACTTTACCAAATGTATTTGTCGGTAAACTTGTTTTTAACTGACAAGATAATCCAGTCATTAGTAAATTATGCAGCACTTAAGAAGAACAAGACCATGTTACAATGAATTCATAGTACCTAATTAATACTTTAATTAACTATGATAATACTAATATAATATGATAATACCATAATTAATTGAACTGCCTTATTATGCTAAAAGTCGCTTGAAGTGTGGAGTTCGTTTCCTAGGTCGAGCATAGTGTTATTCCATGAAATTCTCAGCAGCAGCTCGCAGTTTGAATATATTTGTACCCGGTTCATATCAATAGGGTCGCCCCCTATTAGTTATATGAGACCTAAACATACCGGCGAAATGTGCGTGTACTTTAGTACGTCTCTGCCTTACTTTTCCGGGAATACAGACATGATGGTACAACCCAAATTAACCCACTGCTCCATATAGCTCCTCTTTTTGGTTATGCTTACTCTTTCATAGTGGTGGAATGTCACGAATTCCATGGCCTACAGGGCAAGAGAAGGCAACACCGATTTTTATGAGACCGAAATACCCTACCGCCTCCCCAATTCTCTGTACTCGAAAAAAAAACGATGTCCCCCGTAAATGAATCATAATAATGAGTAATTTTATTGTATATCATCAACCCATATACTGTCCCACTGCTGGGCACGGGTCTCCTCTCATGTTGAGAGGGATTAGGCTATAGTCCACCACGCTGGCCTAGTGCGGGTTGGCAGACTTCACAAACCATCGAGAAAAATCTCTAAAGTATGCAGGTTTCCTCACGATGTTTTCCTTCACCGTTTAAGCGAGTGATAATTAATTATTAATACGCACATGAATTCGAAAAGTCAGAGGTGCGTGCCTTGGGTTCGAACTCGAGACCTTCGACTTGGCAGTCCAATGGTCATACCATTAGGCTATCACGGCTTTTAATTTTATTGTATAGTGTAAACAAAGCTATCTTAAGAATTAATTTGAATTAAAAACATACTTCCTTAGAGGAATTTGTTGACAGTGTGGGGTTATCAAAACGGCATTCTTAGAAATAATAACATCCATTGTAACTATTAGTATCACTGATTGGGATTACCAGTGCCAATTAATCACTAACACTTGTAACACCAACAAAGTTAGTATTTTCCTTACTATGTAGGTTTTTTAAATGATGAGAATAGTGGAAGGAATGTAGAGAAGTGGGACGATAATGGCCGAAGAAATAAATTAAAGCAATTTAAATACATAATCTTTTAAGACAATTAATTGATCTAATTCAAGGTACTATATATTTTCTTTTAGAAGCTGCGATAGTATAGCATAGTGATGTGACTGTTAGACTGCCAAGTCAAAGTTCGAATCCAAGGCACGCCTCTCTGACTTTTCGAATTCATGTGCATAATAAAAGTTAATTATCTCTAATTATCACGCGCTTAAGCGATGAAGAAAAACATCGTGAGGAAACCATGTCTTAGAGATTCTTTTCGACGCTGTGTAAAGTCTGCCAATCCGCATTAAGCCAGCTTGGTGGACTATAGCCTAATCCCTCCCATTCTGATAGGAGACCCGTGCCCAGCAGTGGGACAGTATATGGGTTGGTGATGAAGGTAGGTAATATTATACGTAGTATGAAATACACTACATCTTTATTTAATGTAAAGCTAAGATCATATTGAACATCATTTTTAGGTTACACAAGTCACTATTGTTAATAAGTTCTCTGTAATTCATCCTCATACTAGCTCTTTTTCGACTATGTTCGGCTTCCAGGAAGCGCTTACATGTCATATCGTTATTTCACTATATCTTACTACCATCAGATCTGTGCACTACAATTTCTGGACAATACCTACCGATGTCAGGCTGACATTGTGGTTGAAGAACTTCTGGTCAATCAACATTTAAGAGACGATGTATTATGGAGTCGGTTTCTATGGTCGGCTCAGCGGCTAATATGTTCCATGCTACTCCTCTGACAGCTGTTATTTTCCTTCCAAGATTTTTTTCATTTGTTTTATGATATTTTGTATTGTACCCATTAAGTTTGTAATCAGATAAAGATCATTATTTTTATTTTCATGAATTACTAACAAGATACCTACTTAATAATTTTTACATAAGTACATTCATTTTAGAACTATACATATTTTTATAACTTTCTTTTTTTTTACTTTTTTCTAGCTGTATTTTATAAATTTGTAATTTTCGCAACATTCCTAAATTATTGTTCTCTCATGTTAGTATTCAATTTATAATTATTATTGTATCGAAAATCCTTGTAGAAAACGATAATTTAAAAGAGTAACCATGGAGTTTCTTGTCGGTTCTTGTCCATAGGAAACGACTAATTTGGAACCGTGCACCTAGACGACATTAATTTTATTTTCATAGGGTTTATGCCTATGAAAATAAAACTATTTTGATTTACACACATGTTGTCACGCCTGTTTCCCATTGGGGTAGGCAGATACTATCTATTTCCAATTGCTACACTGGCCCACCACTTTCGCTTCATCTACTTTCATTAATCTCCTCAGGCATAATCGTTGGTTTAGGGTGATCTTAATATTTTTAAGTATATTTTTTTGAGCTCCATACGTTTACGATCTACGAATCAATAGGTCAATTCAGCTTAAAACAAAACAATGAATCTAAACAGACATTTAAAAGAAATCAAAATTATCAATTGAGTTCAATATCCCAAGAGAGGTGATCAAAAATGCCAGTCATTACATGCCATCAAGAATGATAAATAAAAAGGGCCAAGTTCGTTCAAAAATCAAAACAAATAAATAAATTTTGGAGACAACTGCCGTACCATATGATAGCAGTTTTCTCCGAATTCGCGATAACACTGTCGTTAAGATTGGTGGCATTTTTATCTTTCGACTGATAAGATCCACAGTGGTACTAATGTATTATATAGGATTTTTATTACCCTGTAGATATATTATCAGAACACGAACGCATGTAAATCATTGATAAAAATGTAATTACTTAGGTACTTATAACTTAGATTTTCACTTTTTGAACTGCGCAAACTGCATACTTATTCTCAAGAAGTTGAGATTTTTTACAATAATTATTGAAAATAATTTAAAGCCCTAAAATATAATTAGATTGATTCTTATGTAAACTTATTTCATTTTTTAATTAAACTAGAAAACTTCTAAACATGATATAGGTAGTGATGTGACATTACAAAAATTAGATACTAATCTAAAGCCGATACCAAATCAAGCAACGACATCGAATCCATTTTTAAATACCGAACTCGTGAGGCATGTTCCTATTTTGACAGCTCCTGTCAATGTCAACGATGTCAAAATTTTAATAGTTCGTTTAAGTTACGTTAGGTATCTTGTTGCTTCATCAGTTTAACGCAGTCGGGTTGTCGGTATTAGGATCCGTTTTGTGATTGAGGAATGAATATTGACTAGAATAATTTTGTGCAAATGCTATAAAGTTTAGCTGATTTAAATCGCTGTTTCTAAATCTTATTTTATAGTCGGTCAGTTTTTATTACCTAATATTTGTAACAGACCTTATCTTGGTAAAATTACTAAGTATTTCTTCAGGGAATTGTGCTTCACGGAATAACACAAGAAATATTAACTTACTTCCTTCTCCAAATACTGGAATCTGATACTGACTGCTGAGTATGTTGGCATTATTTTCATCGGAAAACCAAATAAAAAACACTATCCATCAGCCCCACACTTAGACAATCGTGGCTTACGATAAAAATGACGTGTGTTCCGACTCAATGGGACCCAGCCTCCCGATCTCGCTGATAAGGCGAGGGAGAAACGTTATCTCTGTTCTGATTCTACGTTCATTATCAAATTGTGCGTCTGTGTGTGTGTGAGAAACGGAGTAACACTGAAGAATGTTAATGTGTGAGTGCCATGTGTTAATATGGGGTGTGATTATTTTGAAATTCGAATAGAGCCGGCGACACACCACGAAGGCGGAATTAGCATTAAATGTATTCCAAACGTCGTTATGCCTCTCTCTAATTCTTGGACTAGATAGAGACGGAATGATGTCTAAGTATAAATAATTATGTAATATATACTATTATTTGGTGAATGGTTGTGTAAACCTTTAAGGCCGTAACATGGGCTATGCCTCCTCCTAACATAAAACAAGTTTTATAGTAGCTCCGTCTCTTTTTGTGATATGATAATAGAAAATGATAGATTGATTTTAAACCTCGGCTTAGACTTGCTAAACTTAAACCAATCGTTTCTATTGAGGGGAAAGATATCATGTTACTATATCGATTTTTAATACGATGAGTATGAAATTCGTTTTTTAATTGACCACCTTTCTTTTGTTTTAATTTGCTATTGGAAAGTAATAGCTATTGCATTTAAAATACAGTTTATTGATTAACATTTGTTAATGACTGACTCGTTTAAAAATAACAGTATAGCCATTATCATAAAAATAAAATATATTATTTTATTTTATCTGACATTTAAGATGTTGGTGATAATTTCAATCGCTATAGATAATGATTAAGATTAATATTTTCACGATGTAATGCAGATATATTGCATGTGCATAATTAATGAAGCGACATTAATAATTCAGTCGCTTAATACTAATTGCACAAATTCGAATGATAATAATTATTGTATTAATGCAATAAAATGATAAAATAAATACCATCCTTCTCTCCCCTACGCGGCCGTGCCCTACAGGATCCATATTGTACTTACTTATATATTGTGTAACACCTTAATATGACATATGGAGTGCAATAAAGATATTGTATTGTATTGTAATATTTATCAACCTCTGATCCTTTGCCCAACTATGTTGGGATCGGCTTCCAGTCTAACTAGGTGCGGCTAAATATCATTATTTTACACGAAGCGACTGCCAACCGACCTCCGCAACCCATTTTCTGAGCAATAGGTACCTATATCCTGAGGATAGACTGACTGTCAGGCTTTTGACGAAAACTTACGGCTGTTATAGGTGTTCGTATGACAACCGGGACCGACGGCTTTACGTGCTCTCCGTGCAACGTGGGGGTCTACACATCGAGACCCCCAAATGATAAGAATGATTACCCATTCACAGAATAGAATTTTGCCAAAAATAAAGGTTAATATACATATATATGCCAACCTACATCGAATTCCACTCAAAATGGAGTTGCCCGACTGGGAAAGTACCTCCGCCTTGCAGAAACTCGAAGTGAAATAACACTGCTTTGAACTGTGTTGTGTTCCTAACGCTGAGCAAGGTTGCCAGTGCTCCGTAGGAAACGTTGTGTTGGCAGTATTTTCACCTTTTTACCTTTTTATAGACTTTTAACCCAACTTTTACAGGGTCGGCAACGCGCAAGTGAAACCCCTGGTGTTGCAAACGTCTATAGACTACAGTAAACGCTTACCATGGTGGGCCGTATGCTTGTTGCTTAGTGATATAAAAAAAAACAAGGTTTAAATTGCATCATACCCAAAAATGTTCAGGAACGGTCACTAAAAACATATTTTTCACACTATTGCATATTTCAGATACATTTATATCGACTAGGTATAAGATCTCCGTTAGAAACGTTATCTTGTATAATATGTTGTACTAATTTAAAATACATTATGATATGTTGTCTATATCTTTTTGCAAGATAAAAAGTGCATTTTGTTTTTAATTTATTACCTAGTAATAGAATATTAAATTTATAAGCAAAACAAAACATAAATTCTCGGTTTTTATAATTGTAACCTCAATTTATCAAAAACGAATTAAAACAAAATAATGTACAAAAAGGATTTGAAAGCTTTTTTCCCCAGTTTTATGTATGCAACATTTCATTTAATTGTCATAAGAAATAAAACAGTTACAAATCAAAATTATGAGACGAAAAGAATTAAAAGTTCCCATAGTGCATCCTTCTCTGTTAAGCCTAACTACCAGTAATAATTAAGTGGTTGTTAAGCTTTCCTTTTCGGCCTCTCCCTATCGGCGTGGAATACATCGCTATACCCTAGAGCTACTCTAGTCTCACAGTGATCTCAATTTTTGAGGAACATGCACACACGTACATTACGTGCGCAGGTTGTGGATAAACTCCCCACCGTGTTTTCCCCAAGAGAGTACAGCATGACGTTGCGCAAAAAAGGGGGAAGTGGAAGACACAGAGAGTGAATATATTTTAAAGTTATTTAGCGAAAAAAGATAGTGAACAGTTTTTTACAGGCGCGAGTTACATTTGGTGTTGCAAGCCTCCATAGGCTACGGTTACAGCTTTACCATCAAGCGAACCGTATACTTATTTGCCACCTAAGTTGTATAAAAAAATGGCAGTCACTTTGTGAAAAACACTGATATTATGCAAAATATTACAGTTGCATCTAGGCTAGACTAGAAGTCGTCCTCAACATAGTTGAGGAAAAAGTTTTAGATAATGCTGATGGCTTCTAATATGCGACTGGGTTAACTTTTAAAACTTAAAACTCGATATTTTATTAACTGAAATTAAACTCAAAATTTAAAAAATGTAAAGAAACTCAAAGATTCGCCTTTAATTTATTATCACGGCTATCAAGCCATATCCATGTAAATTGACTCAACGCTAATAGTAACGTATAATATTTAGCCAACAGCAATTAGCATATAAAAATAATTGTATCTCATTATAAATAACCATCTGTATAATGTGTGAAAAATTAATTAAGCATTTACTTTTTTTAAACTATTCGTCAAAAATGAGGTATCTACCTTGAAACTAATGCTGTTAATTTTTTTTAAATATTTTTATAAAACAATGTTTTGATAACATCATCATCATTTTATCAGCCTCTTGCCTTCCACTGCTGAACGGTAGGCCTCCCCAAAAGAGCGCCAACTATCCCGGTATCTTGGCCAGCTCGCATCCATCCGCTGCCAGCCACCTTCTTCTAAGTCTGTCCATAGTGTCGCAGGGCGTCCCACTCTACGCTTGCCCAAACGTAGTCTCCACTCTAACACGTTGATAAATGTAATGATGTGTCTCTAATAAAATAGTTTTATTTCGAATAAAGAATAAATAAATAAAGAATCTATACTGAATTTACTGGAGCATACCTACTTGAAACTGGAAAATCAAATGTTAACTAGTGACAGACCAATAATTTATAAAATACATAAACCTGATTTTATGCAAACATCATTAAAACATAACATAAAAACAGCAATGTAGGTGGTCAGTTTTTGCAGTTGATCTTAATATAGCGGAGGAAGTCTCTGCCACTATATAATGCACTCAACATCATTATCATATCAGCCGAGGGAGTGCCACTACTGAACAAAGGCCTCCCCATAGATTTCCAAGGATCCCTTACATGCATCCACCGACTTCCAGCGACCTTTATCCATCTGGTTGGAAGCCATTCTACTCTGCTCTTTCCGGTGCATGGTCTCCACTCGAGAATTTTATATACCTCGATAATAATGCACATATTACACAAAACTGCAGATAACAAGCCATCGTGGCTAGTCCAGAAAGATGTGGCAGGATGAGGTCGACTCTTGGTTCTGTAGGAAGGACGAGGCATGGAAAAGCTAATGGGTAGAGAAATCTTTGCCTCTTAGTGGGACGACTATGGTATTTTAAAAATATCTTAATATGGTTCCTATTCGGGCGGTATAATTTTTTGCTATAGTAATAATTAAATTTAATTGCACGTCAATCTTTGAAGTTGCATAACTTTAATTTAAGAGATCAGCTCTGGGAGCTATTTGCGATCTACCGTTCGAATTGACGAATTAACTGAAATAAAATTTATGGAAATGACGTTTATAATCACCCGATATTGTTGTAAGCTTAATGCTATTTCCATATTGTTTTCCTTTAGTTTCTCTATTCGTTAATCGCAGATTGTAACTTAGAATTGTCTTGAAGATTGTGATTAAAGAGTTCCTTGTTGGTGGAGCAATCACCTTTGTCTGCATTCTGTTTGACGTGTTGATATTACTCGATCCCTGTTCCTCTTTCTTCTTTGTTCAGGTCCTTCTCTATTTCGTCTTTTAGAATTGTCTTGAAAGAGGTCAGTGTGTCGTATCCAGTAGCACAACAACTTTCAATCAAAACCAAAATAATTTTATTTCCGTACAAGATATAATTATATAGGCACTTGTAAACTGTCGAGTCTAAGTGCACTGTGCAGAATAACCGACTAAAATCAACAAAGTTACTCTTTAAAACTCTCGCCTTTCCACATTATAGTTCTTCACAATATTGTTCGATACAATAATAACTATAAATTAGATACTTACATGAGATAAAAATTTAGGAATTCTTGCAAATATTACAAATATATATAAAATACAGCAAAACATAAAAGAATGGTCTAGACAGTTCTCTCATTTACAAAGCGTAGACTAATAAACTAAGTATTATTATTAAGCTACTGACAAAACTTTTCATCATGATTACCTTTCATCTTTTATTTTTTATTCTTCATGGTTCTAGGAAAATATAAATAATTAGCTGTTTATGGCAGTTGTTGGTTGTAAGTATTTTTTTAAGGAACAATTACAACATTGCTTTAAAAAAATACTAAAATCCAACAAGTAGGTATCTTCATTCTTTTCTATTAAAGAACGTCACAAAACAAAATGCGTCAGTGCTGCCTTAAAAATGATTTTAACAATAGGGCCGCCCTTTATACTGGAACTGATACCGAATTATTGGTCTCAGCATATCAATTAGGCAAATGTCTTATCGCCAGTGGATGTATGTTATATTTCCTCCGAGATAAGCGTTCTGGTAATGATATTACTTTGTTGACTTTTTAATTAGCAAAGTGCCTAACAGTGTAATTTATTTTATCGGTTACACGGATAAGAAAACGGTGTTTTAATCAAAATAACACTATTTTCGGAAAGTTACACTAGAATTCTCCCTAAAAAACATCGAGAAGAGACAAAAAAATGCAATATATAGGTATCTACAGTATTCGCTTAGCTTTTTTTTTAAATTTATTTCAAAAAACCTCCTAGTTTAGTTAATAAAATCAAAGATCTGAATAAAGACCAACCAGACATAAAATAATATATTATCTTGAAATCTGACTAAGTTGTGTCAATATTTTGAAAAGTTCAGTTATAAAAACTTGATTTATAAACAAGTGGTAAACACAACACCTACTTTGGGAGACATTTACATAAACTGACTTTCACAGAAATGCATAATAAAATCTTTCTATTCTATCGATTAAAATATAAGATAAATCATCATATAAATTAATTCCTACAAACAATGCCATTGTTTAACTTTAAAACTATATTTTTTAGACCGAAATAATAAAGTTTATCTAAGGAAAACATCACCCGGCCGGGGAATCGAAGCCGTTATCACGAGCTTATATCTACACCGCTGCGCTGTTATGTTATCTAAGCGATCTCTTTTTGTAAGCACCTTGAAGGTTTGTGGTCCAAAATATTAACTATTATTATTATTACACTTTTTTTGTTTAAGTACGTTTTTATCTTCAATTCAACTTTAAAAATATTAGTGGCATTGAAATAAAACTACTTTTTACGGATTTTATGGCGTTATATTGATATTACCTATTAATCCCGACGTTTCGGACCCTTTACAGCGTCCATGGTCATGGTGATAAAATCCGTAAAAAGTAGTTTTATTTCAATACTCGCGTAAATGTCAGAAATCAATAATATTAGTGGCATATTAAGTATTATCTCGTTTTTTGCCACATGTCAATCAGATAACAATCAGAAACATCTGCTTTTTTATTAAACTTTGATAAAATGTTAAAAATGATAACATTATGCATCTTTTATAGCATGCATTGATAATAATAATGTGAATAATTTGAGCTACCAGCTCTCTTTAACGACATACATATTCAACACACCATCGAAAGTCACAGTATAGTTCCACAGCGACAATTTTGATTCAATTTAAGTAGTTAGGTAACGCAAACGGCAATAGAATATACCTAATTACAGCAAAATCTACCTAATATCAGCTCTTAGCGCTTTATTTCTGTTTGTGTATGCAAAACCCGCTGGTATTTTGAATTATGACTATTTAAAATAGTAATTTATTCTTATGTGATTGTTGCCGTACGATGGCAAAGTCATTATATTTATAAAAGAAATAAAGATGTCTAATATTGATACCTAAGGCCACTATAAAATGTAGGACCGAGAACTTGGTTTCACATTAGATCATCCAGCACAGTCCGCTTCCAAAGATCATTCCTACCCCGTACTATCAGGCTCTGGAATGAACTACCTGCTGCGGTGTTTCCCGTGCGTTATGACATGTCCTTCTTCAAATGAGGCCTAAAAAGAGCTCTCTACCACACACAGCAGGCGGCTCAGCTTTGTCCCCGACGTTGCCGATGTCCATGGGCGGCAGTGACCACTTACCATCAGGTGGGCCGCTTGCTCGTCTGCCACTGTAGGCAATAAAAAAAAACACAACTTTTTCGGTAGAAAAACTGCCTTGCAAGACTTGACACTTTTATTACACTACAAATAAAAGAAATCGTAACAAACCAAATGTTCTGATCACATTTTCGCTCAACTCAGGGTTTTTAAATCAATGTTGCACGTATCATAATCCCCGTTTCGGGGTCAATCTCGTTTACCATCAATTTATGCGCCCGCGCCGTGGGCTGGCCGAATCACGCGCATGCTAATTGATTCCAGATCAGAGGGGGCGGGGTGACGTAAAGGTTGCGAGTTCGTTGCCGGATGACGATGACAGAACTGTGAAAGTTGTATTTTGGTTAAACTATTTTAGTAATAACTTATATGTACGAGTATATGGACTGACTAAATCCTTCAATATTGTTTGGTTGTATCGTTATTTAAGTACAACATAGTACACATGTTTCAGTTTCTTTTACTGTTTCTTTGTATGATTATGGATTCGCGCAAGTATTATTAAGTCCTTTTTTTATTCATCATTTGAGTGTGTTTGGCGGCACCTCACCTGATGGTAAGTGACGATGCTGCCGAGGATGTAGCACGCAAACTCAAATAATACCTATTGACTCTCATCTTGAAGGTTCTTAAATCATATGTATCGGGAAACACAGCCGGCACAGAATTCCACTCCTTTGCCCGATTTTAGACATAGACGTTACTCAATGAAAAAGCCTGAAAAGCAATACCTATTTAGCAATTAACGGTGAACATCCGAATGCGAATAAACAGTAATTTTGAGAGTTTATCGACCAACACTATTCGGCAATTGTTGAAAACGAAAACACACAAGTAGACATTCCACCCAACACAGCTCGCGACATCACACGTCCGCGTATCACACCGTCACGCTCGAATCCACCTTCCATTTATTACAACGGATCGTAATCTAAGATGGAGAGCGGGCGACTGATAAGAAACGCCGCGACGCGCGACGCCGCATCGCGATAAGCGGGGTGTGTTGCCGTTGCCGGTAGGACGTCGCGAGCTTCGGTGTGAGGGGGGGACGGTAATTATAGGAGAGAATGTTATCACAACATCTGTGATTTAGTGACTAGATTATTTCGTATGAAAATAGCGCTGTGTGTGTAAATTATTTAATGAAATTACTTATTTTTTATTTTATTTTAATATTGGTTAAGGTGCAGTTATAATATAACTATAAATTATGCACAGTGTCATTAGATTTTATGATAGATAAATATGCATTTGAAATTTGAAAGTGTTATGAATAATTCATGTTACTAACTGTGAGTAACCTAAAAAGACAAGCTAATAATTAAGCTACAATAATTAGCCATTCATACTTCAAAAAATATAACATAACTTTTTACATAAAAATACACAATAACGTTGTACTCCACGTCGAAAAGGCGTCTAGCGAGACTTGTGGGAGGAGGAGGGGGGTGTTTTATCGCCCAAAATGCTCCCGATCGCAGCGAGATTCGCCCGCGCGATATAGACCGATTGTTCGACGCGATAAAAAGCCCACTCCAGAACATGCCTGTATCTTTTCAAAAAGGTTTTTGTCTCTAATCGCTGGCCAGAATCTAGTTTTAATGACTTTTTATAATAGGTTTACGCGGGTGGAATATTTATTAGTTATTTTTTGTTTCGGCATCCCTTCAGGTGTGGGTGGTACTCATGGGAGTAAAATTACAGAAAAATTACAAAATATTTCATATTCGTATTCATTTAAAAAACGTTCATTCGACATTCATGTGTCATTTTTAAATATCAAACACCGAGGCTATTGAAGTCTAAGGTTGTATATTATATTGGAAAATTACACTGGTAACACTACGTATAAGTTTAATTATACGTCAACTTTATCTAAAAATTTTAACAGCACACACAATATATTAATTGTCTAATGTTATTAAACACGATCAGTGTTCGGCACATGTAAACAAAAATAATATTTATTACCGCCTAAATATTCAATTAAAAATAATGAGTCCGTTTTTATAAGCTACTGACAATTCATGGAAAATCCCAATAACATTGTTCGAGCTGGGAATCGAGCCATAAGACAGACAAAATCCAAAGTAAAAAAACGACAAGTCAAAATTATTTAAAATTATTATCAATGAGATAAAACTATAATTAAAGTTTACAGCCACTTTTTGAGTTGCGTCATTGTATTATTCAAAGAGCTACTCTAACGTACTACTTAGCGAGTACACGATAATACACGGTGTATGATTGTTTTTATCTGCCACGGCTCCATAGGGGCCGTATCGCTGCGATGCGCCGCACCACGATATCGTCTTGCCCCTATGTGACTACAACTAACAGATTAGTTCTATCAAATATGTATGCGACACTGATGTTTACTAAATATGGTGTAGGTACCTTAACAAAAAGTGAACATTATACAATTTTATGTACACGTACACGTACACGTACACGTACACGTACACGTCTATATTCTCCGGAGAGATAGACAAAGGCTACACACACGTAAAATGTTTATTAGGTGTGTTTTTTTTAGCTTGGACATAGTTAATAGTTCACAAGTACTTTAATAACTTAACCGGACTCGTATGCCCATGTGCCTCCAGCCAGAACCACTTACAACAGCTAAGAGCGTCCACCAATGGGACTCTGACCTCGGCTTAGGATGTGGCTGGGGGTCAATTAGGTACAGCTGGATCATGGTTTAAATTATTTAGACACATTAGACACACCTACCGTTTGCCAGTTTGGCTGGAGGCTTATTGCGATTTATTCCCTTGACGT
Organism: Acronicta alni; assembly: GCA_964056405.1. Lineage (NCBI taxonomy): Eukaryota > Metazoa > Arthropoda > Insecta > Lepidoptera > Noctuidae > Acronicta > Acronicta alni. The sequence continues at coordinate 2,441,428 of OZ043916.1, read as the reverse complement.
CAAGTTCCGCCACATCAACTATAAAAACTCCCGCTACAATAACAGGAGTTTTCAAAGTATAGACCTGGAGGAGCGTCGACGCGGACGTGGCGGGACTCGTCGTCAAGGGAATAAATCGCCTGGCCACCAAGTCTGGTAAAGTTACATAATAAAGTTCACACTACAACTATTAACTACATTTGTCCAAAAAAAACGTTTGCAAGTAGATAATTAATTTATAGTGAGTTAATACAATTCTATAGCCTAGAGGGCGCTGATGTCATTCAAATTAATATGATTTGCGATGATAGATATCTGTGCAAGCGAAACTGCTTATATAACCTAGTTACTTCCACGTTTCTAAATGTCAAATGATTACAAGGTTTGTATAAAGTGCATCACTCATGGTCAAGATGCTTCAATATTTTATCTTCAGATAAAATAACGCTCGCCATACAATCCAATGGCCACAGACAGTGAAGATAATATATTATCTATATATCTTATCTTAATATAAAATCTGAAGATATTATCAGATACAAAAATGTATTGGTTGTCCTCCGTATAGCGCGCAGCGAGACGATTCCCTCTTTGGCGGGTATAGATTATTCGTAACACTACATGCAATGCAACGCGAATATCTATGCATGGTTCATGCGTACGCTGCGTGCTTCTACAAGGAACGTCTAAGTCTGGCAGTCAGTCTTTTGCAGAAATGTTATCTGGCATGTTTGTATTTTGTTTTTTAATATCTTCCTTATTCAAATCATAGATTTCGATAAATGTTTATCTTGACTCTTTAAAATATATGAATCTTCTATAGATCTTCGTAAAGATTACATTCGCCAGGATGATTTTATGTTTTATATGATTTTCTATCCAAATAGATCGCCTTTTGGAATGTGCTGATGCAATTTGCATATCAAATTCAAAATCAGAATTATCATCCGATGAAGTGCCTAATAAATAAATCTAATAGTATCTAAAGCCGTATTACTCATACTTAATCACTCTGTATTCAGAATTCGGACATAAACTACGTGGGATTTTTTAACAGAATTTCAAGAGACTGGAAAGAATACAATAGTATAGAATACATTAGAAGGAAAAAGAAAGGATTCCATACATTAACGTACCTTACCCGTCTATGATACTTTAATATGCTATGATATTTTATTTTAAGATATCTTAAGACAAAACATTTTAACATTTTCACCGTGTGTAACGCGCTTCAAAATTATCTAATTTTGAAATTATTTAGCGAAGGAAAAATTCGACCGCGGGCAGGATTTGAACCTGCGTCTTCTGGTTTGGTATATACCAGACGCTATGACCGCTAAGCCACCGCGAGTCCCACCCGTCATGACGAATTTTGCCTTCACATTCAGAATTTACGTCTTTATGGTGCCGTCAGTAACAGCTATTGAAAAGCTTGCTTTTCAACCGACACAACTTACTTTACAGTTAGTTCAATGTCGAACGATGCCACCTTACCTACTAACTATCTTTTTGTATTTTTTTGGCATTTTCCATGCTACGATTTTCGAAATAACTTTAAAATCTTAGCATAGAAAATACCAAAAAAATACAAAGTCAATTTTGAAATGTTACAATAGAAGTGATTGTTGCTAGTGACAGTTGTAAAAAAAATTAAGTCAATAGTAACGTAGCATGTGTGTAAAGTAATGTCGTACTATAGTTAACATATAATATTATATCATAAACATAATATACTATGACGCCTGTATTCCGCGAAAGGTTAGGTTAGTAACAATGTGGGTGTACACAGTTCGCCGATATGTGTAGGTCCCATGTTATAGGGGGCGAGCCCATTGCCATTAACCGGGCACAAATCCAAATTCCGAGCTGCTACGGAGAATCTCATAGAAAAACCCAATAACACAATTTGAGCTAAACTTGATTTAGTACCTTATTTGTTTAACTAATAAATTTGTTAAACAAACAAGGTTTTAATTAATTTGTTAATATATTTTCTATTTGTGTGTACAATAAAGAATACATTAAAACACTTTGCTCGACCTGGGAATCGAACCCAAGACCTGTAGCGTACCAGTCGCGTTTAGAACCACTATACAGTTATTCTAACCTAGTCAAAATATATTTTTTTAAATGATAGCGATAAAAGATCAAGGCAATCTTAAATATATATAATACAACCTTGATGGCTAACTATTTACTTAATATATTTAAATGGTTATTGTATTACCATGTTAAATAAAAAAAACAGCCAAGTGCGAGTCGGAGTCGCGCACGAAGAGTTCCGTACCGATATTTGGCAAAACGTGCCGTTATTAATCTCGAGCAAAAAACGGCAAGATAATCACATTTGTTGTATGGGAGCCCCGCTTAAATATTTATTTTATTCTGTTTTTAGTATTATAGTTGTAGGGGCAACAGAAATAGATCATTTTTGAAAATTTCAACTGTCTAGCTAACACGGTTCATAAGATACAGCCTGCTGACAGGCGGATAGGCGGACAGCGGAGTTTTAATAATAGGGTCCCGTTTTTACCCTTTGGCTACGGAACCCTAAAAATATGCGACACACTTAAGTAATGTGATAATTATAGTCTTGGAACTGACCATTTTAACATTTAACTTAGTGTCTAAATGCATTGATTTCTGTGACATGTAGCAAATTTGCTTAAATTAATAATAATTCTATAATTTAACCGTCTGAACAAGGAAAATCAATATACTTAATATTTATTTTTAGACTTTTCGTATTTTTTGATACCTAAATAATGATCTAAATTAACGGATATTTGATTCTTATCGTGCTTTGATCATAATAATATATGTAGGTATATGATAAATCTATATTCCGTCAGGTCAACATGTTTTTGTCTAGATTTTTTTGCTATTTATTTAAGTTAGATTAATACTGCAGCATTTATTATCGATAGAGATTTTTTTTATAAAATTAGATAGAGATAATATAATTATGATAAATATCTCAGCTATAGATATTTTTTAAATTTAGCTTTTTATTTATAGGCTACTAACTATTCCCCGCGATTTACTCTCACGATGTCCTTCTCCAAGGCCTAATCAAATTTCATCTGTACCAAATTTCATCAAAATCGTTTCAGCGGTTCACAAATTCAAAATTCAATAATTTCATAGAAAAACCCAATAATACTCCACTTTGCTTGAATCGAACCCAGAACTTCAAGGGTAGCAGTCGCTCTTGCGACCATTAAGCTAGTGAGGCAGTTGAAATAAGAACACCTAATTTTTATAAATACGTATTCATTACTAATTCCTCTAGTAGACACAACAAAAACACAGAGAACGTTTGAAGCTAAAAACTGTACCTTACCTACTTAATTACCACAACACACGTTCGCAATCCGGAGTCCTATCGCTATCGCATGGTTATCGCATCGCTCCCGGAAACGTCGCCGGCCTTATCGTAGCCCAGCATTACGCTTATGGGGGTGTGTGTATAGTATTACAAGTTCACAACAATGCCCTATTCCCTATTGCTGAGTGCAGTGTTTTCAGGGTTTAATAATATCGCCCCATGTAATGAATTAGAAAATTTTCTCGACGGTAAGTGAAGTTTGCCAACCCGCACTAGGCCAGCGTGGTGGACTATAGCCTAATCCCTCTCAATATTAGAGCAGTCCCGTGCCGAACAGTAGGACAGTATTGGGGTTGATGATTATGAAATGAATAACAATTATTGTAGAACAGTAGTGTCATAACACTAATTTAACCTGGAATTAAATACAAGACAGTGTTAAAGACCAAGACGACGCACGCACCTAGAAATAATGTGCTTATGCTTGTGATAATTATTAATTATCACCTGCTTACTTGCCACCCCAGAAGAACTCAGCTCCATGAGCAAAATCTACCACCTTAAAAACGTTAACTTCTCTAATTAATAAGTAATTAAATAAGTAATTACAGTCTTCTAGGTTTTTTTACAAAACAGAGTCACAAGAAGTTATAAAATGGATAAGTGGAATTAAAAAAGATGATTGATATAGCTTGTTTATTTCAGTGAACCATCCCACAAATTCAAAACTAAGCTCTTTACAGCGCAGGCTATCCAAACAATTGTAATAGATAGTCCATTGCCCATTTCTCTCAAACCGAAACATTTAGAAACAGCAGACCGACGACTTTATAATACACGGCGAAACAAAACGTGGGCGCACTCACGTTCTAAGGTGCGACAATAAAATCGCATGCGATCTCTCTGGGGCGTTAACAAGCGGGCAAGACAAGCGCGTCGTCGCCTTGTCGCGATCGCATCGCGCCAATTTGTACGCACGTCCTCGGTTACGATTTATTGGGCACGCGAGGAGCGCTCATTGCTAGAGATAGGCCACTCATAGGTGGCCCTGTCCGGACGTAAGGGATTAGTTTGGGTTGCAAGCTCAGTGCTCTTTGTGGCTTAAAAACTAAAATTGTAACCAAAATAGGACCAATTATTAATAATTTTAAGCAATTATTTTTATTTTTCTAGTATTTGGTAGAAGTCAAAAAGTGTCACTAAGCCGTAAAATGGTACACCTAAGCAAGTTGAGATTTAAAGCAAATTTAAAGGAAAATAAAAAAGAAAAATTACGGAAAAAATTCATTATGCATACCAACATAATTTTCAACCCCTAAATGATTGCAATAATCACGACCCACACGTTACATCTACAAAAACAAATATACTTATTAAAAAAAAGCAAATAATCTTCAAACAATTTCTCAAAACCAACGACCATTCCCGCCAATTAAATCCGTTGGGTTTACAAGCGCAGCGCTCACGCCGTGGAGAGTGAAATATAAACGTTAAGGTGCGCGTGAGGCGATCTATCGGCACACGGCGCAGCTATCAGAGGCTACGATCGCGCCGCGCAATATCATTATTGTACCCCCCACCCCGGGTATGGAACTATCGAGGACAGTTTTTGCTGCCAGTGAGAACAGAACTATTAATTGAACATTAGGAAATTGATTTGCAGTCAGAAGAATAAATTCCTAAATTAAAATCAAGAACACCTCCAAGATGTAGACAAATTTAGATCTAACGTTCGAATATTCGAACAAATAACAAGGAAATTGTATTTTGAATTCGACAATATTTGAATATATCATTATCTTAATATTTGTAATTGTTTAATTGTTGCCATGATATGAAGAAGATTAGAAAGATCCCATAAATATTTTTTCAGACTTCGTAATCTAAACTCTCGATTTGATATAAGATTTGATATAAACCGAGCGATAAGGTTAAGACAGACTGGACATTTTCTATCATATATCGGCGTTATACTTATAATAATAAATAATAAATAATATCTAATAATTATCATCCGTGGTAAAAATATGAGTCAATAAATGACATTGACAGGCGGCGAAACTCCGGCCTCAGACAAGCTGATTTAAAGTTCGAATCAAAACAAAATGTGAACGTCTGATTTGTCGAACGCTTAGGTATGTCATTTCCATACATCTTGTTTCCATTCCCGGGTGCATCGGTTGATCATTTGCACATAGTCACTCGTGGAGGCTGTCATTCTTGACATTACTTTTTATACATAACAAAAAACAAACATAGTTTTAATTATGTAATAACATTATAAAGTTACTCTGTACCGTACCTATTACATAGTGGTGTTTGCCTGTAATAGGTTATACATTTAGCTTGTAAGTTTTAGCACGTAATGTACCTACTTTTAATTTTACTTGTATAGTGTAATAACTGTTTGCAATCCTAATAAATAAATAACTATAAAATATTATACAACCATCACGCTAGTATCTTCGAAGGATAAGCTGAGATGTACTGAATGATGACAAATCACCGTGTGTTTTACTATAACTGGTTCTAGTACCGGAATGCTGATTACGAGGTCGTAGGTTCCATTCCCATATGACAAAAATATTTATGTTATGAACATAAGTGTTTGTGTTTTCATTTACAAAAAAAAGTTCACAAGTATTATATCCATTGTCCCGTACCCATAGTACAAGGTCTGCTTAGTTTGGGACTAGATAGTGCTGTGTAAAATGACTCAAGTATAAATAAAACAAATAAAAAACATCTTAAAACGTAAATAATATGATAAAGCCTTTAGAGTTAAATAAAATAAAACATTAAATTATATTACGAATTTATAGCTAAAGCTTAATTAAAACTAAAATAATGTGTGCAGCCAATTAATGCTCATAATTATTATTATGAATAATTACTTCCGAACATAATTATAAAACGTATTCGTCAGCTTTTTTGCTACTTTATATATATATATTTATTTATTTATTTATTTATTTAAGATAAGAGATGACTTATTACTGAGAAAATATTTTAAAGGTATTCGCACACTACATCAAATCCACTCCGACTTAACCCACAGTGAAGTTACGTAGTCATAGCGTTTTTTTTGGGTTACTAAAAAATTACATAGATCGTCTACCGCCTGAGGAGGTGGCAGGGTAAGAATGACACGTACTGACTAAAAAAACTGACCAAGTGCGAGTTGCACGAAGAGTTCCGTACCAATTTGTATGGGAGCCCCCCTTAAATATTTATTTTATTTTTAGTATTTTTTGCTTAAGGGGTAATAGAAATACATCATTTTTGAAAAGGACATCGACCATCTCCCATACATCTGTGGGCCCAAAATTTGATAAACCGTTACAAGTTCCAAATTAGTGTGATTAGTTAGATTATAATATTAGCTTTAAGATGTCTTAGTTTCAGTTCAATTGACAGTTGCATAATCAAGATATATGAGCTCGAATCTAAGGTTAGGTTAGGTGAGGATATAGCTTGAGCTTTACATCAATATATTTTGCAATTAATGAACTGGTAATGTTCAGATTACTAATAGTAATTCTTGAGATAGGTATTCCTCATTTGTAATAGCCTTAGGTATTACAGAATCAACAACGATGTTACCTTATAGGTTATGTTTTTGATAAATACCTACCTAAATGATTTTGATTACTTAGGTTTCTTGTAGACTTAACAGAGTGAATGATACATAATGGAACTATACATACTTAAATAAAATAGAACGACAGCTCTTTTTTACAATGTTTTCAATTGCAGTGAAAACACTACTTTAGTAATGACTAACCTGGTAGCAAATAAATATATAATTAGCGATTTTGCAAAAATATAGTAGGTAACCTATCCTAATAATCTCACATAGTATGTCAGATAGGTACTTACCTAGTTTTTAGTGGTTATAGGTGTATGATTCTCAGGCAAATAATAGAGGCAATGCAAAAAAAAAATTGTTTTAAATAAAGAAAAGAAACATTTTGTAGGTAGTCATTTTCCTTTATTAATTGATTCACATTAGTCATTCGTCTTCGTACACAATTAGAATAGAATCTAAGACGTGTGCAGGGGGTGAAATATTTTCTTGGTATCTAGCTCAACTCAAATACCAAATGATAGAAGTTATAAAGTCCGTTTTCACGCTGAGGTAGTTCGTGAATGCAAGATTCGTCAGATTTCGTAAAGCAGTCAACGTCGTTAGATAAATCACCGAAAACACGAATATCAACAGAACACATTCACAAAGAGAATGATTGAGACTATTAGTCTCAATCATTCGACTAGATAATTATTAGACTAATAATTATTGAGAGGGAGAATGTTTTTTTATTCATTTATTGTCATATTTTTATATCAATGTTTCACTTGACTCATTGCCTTTTTATCCACGGCGGATTGCATGATCTCAACAAAAAATCCAAACATTTCAAAAAAGATTTTCCCATTATTTAGCAACTGTAAATTAAAGTATTTTTTTATGATTTTGGTTTGTCATAAAATGAAGTATTTTTTCCACTTTTTGTTTTTTCTGTAACACGTGGGCCCAAAAGTGGGCAGTCTCCTTTCAATTTTCTAGCTATCACGGATCATGATATACAGCCTTGCCGGACGGACCGACAGCGGAATCTTAGTAATTTGGGTACGGAACCCTAAAAACCACACTTGCCTTACCTTGCTCTTTACCTAGTCATCGCTATGAAATTCATGACATTTGCCACAACCATTACAGAAATAACCACTATTCTTCGGTAAATCATTTTGAGCTTTATATGCGTTCCATAAGGAACGCATATAAAGCATATAATTATAACGCATATAACGCATATATAACGCATATAACCATCTGATCAATTCCACCATAAGGTGGAATTGATCAGATGGTTATAAATCTCCAACGAACCACGCTTCGTACAGTTCTTTCTGTAAGATATCGAAAATGGCATTGAAAGTCAAAATAATTTCAATGCTGTTCTGTGAGTCGAGTCAGAATGGAGTAGGTGTAACATGCTAATACCTTTATGCAACCAATATTTTATAATAAAAATAAATAAATAAATAATTTATTGAAACACTTCAAGTACAATATTTACAATATTAAAACAAGCACTACTAATTTACATAATAACTATTACTGTATCCCTGTACCCCACACCAGGATTTCCTGTGTCGTGGGGTACAGTGTCATCCCAGTTTTTTGTATAGGTACAAACAATGCTTATGTTACAATAATAATATTTTGTTTGAAACATAATAATAAATTTTATTTTATTATTTTTGCGTCACCAAAACTTGGCAGAATAGGTTTGAGGCCAAGATCAACTCTGGTAATACTGCAAGACACAGCTAATAAAATAAAAAAATAAAGTTCGGGGGTTTGGGTTAACGGTATACTAATGTATGTACAGTTTCACCCATTCCTGGGTATATTTAAGTCCCATGGAATGAATGGCGAGCCTATTGCCATTAACCCGGCAAGACTCCAAACTCCGTGCTGCTGTTAATAATTTACAAACACCCAGTAACACTTTGCTCGATTCAGGTTCTGAGAATCCAACCTCAGGACCTCAATCATGAAAGTCAACAAAAACAAGTTGATTAAATCACTTTTTATCGCACTACGTAACTCAAGCGAGTTAAGGGTTATGCAAGACAAATATATTGCTATACTGCTTTTAGTCGACAGGTTGATATATTATAAATAATAAATAATAAATAAAAATCTTTATTCATTCAAACATTAGTACAATACATATACACATATTACAATTTGTAGACTTATGAGACCAGGAGAAGAAATCAATATATCTCTGGACCCCACACTAGGATTCCCTGTGTCGTGAGGTCCAGTCCCTTCCGTAAGTTTTAAGAGTAATTCACTTGTGTAATTGTGTATAATAAACTTTTTTTTTTTTTTTTTGTGAGACAAATTGAAAATAACTAGAAGAAAAGTGTGTGTGGTGTGTATGTGCGAGTATTGAGTACATACGTTAGTACTATATACAGAAATATCATGGAAACAACTTGGAAAGCGTGAACATGGATTCAAGAGAAACGAATTGTTCCTAACGCTGGCTTGCACAAGAACTCAATAAATTTAAATATAGAAGGCTTATTGCGTTATGAACAGGCACATACGTACGCCTTTATGCCCGGGTTAGGCAAAGGTGTACTTAGGCATAATGTACATCCAAATGTCACCTTTATATTTTTAGGTTCCATAGGGGGCGACCCATCACCCAAATTGGGTTGCGGAAGTCTGAAGGCAGTCACTTCGTGTAATATACTGATATTCAGCCGCAACTGGGAATAGGCTTCGAGAATGAAAATGAGGGGGCGAGGTTGGTCTGACAGATTTTGTAGAAATAACTGTCAAAAATCAACAATTCTGAAGTCATCGAACGATGAATTTGACACAATAAAATAGCAGGCTCGGGCCCCAGTAAAACTGCTATAACTTTTACACCCGACTATACCGACAGATAAAGGTTTAAAATGTAAATGAGACGTGTTGAAAAAGTAAAAGATTATCTCTCTATTAGGTATAAATTAAGGGACGGGGAGTGAGGTATGCCGTACAATTATATTGTCACGAATGTGGCGATCGTGGTCGCACCTGCGAGTGCAATCGGTTCTGCCATCGGCGCGCGCGCACGCTAACTTGACGGGAGGGGATTTTTTTCAATTTGAGTATTAAATTTCGTAATAAAGCAGTAATTAGTATTTTTTATGATTTTTTTATAAGCTACGATTGCTATTAATTAACCTACATCAGCTTAATTAAAAAGGATTTCGAATTTATTCAAATGTCTAAGTCTGCGTTATGTTAAGAGAAATATCTAATAAATTCTGTTATTTTGAAAGATGGTATATGAATGATAATGATCAAGTACAGTGAAATAATTTAGTAGATAAATTCTACGATATTTATAAAGATAAACATAATTAAGTAGTTATTATCATAAATTCTCAATATAAATACAGAATTACAAATCAAATTTTGTATTTAAACTGCCTAACATCGACTGGACCACATCACTAATAAACACATTCGACATTCAAAATCGAAAGGACACTGCAACTGCGATAACATCCAAACAAATCGACTAAAAAACTAAATTACCGACTTATTCACATCACTAGCGAAACCATCGACACTGCCGCCCCGTAATCGATACTGCAACGGACTCACCATATTTTATTGTGTGCCAATTAAAATTATTCCCTTCCTTATGCATTGTGAGAAGTTGGTCTGTGAAACTGGCTGTATACTATTTGAAATATGGCGTCCACACCGTGATGTATAGACGGAAAAATAATTGAGTCTGTCCATTCAGAAGTTTCTAGTTGTTTGTCAGTTGTGAATTGTATACCTATCAAGTTAGTTTGAAACTGTTTGTCTGTATTGTTAGCGCGTTTTTGAAGTTTGATATTCGCACTTGATGTCTTAAAGACTAAATAGATTTGCAGATGTTAAATTTAGTGTAAACTTTTTAGATTCGTATCTTCCTTGCGAGCTGTCTGTTGTCTATGACAGCAGCTGTCATTATGCAAGTACGCTTAAATATGCACGCCTAATTTTGTAGTCCCTTACCTATTGCCAAAACTATGATTGGAGACGAGATAATGTGTCGACAACATCATGTCGCGGCTTGCAGGTTAGTCTCACATGATTTTGTCGGCAATAGTAAAAATAAAATGATAGTGAGTGCTCCGGCATCATTTATTTTTATATTCGTCATTTGTTATTTTTATGCAATCCAAGGCCACGATTTCTTAATTGGCACAAAACAGATTAAATACTTATCTTTGTTTAAGTTAAATGAAAAAAGTATAATTTAAATAAAAAGGCAATAATCCTTCAATTTTTGTCAGTATGATAACAATTAAAAACGGTTTTCTGTTTGATTTTAATCTAATCGTCCCGTTCCCAGACGGTTTTAAAATAATCTGTGAATCTATTTCTTACTTACCTTTACTTTTTTGACTCCTGTAAAATGAAAGGCATTGGTTTCTTTTAATTAAATACATAATACACTCACGCGGCACGCCTTTTTCCCATAGGGGTAGGCAGAAACTAAAGAACGCCACTTGCTACGATTCTTGCATACTTTTGCTTCGACCACATTCATACATCTTGTCATATACACACGCCGGTTGCGAGTACTACGCACCTGACCTTTTACAGAACTTTTTTTTTACCTTTATCTTGTAATTATGATATTGTTAGACCAATCGTCACGGGATTAATATTAGTATATTGTTAAATAAAGCAGTGATAGCCTAGTGGTATGACCATTGGACTGCCAAGTTGAAGGTCTCGAGTTCGAACCCAAGGCACGCACCTCTGACTTTTAAAATTCATGTGCGTATTAATAATTAATTATCACTCGCTTAAACGGTGAAGGAAAACATCGTGAGGAAACCTGCATACCTTAGAGATTTTTCTCGACGGTTTGTGAAGTCTGCCAACCCGCACTAGGCAAGCGTGGTGGACTATAGCCTAATCCCTCTCAATATGAGAGGAGACCCGTGCCCAGCAGTGGGACAGTATATGGGTTGATGATGATTGTTAAATAAGCCATGCAGATAATAATATGTTCGTCCATATCCTGTATAAAAAACCAGAGAGCTCTAACCCATCCGTAGTGATGTCCCTACCACAGACCATAAACGAATAGTTTTGATAATGTGCGGTTAAGTTGAGCAGTGTAATTGAGTTTTCCTATGAAATTATCAGTATCGACTCGGAGCTTTCCCTATTGCCCGGTTAATGGCTATAGGTTCGCCCCCTGTTACATGGGATCTGGGTGTATTCACCTCTGTCTAACTCTTCGGGGAGTACAGGCGTGATAGTATTATTATGTTACTTTATTCATTAAAGAAATAAAGAACAACGACCCTCCAGAGGGTCGTAATCAATGTTTTTCGATTGTGTCTGCTGAGTTCCTTGACAGGTTAAGTAGAATATTCCAAAATATCAACATACATACCTAAGTCAGTTACTGTTTTAAAGATTACTAAGTATTATATTAAAACTTGCTTGTTTTTTCATCAGTAGATACCTAAATTCTATTTGTTGTCGAAGCACGAAGCATAATTGAGTTGTATTTTACGGTCTCTGCTCATTGCTAATGAGTTCGACGTGATAAGAAACTGATAACGCCTGCAAACGAAATACTTTGAACACCTTTAAACAAATTGTAAAATAAAACATATTGATTTCTAACACTTACGCGATTTTTTTTTTCTTATTTTTGATCGTATTCATCATAAAATCATAGAAATAGCGTATTTTTTCATACCTCAAGAGAAGCACCATTTAGAGTTTGATGGCCGGAGGCCGACCTTCGTTCTGAAATCGTCGAGTCTTGATACCTATAGCCGTCACAGTATTCGTATGTATCGCTGTGTTGCTCTGCATTCAAGAAGGGTGTGAAAAGATTTTTACACGGTCAGCAACGCGCAAGTGATACCTCTGGTGTTGCAAGCATCTATCATCATCATCATCATCAGCCTATATTAGTCCACTGCTGGATGTAGGCCTCCCGTAATATGCGCCATTTCACCCTGTCCTCGGCTTTTCGCATCCAGCTTCTACCAGCAACCTTTCGCAAATCATCACTCCATCTTGTCGGAGGGCGTCCTACAATACGTTTGCCGAGTCGCGGTCTCCACTCGAGAGCACTTATACCCCAGCGGTTGTCGGTTCTTGAGAAATCATGTCAGCATTACATACAAATTCAAAATAGTTTTATTTTCATATAAACCATATACATGCACATATGAGATGTGGAGTCTAGGTGCACGGTTCCCAATTAGTCGTTTCCTATGGAGAAGAACTAATTACCGGCAAGAAACTCCATGGTTACTCTTTTAAATTAGGTATCGTTCTTTACACTGATGTTCGATGCTATAATAAATTAATAATAATTGGATACTTACAACGGAGAGAACCATTTTTTTAGGAAGGCTTGTGATTACAAATGAATAAAATAGGATTAGGTCTATTCCCATCTTTCCCCGAGTGCCTGCCCCCGAATGGAGAATGGGAAAGTGTCATCTTCCCCTTAACTCATAATCGGGGGAAGATGGGAAGTAAAAGTTTAATTTACAACCGAAATATTATTTATTTTAATACCAGTAGGTATGATCAAGTTTAAAGTCTCAACTTTAAATTCCAAATCCCGTTTAGTTTAGCCTCTGCTACATAAAATACAGCTAGGCATAAAAAGTTCAAATAGTTCTCACAAGACAGGGCATAAAGTATACTCCAAAACATATTATACCAAGATTCTGCGGAAATGGTATAAGTAAGTATCAAGTTACTTTAGACGGATACACTGAAAGCCTTTAAAAACAGTTATCTGTTTACGGTCCCGTCTTCCGCTACCATTATAAAACTACACCTGTTTTCCTCCGGCGTTCTTTATAAACGCTATGAATTATTTAAAAAAGTCCACTCACACGCATCTGGTTCCGTTACCGATCGGTGATCGAATCGATTTTTAGAATTGGTCAGTCTGAACACGTGTGAACTCGCCTTTTGCAACACTATCATCACCGACACCAAAACAACATAACCGCCAATGTGATTCGAAGGAAAACTAAACTTAATGTAGACATTTAGGGTATAAGATGTATTGGCACTGGATTTTAAAAATTTGCAGTTCGTGGACTGCATTCGATTGTAATTTCAAATGCGTTGCAGTGAGGTTCGTTATTCGTTTAAACGGTATTGCGGCCTTACAATCAATCTTAAGCTCTATGTTGACTGATGATGGTTCCAAATCTAATGTTAAGGTGTGGTTCTAATAGAGTTTTGGTAGTAAGAAGGTTTGTTGGCGCGAAAGCAGGCTGCGTACGCGCAGATAGCCATTGCAAAGCGGCTAGACGGTGTACAGACGGTGCGTGTCATCGGAATGCGGTATCTTTCACTCCCGCTTGTAGGTAGGAGGTAATAATTATTATTAAGATCTATTATTATATTAAGGGATTTCTTTTTTCAAGAACAATAAAAGTGATAAAGGAATTTCAGGATTAGATAGGTAAATATTTAGGTCATTTTACACAGTAGGTACCATCTAGTCCCAACTAAACAGAGCTTGTACTATGGGTACTGGACAATGGATATACTTAATACTTATATTCTTCAAATAAATACTTATAATACATAAGAAACACCTAGACAAACACAAACGCTTATGTTCATTACGTATTTTTGTGTTTGTCCAGCTATTTGTGTCCTGTATTTTATCCTACTTTTCCTTTTTTAAAACAATTATTTTGAAAACTATCTCATGTTTCGAGCTGCTATTAATAATTTCATAGAAAAACCCAATAACACTTTGCTCGACCTAGCAATCGAACCTAAAACCTCGAGGGTAGCTGTCGCGCTTGTGATCACTAGGCTAATGAGGCAATTTGTTTAAAAGTTACCTGTTATCTTGTCCAGTAAGTATATTAATTTCGCTTAGGCTGCCTGGATGAAATCGCTTTAAGTGATAAGGCCGCCCATTGTACAGTGGCCAGCATATCAAGCTACCACAATCTGTCAAATTTCTTTGATTAATTTTCAACTTTATTGCAATAAAGATAAGGTTCATATTCAATTGGGAAAATTTGACAGTTTTGGATAGCTTGACCTGCTGGCGTCTGTACACGTCTTGTTGTTAGATGTAGGTATATGAATTTCTTTTCTTTTTATTTCTGATGTACCTACAGAGACTTTACCCTTCATAATTATAAGATAGGTAACAAAATAATAGTTAGATGACTAAGTGGTAGCGTCGTCAGCTGTTTGTGAGTCAACAATGCGTGTGAATCAGCGATGAATTGATAACTACCCACATATGCAGTCAGACAATGATATCGCTGATAAGTATAATATAAAACTTAGGTAACACGGGTTGCTTTGATGCGCACACGCACGCTGTGAGTAATGTCTTTCGTTAATAAAGATACCTACTTATAAATTTTAGCGAAAGAAAATTTGACCTCAAACCTGCGTCCTGCCGATTAAGTACACCAATCAAAATAGTTTTGTTTTTTATATAAACCATATACAGACACTTATAAAATATCTAGTCTAGGTGCACGGTCCAAATTACCTAATCGTTTTTTCTATGGAGAAAAACCGGCAAGACTTACCTACTACTTTTTTAAATACGTAATGGTTCTCTGCAATTATGTCCGTAATAATAATTGGATACTTACTTATAAGAACAATTTAGAGATGAATAGAGACGAATGTCGAAGATGTTGCCGTATCAAATAATCTAAATTACAAGATACACTAAATTGCCGTAAAATACAATAATTGATAAATTATTATATATATTTTTTATCTTTACTTGTGCAAGTATTTCTGTAAAATACTAAATCTGCGACCGTATATCTAGAATAGTGCTCAAACTGACGTAAGTATGTACCTATATTACGGCAATTGCCGTATCGATGGCAACACTGCGGTAGTATCATCTAAAACTAACCTATTAGTTACTCTAAAAAGTGCCTATTAACTAATTAGACTTACACTTACCTAATAATTTATACTAACGTGCATTTGTTTCACACAGTGTACCTAGTGTCATTAACGAGGATCATATAGAAAGAGATACTATAAATTCGGTGTCATATTATTCATCTTTTGATTTCGAAAACTAAGCAATCGATCACGTCACGCATCTAGCGTGACTTGGATATGAAATCTAAACTGTATGATATGAATGTAACTTAGATAGGTATCGATGGTCATAAATAATATAATAATAATAATATATTTATTCCAAAAATATGAATATCATAAAAATACAATATAAATCTTAGAAATTATAAAGGTATAATATTATTTGGTGCCTGTACTAGGTTAAACCTGTGTCACAGGCGGCAGAAGCGCTAACAGTATCTATGGTACAGTCAGCAACGAAAGTCGCTGAACACAGCAAAATTTTTTTATTGTCACATCCCCAGAACTTGGCAACAGGTCTTTTCTACTAAGGTAACCTAAATATTTAATGGTCATCTATGCAATTATTTCGCATAACCTTCGTAGGTCAGTAACTTCATACTTGTTAAAAATCATATTGAAGATTGCAACATGTTCAGCGACTTTCGTTGCTGACTGTACTTGTAAACATAATTTTAACAATACGTATTTTAATATTTATATAAAAAAATTAGAGATAAAACAAAGTTATTAATTAATTATTTTAAATTATATATATTATACCTAACTAACATATTAATTACATAATGTGACAAAGTCAGAATTATAATTAAATAAATAAGTCGTTTTATAATGAAGTTAAAATGAAAAAAAAAAGCTATGATTCTTCCAACATCATTCCTCGTTTCATAAAAAAAGCTTCTCAATCTTAAATCCTAAGATTTTCTCCTTCACATATATATGTACACGTAAAATAATTAAATAGTCACACATTCAAGGCTGGGCATCCACTCGGGGTGACGGGGTGACGGGGGATGGGTCAGATATTTCAATTCTCCATCGGATATTGGCGGGTGTCGTGACAACGCATACATCTGCGATCGGCCCCGCCTTATCGTAATATTAAAATCTTGTGTGTGCAATGTAAGTTATGACGGGTTAGTTTTATATACGGATGTTGGGCTTGCAAATATATTGGCTTTTTTAGGGTTAGATGTATACGTGCAAAAATATATTTTTTATTTAATTTTGTTAGAGTATTTTTTAGGCTTACGCGGCGCTCATTCTGAGAAGAGGAGCCAGTCAGGCGGTTGTTCCGTATTCATCCTATGACGTCTCATCCTATTTCTTTAGGTAATCATCCTAAACTAGAATTCCTAACTAGTCCGATTACCTACATATTATTTTAATAAAGTTTATTTATTCAACCGATATACGTTCCCTACTCTACCTGTGGCAAATATTACCTATTACCAAAATAGTATTGTGTGTTTAGACCATCCACAGAAACCTAGAGTTAGAAAGCTAGAGTTTTTGAACGATTTCGTAATCGGTTGTGCTATGAATACTCCCAGGATGAATAATGAATTTAAGCTGTCAGCCGAGTAAGGAACGTAAATAGGTTAAGTTAGAAAAAAACAGGGTACCGCTCTCCCCGGAGCGGTGGATAGTGCATAAAGGATTTCCAACCCCGTCAACAAAAAAAAAGGAAAAAAATAGTGTAGGATGAAAGTCATCATATGATTCCGAAACAACCCGTCAATGGTCAACTTTAAATGGTGGTATGAGGATACCTATAAATATTTTGATAAAAGATTAACTGACGTCACAAACTATTCTTCTACGGCAGTTATCTTTTTCATCACGTTTGTAGTAAATGGTGTAATTTTCCAAATAAGTAAACGATCTTAATGAGATGAGAGCCGTGCCTGTTGGTGGGATGAGCAAATGAAGATAAATAATGAGCTAATAATTATTATGATATATTTTGCTAAAATATTGATTAAGTATTTTGCAAAAATATTGATTGGCGCCTGTATTGAGAACTTTTCTTCAACGATACGTTACTTTATACCCGTGATGATGTAATTCTCCAAGAAGTAAACACAGGTGTTCTGTATAACATACCGGCGAAATGTGTACACTGGTCTGCTTAACCCTCCGAGGAATACAGGCTTAATGGTATGTTTTTTTTTTTATCAAGACGAGTAGGTACAGTCGGCAGCTAATATATGTGGTGTATGAAAACGCAACAAAATATTGAATAACATTAGTATTGACGGCGTTGACAAGATCCCGCGATCTGGTGCCGCAATTTCCTATTCCGTCCGTCCGTCCGTCACAGTGCCAATGATGTTTATTTATTTCCTTCTAACATTTCATGACTATTTATCTTTTTTGATATCTTTTTCTATAAAAATGTTAGTGACATGAAGAAAAGCCTTCTTCGTGTTTTCAAATATTGCGACCAGTATTTTTGTGAATGATTCGAATAATAATTTTTGAATCTGAATTTAAATAGTGAAAGATTCTGTAACGGGTATCAGAATTACCTAGAAAGAAGAATGCAATTTGCTTTGGAATTTCAACTTTAATCAACATATTTACTAAACTCATTTTCATATAAATAAACGTTTCTAAGCTGAGAAAGATAATATTAATCCTTCAAGGTACCTACCAATAAGCACATACAATATAAAAACCAAATAGGCTTTAGTATTGTACATTTTATGTAAGTAGGTACATAAATTACATAATTATCTTAATAAAATGTGGTTTTGGGAAAAATTAAGTCAACAGCATGAGTAAAGCCGCGGTAAACAACTAGCACTTACCTAAATAAGTAATAAACAAAATAATGATTCATGGGAGTCAAACAAAATACGTTCTTAGCTTCTTATAAAGCTACGGAATATTTTACATCAAAAACCTTATTCCCATCACAATTGATTAAACACTAAACAGATAAAACAAAATTGAAACCAACCTTTATACAATCTAATAACGGATCACAACTTACAAATTCAAATTTCGAAACAAAGGGGCATCATTCAAACGAATGAAGTGAACGAGCAACGAACGAGTGAACAGATTGAGTGAACAATATCTTATTTTGCAATAATCCGCTAGGAACTGTGGTAATTTCCTGAAAGAGATGAAACAACGGCGACAGTACCGTTTTAAACTGAAATGTTTACAATAAATGATCGTTTTTGAATACATAATGGGATACATTTGGATGGCGCACTTACTAGATGTTTTGCTTTTTCTTCATCGATATTCGATTATGGTTTTAATTTATTTTAACATTAAGCTAGGCTAAGCAGTGACCATGTTATTTTAGCGAAGGAAAAATTCGACTTCGGGCAGGATTCCAACCTGCGTCTTCTGGTTTAATACACCAGATGCTACGACCAATTAAGCCACCAGTCCCACGAGTCCCACCCGCCAGGTCGAAATTTGCCTTCATATTCTGAATCCTGTCAGCAGTCGAATTTTTCCTTCGTTAAAATAACTTATAATCTTACGCATGGAAAATGCAAGATAGTGACTATGTTGATCGCTTACAGCTTACCGCAGTCAGTCTATGGATGTGGGACCATTATTCTTCAGAACATCGAGACTTTGGGGCCCGCCGTGTCTCGGACAGCACGTTAAGCCATCGGGCCCTGTTGTCTTACTAACACTTATGACAACGTTAGTAGTCCGAAGCCTACTAGAACTAAGGAAATTAAACGTTAATTAAAAAACAAAATGTAACGCAAGATTAAGCAAGAAAAGTAAATAGCAATATGGATAAACGCAAGTCGCTTCCTTAATCATAAAGAACCCCGTTTCACATTAATAACACTTCAACAAATTTAGTTGTTTACTGTTCAATCGATTGTTTTATTCAATTAAAAGATGGCAGCACTCGCGGTTGATCAACTTTATACTTGTTTTGGTTGACAGTTTACAAGTGCGTATTTAGATTGATTAAGGATTGGTTAGGTCAAGCAGTGTTAGGTACTCATTGGGTTTTTTTATTAAATTCTTAGTAGCATCTAGGTATTTGGATTTGTCCCCATTTAATAAGGGACATAAAAACAGCCGGTAGCAGTTTTAGATGCCGCCAGTAGGTCAAGCTATCCAAAACTGAAAAAAAAATCTCAATTGTACATGAATCTTATTATTTTGTATTAAAGTTGAAAATCTATCAAAGGAATTTGATAGGTTGGGGTAGCTTGATGTGCTGGCCTCTGTACATACAAGTACACCTCTGCCTCATCCATAGGAGAATTCAGACCTATGGTATGTTTTTTATCTATTTATTCACCAATTAGGGCAAGACTTGCTAAAAGGAATAAGTTTATAAAGATTCAAGATATGTCAATCTAGTTGGTATTTATTAAAAAAAGTAAAGTATTTACATCTCTAAAATTTATTTTCGCCGTTTTTTTTTTAACATATTGCTATGGTATTAAAATTTGTCGCTTTAACTTTATAAAAACACAATATATTGCAAGTTATTTATAACACACCTTGAAAAAAAGTAAATTTTTCTGATTTTTTTTGGGTTTAAGAAGGCGTAGATTGCTTTTTAAGATATTCATATAGTTAATTATTGCTAGACAATTTGTCGCAAGTTAATAAAGACACAAGAAGTGGCAAGTTCTTTGTGTGGTGCTGGATTTATCGGCTTCTCCCGGGCCCGCTTCATTTCCTGAGCTCGCCTCTTGTCGAACTTACACGCGATGCAAGATATAAGCAACGGGCGGGTTACAATACAAAGCTTCAATTGTTATAATAAGCCACATAAGTCATCTGTTGTGAATTCCTTTATCACACATGATTGTACTAGGTACTACCTGAGGTCCTGTCTCTCCCTCTTCTCTTTTTCTATGTAAATTAAATTGATACACAATAAAGTCCCAACTAAACCTGTCCTAAATAAAAAAACTAAACGTTGTTTAAAACATTTAAATTCTCTATACGATAAGAAGAATATTACTACACGGTGACGGAATTTCATAACTGACGACATCAGAGAAGAAAGTGGAATAGAATTCAGAAAGTCACGGTCTTTTTTAAAGTCTAGGCAGTTTGACTGTAAATAACACAATGACCAGGACAGTAACTTCATACTTATTAGAAATCATATTGAAAATTGCAACATGTTCAGCGACTGTCGTTGCTGACTGTACATTACCAGAAATAACCCTTTGATGCCCTTAAACTAAGCCATCATTTTTGTGACCTCTCATGTTCTCTCACGTACCGATATTCGCTCCATATGGCGGTGGATTCAACTTCAACCCGCTTCAGATTCAACTTCAACCCGCTTCAGCTTCAACCCGCTCACAGCGCATCACTTGGCCCTCACTAACACTACAACGCAGGGATAATCGCATTGTTTTGTTTTTGATTCATTGCATTTGTTCTCGTAAACTTTGTATTTATTACATTTCTTGCACCGATCGGATATTTCTATGTTCCCTATGATTTACGTATTGTAGGTATATCATTGACAGTTTATTATTAAAAGTTTGTATTTGTTTTGAAATATTGATCTGCGGTATTGAGAAAGGAACGAAGTGGTTTTGTTATTTAATAAACTTTGAGTGTGGTTTTCTTCTGACGTTTTCATAAATAGATACGTACTCTGATGTCTGAGGAATAGAAAGCAGCCGCATTCATTCTTCAGTTAAAATTAGGTGTGCTTTAACTTAAAGCACACCTAATTGTGTTTAGGAAATTTTTGAGATGTGTAACAAAAATTGTTATTTATTTAGAAAACGAAAATTGACTTTAAGTTATCTTAGTAAGTATTTTGTGTGGTCAG
Source organism: Acronicta alni (assembly GCA_964056405.1). Classification (NCBI taxonomy): domain Eukaryota; kingdom Metazoa; phylum Arthropoda; class Insecta; order Lepidoptera; family Noctuidae; genus Acronicta; species Acronicta alni. Next base: position 2,419,864 of record OZ043916.1, on the reverse strand, counting down.
AGCCAACAAATTTAAACGAACTAGTGAGACAATTTCAGGAGCATAAAATATCAATTGAAATTCAGTCCGTGAACAATAAAGTTGGCGTGAAATTAAAAGAATTTTGAGATGAATTAAAATAAACTTCTCTGTTTTTAAGTCGGTATTTTATTAATCAACATAGGTACGATATCCAGGCCCTTTACAAGTAGGGGTGATTATGATCAAATTTTATTGATGTAACATGGGCGTTTATAGTGTCTAGTGTCACCTGACAGCCTCTGTAAGCTCTCTTGGTACACCTCCACTTCCTTAAGGGACCAACGCTGTGCAGTAAAGTGTATTTATGTCCTCCATACAATAAATTCCAGTATTCTTTCTGACTTTTTAGAATCACTGCCTGCCCAGGTGTACCTAAGTAGGCAGTAAAGGTTATGTAAGACTGCTGCCTTAGAGAAGAATACGTTGCAAATTTTTATATTTTTTTTATTAGCAGTAGGTACTTATATTTCACAAAAACACTACTCACAACATTATCCACAGGTTACATTACAAAGTATCTGTAGGTAGTTCTTACACTATGTCTATTTGAATTTAAACCATTAATTAATTAATTACATTTTAATATAGTTTAATTATCGGATAACCTTAAAATAAAATTCTGACACTTACGCAAATATTAGACATTAAAATAACTACAACTAAATAAAACTAAGTTATTATAACTATTTTTTCGCGATATAATTTACATACATACCATCACGCCTGTATTCCCCGACGGGTTAGGTAGAGGTGAACTAATGTACACCCACATTTTGGCCGGTATGTTTTAGGTCCCATGTAATAGGGGGCGAGCTTATTGCCATTAACCGGGCCCAGATCCAGACTCCGAGCTGCTACTGAGAATTTCATACAAAAACCCAATAACACTTTGCTCGACCGGGGGATTGAACCCAGGACCTCTAGCGTAGCAGTCACGCTTAGGACCACTAGACTAATGAGGCAGTCTATTTTTTATTAGAGACACTAAATAGAAGTCCCTACTCATATTAAACTATACGTGACATTTAACAAATATACTACTCACAACATTATCCACAGATTACATTACAAAGTATATGTATATGTAGGTAGTCCTTACACTATGTCTATTTGAATATAAACCATTCATTAATTAATGACATTTTAATATAATTTAACTATCGGATAACCACACAAACAATTTCTAAACAAATTTTAGATTAGACATTAAAATAAAACCATGCCTTAAAAAAAATTAAAGTTATCAGTATTATTTATCTACTATTTACAGATTTTATCGCGATATAATTTACGTTTCATAAAATTAATCTGTGTTTTTTTTCTTTGCAGGTAAGTTAACACAACTATTGAAATACATGGCTTGGACATAATATGCTGGTTAACGACATTTTAAATAATGTAAGTAATTTACAACTCAACTAGAACATACACAGTATAAATAGTTTTACAATTTATTGTATTATATGCGTTTGAGTTGGCTGTCCTGACTGACGGGAAGCGCCTTAATCTCATCGTGTAGCTTTACATTAAAAAAAAACAACCTCGCTCATATTTTCTCCCCCATATCCACGTATTCACAAACACAAATCTCACTAGAACACCCAGACCCGGAACAACTAATAAGCCATTGAAATATTTATTCCATGCTAGGATAGAACCTGCGACAAGGCAGTCGATTGCTCAAACCACGGGCACCTCTCGAGCCAACGAGGAAAGCTCAACGACATGAAAGTACATAATGTACTTCGAAGTACCCACAGATACGGAAAAAGGCGAACTTTTCAAAAGCGCTCGAGCCCCATCGACGAGCCGATGGTAGATTAGCCACTCTCGCGCTTTCACTCCGTCTTACTCGCACTCGAATGAAGAAAAGAGACGGTATATGATAATTAAATTACATAAAATCTCATCGACTTTCTGAGGGCAATTTACCTATGGTGTAGGGTGTGCGACACACGGGCCTAGGGGCCGAGCCGACTCGCATTCGCGCACATCAACACATCATGGCATCCAAAACTGTCAAATTTCTTCAATAGACTTTGAATTTAATCTCCAAATAACAGAGTTTATTATCCATTGGGGTCGCTAGGGTAATGATCACACACACACGCACACACACACGGGCGCACCTTGTAGCACACAGACGCTACAAGGGCTAGAGACGCCTCTGAGGGCAGGGAGTGATCTAAGCTGTATTCTAATAGTGGTAGGTGCAACAATGTAAATCTTTTTTTTTAAACCACTAAGGTGGCAAACAAGCATACAGCCCACCTGATGGCAACCGGTTACCGTAGCCTATAGACGCTTGTAACACCAGCGGTATCACTTGCGCATTGTCGACCCTGTAAAACGAAAGAGGAATAGTTGGTCGACAGTATAAGGGTCAAAGTCCCCCCCACTGCCAACACAACGTTTCCTCGAGGAGCACTGGCAACTGGCAACCTTGCTCACCATAAGGAGTACAACATAGCTCAAAACATTGTTATTTCACTTCGATTTTCTGCATTAATTACCCACGAGGAATCAAAGCATGATTATGAGATTGATTAAATAGATACTTTATCAATCTACATAATCATTTGATTTAGTGGAAAAAGTATTCTATAAGTAGTGTACAACGATAGCAGTGAGAGCCTAGTGGTATGACCATTGGACTGTCAAGTCGAAGGTCTCGAGTTCGAAACCAGGGCACGCACCTCTGACTTTTCGAAATCACGTGCGTATTAATAAATTAATTATCACTCGCTTAAACGGTGAAGGAAAACATCGTGAGGAAACCTGCATGCCTGAGTAGCGAGTAGCGCAATTACTTAAATCAAATTCATAACCAACATTCATAAGACCCAAATTCTTACAATTCAACAAAATCTACAAATTCTTTACAAGTAGATAACCATTTTAATAGCAACTAGTTCCAAATAACATGATTTTTCTATCAAAAATACCGTTAACAACACTACTTTAGATAGTGAAACCTAGCGTGGGAATATCCTAACATTTGTTACGAGAGTTGCCCAAGCGCAGGATCTAATCGAGATATTAATCGAGTTGGCGAGTTACTCGATTGCACGTTATTGATTGTAGAATGAATGTTACATTACAAGCAATTAGAGGTTGTCGATTGTAAGTTTGTGCTTTTGTGAAATTTAGTTGACTCCAGAATCTGGTAGACCGCATTACATTTGTTTAGTAAACAGTTTATTTTGTAAATATATGAATACGAATTTACAAAGATGTATATTTTTGAAATGTTTAGCATGCTTTTAGACGACGACTGCTAATCAAGAGGTCGTGGCTTCGATTCCAACAGGACACAAATATTTATGTGATGAACCTAAGTGTTTTTGTTTGTCTGGGTGTTTCTTATATACAACGTGTTACAAAACTACCCGTAAAGCCGAAAGGAGGTTAAATGGGGCCTTGTAACGAGTCCATTCACAATATTTAAGAACCGTAGTAACGCTGTAAAACATACCCCAATAAAAGGAAAACAACAACATTTATGAATGAAAAATTGAAAAACTATTAAAGTAGACAATTATTAGGTAAAATAGGTACGTAGGCCTTTTTGTTTAATAAAACAACATTTTTGGCTTTGATAATTAGGTAATTATATTTTTTACGGGGTATTTTGTAACACGTTGTATATTATAAGTATGTATATACAAAAAAAAATATGTAAGCATTATACCCATAGTACAAGCTCTGCCTAGTTTGGGAAAAACTTAGAGAATCATAGTCTCTTTTAAAGTCCAGACATAGGATAGATAGGAAGTATAGGAGGATTTATTTTTTAAACATTCGTAGTAGTCTTAATATAGTTTTTAGAGAAAGAAAGAATTTGAACGTTACCCGGAAAATTGGAAAATTCTGGAAAAACTTAGTGCTTTTTTCGATGATACCTTGAAATATGAAAAGGACAATGTCTGTACCATATCATTCACCGAAGTTAGCAGAACGTGAGTCTCACCCTGATCTAATTCCTCTCAATACTAATTGTCAAACGGCTCTCAAAGGCGATCGTCCGCAGAACACAGATTAGGCGCGCTCAGCCCCTTGAGCCGCTGGGATGATGGTACTTCGGATGATTGTATCGGAACTTGCTCTTTCTAAGCCGGTAACAAGGGGTTATTGATACAGCCAAAAGTAGGTAAAACCTTTTCGTGAAAATTTAATTATTTTTTAAAAACAAAAGATATCATAATTCCTCTATTCCCCAAAGTGTTGAGCAGAGGTGTACTAATGTATACTTGCTCACAATTCGCTGGTATGTTTAGGTACTATGCAATGGGGGGGGCAAGCCTATTGCCGTTAAACCGGGCACAAATCCAAACTTAGAGCTGCTACTGAGAATTTCATAGAAAATCTCCATAACACTGCTGGACCTAGGAATCGAACCGAGGATCTTTAGCGTAACCGACGTGCAACACACGTATAAGGCAATTAAGTATTACATTAGAATTTAACTTATCCGAACCAGCAAAGAAATTCGCACAGAACAGCAAAACTACGACCAAAATCAATATTTTAACTTGGCGTCTAAGAATATCTTTGGTGCACTGTATAGGCCCAAAAAATTTACTGTGATTAAAGATTTCGCCAGTCCAATTTCACAGAATTTATAATTCTTTGAAAAATTAAATGGGCACTTGCCTATTCATTACTAAACAAATAAATACTGAATAAAGTCGACAGTGTTTGGTTATTATACATTTTAAGTCTATCTATTTTACAGTACGAATGATATTTTATTGTATATAAATGATCGTCGGCCTCGTTTCAACCTGTTGACTAGCTTATCTTTTTCCCAGGGTACAAATTAAATTGCTAATACGGAAGAACGAAAACAAATGAACATTATCCCCTCCGTGTTTTAAGTGCACATCTCTGCACTTTTCAACGGTTAATTCAAATTCACGTCAAAATTTTGTTCTAAACTTAAATGTTGGGGCCCAGACGTTTCTCCGTAGAGTACAAGCGTATCTCTTGCAAGCACAATCTCTGTATTATCTATGCGACCGGGAGGCCACAACCAGTTGACAAACTGCACTACGTGATATTGCAGCCATTACTCCTGGTGATTCATATCGAACACCCCCTGACACCCCCCGGCACACCAAACACCCGGTTTCCTGAGATAACGGCCCGCCCAATGTACCTATTAAAATTTAACCAGCATACAAAAAGTCGGAACTAACTCTTAAGGGTACTAATTATTACATTCAATAATTTTAGAATTCATTCTGTTCACATCGAAAACGAAATTAGAAATAATAGAATTTTCTAACATTAAAAGTCATCTAATGCAAACCACATATTAGAACTCCATTGTTATAAATAAAAATACAGACAAATTTGGTGCAGGTTTATTCTGAAACACGAAACGATGTCACTCAAATATGCAGGAAATAAAATAAAACAATCATATCGTGATTTCAAAGTAAATTAGGTTTTTAAATAACCTTTACCCTTTTTCTGAACGAACATCATCAAAAAAACTGTAGGTACAAAAAAAGTTAAAACGTCAAAGTGACAGTTGGAGTGCGCGCCAAAACTACCGTTGACAAAGCACCGGTGAGCCGAAACAATCAACAAATTCACATCGTACAAACGGATCGGACATTTATTGTCCGCTATCGTTACATTCCACCTCTGTTGTTTATAACAGAGACGCCCAATTTGCTAGGGAGAGACTTTTTATCTCCTTTTTTGCTATTTTTTCGGTACACGTCGAACAAAGGCGATATGACAGGTCTCCGTGTAGGACGGTATCGCTAGTCGGGCACGACGAAAAACGAGAATGGAGTAATCGAGCAATCGAGTAAAAACAGAAGGAGCGGGAGCGAGCCCATCGGCCCGTGACAATTGCATCTGCAGTCGAATTGCAGACGCCATGTTGGATTATTGCGCACCTCTATTTCGATTAAGTGTCTCGACGGCTTTGTTTTAGTTTCCCATCCCATGTCTGCACTTCTTTTCTATTTTTTTCTGTGTATGGTTTCACAAATTAATTTCCTAAAAGAAATTGATATTATATAGTTATTTATATAATGCTTACGTGCGGTTTACGGTAAACTTTCAGTTTCAACCTAATTATTTTGTATTAAAAGCTAACTTAATGTGTAACTTAATGTATTTGTTCACAGGTTTTTAAACACCATATCAACTTACAACTTTTCTCGGAAGGTTTGTGCGCCTCACAATGTGTTATGCCTTAAAATATTCTTATTTTAATCGAGTAGGTGTATCGAGGAAGCGAGTATCGGGAGCGCTCGTGTGGAATATAGATAGTGACGGACGGTGGACGGCGACCACCGATACGATACAAGGCGCGCTATGCCAGAAATCTATTCATATTTTTCAATTTTCGTCCAATTTTGAATGCAGGTGAAAGCTGTGAATCAGAACTCTTGACTATTGTGGATTAGAACATTCTGTAGAACTTATGAACATTAATGCAATAATATACCAGGTGTAGTAGTTTCAGTATATTTATAATTGGAATTCACAACTTTAAATATGGAAAAAAGAAATTAGACGCGACACCAAAAAAAGACTGACTAAACCCACAAGAGTCATCGACGAAGCTGTCGAAACTCCAATTCAGAATCAATCAACTCGATCCTCTGACGAACGTCACTCGACTTTGACAGTTTACAAAAAATGGCGAAGGAACCAATCGGGTTGTGACGTTGGCAACAAAAGGGCGCGCGTCAGTGACGATGGATTCGAAAATTAAAATCTCGCGTTAGTTGGCAATGTTGGCAGTGGTGACGGCTGTCGGCAGCCGCCGGCCGCACTGCCAACCGGTTCGATTTCAGGCTTGTTCTAAATATGTCAACACTTCTTTGTTATCGAGGGACGTGCGCGCGGAAATGAAAGTCCATCGTGTAGACGAGTCTATTATCACATCGCATATTAAACGGGACCGTTGTACGTAGCAAATTATCGGTAATTTAGTAGGGAATAGTTGAATTTTCCGATGCTAGGACCTTGCCTTGTTTTGCGTAGGTACTCTTTAGAATCAAAAATAATTTGAACATAATAGAAATAGGTACTAATTTAGAATCTGTATAGAAACCAATTCATCACAAACATGTTATCAACACCTATACATCGCTCGTATTAATAAGGCATGAACACAATATCCCTGATACAACCTAACCCGTAACCCAAACATTCAATAAGATGACTGACATATGAATAAGTATCAACTTACACCGCAAAGGAAGCAAGGATAGTACTTTATATTAAAATTCATCCAAAACTTGAATGACAATATCGCCGAAAGACATCGCACAATGCTCCAACCGCGCGCCATCCTAGCAAAAAACCATGCAAAATTCCAATTTCAACTTCTATTCGATAATTCGCGGAAACGCGAAGAAAACTTACATGAGTGACGTATCAGTGTGCGGCAGGCGGCTGCGAGATATCCACGTATTTACCTACGTACCTGTCGTCGTCTCGTCACCGTCGAGCTAAGCCCGCTCCATTCTGCACCGAGTTGAAAAACTTTTCGACTGCTATGTGTGATAGCGACACCATTCACACTAGAGTTCAGAACAAAATAAAGAAGGTTTATAAAAAGACAATTGAGAGGAATTTTTGGATCGTGAAACAAAGATTCATGATTTTTAAAAATCATCGTATGACGTAATTTGTTTATCGGTAACTTTAATATGTAATCGAAAACTAACCTATTCATGAATTTAGCATAAATTGTGAATTATAATAAAATAAAATCTCTTTTCACGTTTTTCGGTAGAAAATATAATATGTATTTTTTCTACGGCACTGTATCGTCACACGTCACCTGTCCGAACAGATTCCGATCGCGATCCGCGCGACATTATGTTTGCTCAGTCGTCAAAAATTCTTTTGTCCCCACGAGATAAGCTTCGCACCACAGTGCCACACTAGCTATCGTCGTGCAATTTTTTAAACTAATGTTGCGTATCGTTCGAGTGATGTAGGTTTTTATTTCGTTTTTTCCATATTTTGACTATTTATATTTATTTTTGTTATCTCTAAGATCCCTTAGTAACTAAGTTCTTAACAATCATTAAATATGTAGAAGTAGGTATTCTCATAAAGAACATCGAATGAATTAGGGAATTCTTCAAAAAGTTGTTTCTGTCTGTCTCCAAAAGGCGCGACCGAGTACCTAAGTACTTTTTTTATAGTATGGAATCTCAATTAGCAAGGAACTCCGTAGACACTCCTTAAAAAAATCATGATTCCAGTGTTATTCTTGGTTTACAATTATGTTCAGTTTTGCAGTCAACGTTAGTTTTGATCGATTATATTCGGGATGAAAGAAATATAAATATTGGTTAGGTTAGCTTAGAACTGTGACCAGAACCTAATTGTATGCATTGTGCATTGTACAAAGAAAAATAATAAATTTGGACCGAAATCCTTAGCCAAAACTTATTTTGACTGCTTCTTGCAGGCAAAATTGTTAAAACCGGTTATCAATTTTGCCTGTAACATTATCTAATTATAAAACTAATGAATATACATTATCATGATATAATTGAGCAGTGACATTTTCAGAGCGCATTATTTAAAGAATTTCCTTTTTAATTCAAACTATCTTATAGATTAACGTATAAAACCTAATTGTTTATACAGTTGGTGTTTCAGTTTTAATAGTTATCGGTGTTTCGAAGGCATCATTAGACGATAATAGTTCCTATATCTATGCCAGCAACTAGTTATACATAATACAAGTTATTGATAAGCTAATTCAGCCTTGTTAAATGCGAACAAAAGTGATAATAATATCTTTATGTATTAAAAGTAAAGAAATTTTCTATTTGTGCGCTTATGTTTATCGTCAGTAGTGTTTGCAATGTTGTCCACCTCATACTTGGTATTGGAAATATATTAAAACTATTATTTTTCCTAATTATATAAAACGTAGCTCCTATCTGTTATCGAGACAATCTAACTATATCTGGTAAGTCTATAATTATCAAAGCCAAAAATTTTGTCAGCTGTCATGTCAGGGAACCAGATTATTTAACAGAAAGGCCTACGTACCTATTTTACCTAATAATTGTCTACTTTAATAGTTTTTCTATTTTTCATTCATAAATTTTGTTGTTTTCCTTTGGGGTATGTTATACAGCGTTACTAAGGTTCTTAAATATTGTGAATGGACTCACTGGGCTTTACGGGTAGTTTTGTAACACCCTTTTACAACCTCATAAGATTCCCCACCCACAGCTCTGCTTGAAGAGTTTTTAAGACTGTATATGTACCTATGCAGTACCTACCTCTGCACCTGTTACTCTTATGCAACTTGTCGTAATGGTACATTATTTATGATTAAATAGGTAAACAAAAAGGGTCATTAATATATTATTATTATTTTACTAGTTTGGTACAGAATAATGTAAGAAATAACGATAACTTAGTATATATTTTGACATATCAAAAGTACCATTAAAAATTTAAATACATAACACATTTGACTTCTAAGTAGCTCTATAATTAGCGCAATATTATATCTGCTCCGAGTAGGTATGTAAATTCATTTATAAATTGTTACTGACAGGTCTACAATCTTTGCATGTCTGTACAGTTTCACTTCGATAAAAAAATAAGTAGCTACACAAACATCGCACTACAATCAGATTTCTTTAATCAGGAAAAAATAACCATCCAACTATAGTATGTAAAGATAAAAATCTACACAGTGCTTCTACAATAATACTGATTACTATCAGTGTATGTAATCCGGCATGTCGTTTGATAAAAATCGTAAAAATCGCGCTCGATTAAATTTTTATCGGTTTTTTCAACGATAAGAGTTGCGCTTCGACGCAAGCAGTTAGTGCGCGCTAGTTTGTCGAGGCGAAACACTGTGCATGTGATTAGGTTTGAAACATTGTGCGATATGAACTGGAATTACTGGCGGTTTGTGTTATTTTTTTATTTTTTATGGTATTGTTAAGAATTTTACTCGGTCATTTCATATTTTATTGATAGTTAAAGGCCAGTTGATTTGCCCTCAAAATTCTTACCATTTTAGGGTCATTCTAAACCTCGTAAGTACCTCAAACTCGTATTTTAGTGACTTAGTAATTAACCAGGAACGTGTTTAAAAAAAAACACTACTTTACGCCTACGCCATTATGGTGATCAAAACGGCTTGAAGTTATGTATAATTAAAGCGACAAAATTAAAGAGTTTTTATGAATAAAATACTTTATGTTAAGTGTCACTGCTAAGACATTGTTAAAGAAAATTGAAAATAATTATATTAGATTTCTTTAGCTCTTATCACAGTTCAAAGAACATAGATTATTAATCATGTTCTTCATTTAAAAGTATTTACCATTCCATATTATTAAAAAGTATATTTAAAACAGTTTGAATTGCTCACTTGGTAATCTGCTGTAGCATAAAAAATTAATATCGTTAAAATCTAGTACGGTCAGCAACGAAAGTCACTCAACACACCTAAATTTTGAAAACATGGCAGCTCCAAAACTTGTTAAGAGATTTTTTTACTATGAAGGTTAGGTAAATATTTAATGGTCATCTACGCAACAATTTTGCACAACCCTCACAGGTCAGTAACTTCATATTGAAAATCGTATTGAAGATTGCATTGCAACATGTTCAGTGACTTTCGTTGCTGACTGTACAGACGCCAGCAGGTCAAGCTATCCAAAACTGACAAATTTTCTCATTCGAAAATGGACCTTTTTATTTTGGTTTACAGTCGAAAATTTATTAAAGAAATTTGACAAATTGGGGTAGCTTGATGTACTGGCCTCTGTACCTACCGATTAGGATATTTATAAATTAACACGTCACTATTTTTTTATATGTCTGACTCCATCGTAGACATAAATTCAATAAACGTAATGAATAAAGTTCATGTTCGTCTATTAGGCCGACTACGGTCACAGTGATATTGTAGCCGCAAATGGGGCTGTCTGACAGTGAGTGACGGAAAATCCTTATGGATCCTCCGCCATCCGGGGAGGTGGCAGGGTGTCGGATTCGTACCGACTAAAAACCGTACTTGCCTTCACCTGCCCTATAGTCATGGCCATGGGATCCGCGAAATTCACCTCGACCAGGTTACTTAATTTGAGCCTAATAAATTGGTATGACGAGATGATCTCGATTGCTTTTTGCCAACGTGGTATGAAGAAGCCCAGAATAGAAAGTCTTGAACTAAGATAGAGGAAGTCTTTGCCCTGCAGTAGGACACAAAAAAGGCTAGGTACAGACTCCAGCACGTCAAGCTATCCAAAACTGTCAAATTTTCCCAATTGAAAATGATCCTTATCAATTTGCATTAAAGTTGAAAATCTATCAAAGAAATTTGACAGTTTTGGATAGCTTGACTTGCTGGCGTCAGTACAAAAAAAAATGGTATGTACTTAGTATGTTTTAACTTTCCAAAATATGAAATATTATATTTTAATATATTTTTAAGGCGTTATATGAAATGACACGTACCATAACCAATAATTAACTGACGAAAAAAAATAACCTACATTTTTAAATTACGATTATATAGTATAGTTTTCAAATTTAGAATCTGCGTCTGATAGGTAAAAGATAATCAAGATAGCCTATAAATATAAAATAAATGAATGTAAGTAAAATTTATTTTTATCTTCGCATGCAACATTTTTTCAGTAGCAATGGTGACAGATGTACGGTTTCTTATCGGCAAAAATATCGCAAATGTTCGGCCAAACAGTATCACAAATATTGGTGTCTTTTATGACGACGACGCAATTGGCGCCATAGCTGGCACAATAGCTGCTGCCATAGCTGACAAGTTCGATTTCCCTACTGAAAAAATATTTATAATTATGACCTGCAGTAAGTTTTTCAACAACTAAAAACACAACAGCGCATGCGCCAATTCATAAGCTGAGTGCCAATCGCAACGTCAAAATAGATTGATCGCCAATATTTGCGATACTATTTGGTCGAATATTTTTGTTGGGACATCCATATAATAAACCTTACCTTTTCACTCCTAAACCACTGAACAGATTCTGGCAAAATTTTGCAAGGAGATAGATTGCATTCTGGGGAAGGATGTACCTACTCTACTATCTTTTGTCTCAAAAACTGTAATTGTAATGCGAGTGATATCGTGAGCAACAGCTAGTATTATATAAAACCTAGTATGAAGCAACGTTTCAAAAAAATCGTGTCCTTCGTAACATCTTTATTGAAATATTATTAAAATTTTAATCAATAACATGGTTTAAAAGTTAAATGAAGCTAATTTAAAACGTACCTAACATTGAAAATATTTAATTAACAAATTAAAATGATCATAGATTTTAAATTCAAATAACTTATATTTTGAATATCATGGTCTTGCTTAACCCGTTCTGTTTGTCATAAAGAATAATCACTTGACATATCTTAATAGATTTAACATTTTTTATATATTTTTTTATTCATATTTTCATGCCTTTGTAGTGTCAATGGTGACTAGTAAGAATTTGTAATCGCTTACCATCAGGCGATCCGTCTGCTCGTTTGCCCTAGATATTTATTCATGGGATAGGCCCATGAATAAATATCTAAAGTTAGGAATTTTTGGTAAATACATAACTTAGAGATATAATTATTATTTCGGCCCTCTGAGTTTAAATCATCTCCCGTACACAACCCTGAACTTGAGAACATAATATATACATACACGCATCCCAAAAATACCTTCTTCTTCTTCATGTTAATAGCCTGGCTCCCATTAAGATCAACAGAGACTGAAGAGGCACTTGCCACGATTCTTTGCACACCACTTTTGATTAATCTACGTTCATTAACGTCCTCATGCACGATCCTCGGTTTAGGGTGCTCTTATCCTGGTTTTCTTTAAGAACATCCACAAATTGATTGCAGTAGGTACTTCTTTGAAGTTGGCCTCTTCCAACTCCCCAATATCAAATCCATACTCCCCAAGTATTTTTGTCCACACTACCTTAACATACCTTTCTCAATCCATCTTCTTTCATTCCACAGTTCAAGTAGGATATAAGAGATAGAATAAGGCGCAGCTAGATAAGGCATCAAGATACTCCTTAATCTATCTTTCATTAGATTAATGCACACGTCCTATCACATTTCAGCATAGTTTTCTCACGCGTTTAACTCTGGTTTTGCCTAAAGGACGAATAGGGTACAAGATGGGCACGCTTTTCAAGTAAAAATCCTTTCGGAACGGGAATGGGACATAGTGAAACTGTTTGGCGCCAATCCTACATTTGAAAGTGTTCTCGTATCAGCACGAGTGGCAAATTAGTCCTCTGTCTTCATAACCACGTAACTCCACATTGACAAACATTGGCCACGAAGATTTGCCACCAACATTGGCACCAACCGCCCGCAGAGTGCATTTCACCGATTTTCGCTTGTTACCACACGATAAGGTCGATTTCTTTCTTATCTCTACCCTTCCCCCCGCAACGCTGCCTTCCTTCACCCCCGTTTCCGATAGCCAACGCGTTACTGGTTACGTGATGTTTTGTTTTCAATCAATAACTAGTGTTATGAGTTATTTCTAGCTATGGACTTGGAAGTATTCGTTTAATTCTATCGCGTCTGTAAGTAATATAATAAATAGTAGTATCTTCAATCCACAGACCTACACTATAGCTACACTAGCACGGTATATATAGCACGGTAAGTGACTGTTAAAAAAATTTATTCGATCGGAATGAAGATTGTGGGTCATTATCATCATCAACCCATTTACATTTCCACTGCAGGACAGCAAAAAGGTCAAAGTCCCCCACACTGCCGACATGTTTCCTCTAAGAGCATTGGCAATCTGCTCACCGTTAGGAACACAGCACAATTCAAAGCAGTTCTGTTTCACTTCGATTTTCTGCAAGGCGGAGGAACTTCCCCAGTTGGGCAGCTCCAATTGGAGTGGAATTACTCTCTGTATGCCCTACCTCTCTTATACTATATCTTTAGTCTACACCTAATAATTATAATAATTTATTAATATACGTACCATAAATATATAGTACCTACATTAGCGAGAAACCCGTATAATTTTTATGACTAAAAACGTGTATTAACAGTTCAAGACTTCAAGGGCACTGACCAAAGGACATCAGTACTAAAACGACACAATTTCATTAACATTAAATATCATGATTACTATCTTGGATGAAGCAAAATATATAACACAATCTTAATTAATTGCGTGCAATATCTTGTTATCAATGATAATAAATGAAATATTACAAAAATTGTATGTAACGTTAATCAAATTACATTTATCGAACATTGCGTAACTTTTGTAATGTATTTAAATATAAATTATTGCAAAAATAATCTTATCAGTAGGTATTGAATAATAAATTATGTCAAAATGTGACGGCAGATGAAATTACATAAATATACGTAGATATATTAAGTATATGCCAACTACATCCATCGGCTTCCAGCGACCTTTACCAGGTCTCCATCTCGTTGGAGGCCGTCCTACTCTACGGTTTCCGGTGCATAGTCTCCACTCGAGAACCTTATAACCCGCATTAAGTCTTATGGAGATCTATAGGGGACGCCTTTTATTCAGCAGTGGACCTCCTTTGGCTGATATTATGTAAATCACCTTTTTGTAAAAAAAAAACAAATCCATAGAGTATAGAGCATAGAGTAAATCCATACAAAATTTGTCCGTCATTTAACCATAAAATAACCCATTTTTTATCGATTTCGGTTTGTTTCGATATCCAAAATGAATCATTCTTCTTACCAAAGGTGGGCAATATTTTATTAATTTTATTATCAGAGATTAAATACACCTTTAAGCCTTTACGTGTCACCCTTAAGTATTTATAAGATAGACGTAACTTTATACCCATACTTCGATCTAAACTGATATCTCTCAAATTATAACAAAATTCAAATAATCCGTTTCCAAATCGATTAGTAATCATTTGATACTGATTCGATTGTATATTTCAATATCGATTACAACAGTTTTATCGATTAGTAATAAAACGCGAGAGTGATATCCTACCGATTAGTGTTTCCCAACGATAAATCGATGTACTTAATTAATAATAATAATTATGCACCATATCGCATCATCACGCTGGTATTCCCCGAAGGGTTAGACAGAGGTCTACTAATTTACAGTTCGCCGGTGTGTTTAAGTCCCTTGTAATAGTAGTTTAATCTATTGCCATTAACCGGGCACAAATACAAACTCCGAGCTCTGGAATTGAACCCAGATAAACTCACACACTCTTTCGCTTACTCTATTAATTGTTTATACTTTTACAAAATACTAATAACAATTTCACATATTTCTCATCTGATTATAATAAATCAAAACTCAGAGCTGCTACTGTGAATTTTATAGTTAACCCAGTAAAGTTTTACGTGACCTGGAAATCAAACACAGAAGCTCTATCATAGCAGTTACGCTTACCAATCACTAGTAATATTCACATACAGTTGGTTAATTTGTCACCTCCGAGGTTATTAACGTGCTTGGTGGTCGCAAGATAGGATCTATTGAGGCACTCATAGGTATCGGATGACGTTGATAAAATATGTATAATTCTAATATTTTGTCTTTCTTGTGAATTAAGTGTGAAGTTTCCATAAATTATTACAAAATGTGAAAACAAATTTCAACTTTAAATCTTACCAATAAGCTGTGTGTCGTGATATTAATCATCACCTTATTAGTATTAATTCCTAGTTACACAGTGATAACGAATATTTTACTCAAGGGAGATTAGACGAGGATTGAGTGGTTATATTACTGAACTTGGTATATACAAAGGTTAGACGTCTGAGTTTTGAACATTTTAACATAACATACCATCACGATTGTATTCCCCGAAGGGTTAGGCAGAGGTGTACCAAGGTGTGCGAGCCTATTGCCATTAACCGGGCACAAATCCAGACTTCGAGCTGCTATTGAGAACAGTGCTCGACCTGGGGATCGAACCCAGGACCTCTAGAGTAGCACTCGCCCTTAGGACCACAAGACTAATGAGGCAGTCTCATCAACATCTATCAACCTGGTTTATGAGTTTGACATGTTTTCTGGTGCACTACAAATAGAGCTTGATATTAAGAATAGTTGATCATCTAGAGCGAGCGATAGTATACTTACAAGAAAACCATACCATTAAGAAAACAAGATTAAATTCGGATAAAAGGCTATGATTTTTCGCCTCGCCATAGTTTGTGCGCTGTGTGACATTGTTTTTACGTTTCATTCTATTCATAACCATAATTATTAGCGATGTAGATTCCTGACATTTACGCGAATATTATACATTGAAATACAAATACTTTTTACGGATTTTATCGCGTTATATTGATATTATTAATCCCGACGTTTCGGACCCTTTACAGCGTCCATGATTGCGGGTAGACAGACTCAGTCTACAGAGTTTTATCTATATTAGGTCGGCTTTCAGTCTAACCAGATGCGGCTGAATATCAGTATTTTACACGAAGCGACTGCCATCAGACCTCCTCAACGAAATTTTTGGGTAGTACTGATACCCTAAGGATAGACTGGTTGTCAGGCTTTTTGGGCTTCTGACTACCACTAACGATTGTCATAGGTGTTCGTATGACAACCGGGACCAACGACTTTACGTGCTCTCCAAGTCACGGAGGTGTCTCGATATGTTAAGAATGGTCACCCATCCACAGACTGACCGCGACTAGCGCAGCTTAACCTTGCAGATCGGTTGATCAGCTTAGTTATTACTTAGCCACGAGCCTTTTATCTAAAAGGATGTCTAACCTAAAATGGTTATAGTAGTAACTTCTTTGGCATTAAATCTTATACAGTCTATCAAAGCAGTAAGATTTCTCCCTCAACCATACAAGACCCGTGCAATCCTCATCAACGTTTCTTAATGAAACAAACAGCAACATTTCCATGTATCTTCTAAAGATCAGATCACTCGAGTAATTGTACAAATCCGATGTATACCAATTAACCTGTAATTCGTGCTGTAAAGATAAAACCATGAAATGTCAACGTTCTAATTCACATGAGTTTTAAACGGTTCGTGAATATTATCGTGCAAATCTTTGAGAAGAAAAGCTACCAAGTCCTTATCTAAGTGTCAAAAGTCAGTGTGTATAGCTGGGGGGTTAAGAGAAATCTGTTGGTGAATGCACCAACAATGGTTGATATATGTAAATATTTTTATTTGGGTTTAATAGCTACATAGAGCTGAGGGATGTGAAATAGCAAGAATTGTCAACCTTATCTAAGCAAAACTGAGGAAATTTAAATAACTTCACGAATAAAAATGTATTACAAAGCAATCATTAACCCATATACCGTCCCACTGCTTCGCACAGGTCTCCTCTCACAGAATGAGAGGGGTTAGACTATAGTCCATCTC
This sequence comes from Acronicta alni, assembly GCA_964056405.1. NCBI lineage: Eukaryota > Metazoa > Arthropoda > Insecta > Lepidoptera > Noctuidae > Acronicta > Acronicta alni. The sequence continues at coordinate 2,402,441 of OZ043916.1, read as the reverse complement.
GCTAGCCTAGTGCAGGCAGACTTAACTTACCGTCGTGAAAAATCTCTAAGGCATGCAAGTTTCCTCACGATGTTTTCCTTCATCGTTTAAGCAAGTGATAATTAATTATTAATGCGCACATGAAATCGAAAAGTCAAAGGTGTGCCTTGGATTCGAACTCGAGACCTTTTACTTGGCAGTCCAGTGGTCACATCACTAGGCAATCACTGATTTTATGCTTTCACATTAAAAAATATTAATATAAGTACCTACAATAAATTTAATATGCAAATAAATATTTTAAGTAATTTGTCTTTAAAAAAATAATATTAATTAGACTTACATAGATGCTATCAAGTTAATATTTTATCGATAATCAACATTGTTAGCTTATTTTAGATATGGAAAACCGGTATAATCTGATCTTAAAATGCATTTAAAGAAAGTTTGGTAAATAAATGGATATATCAGTATAAGATTTATTACATCTCATTCGTAGTTTTTTAAATATAATTGTGGCTTAAGTGGAGATGGGCAGGACTCCTATTTTATTGTGTCAAACCCTTTATTCAAACACACAGACTAACAGATTTGATAGACACGACCGTTGTCAGAACTTTTATTATTTTAAAGACATTTACCTAAATAAAACAAGTAATGGACAGTAGTAAGTAGTCATGACATAACATAACATGATAATTGATGACATAATTAAAGAATAAATAATATTTTTGGACATTTTACACAGCACCATCTCGTCCCAAACTAAGCAGAGCTTGTATTATGGGTACTAGACAATGGATTTATTACTTATATACTTTTTTTTTGTTAAATACATACTTATAATACATATGAAACACCCAGACAAACACAAATACTCATGTTTTACCCACATAAATATTTGTGTCCTGTGGGAATCAAACCCACGACCCCATGATCAGCATTCGAACCATTAGATCACAGACGTCGTGTGTGGTCAATTATCATGATAATTGATGTTTCTAATTAAAAACAAACCGCTCTATCGAAGTGTCATAGGTCAGCCTGAGAAAATAGAGTATCCAAATCAAATCGAGATCAAAGATTTTTTATAAGAATAATATTCCCAACGATTGCTCCAAAACCTTGATATTTTTATGTCATATAGTTAGGTAGTTTATTTAATCCAATCCATTTCTAATACTAGCTGACCATTTCGGATACAATTCACATTGCAGAATTGGGCTCCTGATTACTTGGCTGAATGATGTCTGACTGTTTACATACGAACACCTAAGATAAAATCGGTAGTGTTTGACAACAATCTAAAACGCCTATATGCCCTCAGTCTAGATGTTAAGGATATCGGTATTGTCCAGAGGTTATGGAGATCGGTTCGCAGTCGTTTTGTGTTAAATACTGATATTCAGCTGCATCTAATTGACTGGGAGTCGACCCCAACATAGATAATAAAGGCTAGAGAGATGATGACGATGAGATTATACCACTAAGTTGGCAAACAAGCATACGGCCCACCTGATGGTAAGCGGTTACCGTAGCCTATAGACGCTTGCAGCACCAGGAGTATCACTTGCGCGTTGCCAACTCTGTACTGAAAGAGGAATAGTTGGGTTGGCAATATAAGGGTCAAAGTCCCCCCACTGCTAACACAACGTTTCCTCGTGGAGCACTGGCAACCTTGCTCACCGTAAGAAACACAACACAGCTCAAAGCAGTGTTATTTTACTTCGATTTTCTGCAAGGCGGAGGTACTTCCCCAGTCGGGCAGCTCCAATTTTGAGTGGAATTACTCTCTCTAAAAATCATTTAAAATATTTTAAACTAACAAGATATAAGAAGTAATAAATTCATGCTATCATGAATTATAACCAAACAGTAGCGAGGACTCGTAATACCTATAAGACATAAATTCAATTCAATATACGTTTATTCATTTATTTATTTATTACGTTTATAATAATGTAATAAAATACAAGATATCCGATTTAAGAATCTACATATTTGTTACTAATCGGATATAATTGGATTGGAATGCGTAATAAGCTAAAATAACAACATGTCTACCACTTTACATCACCATTACAGCCCACCCGAATATTTACTAATCGATTGGGAAAATCGATTCTCGAATGAGAAATTCGAAAAATACTACATAGGTGTATCGCTACGATCTACTCTCGTTAAATATCATTAAAGCTCCCGACCCGATTTATTACTAATCGATAAACGTGAATTATTTGTTTTCGTATAGATTTTTGTGATCTGTTACCAGTTTGAATATTTATTGAAATTACTTAGTTAATAGATAGTGGTCTTGATACTATCAGTATTGGTTACAGTTACTTATAGGAGCTGTTTGTTATAAATACATAGGTACCATAATATCTGTATTCCCCGAAAGGTCAGGGAAAGACGTACTAATGTACACCTACAATTCGCACTCTAACTAACTTTGACGACGTCTGTGTTCTAGTAGTTTGTGTGTCGGGCTGCTAATAACGAGGTCGTGGGTTTGATTCCCACAGAACACAAATATTTATGTGATGAACTAAGTGTTTGTGTTTGTCTGGGTGTTTCTTATGTATTTACAAAAATAAAGTAAATAAGTATTTTATCCATTGTCTAGTACCCATAATACAAGCTCTGCTTAGTTTTAGGAGTAGATGGTGCTGTGTAAATTTGATCAAGAATACCTGGTTGCTACTGAGAATTTCATAGAAACCCCCGATAACACTCCTCAACCTGGAAATCGAACCTTAGAACTAGAACTGCGTAGCTGTCACACATCGGGAATACAGGCATGATCGTAGGCTAGGTTTGTTAAATGTAAACAAAATAATATAGGTAATTAAGTATTATTTTGTGAAAATAAGCATTTCTGTCTACGCTTGAAAATTATTCCCGTGTTTTCCTATGAGGATATTTAGTAATAATAGCATCCTAATAATGTTTTACCAGTGCCCAGCAGAGATCCAATTTTCTAGACGTGAGGTTTGACGTGAGTCAAGAAGATTTTTTACTTACATATTTTTTACGTTACATTTGTTTGTGTTACATTTTTACGTACTTAGTCAAAAATCTACAAATCCACGTCAAGGATTTTGTTCCTCATATCCCTGTGACGTCTTACTCACGTTTACATTACGTTTCGGTTACAGCTTTATTTAAACTTTGAATTAATTCCATCATCGGGCATCATCATTCGTAAAATTTGCAAGTCATTTGTGTCAATTTGAATAAAGTTACGTTTCTTTACGTTTGATTCAGAAAAGAAGAACGAAATTTAAATAAATCGACTCTTAAATAAATTTTCTAAGCAGATCAGATATTGCTATCTTAATCAGAATGCCAATAGACGAAAAATATTCAAAGCAAAAATCAGGAAGTGTGAAGGATTGACGCGTGCGCCGGTTGCTACTCGACAACTTCAAGCACTCTTGCGCTGCCTGTATCCTGGTCATTATGCATAACAGCCAACACGTGTCCCAATATAAATAAGCTAACCAAACGCTTTTAGATAAGCTGCGTGTCTTCTGATCATAATGTATCAAGTAGTCGCATAATGAATAAAATTATGAATAAATATCTATTGTAAAATTATGGCGTCCGGTATTAATATTCATTTGAGTATAATATTAATTTGTAAATTGAATATTAGGTTCTAGGAGGCGATATATTGGTCTCAAGTTATCGTGGTTTGAAGAAGACTAGGTCTAGAAGTGTGCTAATGTACACCGACGGTATATTTTTGGGTCCTATGTTTATTATCTAGACCAAATTGTCCCAAAATTGAGCAAAAGCGTCCCGCCGTTCTTCGCGTATACCGCTGTTTCCCATTAACCGGCCAAAAATCCAAACTAGAAACATTGCTGGATCCGATAATTGAAGCCGAGAATTTACGCTCAGTAGCCTCCTTCCTGACTACTAGATGATTGAGACAGGCATTGAGGCAGCTAGCATAATATGCTTTATGGAAGTAAAATGTCAGAAGGTATGACCATAATATAAATATAGCAAAATAACGCTTTGTTCGACCTGGTAATCGGACCCAGGTGCTATTTGCACTTACGACCACTCCTATAATGAGGCAGAGACGATCCAGAGAATTATTCTCGAAATATACAGTATTTTTTTTTCTTTACAGGTAAGTTCGATTGCCCATTCATCATAGACGCAGACATCATTAGTGGGTGTTTATATATCATACATTTCGAGTAAAACCGCGCCAAACAAGATGTATGGCAGGAAACATTAGCCATGTGAGTCGTTTATTATGAATATCATTTTTAAATGTTTATGTGTATTTTTTTTTTCACACATCACTGATTGGTGATGAATTATGTGTGAGCTTATTATTGTCGATTTTTATGTTACGCGGTGGTAGGTAACAGTTTTCCCACGGATGTTGCCTAGGGGGGATTCTGGGGTGGTATATTAAGAGGACACAGTGCCCCCCTCCATTTGCTGATGACCTCACTTGTGCCTCCGGGAGGGTCCATTAATGGACGTCCGCGGTGGGATTGCGTGGTTGTTTTAGTCGGTATGCTGGAGAGCCCGAAATAACAGTCTAGCATCCCCGAGCGAGGAGGCGGCATGCATAAGGAGCATTACCGCACCAGAAAAAAAGGGGTACCACTAGCGCGGAACTTGTAAAATGAAAGAGGAATAGTTGGGTTGACAGGGTAGGAATCAAAGTCGTCTCACTATCAACACAACGTTTCCTCGTGGAGCACTGACATTTTTAAGGAGCTTATGTCAAAATCCTGTCTCTTTTATTGAGAGATTTTTTATTGAGAATAGCCGTAACTGCTTACAACCAGTTAAATGTAACTGACCTTTTTCCATTTAGCCTTAATTTAACCTCGACTTTAAAACCTACCCCGCTCCGTAAAGAACACGACCCTGCTAATCAGACTAACCCACATCTTGTCACAACCCAGATAAAGCGTCCCACTCCACAGCGACCGCAAGACAAATCTGAACAATTACTTCTGGCGCTAATGACGCCGATACCGATGTCGCACGATTTATTGTCGCCGCATCGGTGGCGGGCTTTACATATATTTTCATATTTTTAGATAGGTACCCGTTGAAAGGATTTCTTTCGGTTTTCTGTGATTTTTCTTGTGATCTCTCATTTTTTTTAATTACGTAAGCATTTAGTGATTTATTGCTTTTACCCCTTTTGAAGGTAGTGATAGCCTAGTGGTATGACCATTGGACTGCCAAGTCAAAGGTCTCAAGTTCGAACCCAAGGCACGCACCTCTGACTTTTCGAATTCATGTGCGTATTAATAATTAATTATCACTCGCTTAAACGGTGAAGGAAAACATCGTGAGGAAACCTGCATACCTTAGAGATTTTTCTCGACGGTTTGTGAAGTCTGCCAACCCGCACTAGGCCAGCCTGGTGGACTATATATAGCCTAATCCCTCTCAATATGAGAGGAGACCCGTGCCCGGCAGTGGGACAGTATATGGGTTGATGATGACCCCTTTTGAATGTAAATTTTCTTATTTCCATTAACTTCTAAAGTGAATGATATGTTTTAAGAGAGGTAGGGCATAGTGGGAGTAATTCCACTCAAATTGGAACTGCCCGACTGCGGAAGTACCTCCGCCTTGCAGAAAATCGAAGTAAAATGACACAGCTCTGAGCTGTGTTGTGTTTCCATATGGTGAGCAAGGTTGCCAGTGCTCCACGAGGAAACGTTGTGTTGATAGTGGGACGACTTTGACCCCTATACTGTCAACTCAACTATTCCTCTTTCGTTTTACAGGGTCAGCAACGTGCAAGTGATACCCCTGGTGTTACAAGCGTCTGTAGGCTACGGTAACCGCTTACAATCAGGTGGGCCGTATGCTTGTTTGCACCAACATTACAGTATTTTTTTTTACTGTAATGTTTATTTTAAATTACAGTTTACTTGCCCCTCAATTAAGGTGAATTTCTTACTATGAGGCAGGTAATGTGCTTGTTTATTTTCGTATCACAATAAAAATAAAAAACAAGCTAAGATTGTCATCTCAGTTTCATTATCAGGAATGCTGAGATATTGTAAATTGCAGAAAAGCTTTTCGCCCAGTCTAAGAAACGCCAACATTGAAGTATTCACAGAATCAGTAATGGGATAACAGGTCATAATTGTCGAGTTCATAGCCTATCCTGGCTCCTGTGTCTTTATGCTTTTATCACTCGCTTTTTTCAAATATAATAATATTTTTTGGACATTTTACACAACACCATCTAGTCCCAAACTAAGCAGAGCTATGTACTATGGGTATTAGACAATGGATATAATACTTATATACTTTTTTTTTGTCAATACATACTTATTATACATAAGAAACACCCAGACAAACACAAATACTCATGTTTTATCCACACAAATATTTGTGTCCTGTGGAAATCGAACCCACGACCCCATGATCAGCAGTCCGGCACTCGAACCGCTAGACCACAGAGGTCGTCATAAATAAAAATATACTTAGAGGGTCGTAACAATTTTCTATTATTTGACGACGTCTGTGGGCTAGTGCTGATCATGGGGTCGTGGATTCGATTCCCACAGGACACAAATATTTGTGTGGGTAAAACATGAGTATTTGTGTGTGTGTGGGTGTTTCTTATTTAAAAGTATGTATTTACAAAAAAAAAAGTATATAAGTAAGTATTATATCCATTGTCTAGTACCCATAGTACAAGCTCTGCTTAGTTTGGGGCTAGGTGGTGTTGTGTAAAAATGTCCCAAATAATATTTTTTATTTATTTATTGGGCCTTCTATGTCTGTTCCTTAATAGGTTAAACGGTGAAGGAAATCATCGTGAGAAAACCTGCTTGCCTGAGAGGTTTCCTCGCGGCGTATGAAGTCTGCCAAGCCGGAGTAGGCTGGTGTGGTGGACTATGAGCCTAACCTCTCTTAGACCGTGATTATGATAAATATTGAAATGATCAATAGAATGTAGCCTTATTAAACTCATACATATTATCTACATAATATAACATTCTATTATACCTGAGTTTTCACTCACAATTTGCCGGTAAGTTTAGGTCCAATATTATAGGGGACAAGCCTATTGTCATTAGCTGGGCGCAAACCCAAACTCCGAGCTGCTACTGAGAATTTCATACAAAAACACAAGAACACTTTGCTCGACCTGGGAATGGAACCCAGGGCCTCAAGAGCTACAGTCGCGCTTGTGACCACTAGACTAAAGAGGCAGTTATACAACTATAAAAAAAAAAAACCTTTAATAATTAACGCAAAAGTAGTGATAAAGCTTGAAGGAATTCAGTTCAGTTCACTATGTCGTAACTTATCGTGCATCAGAATATTTTTTTTCTTTCAAAGAACCCCTTCCTCAACTGCATTTAAACTTATCCAACTGTCCGATTGTGTCGGTTCACATTTCTTTACTGTTCCAACCAGTCCATCAGGGGGCCGCCCGCAGGCATCAACAAGTTAACCTGAACTGTGCTTAAACTCAGTTTAATGTATTAACCTCATTTAGCCGGCTGACTTATCGCACGACAATTTATCCGCGGAATGTACTCGGAACTCGCAAAAAATGGCGAAAAAAAAGTTTAATAAAGTCACTTTGTCGAGACACATCACGGAGATATGACGAGGTTTTGGGCTTACATAATTATGTTCATCCAGGAAAAATAAATATCACATTTTTGCAATATTTTTTGTTATTATTACAACAAGTATTTTGTACATTTATTTTTTTAATTCGAAGTGAAAAAGTAAAATAATGATTGCATGTTTGTCAAAGAATTACGTAACATTTAAATTAACACAAATACAGTTCTTAACTTTTCTATTTTTTTAAACCCGTCCAAGCAATCCTTAATATAATCTTCATATTATAATAACAGTTAACTGTTAAAAAAAAATATACTAACACTAGAGACTGTCTATTAAATTAAAAACTTCTTACGCAACAATAAACAGTCTTAACGATCTAAATACACAATGTTTAAACCAAGCTATAAAAGCATCTAGCCCGTATCACCGATCCGACAATCAGGTTTCCAGAGAGCAATTACTAAAGTTTGCGCATCCCCATGACAAATATCTACTCCACTTTAACAAATACGGTTCGGGCGATTTTTTCCTTTTATCTCGTCGCCGCAGGGCACGGCCTCAGATACACAATTTTTCAGGGCGATATAAAAGCTGTAGCAAGTTGAGTCTTTAAAAAGTTTATCGTTGAAAGTTCGCGCACCTCGCCGTGTCGCGAATGATATATCGGGCAGCATTAATCTTTGTTAAACGTTAGTTAGCCGTGTGGTGGAGTCGGACCTTTTTTGCATTTCTTTTTAAGAGGAAGTTGGGTTTTATCTGCAAAGGTATCGCGGGTTATTACGTCACTAGAGTTATATGGATGACCCTCGCTATGATATACCTTTCTATGATCCAAGATAAATTGACTTCCACAATGTAATGTGTCTGGCCTATTGTGCAATTCATGGCAACAATGCAGCTAGTTTATTTATAAAAATCTCAGTAGCTTAGTGTGCTAAAGTATCTATATACGTATAAAACTATAGGATACGGGTTCGAAACTTACCTGAGGTCGTACATTTCATTCACAAAATTTTATCTATATTGGTTTTATTTTATTTTTGCTTTAAAGAACTTAAAATCTTTCGACGTACAAACGAATACTTATCGATTTTTACCAATATTTGTACAGGCTAACAAGCATGCGGTACAACACTACAAACACAACACTTCAATCACCCACCGCATGTCATCAGCACAAACACTTACAAAGCACGCCATTGTAAATTAAGATCTCGTCGCGATACGCCTACACACACACACACACACACACACAAACACGGTAACCTTTTAACGGATACCGCTTATCTCCAAGATCAGCATGTATGAATGATCAACCCCTCTATAGGCATTATTTATTAAGTTTATCGCATACAGTAAAAAATAAAATGTTAAACTGTCGACACAAGAACTACTAGTGATGGCCGGACGAATAAAACGCAGGGACACTCCGCCAAGCGATTGGGTTCTAAACTTTCATAATAAGCACAAACAACTTTAAACGACACGTTTGGCGCAGCGACCGAGTGATCGGCTTCTCCGCCACGGGTTGTGGGTTCGGTCCCCACACGGAACAAATATTTTATATGACCTAAAGGTCTCGGATCTGGGTGTTTTTTTATGTCAACATTTGTTTTTGTAATCCCACGATACAGGACAAAACCCTAGTGTGAGGCAACGTTTAAAAAAAACTAGAATTTCAGAATAAGTATTGCAGAACTAATGTGCAATTAGTATACCTCTGCCTAACCCTTAGGAATACAGGCATGATGGTATATTATACGGTATTTCGCAAAAGCCCTGCAATTTTTCAGTTTTTATGCGACGACTATACTGGAGTAGGACCACCATCTCTCATGATAAAATAAAAATAGACATTTATTCTCAGGAACAGTGTTACACAGGTCTTATATTGAAGAGAGGTATGGGCATAGTGGGACTAATTCCACTCAAATTGGAGCTGCCCGGGAAGTACCTACGCCTTGCGGAAAATCGAAGTGAAATAACACTGCTTTGAGTTGTGTTGTGTTCCTTACGGTAAACAAGATTGCCAGTGCTCCACGAGGAAACGTTGTGTCGGTAGTGGGGGGACTTAGACCCTTATACTGCCAACCCATCCCCCTTTTGTTTTACAGGGTCGGCAATGCGCAAGTGATACCCCTGGTGTTACAATCTTCTATAGGTTACGGTAACCGCTTATCATCAGGTGGGCCGTATGCTTGTTTGCCACCTTAATAGTATAAATATATATATATATATATATATTAGGTGCGGTATATTGTGTTCCGCCTTTGTACAGGCATGCAAACATTGGTTTAAGCAAAAAAATAAGGATATTTAAAATGAGTAATGTGTTTAAAGTTATGTAAAGAAGCAGTACTTTATTGCTGCTACAGAATATGGCTTCGTCTTGTCCTTGCAGCGCAGACCAACACTGAGCTCGTGATTCCATTGGTACTGGTGTTCATGTAAGTACTAGGGCAATTGCTTGCCGGTCTCCCATCTAATAAAAGAAAATAACTTTTGAAATAAGCCTAGTGGTCCTAAGCGCAACTGCTACGCCAGAGGCCCTGGGTTCGATTCCCAGGACGATAAAAAAAATAAGTTTGATGATTAAAGTGTTATGGGGTCGTGACAGCTCGGGGTTTCGATTAGTTGGCAATATACTCACCCCTATTTTATTGAACTAAGTTGGCGTACATTGGTACACCTCTGCCAAACCCTTCCGGGAATACAGGCGTGATGGTATGTTTTGTATAAAGTCTACGTATTATCAATACAAGATACTAAGATAATGATCCTGCCATCATTTCTCGAAACATTAAAACATACCATATAATAATACCATACTCCGAAAAAGGAATCGAAGTATGGTTATCGAGTAAGGAAGCCCGCACACTGCGTCCAATTTCGGTCTCACCGAGATAGCCATCTGTCTCGATTTTTATTTATTCACCCCGTATAATATTCGCCAGCTAGTATCGAATAAACTATTCGAAATCTATTTTATCTTGCGTATCTCGATGAAGAGATAGTGGTGTATTTGGAATCGGACGGTTTTGAGTTACTAGGAAGGAATTTCTCGAATATTATGTTACGAATAATTATGAATTAACTGTTTTTGTGTTTTTAAATGTCATGTCTTATCAATATTCAATTCATGACAGTTCATTTTCTTCTAGCCTAGAAAACTATTACGACGATCACCGATCTCGCTCTTTTTCCCTAAACATAAGTTTAACCAAATTTTGACAGGTTTTCTTCCATTTTTATTAGCTTACGATTATGGTACCCCCAATGACAAAACATCAATTAACACCCAACATTCCTAACACAAAAAAAAAAACTACGAAATGTAACGAACATCCTAATGCATAATGACGGCACACCGCATTCTCGGGACCTCTGCCGAACAAGAAAGTATCAAATATTAACCATCGGACACACCTGAAGCCAGACAGCCTGGCATGCATATGAAGAGGACAGATACATTCCCACAATCTTACCGAAGCACACCCAAAAATACAACCTAACCCCTATCTCGGAGTCATAAGACTCAACTCCGCGTAAAATGCGAATTCCGGTACAGCAGAAATAAAATTGCAGCAGTGCCAGAGATAGTATCATTTCGTACGTTAGCAAGAAACACATTTCAAGCGAAACATGGACGATGTTGGGGTCGAATCGAAACAAAGCGTTGTGACATCGAGATAAGAATCGATAGGCTCGCGAAACGTCGCGCCGAAACGCACCGAACAAATTATCGATTCATAAAAACATCGATTTTAAAATATTGCCGCGAGTTTATCGCGTCATTGTTCCGATAGGGTGGCCAGTATAATGTTAATAAGTTGCCAGTATTAAAAATTCTTTGCGTGTGTTGACTTTGTGCGCCCTTCGAATTCTTGTCGCTGTTAGCAAAGCAAAACTTTTTGAGTTGCTAATTAATTATGTTATTGAATGGAAATTGAATAACAGTTTTTGAAATAAAAGTTTAAAAGTTAATTGAACTGGTAATAATATAAGTGCGATGTTTTTTCAATAATTTTATTATTTTTATCAAGTATGTAACTACATAATTTGACCATGGCTTATTTTAGTTAATTAGCGGGATACTTTAGCTTTTGATATCCTAAATTTTTTTGGATTTAGGTAGTTCAGTTCGCCAAGAAATCTATGAGGAAACTCATTTCTTACAACAGCAGACATTTTATTTTAATATACATTTGCTTTGAATCTCTACTTCTCCACCTACTTAATATTATAAATGCGAAAATAACTCTGTATATCTGTTTCTCGCATTCACGCCTAAACTGATGATCCAATTTTGATGAAATTTGGTACAGAGACAGATTAGACCTGTGAGAAGGACATAGACTACCTTTTGTATCAAAATGTCCTTTGCGATGCCAGCAAAACACGGGGAGAAGCTAGTTAAAAATAAATCGCACTCTTTATTTAAATAGATATGTGGTCAGTGCCCACCCTGCGCGTCCGCATATCTGGCCCGTCCGTCATACAGTATCGCGCGATCGTCGCCCCACCGTCGCGCGACTAGTGAAATGAGCTTTTGTTTGTCACTTGCTATCGATGACTCCGGTGTATTGCCATAGTTAAAAATATTTTACTGATATCGGAGAACGAGATCAGAAATAAATTAATTTCAATCAACAGCTCTTTTCATCCAGTCGATGTCAGCTGCCTTTCACTCCACCTGGCCAGAGTTCTTCCTTAGTCAGTTAGGCCCTAATAACAACCAAAAATCCTCACTTCAATAGCACTGAACCGAAACTGTTTCACAACTGAAATGTATTGGGTACATTAGACACCTGTTGCCACTATCAGATGGCGGTGTACCGCGCCCATTGCGCGCTATCTACGCTCATTACGAAGGCGACCTCTTCTTCGCCAGTAATAGAAAGCGAATTTTGCAACACCGTTGCTAAATATTTAAATAAAACTATGAAATATCGAATTTCAAATTCAAATATTTAAAAATAGACTGCCATTTTACATTTCGATAAACGATCAGCTTTTAGCGATACAGTTTATTGTTAAAAAATTTAAAAATAGAATGACCTTTTTACTTTTCTGATAAAAGATTAGCTTTGAGCAATAGTTTACTGTAACTCGTTCTCATCTACATGTTAACAACCTCGTAATTGATTATAAATATTTAAATTTTAAAAAGAGAAATTAGTTTAGTGGTCGTTAGCGCAACTGCTACCCTCTTATTACTGGTTACACTGGTGTTACTGAATTTTTCTATGGAATTCTGAGTTTGGATCAGCTCGCCCCCTATAAGATCTAAACATACCGTAAGAAGAAGAAAGTTGAATGTACACTTCTGCCTAACCCATCTGGGAATACGGACGTGATGTTATGTATGTCTGGGAGTTTGTAGAGGTGTTTTGTAGAGGTTTTCTCTTTAGCCTCATGCCAACTTATTACTCAATTTCAAACACGTTTAGTGAAATTCTATATAATATTCCGCGAGCCTTATCAAGAGGTCGTGCGGTGAGGCCTCACTTCTAGGAACGTACAAATCTTCAGGCTCCCAAACCTACAGGCTCCCTGAGACGCATGCAAGGTAAATTAAACTTTGGGGTCTTATTATACGAGTGAATTTGGCAGTTCTCTCGTCGAAGTTTGTATGCAATGGCTGACTGTCACACAGTAGTTTGTGTTTGTACCGTTAAAGCTATGTGAACGCATCAAAGCTTGAGCTATGATCATAATTTTTATATGAAATATCCAGCTTTACATAGTCAAAAGATAAGTCAATTCAAAGTATTGGGTATTGGCTGCCCATTTCTCTGGCCTGTCGAGAAACAAATAAAATAATTTTATTTTTCTCAGTAATCTTTCCTCCAATCATAAACTAAAGTACCTATATTTAATATTATTTAAAGCATTTGTTCTCCTTAATGTTGACGCGAACATTCGCATCGGTGCAACAGGCGTCCGTTATCGCGATATCGCCGCGCGGGGTGGCCGCGCGTCGCGCGATCCTCCGCCGCGATTACACGCGGGACGCGCGCGATATTTAGCGGAATGACACGACAATGTCGCGTCGTGGGTAGCTGTTTATTGTGTCGTGAATGGACCGCCTTATATCGTATGCTTGCGTTGAATATATCATGAAATAACGTATATTATGTTCGTGATATTTATGTATTAAAACGCAGATTTGTAGATTATATGTAAATTTTAATGACACTGATCAATTCTATTTACTTAAATCATTTATTATGAGCGTGCTTTTATGCTGATTTTATGTTTGCATTTACAATTTAGAAAATTCGAAAAAGCATTTAGGATTTCGAAAACCAGTATAATCCATTCATTTATTATAATTTTTAAGTTTATTATAATATGTTTATTTTTGTGCCAATATTATATATGTAGTGTAGTTTGTATTTTAAGCCTACAGTTCCACACCTAGTCTATTTTCATAATTGACTATCAGATTACCTGATAATATTTATTAACCCCGTATTCTAAATTCAAATCGTTCTTCGAATTCCGACATTATATACCTACCTACTTAATTAAAAGAAATTCTATACTTTTAATTTAGCGACATTTGAATTATGATCAGAATTATAATCATTGTGGAATCTGAACAGATACCTAATGAATACGGTATATTTACATAAAATACTAAGTGTTCAAGTTTTTTTCTGCGAGTTAAAAAAAAACAGATTTTTTAGATACTATACGGGCGTGAAATATTCGTATAATATTTATTAAGGCGCATATACGCATATTATGGAAATGTGGCTTTAATAAATACATTTTCGATCAAATGAATAAAATTTGACGAATTAATTAAATTTAATATATTATTATGAGTAGGTACATACATATATTTTTTTATTACCCACTATCTAACTGACCTAGCTTTTTTTTTCGGGTGGGGAAATGCTCCATAAGCACGCCGCCGCTCTCGGGGATGTGAGACGGTTATGAGGCGCTCTCCGGTCGGGTGGCCAGCATACCGACTAAAACTACCTCCACTTCCACCTTCTCGCATGATCCGCGATCCCACCGCGTACGTCCGTTAATGGACCCTCCCGGAGATCCAAAGGCAATGGGCGACTGACGAACTACCTAGCTTACCTGACAAATTTCCTTCCTTAAAATGATTAAATGATATTTATTTCTGTAAATAGATCTTTTAAAGACACTTTTACAAGTCAATATTTAACTTTTTTTTTAAGCTAGATGGCTCCGGCATTTCCTAACTGACGACCTCTGAGAAGAAACGCCGAAACAAACTCAGAGAATCATAGTCTCTTTTAAAGTCCAGACATAGTAGGTATAATAACAAATATGTGTCTTACAATATGTGTCTTAGGTATAAGTAAATTGAATCTCCTAATGATGTCAATTCATCGTCCTCCGATCCTTTTCCCAACTATGTTGGGGTCGGCTTACAGTCTAACCAGATGCGGCTGAATATCAGTGTACGAAGCGACTACCATCAGACCTCCGCAACCTAATTTCTGGGTAATACCGTTAACCTGAGACTGGTTGTCAGCTTTCTTGGGCTTCTGACTACCACTTACGATATAAGACGCATATAAATGCGCCGTATTTTTATATATTTAATAAATTAAATTCAGATTTAAATAAGCAACTATTAATAAATATTATAATTGAACTGAATTGACTTGTAATTGGCTGTCAGTTTAAATTCCTGTTTTTATTTTGTTATATTTAGCTGTAAGTCTTCCATAGATATTAAATAAATAAGTAAATAATAATTAACTTCATTTTCAACCCATATACTGTCCCACTGCTGGGCAGTGATAAGGCTACAGTCCACCACGCTGGTTTAGTGCAGGTTGGCAAACTTCACAACCCATCAAAATGAAAGCATCGGAAAATCTCTAAGGTGCAGGTTTCCTCACGATGTTTTCCTTCACCGTTGAAGCGAGTGATAATTAATTATTAATACGCACATGAATTCTAAAAGTCAGAGGTGCTTGGATTCGAACTAGAGACTTTTGACTTGGCAGTTCAATGGTCATATCACTGGGCTATCCCTGTTATTAATCAAAATAATAATTTTAATTGTGTAAAAGTAATAGAAATTTTATTTTGCGGTTACGTTGGAACACGCAGCACTAATTATATTATTACTGTATGACACTATTTTACATGTTTCTCGCAAATAATAATATTCTTGTTCTTATCTAAATTACCAATCATCATCATCATACCACCACGCCTTTATTCCCCGAAGGATTAGGTAGAGGGGTAGGTACTAATGTACACCACCACTTCGCTTCACTTGTTTAAGTCCCATGTAATAGGCGCCCCTATGTAATAGGTGCCTATTGCCATTAACTGTGAACATATCTAAACTCGAAGATGCTTCTGAGAATTTCATAGAAAACCTAATAACACTTTTCTTGACCTAAGAATCAAACCCAGAACCTGTAGCGTAGCCGTCGCGCTCAGAACAATTTTACTTTATACTCGTATTTAAATTAAAACTTATCAATTTCCTAATGCGTTTTCTTACGTGTTACGCGATTTTGTCACCCTCATGCTCAATTCGGAAGCCGGATCACAGAGTCGGTTAACCCTACAATGCTGTTGTTAGCGAACAATTTAGCGATAGTATGCGCAGCCAAGCGACCGGGCCGCTAGATAGCACGTCACATTAGACCGAGTTTAGCAGGCATTCGACGTGTTAAATTAGGGAAGTGCATCATAATCGATGGGGTTCACGTGATTGCTTTGCTCGTAGGATGAGACAATTATCGTCGCGGTATTATCGAGTGGTTCTAAACTAATTGCGCATCACTAGAACTCCGCTTCTACTCTTTGGTGTCTCTATATACTAGTCACATAATTAAATAGGATTTTAAACTTCAATGTCCACTATAAATAAAACTACATTTTTATGGATTTCATCGCGTTATATTGATATTATTAATGATAACATTTCGGATACATTATCACGGGATAGATAAATTATTTTGATAGATAATTAATCATATAGTATATATTATATAGATGTGACAAAACTGCAATTAAATATATACAATGGGTGGCTTTATTGCAATCTGAGATCTCTTCAAGGCAATCTTAGGATTATCTTATCAAGTGGAACGAGTCTATAAGATAGCTTCACCGGTACGATTTTGCGAATAAACGGGAAATTTGCTCTCCCTTCCGGGGTCCAATAAAACTTGCATACAAGGCATTTGCGCTGGTATCCATGAGCAATTTGTAGCCTAGCTACCGAGCATAGTTCTAGCAGTTGTAAGTAATGCAGGAGCACATGCATCACGCACATAGATCGACTAGTTATCGGCGGCCGGCCGATAGCGCGGCGTGCGCCCGTGCGATAACGCTCGCTCGACTCGCCTATATTTCACACCACACTGGACCGTTGGTCCAAGTTGTAAGTCGACATTTTTTGGAGAAAAAGTTTTCCAACACTAGGCTACGTATGATATCTGAAGTCATCGTCGACTTTTCAGTAAATAAAACCATCATTAAGGAAAGCATTTTTAGATATTTCAAAATAATAATAGAAAAAAGGGCAGTACATTTTACGTTTATGTTTATGTTTATTAATCAATTTATATGTTTATGTTTATTAATCAATTTATTAAAATTAAAATTAAAAAGTTACTTCAGTATCTAATATTCGCGTGTCAGAAATCAATAAAAAACTTACTAGGTATTAATAATAATTTAATTAATAACAATTTTTAATCGGTATCGATTAAAAATTGTTATTAATTAATGTTATTCTCAATCCGACCAATCAGATAGGCTGTCTATCTGATTGGTCCCTAGGTTAAAAAGTAGTAATAATAATTTAACATAGGTCCAAATGAATAAATAACCATGCTTAACGATGCTTAGTAGCAGTATATCTTTTTAAGTAAGCACACAACATTTTAACGTCATTTCCTCACAGTTCCAAAAATAAATGCCCTTCCATGAGAAAACGGCTTAGGATGCAAAACTTCCTCTCCGCACGCTTCTGGTAGTAGGATCTATGTATTCTTAATAGACTACCCCAGAACCTCTCCCATGCAACGCCTGTTAGGGCATTCCTGGGGGAAGACAAAGATTATACGAAAGACGAAGAGAAAAAACAGGCGTTGCAAAAACGTCCGCTATTTTCTCCCATCTTGGACCTCAAAACGCGACGGCGACGACTAATAAAACGATTTAATATCCACTTCCGAACGCTCTGTGCACTCCACATCGTAAACCTAACGGTCTTCTACTTAGGTTATAAAATTAATAACCACATTTAAATAAACTCTTACGATCGGGAACTGTATGGAATGGGTTTGTTATGTGAGTAGCGTTTAAACTTTGAGATAGTACTGATGTGCTTTTATCAATGACAATGTTATCTACTTATATCTAAGGATTCAGGTGACCACTACAAAGATTTCCATATTTATCATATAGGTAATGAAAATGACAAATGCCTCAGACACTAACGGTTAAAGCCTGGTAAAGCCATAATCATCGATAAAGGTAGAGAAAGAGAGGGGGGAGATATATAGAGGGAGGGGAAGAGAGAGAGAGAAAGAGAGGGGAAGGGAAGGAGATAGAGAGACAGCGACATTACTAGGTGAGTCTTGTGAAGTTGTGATGCAATATTTAGATGTTAGTCATGTGCGCAGTAATGTTAGTAATGTGTGTTTATGCTAATAATTGCATTAGCTGATTTTAATTTACTTTTAAATCATGCAAACTCTATCAAAGTTTGTATAAAAGTAATATAAATAATACATAATTATGTAAACTCAACTGCCCCCATAGAACACCAACGTATGTCCATAACAGACAGCTCCTTGTAAAAGTTTCAACTCACAAAATCATCACATCCTAATCGATAAAACACTCGATTCCATTACCAATCAGCTGTGAACTCCTGCAGTAGACTTTACATGCACTCCATATCAATTTCTTTCAAACGCTCCGATCCGTTTACGGCGCAAACAGTATCTGCGTGAATCGGACCGGCGCAGCGCGACATATAGCGCGGTGTCGCGCGTTATCGCGCCGCTGCACTCCCGATATCGCGGCAATAGGGCTGCCGCGAAAATAAACTAAATAAATGTTGTTGATTCACGAATGTTTCGTTTTTATGCGATTTTAGGAATGGGTTAGGGATGTTCTAGATGTGTTGATCAGTTAATAATTATTTATCTTTGTTACTTATGATCAAGACGTATTTTGGATTTTATACTGTTATAAGAATATATTTTTTGTGTTAGCTTATCTCCACACCTAAACTAATCTTTTGGAAAGTGCTCTGCAACTAACGGCCTGTAGCTGCAAAAACCAATTTCATTATAATTTACTCTTCGATTGGGTAAATAAGGCTCTAGTAGTTTATCTTTAGTATATAAGTATGTAATAAATTAAATCTGCCCGTGCCCATGGATGCCTTTGCGTCAAGTATCGTAGGTTCGATTCTCTTCATAGATAAATATTGGTGTGATTACCAAAATTATTGTCTGTATTATAACATCTTTGTTTGAATTATATTTGTTTGTAATCTCACCGCGAACACAGGGTTTGCTCTCTAGAGCGAGCGTTATCCCTTTTAAAAAAATATAGCTTCAAAATGATGGTCGTACTCAAACTCAAATACAAATTGTATACGAACCAATGCTAGCATAACAGTACCTCAAATACCAAGTTTAGTGCTACCTTCCACTATCTCTTAGGTAGCACCAGCTACAAATCTTTATCAAAATTCATAGAGTGCACAGAATCACAAAACCCGGGAGATACAATGTTCGCTGGCGATACGGCGGGTGTTTGAAGGCGATAACGGGTCGCCTGCCCCGCTTGGACGCCTCGCCCCCCTCGTAGTGTGGCCACGCTGTAGGAAAAACATGAGACATGTGCATTTGAAATAACACTGCCCAGTACATATTTTTCTATGCTAAATAAATATATACCAAAGTTATTGAGCAAATGAAAATTTTTACCGCGGGCAGGAGGCATGGAAAATGCCAAAAAATACAAAAAGATAAATCTATACCAAACTAATATTATAAATTCGAAAGTAACTCTCGACTTTCTGTCCGTGTCTGTTACGCTTACACGCCTAAACCGCTCAATTAATTTTGATGACATTTGGTACCGAGGTAGATTAGACCTTGGAGAAAGCAATGGGTTACCTTTTGTCTCAAAAAACCCTTTAATTATATAGATTTTCCAATTTTCCATATTTCACTCCAATTGTAATATTGAAAATTGACCTAATGTGCTAACTCATTCCAAAGCGGTTTTTTAAGTCTTATAAATTCAGATTGTCTCTATAAACGTCTTAAATTGTAGTCACTGCTAAGAGGAAGGCTGCGTTTAACAGATGTGCAGTGTCTTACGTCGCAGGGCGGGCGGGACTTATCACATCCTATCAGCCCGCCTAAAGTGTTCAATACTGCTAGGTACTAATTTTAATCTCATGCATTATTCTTGAATGTATTACCTTCATTACAGCGATTTTAGGTTTTAATTAATTTACACACATTATTGCTTATCTGTTTAATGATTCTTTTTAATTATTTAATTATTTTTTTTTAATTTTTTTTTAATAATATTAATTCAATCCTAAATAATAATATGATTTACACAGTACTTATATTGAAATGTGACAAAAAAATAATCATTAAAAAGTTACATTTACTGGACAATGTACGTCTCTTTAAACGTCTTAAATTGTAGTCACTATAGAGCGGACGGCTGCGTCTAACAGATGCAGTGTCTTGCGTCGCAGGGCGGGCGGGAGTTATCGCGCGCGCCCAGCCGGTATCGCGTCCTATCAGCCCGCCCCAGCCGCTTTAACTTTTCTAACGCTATGTGTGAATGTTTTGATGTTTATTTTATAATTTGTTGTACGTAAATCGTGGGTTAAGCAAAGTTGAATCAAGGTTTTTAAGTTATTATTTTTAAGTTTTTAGTGTCGCTTGTAATTTTAAGGTTGTGTGTATCTTTAAACCTTATTTACTTAATATTAAAAGTTTGAGTGGTTTTTAATATATTTCTGTTATGTACTCATACATTTTTAATAATTCATTGGGTACAGTATCTGAGGGATTTGGCGCCATCTGAATTCACAGAAAACATTAAAAAAAGGATTTAAACACTATAAAAATTATTAGAAGAGGAAAAGGCCAAACATCCAGAACAAAATTATGTTGTTTGAATGATTATATTCTAAATTCAAATTCTCAAATTCAAATCTTTATCGATGAACACAGTACATTTAAATAAGTAAACGTACAACAACAATGACATAAAACTTCAACAATAAAACGATGAATTTGAATTTTGAATCTTATTAAATTTAAAAATCAAATTACCTTTAAAACTCCTTTAACAGATTGAATCGTACAACGAATTATAGAGAGTATCATAACAATTGATCAACAATCGAACAAACTGAGAATACTTATTGCAAGCCAGCATCTCTGCTCACATCTCAATTGGGAAACAATGTTATCTATAGTAACAAAACTTTACATCTGTCAAACAACTGAAATTCAACCTAATAGTACATAGACAAAGTCTAAAC
The DNA here is from genome assembly GCA_964056405.1 of Acronicta alni. Classification (NCBI taxonomy): domain Eukaryota; kingdom Metazoa; phylum Arthropoda; class Insecta; order Lepidoptera; family Noctuidae; genus Acronicta; species Acronicta alni. The sequence goes on along the minus strand of OZ043916.1, from coordinate 2,381,311 downwards.
TGCACTGCAATAGTTTTAAATAACAAAACCTAACACGAAGCAATGTGTCGTAAGAATAATAACTTTGCAATTGAAATTGATTTTTCATACTTCATAAATAGGGTTGGTAGTCGTTTGCGGGTAGTTCGAAGAGATATCTATTTCGCAAAGGGTAGAATCACACGTTTAAGAGCGTGCGCGTCAGACAATTATCTTTATTAAGCTAAATACGTGCAAAACTTGCCTTGAGGCGTATTCTTGTGTGGGCCTAAATGTACCTACCTAAGTGACCAACCGTAACTAGTACTTACAATGCTTATAGATTTTCATCTCTCATATTAGACAAATATGTGCTCCGTTCCGTATTCCTATGAAACCTTCTTGGCCAAATCATCAACATTCTAAGAAAATAGTTGTTGTTATGACGTATATAAAACCTTTTTGGGCTACTTATTCTTCAAATTAAAATAGTTTCGTAAAGCATTAATAACTTTTTGAAACAAATTCTAAGAAAATAAATGTTTTTATATCGTATAAAAACTTTTTTGAATATTTTGCAAAAATCTAACTAATTCTAATTTTAAAACTAAAGAAAATAGTTTTGTAACCTAAATAACCTTTTTAGACTATTTTTCAAAAGTAAACTTAAAAAATATTAATAGTTTCGTTACGTAGTCATATTCATAAGAAGCGATATCATTTTGATAGCGCAAACGACATTGCTTCTCTCCTTATCTCAATGTTAATTATAATTATATTTCGCAGCAATGCACTCCCGGGCATACGACATTGTGTTCTGCATTCTTTGCAAAGATAACACACATAGTGGGTGCTCGCTTGTTTTTTTGTTATAAGATAAGCAAAAGAACCTTATATATGCATATTGCGCGTTATTGTTGTTTCAGTATGAAAAAATATTTTTCCAATGGGCAAGTGTATTATGAGTGATTACCCCGTATATTTGGTCTTATTTATTTATTTTTACTGTATACCATAATAGTAAATACTACCAAAGTACTTGATGCAATAAAAAACATTCAATAGCAGGCGTTATCGCTAATTGCAATTTCTTCCAAGCAACCTTAGGATGAACAATGAATTGAATTTAAAACTGTGTGTTGACCACGGTGCACATCCCTACGTAGATAATTAAAATGTATTATTTAAACATACTTAATTGGTTTCTCCCGTGTCTACCCGTGACCATGGACGCTGTAAAGGGTCCGAAACGTCGGGATTAATAATATATAACAGGGTATTGACATATTCTGGTTACGACCCTCTGTTTCTCTTTAACTTTCTCTTTTAAGCCGACTTGATTATTGCTTAAAGCTACATTATTTCATTTAACCCCAATACAAACGAAGTATCAGTACAGCCACAGTAAAAACTGGCGTGACACATTAAATCCCAGTAACTCAACAAGTGTACACAGGCACACAACGCGACGTTAGACAATCTACAATACGAAAAACACTAATAATTCCGAGTTTTAGTTTGTTTGGTAAACCGAGACGGTTTTAGGTTGAACACGGATGTAGAGACAGGCTGGATGTGATTTTCTGAGGCAGCTTCATTGGTGTACACTAATAAGCCAAACAGGGTTATTATAAAAAGTTTAATTCTCTACTCTTGACTATGATATTGATTGTAAAAGTATTCTGCATAGGACACAAATATAAGTGTCCATTGTTGGAGTCTACCATTTAATTGCACTTTAACTGGAGTTTTCAATCATCATCAACCCATATACTGTCCTACTGCTGGGCACGGGTCTCCTCTCAGAATGAGAGGGATTAGGCTACAGTCCACCACGCTGGTCTAGTGCGGGTTGACAGACTTCACACACCATCGAGAAAAATCTCTAGTCATGCAGGTTTCTTCACGATGTTTTCCTTCACCGTTTAAGGGAGTGAACACAAATTTAAAAAAAATATTTTGTAAGAGATAACATTTGATACTTGATACTATTTACCTACCACGGTTTGGAGTTGTATGAAAGTAAATCTCACATGCCTACTCCAAGCTCAGTTTGTTCTATTACTTGAATTAATATTAGAGGAACGTTATTAAATGTTAAAACTACAATATAACATCACCTACAAAAAACAATTACCACTATTTGTCATTATCTCCTCTCTTAACAGCTGAAGAGAGCTAAGAGCTCATCTCCTTCACAGGAGAGCGTAGTCTCTCCTTTCCTGCCACATCCAGCAGTGTACCTCTGTGGTGTTACGTGCCGTATCTCGAGGTTAGCTCACGCGCCGCTAACGATTTATTTAGTAACGCAGTAACGACGTTTGTTCTGCCAGCGCCACACGTCACGCCCCTAGTTGCGTTTTTATCGCGCTGATAACCAGTTTTTCAGTATTTCAGATTTCGCTTGCTAGCTCATCTTTTTCATTTAAGTGTGGACTCAATTTCTAGCTGGTCATTTCACATTAGGAATTCAGTAACATACCATCACGCCTGTATTCCCAGAAGGGTTAGGCAGAGGTGTACTAATGTACACCCACATTTCGCCGGTACGTTTAGGTCCCATGTAATAGGGGGCGAGCCTATTGCCATGAACCGTGCACAAATGTAGACTCCGAGCTGCTACCGAGAATTTAATAGAAAAACCCAATAACACTTTGCTCAACCTGGGGATCGAACCCAGGACCTCTATCGTAGCAGTCGCGCTTAGGACCACTAGACTAATGAGGCAGTCTGAATTCAGTATTGCCCAGAAATTGGGCTATGGAGTTGCATCACGTCTGTATACGAAGGGTTAGGTAGAGGTGTACTAATGTTACTTCTCATACTCACAGTTCGCGGGTATGTTTAGGTCGCATGTAATAATTGTAGGGTAAACGTTATAATAAATTGACGTCACGCATAGGTGAACATTGCATTGTGTCCTTGCTCAACGAACAAAGACGAAATCTTTAATACATAACGTTAATTAATAAATAAATACGTACTTGTTATTAGAGTTAATAATTTAAATAAATAAATACGAAATATTAATTAATACGTATAGCCCTCCGTATTGCAATGTTTGTAAAAGGCCGCTAAGTTAAAATTTAACTGAAATGTTATGTAACCTTAATTATTTACACTTAGTAAGCAATAAATTTTTGAATCATTGAATCTACATAGAGTAACCTCAGCGGTGATTGATATTTACTAAGGCGTGACGTCATTCGTTGTGATTGGTGTGTCAGTTAAAATGGCCGATTGCAGTATTTTATTATACTTTTATAATATTAAAAATATTTATTAATCTTAATAGTTATTTAAATCCTGGGTCTTTTTCTGGAAACCTTTCAACATATGTATATTTTATTTTATATTTAATTTGTTATATAATATAAATATATTTTTCCAAAAAATGTAAATAAGTATTTTAAACATTGCCTAGTACTCATAGTACAAGCTCTGCTTAGTTCGATACTGTATAAAATGTACTAAATATTTATTTTTATTTATTCTTTGATTATTTAATACTGCCATCATTGCGAAAAGGCTAATATGATATTAATGTTATCATTGTAAAAATAATAATATCGATAAAATCCAAAAAGATAAAGCCAAAGGTTAACTTAAAATAACCTTTTAATTTAACCTTTGACTAATTTGTTTCATCAATTAGTTAAATGAAGCCATTCAACTATTACAATCTTAAAAGCTTTTTAAAAATAAATTAGTTTCCATAATCGTTAAATGTTGCTCCTAGTCACGGGTCCGACGTTGAAGCTTCGGAAAGACAAAAGTTTAACTCAAGGCACGTCTTGAAATTGAAGTCGTTTCGGAAATAAATTATATAATTTTTTTATTAGTTTAGATTGTGAGGTTTATTATTTCATCATCATCAACCCATATACTGTCGCACTGCTGGGCACGGGTCTCCTGTCATACTGAGAGGGATTAGGCTATAGTCCACCACGCTAGCCTAGTGCGGGTTGGCAGATTTCACAAACCGTCGAGAAAAATCTCTAAGGCATGCAGGTTTCCTCACGATGTTTTCCTTCACCGTTTAAGCGAGTGATAATTAATTATTAATACGCACATGAATTCGAAAAGTCAGAGGTGCGTGCCTTGGGTTCGAACTCGAGACCTTCGACTTGGCAGTCCAATGGTCATACCGCTAGGCTATCACTGCTGCTTTATTTGATAATTAAAATTTATTATTTAACTGCATCGTTGGTCTGGTAGTCCTAAACGCTACTGCTACGCTATAGTTTTTTTTTAATGTTTTTTATAATAATTATTGATATCGTCATGTAATATGGAGAATGCTGGTAAGCTCGTAAATGGCTAGTGTGTAAGCCTTTATTTATTTTAATAACATAACGTAACATACCATCTCGCCTGTATTCCCCGAGGGGTTAGGCAGAGGTGTACTAATGTACACCCACATTTCGCCGGTATGTTTAGGTCCCATGTAATAGGAGGCGAGCCTATTGCCATTAACCGGGAACAAATCCAGACTCCGAGCTGCTACTGAGAATTTCGTAGAAAAACCCAATAACACTTTGCTCGACCTGGGGATCGAACCCAGGACCTCTAGCGTAGCAGTCGCGCCTAGGACCACTAGACTAATGAGGCAGTCTATTATTATATTATTATATATATTTTAATTTATAATATATTGTATACACGAGCTGTGGGAAGACCTAAATAAATAGGTTTTGGGTTCAATCATTGCTCGACCTGGCAAAGTGTTATTGGGCTTTACATGAAGCGACTCTGCAACCGAATTTTTAGATAGGTACCTAATACCAATATCCTGAGTATAGACTGGTTGTCAGGCTTTCTAGGCTTCTGACTACCACTAACGATCGTCATAGGGGTTCGTATGACAATCGGGACTAATGCTCTCTGAGGCCCGGAGGTGCCTCGATATGTTATGAATCCCAACCCATCCACAGACTAACCACGGCTAGCTCAGCTTAACCTTGCTGATCGTAATTATTACTTAGCCACGAGCCCTTCAATATAGAATCTCATATTACTACTACTTAATTTATTCTTTCTGTCTGTCAATTCCCCGCTAAAACCACACCACATAACAGGCAATTAGCAGTAAAACCACTCGCGCTGACAGACTGCACGCATTTAGCGGTAGGCGCGTTATCAGAATTAACATAAGAATTCTGTTTAATCAACACTTAATGGTAATGAGTGTGTGCCGTGTCAGTCTCGTCGCCATTAGTTCTGTCTCACTTTCTTTAGCTTTTTTTTTTAATGGCAGCTGTGAATGTGACGTCACGATTCGACGGTTGAGTGTTCGATATTTGATTTTCGTTCGTCAATTCAGTTCATTTTCTTAGCTTTTTCTCAACTTTTTTATTTATTTACTAAGTACAGCCACATCACATATACGTATGTAACATAGGAGTGGTATTTTATCTGATGCACATGACAATTACGGCGTACATAACACTCATAATAATTATTTAGCTAAGTGATTTATATCTAGAGAATATTAAAGAATATATTTGACAACAATAAAAAGTATCACACATTTAGATGATACTAGTTTTCCGCCCGCGGCTTCGCCCGCGTCGAGTTCGGTTATATCGCGTTTCCAAGAGAACTATTCAAAAGTCCGAGATAAAAACTATCCTATGTTCTTTCTCAAGGTCAACTCTATCTCTGTACCAAATTTCATTAAAATCAGTTCAGTGATTTAGACGTGAAAGCGTAACAGACAGACAGAGTTACTTTCGCATTTATAATATTAATTATACTATATTATATAGTAGGGATTAAAAAAAATTAAACACATACATGCCATCACGCCTGCTCATTTTTTTGTTAATAAATACTTATAATACATAAGAAACACACATACAAACACAAACATTTACGTTTATCACTTAAATATTTGTGTCCTGTGGGAATCGAACCCACGACCGTCGTCAATAGTACAGGCGTGATGATATAATAAATAATAATAATAATAAATGTTTATTTCTCACCACAATATTATGGAATATATCATTTAAATGTTATTACAATAGCTTTTATTATTGTGGGAGACTGGTGCCTAAGGTAGGCTGTAAGCCTGTATTTCAGGCCACCAGGACATATATGTTATGTTTATTAATATAATTAACAAATTTTATTTTTATTATTTGCAGGTAAGTAAAACAAGGCACAAGACAACACGATGTAAGGTACCTAACAAATTATATTAGAATGTGTGTTGGACTGACCTGGGAATCGAAGCCACGACTTCAGGTTATGGTTTTTTTTCCAGTAAAATCGTTCGAAGTACAGTTTTTCGATTTAGTGTGTTTGTGAAAGGGGGCTAGACGGAAAAAATTCTTACTAAAAAGTTGTCACGACACTTTTTTCGAAATTCAAATATTGTTGACAAGCATTCAAATATTATTGAGTGAATGACAATATTTGAATTTCGCGCGTTGTGAATTGTTGAGTGTATACAGGTTTTTTTATTTTTAATTATTAAATTTTAATGAAAGGAACTTCGTTCCATCCGGGTATCCTTTGACACCTCTCAAGTTTTTTTTTTTATTTTTATTTTCACCCCCAAGTTGCCTGAATCACCTTGTAGGTTCTACTAATCATGCATTGTTTTTTTTTTATCATTGCTTGTGTGCGCCATTATTTTCACCGATGTAATTAAATTAAACAGGAGGTTTGCTTACTTTAATGATGCTTGAGTATTAACTTCGATGCCAAAACATAATGAGTGTTCACTGGCTGACATATAGCAATGAAGATTTATTTAATCTAAGCAAAATAAAGATAGTAATATTTTTATCTATCGTAAATTAAATAAATAAATAAATAAATAAATATTCTTGGACAATTTCACACAGCACCATCTAGTCCCAAACTAAGCAGAGCTTGTACTATGGGTACTAGACAATGGATATAATACTTATATACTTTTTTTTTTGTAAATACATACTTATAATACATAGGAAACACCCAGACAAACACAAACACTTATGTTCATCACATAAATATTTGTAATTAACAAACAGAAACGTGTTGCTGGGGAGTTTGTTGCGCCGTTTCTTCTTCCCAGCTAAAACATTAGGAAGCGGTGAAGGGCGGGCGTTTTGGGGGCTGTCTAAATATAAAAATGACCTTCAAAAAGTACTATCTTGGATAAATTATTTTGACTTTGACATCATACACTTCTGCCTAATCCCATAAGGAATTGCCCATAGACAAATCTTCATTCCTATCCGCAAAACAAACAATATTCAATAATAACAGAGCCTAGAACATGAAATTAAAAGGTGTTAGTATCCGCCCGCCCTGATGGTATCGCCGCCCGCCCAACTCTAATTGAATATATATCGACTCAGGTGCGCTCACTAATGGTCTGATAGTGCCCGCAATACCTTCCAGTTGTTGGAGAAATTATGATAGTGAATATTAAGTTTTCGTAGGGGAAATTAAGTTTTTTTTACGTTTTAACATAAGAATTTGTTACAATCATCATCAACCTATACACTGTCCCACTGCTGGGCACGAGTCTCCTCGTCTCCTCTCATATTGAGAGGGATTAGGCTATAGTCCATCACGCCATTGATTTCATCGCATCCAACGACTTCCAGCGACCTTTACCAGATCGTCCGTCCATATAACATATTAATATTTCCGCACTTAAGCCATTTAACTCTTATGAAAATGAAACTGAACTTTTTCTCTTGAACAAAAATGGTTGTCACAATGTGCAGCCCATCAAATTTAACTGAAGACGCTTAACGTGCGGAACAACACAAAATAAACATTAACAACACATTTAAAATCCAGAAAAACAATATTCCGTAACATCTGACCCAACGTGGGTACCGCAGATTAAAATCGCAGGAAACATATCGGGCCTCCTAACAGGAGAATAAATAAGTGCGGATGCATTAGGGCGGGCGGGGCGTTAGCCTCAGGTGATCTTCCGCCCGCCCTGTATCGCTGATAACGTACGTTAACGGCTGTTAACGGGCGTTAGCGGGCGTAACGACGCCGTTAGTAGAGGTTACTTCCTCCGCCATTGTATGGAGTGGTCGAACTTTCTAAAATGGCCGCGTGGTGGGCATCATAAATTTGTTCTCCGATCAGGACTATGTTAAATTTTCTGTTATCTTTGATGCGGTTTACTTTAAAAAAAAATTGGATACCAGGATTTTGTCCTGTATCGTGGGTTACAAAAAACTTCTCTCATACACAAACACCTAGAACCGGAACAAATACCTGTATATTTCTGACATTTACGCAAATATTATACATTGAAATAAAACTACTTTCTATGGATTTTATCGCGTTATATTGATATTATTAATCCCTAATATAAATTAATTTAAAGTATCAATATAACGCGATAAAATCCGTAAAAAGTAGTTTTATTTCAAAATACCTGTAAATATGTATAATATTTGTTCTGTGCGAGAAATAAACCCACGAATTGCAATCAAACTCAGGCCTGCTAGAAATGTTACTAATAAACCCAACCCTGCTTGACCTGGAAATCGAATCAAGCCTAAACGCCTACAACTACACCAATGTGGCAGTCTATAAAATAAAAAAATCAAATCATGATTTGTCGCAAAGTCAGACATGAATGAATGAATGATATTTATTTGAGTGTATATTTTTTTTTTATTTATTTATTTAGGTTTACCAACTATTGTTACAGTGTTACTTATCTCTAAAACTTAATGAAATAATTATTAAATGCTAACTGCACAATCTTTACAGGTAAACACCACTTGCTATTTTGAACGTATTACAATTTACATTTTATACAATTTCGAAATTTTATTTATTAAAGAGCAGATAGATAGATAAATTACATTTCATTTAATTGAGTTTGAGTGATAGTGAGAGTTCACTTTCGCTTCAATTACGTTCATTAGCCTCTACATACATGATTTTGTGTCCTCCAAAGAATACAGGCATGATAATAGTATGTTACCATAATTACGATTTTATAAAACTTATTTACGATAATGAATTACGCTTTACTGTCTCTCAATTGGGAATATCAAATGTCAGAGAAAACATAATTTTACAGACGTTCTAAATGGCTAGATATTGTGATTGAGATCGTATCTAGATATTAATATTAGACAATGTCCATTAAAATGATACATTTCAGCGATTTGCCCGTATGTTACGCGATACTAGAAATTTATGGGACTGTCTTTATTTACAAGACGACAACTTAAACTGTTTTTATGGTACAACAATATTAAGCTGCATTTCATCAAAATGCGTAGTAGGTAATTATTTTTTTATGGCTGTATATCTAATAGGTACATTTATATTAAGTAGTGATAGTATTGTGTAGGTGTTCATCACATACATTTTGATATATGACTTGGTGACGAAATAGCCACAATAAAGATACGCCTATCTAATTTTACGAGCAGATAAATCTTGACAATATTTGAGTATTTAGCATTTACTGCTAGTTTATGTATTTAAAACTAGTTTGACATTGGGTTAGCACTGTCCACCGACATAATATACTACTCCGTTTATGATGATGTAACACTATATGTAATATATTATAGTTAGTTTGACAGGTGTTGAGTATGCTGAGTCGTAAAAATTGATGCAAAGCTTTTTTGTTATAATGAGATCTTAGATTATCGCGTAGATATGTGTGTCCAAAGTGTAAGGTTAAAGCGGTCAGTCGCATGCAACTGGACAGGTGGGCGAGAGTAGCTACAGAGTGGGTCCCTTGCAATGCTATACGTGGATGAGGTCGGCCGAGGAGACGTTGTCGACATGATCTTGATCGCTTTTTGCCAACGTGGTAGGAAGAAGCTTAAAATGGAGTGTCCTGGACTAAGATAGGGGAGTCCATTGCCCTGCAGTGGGACATAAAAAAATGACATCTTACTAATTTGACTAAAATAATATAACATACCATCACTGTATTCCCCAAAGGGTTAGACAGAAGTGTACCAATGTACTGAGGCCAGCACATCAAGCTACCACAAGCTGACAAATTTCTTTGATGGATTTTCAATTCTAAGACAAAGTTATAAGGTTCATATTCAATTGGGAAAATTTGACAGTTTTGGATAGTTTTACCTGCTGGCGTCTGTACTTCCACAGTTCGACGGTATGTTTAGGTCCTATGTAATAGGGGGCGAGCCCTATTGACATTAAAAATGAATGAGTCATGAATGGGACCACAGTCTGTCATGGTCGTGAGGAATGTCGCTAATCCCATGGCCATGACTAAGGCAAATGTAGCTTTTAGTTAACAAAAATCAACATAGAACAAAAATTCAACAACAATTTGGAAACTTTGGAAAACTGGAGCGAATCTCAACAAACTATCTAGTATCTAGCTACGTTATCTATCAAACTAGCTTATTTACTTTAAAATTCAGAACAATTCGGTGAAATCAGAAGCATCCGAGTTTGCAAGTTGGTATCGCGCTCGAATATATCAGGGCGCAGTATCTCGCTTTAGTGTTGCCAGACGATACAACGAACTCCGGTATTGCCATTTAAATTAAGTAAGTAATTCAAGAAGTATACGATAATTTATGCCACCTGCATCTTACGGCTTCCAGTGACCTTTAGCCAGTCGTCTGTCATTCTTGTTGGAGGCTGTCTTACTCTGCGCTGTCAGCTATGGACCTACTGTGGCTGATATGATGATGACAATAATAATATAGTTAAAGTAAGCAAAAAATAAGGAGGCATAAAACGTGTTTCATGCTTATTAATTTAACATACAAATATATGTTAATAGACTCATAAAAAAAATATCTTCAATTTTCTGATGAAGACTTCAAAATGTTTATTAACAAAAATATACAAATTCAACGACTGCTCATAATAAATATTAAGAAAAACTATTTCCAAAAACTCCCAATTTCTAGGGACATTGAAATCCCGGGACACTGGCAACACGGTCTCGCAAAGTAAAAGTTTTGGAGGGAAGTGCAGTGCATCGAGATATACGCCCAGATCTCGGACGTATAAAATTTTAAACTGCGCTCTAAGTTGCTCAACATTTTTCATCCACAATGTACCGGATAAGGCCAGGAGATAAAACTAGCTATGATACATTGGGCTGCGCGAAGATACCGATCAGTAATTTCGCTTTTTGCTTGTACCGTAACAGGAACAGCGTTCGAAGTTCTTATTTGTATAACGTACTGCTTTTGTAGCACCTATTTATTTTTTATTAATCTGTGTTGCAAATATCTCCTTTATATTCTTCCATTTTCTTCCTGAGTGACTGTCTCCAAGCTGTTCGTATTGCGTGCATCTAACTCGTCATGTTTATTGAAATAAAACTACTTTTTACGGATTTTATCGCGTATATTGATATTATTAATCCCGACGTTTCGGACCCTTGGTGGGCGTCTTGATGATATAATTACTGACTGCTACCCTACATTTTTTATTGTTACATGATCAATGACATTTATTACTAATTATTAATTAAAACTAGATGGAGCCGGCATTTCCTAGCTGACGACCTCTGAGAAGAAACGCCGAAACAAACTCAGAGAATCATGGTCTCTTTTAAAGTAAAAATATTCAATGATCATGTTTTAGTTGTTAATTATTGGCAATCCGATTCACGCAGAACGAGCTCACAGTATCCTTTGGTCTTGCAGTTGTACGAGTAGGCCTGGATTTTGGTTTAATAGAATCTATAACAGGATTCCAAGCAGGTGGTAAGACCCAGCCATCTTCTCTATTGAAATTTGGATGTTTTTTAATTTCAATAGCCTCACGAATCATCCTGGGTAGGTATCGACTTTCCTTCGCAAGTATTTGTGGTTTATCAAATCTGATATAATACTGGGCCTTGTCAAGAGTATGTTCAAACTGCTGACTTCTTGGAACGGCGGTGTTTGACATCGGCGATGTGTTCCGTAAAAAGTAGTTTTATTTCAATGTATAATATTCGCGTAAATGTCAGAAATCAATATCGTCATGTTCATCTGGCCCCGTTCAAAGACGCCATCACTGTTCAAAATATAATTCTGATCCAATACTTCGCAATTGTCATGTGGTATTTTACTCAACTGAAAACAAAATCAAACGTGAACAAGTTAGATTGAATTAGGATCGAAAATTGATTGAGGTGACATTTATGACACTGAAACTGAATCAAAAATATATTTTTAATTTTTTTTGGTTTATTTTTTTGGAAGAGGGAGGCAAACGAGCAACCAGGTCACCTGATGGTAAGTGATCACCGTCGCCCCTTGTTGCAAGTGCGTTGCCGGCCTTTGAGATTAGAATAGGCTCGCTTCTTGAAGGTTGCCATGTCGTACCGGATGGGAAATACTGGTACTAGAATTTAAAAAAAAAAATGCCAAATTCCAAGAATATATTGTTAGGATAAGCTAATAATATAAGATCATGATAATCTTGTGTCACAAACACGGTACAGTCATAATGCGGAACATTGTACTTGCGAACGTTTACAGCGCGCAAGACATCGTCTACGATACGTTTGCCGATACGACCAACTTCGCAAGATCCAATACGAAACACCAAAAGTTGTCCTAACTGTGTATGGTACAAGTATAAGGCGGTAGCGGAGAACTGCAGATTCTATATTTTGTAGCGTAGAGCTGAATTTTGATTGAAAAAATATGCTTCTGAGCTTTTTCGAATTTAACCACCCGGTAGAATTAGGCAAACCCTAGTCCCTAATTGTTTCGGGACTCTTTTGAAGAATTCTTCTTTTGAAGTAAGAAGGACTTTGCTAAATTTGTTTTTAGAATGGCGTGAGAGAACTTTATCAAGCAAAACTCTAGTTACTATAAGGAAAAAAATTAAAATCATAATTTACTGAATGAGACCACAGCTAACACAACGCCACACACACACAGGAAATGCCGGAGCCATCTAGCTTAAAAAATAAAGTGTAAAATATTGACTTGTAAAAGTGTCTTTAAAAGATCTATTTACAGAAATAAATATCATTTCATTATTTCATTTCATCAACGTCTAGAGAATATTTTTGTACACAGTATGTATTGGGGGCCATGAACTTATTATCACGTGCGCCCCCTGTTACAACTTCTACTGAAATAAAAGCGGTAGCTGTCAAATACTTTCGTAAGCAGTCACTTGTGTCTTGGACCAAACACCGCCTACATTGCAACTAATACGGTTTAGATGCACTTCTAATTAAACTGTAATGTTAGTTTGTGTCTAATGTGGCGGGAACGTCGCGCCAATGTTCCGCTAACACTACGTGAGATAACATTGTTTTACGTACGTACACTGGGCTATTTGCATACGCGTTATGGTGTCAATGGAGTTTAAAGGATATTATCACGGCGATGATAATGATTTTTTATGTTGACTTCAATAGTGTCTAAGATTGAGCATGGGATTCAAATACCTTCCCATTTTAAGCTCTGTATACTACAGACTACTAAGTCTGTGTACTAAAGACTATTCCTTTTCATGCTGTGAGGGGGTCGTTCCCCGCATTGGACTGGTAATAACCCTTCAGTATTATGCAGAAAAGTTATTTAAAAAATATAGAACAGTATTTATCTAGAAATTGTGGTTATTACTTCTTTCTCCTAACCTTAATCTTAAGTGTAATATTTGCGCTAAGACAAATATAGAGCAGAATATAAAGTAACTTTAGCGAAGGTTTTATTGAAAACAGATTATACGTTGCGTTGCGATCAAATTCCTGTGAAGCCGATTATGAGTAACTAGCGGCCCGTTCCCTAATCTTTTCTAGCAATAAATATAGCCTATGTTACTCAGGGTGAATGTAGCTCTCCAATGGTGAAAGAATTTTTGAAATCGGCACAGTAGTTTTTGAGTTCATTCATTACAAACATACACACAAAAATACAAATCTTTCCTCTTTATAATAGTAGTATAGAAAAATCTAGAATTCAAAATAAGAGAATTCGAAGTTGACATGACTGTGTCATTATTATTATATTGATTTTTTTCTTAAAGCGAACTAAACTTTACTTTTACTTTTCGAACTAAAATATTTTAAATTAAGAACGTATAAATTAACTTATTTATGACTGGCCGAACAGTATCGTAACAAATTGGATAGATTAACCAAAAATATAGTCATGTTCTACCGTTGTAAGTTGTAACCAACAGAACATGAGCTTTACAAATAAAATCTCATCACAGGAACCTAATTACAAACATTCCTCAGCACCTAATAGCGACATATAGTTTATCGGAATGATAGTCGCCTAACGCCAAAGCATTAATTTAGTGCCCCCTTACACAGTTATCTGTGAAAAGTTAAAACATTCGGATAGCCGCGAGACAAATGAATCACTTTGCCATAATAGCGGCGTGTGCTGTGTGAAGAGGTCTTAACAATTTTGAATGAACGAAGGTTCGAAGGTGAACCGAGTGAATGATTGAAGTTAATTTCTATTGGTGGGCGAAGGTAATTAGGTATCTTAATTATTTATTTTTCTAATTTTTTAATTGAGTTTTAAAATGAGCATTTTTGCAACATGCAAAAGTGTGAATTAGCCATTAAAAGAGGTTTTATTCCAGAAATAGAATTTATTGAATATTAAAATGAATACAAAATAAAACACTTAATACGTCAAGTAAAACATAAAATTGCAAGACAAATGTCTGTTTCAATTTTAATTAATGTAGATGTATCCAATAATTTAATTTAAGAACTTGTTTTTAAATGAAATCAGTTTCGGCTGCCGAATATTTCGTATGGGCTTGAATTTAACATATTTTTAATCCATAATATACTCTATGTCTAAAGTGTTAAATGATTATCTTAAATATTATGTTATATGTCAATAACTGGAGTTCTTAAATTCTTTTACAAAAAAAAAAGAATTAAAGCTCTTTTTTCGTATGAGCGAAGGTAACGAGGTCAGTGTTATCTTTATAATAAATCTTATACTAAATTCCTAAAACAAATATAAGAATGTTACTTTCAGGCCAGGGGGGCTCGTAGCAAAGATATAACAATGCTGATCATCTGATCTGCAAGGTTAAGCTGAGCTTGTCGCGGTCAGTCTGTGGATAGGTGACCACTCTTCGAGACCCTTTCCTGCCACGGAGAGCACTTAAAGCCGTCGGTCCCAGTTTCTATACGAACACCTATTGCAATCAGTACCTAGTCAGTACCTAGAGTCTACCCGTGACCATGGACGCTGTAAAGGGTCCGAAACGTCGGGATTAATAATATCAATAACGCGATAAAATCCGTAAAAAGCAGTTTTATTTCAATGTATAATATTCACCTAAATGTCAGAAATCTATACCTATTACAATCGTTAGTGGGAGTTAAAAAAGAAGCACTAAAAGCCTGACAACCAGTCTATCCTCAGGATATCGGTATTGCCAAGAAATTGGGTTGCGGAGGTCTGACGGCAGTCGCTTCGTGTAAAATACTAATATTCAACCGCGTCTGGTTAGATTGCAAACCTTTTTTTTTGTTGACGGGGTTGGAAATGTTTTATGCACCGCTCCGGGGAGAGCGATGGGGTGTGTCGGAGTCCGTTCTGAAAAGAGCCGATCTACCGACTAAAACCAACCTCGGCGTTTCGCGTCACCACTTTAGTGCCGAGACTACGGTAAGTAGCGCTGTAGCAAGGAAGCCTTTTTTTTTTTTTTCGGGTGCTACGGGAACAGAGCATTCTTCCGCGGCCCCGCGCTCCCGCTCCGCAGCTTCCTTCTGCGAGATGACATCCTCGCAGAAGGAGATCGCCGCGTTCCAAGACGCCGCGCCGTCGACCATCGAGCTGTGGATGGCCGACAGCGACAGGTCGTCTCCCACCGCAGCGACGAGGCCACGGCGCGGCTCCTCCCAAGCCGCACACTCGTGCGAGCGTGTGCAGCGCCGTGTCCTCTATAGATTGGAAGCCTACCCCAACATAGTTGGGATGGCTTGGAGGATGATGAGGTTCAGTCATCAAAACCCTTCTCTTTTTAAAACGCTTTTATTACCTTCGCTTATATCTCAATCCCAGTACTCCATGAGGAATCGTTGTGTTGGCAGTGGGGGGACTTTGACCCTTATACTGCCAAACCAACTATTCCTCTTTCGTTTTACAAGGTCGGCAACGTGCAAGTGATACTGCTGGTGTTGCAAGCATGTATAGGCTTACCATCATGTGCCTCGTAGGTATATTTGTTTGCCACCTTACTAGTAAAAAAAATATCTATGTAACGAAAAACTTTTCAAAATGTCGGATTAATTTGAATCTGCACACGTCTTATCGAGGACCAATGACAATGAAGTAATTTAAATAGTTTGTCTCATTATCCTTACCAGGTTCTTCAGGAAAGTAGGTACAGTCAACAACGAAAGTCGCTGAGCATGTTTTAATCTTCAAATTTAATTTTTAATAAGTATAAAGTTACTGACCTGTGAATGTTATGCGAAATAATTGCATAGATGACCATTAAATATTTAGGTTACATTAATAGAATAAACTTCTTAACAAATTTTGGAGTTATGATGTTTTCAAAATTTAGCTATGTTCAGCGACTTTCGTTGCTGACCGTACTATGAGTTCGACTATTAACAAAAGCTATTTTTTTAGTTTTTTAAACTATTATTTTATTTATATCTTTGTAAGTATTCACAAATTCCGTCACTTAAAGTCGAGTCCACAGTTCGTATGCCCCAGCCTTTACCAAGGATATACGCATAATATGTGAGATTGCGCCTCACCCGATAACTGAGAGTGCTTTTAAAGATAACATAGCCCTTCGTGAGACGAAAACCTGAGTATGATTTAAATAAATATCTTTGATGAGTGTTCCTATCTCCGGCGAGAATGTCAATGCTTTATTACGAGATTGACTTAAGCTTGTGCTAAATGCTATTAACATAGTATGACTAATTGAGTCAGAAATGACCCGAGACAAATATTTGTGAGATCACAGATATTTGTATCCTCTCTGGGTGTACTTTGTTAATAGTTTGAAAAAATACAAGACCTATTCACTAGTGCGGGAGCTTTTTAAATAAAACAATGCACACTCGTAGTGCATAACTCCTATGTACTCCTGGTGCTTAATGATAGTAAATTGCGATATCGATCTATGGTTATGAACGCGTCTAGGGCGGTTCCTAGAGCAATATTACGCATGTTTTTTACTAGAAAGTTCTTAGTTACAGCAATTTATTAAAAAAATATTTACTCTTGTTAAGATGTCTTCTTCTTTAGCCTAAATTATTGAAACTCAGATATGAATTCAAAATAAATTAATCGCATTTATTAATAGATAATGTTGCATATTTAGTAAAAAAAAAAGTTAAAATAAAACTAGTCTCCATAATTTAATAGATTGTGTTATCATCTATAGTGCAATTAAGAATGCAAAAAAAAATAACGAAACCATGCCGAGTAACCAAACTTGTGCAGATAACTGTGTTAAATTAAATATTAAAACACTTAAAGAGCTAATGAAGAAGATAAAATAGATAAAGTAAAATCTTTGAAAAAAAAAAAAAATTTTAACTTATTTATGTATAATACGAAAATTATGCCCACGCAAGTTTGTAAGGATATTTTAAATAGAAATGAATAATGAATTTATCATAACGAATATTAAAATTCTTATTTTGATGAGTTAACAATGTAAGTACAGAGGCCAACTCATCAAGCTACCTACTAACATTTTCAACTTCGCAAAGCAATAAGGTTCATGTTCAATTGGGAAAATTTTACAGTTTTGGATAGCTTGACCTGCTATCCTGTACCTATTACGTCTGTACCTATTGAGTAGAAATTTGCAAGTAGCTTTAGGTTGAGACCTGGGCCATACCGCTCAACAATTTTGGCTTCCTTATGAAAAAATGTAGTTCTTCAAACTGTGAAGCATGCGGTACGGTGATAGATGTATGGACAGTTATTTGCTGAAGGAATTTGTTCGCTCCATGCCGAGGGAGAAATATTAATAGATGACCTTCAATTATGTAAGAAAAAAAATAAAAAAGAAGGAAAGAAAGACGACGATTCTTGTACGTATTATAATTGTTACTGTCTGTACTCATACATAAATTTCAAAAAATAAAAAAACAATGTACAGACGGCAGCAGGTCAAGCTTCCAAAACTTTAAAATTTTCCCATTTGAACATGAACCTTAATTTTTTAATATTAAAATATCAGTTTAAAATTTAAAATTTAAGTTTAAAATATCACTCGAACAACTAGACCACAAACGTTGTTAAGTCGCCAGTGTATTTGTCTTATGTAGTAATAGGGTGCAAGCTTATTGCCGGTAACCGGGCAGAACTCCAAACTCCGGGCTGCTACTGAAAATTTAATAGAAAGACGTAATAACATTTTTCTCGACATGGTAAACGAATCCAGAACTTCAAGCGCTGCAGTCGCGATTAGAGCCACTATGCTAATGAGGCAGATGACCCTCCATTTATAATAGTAATCTGTAAAAAGCATTTTTTTTTTTCTAATGCTGGACTCGTTCGAAAAATACTGGTCCGAACGAATGCAATGTTATTTTTCTTAATTTTAGCGCCTCTATCTTAATTAAAACTATGTCAACCTGAATCTGTTATCATTTTTTCTATTTTATTTTTTAATATTTATGGATCAGTTAAGATTTTATCCATTTCCAGAGGCTACGAAACAGATAAAGATTAATAGATCCGATTAAAAGATTTTATGTAAATTTTTTAGATATAATATTAGTCCCATTTTTATATTATGCGGTGTCTAAATAGAAGTAGTGTCATTAATATAATTTGTTCTTAAAATTCTGGTGGCAAGTCGTGAGCCGTTAATCTTTCCAAAAATTAATTAACATACTATGAGGCCTGTAGAGTTAGCCAGAGGCGCAGTACGTTAAACCCAAATCTCACAATAGATGTTTTATTTGTAAGATTTTGGTTTAACGTAGCCCAAGTTTTTTAACCTCAATAGAAAATCAATTGCTTTAAACCCCCTGAAGGATCATAGGTTTCTTAATCAATTAAACATATTTCGCCCACCACGTTTTTTCTAGAGCCCCCAATGAATTAATTTCGCCTACCACTTTGAGTTTTTTTTTTGCAGGAGCCAAATTTTAAACCTAAATTGCAAGTATTATTTTTAATGTGCTTTATTAGGTATCTGTTATTGTTTTCAGTCACTGTTATCGCCCTATTTGAGAAAGAATGATCTCGCCTCTAGGGAAACTATCGGTCGGTAACACAAATATATTTTCTCTGCTCTTTCTTCAAAAGGCCATTTCAGACTTTGCCCTACATTGTAAGACACATATTTGTTACTATTCTATGTCTGGACATTAAAAGAGATTAAAATTCTCTGAGTTTGTATCGGCGTTTCCTCTCAGAGGTGGTCAGCTAGGAAATGCCGGAGCCATCTAGCTTAAAAAAATATGTAAAATATTGACTTGTAAAAGTGTCTTTTAAAGATCTATAAATTACAGAAATAACATCATACATACCTGTATTCCCCGAAGGGTTAGGCAGAGGTGTACTAATGTATACCCACATTTCGCCGGTATGTTTAGGTCCAATGTAATAGGGGGCGAGCCTATTGCCATTAACCGGGCACTAATCCAGACTCCGAGCTGCTACTGAGAATTTCATAGAAAAACCCAACAACACTTTGCTCGACCTGGGGATCGAACCCAGGACCTATAGCGTAGTAGTCGCTTTTAGGACCACTAGACTAATGAGGCAGTTTACATATATAAATATCATTTATCATTGAAATAAAACTACTTTTTACTTGGTCACGGGTACACTGAGTCTACTCGTGACTATGGACGCTGTAAAGGGTCCGAAACGTCGGGATTAATAATATCAATATACGCGATAAAATCCGTAAAAAGTAGTTTTATTTCAATGTATAATATTCGCGTAAATGTCAGAAATCAATATCATTTATCATATTTAATCTGTGGATTAAAAAAAAACCTACAAAAACCTGCTTCAAAAGCTCTCAATCTATCCAGATGGTCATAAATCCTAGTATAATTTCTGGAGGCAGCATTCAATCACGCACTGCGTCAATGCCAGGTTATCTTGCCGCCCACCACCAGTCTATCGCTCTATACATCACTTGGGCGCCGCCCGCCCTTATCACGCCGCCGCACGCCGACTCGTTATTTTACTACACACAACGTGAACTTGTGCAAATATTAAGTTGTGTAAAATTTTATGTGTGTCGTTGTTTAAGTGGTGGCACTGTTTTCTGTTAGATGTGATGCAGAAATTACATTAAGTACACTTGATTTTAGGTATTTTGGTAGTTTTTTTTTTAATTGTGGTTTTTTAATCGTTATTTTTTATATAAAAACTTTTTAACTAAACGCCAAATCTTTTTTTGAAACTGACTGATATGGATAAAACAGACAAAAGTTTTAGTTTATTAAATAATTTTCATACTTAAAACTTTTTTTAAAGTACGTACCTATCTAAATATAGAGTGTTTAGATAACAGAAAACGCTAACAATCCTGTATTTTTTATTTCTAAAAAAGAGAGATTACAACAATATGGAGTTATTTCAAAGTGTGTTTACCTTTTAGCCGCGCGTTTAAGTCAAAAGGTGTTATCAGTAAGGTGCATCCATCACTAGAGACGGCCGGGTTGCCAGTGTAGAAAACAATAATATTTTTTATTTTTAGATATTTTATCGGTTTCTGTGGATAGCGTTTTCATTTCATTTTGTTAACCAGAATTTAGTAACGAGAAAATTATACTAATTAATTTTCTCGTTACTAAATTCTGGTAATACCAATTAATATATAATAACAATTAATAAACTATGGTGTATGATTTTATAAAAAAAAGTCATCACGTACCGTTACGTAGTACCAGAAACATAAACACACAAGATACAAGCATAAAAATAATGCTAGTTAATTAATTGAATAGGTACTCAGTATTGAATTACTGCCGTCTCTGTAGATGAAAGAGGATCTACCTACAAAACATAGAACCAATGAAAGTAATACTATTCTGTTCCCATTACATTTTCCTAATAAATCCCGTCACCAATAAACAAACGGATTCCAAATTTAAACATTCTAACCCAAACGAAAATCCATAGACACAAAAACGTAGTGTAGCAACCCCACGCGACACGGCACGACGGCGCGCGACGCGGCTCGGCGCTCGCCCGCGTTATCAGCACCAACCACCCGGCGTTTGTCGCGTTTTATTTCAGACTACCTATAGCCTGTTTAAACTTCACACTCCCAAGCCTTTTAATGCTTGAGGTCAAGTCAACATGCTTTGTAACATGTTTTTGGAAAGTGACGCGTTTCGCATGTTATATGGCGCTTTAGATTTTTGGGTTATCTGTGGGCCGGGTTGTTTATGATATTTTGATGTTACTTTAAGTTTATCTTATTTATTGATTTTCCTATTTTACGGGAAAGGCTCACAATATGATCCTCTCCCTCATCGCCTTCCATGGCAAGGAGGTTATCTTTGTCCATATCTAAAAACGCATTTGCGGTCCGTTGTTCTAAGTGTAGTCGGGACCATGGGACCGCTAAAGAAAGCTTTTGCCTGTATATTAAAAAATATAAATTAAGTGCTCTTTCTTGTCGCGTGAGTAATTTTAAAATGTTCTTAATACAATATTAATCCTGTCCGAGAACAGCTTGATTACTCATTCCCTTCTCCTTTATACTGTTTTAAAACTCTAGACTGGCACTGAACTCAATACCACATTGTCCTGAAAATCGAAACCAGAATAGAGGACTCCACAGCAACCCGCTAGTAACCGCTCGTCAATAGAGTCGGTGAGTCTTCTTTTTTTCTTGTGGAAATTGAAGACAGTTTATCAATGATCAGTAATGACATTAATCATTATCACCATTAAATCTACATCATTATTTCGGCAATTATGTTTCTTATATATTACTAGCGGCCTTTCGCACGGGTGCAATGTACTAATAACACGAATGTATCATACATAGAAATCTTCCGGAAGGAATTATCTAAATGATAGAGAAAACCGTATCAAAATCCGTTGCGTAGTTTAAAAGATATCAGCGAACAGAGGCACAGACAGCGGGAAAGGCCTTTTATACTACCTATGTATAGATACATTAGTATGTTTTTACAAAAAAGTATAGGTTTAAGTATTATATCCATTTTCTAGTACCCATACCACAAATTCAGCTTAGTTTTGGGGCTTAGATGGTGTAAAATGACCCAAATATTTATTTATTTAATAATACGTCATCAGATATAATCCCAAAAATAGTTTATCATCATCATCAACCACCGACTATCCCACTGCTGGGCATAAGTCTCCTCTCAAAATAAGATTGATTGTGAGTCCACAAAGTTCTGACAGATTTACTATCCTTTAGAAAAGTAAGAAGTGCTTTAGAATGACGTCATAAGATAATTAAGTAGGTCTTAAAAGTCATTTCAAAACATATCTCTCAAGTCAGAATAGAAATGTTACATTTGCTAAGTGCATCACGTTTCTAAATTGTGACATTACAGTTAAAGTTGTATACCCATGGACTTTAAACATGAACAAACACAAACATGTTTTATACAAATAAAGTACTATTTCGACTTTTATTAAGAGGCAATTAAGGATTGAAATCGGTTTGCAATTTAATGTGAATTCTTAATAATAAGTATTTCCAGAATAATGAGTTAAGTACCTTTTTGCGGCTATAGTATCGATCACTCAATCTTCATAGAAATTGAATAATGACAAAGAAATCTGGACAATAAGTTGCTATTTTAGCTCACAGTCGACCCACAGAATAATCATCATAACAATAATATGTATTAAAATTATAGATAAGATAATTTAAGATCGTTTAGAAACTTGGTATATTCACACACACATTCAACCATTTATATCTTTAATAATGCTTTTATCCCACCTTCATACATTTCATAAATTAATATTCTAATCAAAACACTGATCCAGATTACAGATTAAAAATACTACTCATAGACACATCGTCATTCCATAATAATCCCGCCTTTTATACAACCATAGATTATAAATAAGTTTCTGTCATGTACACTGGACAGCAAATTGCTGCATAATACGCCACTTACTGCATGGTATGGGTCCTAATTAAATAGTAAATATTCCTATCTTGAAAGAGGAGACAACATTCAACGCTATCTTTCTCTATGGCAAAAAGAAATGAACGCAATCTTCAGATCATTGCCATTACAGAAAATAATACACTAATCGTAGACAATTTTTCAACCGTATGTCGTAATTAGCCTATTAATTTAGTCTTATCTAGTGAACCCTTTGCAATATTTTAATATCAGATAAGCTTTGTTGCTTTATATTATTTGTTTCATGTTTTTTCAACTCGATAAAAATAATTGGAATGCCAATAAACATGGTAGTATTCGTAATCGATTATTTTTGTGAAGATAACAAGGTAGGTATATACCTAACCGTCATCGACAGCAGACTCAATGTTTGGGGTCATCTTTACCTGCAGATATCAGCTATGCTATGCTAAGTTACGTGTCTTCATATTATACATTCGGTCGTGAATTTGTTGCAAAATGCTCGTGAAAGCAGTTTCCATCTGAAGGCTGTCATAGAGTAGGTAAATACGGTAATTTATTCCAATGTTGCCTACCTAAATATTAATCACGAAACCATTGCAGATTTTTTTCACATGACAAAAGTCCGAAGACCTTCAAAAAAAGAAACAAATAAGTTTTTCACGAGAACTCCGCCATATCTCCGTAATCGGCGCTCTTAAGGCAATCCTTATCCCATTTACGTGTCTCCCATTACCATTAAAATCTGAACTTATCTCGCTCAATAAAAACCTGAACCGGTCCAATATATAAATAATATATCTACAGAACAATAACGGCTGGTAATTAGGCAATAAATTCTTCAAGCAGATATGAGAGATATTATGAGAAAAAGGCAACGTTTGATTTCTTGGTGGATGACTATGTGCGGTGCGTGTGCGTTTGTTCGTACGATACGATTTTTGTAGAGAAAACTTTTTGACGTAGACCTTTTTTGATACTTTTGTTCATTGCACAAAACCGCTTATAATCTACTACCGCCCAAATTCAAACTTACTTTAAAAAACTGAGTTTGTCGAAACTGAACATACTGGTATCAATGTGAAATGGTAAATTCTATTTTCTGCTCAAGTAGCGAGAGTATTTCTAGAAAATCGGCCTTTATCTCCTATCACAAGAGATAAACTATCCGCTAATTTAAATTAAACTAACCGTTCTTCAAAATTTTATGGTTATATTTCAAATCACAACTACTCCTTAGTGAAATGCAAGTAGTCCGTTACGTTCATTTCACTAGTTACCAGGTAATCCCAAAAATAAAAATTGTCTGAGAGCGAAACACTTAAACTTATAATCTTCAATCAATTTTTAAGCTTTCAAAAACCGTATCGTATCTCACAATGTATATCCCGTCCCGAAATCTTGCGATAAGGCCGCCTTCAGGTTTATATTTACCGTGAGATAAGGGCCAGGCTGCGAATCGATTAGCTCACTCTAACAAACGATGCCTATCAGTCTGGTCTGGTCATCCGCTTAGCATACAAATACGAACATTTTAATGTTGCTAAATAGTTTTTTCATGTACATTGATTAGGTATAATCAAAACAGTTGCCAAGCCTGTTAATTCACTTATTGTTTCAAAGAAAAAAATATTTGCCTATGGTCTAAAAACGTTTTATTTCCGCAAGTGTCAAAACTTCCCGCGCATTATTTCCATTTGATAATGTTTTCTTTTTTTTAATTATTTATGCTCTTCGAATATTTGGACCGTGTGATGTTACATTTAACGCTCAAGAAACTCCTCAAGGATTTTCCTTACTTTAGTTTAAGTGGCTCGCGGGTTGCTAGCTTTAAATAAATAGCAGCAAGTTATCAAGCCAGCCATTTGACCGTCAAATTCACATTCCCTTCAACTTGGCATTTCAGATAGATCGGCCACCCACGTCCGTCAGATAGCACAGGACACACTCGCCGATAGGTTCGGGCGCGCTCGGGTCGCGTCGGCCAGCTTCGGCCCCACTCGTAGATGTTCGCGATTGTGCCCACGCGCACACAGATTGAAGTGTGGAAATTTGTTGCTTTGTCATATTCTGAGATTTAGATACCCGATACGGACAAGTTATAGCGAATTGTTTGCGAATATTGTTTTAAAGATAATATTAATAGAGACAATGTTTCTTGAAATGAACTACGCTGAATTGTATTTACGACTAGAGCACAAATAACTACAAATAAATTGATTCCGCTTCAGCTAGCAATGATTGGGGGTCATACAATACATTTTCTTAAATTTCCTAAGCTTTTAATGTTGTTTTGTTGTTGTAAAAATGTTTTGCAGTCCTGTAATACTGTTCAGAAGTACTTGTAATACAAAACTTTTTGAATGACAATCATCGAGCCAATCAACTCATCTGCAAGCATCGAAATGGTTAACGATTGGCGATGATATGACGTAGGTAACATAGACAAAACAAAAAACAAACGAATTGAGAATGTCCTCTTTTTATGAACTTGGTTAATTTGACTACATTTCTCTAACAACTTCATTCTACTAAGAACGCCGTTATATTATCAGCGTCTCCAAATATCCAGATTTGAATTATTCTCCATTGCACTACGTGTGCAGGATAACGAAAGTTCGCCATCGATGGGGGGAAAGGGGGAATGATAGCGATCGCCTATTGGCCGATACACCAGATTTATGCGGTCTATCTGCACCGTCTTAATTTACGAGACCAAAGCTTGTGTGTGTGGATCATAAAAACGATGGAGATAAGGATAACTATTTTTGTGTTTTTGTTTTAAGCTCAAATGACAAAGGTAGTTTTACCCGACTGCCGAAGGAGGGTATTGTTCTTTATGGTGCAGATGTCCTTGTGGGTCATCCACCTGGTGAAGAAGTTGTTTTGTTGTCAGTGGGGGGAGACTTTGACCCTTATACTGCCAACCCAACTATTCCTCTTTCGTTTTGCAGGGTCGGCAACGCGCAAGTGATACTCCAGGTGTTGAAGCGTCTATAGGCTACGGTAACCGGTTACCATCAGGTGGGACGTATGCTTGTTTGCCACCTAGGAATAGTAGTATAAAAAAGAAAAAAAAATATTATACCTACCTATATAAGGAATCATAACACGTCAACCATATCGATTTCTCTTACTATCCCAACATTCCTCATCTAATAAATCTAACAACTTACACTGAATCCAGTCTAGACCGAGCTTATCACAACACGTGTTGCCCATTCCAGATGCCTTAGATATGAAGCTTTTAGCCTCAGATAGTAAGCACTCGGCAACCATCGCACTCAATCTTGTACTCGTTAAAAATAAACCCGAGTGGTTGATACGTGGGGCCATTTACTATCTACGTAGAAGCTTGTTCAGTTGTAGGTTATTAGCAGAAGAATTTTAGTGCTAATTATACAACGTGGTACAAAATACCCCGTAAAAAAATTAAATAATTATCAAAGCCAAAAATGTTGTCAAATGTCATGTCAGGGAAACAGATTATTTAACAGAAAGGCCTACGTAACTATTTTACCTAATAATTGTCTATTTTAATAGTTTTTCTATTTTTCATTCATAAATGTTGCTGTTTTCCTTTTTTTGTGGTATGTTATACAGCGTTATTACTACGGTTTTTAAATATTGTGAATGCACAAGGCACATATTGACTTCTCGAGATCATGTGCGTAGTAATAATCAATTATCACTCGCTAAAAACGGTGAAGGTAAACAACGTAGGTAAGGAAACCTGCATGCCTTAGAGATGTTCTCGACGGTGTGTGAAGTCTGCCAACCCGCACTAGGCCTGTGTAGACTATAGCCTAACTTCTCAAATTCTGTGAGAGGAGACCCGAGCCCAAGAATGGGACAGTGTACAGGTTGATGATGACGAAAAGAAATTACCATATAGGTAAAGCAGCGCAATAATCTATGTAACATCTAATTGTATTAACGACCTAATTGTATTTCTATGAAAATAAATAAATCTATCTATAAATCTAATTATGTATGTATTGCGCAAACTGGCCAGTCACTGAAGAATAGACAATAATTTCCAGTCACTGAAGAATAGACAATAATTTTAACTTCTTATGGATTGTTCTGTCTAGAAAAAAGTAAGTAGCTTGTAGATAAATTGTAATCTAACGTTCCAATTTTGAAACGACGAACGCATTGAAATAAATTTTTACTGTGGTAATGACTTTCATAAAATCATTTTAAAATAATATAATTATTACTGTATTTATAACATAAATTAGGCAATAACGTCTAAAATATTACAGACTATTTTAACAGAGCTAATTATTGTAATTAGAATAGTATATATAATACTAGAGACACGGTATTTTATAAGTTGTTCATTCAGTAAGATCATTTTTACAACATATCTCACCGTTAAATCGGTATGCAAATTTTTAGTACCTTATTAAAGTTGATAATTACAATATCTAAATTAATTCAAATATGCAAGTCAAATCGAATTATATTTTTTTACATTTTAGACATTCGGAAACCGTATAAAAACATTTCTCAAGTAACCATCTCTTAAGTTGAATTTTAAATTTGGAAAATGAAAGTTCTATAATAGATTTAGGGAGTGAGTTAAATCTGTATCGTCATACAGCTTTTACAATTGAAAAAAAAAAGAAATCTTATTCGAAACATCCTAAATTGCAAGGTTTTGAATTTTCGAAAAGAGAATTGTTGGAATATGAATTAATTTAGGACTCATTATTTTATGCATTTCTTTACTGTGTTGCAACATCGTTTAATTGTATGAGATTAAAGTAGACCTCCACCAAAGAGCGCCAACCATCCCGGTCTAATCCCCGTAGACCTGTAGCCTTTTGAAGGTTTCCCCCCATAAACAAAAAAAAGAGGGGCCTTCTACGCCCGACCACAAATCCAAACTCCGGCTGCTGCTGAGAATTTCATGGAAAAACCCAACAACGGAGCTCAACCTAGGAATCCAAACCAAGACTCTCGCGGTCACCAACCGCTTCACTATACCAATAGGCAGTTAAACTAATCTCGATAGTTATTTTATTGTATTTAAACTACCCATTATGGTTCAAGTTATTACCAATTAACCTTTTAAGACTTTACAGTCAAATAACTATCCATGACCACTTTTACGTCCAATCAAACATGTTAATGCCGTTAAAAACTTATAAAAACAAATAATAATTAGGTATTATTTTATGTTAACTGCCTCATTAGCCTAGTGATGGTAAGCGCGACTGCTAAGCTAGAGGTTCTGGGTTCGATTCCCAGGTCGAGCAATGTTATTGGTAGGAGCTCGGAGTTTGGAATTGTGCCTGGTTATTGGCAATATGTTCGTCCCCTAATCTAATCATACCTTCGAACTGTGGGTGTATTTTTTATATTTGTACGCCTCTGTCTAACCCTTCGGGAAATACAGGCGTGATGGTATGTTATGTAATTTTTTAGTCTGTGATTCTCTTATTTACTCTCTACTATTCTATATTTACTCTAATTCAAGCTTAAGGCTTCATTGTTCTAATAGCACAATATTTTTTTTACTGCTGTCTTGAATGCGTTTAACCCTAGTAGGTACTTCCGTATGGTAATCACAAATAAAAAGTAAAACTATTTGGAGCATCTTCTACATTTCTTCCCAGTATATGGAGAGTAAGAAATTTGTATTCCTAACGTACATACAAAATCTCCGCACGCACACAAACGCAGCCGCAGCCACCACACCAAACAGACAGTTAAAAAAATATGTAGAAAGAAACAATTCGTCAATCGTCATCACAAATACAGTAACAATCTAAATTCAAAATTTTCAAAAAGTTACTCGGCTAAAAAAATTGACGCCGTAGTAATATGGTAATTTAGTGTTGCCACAGTTTATTATCAAACAGATAAGTACAGGGTGTGTCTGGCAAGCCTGTTTCTATCGTGCGCGATATGAACGCATACTTAATTAATACAGGCCTACTTTGTTTACATTCTAATTATGTTTGAGCACTGTAGTGTAGAAAGGGTGCTTATAAAACTACTACTTAATTAACTTTAAAAATGTTATCTTCCGGTATTTTTAATGGGACAGAAGAAGCTTTTTTTATACCATTAAGGTGGCAAACCAGCATACGGCCCACCTGATGCTAAGCGGTTACCTTAGCTTATAGACGCTTGCAACACCAGACGTATCACATGCGCGTTGCCGACCCTGTAAAACGAAAGAGGAATAGTGCGAGTTGACAGTAATCCCCGCACTGCCAACACAACGTTTTCTTGTGGAGCACTAGCCTTGCATCACAGCTCAAAGCTGTGTTATTTACACTTCGATTTTCTGCAAGGAGGTATTTCCCCAGTCGAGCAGCTCCAATTTGAGTGAAATTACTCCAAACTCTTATTAAAAACAAATACACAAACTGAAAAGGTAAAGGACAATATAATTTTGTATTTTAGAATATTAAAAATTAAAACACACTACAGGTTGGATCTGAAAAAGAGACTAACGTGAAAACAGATCGTACTGTCATTTCAAGCCACAGATTATTTAAATAGGCTACAACCAACCCGCGTGGGTGTCCGACCAAACTGACCATGATCCTATTTAGAAGCTTTGATAACCTAGACAATGTACTGCCAAATCTTAAGGCTCCTAGCCACGCACCACGTCTTCCCAAAGCCTGTTTAATTAATAATCACAAACGGTGAAGAGAAATATTGCATAGTAATCTTTATATCACTTGTTACGAACGCATCGGTAACAAATTTTCAACAATGCAAATTAGCGAACGTTTCCAAAAGAGGTTTGCCATAGATAAACCCAAAAAAATAAAAAAGTTTTATAACATATATTTCACAATAACTAAAATTAAATTAATACATTTTCTATAAAAAGTCATTTAATTTGGGCACGTAAGCTTGTATGCATTGACTGCAGCTCAACTAGATACGCAAATCTATTAACGGAGCCGAGGACCTGTGCCCAGGCGTGGACAATGCCTAGATTCATATCTAGCGCCCACGCTAGCCTAGAGCCTCCCTCTGAGCTTTAATACATTGCTACATTCCAAATACTGTAGGATATATTGTGTTTAAAAACGTGTGGATGCCAAAGGATTTCGTTGTCTACCTGTGGCTGTACCAGAACGCGACATATTTTAGTTTGTGAGTAAGGAAATTGCCTTGTGGTCCTATGTTCGACTGCTAAACTTAAATTACCAGGTCAAACATTGTTATTGGGTTTTTCTATGAAATTCTCAGTAGCAGCTCGGAGTTTAGAATTGTGCCCAATTAATATATACTCTATACACTCGTCTATACACTCTCTCTCTATAACATGGAACCTAAACATACTGGAGAACTATGGGTATACAATGTGTACATTAGTAAACCTCTGCCAAACCCCTCGGGAAATGGCGTGATGGTATGTTTTAAATATCATAGAACTTACCTGATTGAATTGTAAAGCTTCTTTTTTTAAATCGATTATAAAACCAGCCAGTAAAAATTATAATAGAACGCAATTGAGGCAAATCAAGAAGGTTATATTTTTTACCTACGTCATAAGGTGTGG
Organism: Acronicta alni; assembly: GCA_964056405.1. Taxonomy (NCBI): domain Eukaryota; kingdom Metazoa; phylum Arthropoda; class Insecta; order Lepidoptera; family Noctuidae; genus Acronicta; species Acronicta alni. The sequence continues at coordinate 2,350,805 of OZ043916.1, read as the reverse complement.
CACATTAGATACATATAAATGGTTTAATCACCTATATCTTGGGCGCCTAAGGTATTAAAATTAAGAATACACGTGCCGCCCACGTCTGTACAAACGACAAAAGACATCGACATCTCGGCCTTACCACAATGTGATAACACGATCATCTTTAGGTTGTGTGAAAGGGATAGCGCTATATAATGTGTAGAGCGGCATCCCTCCCTCTCAATCGCAAAACAATCGCAATAATACGTTGTGGTATGGCCTCTGCTATTTGACATAGATTTCGTTATAATTTGACTGCACGTCTACCGTAGCGATTAAAGTCTTCCCTCGCCACTACCGCTTCGTACCGTGGTCAAACAAAGACAATTTTTTGCGTGATCCAAACATATTTGTTTCAAGTCAGGGCAAGCTTGGTGTCCGTTAATTATATTATCTATGTAAAATTGCCCGCAATACAGAGATTGTTCCCTAATCCGGGAGTTATCTTAAATAAAAAGAAAAATATATGTATATAATTATCCCCCAAAGAGTTTGGTATGTAAGCAAAAGAGCTTTACCTCTAAAATTAAAAACACAGGATCTGACGACTCAACTCCTTTTTGATTGATCGTCACACATATGCATCAAGTATGTAAAAAGCCCAAAATAAGGTGCGTTGACACGCCACATTCGCGTCACGCGTCACGCATGACAATGCGTGTCAGTCGCGTGCGCCGATGGCGTGATAAGCGTGATAGAACGCACGCGATGCGTACAGCCTTGCTGAGAAAGTGATAGTGGGCCCTTTGGGTGCGGCCGAAGGGATGGACTAGAAGAAGGTTATATGAAATACTCTTTTCCTGCGCCGCCTCGAACTGGCCCTCGCGGTACGCATCCAAGTCGTCCGGCCACCGCTTTCTAGGCCGTTTTTTCTAGGCCGCATTTACATATTATTACATAAAAATATAAAATAAGTTTAGAATGTCGGCCCTTTACTATCCTAAAGCTAGGCCTCCTCAGAGGTGAAAAGCCGCATTTGATGTATTTATCCCAATTGATAAGTCGCATACTGTAGTCACTTCACTGCCCTTCAAACCAGAACACAGTAATTTTAGCTCATTATTGCTTTGCGGTAAAATATATGGCAATACATAGCGACACCATGTCAGACGAACTCAGCACAATGAGCAAAGCCCACCATCTTAACTTAAAATAACAAAGTACTTTATCGAAGCTGTGAAAATTCCAAGAATTTCATGTTACCCGCTTTTTTCTCGTAACACAAACCACACATAAAACGGCTCATATTTCGCTGTCATCAAAGAAATCTTATTAAACGAGTTTCCGATGTTAATATGCGAATAGTTTTTAGTGCTATCACGCGATAACATAAGTTATAGTATCAGCAGTAAAATAGATAACATCTACAGTCAAGATCAAATAATGTTTGCCGCGTTGACAGTTTGATATGATTTTAAGATTACTTCGATAATTAAATTAATATTAATATATTGACGGATGTATAAAGAGGTCATTAATACCTGTTTTAGAATTGATTTGGGCGTCATTGACACTTAATAGGCGCTTCTACGCCGCTGTATAAATTCCTATATCTTACTTAATCTTTTTCTAAAAAATGAAAATACATTTAAATATATGTAACTGTACCGATATCACCATAATAATAGTCGTAGATAACTCCCACAGATGACGTTTCTAACATATCGTTCTTCTGTCACTGTAGGGACCAATGTGAAAAGTACTAAGGGCGTCACACACAGCGAAGATACTATAATATTTTATGTTAAGATAAATTAACGCTATACATTTTGTATGAACTATCACAAACGGCTAAGATACCTACTATATATTTTCATATTACAATATCTAACATATTGATTTCTGACATTTACGCGAATATTATACATTGAAATAAAACTACTTTTTACGGATTTTACGGTCTACCCGTGACCATGGACGCTGTAAAGGGTCTGAAACGTCGGGATAAATAATATCAATATAGCACGATAAAATCCGTAAAAAGTAGTTTTATTTCGCAGTATCTAAGCTATCAAGCGATATGGAAATTTTATGTTAAGATACCGAGCGATACAATAATTTTATGTTAAGATGCGAAATATATCATAACATGCTACAAAAATTCATTTCATTCAAATTCATCTTAACTAAAAATGAGAAAATGATTCGAGCGGATATATTATTGTAACTTAACAGTGTGTGATACCTTAAGAGACTATAATATTTTATATCCAGGCATATTAACATAAAATATTATAGAATCTTCGTCGTCTGTGACGCCCTTTAGAGCTGGTAATACTCCGCTCCTGATTTCGTACAAACTTAAATTCTGGCGTGTAGGTTCCTTATAAGATAATCTATTCACAACGCTAAAAAATAATTTTGGGATATTCTAATGGGATTAGAAAATAAGACCGCAAAAAAACCGCATCAAAATCCGGTAGCGTAGTTTAAGCATACTTATGGATATAGGGACAGAGAAAGCGACTTTGTTTTATACTATGTAGTGATGATTTATTTAACACAATCACAACTATCATTACAGGATCATATCCCAATGCGGTAGTGTGGTCTTCACAAAAGGTTATTCACAATAATTATACGAACAAAATAGACTGATAAACAAAAAGAAATACATTTTACATTAATTCACAATAAACAAAAAACTTTATACTTATTAAAACCATTATAATTCAAAATAACATATTAATAGTGCGGTTTTCAATAATATATCTCGTTCCGTATAAAAATATCTTCAATCATCTCCAACCCTCAAAATATTGAGATACTACAACAACAACTTGACTGTCTACGTAACTTAGAAACTTGACATAACGCATTCTTATAAGACAAATTTTCATACATTACCCTTATGCCCGAGTATTTCAAATAACAACCAATAAAGTGTCACGCACAGTGTGTGTTGACAAAAGCATGTTAGTTTTATTGACACAAGTAGACTGCGTGTGGATAAGGATCTGCTTCCACTTCCTCGCTCCCCGTGAGGTTAATGTAAAGGTGACATTGTGTGACAGGGTGCAAACTTTGACATACTTTAAGTGTGTCACATTGTTTTGGTGTCCTGGAGAAGTTCGTAGCCCATATAACTACGCTGATCAACCGATCTGGGTTTCTTTGAATAATGATTGTAGAGTTTGTGGTGAATTCAGGGAAACAATGCAGCACATCTTGTGTGATTATGACGTCCTGGCGACGAAACGGATTAGTCATCTCGGCAACGGATACCTGAAGCCAGAAGACTACAGGTTCCTTCCTCTTAGTGGGCTAGCCTCCTTCATGAACACCTCTTTGAAGATTAAGAAATGTAGCATGCTGGGAACAACATAACAGATCACATTCGGTCGAAGTGTTGCTGGCCATGCCTTCCCCCATAGATGAGATAAGAACCGATCTGGGTTCGGATGAGTAACCATTCTTAACACATCGAGACCTTCGATCTTTCATGCCTCGGATAGCTCGTAAAACCGTTGTTCGGAGTAATCATGCAAACACCTATGACAATCGTTAGTGGTAGTTGGAAGCCCAAAAAACTAGTCTATCTTCAGTATATCGGTGTTGCCCAGAAAGAATTGAATTTAATTTAATAATTGAAGAAAAAGGATAATTATATTGTTAAGTTAATTATTTGTAAGTTATTTACAAGTTGTTCTAAAGGGAACAACTTTAATTAAAAATCGATCTCAGAAAAAAAATCCTTCTAGATAAATGCGTCGGGCGCTTTATCCAACTGAGCTGAGACCACTGTGCTGTCAATTGTTTCTTACACATTCTACGTCACAAGATGACGTTATGAACTTCAAAATTCGAATTTGAATTATAACGCTATAATGAATACTTAATACTTTTATTTTTTTTAGGTTCGAATCCTAGAAACTTTTTTTTTCTTGCTAAAATGCGTACTTAATACAATTAAAAACACTACTTAACTATGCCGCATCTTTAATATTTTTAAGTCAATCTCTATGTTCTTAAGCTGAACGCAACACCACAAACCTTTTAAGCGTTACCATCAAAGTAACCATCCATTTTGTTTTCAGGTAAGTACACCAACAAACGGACGAGATAAACAACGCCATTTAAGGTATAGTGCATATTAAACGAGCATTCCGCATAATGCGCCCGAACTGGACATGATCCTAACGACCACAAAATGTGTTTTAAATTCACTCCAGCCAATAGTCGGGGCCTACTCCTTACAGTATAATGTAACATTAATCCTACGTAGAGTCCATTCAATTTTAACCGTAAAACAGCCGCATAAAAATGCGGCGTAACATGCCGAAATAAATATCGATTCATATCTAGGGTTACCATTATATTCTCGAATTAAAATATTGAGTTTATATTTTTTTAAAGGTCTCGATAAATGCGAAAGTAACCTTTTTGTTATGTTTTAACGCCTAAACCACTGAACAAATTTTGATGAAATATGATATACCGGTAGTGGACCTTGGAGAAAGAAATAACCGAAAGTGAATAGATAAGTAGGTAAGTAATAAGTAAATAAAATCGGTGAAATAAAAGCAGTGATAGTCTAGTCATATTAGTTCCACTCCAAAGCATTCATATCTGAGTTTTCGAAATGAATTGCGTATTCAATAAAAATTTAAATAGTTTCACTTTCAATTAAACCAAATACAGACTTCAAATTATTCGTTTCCTATGGAAAAGAACTAACAAGAACATCCATAATTACTCGTTTAAACTATGAATACCTTAAAAGATATTGATTTCGAAAGACACTCGCTTAAACGGTGAAATTATCTTGAGGAAACCTAGCCTACGAAACTTTCTCGGCTATGTTTGAAGTTTATTAAGAGCCAATCATAATTAAAAACAAAAGTTTTATGCCATTTTTCACAATTACAAAACGAATCTATAAATCAATAAAAAATATTCGTATAACCCTATTCATAATAACACAATACAATCTGGAATCGAGTAAAAAGTAAGGGTGACCACACATCGAGTATCTCGAGCGAATATCGCGCCGACGTCCGTTTATTGTCATTCGCCGTATCGCGGCTACGATCGCGAATTTCGATTCGTACGCGAAGACAGGTCAACGCGGACTGTAATGATACCATCAGTCAAAACGCGGCTTATAAGTAGATGGAATAAAACACATGAAATATGTCGTATGATGTCGTAACAAGTGACATGGTGGATTTGAAACTTAATTCTCTATCATAGACAAGTGTTCAATGCTTTAGGGATACACACATGTCAGCATTTAAGTGTTATTAATGTATTGATGTAAGAACGCTAACTTCATCCTTCTAAGCTTTTTCCAACAAATGTTGAGTTAGGTTTCGGGTTAATCAGATGCGGTTAAATATATGTATTTTACACGAATCTACTACCATCAGATTTCCACGAAATGTTAGACAATACCGATATCTTAAGGATAAACTGATTGTTAGGATATTCGGACATTGAGTAATGCAGTCTATTTAACATGAATCGTATATAAATAAACATAATAAAAAAAACTCTGTCAGTTCAATAAACAAGGTCGTTGCTTAATATACATATACCCACTTAATTTATCGAATTTCGTTAAAAATGTAGATAATAAAAAGTTATTCATACGAGTATAATAATAAGTTTAAATCTGTTCTTTGATCTTTTAAAGTTAAACATGTTAAATTTATACTTTTAACTGTCAACATTAACATAATATAAGTAATGGACAGTAATAAAATCTGGGACATTGAGGTACACAGTATAAAACAAAGTCGGTTTCCGCGTTTGTCTGTCCGTCTGTATATCCGCTAACTCCTCCTAAACCACGCAATGGATTTTGGTGCAGTTTTCATCATCAGTAAGATATTTTTTCACTGAAGGTTTATATATAATACAACCTAATTAAGTTCTCTTCTAAATAGAAACAAACAATATTTTGCACTCAAGTCGCCTAAAATAATTTTACATGGCTTATGTAAGCTAAACCTGAGATACATAAAAACGATGTACCAAAGAATTGTAGCTCTTTTCTTGTTTTTCAGTCTATATAAAGTATTGTTGATTATTTGTGTAAAAGGCAAGAACTTTCCTTTTTTTTTTTTCAAAATTACACCCGTGCGATTCCAGGGCCAATCACTAGTAAATTATAATAAAGCCGAGACCATGATAACGTGATCATTTTGAAGTTGCATTATTGTGCCAATACACATTTTGTTATTTCTTGTTAGAAATGGATATTGTGATGTGTAGTAATGTAATGTGTCGTGCAATATCCGTCTCTCTCATTTGCAAGACCTCAGCACGTTAATCAAATTTTATTAATTAGTTTAGTTTTAGGTAAAATACAAGGGACCATTTAAGAACCGTCGCTGAATATTATAAGCTTAAGTGGATTTTGCGGTAACTCATGATATACTTAATTACAAAATATTACTTTGTCGACGTATCAAAAACAATCTTAGTATCTTTTTATTATGAAATAAAATTTTATCGTGTCTTAATCTGCGTTACAAAAAAATATTGGAACCTGTTCTTATAAATATTTATAAAAATATATAATCATACGCAATTAAATATTATGGTGATGTGTAAATTATTCAAAATTATTACGAAATCCTATCCCAGTAATGTTTCAATAATTTTAACTGTAAGAAATCTACTCACACAAAGCGGCCAATACATTTGCCAACAATCTCTTCGCCACAATTCAGCATGGACACCCTAATTGCCCCCGCGAAATATCGTTGACATCCCTATACCAACAATCAAAAAACCACGCCACGTAATTTGGAACCTTAGCTTTATATAAATAAGATTCTATTCAACAGTATGAAAACTTCATAGTATGTTCACGGGTCTTCTGGAGATTTATTCGCTGCATACTAAGATATTTATAGTGAGGTGGCATTGCACAGATTTGTAGTCGATTTGCTAGCTTTGTGCGTTTTTAAATGCAATTCGTTGTGTGTATTTATTTTATATGTGATTGTATGTTGTTTTTATTTTTAATCGTTCTTTATGGAGATGGACGTGAACCCGTAGTGGCTATTATCATAATATTTAATAGCCTCTTAGAAAGTGTCTTGCTATGAAAATTATTATCACATCTTGTATCTTGTACCACATTCTAAGCAAATCAATTTTGCTTTAGCTTTTTTAAATTATATACCATGTTTGTCAGTTCAATATATCGGTGTATAATATTTTTTTTTAATATAATATAATACCTACTAAGATAACATACGACAGAAGTCTAAAACTACATGTGGTATGATCTCACAGTGATGTAACTGACGTTGGATTTGGACCTTATGCTGAAAGGAACTCAAGTAATAAGTACTGCTTCACTAGAATTCGAGTGAAATTAAGCATTTTTTGACAGCATTTGTGTTTTGTCTGGGTGTTTCTTATGTACCTATTATAAGTATATATTTACAAAAAAATAGTATATAAGTATTATATCCATTGTCTAGTTAGTACCCATAGTACAAGCTCTGCTTAGTTTGGGACTAGATGGTGCTGTGTAAAAATGTCCCAAAAAATACATATTTTTTTATTTTATTTATTATACATATAGGTATTTCGGAGAAAGAAAAAAATATTCTCAGGCTGGGTTTTGTCCCTTCGGTTAAGTACAACGGGACGCTTCAGCCATTTTTATTTTTATTTTTCGGAAAATCCTCATGAATCATCCGCCACGGCAGAGTATGTCGGAATCATCATCATCATCGACCCATATACTGTCCAGTGGGACAGTATATGGGTTGATGATGATGATGATTTCGATGATGATGATTTCCCGTGCCCAGCAGTGGCTGGGCACGGGTCTCCTCTAATATTGAGAGGGATTAAGGCTATAGTCTACCACGCTGGCCTAGTGCGGGTTGGCAGACTTCACAAACCGTCGAGAAAAATATCTATCTAAGGTATCCAGGTTTCCTCACGATGTTTTCCTTCACCGTTTAAGCGAGTGATAAGTAATTAAGAATACGCACATGAATTCGAAAAGTCAGAGGTGCTTGCCTTGGGTTCGAACTCGAGACCTTCGACTTGGCAGTCCAATGGTCATACCACCAGTGGTCATACTATCACTGCTTTTTTCTCGGATCGGAATCATACCGACTAAAAACCGTACTTGCCTTAACTTGCCCTATAGTCGTGGCCATGGCATCCGTGAAATTCGCCTTGATCTTAACAGGGTTGGCCAGCGGTCGCTGGATCCCTCAATCAGCGAGGGCTGTCTCGCAAGTCAGTCAAGGGCACATGTGTAGGAAACACACGTGGCTACCGAAACCAGTGTCCGTGACGTCACGCATAACGCCACTCATGGAGTACCATGAGTTAATGCCAAATACGTATAATAAAAAATACTAGTTAGTATAGAATTTTAAAAAGTGTCTTAAATATTATAATGTAAAGATTCCATTAAACATACATTATCTTAATTGTAATCTTTTGAGATAAATGAGAAACGGAAGTAGTTTAACCTGTCCACTAACACACATTTTTTTTCTTATTTTCTGTGGCTACTAGCCTATTTTTTTCTTGCTTGTGAACCAGCCTTTTTGTATAATTATCAAAACCGAATTATTGACATATAAATTGGTATTATATATGTACTCCGTTAGCCATTCGTATTCATTACCATCTGTGTAATTATCAATCGGGTCTGGAGGTATTTTATATTAATTAGTGGCTTTATTCAAATAAATAACTGTAGGTAATTGAGAGATTATTAAGATAATTCTTGTCATAGTCTTGCATTAAATTTAAACATCTTTAAGATATGCATAAGGTGTTAGAAGTAGGTAGTATTTAAACAAGTTTAATACTTACTTAGTTAGTAAAAAATATATCCCTACTGTCTGTTTGTTTGTTACGCTTTCACGCCTAAGCCACTGAACTGATTTTGATGAAATTTGGTACAGAGATACATTAGACTTTGGAGAACGACGTAGACTAACTTTTGTATCACCAAAATCCTTTGCAATACTTACCGCAGAAATTTCTCGGTGGGCCTGGAGAGTCTGAACCGATTGACTCTAGGGCTACGAGATCAGGGACTAGCTGACGTAATTAGATCTCATGCTATGAGCATAACAACACTGCAGTAGCGCCATGCAATGTGAAATAATTAAAAAAAAACGCAAAGCCTTGCTTTAACAACAACCGTAACTTTTCAAAGGTAGCTTTAAAAAAACAAAAGTGACCCGACTTTTGACTTCAAACATTAAATACTATAAAAACTAGAATTTAAAAAAAATTTAGGAACAATGAATAGATTCCAAGTTTCAACCATTATAAGCAAACGGTAGTGATGGGCGATCGTGAAAGAATCGATCGATTACAAATCGCCTATCGATACCCGATGCGGCGGATTCCCGCGGAATTGCACAATTTCCCGCGTCGAGTCGACAAGGCTGGCTAATGAGAGCGTGGATACCAGTACCATTGTTTATAGATGCGATCGCAGTGTTATCTCAGCTATTTTTGTACGGTAGCCATGTTTCACTTTATCTGTATACATTCGTATACGATGTTCGTCGATTGTTCCCTTGTTTTTCGTCAGCGGGATCTCGTTATTGTTTCGCGATTCTTTGATATTAATCAATGTAGGATTTGGATGGCTGTGTAATTATTTGGATTGTTTTAATACGTATGATCGCGATATGGGATTATAAACAAATGATCGTTAGCATAATAAATTTGGCGTGACGGTACGTCTACTTATACAATAGCGTTTAACGGAATTAATTCAAACTTTCATCTCTTGTGAGCTTCAATTTTGTAAACGATAAACGAACGATAAACGATATTTATTTTGTGTAAATAGATATTTTAAAGACACTTTTACAAGTCAATATTTTACTTTTTTTTTTAAGCTAGTTGGCTCCGGCATTTCCTAACTGACGACCTCTGAGAAGAAACGCCGAAACAAACTCAGAGAATCATAGTCTCTTTTAAAGTCCAGACATAAAATAGTAACAAATATGTGTCTTACAATGTAGGGCAAAGTCTAAGATGGCCTTTTGAAGAAAGAGCCATAGCGGCTTTGAGTAGACCAGTCCCAACCGACGGCACGCATGCATCAGTCATTGTGTAGTAGGTGTACTTGCACCATATGTTTTTATAAATATATATTGTATGTATTTTATTGTATTTACATCACTTGAAGTAGCAGAATTGGAACAGATATACTTTAAGAAAAAGCTTTGTATTATTAGTAACTAATAATAATTTCAATAAAAATATTAGTAACTAATAGCTGATTTGTAAGTACACTAAGCCATTAATTTATTTAGATAACTATTTCTATTTGATGGCATTATAATAGGCGGCCTTATTGCGGTCCTCGATCTCTTCCAGTCAACCATATTTTGATATACTTACATATTAATAATGTGTAAACTGCACATATCCCTCCTAATGCTAAGCAGATTATTACTACTTTTTATGGATTTTATCGCGTATATTGATATTATTAATCCCGACGTTTCGGACCCTTTACAGCATCCATGGTCACGGGTAGACTGACGGCGATAAAATCCGTAAAAAGTAGTTTTATTTCAATGTATAATATTCGCGTAAATGTCAGAAATCAATAGATTTTTACTATAATAAATGTTCCTCATATTCTGTGAATACATTTTCTAAAGCTTTCTTATTGCATGAAGATCCTATATGAGTATCGTTATTATTGAACTCGCTTCAAGTCAGTTATCTTTTTATAATAATTAAGAGTTAATATTAATACAGTTTAATTTAGTTTTACTGTTGTAGTTCATAGTTACCGAACGTGTCTTCCTTTTATTGCAATGAACCAGTGACTACAGCTTAGCTTACATTTTTAAACCAATCATAATTTATTTGACATTATTTTTGGTGAAGATCTTCAAAGTTTAGTTATGGACGTTGTGGTTCCTTCCACTGACATGGTTGAATGTCAGAACATTACACGTGTCCTTCCATGAGGCTATCATTACCAACAAACTTGTTATTTTTAGTCAATATATCAAAGCAAGTTATTATGGATTGTCTCGCAACAATAACAGTAGTGATAGCAATTACCATAAAGTTTAGTGTGAGGCTGAGGCTACAGTAGGCAGCGATTTGCGATGCGACTGGAAGAGCGAAACGAGAAAAACATGGTATGGCTACATTACAAGTGAAATTCCGGCGTATATTCGGCGATGACATGGCTACAGGACACATGCTCAACAACGAATTAATTATAATATAACTGACGAGCATTTGTTTTTTACGTTCTGAAGTACAGTTGTAATGTAGCCGCTACCATAACAATGACTCAATTTGAATCGGTCGTTTTCTTAGAATGCGATCAAATCATCCATCGCGGTTTACTATACGCATAATGTAGCCACACGCATATTTAGCAGCACTATTGAACTAGTAGTTCAAGTGAGAAATTTTCTAATAAATTAGCTTCAATTTCGCTCATATGTTGATGTAGCCGATGCCGTGATTTCAGTAATGTAGTTCCCATCGCATAAAGAAATCAAAGATCGCTAGTAATATTTGATGTACGGTGTAGCCATATACGTGAGCATTCATTTACTTGTTTTAATCGCTCGTGTCGCAGGTCGCGTCGCGGCCTAATGTCGCCTCAGCCTGAGTTCCACCCATCAATCAAGAGAAAATAATCACCTCTCACCATAATAAGGAGCACTTTATATCTTGTTTCTCCGATCAATGCAAAAATGCGGTTATTTGCAATAAAACCGTACATTTTTTAAATGCAGACAATAACTAAACAGGTGCTGAATAAAGCACGAAGCAAATTAGGGCGGGTAGATGACGCGATAAAGCGTCGGTCGCGCGTCTCAGCGGCGACACAAATCGCGCGTCGATCGCGCGTCAATCGTGGCGCGTAACGAACTGAGTATTGTATGCAAACGCGTTGATATGTCCTAACTTAGATATAGTATCTTTACATACGATAATAATGTAACGTTTATTTACTTTGCGCATTGTTTCCATCCATAGACTGTTGTAATGCATTATTTCATCGAACTAAGTGCATGCCACTTGTTGATTTTAATGATTTATATCATTATTAATTCCACCACAACCATACACAAATATAATTTTCCAAAGAAAAAAGTGAAATAAAATTTCACAATTTGCGTACAAAATTCTTATTATCAATTTTTCCGCAATCACCCATATTATAAGTTCCATTGTACAGCCGCGATAGCCCCAGGCTTCGGCTCAAACTGATCCTTTCCTAAACCGTCCCCCCAGCCTTGTAATCCTGTACTAACAATTCAAATTCGACTCTATAAGCGTTTATTCTTGTGCTCATAATCGCTCGGTCGATTCTAACTCATATGACGTTCCGTCATTACGGTGAGCCTGCTTTACCCGCGTAAACGCCAGTTTGACCACCTCTAAACCAGATTTTGAGCGCCTTTTTCGTAAGGTTCCTATTTGAACGGAGACCTTCGGTTCTATAAGGCATTTGTTCCATGGCTTTGCTGGCGCTATCGGCATCACCTTAATGATGTCTCGATGGTGGATAGCCATTGTGTTGGATGTAAATTTGTAGCCGTCGGCGCGGGTAATGATGTGAGAACAAACTGAGATCCCGATAGCTAGATCTGGATCGCTTTCGGCCCACTGTGCAAGGGATTGTATTCAACTTTCGGCGCTCAAACTCAGCCCGTGCGATCACATTGTTGTTTTATTTATTTGAATGGTGAATAAGCATTGTTTTTTTAATGTCCACTGTCTTGTAAATCATAAACTGTATCGATGTTTCGATCGCTTTGTCTTGGATTTATTGGAACTTGAAAGAAAATTGCCAACTAATATTGTTTTGTACATTCTGGCAAAAGGGGGAGGAGATAGAATAGTTGAACCTTTTAACAGAAACTGATGTGCACGGTCCATTATCTAGGACCCTAAACCTTTTCATACTATAACACAACGCAACTTAACAAACAAAACGTTACAAATTCAAAATGGCTGCGGGAAAATGGCGACCGTGATGGCGTCATTAGCACAGTTATCGCACTATTTTGTCGAATAGACAAAATTTTCAGTCTTTCAACGTGCGTCGGCGTTATGAAAGCGATGTAAATGATGTTTTGAGGAAAACACGATAAATAATAAACCCACTAAAATGAGGTTGATGAAAAACGACACGAGCGATGCGGGTTATTAATTTTGGAGGGAAATTAGACCGCCATTTCGTTAGGGGGTAGTGAAGTGACCCAATAGTAGAATGTTTAATCGACTGATTTAGAAACAAGTCGTTAGAAAGGATAACACCTTTACAAAATTACCTTTACTCTGATTCGACTAGTTTTGTCTGGGTAGGTGCACTGACCTACCTTGTCATGTGTTAAACTTAATCAACATAAGTAAGCAGGTACTTAGACATTTATTTTTACTAACTTAGAATTATGTTTGCTAATGCTTTTGTAATTGTTTGATATGTAATTATATAATTCCAAAAGTAAGCAACACAATGCAAATTGAGACAAATCACTTCAATTTAAAAACATAATTATACGTATATTTTGTATATCAGTAACATTTATTTTAGTCTGTGTTTTTTAAGTCCTAAGCATTTACGATGATTGTGCAAGTTTTAATTGCGCTCACACAAGAACATAAAATTAGTAAAACAATAAACTTGTTTTATATACTTCGATACAGGATAAGTGTATTCCTTCGTCCATAAGCTGCCACTTAACCTACATTATCTCAAAATAGTAACCAAAACATAAAACAGAACATCTACTTAAAACATTTTTAATCACAAAATTTATTATCCCACGTAAACATAGCAAAGGAATCCACAATTAAGTCACTCTACTACGAAAACACGCCATAACATCTTTATCGGGGTTGAATCGATTCTTTTTTCTTTTAAATCGACTAAATACAATCTGTATCGAGCATGGCGCCGGCCGATCTGTTTTTATCGTTGTATTATCGAAGACTAATGCACTGGCCGAGATAACGCGGACATAAGAGCGGGAGCCGATAAACTCGGTGTGGCCATGTTAAAAATAGTTTACACGCTTAGTTTGTTCTCTGGTAGGGTTATTGGTTTAGTACTGTAATGGATTCCTGTGTTTATTGGGACAAGTTTTTTACTAGAATGAAGATACATGCAATATATTCCTTAAAAAGATCGATAAAATATATCAAGTACCCACTTATCGAATGTAACATACATGGAATATAACATAGTTACATTTACATGTTACACGAACCTAGCCTACGTAATTGCCATAACATTTAACATAGATTTGACCATCGAATAAATTCCTTGTATTTTATACCAATTATACAAAAGTATGCACAACCCTACTCAAAACTTACCACTTACAAATTTTCTAAATTCAAATCCCGGTTATCGTTAGGAACGAATACGTCTTCCTTATTTAAATTGTCATTACGAACTCTTTCGTTCGGCATTTATCGGCCGCGGCCGGCTCGGGGAGATGGCAATAATAAAAATTATCTATACAAATGGGCCCGGATTACTCGACGACATAAATTTCTACTCGCCCAATGAGAGCTGTTACAGAAGATAAAGGGTCAACGATTTTTAGAGCTGTGTTTTTGCTACACTTTTTATAAGTCGTTTAGTTATTGGTAGTTTTTATGAATATATGGGCTATGATAAGTGCAGAACAATTGTAAAATTATAGGTAAGTACTGCATAATAATGCTCACAATCGGCTGGGCTAATAGGTGCTTTCATGAAGCATCTACTATGCTATGCTAAGCTTGTACTATGAGATCTACTATGGATACCAAATACGGGCAATAATAATATAAGCAGTCATAATTTATATAGGTAGGTAATTCATTGAAATAGAAGAAAAGTTACTTTGAATTATCGTTGTAATTATCTCAAAAACGTTATAAATTATAGCCTATATGTTATTCTGATGTATAAATAATAATACTGTAAAGTTTCATCAAAATCCGTTCAGTAGTTTTAGCGTGAAAGAGTAACAAACATCCATCCATCCATCCATCCATCCATCCATCCATCCTCAGAAACTTTCACATTTATAATATTAGTAGGAAGGATAGGATATTTAGCCTAGTGTACAAGTAGCAAAACAGTAAAACTTAAAGTTTATTACAATTATATACCTACAAATATTTTAGAGATGTGCACAGTTCTATTCTAAGCTCGTAAAACAAGTGATTGTCAAAGAATAGAGAAATATTTTAAAGTCCAATCCTGTTAAAAAGTGTAAAAAAGCTCAGATTCGGCCAACTCGTCGGTATCGGGCGCTCAGCGAGACACCGCCACAGAGTTATTCGACAAAAATGCTAATTTTCAAATCTCCAACGCGTTCGCCCGCCCGCGATCCAAACGACACCGCACACTTTTTATTTAAAGAAACAAACCGATTTTTATCCCTTACCCTTTGCGCTTACAACACCACTCTTTATTTTTTAAACGGCAATTTGAGCAGTAATTTGACGCAATCGCCGATAAAAGTCACGTTATTCGATTAACATCGTATAAGTATTCGATCGCAATCGCAAGTTTTCTTTAATTATATAATTTACATTGTGAGACTCGTATCGATTCCATCTCTCGGACCTCGCTAGCAATTTCAAAAATACCGGATACCGATTAAACGTGAATTTATTTTAAAAAAATACGGCTTCGTCCTCGTGCGTCGCTTTCTCGCATTTATGAAACAGCTGTAAAAAATAATATGTCGCGTTGATAACAGTGCGGGACAAGTTTATGCGATTTATTCATGAATTCAATTGATTTCTTTCGTTTTATCTGGTATCTGTTATTGTCCGGTTGCGCTTGGATACACAGTCGTATGTTATGAAGGGTGTCAGGTAATAAACTGTCATAAAAACAGTGTATAGGTTCATGAAAATTCTAGTAGTGCTAAGAACATCAGTATTAGATTGTTGCGCGATCCATCAAACGCTCGTTAACACGTTCTCGGGCGCGTCGAGGCTCGGCCGACTTCTTTTTTCAAACCGGCTAGTGTTGGGCGCTTGTTTTTGTGAGTGGATCGATTGTCGGTAGTAATTGGTATGGGAGTAGCCAATGTTAAACATGATGTTTGACGGTGAACCGAGTTAATTATTTTCGTGTCGTAGGCGTGCTGTGACTGCTAGATGCTATCGAATATCGAGATTGTGCCGTAATACAAAAAGGAAATGGATCGGTTTGACATGACCGTTTCACTGTAACAATGGTTTGTTAGTTTAAATTTAATTCGTTTTGTTTTATTACTTATAGGCCTGTCGTATTGTCATGTTCACATGAATAAAACAGATAGTACGTACACGGAATGCAAATAAACTAAAATCAAGATCACTCGATGTTACCAGTAAAGTTATAAATTGTGCTTTTATTTTTCTCAGTTGGCTATAACTATCTTCAATCTTTTGCGGAAGACCGTTATCATGTGCATCAGTTTCGCGGAATGTCGCGGACTCAAATCAAATTACGCATTCGAAATTCGAACGGTGGAATCAAAGGCCAGACCGTTGATATCGCCGCGTGCGCAATCGACATATTAATATTCGATCTATAGGCGTCTCGATGTTCTCTATTCGTATAATTAAAATCGAGATCGATCCGATTGGACGTCGGATTCCGTCACGTTATTCATCATAAGTACCGCCTACTTTTGACGCCTCCAGCGATGCGTGGACGCAACTTTTAAGCTGTTTATTTATGTATATTATCACTTTATCATCAATTTCGCGGTGTATCACCCGCATTGATATTAAAAAGTGTGTATTCAAATTATATTTTAATCTGGTCCACAGTAATCCTGGGTTATTAATCAAAGCGTGGCACACGTGGAGTTATGGGGGGACGTATTATGAAATCGCATGTGTTTTTACTGAAGGCGCGGTGGGGGGGTCGACTCGTGAGCCCGTGCAACGTATCGTCGCGTTTTGCATAGATTTAAAAACTCGATAGTTATGCAAATGTCGAGACTGCCGTGTTTACTTGTTTCTGAGTTACGGCGTGCCACGGTAATAGACCCGCGCCTATCAGAATTAGACTTTTTTGTGTGTTAAACAGTTTTTTAATGTTTCTGCTATTGCAGATTGCATGTCGAGAGGACATACGAATCTAATATTAAGTAGCAAATTAAAATTGTTTACATGCACGAAATCAAAAGATTGGCTGGAATATTACACACAGAACGTCATCGTGGTGGGGTTTTCCTATACCTGCTCGGAAAAATATCGAAAGGGCTTAGCTACTGTGTAAGTACACCTAAATAAGATGTGTGAAGAAGTCATTAGATACCGTTCTTAATCATAACAGCTTTTTTGTATGAATTAATCATTAATATTCGATATTTATCGATAATTAATTTTAGAAAGCCCAGGGTTTCAACTAACTTTAAAAACTTACAGGTACCTATCTTTTTACGGCTTCTGTCATGATTATTACCTTGCTAATGCATCCACTTCGGGTGCACTAAATTACTAAGTTAAAGCACAGAATCTTATCAATTTAAATTATTATGGGTTGTGTTTATAATATGTCAACCCCATGAACCGGGAAGAGGGCGGGTAATCTTATTTATTACCAACCACACACATATTATAAAGCCCACATTTTTAATAAAAAGTTTATTTACTACTACTACCAACTTTATTATTTGGGCTGGCAATCATTATTTAGGCAAACAACACAAAATTAAAAACTAGGTTCAATTTACACATAAATTAATTGAAAAAAGAATCATTTTTACTAAAATGATATTATTACATTGCAAAATGTTATGTTTAACTAATCTACATACCTTTATGTACATGACATTATCTTTTTTCCACCTCTAAAAACTTGTTCCAGATCCAAGTCATGATATCGACACCATAAAAACTACGCTTCTGTCAGTATAACTCCGTAGAGATAGAATTGAGAACTATCGATACGTGCGATATATCGATAAGCTCTCGTTATCGTAATGGGATCTAGCAACGTAATCGACAACTGTGGGTGTGTGCGAGCGCACCCCTAGCAGTTCAAAATTCAAAGGCGTGTGATTTGCATTAATAATGAAAAGATTTTTTTTTAAACCATTTATTATATAATATTTCTTAGACAATTTTACACAGCACCATCTAGTCCCAAACTAAGCAGAGCTTGTATTAGACAATAGATATAATACTTACTTGTAAACAGCAGTCCGACACGCGAACCATTAAACCAAAGTCGTCGTCAAAATTGATTAACCTAGGTAATTAATTATGATAAGAGTCATAATTTTCGACGCTTCTGCAGACAAGTTTACTAACGTAACAGTTTTACTAACATATTTTTATATTTACTGTATACATGTTAGTTTGTAAGGTCATCAATGCTCCATAGATATCTGAAAATAAATGAGTATATATAAATAAATAAGGAAATTAAAGCTAAAAATATATAGGTACTGATGTTAAATAACAAAGAAAGCAAAAGAAGCAATTACTTGTAAAATGTTTAATTTCCTCGGCCATATCTACGTCAGATCAAGGGTACTTAGTTGTGTTTTTAAATACGCACAACTTGTAATGAATGGATTTACTACGAAAACTTGGATACGGCATTTTCTTTGCCTGATAACAAGCCGAAGATCGGTCTGGGAACTTGGCGTTCACTGGGAGAGGCCTATGTCCAGCAGTGGACGAATATGGGCTGATGTTGATGATGATGATGACTTCGATGGTCTACTGGTTCGAGGGCCGGACTATTGATCACAAGGTTGGTTAGATTTCAGACAGTTATGTGACGAATATAAGTGTTTCTGTTTGTCTGAAAGTTTCTTATGCTATATGTGTGTATTTATAAAAAAAGTACCTGTATTATATACATTGTCTAGTACCCATAGTACAAGTTATGCTTAGTTTGGGACTAGATGAATGCTGCGTAAAAATTACCGAAATATTTGACGACGTCTGTGGTCTAGTGGTTGGAGTGTCGAACTGCTGATCACGAGGTCGTGGGTTCGATTCCCACAGGTCGCAAATATTTATGTGATACTTAAACATAAGTGTTTGTGTTTGTCTGGGTGTTCCTTATAAGTACCTACCTATGTATTTACAAAAAAAAAGTATATAAATATTATATCCATTGTCTAGTACCCATAGTACAAGCTCAGCTTATTTTGGGACTAGATTGTGATGTGTGAAATGTCCCCAAATATTTAATGATTTATATTTATTTACAAAAATAAATATACAAGTATTTTTAATTATCCATTGTCTAGTACCCATAGTACAGTGGCCAGCACATCAAGCTACCACAATCTGTCAAATTTCTTTGATTGATTTTCAACTTTAACACACGACAATAAGCTCCACATTCAAAATTATTCAAAAATTTAACAGTTTTGTATAGCTTGACCTGCTGGCTTTTGTACAAGCTCTGCTTAATTTGTGACTGAATGGTATTGTGTAAAATGTACCAAATATTTTTAATTGTGTGTATTAGTGGCAAGCCTTCATACCTACAACTCGAATTCAATCGACTTCCCTTTTGAAGCGTCACTGTTAATCCTCACAGACTTTTCCAACTATGTTTTGGTAGGCTTCAATATTTTACATGACACGACTGCCATCAAACCTGCGCATATAAATTTCTGGACAATACCTATCGATATCTTGAGGATTGGCTCCAGCTTCCTGTTTCAAAAATGGATCCTTTACACACTTTCCTTTTAACAACACTTAATATACCTACTTATTAAAAAATCACCGCTATTGCAATGGAATAAGAACGGTCTATACAGTGTGAGCTGTGTAGCTTGATGTGTCTTATCATTTGGAACATTTTAATACGAAATGTGATGCTAAATTATACATGATGTTACAAAACTACCCGTAAACCCGAAAGCCGGTTAAATGGGGCCTTATAACGAGTCCATTCACAACATTTAAGAACCGTAGTTACGCTGTATAACATAACCCAAAAAAAGGAAAACAACGACATTAATTATGAATGAAAAATAGAAAAACTATTAAAGTAGACAATTATTAGGTAAAATAGGTATATAGGCATTTCTGTTAAATAATCTGGTTCCCTGACATGACAGCTGACAAAATTTTTGGCTTTGATAATTAATTATATTTTTTGCGGGGTATTTTGTAACACGTTGTATAATGAAGATAGGTAAAAGTTTAACAAGACCTCTCATAAAAAGTTCAACATTTTTAGAACGTAGAATTTATTTTGTAATAAATGCACCGGTTAATACCGTCAAAACGGTCAACACCGGTTTAATCTCAAACAACTTGACATAAGACTATGTAAGTACCCTAAAAATACAGGAGCATAATTACCAAATATACCATATCAAATCTACCAAACCTACCTCCTCACACATGTGGCAACACCTCATGAATATTAAATCCCACATCAATCATACACGGAGGTTGAGATTTCGCTAAAAGATTACGACCACTCGTTTGCTGGCAAGGGGTTGCTTTGACGATATTTAGTTAGCAAGTAAAACTGGGTTAATTAAAGTGTGTAATTAATATTGTATAACATGTATTGTAGGTACTCGAGTTTCGAGTAATTACTTATACATAGTATACGTTTTTGAAACAGATGCGTCTTTTTTTTTACCTATAGAATTTTGAATCAGAAAGTGCTTTATAAGATGCACAAATGCCAGCATTCAATAGGCATCGCATGTGTAGTGATTATAAACAAGTAATAGTCATATTTAAAGAAACATGAAGAAGTTATACCATGTCATCCGATAGACACAGCCAGTATAATTTAGTGTCTATTTACTAAATTATAACTGTAAATTTTGAACAATATTCTCCAAGAATCTTGAGCCAATTCCTACCTTACAACATCATATTTTTTCTGCAACAACACCGAAGATAACGAACTAAGCGTGGCAACATTTATCGCGGTCTCATACCAACATCGCGGCTGTACGTTACTGTTATCGCGGGCGGCGTGGACATCTAGATTTATTCGTCATGAAGCAGGACGTGGACACCACTAGGAAATGTTTATCTACTACGTACTACGCTTACTTACCAACGTTTTTGCTCGAAACGTCTCCATTGTGAATGCAGAGAAACTTTTTGTAGAATTCAATGCAAAACATAAAATTGATTGATGGTACATAAGATACATACGACATACATAAGATTTTAAATAAGTACAGACATTTCAAATCTTAAAAGTCTACGATGGTTAATATGAAAAAATGCGAAAAAGCAGTGAATTAAATAAAAATACTCAAGAAATAATCAATAACGTACTGATTTATTTAGCGCTCGAAATTTATTAAGGAGTACGATTGATAGCCTTGGGCAATCTTGACCGCTTGTCGACACATGTTTTTACACCACCAAATTCAACGGTCTTCAGATGCAACGTACTGTATCTTTTTGCAACCGTGCCCATTAACAAAGTTCCATTAATGGTCCATACAACACATACAACGGTACATAGTACAACGACGAAAAACTGTGAATTTATATTGCGAAAAAAGTGTATTAAGTTAAAGTCAAACTTAAATTCAGATTATGAAACCTTTATGACATCAAAATCGTTCATTCTTAAGTAAAATCTCGTATCGTTGAGAAATGGGTACTTGCCCCACAGTCAGCACAGCACAGGGCGTAACGATAGCGGAATCGAACCGGCGATATGTTAATGCGCGTCCGATCGTGACGCACGACGTTCATCCTGCCGGACACTTGCGGAAGATCACCACCTCGATACGTACTTGAGAATATTTTTTATGTGTAAATAGCGTGGATGCGAGTCATTGAAAATGGTATTCAATGGTTTAGTTATTGGGTTTCAAAAGTAATGAGCTGAAATAGGGCTAGATATTGCACTACTCAATATAATATTGCCTACCCCTATATCAATATATTAGATAATTCTGGTAACTGACTTTCTTGACTGAAACTTAGACGTTCTGATTTGAAAGGCCCATCAATCTGACTTAGTGCAAGTTGGCAGACCTCATATGATGCAGGAGAAAATGTTTGGAGTAACTTTAACTATTTAGAAATGTCATGGTTAGAGTGCTGTGTGGTGAATTTGATCTCGAAGTAAAGCAAGGCGGACCAACACTCTAACCATCAAAATAAATTCATTAGACCATAATGTAGATAGGATCAGTATTATCGTTGATTTTACTCTTAAGAATAAGCTAAACGATTCTATATCAACTTCCAACAGTAACTGAACAAAAAACTTCCACTACAATGCACAGTACGGAAACTTATCTAAATCGCGAAACCAGTTACTTACAGAACATCAGCTTTATTCAAATCATTCCCGCTGTAACTATTAAACACCTATGATTTTATCGTATGGTCCACGCGCATGATAGATGTACACACTCTGTAGCTCAACAAACACAAATAAATCAAGATGTGTGTAACGATAATCTCGTCCGACTTTGTCACTCAACTCTTTGTTCGTGCGTTTTTTAGTAGCTTTTTTATTTTGAATCTGGCAACACTGGTAATGGCGCTCATAATGTTTTGTAGTGACGTTAAGACGACATGTTTTTAAAAAGTGAAATAGTTTATTAGATGTTTTAGTTTAGATGAACGATTGCTTTCCAGATTTTTGTCTTAGTTGATTGACATTTTAATAATTTTGATTGTAAGCTTATATTTAATAAAAAACTTTAAGAATTTAAAATAAGTTTGGTGACAGTGTATTAGGTAGGTTTTAAGAAAATATTTATCGAACTTAGCCATTCCTAAATCAAGCTTCACTTATCGTACCTACAAGCCTTTCGGACGAGCTTGAGTTTCAAAAGTAGTCAGTATTAGAAGTCCACAATTGTAGGGAAACAGTTTGCGGCTGTTGATATGTAGGTAGAGTATGGAACAAGGAATAAATAATGGATATTTTAATCTTCTAATATTTAATCCGTTTACCAGAATAATTTACCAGAATAACTTTTAAATTATTTGTTTCCTTTTACTTTAAGATAGCAGATTATTTACTTATTATTACTTAAATGTCCCACAAATGTTTTTGTTTTTAAAATAATAAATTTAATAAACTTACGTCCTACCAAAGATATTTAAAAAACGCGACACATACTGCCATCTGGCGATACAAAACGTAAATTAGCGTCCCAATATAGATTCTAAGGAAAAGGACAGTTGTTGATGTAGAGCAAGATAATAATAATACTTAGACATACAGTAATATTCAATGAATAAGTTTTTATCTCGCTTATCAGGCAATCGGTTCAGTTCAAGGTGTATGTCGGTCGCTTGGTATACTAATGACCGCTACCATTGGATGAGTAGCGAGTTTTTAATTTGGCCTTTGTTTTTACACTGGACCGACCTAAAATTATCTTATTTTTGTTGTTATCCTATAAATTACTTTATTTTTAAACAAACAATCGGACAAAACAATTTAAAAACGTTAAGTTCTGTACCTGAGTTTAGAATGCAAAATAATTTGATGATATCACCGCCAGCTTTAAAAGTTTTACCAGAAATAATTAAAACAGTCTAACCTATAAACAATAAAAAGGATTGTCCTTAGCTTCTAGTATAAAAATGGTAACTCTAGATACTTGTTTCGTTTGAAGCAAGTATCTAGAGTTACTTAAGAAAGTTGCGTCTCTTACGGACGCATCTTTCTTTAGTAACAAGCTCTTCGGAAGCTAATCCACGATGACAATGATTGTAAGAGACGCAACAACTCCGCAAATTGTCCAATACGTTTTAGCCGATTCGACATAATTTGTGGTGGGAAGTTTGAAAAAGATATCTAGGTACTTTTTATTATTTATGCCATTCTATGAATTAAACGCCAATGACGTTTAGACTCACAATTTCACATGTTGTATTTATTTTATTTTTAATGAATGCAAAATTAAGGACCCTCTGCAAATTGTCTTTCCTCTCTCAATCTAAATATTTTGAGGTAGATGTTATAACAGTTACCTATGAGTCGAACGATACGCATTAGAAATCTGGATATTTTCTAAAACATGCATAAATATGAGAAGGTTATTTAACGAATAACTCACTAATAAACATTCCAAAACTTACTTGATGAACTTTTGAATGTAAAGATTAATATTAAAACACATACAACTGTGAAGGACTCGACAAAGTCAAGACATAAAGTATTCCACCGTTCACTACTACTTTATTTATAGTCATACCTAAACAAATATTGATTAAGTGTCCATATTTATTTATTTTACTATCTCGTGATAACGTTTGAGTGTATAACGATTACGGTGAGTTATCAATCGAGATATGGCTCGAAGGAGCCCATGGTAGCGCAAGTCCTAGGTGATCGCTCACGGGCGTCAGAATCACAGATTTGTATCACTGCGATTGTGACGCCACCGATGCACGACTATTTTAATTGGGCCCTGATCTCAGACACGATAAGACCTCAACAAGATGGCCGCTTTGTTTTTTTCCCTACGAGTGTAGGCACGTGTATGACGCTTGTCGGCCTTGTTTCACTCGACATTTAATTCCATTGCTTAATTCTATGAATTTTCATACAAGAAAACGCAACATGCATTGTTCTCCTGCATTCGTGAGGCAACTTCGCTGTCAAAGGGTACCTAATCTAACCAGCTCATTGTGAAGTTCTAGTCACAACTATGCGGGCTAGCTTTCAACGAATACATGAGTCGCATGTTTCTCTCTTGTACGAACGCAATGACATGTTTATAAAGACAAAGGGCACAGATGTATATCATTTAACGAATCGACGTTCAGTTCGCGAGCGCTGCATAAACGACACCAAGTCACGCCATCTATCTGATTGTCCGGACAACCTTTCGCCAAGCCAACAATCACAAGCTTATAACTTATTTAGCGAAAAACAGAAGCTGGAGCGAGACTAACGAACCACGATAAGCTCGCGTTCGGTATGACGCTAACATTAAGCTGCCAGATAAAGGCAGCATTAGTCGGCCAATCGCGCGTCACCGAGCAATCGTAATGACCAATCGGAACGCGCGCACACTAGGATAGCGTGACCCGAACGCAATCCGATTCAAGCAGTGTTCGTTACCGCGAGATGGCGGTCGGTGCGCGGCCGCACCAATCGTCGCGTCCATCTCGCTGTCGTGCCCATATAATGATCTTCACAGGGCCAGGAGAATGAAGTTGAGCCTCTCATTAATTGGCGTTTTGAGTCGAGATCGCTGCGCGAAAGATAGGTTAATTCCTCGCTCGGTAGAGATCGTTGTCGCTCAAAAAGGAAGGTGAGCGAGCGTTTTCTGGAAATCAGATCCAATTACAACGGGGTCCGTTAAGTTTTTGTTCTGTTTGGCCGCGGGCCCGCTCACGATATTGATGGACGAGCATCGGCCGTAATGACGGATCAACCGTCCGGGTGCGCGAACTTAATCTCGTCCACATTTCTCGCATTTGTTAAGACGAGTGGCCGGTGCTCGCGCCCCACCCACGCGGCGACATTTACATAGCGCGGCCACGTCTCAATTAGGAGCGCTAATGTATGCCTCGACTCGCGAGGGCTTCATCTGACTGACGTCGACAGATACGGGACGAAACGTGACGAGTGACGACTATCACGGGACGTTGCTGCCAACTCACCATCGCACAGCTATTAACAACACTAATAGGAACCGATATGGCTAGCATTGAATGCTAAGCATTCTTTTTATTTAAACATTTTGCATTTAGACGCTTTGCCAATAGATTCTGATTTGTATTATTTCTGTTTTCAGGTGAGGACGAGGAATGGGGAAACGAGAGCGAGGCGATGCCGGGAGAACCTCGCACACCAAGCTCAGGGGGCGAGCGGGCCGCGTCGAGCGGTGACGCCTCACCCGCGTCGAGAGGCTCACCTGCCGCATCGCCGCCCCGCTTGCGCCTCAACACCAGCCTCGCTACAGATCCCGCGCTTGCTCCGCAGGCGACGACGCTCAAACATGAGCCACCCTCGCCATCGCCACCGCCGCCACCGGCGCCACAAGCAAGAGACTATCTTGCTTTAACTGCGGCTGCCTTCCCAGGACTATTTCCTACGTCTGCTGCACCTAGCTACGTATGCAAACCCTGCGGAATTCGCTACTCGTCTCTCAGCACTTTGCAAGCCCATCAGGAACATTACTGTTCTAATAGACTTCCGAAACCAACAGATGGGACTAATACTCCAGCTGACCCAGCTGTGGATGAATCCAGCAGTGATACCAAAACTCCACGGCCTGCTGGTAAGCAGTACGCTTGCACTTACTGTTCATATAGTGCCGATAAGAAAGTTAGTTTAAATCGACACATGAGGATGCATTCCTCATCACCAGTGAGCAGTGGAACGCCAGCGCCGACGCCGACTTCTAACGGTGAAGTCACAGAGGGTCCACCAGTACAGGATCGCTATTGTGCCGATTGCGACATTCGCTTTAGTTCTATCAAAACTTACCGAGCACATAAACAACACTACTGTAGCACAAGACAAGTTGTTAAGCAGGCCTTAGCTGCAGCCCGAGGCGGCTCTGCCACTTCAGGTTCCGCGCCACCCTCGCCTGGAGCCACACCCCCAGCACAAAACCAGAACCAATACGCGCTAGCGTTACCGACAAACCCTATTCTCATTGTACCCTACTCATTGTTACGGAGCGCTAGTACTCTTCCGGGCGCTACACTACCTGACCCAGATACGCCATGCTTTCTGTTACCAAATGGAACATTCCAGCCAATCAGTCGGGCTTTATCGAATATGAACGCGGACGGAAAAGAACCTGAAGTTTTAAAGTCAGCTAATCGGCCCCGTGAGCCATCAAGAGATGGTGCGACACCACTGGATCTCAGCGTACGACGGTCACCTGAATCTATAGTTACCGATGAGCATGAAAAAGAAAATAGGATACGATCTACGACCCCTGAGCAAATTGTATGTGCTCCTTCGCTACCAGGATCTCCAGGAACACCGTCTCCCTCTCGACGATCTTCATCGCCAAGCGGAGAAAGTTCACCAAAGCGACGGCGAAGAAACTCTAGAGGCCCAACTCCAAAACCTCCAAGTGTACCGTCACCTCCTGAAGAGAAATTCAGTCCAATTGTTCCTCCCGCAATTCTGCCGCCCGCCCTGGCGTTACGTCTTGCATCAGAACTGCCAATAACCGCGACATCTCCTCAAGTGTTGGTGAAGCAAGGAGTATCGAAGTGCAAAGAGTGCAACATCGTGTTTTGTAAATATGAAAACTATCGCATACACAAGCGGCATTACTGCTCGGCGGGTGGTGGAGATGAGCGTGCGAGCCCTGCGCCTCCGGAGCCTGGTCCGCCTCCACAGTATCGCCAACTGATCTGCCTGGCGTGCGGCATCCACTTCAGCTCGCTAGACAACCTGACGACTCATCAGTCGTTTTATTGCACAAAGCGGGAGACACGGTCTCCTCGAAGCGTTCCTGAGGTTCCGCGACCAACGTCGGGTTCCGAAGGAGGATGGAAGTGTCCCTGCTGCGATGTGGTGTCGCCTACCGCGGCCGCTGCCCAACGCCACATGGAAGCTCACGCTGGCGTGAAAGCGTTCCGTTGTACTATCTGCCGGTATAGGGGGAACACCCTGAGGGGCATGCGGACGCATATACGTATGCACTTCAACAACAAAAAGCCTGCCGATTTGCAGGTAAGTTTTTATCATTAAATACCAATTAGAAAAATAAAGAAAGCTAAATTAAAGTTAAACTTGTAAACGGAGTAATAAAAATCATAAAAGTAAACGCCACTTATATTACAAGCATACAATAAAACAACACTACTGCTAACATTGCCAGTGCTCCACGAGGAATCGTTGTTTTGGCAGTGGGGGGACTTTGACCCTATAAATGGTAAATGATATTTATTTCTATAAATAGATTTTTTAAAGACACTTTTACAAGTCAATATTTTACTTATTTTTATGCTAGATGACTCCGGCATTTCCTAGCTGACGACCTCTGAGAAGAAACGCCGAAACAAACTCAGAGAATCATAGTCACTTTTAAAGTCCAGACATAGTATAGTATACTGCCAACCCAACTATTCCTCTTTCAATACAGAGTCGGCAACGCGCAAGTGATACTCCTGGTGTTGCAAGCGTCTATAGGCTACGGTAACCGCTTACCATCAGGTGGGCCGTAGGCTTGTTTGCCACATAAGTAGAATAAA
This sequence comes from Acronicta alni, assembly GCA_964056405.1. Classification (NCBI taxonomy): domain Eukaryota; kingdom Metazoa; phylum Arthropoda; class Insecta; order Lepidoptera; family Noctuidae; genus Acronicta; species Acronicta alni. The sequence goes on along the minus strand of OZ043916.1, from coordinate 2,322,677 downwards.
AAAAAACCCAGTCCACAGAAAATACCATATAATAAGACGAATTATAAAATTCTAAACATTAACTCACGATTTCCAGGAGGAGAGCTACATTGCGTGCGTGGTGGAAGAGGACAGCCGAGAGGCCACTTCACCCAGCCCAGCAGTGGCCGGCGAGCGCGTGCACCGCTGTGGAAGCTGCGCGTACACATCCACGTACCGCGGCAACGTCGTGCGACACGCGCGTCTCGTCCATGCGACTGACGAACCAGAGGACGAACAGACCTCCCCTGTCCCCACAGTCGACATCAAAAAGGAACCAGAAACAGAGCTCGAAGAGACACCCAACTACTGCAAGTCGTGCGACATATCGTTCAAATACGTGAATACTTATAAGGCCCACAAGCAGTTCTATTGTACTGCTAACAATCAGGACGCAACGGCAAATAATAACTTGCCCACGCCCGCCAGGGTTACTGATACGCCCGTACTATGAATTTGATATTAAACGGTACATTGCGTATCTGATCTGCTACACACGTGAATGAGACAGGCAATATTAACGTCGTGATGGCCACAATTTCATCAAAAATCAAAGCAGACTTCGAATCAGCTGACTTGTCCATCTGTTAATGGCAGTTAAAAACAATATACAAACTCCTTTAGATTCTATAATAAACCGTTGATATTTGATGAGATTCAGCGTCAAAGCGATTAGAAAATTACGGTGAGAAAAAAATAATTACGTATACTTTAAAAATATTGCTCGCAAAAAACATAAAATGCTTATGTTGCTTCTCCGGAATTTCTTGTAATTATTCTATAATAAGAATGTATCCTCTCGTTTTGAAATAAAATATAATTAAATGTGCAATAAATTAATCATTATTAAAATTAAACTTGTACTGCATATCAATGCCAAATCGATGTTTGAAATTTTCGATTCAATGTTAATAAAAAAATGCAAGAATATATTATTGGCTTACGTTACGCCACGTAAAATTGCTATAAAACGATTATCACTACGATACTTAATGCTACGCGAATGGCGTAACTTAAGCTCAGTATATTTTTTCTTAACCCTTCATAAGTTATTGTAGTCAAATGAGTACGAACTTGTACTAATTTGAGTACAAAAGCTAAAATATTTTAATATATTGGCTAATGTACATACAAGCCCTCAGTACTTTAAGGTTTTTGTTACTCTGTTATTGTAAATTTCCTAGTTAAAAGTTAAACTTCGTCTTTGTATTAGTATACGGTTAAAAAATATTACCAAAATTGTAAATATATGTAAAGATATTATTACTAAATATTATTACCATTCGTTCTAAGTGATTGTTCGATTTTTGTTGTTAATTTTTGTTTAATATTAATTAATTAATAGGCGAATTTATCTACTCCTAAAGCAGGTGCTGATCCAATACGTGCGGTTTTGTTTACCAGTGTAATTTTTAAATCATTTTTTCTCAAATTTTGCCTTTCTGCCTGATTCCTTTAAAAAAATGGTTAATGCTTAGTTTCCAAAAAACATTAGACATCTAAAATGTTATTTTTTATTTTTTGAGTTGACCGGCTATCACACAGTATTTATCATTCCCAAAATAAAAAAAATCAAAACGTATTGTATTAAAAACGAATATTGCGCGCCCAATATGTCTTGGCACGCGGCGAACTGAGGAACTAATGTAGTGCTACTGAATTTGACATTGTTTTTGCAAGCAGCGCCGCTAGCAAAGGTCAACATATACTTGGCACAAAAATACCATGTTTTGTCAATGCCAAAGCATCGCTAGATTAATCATAATTTGCATTTATAGTTATCTCATTAATTATAGTTGTAGATTAAGTGACTACAAGACTTGTTCCCTACGTATAGTTATTGTAATTTGTGTAACTTTTATGTTTTGTCTGTCTAAAGGAATGATTCTCGAATCAGTGTTGCGATTAAAAAAATAGGTACAAAACAAAAATGTTGTTGATCTTCCATTAAGACGTATTAGATAGACAGTTGTTGGCAGAAGTGATATACTTGTTTAGATACTTACAAACAGTATTTAGTTATTTAAACAAATTATATAATTTTAAAAATTATTGCATTTACGTGGGTGGAGGGTGCACTTGCACTGTTTTCATAGAAGGATATACTTACACACAAAAATACTTGGAAACTTAAAATAGAAAACTGTATTAAACTGACCCTGTGAATTAAATCATGAGAAAAGTTCTTCATTCTTCAGTCTAATCTTGTTACTCTTTAAGTGCGTAAAGTAAGGAAGTATTATAATACACCATTCAGACATTAAACGGGTCTGTGGGATGGGTAGGATGAGTTAAAAAAGCTTAAACCTCATTGGTGAAGTTATCAAAACGGCAACCCAATTTGACCAAAGAGGTCACATTGTGTCACGTAAAATTCACTTCGGTATGTCGAAGTTTCGAAAACTTCTAGTAAACTTTACTTCTGCATAGTAACTATACCAATAAATCACTGCTCATTTTTTTATTCAGAAAACCAACAGCGATATATTCAATTAACAAACATGGTGTAAGTATAATCTAAAAAGTAAAGGCAATTAGTTCTGATTTAATTTCTTTTTGATTTTGTTATGATAATATTAACTCTTAACAATTAAATTTACTCTCGAGAAAGAGTTCTATCAAGTTGCTTGTCCTGAAGAGTCCCTTCACATTAGCGTTTGCGCTGCGCAAACGTTCATCGAACGCCTACGCTAGACAAACACTAGTGTGTAGCCGCCCTTAATGTGCTTTATTCCTACTTAGTCTTTTTGGAGTAAAAAAAAATATCGGTGTCTCTGAAGATGGTATTTTGGGTTCGAGCATGCGCGAACCCATAAGATGATGACACTATTTCGAGTATAGTTCGTTTAGTATAAATATCACTTCTGTAAACGACAGTTCATTGAGTAGACGTAATAATCATGACATATTATTGTAAAAACAAGTAAATTACGAAACACAGCATCTGATGTTATGTGCCATAACTGTGTTCTCAGTAAAAACATAGTTTTTAATGTAGGAGCGTCATCTCGAATAAATAAAAATGAAAACCTTTGTATCGTATTTTTTTAATAAATGGATATCTTAAATTATATCTTTTTTAAATCCACACACTTCTTGTGAAACAGGCATAAGAAAATTATGTAAGTTCTTAAAGTAATGTAAAAAGAAGATATAAAATGTGACAACTCATATTTACATTTATAATTTTTATTTCATTGAATAAGTTTTCAAAATAACTGTGTAGTCGACTGTACTATCTTGATACTAGTGGACACGTCAGTGATGCACCGCTGTAAAAATCATATTGTAAAGTATTTATTGAAGTAAAACTGTTTATTTCAAACGTTTATTTACTTCTAATATAATTTAAGACATCCATTATGTACCTAACAATGTTTAAAATGCAACAATATTATAATAAGACGTTGAATTAAAGTGATAATAACAATTAATGAAAGTAAACTGATGTAGGCATACAATGATATTGTAAAAATAGCGCCAGACAATAAATTATTTATCACATATTATGAATTATCTTTTATTTCTATACCTGCATACATAAATGTGGGTTTGTGACCGAAATAAAACAGATGTATCCGGGGAACACAACTTTTATTATTTAAATCTAATAAATAAAGATTAAGCAACGTCTTATAACTTCTTTCGTCCGCCATATATCTCTCGTCCCTCTCGCACACATACTCTCCCTTTCCTCAGTAAAAGTGCATTCGCATGAAACGATGCATTCAGACAAAAAAATAAATGTAGTTATGGGTAAACCTACATAAATAATAATATAATCATCATCATCAACTGTCCCACTGCTGGGCACGGGTCTCCTCTCTCCAGGCATTAGGTTAGGTTAGCACCACGCTGGCATAATTCTTGGCAGACTTCACACACCTTGTAGAAAATCTCTCAGGCATACAGGTTTTCGAAATGAGATAACAGCGCTTTGAGTGTTCCTTACGGTGAGCAAGGTCGCCAGTGCTCTACGAGGAAACGTTGTGTTGACATTGACCCTTATACTGCCAACCCAATATTCCTCTTTCATTTTACAGGGTCGGCAACGCGCAAGTTTTACCCCCGTTACAAGCGTCTACAGGCTACGGTAACCGCTGACCATCAGGTGGGCCGTATGCTTGTTTGGCACCTTAGTGGTATAAAATAAAAGTGAAACTTATAGAATCCTTCTGTTTGCTTTTTAAATCTCTTTGCCGATATAACAGATGACGAAAAAATCTTCTGGAAGGTTTATACATAATATACTTATTGATTTCTGACATTTACGAATATTAGACATTGAAATATAACTACTTTTTAATTACCTATAGGTATCATTAAGACACCACCTCAGACAACCGGTGACATGGACGCTGTAAAGGATCCGAAACGTCGGGATTCATAATACCTATCAATATAACGCGATAAACTCCATAAAAAGTAGTTTTATTTAAATGTTTATTCATAATGTATAATACAAGCGTCATTGCACCCGTACGAAACCGGGGAAGGCTATAGTATCTATGTATATCATATGAAAAAGCAATAGTGATTACAAAATTGGCGCTTTTAGCAAAATATCTGCGCGCTGATTGGTCCCCCAAAGTCACCTAGCTTTGAGGAAAACGACAACATTAATGACCACACACTGGTTTGTTGTTCCATCGTGTTGTAATTACTTATGTGTCAGTCTGTTAGTAAGGTTTTATACGTAAATATTCAGAATATTTTGTATACTATCACAGTTTATAGTTTAAATAATGGCAAATGAAAACGACAAAAATGGCGACGACAATAAATGGAGAAGTCATGCTTACAGACAAGCTGTGGTGAATAAAATGTAAGTGTTTTTGCCTTTTCTTTTCTATGGTGACAAACAAGAAAACTGTCGTAGGTAGGTATGCCAGTGGCGGATTTACACATTTCCTTAAGTTTAGACTGTCTAGAGTAATATTATTATTAGGTATTAGTAGGTATTATTATAATAAATAATAATACCTACCTACATATTTTTGTGAAAATTTTACACAGCACCATCTAGACCCAAACTAGGCTGTGTCCTCGCCGAGGCCGCGGAAGGCATGGAGAACGGCGCACCGTAATACCGGCAGTCCTCTCCCGCCGCGGCCCCGTAAACCTTCAGCCGCAGTGTCGCCCATACAACAACGCGGCCCGCCTCAGTTGCGGCTTCCTGATCAAGCCCGCAGGAGCAGCCCCTCCTTGAGGTTCTACTTCGCTTCACCGTGCGCCTTCAATCCACGGTTACCCCCTTTAAGCCCCCCCGCCACGACAAGGCGAGAACCTCTTGGGGGGCGTGTAAAATACCTAGGTACTGATATTCAGTCAGCGTCTGGTTAGACTGGAAGCCGACCCCAAAATAGTTAGGGAAAACGCTCCGAGGATGGACTATATAATAAGAAACGGAACAGCCGATGAATTCTCAAATACATCTGCCAACCTACTCCCCATACAAAACGCAAATAGCTGACGTCTACTCAGTAAGAGTTTTTCCACTCACATCATCATAGTCAGGATTTTTTCAAAATGTTTGGAAATTAATCAGTAGCAGGGGCGTCTTTACCTACCTATAATAGTGCAGGTTGTGCGTTACACACGGGCGCAGTGGTCCTTGGGAGCGGCGAAAGCCACTTAATGCCGCGACCGCCGGCCGGCCGCGGTTATTCTAAATACTGTCAACGGCACATCCAAAACAGCATCCAAAACTGACAAATTTCGTCAATCCAATCAATAGAGTTTATTACCCATTGGAATAGGTAATTTGACAGTTTGTTGTGTGCTGTTATATTGTACCAAAGATTGTACCCATTTCATTTTGACCGCGCGCTTACTAGAGGGCGCTAGCGCTAGGGTAATAATTGCATTGCACACAGGCGCTACATGGGCTTGAGACGCCTCTGATCAGTAGACTCCTTAGACTCGGCAAGTAATGTCAGACATAAGGATGTCTGACATTACTTGCAGAGTCTACGATAGGTACCTATATTGCGTGATATAGCCTTCTATATATAGGTACCTACCTATCGTCATATCTATCTAGTTCATTATAAACCGTACCACTCCATAGAGTCGAATTACATATCGGATAATGGATCCTTGATAAGTTAAAGAGCAAGATGGCTTGGCAATCGTCAGGGTATAGGTATATGTACCTATAACAAGTGTGAAGGTAGATCAGATAATACAATCAAATACATCCTCATTGCCTCTCGCCTTTCCCAGTGAGTCGACAATCCAGGAGACTGGAGTTCAGGTCCAAAGTTCGTACAGCACCAGTGAGATGGAGAACTACGTTTACACAAAAGTGAACGCCCGTCACGAGTACTTGATAATGATATCTCAACTTATACTGCATTTAAAGAAAAAAGGTTAGTAATGTAAGCAGGTACATACCTACTTACCTATTTTGTAGCGCGGAAAATCCTCGTAGATCGTTTGCCTTCTTGGGTAAGCGGTACGGTAAGGTATCACCCCTAGTATCTTCCCTTGCAAATTTGTGACATTCACCACGTCATCTTCTATTCTGGTGTACTACAAAAAAAGAAGCATTTTAATTAGCACCTAACATTTAAAAAAATATATCACGATTACAAACAACACCTTCGATTTACTGAAGTGCCGGCTAGTCGCGTTACTTACATGACTTAAATTCACATTAAAATAAGATATTTTTGTACAATAACATGATTTGTAATCGTAGCAATATAATAATCACAGTCATGTTCTATGACTAGATCAGTATATGTACTATGAGCTAAAAAATATTCACATAAACCACGGGCAGGTAAAGGAACCTTATAATCAGACAGCCAAGGATTCAAATAAAAAAAATGCTGATTTTTGTAATCCATTAATTATAATTAATGCATTATTATTGGTCACTAGAAAATAATTTAGCGCAACTCATCAGTTTTAAAATTACGTCATAACTTCTTACAAAATAAAATACTGAATTATTAGGCAAATACTTAATTTTCTTTTAGTTATGACTATCTCACTTGACCTACGCAAATATCTTGCTGATCTGGTATCGTCGTGCGACAGGTCGTTGAGCTCCCTAAATAACGGTTGAGCTACACGATGGCCCATGTATGCGTGCCTTCAGTATCTAACTGGTCAACGCAAAACTGCTACGGCTCTTTCATCAAAAGGTCCAGTTCAGATTTGCCTGCAATGTAAAACACATCTAATAAGCATTGAATACCTAGTGTTACCTACTGGACTTTAAAAGAGACCATGATTCTTCGAGTTTGTTTTGGTGTTTCTTCTCAGAGGTCGTCAACTAGGAAATACCAACGCCATCTAGTATTAATTAAATATTGACTTGTAAAAGTGATATTAATATTTTTTTAGAGAAAGAAAATCCACTATCATCCCATAACATTTTTAATTTAGATACATTTTTATTTTTACAAAGTCATATCTAATTACATTTTAAATTATTTCAGCATTGGAACCACAAAGTCAGATCCAACTGCCCTCTGGAGAGTCCGTCAACTATAGTGAACTTACAGACACAATTAATTGTCTGAGGGACTTGGCCTTGTAATCAATCTAATAAATATATAAAATCAATATTAATATATAATAAAGCTGCAGTTTTTTCTGTTTGTTTTCGCTCTAATCTCTGAAACTACCACTCGGATTTGAAAGATTATTTTTTCATTTGATAGCCCAATTCTTGAGGGAGGTTATAGGGTATATAACATCACACTACGACCTTTAGGAGACGAGCAAAAATGAAAAATGTCAGGACGGATGAAATTTATTTTAAATTGGACTTGACGACATCTGTCAGTAATTCAGCTAGTAAGTCATAAGTCATAATTGTATACCAATCGTAGACATGGAAACCTAATACCAATGAAATGGATTGTCTTCGATTTCAAATTTGAAAATAGAAATATTATGTACTGCAGTTTGTAAAAATAACGATTTTTAGAATGTTTATCTTTGAATAGACTTCGAAACGGCAAGTACTACATAAGCAGTACATTTAAAGGAGTACGTAAGGAGTACATAAAGAGTACATAAGGAGTACTGTATTTACTACTTATGTACTAACCTATGTACTGCTTATGTACTTACCTATGTACTACTTATGTAAGGAGTACATATAGTACCTTAGTGGAGTACCTCAGGGTTCGTTGCTGGGTCCGCTTCTTTTTGTAGTCTTTGTGAACGATATCTACCTGTCTTCAATCATCACATTTGCTTTGCTTTGCTGATGATATGAAGATATACGCCACTATATCCTTCTACCGCTCCATTATCGTCGTGAAATAGCAGACTTTGTGTTCCTACTTAAAATAGTTAATAATGATATATGTAGATAGTCCTTAGCTCCTGGAAAAAACTTATTGTAACGTCCCATCCAAATCAATTCGTTTTAATCCACCTATCAGTATACCTACCGCTTCATCAAACTATAAGCAGAACAGTTTTTTGGTGCGTGCGAGTAGAAACTTTAACAGTTTATGTAAACAGCATGATATTGATCCATTTGTGTGCAGTGTTACTTCAGCGATAATTTTTCAAATAACTGGCACTAGCTTGTTCTTTTGCTCACACTTTTTATTTTGTTATATCACATTAGTCCGTAACTATAAGCGAAAACTTGTAATTGGCTATCTGTTGACTAAGTTATATTTATCTAGTTTTTAATTAGCTGTAAGTTTTCCAAGCATTCATTAAATAAATAAATAAATACATAAGGAGTATATAAGGAGTACAAAAGGAGTACATAAGTAGTACATAGGTAAGTACATAAGCAGTACATAAGCAGTACATACGTAGTACATAAGTAGTACATACGTAGTACATAAGTAGTACGGCGGATATCAATGAAAAATTAAGAATATAACGCGATAGAATCCATAAAAAGCAGTTTTAATTCCATAAGTAGTACGGCGGATATCGATGAAACATTAAGAATATAACGCGATAGAATCCATAAAAAGTAGTTTTATTTCAATGAAAAGTTATGGTTTTTAATTTAAATGAATTGATTTACTTTGACCTTACAATAATATGCCATATTCAGCATTAAGTGGAATAAGTCGTGCCTTAATCCCTTTTCGGCTGTGTGCCTAAATATGCCCAACTTATGGAGTAATAAATCTTCAACTACCGACATTTTAACACCCGACAGTAAAACACAATTTATGAACGTAATAAAACATTTATTAAATGACTAGTGAACCCGATGATTGGTTTAGTCTGGAGCATTCTCATCTGAAGAATCATGTCTATATTGTTCCTTGAAGTGTTCCGTATCTTCCTCTTCGCCATAATAAAACCCATCATCGCTATCATCCTTATAACCTTCGTCAACAATCCTTGTACAATGTATCAGGTTTCTACTTCCAGAAAGATCAGGGTTCTCTGAAAGCACCTTAGCTTTGTATTTGGCATATGCTGTGCCATATCTCTGGACATCTTCATTGAACAGATCTGGTGGGTCATCATATATTTTGTCTTCCCCTGTATCACTGGATAAGTCATCCTCTGAAAGAATATTTACGATAAGTTACGATGGAGTTACAAAATTAGACATCATAGAAAAACCATTGTTTTTGAGCACTGGAATCCTTATGCGATTTAGTGACAGGCTGAAGGTGGAAACCATATTGATACATTGTACTCTAAAATATTCATAAAAAATTATGAATATTTTAGAGTACAATGTTGCCATCAATAAAAATTAAACTATTTCTCAATAGTTGATTATAGAAGAACACTAAACTGCTGATGTAATAGACATCAGCATGTTTTTGGTCTACAGTAATGGAAGTACTTCATCAAGTGCCTCAACTACTCCACTCAGATTGTCTGTCCATCACGTTGGAGGCCATCCTACTCTGTGCTTTCCAATGAATGGTCCCCACTCTAGAACTGTTATGACTCAAAAGCCATCAGTTCTGTGAGCCATAAGACCTACCCACTGTCACTTCAACTTGCCAATCCTTTCAGCTATGTTCGCTTACATCCAGCTGGATAGAAGCAGGACATTGACAATGTAAATGTTCTACTTACCAATATCTACCCTCTCCATAGCTTTAACAATGTCTTCTACTTCTATGCTGCTGGGCTCTGAGTCAGGATAATCATTCCTCCAGTTGTTCTCATCATTAGAATCATCATCATCATCTGCTTCTGGTTCAGAATCCTGACCCTGGTCATAGATGACGTCATTTATTGTTTCTACCCTGGAATGGTAAGTATATCTTAGAAGAATCTCTTTTATATTTAAGAACGAGACTTTTGATCATTACTTTCATTGTCAGCATGATCTATCCTTATAAGGCTCCACATCCTAAATTCATGACATAAATAAGTTGACACTCCAGCCCAAGACAGTTTTTATAATCATTAAATTATGGCCCAGTGACCAGTATCATGTGATATTTAAACATATTATAAGCTTTTTTTGTTTAAATAGGCCTTCTAATTGTAATCTGCCATCAAAAAATTATTTATGTATAGAAAATACCCCTTAAAAGAATTTAGTGAAAAGAATTGCAAAATTCAGGGCCACAACTACTTGCTAGGTACAAGTAGACCCAGTATTTTGGTTTAGTACATTTGGTTGTAACATATATCAACCTAAATTTAGGTTACGCCTTACGAGGTGAAAAAGTAAAAAAAAACTGTTAATGTTCATTGGTATTGGATGAATATTTAATCTACTGTTCATGGTGCATGCTATAACAACTGTATCCACTGAAGTCAACAGAGATGCTGCCCATGGTCCAGTCTTCAAATGAACACAGTTACAGTTTTGTAAGCTACAAATGTATGAATGATAATGGGCTGAATTTATTATATGTCTGATGAATAAAAGTCAAATTGCTCACCCCACAAAATTATCAATCATTGATATGTCAAATTCTTGCTTATAGCTTATATACACATCATAGGCATACTGTACATCGCCATCCTTGTCATCAGTCTTCTGCAGATCTATTAAATTCAAGACATCTTCACTATCAGTATCGTTTTCATTTTCTTTCAATCCTCTGCTGTAGTTGACTACTTCATAACGACTTTTCATTGCAACCTCTTTTCGTTCTTTCCTCATTTTTTCTACAATGTCGGCAACATTTGGCACTGTTTGAAGTTTTATATCTGTTTTTGGCAGTAAGCTTTTTACATGTGTGGTTTCCTGTAAGATGATGATCATAGATTTAGAACCTTGAATAACAACAGAACAACAGCTTAAAAATATAATGTAAGTATCCTCAGAATAAATTACAGTACTACTGGTACCATAGTACTAGGTAGATACTTGATTGATGTTAACAAAACTTATATTACTGTACTGGTATTGCTTTAATGGAAGCCAGATAGCCAAGATTTATAAATAAGCACACCAAGAAAACAATTGTGTTGGACGGACCTTTAGCCAATTGTTGATGTCTATACAAGTTGATGTTTTGAATTTTTAATGCTAGATGGAACCGTCATTTCCCAACTGACAACCTCTGAGAAGAAACACCGAAACAAACTCAGAGAATCATCTGTTTTAATGTCCAGAATCAAATATTTGAGTATCACAATACGGGGTAATCTCTGAGATGACCTTTTGAAGAAACAGCTACAACAGACCAGTCTAAGCCGACGGCAAGAATGGATCAGTCATTGTGTAGCTGGACCATATTACAGCTCAACAACCAATAACAACTGAGTTATTAGTTCCCGAATAGTAGCATTATCATATTCATAGTTCATCTACACAACACATGAAAAAGGTGGAGGGAAATTTGAACTTGTGGTATGTGCTACACTTTGACACAATTCTTACCTGACTATCAACGGTCCCTCTGAAAACAAATAGGGATGGTGAAATTTCTTCTTTGTCTGTTTTAACTCGTTTGCACATGAGTACCAGCGCATCTTGTGGGTTCTCCTCAAGTCTTCGCTTTACCCTTAGCACTGTAGATGTAGCCATTATGCAGTAATTATTTATATCCACATTCGTTTTATTACAAAATAGTCTACCAGCGAACCGGCAATCGATTCACTTTAATCAATCTACTGTTTAAATGTTGATAGTATTTATTTTCAAGGCATGTGAAGGAAGAAAATGCAAATTGCAAGATTTGCAAGCCACAGATGTGACAGACAGACAGATATGTCAAATTTAATTAGGGATGTTCGATCCGACCCGATACTTGAGTGGATCGATACAAAGGAATACCTTCTTTTCGATTTTTGTATCGATACAATGGCTTTCGATACATTAGTGGATCGATACGTGAATAGTGAGTATCGGATCGAAAAATCAACCCGATTTGTATTCTATTAAATTCTAAAAAAGATTATTTATAACCATAATATTTATCCATAATAATAATACTGATAAAGTACGGTTTACTATGAACAATTAGTTCCTATTACACTGACATAAATATTTCTCTTCTCTGGCGGTAGATTATGTTAGATCAGTTGTTGTTGTATCTTATATTTCAATATACCTCCAATTTCGGCACAATTGTGATGTTGTGATGTAGATCATTTCATTTTTGCGTATTACGTCTTTCGCTCGTGAACCGATAACTAATTTAATACTAATTGTGATACATAATTATGGCTCCAACAAAAAAATCTACTGTTTGGTCATTTTTCACAAGAACGCCGAGTGGAGGCACAACAAATTTGGCCAAACATTTAAGCAGACACCACAAAAATACAGAAAGTGTACTCGTTTTTTTTTGAAGACCTTTAAAAATATTGATACGATACCGGATCGATCCAAAAATCCTATTGAATTAAGAGTATCGATATTTGGATCGATACAACGCATTAGGATCCAGAAAATCGATACTAAACAACCTGGATCGAATTCAATACAAAAATATGACAAATTCACTAAATTGACTTTGACAATACATGTCTGACATGAAGGTTTACGTCTGATCCTGACGGATCCAGATATCGACTTTTTTTTTATTGTTTTTGGCTTGGCTTCAGAGGCATTTGTGCCAGACATAGATAATTATAAGTCCATGGTATGATGGTAGAAATAAAACAGGTATTCTCTTCCCATGACAACAAGCTAGGTAACGTGATTGGTACGCAGTGACGTCATCGCGTAGACAGATGAAACTATAGACTGCTGGATACATCTATCCCTCTTCAGCAAAGAAAAGGATAAATATACACCAGATGCCCGAGAAGAAAAGAGATAACGATATGCTATTTTTTGTCCCTCATCGCGTGGCCGTTTTTTTCAAGGTCTGCAGTCAGCACTTCATTTGCTATTGCTACACAAACTTTGACGTTTTGATTGAGCATTCGTGACAGATTGTGTTAAACATTGAATTTTTTATTGAATATTTCATCAACTTTGTATTATTATGTGTTCGCTGTTGAGCAGGATCTTTAACTAATACTGCAAAATGGTACGGTGCAGTGTTCTTGGTTGCAAAAGTGATAGTGAGAAGAAAATTCCCGGTTAATCTTTTCATTCGTAAGTAAGTATCACATTTTTTTGTTTATTTGCTAAAAGTTTTTCAATTTAAAACTTGTTGTGATGCTTTATTATCTAGTTTAGAGCAGACACTGCTATTTCAAAGTGAAATAAGCGGCTATTTTATTATTTTTACATAATGATAAAAACATAACCTAAAAGTTCAGTGTTGCCACTTTGTGCTGGGAAATTGCCCCAGTTTTTAATGGAAAATAGTAAGGAAATGAACACAGAATTTAATAATTTCGTTCAATCTTTTTTTGATGAATAATTTAAGTATTTGTCGTTTAACCTTAACGCCTTCTGGTTTTTCAGATATCCCGAAAAACCAGAATCATAAAAATTATGGATTAAAGTAACAAGAAGAATCATCTGGCTGCCTAAGAAAAGCTCTAAAATATGCAGCAAACACTTTCATATAGTTCTTTACTGAAGATAGGAAATATGAAGATAAGAAAGGAAGAAAATAGGAATTAAAACATGTTTTGAACCGAAGGAAAGATTAAGAAATGATCATAATAAATTGGTACTATTTCAAAGACAATAAAAAAAATATAATTTGGCTTTGATGTTTTATTTCTAGTAATAAATAACTTAGGGCTAAATAAGTCCTGTAGATATAGAACATATCTCTCTTCCGGAGTTCTGGCGCTATCTGGTAAAATCTGGGATTTGGGGTAAAATAATTTAAATGGTAGCCCTAAAGTTACAAGTACCTTTGTTTTTTGTCCCGCTCAGCGGCACGCTGACCCTATATCTTTCCTCTGTCTACGCGTCATCGACTCTGACTTCTGAATTTCTGATATTAATATGATGTCACTATGTTTAAATAAATAATACCCACGGAATAGAAAAAACAGATAATACCGAACCGAATTGCATTTTTTCACATGGTTTGATTGCTCCTATATTTAAGCAATTTTGAATTAGTAATTGTATACAGTTTACTTTTTTAACCAAAATATACACGAGGTAAAAATAGTTTAATTATTTTAAATAAATTGCTTACTTAGTAAGCAATTTATTTAACATTAATCTTGAATTATAAATCACCGTAACTGTTTTTGTGTTGAAAAGTCAAGCAACGGCAACGCTGATCATGACATTCATTCGTGACATCCACACAGTACCACTTTACCAAAATAATATGGGAAGAGGTGGGAGGAGGAATACCTGGTGTAACTTGTCTACTAACTCATCAATAATAATAAGTAGGTATCATCCGGATTCCGGATGGACGGACTCACCAGATTTTTTGTTATCTGACCGGATACTGAATAATCAATAAATTTGGAATAAATAAATAAAATATACTTTAACAATGTTACACAGCACCATCTAGTAATATCCAATAGACAATGGATAATATCCATTGTCTAGTACTCATAGCAAAAAGTATAATTTTATGTATTATAAATAATACTTACAATTATTCTTTTTTTTGTAAATACATACTTATAATACATATGAATGAACCAGACACACACCAAGTAGACATGTTCATATATAAATATTAGTGTTCTGTGGGAATCGAATTCCATGACCTCTAGATCAGCACTCCGACACGCGAACCACTAGACCACAGACGTCAACGAATATTTATAAAATCGGCTAATTCCCAATATAAAATTAACTTTGAAAACTTTTTATTACTGTTTACATCAAATATTACTAAATAAGCGATATTTTCTTGACTGACATAATTTTATCATAGTTCTACCTCTACTTCCAATTAACAGTAAGAAGTGATAGAGATTGCAATTCACCACACTGAAATCACAAGTGACTGAATCAATAGGTAACTATCTCATTATATTGATTCGCTTCACTCAACTATGCCCGAATTTACAAAATAGTCCCGATCCGCTCCCGATTGTCTCTCACCTCGCAGGCTCGCTCAAATATAAGTTGAGGCATTTTTAAATTTAATGTTGCCAGTAAAGAATTTAGTATTATGATTACGACTTCGACTTCGACTTCGTTCCGCTCATAGATATTTAATTTAAATAAATAAACTATATTCAAGCCGGCTAGCTATCCCCATCCCATCTGCCACCTGTTTGTCTAGTCTGTGACTACTCTACTGTCTGTGGCTTAAAGGACTTTGTATCCAAGTCGAAACCAATAATAAAAAAACAGTACTGTCTGTCTGTGACTGACTCTGTGTGTTGATCTGTGCAATGTGGAAGTGCAAGGCTGCAAGCAAGCAAGCGTAGCATAACACTGTATTTCGTGAATCATTTTTGTTTTATAATTTTACAAATGTGTCGATAAATGCAGCACCATTCGCTTAAAGTGTTTATAGCAACGTATGGATAATCTGAAACAATTCAACACAATGGCTTCAGACGATAATTGGAGGACTCAGGCATTCCGGCAGAGTGTGGTGTCTAAAATGTAAGCTTTGCAATATTTTACAGTTTGTGGTGCAAATGACATACAAATCCATGGAATGGGTGCTTTGCTTTAGGGAACAAGCAAATACCTGTGGGCATAATGTAAATTTTTAGCTATCATTAACAATTATTCAAATATAAAGTTTACTTATTGTATGTTGTATTTTTTTATCTCTTGTATAGACCAATGCTGACAGATCAATGAAAAACAATACACCAATCCAGTGACAACTGAAACAAAAATAAAACTTACCGTGCATCATACCTTTAGCCATGACTCATAGGCATGTTTGCAGCTAAAAAATTCCAAGGGGTTGATGAACTGTGAATAAAACCCATAATGACAGTAGCTTTAGGCAAATATTCATATCCAGAAACTTTGTAGCTGATACCCTGTTCATAGAATTGTCTTAGGAGTATGATCCCCATGATCTTCCTAGGCTTTCCCAACAGTGTTGGGATCAGCTTCCTGTCTAACCAGATGTGGCTGAATATCAGCATTTTACATAAAGTCATCAGACCTCTGCAACCCAATTTCTGGGCTACCAATATCCTGATGATAGACCGGCTGTCAGGCTTTTTGGGCTTCTAATAACCATAATAATGTTTGTCAGAGGAGTTAATTTGACAACTTGGCCTTTACCTTCAAAACCAACAGTTTTACATCTTCTATGAGACATGGAGGAGTCTCAGTGTGTGAACAATGGTCACCTATCCATGGATTGGCTGCAGCTAGCATAGCTTAACCTTGCAAATTAGTTAATCAGCATAGTTGTGGATTAGCCACTACTACCTCTGCAAATTAGGAGTAATCTTCAAAAATTCAAGCTTACTCAGGTCCTTTTGCTTATTACAAAAACCATACCAGATGCCTAATATCATGGAGGCTTCTTCTTATATAAATCACTCCTTAATTTTGCCGTTCAGTTTCATTACAAAGTTTTAAATTACTTAGTGCTTAAATAAAATAAAATAAGACCAATAGCCAGACATATACTGTCTTGTTTTGTATCCTGAATTAATGGAGGTAAGGTTAAGCTGCTTTTGCAATGATCAGGTTCTGGATGGGTGACTATTTTCAACATGTCAAAACCTATGCCTTAGAGATATATTATAGCTGTTTGTGGTAGTTAGCAGCTCAATAGTCCTCATCATCATACTGTCCCAATACTGGGCACAGGTCTCCTCTCACAGAATGAGAGGGATTAGGCTATAGTCCACCACACTGGCCTAGTGCAGGTTGGCAAACTTCATATGTTGTCAAGAAAGTCTCTAAGACATACAGATTTCCTCACGATGTTTTCATTCACCATAGCAAGTGATAATTCATTATAAATACGCACATGATTTACTAGACTAGAGACCTTCGACTTGGCAGTCTAATGGTCATACCACTAGGCTATCACTGCTCCCAATAAGCCTGTGAACCAGAATATGCCTTTGATATTAGTATTGCTCATTAATTAGGATGTGAAGAACAGATAGTTACTCTGTATAAAATAATGATATTCACCTGTGTCTAGTTAAACTGGAAGCCAACCCCAACATACAGGAAACAGGAGGAGGATGATCCTAAATTAATTAAGCTAAATTAAATGTTGATTACATGGCATACTTTCTTTACATTTAGTGAGGAGGTGATACAACGAGCTGGTGTCCAGGTGGCCCGCAACAGCAGCGAGATGGAGAACCATGTCTTCATGAAAGCCAAGACTCGGGAAGAGTACATGAACATGGTGGCTAAACTTATACTGCATGTGAGAGAAATGTGTAAGTATTATCTTGTGTACTTGATAAAATGGTTGATAATGACCTGCAGGTCAAAGGAAAAACCCAGTATAAAAACAAAAAATATATTATTATCGTCAATCCACTCAAGGCTGGGACTGTGGCAAGAGAGATTGTGAGATTTCGTTAACATTCATTTGTATAAAAATCTTTTTATACACCACAAAAGTACTCTTTGCATTTAATTTTTGTTGTTTTTTCTTGAATCATAAATGTCACAAGTAATTTTATGCTTCAACATTTAAATAAGTGTCATATTTCAGCACAATCCAAACAAAATCAAGGTCAACCACAAATGCAAGGCCCCAATCAAGGACAGCCTGGCCCCAGCCCCCAGGTCCAAGGCCAACAAGGCCAACCTCAACAGGGACCCAACAACCAAGGTGGCCTCACACCAGATCCTATCAATGCCCTGCAAAACTTGGCATCTCAGGGTTCACGGAACCAAATGATGACTATGGGCCCACAAGGCCAAATGCAACAGCAAATGGGCCCTAATCCTGGAATGGGAAGCATGCAGGGCCAAATGGGGCAGCAAGGACCAATAGTTTCCCAAGGACCACAAGCTCAGACTGCCACCAATTTACTGCAGACACTAAATCAAAGACCACAGATGAATATGCAGTTACAGAGCAAATTGGGTGGACCTATGGGTATGGTTGGTAACCAGGGACAGATGGGAAACAACATGGTTGGAGGAATGGGAGGAATGGGTAATCCAATGGGAAGTCAGTTGCAAAGTCAATTGGCAGGGAGTATGCAGGGGCAGATGATGAGCAATATGTCAATGCCCAACTCTATGCAGGTTCCCATGAGTGGTG
The DNA here is from genome assembly GCA_964056405.1 of Acronicta alni. NCBI lineage: Eukaryota > Metazoa > Arthropoda > Insecta > Lepidoptera > Noctuidae > Acronicta > Acronicta alni. The sequence goes on along the minus strand of OZ043916.1, from coordinate 2,304,180 downwards.
CTAATACTATGGTGGGACAGATGCCATGTAACCAGGTCGGAATGGGGGGGCAGATGGCGCCCAACAATATGCAAGGACAGATGCCTGGACAAATGGGTAAGTCTGATCATAGATATTTACGTGCTTGTTTTGTTTTGTGATTATTTTACGACATCTTTGATGAAATGAGTGCAGTGTGGAACTTTTTATCCTCACCAGCAAAAATTGCATTTTGAACCTAATTTATTAATGTTTTACAGTTGGAGGTATGGGAAACAGTCAGATTGTGGGCTTGAACATGCTGCACATGGGTCGCGTGGGCGTGGGCAACAAGCAAGAAGTTGGCGGTATGCTTGGAGGGGCGTATGGGGCGGCCCGAGCACCCCCTCCAACACAGTTCCTGCGCCAGAGCCCTTCGCCCTCCGCGCCCTCTCCTAACATGGGAGGACCCAGCCCTATGGGTGAGTACAGCTTTCATGATATTATACACTAACTTATTTGATTATTTCAATAGCTTACATACTTTCACGCTCAGATTTTCATAGCTTACAATAGTATTTTGAGAACACACTGCCTATCGAAATTCTACAAAGTAGCCTCACCTTGTTTAACCAAATTCAAAGATGATAAAATTGAATAGTCTTGCCTGTCTTTCTTTTAAGTTTGAAATCGTAAAAAGAACTATTTAGTTATAGGTAAGGAGAATACTTAAAAAGATTATTTACGTCTAAATCCTCCAGTAGGTATTGACCGTTAGACTTTAATATTTTCAAACCCATAACTTAGTAACATGAAGAAGAATAACAATAATTTCTTAAATCATCCAAATAAATAGTAAATAAATAAATTATTTTAAAGGGATTTATCCTCAATTTAGGTCTCACTAAAACAATAAAATTACAAAATTACACAAAAAATATCATTGATAAACTATTAAATTTTTCAGACCTTACGGATCGACAGCGAAATGCACTGACAGTTAAATTTAAGAGGCTTATCAATGGTGTTCCAGATGAAAAGCTATCAGCTATGTGGAAGCAGGTCGAATTCATGGTCAAACTGTACACGCCAGTCAAGTTAAACTAGGGTTTTTCCATGGCATATGAGTGACTTAAAAAGTTAATTATGTCGTAAAAAAAAAGGTCGATACCGATATGGACGGTCCCGGGTGCGAACGGTTTTGGCAAGTGAGAGTGTGACTCGTAAATTTTAAATTATACTAAGGAGTTTCTTACAATTTGATCTTAAATAAAAATAGGGCTTGAATTACCAAGTGATGTTTTTTGTAACATTAAAATGTACAAAGATCATAATATCTAATATTAACAATGAAATTAAAAAAAAATGGAGCAGTGAATTGTTGAGTGATATTTATAGATTTTTTATATTTTTTTTTTTGTGTGAGAAGGTGCAAAAAGATCTCATTTTAAGTTATAATTAGTTATGTTTATGAATTTTAGGTTATTTGGGGATATTTTAGAGATAAGTTCTGATCAATCAATTAGAAAATATTGATCAGATTTTTTAAATTGTAGCATCTTACAATGGCTGTGCATTCACTGTTATGTTGTCTTGTTTCTTATACTCTTGAATGAAAGAAACAAAACAGTGTGTAATATAGTTTATAACTAGGTGAAAATGTTTTAATCAAAATAATTATGTTAAATTATTACAATGTTTATATTTTATTACATTATACTCACAATTATTGCATTTTACTAAGCAATGTTCTTATTGAATATCTTTATCACAATTATATTTTTACTTTTATGTGCCTATATTAAAATAATTGTATTTCTTACACAATTTTTATTTACTTACGGTATCTTATATTATAGATTAAAGCAATTTAAAAAAAAAAAATAACAAACCGACGCGATAAAATCCGTAAACAGTAGTTTTATTTCAAGACCCCTTACTGTTTATGGTGTCGTGCAAAGCTTCCAGACGCACTCATAATGAAACACCAGCCGAGTTGGTGTGGTCACAACGTACGCATGGATGATGATAGTAGGGCTGCCAAAGTCAGTTTTTAACGCGGAACTCTCATGCTGAAAGAGAAAGCAAGGCGGACAGTACCTGCGAATCAAGGATGTCCTGAAACACCAACACCAAATAGTTTATCGATTCCCACAGTACACAAAAATTTATTTTATTAATTTATGTACACACTTAGAAAGTAGCCATCTTAGGACTATTTAGTACAAAAGTAATTCTTATTTCTAAATAAAATCTCTTCCTGCAGACCTGTGAAAGGAAAAAAAATGAAAAGAATGAGAAATGTAGACAGTGTGAAAAGAAGCAAATTCTAATATATAATATACAAACGAACATATAATAAATACAAAGTACAAATATAGTTAAATACATATATCTCAAAAATAATTATATTATACAAATACATACATTTATGTGATGAACATAAGTGTTTGTGTGGTTTTTCTTATGTGTAATTAATATGTACCAAAAAAAGTATATAAGTATTATATCTATTGTCGTGTACCCATAGCACGAGCTCTGCTTAGTTGGGGACTAGATGGTGTTGTGTAAAATTTCTGAAAATATGTATTTATCTAAATTGAATGGCACCTGATTTGCCTCGTCAGTTCTCAATTTAAATAGATGTCAGTACTCTTATGGTCGACCATAAACAGAACTCTAGTACCACAGACCATAAATCCTCATAAGAAAGTAAAACACCCATAAAATTGTTGCTCTTGCCAGGTGTAATGGGTGCTACAATGACGTCACCGATGTCGTCAATAGGCGGGCTGGGCGCCTGCGGCAGCGTCGGCAGTCCTTCGCCGTCTAATCCTGCGCATCTGGCACACCACGTCCAACAGCCCCAGAGGTATGTATCATAAGCACTGAGTATTGGCTAGAAATTATAGTACTTAATACAAAAGGACCAAAGTGGTTGTTCGATCTTTGAATCCGACTTGAAGGACCAAATTATAGACCAGGAGTGAAATTTCTTCATCGACCTGCAACGAATTTTATTCACTTAAATTGCATAACAAATTTAATTTAAAAAAATCTTGAATCTTGTGACCTTTTGATTTTAAATAATATAGAATTAATATAAAATAAAATAAATTTGGAAGCTGAGGTTTTCGGGGCTAATATTATGTGTGCTGCCGTTTTTGTTATTCGATTTAAATTAAGAATAGTATAGACAGTTCTATCTCACGGAGTTCGTAACATTTTTGAGATTTTGATCTTTATGTCAATGACATAGAGGTCATCACAAGTCATCGTGGCATAGAATGATAATACTTACATAATACTTTAACCATACACTGCTATATTATGGTCATTGTTTTACATGAGACTGAATACATGTATTTTGATTATCTCGCTTATAATATTCCCTATTGTCTGAACTTACTGGTCGCCTAGGGGCGTGGGGATGGGCATGGTAGCGTCGCCGTCGTCGTCCCTCAACACGCCTGTAGGCGCGAGCGTGGCGTCCCCGGGCGGTGAGGAGGCTGCCTACCGCGAGAAAGTCCGCCAGCTCTCCAAGTACATCGAGCCGCTCAGGAGGATGGTACACCGGATGGTCAGCGAAGGAGAAAGTGAGTGATAGTCAAACGGGGTGAATAGGCATGCAGGGGTCAATCGAGACAAAACTCATAATTTTTAGCTTTAATTGTAATTATTATACTTTGTTGGAAAAAGGTACTCTAATATTGTTTCTAAATTATAATTATTAACCATTAGAAGACCTTGTTGGCATCAAACTATAATAATTAAACCTGAAAGTCTCTTTCAAGATTTTTGTCTCTATTCACCCCTGCATCCCTATTAACCCCGTTTGGCGGTACCTACAAAATAATGTAACGCCAGCAGGTTTAGCTATCCAAAACTGTAAAATATTCCCAATTGAACTTGAACCTTATTATTTTGCATTAAAGTTCAAAATCTATCAACGAAATTTGACAGATTGGGATTGCTTGATGTGCTGGCCTCTGAATATACATCACTAAGCACACATAGGGTTAGGCAGAAGTCGCCAATTGCACTTGACCCTCTGGGAGGGTCCGTCAATGGTGGGATCGCGGGATCGCGATTCTCGGGATCCCACAATTCCCAGAATCCGGAAGGTGACGTGTGAACTGAGGGACAGTTCACACGCACATCGTTAGTCTAGTGGCCCTAAACCCTACTGCTACGCTAGAGGTCCTGGTCCTGGTTTGATGTTATTGGGTTTTGCTATTATGAGATTCTCAGCACAGTTCGGAGTTTGGATTTGTGCTCAGTTACTGACATTAGGCTCCTCCCCTATCCTACTATACGGGACCTAAACATACCGGCGAAATGTGGGTGTAAATTAGTACACCTCTACCTAACCTTTTGGGTAATATAGGCGTGATGGTTTGAATATTAACTTATCAAAAAAGAAGCCATAGCTTCATATTCACCTTCTCCAAATTTGACTACAGACGTGGAGAAATTGACGAAGATGAAAAACTTGCTGGACATACTCTCCAACCCTAACAAGCGGATGCCACTGGAAACTCTCATCAAGTGCGAGGTCGTGTTAGAAAAACTGGACTTCAAGCGTAGTGAGGGAGTCGTCGTGCCCAGCGCTGGGAAGGTAACAACACTTTGATTCCGCGTCGATAAATGCGGGGAGACCCTAAGTCAAAAGTCTTAACTAAACTCGACTCCATTCAACGATCTGCTGACGTCATCTTTTTGGTTCTTGGTTCTTTAGAATTACTTTACTTTATTGTAGACTAGCTGGCTCCGCAAACGTTGCCCTGTAAACCGTTTGCAGCGCCACCTACCGGGTCCAATTATGAATCTGAACCGTCAAAGGACCCTCTCAAATACACACAAAAATTCATCAAAATTGGTTAAGCCATTATCTTTAAGATATTGCTTATTACATTAATTTCAAACAGTTTTTTAATCATCATCATCGTTGGCCCAACATGTTTGTTTTCCTTCATTCCTGTCAGTCGTACCTCCGAAACATAATTTCTGGGTAATTCCGGGTTTCTGACTACCACTAACGATTGTCATAGGAGTTCGTATGATAATCGGACCGACAACTTTACGTGTTCTCCGAGGCACTATTTTATCGTTGTGTTTGCGGATATAGTGTCACTGCGATTGTTGTCGGTCGTCGATCGGGATTGGTTAGGTGTGAGCTCCTTTTATAAAAATAAAACCGGCCAAGTGCGAGTCGGATTCGCGCATCGAGGGTTCCGTACAAACCTGTAGGTATATAAGTAAAAGTTAACCCATCACGACAATCGATGGAAAGCTGAAGAGCATATTCATTCACGGTTTTCGAAAATTTTCCTTTATCTGTGCTATTAGACGTTGCTTCATACCAAATTTAAAGATTCTGAGTTCACGGGAAGTACCCTGTAGGTTTTGATTCCTTTGCGAGTTTCGAAAATTTGCAGCATAAACGGCTCTAAATCTTTTGATTGCGTTGGCTTAGAAGTTTGATATAAATTTTAGCTTGATACTTCCACGCTTTCCTGAGAAAAAGGGTCTTGACAGACGGACGGACGGACAAAAAAGTGATCCTATAAGGGTTCCATTTTTTCTTTTTGAGGTACGGAACCCTAAAAATAATAAACTCTTATTACATGTTGTGTTCAGGAACAAATCTTCAATCCTCTGCTGGAAGTGGTGAATAACTGCTTACAGTCACCACTGGCCAATCACACACTCAAGCGCACGTTCGGATCTGCACTCGACGCACTCAATGGACCGGAAATGAGGTAAGGAAACACACATACACTCCTGTATTCCCCGAAGGGTTAAGCAGAGGTATAGGTACTGCTGTACGGTCAACAACGAAAGTTGCTGAACACAGCTAAATTTTGAAAACATCATAGCTCCAAAACTTGACAAGGTTTTTTTTATTAAGGGGACATAAATATTGAATGGTCATCTATGCAATTATTTCGCATAACCATTCACAGGTCAGTAACTTCATACTTATTAAAAATCGTATTGAAGATTGCAATATGGTCAGCGACTTTCGTTACTGACTCTACCTACATCCACAGTTCGTCGGTATGTTAAAGTCCCATGGACAAGACCTCTATTACATGCGATCTAAACAGCCTAATGAACTTATTGCCATTAACTGGGCAGACATCCAAACTCTGAGATCTACTAAAAATTATAATAGAAAAACATTTTGAAAAAATATAGAACCTCCTCCTTTTTTGAATTAGTTAATACCACTTGGCTTGGGAAGGACTGAGAGGACGAAAACTAGATTAATAAGGCAGTTTATGACAATAAAACTAGTGATGTTGAAAATCGATTATCCATAATCGATTAATCAATTATCAACATTACTATCACAGCATTGAGATGACAGGAAACAAAGGTAAATAAATTTTTAGCTTCATTCATTCATGATTATTGATTATTTGGGTGAGTTATGTATACCTTTGAGATAATTAAGATAATTTTACCTGTTTCAATTCATTATCAATAATCGATTATCAACATCACTAATTAAAACAGGAGGCAGTTAATTGTTATTTAATTTTTCCATATTTATAATTCTCTTCTTCTAGAAATCTTCCAACTCCTCAAAAGATTCCTAAATTGGAGGAGCCGCCATTGGAAATACCAGACGTTTTGCAAGGTGAAATAGCCAGACTAGATTCAAGGTTCAAGGTGAGTACTTATAAAAAAATCTTGTTGATTTGTTGAAATATCTTGAAATTGATTTCTTTAACTAGATGACTGAATCGTCTTAACATTTACGTTGAGGCTTTAGTCAGTAAAATACCAATAAAAAATACGAATTCCATATAAAGTATTTTTTTTATATTTACTAGGTGATAGCCTAGTGGTATGACCATTGGACTGCCAAGTCGAAGGTCTCGAGTTCGAACCCAAGGCACGCACCTCTGACTTTTTGAATTCATGTGCGGATTAATAGTTAATTATCACTCGCTTAAACTGTGAAGGAAAACATCGTGAGGAAACCTGCATACCTTAGAGATTTTTCTCGACGGTTTGTGAAGTCTGCCAACCCGCACTAAGCCAGCGTGGTGGACTATAGCCTGATCCCTCTCATTCTGTGAGAGGAGACCCGTGCCCAGCAGTGGGACAGTATATGGGTTGATGATGATTGACTAGGTTTAAATATAGGGTATAGGCTTTAGATATAGTTTAGGTATAGTATATCCAGTCACTTCTATCTATCTAGTTTCTGTTGTGTTTAAACAACAGGGATAGCTTACCATTGCACTACCATGCCAAAGGTATCGAGATCAAATCCAAGGCACGCACCTCTGACTTCGAAATCATGTGCGTATTAATAATTAAATCGTGAGGAAACCTACATGCAGATATTTTTTAGACGGCGAGTGAAATCAGCCAACCCGCATTAGGCTAGTGTGGTGGACTATAGTCTCATACTTCTCGTTCTGACAGGAGCCCCATGCCCAGCAGTGGGAGAGTATATGGGTTGATGATGTAGTTAAAGGATAGGACGTAATTATGAAGACAGAAGGTTGAAATCCTTTGCTAACTGCCGAAGGTGTTCCTGATGATCATCTCATGTAGGCCTGTGAAGTTATTTTAGCTTTACTTCACAGTTTTTAAGAGAGGTAGGGCATAGTGGGAGAAATTCCACTCAAATTGGAGCTGTCCGACTGGGGAAGTACGGTCAACAAAAGAGTTAGGTATACAGGCAGCTAATTAATAATCTGTATTTTGATAAAGATAGTGTAAAAATGTATCACGCAATATATGTCAAAATGTAGGTATTGTAAGCAGCTACATACCTAACCCTTTGGCGCGTTATTATTTATGTCGAAATCTGTATAAAAATGCATATTTCGTTTGCTATCTGTATACTTAACTCTTTTGTTGACTGAACCTCCGCCTTGCAGAATGTCGAAGTGAAGTAACACTGCTTTCCTCCACGAGGAAACGTTGCAGTGAGAGGGGTGGGTGGGGGGGGTGACTTTGACCCTTATATTGCCAGCCCAACTAACTATTCCTCTTTCGTTCTGGTGTTACAAGCGTCTATAGGCTATGGTAATCGCTTACCATCAGGTGGGCCGTATGCTTCTTTGCCACCTTAGTGTTTCGCATAAAAGCAATTGGAACCTGTAAAGCAAAAGATTTTTTATAGAACATTATTATTTATTCCTTCCGGTTTACATTGTGATAGGTACTTGTGATATTCTTCCCTTCAACAATGTTCTTGAGCACATTATCCTTTTATAACCTAACAAATCAATTCATCAAGATTCTCGTTATACAACGTGTTACAAAATATCCCGTAAAAATTATAATTAATTATCAAAGCCAAACATTTTGTCAGCTGTCATGTCAGGGAATCAGATTTTTAACAGAAAAGCCTACGTACCTATTTTACCTAATAATTGTCTACTTTAATAGATTTTCTATTTTTCATTCATATATATGTTGTTGTTTTCCTTTTTATGGGGATTATTATATCTTATACAGCGTTACTACGGTTCTTAAATATTGTGAATGGATTCGTTATAAGGCTCCATTTAACCTCCTTGCGGCTTTACGGGTAGTTTTGTAACACCCTGTACTATACCATATTTAAGCAGGTGCCCCGTTTTCTTGGACAGTCTGTATACAGTGGAGCTTAACCGTGACTATACGGCGTGTATACAGGTTCCTTAAGGGCCGGCAACGCATCAGCAACTCCTCCGGTGTTGCAGATGTCCATGGGCAACGATGACCACTTACCATCAGGTGGCTCGTCTACTCGTTTGTCGACGTCAACAAATAAAAAAAAAAAACTATTCTGCAGGTGTCTCTAGAGCCGATGTCGTGTGGTGGTGGTGGTGGGGGCGGGGCCATAACGTTGGTGGCGGCGCTGGACGAGCCGCGCCTGCCGTGCGTGGCGGGCGTGCACGTGTCGGTGCCGCGGGACTACCCGCGCCGCCCGCCCGTGCGCCTCAAGCCTCGCTCCGCCAAGCACCACGCGCCGGACTCCTTCCTCGCCAGGCTCGAGAGGGCCATGGATGCCAGGTGCGCCAGGTCAGTGCCTTTAACCTGTCACTCTGTCATTGATAGCTTGGAAACCAATGCATCTTAATCTATATATATATATATAAAAATGAATCTCTATTTCCCTTGGTCATCGCATCACGAGTGAAGTTTAACTTAATGTCATCTCCCTGAATTGACAGATATAAACGTGGGAACATTTACATACAAACATTTTGATCCGATTTGATTTCTTTTCCCTGTTTGTCTGGGCTTCTAAATGGAAATAAGTCAGATTACTATTTTGTTCGTGATGTCCCGTCTATCGCCCGTAACTGTACATGACATATATTTTTCGATGTTCACTATACCGCATTTTGATGTCTTGAAAATTAAGTAATTAAGTACTAGAATATTTCGCAGCTCGTTTGAACTTTATGTACTCATCGAATCGTCGGCATTAATAATATCGTGATAAAATCCGTAAAAAGTAGTTTTATTTCAATGTCTAATTATTCGCATAAGTGTCAGAAATAAATATTTAATTAGTTGTAAACTGGACTTAAAAGTTTTGATGATTTTTCAGTCGACCGACATTTATAAGCTTTTTAATAGTTGGCCACCACTTCATTCATCATGATCTTTCGCAGGTTACCAAAGAGCTGTTCTGTGGGGCAGCTCTTAGATGCGTGGGAGATGAGCGTCCGGCAAGCCTGCGCCCCCAACCCGGTTTCATACACCCCAGTACCCGCCCTAGGACTGTGAACAACTGTCCCAAGTAACATATCTATTTATTAAGTTTTCTTGATGTTGAAGTAAAAAATCACAAGCGACATAATATTTAGTTTTCTAGAAAGATGTTATAATTCATGCCACAGGAAATAAAAGCTTTTATCGACTACATATAGTTCAATTTCCATTAAATGATTAAATGATATTTATTTATGTAAATAGATCTTTTAAAGACACTTTTACAAGTCAATAATATTTGTATAACATTGTAACTAAGTTTTCAGATCTTGGCGTTCTGAAATAAACATAGTTTTCATACCGTAAAAGATTATATTTGCATGTTTTTTATCGGCGTCTTATGCAAATATTAATAAATAAGACGCTTAGAGGACTAGAAACTTAAGATTTAAAAAAAATCGGAAAATTGTCGCTTACGATTTTTTATATGAACTGATTGAACTTCAATCGAACAAAAATTGATTTGCGAATTGCGACAGGTACTATGAAATAATAAGGTACATTTTCACTTGCTGCTTTATCGAAAACCATTGAAGCTATTCCTTGATCTACTTACAGCCTCTTACGGCCGCGGAATTTGACATAAGTTCCGTAATCGGTAAAACCAGATATCGATTTATCGATTAATTAATGTTAGTGGCCGTATAAAATATATACATCTATAGGGCCACTGAGCTCTACTTAGAGCAGATGTAAACGTCTTATTAATTTCTTTATGTATAAGTAATTGTTTTAGTTTGTAACCCATAATTGACATAAGGTCAAATATTGTATGATTGGTGAGGAAATGAAAAAATATTTTTAACCATTTCTATATACCTAATAGTATTTAAGGATAAAGTAATTACTAATGTAATCGAGGGATCTTCTTTAAAAACATATATTTTGCAGATGTGATATTTATCTGTGATAATTTGAAAAATACAGTTACATTTTTGTACCTACGCTCTGGTGCCCAAATCTACTAGTATATAAGTTCCAGCAGTTCTTAAGTGATGCGCTTACCAACGAAAAGCAATACATTTTTATTTATACATAGATTTGACATAAACTACATAGATATAAAAGTAATATCAATTTTCAACCTCCAGTACGAAAACAATTGTGATGTTATGTAATTCCACAATTAATGAAATAATAAGGATACTTCAGAGAAAGAAAAATTTGATCTCAGGCAGGGTTTCGTCCCTCCGGTTAAGTATTCCGGACGCTTTAGCCAACTAAGCTTCCGAGACCACGGCCTGTGACGACGTGCATTCCTCTTCCTCATTCTTACGTCCTATAGAGACGTCAGCGAATATCTATCGAAGATATATTACTTTGCTAATGTCACAGGGACTGACAGATTTTATAGACAAACTGTCAATAAGATTGCATAAACAATAAAATAGCAGATTTGAGGCCCAGAAAATATGCATGTACTTGTGAATAACTAAACAATAGACACTAGTAACGATATGTCATAAACAATTATCGGAATGGGTAGTGCAATTTAGGGTGCATGATGAGGCTGGCTTATCCATATTAATACAATGTTCAAGGGAACATTGTATTAATATGGATAAGCCAGCCTGAGAAGAATTTTATGATTTGTTATAAATCAAATGTTTTATTATAATTACATATTAAGATAACGTCACGAAATCCCACTGAATTATACTACCTATTCCGATGACTGGACATAAAAATATTTAAATTTTTAACTTTCTATTTTTGCTCCATTGAAATCGAGCAACGTCACCATTGTCAGTTATGAAAAAAAGCATTGGTACGTATAAAATCATTACACGAAGCTAACGACGTCATTTTTAGACTGATTATGACGTTATCAACGCATGATTCTATTATTGTCAATGGGGTGGTTCATATATTTTTGCAAATATTTTTATTGTTGGTATGATTTTAGTGATGAAAAATTTTATAAGCTAATTCTTCAATTGGAGAAATTCTTTCGAAGACGAGATTAGAAAACAAAATGAATTTTAAAGACAATACAAATTATGATTCTTCAAGAACGGAATTTTTGCCAGCCCTTCAAAGTGCAGCGTCAATCGGATATTTATTAGATTGGGAATATACGTCAGAAATTTCTATTCGATAGTCGGATCCGACAGTTTAATCCGATCGGAACGCGTTCCCGCAATATATATTTTCGAATACACACCTTATTCGAATATACATCCTATTCGGTAGCAGCTGTTTACCATTTTATTGTCTTTTCGATTGTCTGAAACAGCTGTTCACGATATCATTGCCTTTTCGATTATCTGAAGGTACTCTGCATACTTTTGACAGCTCCAAAACACATCCGATTCCTTCCTCTACTATTCGCCAGTTGATTTTAACGTTGGCTCTGAAAGGTCTTAGTTTAAAAAGAGTCGGATCGAAGAATCTAACTTTCTTTCTCCGAGCCTTTTTCCAAATATATTGGGGTCGGCTTCCAGTCTAACCAGATGCGGCTGAATATCAGTATTTTACACGAAGCGACTGCCGTCAGACCTTCGCAACCCAATTTTTGGGTAATACTGATACGCTGAGGATAAGGTGGTTGTCAGGCTTTTTGGGCTTCTGACTACCACTAACGATTGTCATAGGTGTTGGTATGGCAACTGGGACCGACGGCTTTACGTGCTCTTCCAGACGAGGAGTGCTCTCGATGTATTCAGAATGGTCACCCATCCACAGGCTGACCGCGACTAGCCCAGCGTAACCTTGCAGATCGATTGATCAGCTTAGTTATTACTTAACCACGAGCCCAAGTGAAGGGCTCGTCGAATGAATCATCATCAAATACAGCATTTATTGCCCCACTGCAGTTCACAAGTCTCTTTCCTTTTACACAATTCATCCCTGTTTTGAGCAGTCTCCAGTCCAGATCCTTCAAACGAATCCATCAGAGCGGTTTCAGTCCGAAGTAGGAGAACCATTTGTGTGGTAGTTTACACACAAGATCCGATTTTCGTCATCCGTTGAATCTCTCTCTCTCTCACACTCTCTCTGTGTATTTTCACGGATTCGGATCACTTTCTCTCAGGCAATTGGAAAAAATTGGACGTATATTCCCATCCTTAAACATATTAAACAAATGAAGGTATGAGACGAACGCCTTCCGATAGTCTGATAAAACTATTGGATCCGACTACGAAAAAGTCTGGCATATGTTGCCAGCTTTGAATGTTTAAAAACAATTGGGGATCAACTTTTAGTCTTTTACCATCAAAATAAAATCAAATGTTAATTATATCTTATGTTGAATGTGTGATTTTAATTTTTTGTCATGGAGGTCCCTTTTTGATGGAGTTTTTATCAATGTAATAATTGTTGTAGTGTATTGAGAAAAGCAATAATTTTCTTGTTTGTAATTTTAAAAATAAAATGTAATTTAATTGTATTTTTTGGTTTTACTAGTTATGATTACCCTGTTAGTCCTGCAATTCTACTTTTTTTCCGGCTTTCTGTAATGGTTGTTTTACAATTTTATTTAAGAAATGTGTTTAGTAATCCTAAGCGCAACTGTTACCCTTGGACCTTGAGGTCCTGGGTTCGATTCCCAGTTCGAGCAGTGTTATTGGGATTTTCAATGAAATTCTCCGTAGCAGCTCGGAGTTTGAAGTTCTGCCTGGTTAAAGGCAATAGCCTCGCCCCCTATGACATGGGACCTAAACACCGGCGAACTGTGGGTGTAAATTGGTGCACATCTGTCTAAACTTCTGGTCTTGTTTCATTTTTTTAAGTGGAATGAAGTCAAACAATTATATTACATGCTTGTGCTCGAATCTCTAATGCAGATTCGTACGTAAAATTAGTAGAAGTTAATATGTGGCAAGACATTTTCAGTTTTTCAGTGTCACAGTTGTTCGTCTCACAGTCATCAATTATTATTATGATATTGTTAGCTATGTAATAGTAGTTGTATATGTTGCCTTTTATTCTCTATTTGAGTTTGTTGTCACCGTGCTTACCATATAACAGATGTATAAACTGGTTATTAGCTAAGTGATTCATTGACGTTAATTGACTATTTGAGGGACTATTAGTCCATTATTACAGGTACTAGTGAAATGGAAAAATCTATTTGTACAGTTACAAACAGTAGGTCTTGTGGAAAAGAGATGGCACGAAACGTCATACATATTGTTAAGGTTTAATACTCGCAGGTATTATCCAAATAAAACCAAACATATGCTTCAATATTTTATCTATGTCAATATTACAATGAGAACTGGTAGAGCTGTGTGTTGGGGCGGGAGGTGCGGGAGGTGGTAGAGCGGGTGCAGGCGGCGTCGCGTCGTGCGGCCGCGCAACACGACCAGTGGCGCGCGCCCGGCCAGCCCAAGTGGCCGTGCCCGCAACCTGCACAGTACAGTGTCACAACTGTTACAATTGTCCATATTCTAACATGCTTACGAGCTTTGGCTACCATAAGCATTCTAGTGAAACGACAAAAAATATAATTATGCCGAATAAACAGTCTATAAGTATATATTTTATGATTGAGACGAAGATGTGAAATTAACTGCATGAGACAAGCAAGAGAAAATGCACAATTCAGGAAACTGCGGAGACTTATGGTAAAGAGGTGACTTGCCATAGATTATGGCTAATATTTAGAGACAAAAGTTTTTATTTTTGTTACTACTAAGGTGGCAAACAAGCGTACGGTCCACCTGATGGTAAGCGGTTACCGTAGCCTATAGACGCTTGTAATACCAGGGGTATCACTTGCGCGTTGCCGACCCTGTAAAACGAAAGAGGTAGTTGGTTTGGCAGTATAAGGGTCAAAGTCACTGCCAACACGTTTCCTCGTGGAGCACTGGCAACCTTGATCACCGTAAGAAACACAACACAACTGAAAGCAGTGATATTTTACTTCGATTTTCTGCATGGCGGAGGTACTTCCTCAGTCCCTACCTCTCTTAAAGTGAAAACTTAAGCTTCCCAATGTCGAAATTGTATTGAATTAAACATCAAATCATGGCTGAATACTCTGAATAAGAGCCTTCTTAGTCTTTGAAACTGTACTATAACGTTAAACGCAATTGTTTTTAGGTAATGAGAGAAGATACGGCTGTACAGCGCTATCCCTCTCTTTATAGTCCCGCTTTACTTTGCGATGCGGCCTCCGTCTAGTCGTAAGTCCCACGTTACCTTTGTACCCGCCGGGCATGCGCGCCCCGCAGGCGCAGACGGCGTCGCGTCGTCCTCCGGACGAGCAGAACGCGCAGCAGTGGAACGTGCCCGTATGTGCCGCGCCGGCGCGGGCGCAACACGCGAACGGACTGCCCTGTTCAAATTTAACAAGAACTCATATAAACAGAACTCTGCAGATTATTTTTTCCGTCATAGTACAGTCAACAAAAGAGATTGGTATACAGGTAGCGAACGAAATCTGTCTCTTTACACAGATTCTGATTTAATTAATTACCCGTCAAAGGGTTTCATGTGTAGCAGCTTACACTACCTGCACTTTTGACACATATTGCGTGATACATTATTACACAATCTTTAACAAAACACAGATGTTTAATTAGCTGCCTGTATACTTAACTCTTTTGTCGATCATACCTACATATCTATAGATTACTAAATAGGTAGTACCTCGGCAAACTTCACAAACTCAAACTAGGATTTTTATGCGTATCCTATGTTCATTTTCAAATCTCTTATACACTAACTTCCAGACCCTATAAACTATCCAAATAATAAATATTTGTTGCTCTGTGATAAAATTTCAATCCAAGACCGCAGCGCAGCACTCGATTGCTCGACTACGGCGCCAATTGAGCCATAAGATTTAGGTTTTAATCGTGATAAAAGAGAGCAAGCAAGGGCGTAGGATTTTGTTAATTGTGGGGGCAGACGTAGACAAACCAACTACATGAGCATAGCATTGCACTGGTTACGTTGTTACGAATGGTTACGTTAAAAATGAAAAATGTATCTAGATTCAACAATTCAATCTTATGAAATTCGCCTGTCAACTTTGTTTTTGTTTATTAAAGTTACAGCTACGTAATATTACTTTATGGTTTGTGAGCACTCCTGCATCTTCTAGGGGGGGCAGCTGTCCGTACCTCACTAAGCCCTAGGGAGCAAGTAGGCACTACACATTATTTTTCAGGAAAGCTTAGGGAATTTCAAAAGCTCTTGATAGTATTCCTACTAACTTTGATGGGCTTGTTGTTAATGGTAACAGCGAGCAGGTAGGCGCCGGGTGAGCGCGGCGTGACGCGCAGCGTGTAGCTGCCGTCCGATGCGTCCGACACGCGCGCTGCGGCCGGTCGCGCGCTCGAGTCGCGCCGTCTGAAGTAACCCGCCACCTAGCGACCGGAATATGAATTTTATTAGAAAAAACATTAGTTTAACTGTCGTAAACGTGACTGCTACGCTAGGGGTCCTTTTTTATTTATTTGTTCGGAAATACAAAAATACACTTTTCTTAATAACTAAGTAGGTATTAGTAATTAATTAAATATCACTCGCTTAAATGGTGAAGGTAAATATCGTGAGGAAATCTGCAAGCCTTAGGGCTTTCTCTATGGCGCGGCGTGTGAAGTTTCCTAACCCGCATTAGGCCAGCGTGGACTATAGTCAATCAAAATGACTAAAGTCCCTCTCATTCGGAGAGGAGACCCTTACCCAGCAGTGGGCCAGTAAATGGATTAATAATAATATGGTTAATAGCATGGCTCGCCCCTATTACCCATATTAAGTAGGAATATCACGTCGAAGGATCTATTTTGGTAAGATTGGAGCCAGAACAAAAAATATGTAGGTACCTACATTAAGTGGCTACTTACTAATGTACCTAGACAGTAAATAAATGACTGAAATCTAGTTGTATGGAGTTACTACTAACAGCTCCATCAAGAAGAGTTTGTAGAAGAACAGTTCTCAAGATTAATTTTTTACATCCTCACCTGTTCGCCACCACACCAGATGCGTTCACCACTGCTGTCACGCAGCTCCAGCGTCACTTCATGCTCACAATCCACGCGAAGATCTTGAAGACCTTCAAAATACGAAATAGACTAAGGCCAGTGTAGGGTGACTATTCTTAGAACATCGAGAGCGGAGAGGCACATAAAATCTTTGGTCCTGCTTGTAATACGAACACCTATAAAAATCATTAGTAGTATCTACTACAAGTAGCAGTGAAAAGCTTGACAACCATTTTAGGTCTACTTATGCAGCTGAGTTCGTTTGAGGTGGTACCACTACTCATAGCCAAAAATTCTGCCGCTATGCAATAATGTGGTAACAATGGTATGATCCGGTTTGAAGAGCAATGTAGCCAGTGACATTACTAGGCTTAATGAGACCACAATTTAGGTCCTAAGAAGACAACGCGCGAGTGATACCACCGGTGTTGCTGTCATTTAAGATGCGGTTGCCGCCTACCATCAGGCAGTCCGTATGCTTGTTTTGGCATAGAAGAATAAGTTTAACACTAAGATATCGGTATTGCCCAGAAGCGTTACGGAAGATTCTTTTATCCCACTAAGGGGGCAATCAAGCATATGGCCCACCTGATGGTAAGCGGTTACCGTAGCCTATATACGCTTGTAACACCAAGGGTATCACTTGCGCGTTACCAAGCCTGTAAAACGAAAGTTTGGTAGTGTAAGGGTCAAAGTCCCCCCCACACACAACGTTTCCTCGCGGAGCACTGGCAACCTTGCTCACCTTAAGAAACACAACACAGCTCAAAGCAGTGTTATTTAACTTCGTTTTACTACAAGGCGGAGGTACTTCCCCAGTGCGGCAGCTCCAATTTGAGTGGAATTACTCCCACTATGCCCTACCTCTAAACGGTTTCGTGTATTCAGTCGGAACATAGGAAGATGATGTCAATAGCACTTTGAGACCCTCACCTTCAGTATTAACCACACACATTTCCGGATCAGGTGCATGTGCCAGAAGTCTACCAAATATAGTGGGGTCATGTGTGGCCGGAGCCCGCGGGGCGAACCGAAGTTCCATCCGCGGCGGTTCTGACAACGGCTGCAGCTCTGTTAGTCGTTCTAGGCGGCGCAGGACCGAGCCGCTGAGGGATAGCACCTCGTCTTCTTTGCCTTCTGCTAGGAGCTAGGAATTAGGAACATATTATCGGGTGATTAAAGTACCAGGGCTAAGAAAATGAGACTTAAGAACTGAAGGCTCAAGAGATAACAGCGCACAAGTGATGAAGAGAGTGAAGTGTCGTTGGTGTCGCTGATGTTTATGGGCTGCGATTGCTGCTTATCATCAGGCGGCGTTACATCAAAGTGAACTTAGGTATCTTAGAAACCAAACCCAAAAGTTAAGCACATTTTATGTAGGTAGGCTTACCTACTTCGGTAAACTTCGGTTCCTCCTTGCCTTCTGAGTTCTGAACTAACTTCAAAACTGACATTTGGGGGGTGCCTGATAGAGTAGGTATATTCTACTCCTTTATCTCTTAATTTCACGCGGTTTAAATGCTTATCATCCAGCCCTTACCTCCTCAGCGAACCTCACAGCATCAACAGCATGTCGTGCCCTGTCTTCGAGGGCGCGGCTCCTCTGGTCCAGTCGCTGCTGGTGCCTCTCCCTGGCACGCGCTGCGCTGGCACACAGCGTGCGCGTGTGTGCATCAACAGCGCGCCGGTACTGCACCGCCCATTCTTGCACTTCGCTCTCTACGCGGGCTGCTTGACACTGTTATATGACAGAGATATTTCGCTATTTAAATATGTATTTACTTAAAATTTGGATAATGTTGAGGGCTATACAATCACATATTTTTTAGTGTTAAGACCATTGAGTAAAAAAAATGTGTACCTACCTGTTTGTTTTCCCGAATAAAATAAATAATATATTTTACAAGTACCTACATAATAATTGTGATGCTAATTTAATATTATTATCATAATTAGGTATCCTAACACCCACGCAGGCACCTAAGTAGCTGTTCGGAGTTTGAATTAGTGAATTCACACAATGGCAAAGGCTCTCCCGCCACAGGCCCACAGAGGCTCGGTACCTACAGATGAGACCAATTTACATAACGTCAGACAATGTATACTCACATCAGTCTCATAGGCGTGCGCGCTGAGATTCCTGGCGGTTCGCTGCACGAGCTCCGGTACGAGGATGGCTCGCTCGCACGCGTCGCGTAGCAGGCGCGCGCGCTCAGTCGCTGCGCGCGACGCGCTCGCAAGCGCGTGCCCGCTGTGGGACACTACGCAGCAGTCGCGACATACCACCTAGGTATGGGAAGAGAACCAGAGAACTTAGATTATACATTATACGGTAAATTAAAAAAAAGGCATAGCCAGGCTGTAGGTATAATACTTTGTGTGCCGGTTTACCAGATTTAATTTAGCCGCTTTTCGTGATTCGTAATACTCGACAGAAAATTGTTAAAGAGTTGCTATGCGTTCTAACAATGAATTGCTTGCGGAGACATTCCTAAGGAGCATATATACTCCTGCAGGACATTTAAATAAAGTAACAGATCAAGGTTCTTTGTAAATGAATATCTACATGAATAATGAAGGCTTAAGAATTCCGCAGCAGCGGCAGCAGTGATAGCTTAGTGGTATGACCATTGGACTGCCAAGTCAAAGGTCTCGAGTTTGAACCCAAGGCACGCACCTCTAACTTTTCGAATTCATGTGCGTATAAATAATTAATTATCACTCGCTTAAACGGTGAAGCAAAACATCGTGAGGAAAACTGCATACCTTAGAGATTTTTCTCGACGGTTTGTGATGTCTGCCAGCCCGTACTAGGCCAGCGTGGTGGACTATAGCCTAATCCCTCTCAATATGAGAGGAGACCCGTGCCCAGCAGTGGGACAGTATATGGGTTGATGATGATGATGATGAAGAATTCCGCTACTAAACTTTTCTAAGTGGTTGAATTAAGTCTTCCAGATTAAACCATGTAGGGGTCTCTAGGCAATGCGACTCTTGAGGTATTCCTCTCGTTTTCTACCTTTCTACAAACAAAAATAGTTATTTTTCTCGCAGTGCGGGGCCTATAGACAGTTGCGTACTTTGCTATCCTGCTCTGTCTAAGGCAAGAGGGAAAACCACGTAACCCAATGGTGTTATGATGATGATGATGGTGAAATCATCATATCAGCCACAAGAGGTTCACTGTTGAACTAAGGCCTCCTCCATAGACTTCCACAAGGATCGGTTATATGCCGCCTGCATCCAACGAATTCCAGCAACCTTTACCATGTCATCCGTACATCTCGTTGGAGCCATCCTAAGCTGCGTTTGCGGTGCGTGGTCTCCACTCGACAACTTTTTGGCCCAGCGGCCATCAGTTCTATTACGAGCTATTTGTATTAACACTATTACATTTTATTTAATCTGTGTTAATACTGACCTGTTGACATGTAGCGCAATAAACACTAAGGTCCGCCTTCGGATGCTGGCTGCAGTACTTGACCGGCGCTGGGTCCAGGGGGTGCAGTGAGTGGCGAGCCGTCGCCTTCTGCCGCCCGTGGGCCTCCCCGCACGATGTGCAGATGCTCACCAGACATTGGTTACAGCGGGTTTCTGCCTGCACGGAAAAACATTACTTAATTTTGGTTATACCGTCATTTTTGAAGTCAATTAACTGCTACAGTTAATTGGCTGTGATTGGTTTGTGTAATTTTAGGGATACGCTTTTTTTAAGCTGGATTCGATTTTGTGGATCGTAATGGATCGCAATCTCTCTTTAATAATTATTAAATTATGATGTAAAGTATCAACATTTTGTTTATATTCGTAACATAAACAAGCTAAAATTCCAGATCGTACTTTGATTGACCACGGTGGTCATAACATACCTAACTTCCATTGTGTGCAAACCAAAAAGTTTGGACTGCGATCCGATATTTTTAAAATTTGAAATTTGGATCGAATGCTCTCGATCCCAGTTTCGAAAAGATCGGATCGGCGGATCACTATGTAATTTGAATTTAATATTGTTTTCATCATCAACCCATTTTAGCCCATTGCACGGGTTTATTATTTTATTAAAATTGTAAGTAGGTACTTAGAGATGAAGGTTATAATACTTTACTATTTTTATTCGTTTGCACAGATCGGACCAGACATCCTTTGTCTGTTTCATTCCATCAAACTTAATGAACTGAAAATACTTCTTACGCTAGTACACTACCATAAATAAGATTCCATAGGAATCTGTAAGAAACTGAAGTCAAATGTAGCTGAACGGAACGAATGGTAATTTGTTGAAATCTCACGTTTGAGGCGTGCATCTCACGGTTGAGATACTTCACGTGTGTTACAGTATCTTAAAATACATTAAACAAGAAAGTAACGTGGTATTCAATACATCTATTATCTGTTTTGGAGATATCCTCTCTAAGCCTTTTCTCAACTAAAGTCCTCTCAAGAAAAAAGTCCCACGGAAATGAGTGGTAGTTCCACTCATTTTGAAAACTCGGATAACTTTACATTATATCAATTTCAATAAATTACTTCTGTACAAATATCACAGACATCTTTTAGACGTCGTTTCCGTCATTTGCGACCAAGACGGCTTTTAATTGAAGCCATCAGCGCCATAAAGCCTCTAAAATTATTATTATTTAAAAAAAAACGTCGCACTTGGATTTTCTCCTGTGTCGTGGACGCGTTTACAAACACAAACTTTCACATACACAAAGACCCGGAACACCTACATGTAGGTCATACAAATATTTGTTCCGCGTGGGGATCGAACCTACAACCCGTTGCGCAGAAGTCGATCATCAGCCGCTACGGCAAACGTATATCGTCAAATGAATACTGAACATATTTCGACAATACTCAGTGTAATTATTCTTACTTTTGATTTCTGATATTTACGCGAATATTACACATTGAAATAAAACTACTTTTTACGGATTTTTTCGCGTTATAATGATATTATTAATCCCGACGTTTCGGACCCTATACAGTAAAAAACCCGTGACCATAGACGCTGTAAAGGGTCTGAAACGTCGGGATTAATAATATCAATATAACGCGAAAAAATCCGTAAAAAGTAGTTTTATTTCAATATTCTTACTTTGTTATCACTGCTACAAAGATCACACAGCACGTTGACTCCCTCGCTGTCCTGGGCAGCCGCCATCTTCCTGAGCAGCACGTAGTTGAGAGGCAGCGCTGATATGCCCCCTAGAGGCAGCTGTGTCTCGTGCCCACAAGTTGGACATAGCAGGAACTGGACGCTTTTGCCTGATACCTAGGACAATGGTGTTGCTGTAAGTATGTGTCTGCGAGTGTTATCTGGGAAAACTCATGTCCTGTGGGAATCAAACCCACGACCTCGTGATCAGCAGTACGATATGCGTACCTAGTGGTACGCATATCGTACTGCTGATCACGACAGACAACGTCTGTGATCTAGTGATCACAGACGTTGTCTTAAATTATGTATGATTTTTTTAGATGTCAAACACAATGTAAATTGTTATTGATTTAATTAATTGAAATGAATTGGTGCTGTTTACGTCGCACAGGGCAAGCAGGGCTTGCATATTTCAAGGTCCAACGCTCGCTTTGGTGGGGCCCTGACTCCAAGTTGCCATAAACGTGTTGTTGAATAGATGCAATGCAAACCAACAAAACGACAAAATCAGTTGAAATAATTGAAAACTTTCTCCTATAAAATGTCGGCTGTAATAAGGAACAATAATTAGCAGACACAATAGAAAAAACTGTTATGACCCTCTGGAGGGTCAGGATTCTGTATTGAATTAAAAATTATCCTCATCAGGGTCATCAATCACTTGCAAAAGGTGTAAAAACTAACCTTCCTAGTTAATATTCCATATTTATGTTGTTTTTGCTCCCAGCTACCTTCGGAACCTGAGTGTCGGAGGTCGCTCTCATATCCAGAGCCTGCCGAACCGGCGCCGGAACCTGATCGTGAGCCGCCGGGGTCTAGCTGGATTGATCCTGGAGCAAGGAAAGGACACAGAAAACTAAGAATAAGAATATTTGTTATGAATTGGGGGCCACAGACGTCATTTCAACTAGATCTAGGGCACCTCAACAGTAGCGGATGTTTGACTGAAAAACTAGATAAGAATAAAATGCGTGTGATCTTCAGATTAACCTTTCCCGTTGATAAATCATATTAGAAATGTTCATGAAAATTAACTAAGCTCCTGTTAATTTTGGGTTCTAAATTCCGCCTTACAGAAAAACGAAGGGAAATATGTAACACAGCTTTGAGTTGTGTTGTGTTCTTAACGGTGAGCAAAGTTGAGAGTGCTCCGCGAGGAAACGTGTTGGTAGAGGGGGGATTTTGACCCTTATACTGACAACATAACCATTCCTCTTTCGTTTTACAGGGTCCGCAACGCGCAAGTGATACCCCTCTTAGCCTACGGTAACCGCTAACCATCAGGTGGGCTGTACGCTTGTTTGCCAGCTTAGTGGTATAAAAAAATATTCCAGGGAAATTGCTCAATAAGGACCCCTCCCCTTAGTGTTTGTGCAACTACCTACGATTTTATACAGCTATGCATATCTTTGGTCATTCTGAAAAGAATGCCATGCAGCCCGTAGTTGCATGGTAATTGGTATAGTAATATAATAATTACAACTACTATATAACAAAAACAACAAACGTAAACTGGCTAATTTTGTGACCTTGAAATACTACAAGAAGGTAACCAAAGCGGTGACGAAGATTCCTGAAATGAAAATTGAGTTAGCTACCAGCCATGTGCAATCTAGCATTTGGCCGAAAATCCATCAGAGTGAAATTAATAATAGATAATAATCTTGTTGTTACACAATATATGCCTGACATCATGATTTTCTGTAAACATTGAAAGTGCGTAGACAAACAGTCAAATGAAAAATGTACGCTCTTGCCTTGCAATACGGTGAGTCATCGTTTTTGGCAGAGAATTATGCGTTTGGCGGAAGATATTACTTTTGTTTGACATTGAGTAGCGTGATTCATTTACTATTAATAATGTACCTAGTTATTATTGTGAGGGAAATGTGCTAGTGAGTCGATGAACTAGTGTTGCCCAGGGACGAACTGGGGTACCTATGTGAAATGGGTGCATGAGAAAAAGGATGTGATCTGCGAACCTCTATGGTGATAGTGGTCACAAGCGCTGTTACTGAGCGCAGGTTCTTGGTTCAATTCCCAGATCGAGCAATATTAGATTTTGCTACATGAAATTCTTGGTAGCAACTCTGGAGTTTGGAAGTTGTGCCCGTATTAATGACACATACCTAACATTTTAAAAGATACTTTACTAAAAACCTTATTTCGCATAACCTTCACAGGTCAGTAACTTCATACTTATTAAAAATCATATTGAATATTGCAACATGTACAGCGACTTTCGTTGCTGACTGTACAAGACACATTTAATGATCCTTATACAATCTACTCTTAATTAGTAAAAATATGTGTTACCTAATCTCTAATTAGTAAATATGAAACTTAATAACAAAATGTGACGATGAAATTAAATACTTTTCTCTTCCTTCATACTTAAGTAGGTATCTCGATATATTGTTATTATTACATAACCCAACCACAAGAGAACAAATCTAAACAACGCTGGAGAGATACGCTAACCATCAAACTTTTTAACTTAAAGCAGCCATCTGGTCCACCTACGCCGTAAACATAACCACAAAATTTGATTTTATACACTGGCTTATATTGTATAAAAGATTATTCCGTGAATGATAACACAAATAAACATGGTCTGTTTATTAATTTTCCATCTGTTCATCTTCTTATTGTTATGATTATAACTGCGGCTGAATCATGAAAGTTCAAACGCTTGAGAACTCAAGAGGATTTGTGGCAATCGTATGAATGGACCAACAAGCTCTTGAAACGTGAGGTACAATTCATCATAGTGTGATGTATAATCTTGAAACTGTTTACATTAATGATGAATCACTCGATTGGACATTCATAAAACTTGTACATAGTCTGGAGGAAAAAATAAATCCAAGTAGGTAAATGCCTGTAATTTGTTCTATGAATTTTTAGCACTCCTTGCTTTAACCTGATAATAATATGATGAGTGGACGGAAATGGACGACGGGAACTGGTGGGGAATGGATTTCGATCTGGCCCAAATGACTGAAATTCAGTTGTGGTCAGATTGCTAATTATTATCTGAAATTCAGATTTTTTGTGATAAGACCAGAGCTTTTTTCCAACCTAGTTGGAGTTCATTTTAGTTAATCTACCAATAATAATGAAATTGAAAGTAAAGTATAAAAACTAGAAATAAACTTTAACTTATAAGGAAGTATACATAATGATGCTATTGTCGGTGATTGTGTACGTTTGTTTGTGAGTCCTGTCATAGCGCGCAGGGTGGCAGGCATTTAAATAGAAACACATTAGCTTAGTTCCTGCGTTCGAATCAATGAGACATACACGGGGATACATTATTCCATCTACTACACGTGTATAAGGGGTGATCGCTTGTTTGTGCGTGAAATAAAAAAATATACAGGTGAAGGCGAAGCTGAAGATAGAAGTCTTATTTCGATTTTATGATTTATTTTTGGGATCTGAATTTAGGAACTTGCATTACTCGGAGGGAGGACCACCGGGCAAAAACTAGTGTAGGTTGAAGCTGTCATATTTTATGACTGTTTCGCTACGTTACTTATTTTAATTCTTACGAGGAAAAGAAGTGCTTATACCATAAATCTAAACTCCGAGTTGCGACTGAGGAATTCATAGAATAACCCAATAAAATATTGATTTCTGAAATTTACACGAATGTTATACATTGAAATGAAACTACTTTTTCGGACCCTTTTCAGCGTCCATGGTCACGGGTAGACCATCATCATCCATCATGACCATGGACGCTGTAAAAGGTCCGAAACGTCGGGATTAATAATATCATAACGCGATAAAATCCGTAAAAAATATGGAAATAAAACTACTTTTTACGGATTTTATCGCGTTATATTGATAATAATAATCCCGACGTTTCGGACCCTTTACAGCGTCCATGGTCACGGGTAGACTGTATAATATTCGCGTAAATGTCAGAAATCAATCCGTAAAAATTAGTTTTATTTTAACCCAATAAAATTTTTGTTCGACCCGGTAATCGGACCTCTAGCGTAGAAGTCGCGATTACGACCAGTAGGCTAATGAGGCAGTCACTAAGCTAATGATAATTAATTAATGGTAATAATTCACGGTCAGATAAATTACGACTTTTGACTCGACAATTTACCAAGTTGACAGAAAACTGCGCAATCGATGGCAATGATAGGATTATTTGTAGCTAGGTCGGAGGTCCGTCTGACCATTGTATGGCTTCCTCTCCTCGCTGTAACGCGCTTCAAGCCTCAGTGGACATAAATACATTGTCAGTATGTGTGTTGAATGCGTAACAATGTGGAATTTTGGCATGGTAGGCTTTTTGTTGTTGGTTAATAATCATGTTGATTTTTATTATAATAAACACGCCAAAAGTTCTCTAGGTACCACTTATCCTAATGATGTGCTCTAAGCCCAGGAATGTGCCCTAACTGGTGTTCTGGGGTGGTCTGAGAGGACACAGTGCCCCCTCCATGTAGTGATGGTGGCCAACAGGGTGGTTTAGTGGGTAAGAATCCCCCAGAATAGAAGGTCTAACCCCTGTAGACCAATAGCTTTTTGAAGGTTTCCCCCGTTTCCCGTAAACAAAAAAACAAAAAAAAGGTAACTCTTATACCCTCTAAGTAGGTCGAACGTATTAAGTAGGTACTTATTAACTCTCATAGCTCATAGTAAGTATTTCATTCTTTTGATCTTTGAGCAAGAGGTTTCACAATACCAGTTTGTTTACATAAGCTATTTGTAGGGGATGGTATTTTTTTAAAACGACAGATCCCGCACTAGCGAACGGGCCTGTTGCAAGGGATTTTAAAAACATAATTAACTGTCACAAAGTACTTGCTACCTACCCAGACTCGAAACATGCATCTGTGGATCACCTCGGGTTGAATCGAGACACCCGGTGCGGCGTTATGGACAAGGTCGCGGTGTAGGGAAACACCTCTCCGCCTTGCAGAAAATCGAAGTGAAATAACACTGCTTTGCGCTGTGTTGTGTTCCTTACGGTGAGCAAGGTTGCCAGTGCTCCGCGAGGAAACGTTGTGTTGGCAGTGGGGGCACTTTGACCCTTATATGACACAGCTTACCATCAGGCGGGCTGTATGCTTGTTGGCAACCTTAGTAGTACAAAAAAAAGGTTGCGGTGGTAGTGGGGGGCGAGGAAAGGGGGTGGATTTAATTCAACCATAGATGTAGTGTTTGGTGTCGTCTGTTTTCAGGACACAGACGCAGGTAATAAACCTACTTAAACTAGCTAGTAACGACTAACAGAACAAATGAGCGTTCACTATCAAATGAAGCGAGCTATTTGTATTGACCTATTAATCGTCAATAACACTACTTTGATGGCTTCTTTAGATGCACCCACTGGCACTCAGCGAGACCATTAAACATAGTTTTATTAACGTAAATACATAGTCCAGTAGAAATAGACCTCTGAAAAAAATACTTTAGAAACTTTAGTGTGTGAAACCTTGTTGAAAAAGTCTCTTTTATGATGGTCGGCGAAACAGACATCCTTTAAATAATGGTTATTTAATGGGCTACAGTTTACGTAAAATTAATTATGTGGTATTGCGCAAGAATTGATCTTAAAAATCTTTTATATAAGATCGCTATTGTTCTAGATAACCTGACGATAATAAGGATAAGTACCTACTCACGATTATAAAATAGAGTTTGTGTTTTCTGATTTTGGAATTCAATTGAATTGTTTTAAATAACAACATTTCCTAGGATGCTAACTATTTACTTAAATAAATTAGAGGGTTATGTTAGGTTCCGTGTGTTAACTATTGTGTAATTATGTGATTTAATTGCTGTCCCACTACTTAGTAAATAAACCATGAAAGTTGAGCGTGATTAGTTCTAGAGCATTTTTACCATTACAATATCGCATCATTATGGTGATTAATTATGTCAATATTAATTCATCATCAACACGGGTTTATGATGAATTAATATTGACCAATTAATATTGGAGAGACCCGTGCCCAGCCGTGGGATTAAGCTATAGTCCTCCACCTGGCCTGCTGCGCGTTGGCGGACTTCACACGCCTTCGAGAAAATCTCTAATGCTGCATGCATTAGAGATTTTCTCGAAGGTTTGTTTTCCTTCACCGTTTAAGCGAGTGATAATAATTATTAATATGCATAATGATCCAATGTTCATATCACCGGGCTATTACTCTTAGAATCCCCCCTCCTCTCAGAATGAGAGCATTCTGAGAGGAGCCCCGTGCCCTACAGTGGGACACTGTATGGGTTGATGATGAACATAATTATGTAGATAATGTACAAAGGCCAGCATATCAAGCTACTCAGATCAGTCAAATTTCTTTGATGGATTTTCAGCTTTAATACAAAATAATACGTCTCATTTTTTGGAAAGCTTGACCTGCTGGCTTCTGTACGTCCAATTTCTATTACCGATCAGTGCTACTATATTATTAAGACCCCACTGTTCCAAAAATGTTTGCACCCGTACTCACATCCCTAGATTCGGCCCTGCGTTTTCGGAAGTTATTTACTTTTTAACATGCGACTTTAATAGTTTTATTTGGCATCTAACTACCTAAACAGAGCACGATAGCTTGCAAATCATATTGACAGTAGAAAATGGATCAAAGCGTGCTTTATATCTATTCTGGGTTGACATTTTATTGGTTGTTATTGTGCTAGTAATTAGGTGAAAGGTTGGCAACCTGTCGACGTTACAAACCTGATGGCGTGATTAAGTAGGTACCTATTTATTTTTTATTGGAATAAAAGTCAAACAAGCTTACGAGTTGTCTGATGGTAAGTAACCAGCTCAGCAGCCAGCCCAGATGTAGTTTAATAGGAAATTAATTACAGGTAATTCTTAATATTAATTAAATATTTTGGGTTATTTTATACATCACCATGTAGTCCCAAACTAAGCAAAGTTTGTACTATGCATACTAGACAATGGATATAATACTTAGGTATGCACTTTTTTTGTAAATATATTTATAATACAAACACAAACACTTATGTTATACAGAAATATTTGTGTCCTGTGGGAATTGAACCCACGACGTCGTTATCAGCAAATCCAACACTCGAACCACTAGACCACAGACCTCGTCAAATAAGTAGGTACGTAGTTTTACCAGGACTCTATTAAATGAATTCGTTTGAAGGTGTAAGTAGGTTCATACTATGATCCTTCTCTTTTCTTGAATCAAATTCACTTAGTGCAGTCTATATCAATCACCATATAAAACCTAGGAAAGTGTTCTAATTTCCTTTAAATATAAGGTAAAGTAATAAAAAGACTACAATATATTGGCGTAGAGGGATTTGCTTGAAGTACTTAGCAATTTTTTTTAACAAAGGTGACCTATTCGAAGATCGCCAGAGGCGTGGTGTGCCTCAAACCCTCAACCCAGGTAAATGATTGGTCTATCTTGGAACCCGCACCGAAATTATTGAGAAAATATTATGTAGATAGGTGATATATGAAATATATTATAACTTAAACTTACCACCATCAATTTCACTCCACACTTCCGCTTCTCCTTCCTGATGTAAACCCTGAAGGCACCTGGTGCAGAAGTTATGAAGGCATCCCAAGAGCCTCGGCTCAACTAGCTCCTTCTTGCAAATCCCGCAGTCCCATTCCTTCACCTTACTCTTCTTGTCGTCATTGTACGCTGAAGTTCGAGGGGCCACGTTCAGGTTCTGGCTCACAGGACGACGGGAGCCCTTGGCATGGAGTGGACTGCTTCCAGCACTCAGGGAATGCTGCTCCAAAGACTTCCTTTTATCTTGCTTCTTGCGCGTGAAGCTGCCGAAAATGTAGAGAATACGGTCCACTTCCATTTTAATTGAAAAAATATTATGTGGTTTTTTTTAACGCGAGATGACGTTACGAACGCACTTTATTAAAATAGGCCGCCTTGTTTTAAACGATTGTTTTTTTTAATACTTGATTGTAAACTTGATCTATATTTCGAAAGCGTCCCGATCGCGAAGGGCGTTGTTATTTATAAACGTGCGTCCACCAAGACGTGCGATACCCGACTGAAACACGTTTGGGACAAACGTAACATGTGTTACGAATGATAGCTATAATCCTCGTTTTGTCCTAATAACCTGACATGATCTGCCAACAAAATCATCAATGTATTAGCTATAAACGTGAGCTCTGTAAGTTACAACTGAAATGGCTTACTTTTTACTTTACAAATAAAGAGCAAAATCTGTCTTTTTTTTTGGGTTGTTGATAATCTGCATGGATTGTGTGCCACCTGCAGAGGTGGTAGCTAGGGTACCTATATCGAACTCATATCGACAAGAACCACACTCCATAAAACGGGCTACTGGTATGCAAATAATTAATGACGGGTTACGTAAAGATCAATGAAAATTAGAAATCTTAACGATAATCTTCAATTTACTTTTGGCATTCCGCTTAATCCACCAATTTAAAAATAATAGACCGACAAATCAAATAGACCACTGTCGCAGTGTTACTATAGCCGCAAGTAAATTAACCCACCAAATTCAAATTTAAGTTTTCGCAAGATATTAAAAAGACTTTGTAAAGTTACCTTCGAACTCTCTGTTCATAAAAAAAATACCCGTTTCTGTAAAAATCTTTGATTTACGTCGAATCTATAAATAATTTACAAAAACTTTGCTTCCTTCTTAACTGGCAATAGCAATTATGCGTGATGCATGCCCCATCCAATTTCCTCGCTGAAGGGTGAGTCTTGTATCGGAAAGCTATTTTTGTTCGAAAACCCCTGCAATTTCTCATTTCCTTCTTCTGTGGTCGTGTTTAATTATTCTACAAAAAGTTCTAATGTTTTAATCAACTACTTATCTTTTTTTTTTTTTTTAATTTATTGAAAAAAGAAATTACAGGGCTCATAAAATTACATCTGCCAAACTGCAAGGCAGTTTGTCGGATGTAATTTCTAATGTCTACTTAGTGGATAACACTAAACTATGTGGTTACTGGTGAATGTTTAAAATATCAAATTTCAGGAGTAATGCTTAGGCATAGTGGGAGTAATTCCACTCAAATTGGAGCTGCCAGACTGATGAAGTAACACCGCCTTGCAGATAATCGAAGTGAAATAACACTTCTTTGAGCTGTGTTGTGTTATGGTGAGTAAAGTTGGCTGTGCTCCGCGAGGAAATGTTCTGTTGGCAGTGGGGGCACTTTGACCCTTATACTGGCAACCAAACTACGGTTTTTAGTCGGTACGAGTTCGACATCGACATACCCTGGCGGCTCCCCACATGGCGGACGGCGAATGAGGATTTTCTGTACTACAAAAAAAGGTGTAAATTAGTACTTACACCTCTGCTCAACCTTTGGGAATACATGCGTGTGCTTATGCTACAAGAGAAACTCCTAGTGGGGTACAACGAATTAACAAATAATATTAAGCCAATTAATCTGGGTTTCAAAATTGTGCATTCTATATTAGAATAAAAATTCCTTATAAGTAGGTAGGTACCTATTTAGCACACCACCGAGTTTATTATCGAAATGTGATATCGAATCGTTTATAGCACCGATCGATATTACTTGTAGCACGTGCAAACTCAATCGAGATCCCATTATGACCGGAAAAGGAACTAATAAACAGTGCATTTGTATGGCCAAATACACGCAATAATATAGTCGGTATAAAACCTTATTGGTACGTTATAAGATGTAAATTTGAATGAAGCGCTAATGGCCCCTATCCGGTCTATAATTAAATTAAACCTATTAGCGAATTAAGTATAGTTCGGATTTGTTTGACTAAGTAAAAAGTCACAATTAGGTATTAAATGTAAATAATTATATTATATGTAGGTATTTTTTATATTATTTAAAGAACCCTGACCCTCTAGAGGGTCCAAACTGTTTTTTTGTTGTATGTTAGATTTCCAAAAAGGTTTGGATTGTAAATATTTCAAGTATAACAGGTATATTAATAGGTATTTATACATTTATTTATAAGTTTGTGTGTAATCGATAATAGGGAATCAATAGATGTCTTAAAGAAATTCGACAAAACTGGCAAGTAGTTTCGGCAGTTAAGTTGACTGGTGTTACCCAATATAATCTTTAATCTATGACTGGGGTCCGGAGAATAACCGGAACGGAAGGACGCAGATTGGAAACAACCCTGATATCGAATTTTTCTTTCTCCGAAACTTAAGCCTATCTTTGCAAACAATAATTATAAATATTATATATTTTTATGAGCATAATTTTCTGTATTTAAAAATAATCAGCCTATTTAAGAACTTAATAAATTATAATATTACCAAAGATGTGACATCACATCATATATTTGACTGTGCATTTGACACTATGACAATAAAAACCCGTTAAATTATTTCACATGATAATTGGAACGCGACGGTACGGTGTCCCACATTTTGGCGGGAAACTAAACTAATGTCAGTGAGTGCTATTTTTCGCGCACAACCCGGGCGCGTGGAGCGATGGACCAACGGATACTGAGGTGAGGCGTTATTGAGGGATTCACCTTCGAATATTGTGCGTATTTCCTGTGCATTTTGTAGATAAGTAGGTAGGTACAATTATATTGTCAATAATTGGTCACAACCACGGACGATTTAAGTTTAATAGTAGACCGTAGGTACCTACCTATGAAATTTAACACATTAGGAGAACTATCTTTTTGTATATTTTTGGCATTTTCCATGCTAAGATTTTAAAGTAATTTAGAAAAGGAAAAATTCGACCGCGGGTAGGATTCGAACCTGCGTCTTCTGGTTAGGTACACCAGACGCTATGACCACTAAGCCACCGCGAAGGTAAGGTGGCATCGTTCGACATTGAACTAACTGTAAAGTAAGTTGTGTCGGTTGAAAAGCAAAAACTTGCATTTCAATAGGTGTTACTGACGTCACCATAACTACGTAAATTCAGTATGTGAAGGAAAAATTCGACATGACGGGTAGGTATCGCGGTGGCTTAGTGGTCATAGCGTCTGTTGTACCTAACCAGAAGACGCAGGTTCGAATCCTGCCCGCGGTCGACATTTCCTTTTCTAAATAACATAGGAGATCTCAGATCAAATAAAAAAAAAATATTTGATCTGAGGAGAAGATAATATAAACAAACTGCAACTTATCAACCTATAGGTACATTTTCTATATCAGCTGACCTCTCATTGAACAGAAAGCCAATATAATGCGAGATTAGCTTATACTGGTGCAGCCTGTTTGTATGCTGCAGGAGGCTGCAGGCGTGTGGTCAGGATCCCCGTTGAAGCCGGAGGAATGCTGTCTAGCTCTGCTGTGAGGAAGGTGATGACGAAGGTGCTGGACTCCGGAATGCTGCACTGATGTTCAGCTCGGTCACTAGTGTGGAGAGGCGAAGTATTTTGCCTGGCGGGCCACGCACGGCCCGACGGTTGATGTCGGGCGATGAATACGCAATGTGCGTTGAGAATGTTGATTGCGCGATTCAGGATTTTGTTCGTAGTTCCATATAGCGCCTTAGATGTCGCTACGCTGGAAATGTAGGTAGGTCATTCGAATTACTTAGTG
The DNA here is from genome assembly GCA_964056405.1 of Acronicta alni. Taxonomy (NCBI): domain Eukaryota; kingdom Metazoa; phylum Arthropoda; class Insecta; order Lepidoptera; family Noctuidae; genus Acronicta; species Acronicta alni. Next base: position 2,270,847 of record OZ043916.1, on the reverse strand, counting down.
ATGATGGATATGTCAGAATTCCTTTGGCTTTTGTTTGAAAGAACAATACAGTGGTTGGTTGTTAAAAAGAAAACCGAGTATTCCCTTTCCAATGCCGTGTGTAGGTACTATAATATGCAATATATATATATATTGCATATAGTTATAGTCTGTTACTTAGTACCTACCTACTCAGTTTTAGCAGCATGATTGAGCGAATAACTTTTAATTAACCACGACTTCCGTGTCACATCGATTACCTAGGTGGGTTCCTTTTTTATGTAGGTACTGTTATTGTTAACCCGAAACTCACGGAACTGAGGCTTGTGCCATTACGAATTGATTACCTACCTTTCATGTTTCTAATAAAGTTTCGAGTGGTACATTACAACACAATTTCCTTGTCTTCAATGCGTAAGTACCCCTTGTGCCTGCAGGAGTAGGTACCTAATGCCTAAAGAAGAAGATGCGGCCACTTCTAATGCTATTGAAAATAATAAAGCTATGGAGGTGGTGGCTATTCAAAATGAAACGATTGATATTATAAAAATATATATATAGCGTAAACTGTTACATGAAATTAAAACAAACTGTCTTTCCTTGACCAGTTTCACCCATCAACACAGAGTCACAGAGTATATTAATTTTATTATAAATACCATCAAAATGATTTCTTGTCCGCCTTCAAGCACACGTGATTGGAAAAAAAAGGTAGGTACTTATAGACTACTTTAATCATTCTTACATTTTATTCCTTTAAGTTTATAATCCTTAAAACAATGTAAGTTTACTCTAACTCCGTTCCGTACAATATCAGAAAATGTTGTTTTATTTCTTCCGTCATTGTAGAACAACAAACAGTTACGTTAAGTTTGTTACTTTAAAAAAAATTTACTCTATTTTGTACTGAACCATTTCAGTAGCCGCATGAATTAATTTGTACAAATGACATTCCAATGTTGACATAATACGCTTGAGTTGCGTTTCGTCCTAAATTTAATGAATAGCTTCAAATGTCATGTTGTCCTTTTCTAACAAGCGCGCAGTAGAAAGAGAAGAATCAAAAGAATGTTATACATTACGTTACAATTTCTAATCCAGTGATGGAAAGTTATTACATGGCGTTTGTCGTCCGAGCTCCGAGCAACTATTTTTCATTTCTATGTGTCCCAAATAATGTTTATTTATAATGTACGCGAGTTTATTATGCCAGTGCTGATTTCGGCGTGAAGTTGCACGGTTCGGGCGCATACCGATATGTTCAACGTAAACAAACTATGTCTGTTTTCCTGCCTCTGTATTATTGTTGTTATTGTCCTATATTTTCAATCGGAAATCGCACGTTTAGAGGACAGTTATCGAAAACTAGGTGAGCTGGAATATCTGTGGTGCGTTTAAAATAAGTTTAAAGGAATTTGTGGGTTGAATTTATGTTTAAATTTCAGAGTTCAGGCTGGTACAAAGTCACTCGGAATCTCGCCAGTTTTTCCCGAAAAGTTTAGAAAGAAATGACGATGACACAGTAGTGATATACAACAGGGTCCCGAAGACGGGATCGACTAGTTTTGTGGGTGTAGCGTATGATTTGTGCAAGAGGAACAATTTTAAAGTGCTACATATCAATATAACTGCAAACAGACATATCATGTCTTTGAATAATCAATATAAGTTTGCTCAGAATGTGACACGATGGTATGAGGTGAAACCTGCCTTGTATCATGGTCATATGGCATTCCTGAACTTTGATAGGTGAGTAAAGAGTCAAGTTATTTTGTCATCACAAGCCATGGAGACTGGGTAACATTGCTTTCAATGTTTACAATAGATTAATAAAGTGTAATACTTAAATTTTTGACAGAAACATTGTTCAGGAGCTTGCAATGTCTGTGTGAATTCTGCCAACCCGCACTAGGATGCAGCCTGGATTTACATTTTTAATAGGTGGATGTAGAGTATAACTTTGCTTGGAACTAACATACCACATATAGTAAGGCTGGCTGGCTGCCGTCTCGTGTATGTGCAACTATTCTTGTACCCATGTGGTGGACCTGTACCCAGCAGTGGGTCAGTAAATGATTTGTGATGATGATGAACTAACGGTTGACACATGTACAATACGTAATCAGAGTTGTTTTCCTTATAATATGCTATTAATACTCTACTTTTACAGTTCTTAGGGAAAACCTACTCAATTAAGATATCCCTACTAATATTATAAATGAAATACTGACTCTGTCTGATGTCTGTTACGCTTTCACACCTAAACCGATTTTGATGAAAATTGGTACCTACAGAGGTATATTAGACCTTTGAGAAGGCCATAGGCTACCTTTTGTTTCAAAAAGCCATCTGAAATGTTAGTGAAACCGCAGTCAATACCTAGTTTCTCTATAAAGTATTTACGTTAAATATAGAAGGAATAGAATTCATTTGTATTCTACTGTTATACAAACATGGAAATACCATGTTTGTCTCAAGTATAAAAGATCTATATCGGCTCTTATTATTCCATATGGGTGCGAAGATCATGGAATATTCTTATCATCATTGAATAACTGGATAATCAATTTTCAACGTTATTCTATGTAACCGAGAAATGATTTTGGCATAGCTCACACTGGTTTTATCTTTATTTCAATAATTTAACTAAGCACACTTAAACAAGATGCAATTCTAATAAATTGTAAAAAATATTTTAATGCACAGGTGCCAGCTGGTCAACCTTATCCAAAACTGTCAAGTTTTCTCCATTATAATAATAATAAAATAATAAATAATATTTTGGGACATTTTACACAGCACCATCTAGTCCCAAACTAAGCAGAGCTTGTACTAGACAATACAATGGATATAATATGTATACTTTTTTTGTAAATAAATACTTATAATATGTATATAAGAAACACCCATGAACCTTATTATTATGTATTAAATTTCAAAATCTATCAATGAAATTTCACACATTAGGGTAGCTTGATATGATGTGGTAAAAAATAGATTCACTGTGTTTTCTAAAACCATAAAGTTGAAGAACTTTTATTAATAAATACAACTTATCATATTGTATAAAGTCATAATGACTATGGTGTAGTCCTGTACTCTGGTGACATTAACAAACACAATATCTTAAAACTAAATCACACTAATATGCAAATGTTCTTCTTTTTCAGGTTGGGTGCCGCATCAAAGCCTATATTTATTAATTTAATAAGGAAACCTCTTGATAGATTAGTTTCATACTATTATTTCTTAAGGAACGGTGACAATTATAGACCACACTTGGTGAGGAAAAAACATGGAGATAAAATGGTAACTATCTTATGTATGATAAATGATATTTATCTTTTAAAGACACTTTATGTTAATAAATGAAAGGTTTGATATGATTGTCATAAGTGTTCGTTTGACAACAGGACCAACACATAGATTGTCATAAGTGTTTGTTTGACAAACAGGACCAAGACGTAGATTGTCTCATATGTGTTTGTATGACAAACAGGACCAACACGTAGATTGTCATAAGTGTTTGTATGACAAACAGGACCAACTTGTAGATTGTCATAAGTGTTCGTATGACAAACAGGACTAACACGTAGATTGTCATAAGTATTCATATGACAAATAGGACCATCATGTGCTCCCCGAGGCACGGAGGGTTCTCAAAGTGTTAAGAATGGTCAGCCGTCCACTGTTTGACTTCGGCTAGCGACACTTAAACTTGCAGATCCGTTAATCAGAGTACTTATTACTTAGCCACGAGCCACTCTAAGGGCAATTTATTAAAATAATTCGTAATACATAATAGAGCTCAATTCACATTGGTGCAGAGTATGTATATTGAACTCTATCTCTATTAAGTAATGTACAAAATTGCGTGTAGTAAATATAAAGACGTCTCCGCCTTGAAAATTGAAGTGAAATAACACAACTTTGTGCTGTGTTGTGTTCCTAACGGTGAGCAATGTTGCCATTCCGGGAGGAAACGTTGTGTTGGCAATATTCCTCTTTCGTTTTACAGGGTTGGCAACACACAAGTTATACCCCTGGTGTTGCAAGTGTCTATAGGCTACGGTTAACCGCTTACCGTCAGATTGGCCGTATGCTTGTTTGCCACCTTAGTGGAATAAAAAGAAAGTGAAGCAACGCAATTGAAGATTCCCGTGACTTCGAAATTTGATTTTGGGACAATGTGAACAGAGCCTAACATCGACCATATTATCATACAATTGACCTATATAAGTTTGACGTTATTCCTAATATAGATAGTTTCTAAGACTTGCAGATAACGGATGACAGATAACTTATCAATTCCACAGACGTTTGATGAATGTGTGGAGCGGGGTCAGCCGGACTGTGACCCCAACAATATGTGGCTGCAAGTGCCCTTCTTCTGTGGCCACGCTGCCGAGTGCTGGTATGTATTTATATGATTAAAAAAACTGATTACAGTATCATAAAGTCAGAAATTTAGAGGGATAAGTAACTAGTTCATTGGTTTAGCGAGCACTGCTTCTGCTCAGGTTCTTGGTTCGGATCACGAGCAGTGTTATTAAATTTTTCTATGAAATTCTCAGTAGCTAAAGTTAAGATTTGTGCGTGGTTTATGACCAGAATAGGCTCGTTCTAATTACATGAGACTTCGAAATACACGTCGAACCGCCAGCTTTGTGGACGAGCCTTACACTTCTCACTGTGTGAAAGTTATAATATGGGTTTTAAAAATATAAGTAAGTACCTATAGAGAGAAATATATAGGTAGAGATAGTATGTACTTGAATATGTACTATCATTGTAATCTAATCTTTTTCAAAAGACTCTTTGTTGAGTTAAAAATAGCCGTGTCATCTTTATACAGTCATCTTATCGTGGAAGATGGCTTAAACGTATTAGCGACTTAACATTGAGTTACGACTATCAAATTCTTTGTTCAATACCAAAGTCCACAAGTAGGTTGGTGAAGGGCGCATAATCTAATAATATTCGCGAGGTTAATCCGCACTTCTTGTGGTCTGTCCATCCGGGAAAAACCTTTGATAAAATCGGTAAAAAATCGATAACATAAGTATAATAGATAGAGCGTGCTCCGAGTACAGTCCATTTTCTTTGATAGATTTTCAACTTTAACACAAATAAGGTTCACTTTCAATTGGGAAAATTTGACAGTTTTGGACAGCTTGACTTGTTGGCGTCTGTACATAGTATGTAATATACCTACTCTCTTTCAGTACACAGTAATAATAATCAACCTGGGAACGATTATTTGGATACAATCTGACGCCTATAGACACGTAATAAGTCTATTTTTAATGATTCTTTACCTCCAAATATCTCGGTAATATGACACTTTGGGGTACCATGTTACTGACACTTTTTGTTCGTCTATGTGTCCTCTACTCATACATACAACTTTCATCGTGCGCCGCGATTTCAAAAAAACATCAAAATGGGGCGGGTGTATATGCCAGCTTCGTACAAAAAGGTTCAAACCTCTTTGACAGCCATTAGCAATGTGGTATTTAAAGATTTGACACGACCATTTTATTCTAGGAAACCCGGCAACAAATGGGCGTTAGACCAAGCAAAATACAATCTAGTCAACCACTACTTATTAGTGGGTGTAACAGAACAAATGCTGGACTTCATATCAGTACTAGAGGCTACACTACCTCGCTTCTTCAGGGGGGCCACGGAGTACTACCTAAACAGCAACAAGTCACACCTTAGACAAACCAGCTCCAAAATAGAACCTAACCTGCTTACTGTGGAAAAAATCCAGCAGTCTCCAGTGTGGAAAATGGAAAATGAACTGTACGAATTTGCATTAGAACATTTCAATTTTGTTAAAAGAAAATTGTTGGTCAGGGAGGCCAATAATGTTGCACAAATATATTTCTACGAAAAAATTCGGCCTAAGTGAGTGTTCCTACACTGATCTGTGAGTTTTGTAAGGTATAGACAGGTGATTACCTTTTTTAAGGTAAGTATCTTTATTTAATCTAGATTTTTGACGGTCGGGTACTGAAATACTGATTTATTTTTGGTTATAACAAAAAGAGCTTTTATGAAAATTATTGTATAAAACTAGTGATGAAATGATCACTTAGCGATTACGATTATTGCGCTTAATAATCGACGATTAAGATTTCGAATACGATTATGTCTGTAAATTTATTACCTTAAATTAAATAATGTTTGTTGAAGAATTAATGATCATAATAAAAGCATGTACATTTTTGTACAGAAAACAATAATATTGCTAGCTTTTCAAGGAGGCGAAGTAGCGTTTGGACGATGGATACACGCATGAATAAAAGTTTTAAAATATGCTCTTTTAGAAAGTATGTTACATTAACAATAAAATCCCTTGAAAATAAAAGTTTAAATAAATAATCGCAATGTCGTCAATTATTAATTACGATTAATCGTAATCATCTCATCACTAATAAATAATCACTTAAATGTCAATCATGGGGTAAGCTGTTGCGATTGCATGACGAATTTTATGAATCCGGGACTGTACATAGCATTTTGAACTTTATCTCCATTGTGTAGTTCTTGGATTCCCTCGATGTCGCTAGTAACAATCGCAGAATGTTCGCGAATTCACCGGAATGCGCGACTCGTGTTAGATCCAATCTAATTTGGGTGTTACATCATGGAGATAAAGTTCGGAATGCTATGTAAGTTTCGTGACGCTTCGCTTCCATTCCGTTGAAACATAATTTGATCCTAGATATGATTGGAGTTTCTGTATTCAGCCATAAATCTTCTGGCAAGATTTGTTCTGCTTAAATATATTTTATAAACTAATATTTTTTGTTATATCTAGATAGTTATTTAGTAACGTAAGTATTCTGATATTATGTCTATGCTCTTTTACGAAATTAATTTATGACAATCATTCCAAGAGTTTATTGTATTGTAAAGACATTGGTTCTATAAATGTGTGAACAGGGAATTTAGTAATTTAGGCTAGGGGTGTGGCTTAAAGAGTTTTTCCCTTGTTAGATTTATTTAAAGGTGAAATTAAAATGAATTAACTTCATTATCCTAGTTTTTTTCTCATCTGTGTTGGCGTCGGCTGTCAAACAAACAGCTGAATATCAAAGGAATCAATTACCATCAGTCTGAGACGCAACCCAATTTAAAAAGGTTGTCAGGCTTTTAGTTCCATGTCGTACGGCTTAACGACTCAAATCCTCTTCAAAATCTTAGCCACATCCCTAAACCGCAATCCTAGCTGGATTCTAGATAGAAAATATATTATAAATGTCTGTTTTTTTGCAGCTGCCTTGTGTAATTTAAACAATATTTCCATTTTGTCTTCCGAGAGTACTTAATGTAATGAACATTATGTTTAGTAAGACGAACTTTTTTATTCCCACAAACGCTAAGGCTCGACACGGGTTAGGTAGAGAAATGCTTTGGCATTTTACCACTGCCAAATTAGGTAATTATCATCCTTAACCCAATCAAATAGAATTTAAAATAGTATTGTCGACCATAAAATTGCTTTACCACTTTTTACAAAAACTTCCATCAAATATAATTTCACTAAGGGCTTATTATTAGAAATATACCTGACCCCGCAATGTACCGCAACTAGCACGATATTTCTCGCATCGTCTAGTTATAGCTTAAAAACTCATTATTGATGACAACGTTATCTGTCACTGGGTTGTAAGCAAAAATAGACCTTGTTGTTTTGTGATCAGCAAAGGCATTCACTCTATGGGTGGTAAACCAATTTTATGGTCGACTATACTTACATTACATGAATTTCCGAAAGAGTTTCTGATTACTTTCATACTTTTTTTCAACCTTTAATTGCATCGTATGGATGCATTTAAAACTGTCGGTGAGAAAATGCTCGAGCACTCCCAACTTTCTGATAATTTTATTTTAGTAGAAAAAAATATTGTTTAAATTGTAGGGCTATTAAAAATAATATTTTAGGTAGGTACTTAAACTTAGGCCTTCTACTAAATTAGATAACGAAATTTAGCTATTAGAAACAGTAGGCCTTAATACTTAATAGACAATCATAGGACTTAGTTCCTTAACTAATCGAATTGTAGGTTTAATTTCTAATGACACTGTTTAAACATTGCTCACGTCACGTGTTTACGAAAAGACATTTTTTGTTTATTGCACAGTGTTGCATTATTTAAATTCTTAACTAAAGAGAATGTTTTTATTTCAAACTAAAAAAAATCTTCCATTTCGATTTGAAATGTTGCTGTGGTTATTTTGATTTCGAAACAAATTATATTAATTTTCGTATAATATGAATATTATATATTTTTTCTAACAACTTAGTTACCTTTATGTACATGTAACTGATTGCCATATACATTGAGGTACAGCAAAAAAATAATAATATTAAGAGCAAGAAAATGTAGTCTAGTTAAAATCTACATTAATTATTATCATTCTGAACTTTGACTATAGGTATTATACCTATTCTATGACTATTTATGTAATTTAGATATTTTAAATTGTGTTCTTGTTTTTTTATGTTCGGCCCAGGAACTACCATAAAGTATTGCACATCAAAAATTCACAAGATCTAATTTCGCTTGCAAGATAAAAGAAAAAGCACTGGTATAAAAATGTAATGTGGCAATACGTGTCAGTCTTTTAGATTTAGAGTACTATTTCAAATTATATTCGCATATGGACCATCCCTACTAATATAATAAATGCGAAAGTTACTCTGTCTGTCTGTCTGTTCCGCTTTCACGTCTAAATCACTGAACTGATTTTAATGAAATTTGGTACAGAGATAGAGTTGACCTTGAGAAAAAACATAGGATAGTTTTTATCTCGGACTTTTGAAGAGTTCTCTTGGAAACGCGATATAACCGAACTATACGCGGGTGAAGCCGCCGGGCGGAAAACTAATATTACATATATTACCATATTTGATTCATCAAATATGGTCCTTAAGCGAATATAATTTGAAATAGTACTCGATATATACATCGCATACTATTTCAGTTAGTCGTCTTTACAAGTTATTTTAAATGAGGGTTTCCTCTTGTTTCGTGGGTGCGTTTACAGACACAGTTTTTTACATACAAAAACGCGCAAATCCATCATTAATTTTTATCGCAAAATTTCCCTCGCACAACCACCTGCAGTTTCAGCCACACAGATAATTTATCGGAACTGAACTTTGGGTAATTTCTTCACTTTTTAAACTATTTTGATAAATATTCAGACAATATTATTTTCCTATTACCTAATCCAATATTAATTGGTGCTAGTGACGTCATTAACTGTAATATACAATATTTTATTATTATATTATTTAATGAACTTGTGATATTTTTAAGTCCATCCAACGACTTGTTATTTCAATTTGATGCTATAATTTTAATGTTATTTAATATCCGCCATTGTTTTTTGTTGAGTTTGAAGCGTGTTGCCCGTTTTGCCCGCTAGGTGACGCTACTTGGACCAATGTTAGTGAGTACTTGTGTACACGAAATTTAAAATAAGAATTGTTCTGGTAGATACAGAAAAGAAGAAGATCGTCAATGGTGTCTGCGGTATTCGATTAAATATGATAATAATAATTAATCTGTCACGGAATTTAAAATATTTTGTGGTTGCCCTACACTAGAATTCAGAATGGAAGATAATAAATCTCATTGCCGCTTACTGAAATATCTGCTTTAGTTGTCATAGAGTTTAAATTGATTTTTGATTGAAAATTGTAGATAATAAAAAGGATCTAAATAAATGTTGGTATCAATAGAATATGAACTTTATCTATGTGATGTTATGTTTGTAATTCTAATACTAATGTTTATCTAAGTTTATGAATTCGAGTATAGGTTAAAGTGGAATATTATTATTAACAATCATTTTAGAAACGGCACCGTTTCTACTGTTTTAGCAAGATCTTACTTATTGAAAATGGTCAGTAATATCGATAAAACTATTTTTGTTACATAAAATATATTTTGTTCGTAATATCAGTTAGGTACTTAATATTTTTAATGTATTTGCAGCTCATTGTTTAAACCTAGCACAAAGTTACAGTTAAGGGGAAGCATGATAATAGTACATATAATAAAAATCTGAGTAGGGCCACTTTTTTACAAACGTTTTTTTGCCGTAAAATGCTACGGTTCACTCGCCGTTGTGTTACGCACGTTGGTCAGTTTTATGGACCACTGTAGAAGCTTGTTGTTGTATTCTCTTCATATAAACTTGGGGCTCGTGGCTAACTATTAATTACGCGAACCAACCGATCTGCAAGGTTAAGCTGCGCTAGCCGCCGTCAGTCTATGGATGGATGATGATTTTTTTTTATACCACTAAGGTGGCAAACAAGCATACGGTCCACCTGATGGTAAGCGGTTACTGTAGCCTATAGACGTTTGCAACACCAGAGATATCACTTGCGCGTTGCCGACCCTGTAAAAATCTTTTCACACCCTTGAAGAACCCCATGCTATATATAGTCTCTGGGGAAAACCTGGACCGGGAGCTGATTCCACAATCTAAGCGTGCGTGGGAGAAAATGCCTCTGAAATCGCACGGTATGAGACCAAAGTGGTTCAAGGGTATGTGGAAGAACTCCACGCCGATGGCGAGAGGTCCGATCTTATAACAAACAAATCCACACCCTCCATGCCTCAGAGAGCACATAAAGCCCCCAGTTCGACCCCAGTTGTTATACGAACACCTAAGACAATTGTTAGTGATAGTCCCAAAAAGCCAGACAACCAGTCTATCGTCAGGATAATATTATCTGTATTACCCGTAATTGAGTTGCGGAGGATTTTTGTGTAAAAGACTGATATTCAGCCGCATCCAATCCAAGTCTAACTAGACTGGAAGTCGACCCCAATATAGTTAGGAAAAAGGCTCGGAGAATTATGATGACTTCATTACAACATAGCTTCGAGTCATTTAGGCCGTCATCGGGCGTAGCAAACGGTGGGTATACCGTGGATTATGACAAAGAAAAAACGGTGTTAATAAGCGGAATTAGAAGCTTCCCCTTAAGCACGAGTCTTATAAGATTTTTAATATTGGTTGTGTAATTTTTTATGATATTTCAATGACTTTTTTTTTAACAATTTTTGACGATTTTTTTGTTGCATTGAATGTTATAATTATCATCATAGCTTTTGTAACTGTTTTTTTTTTGTATACATAAAACATAACTGTAAACAGAAATGGATTTCATCATTAATATGAACTTACCTATTTGTATTTTACAATAAAACATTGTAATATTATAGTAGTATTATGTATTAGTATATTGATATCATTAATCCCGACGTTTCGCACCCCTTACAGCGTCCATGGTAGACTCAAACCAGAAATAAATGACAGTAGACAGACAGTCCACCATGGATACTGTAAGGGTTTATTGGCAGAATGTATTTGTTTCGCAAAAAACACCCTATGCGCAAAACGTATCATTCTCAAAATTCACCTTTCTCATAATGCACATTTCGCAAAACGTACCTTTTTTCTACATTAAATTTTTTACAGTGCAACAGGTAAATAAAAGGCAAATTAGGGATTAATAATTGTATTTATAATCAAATCATAATTTAAAATGTCACAAAGTCAAACTAAGTCATCAGTAGAGTAGTAACCCTTTAACAGCATTGTGCGTTTTGAGAAAGGTGCATTTTGAGAATGGTACTTTTTGAGCATGGGGTGCATTTTGCGAAATGTACATTCTGCGACAGAACCGCTGTCACGGGTCCGGAACGTCGGCGTTAATAATACCTACCAATATATGCAAAAAAATCGTAGATATTTCTATTTCAATATCTAAATATTCGCGTAAATGTCAGAAATCAATAAAATATGAAAATTTATAGATTACATGGTTCCAGTTAAAAGTGAAATCCATTTCGATGTTCATACATTTTTATTTTTCTAACAATTTACTAATTTCTAATCGAGACGTTTTATCATTGTTTTTTTATTAAAGACTTAATTACTTATTTTAAACAATTATAAAAAATAATATACTCATGTCAAAGTAATACAAAGCTGGGTCATTTGCACATAATATTTGCGATATTTGGTCAAAACAAAATCGACTTTTTAATTCAACTAGTAAAGGTTATTTTGCATTGACCAAACAACGTAAATAATGAAGTGTTAATTCGTTACTGTATATAGTAACATGCATTTATCTAGTGTAAGTAAACTTGTTCTTCCATTCGTGTTATGTAGTTAGCTAATCTTGCGATGTACACTTATTTTTATCTTTTATCTTTTATGTAAATTAATGTATGTACTAGGAGCCCTTAGATAATTGCACTGCTTTTTTGAGGTCAGATCTAGGTTGCGAATCGGCCTTAATGAAAATAAAATGAATAGTGGCGAATGTTATCACAAATATCATGGGCCAAAGGCCATACGACAAACAAAGGTAAGTGCAGTTTTTAGTCGACTACGAATCCGAAATACCCTGGTCGGGTATTTTAACGGCTGACGATCCATGAAGTTTTGTACAACATAAAAAAGAAAACAATCACAAAAGTTTAGTTTTATAATCATACCGATTATATTTATTATCTATGAGCCGTTTCTAAAACAAATGAAACGTTAGAATCACTGTTAAATTCGATTTCAGATGCGATTCGATCATAGACGGCCAACATAGCTCGATTATGGCGACAGCTTAGTTAATTGTATCGATAAAAGATATCGATATTAATATTTGTCGTTGATCTATTTTTCTTGGACGTAACGCATAAAACATCACATTAAATATAATTAGAGGATTAAAAAATAAACAAAATGTCATTTTGACTTCATAGAATCATTGACGTTACTCAGCTATTTCAACGTACAAAAATGTACTTAATTCGAAAAGCAATCACTGTTTTAGTTTCTAAGTAGTTAATTTTAAGGTTGATATTTATATAATTTATGAAAAAAATGTGATTATATAGAATCTGTTATTTTTAATTTCATACTGTTCCGAATCTCTGCACTCTAGTTTATTGTGCAAAGGTATTTTAAAACGAAATAAACTAAATGTTTTATAAAATTAATGTTTTTTTTTTGTCAATTTAACAAGTAAAAAACAATGGGCCAAACTGACAACCAAATGAGTCCCGCTGAATGGTAGAGACCAACGCGGCTGGCCTAGACGGAGATGGCGGGATGAGCTGGACTCATTCAAGAATGACAGGTCCTTGGTAGCAAAACACAGAGAGAAGAGGAAGTAGACTGGGGAGGCCTTTGCCCTGCAGTGGGCCACTACAGGCTTATAATAATAAAACAAGTTAAAAACAATACCTTTAAAGTTGCTTAGAATAATCAACCTATATCTTAACGAAAAGCAAAGATTTTTAGTTTACTGGGCAATGTTTGAGTGACTAATTTTGTAAAAACCCATAGTTCAAATTCTGTGAAAGAAATATTTGACCTCCGCCGGGACCCGCTTTACACGTTTATTACGCATTTACACAGGATAAATGCGTAATAAACGTTCCGCATTGAACTAACAGACTGTACCTATGTCAGTTGAAGGACATAATAATGTGTCATCAATATGTTGCTGACGTCACCTTAAGACGGACGGATGAGAAAATCGACATCGCGGGCAGAGACCTCTGTTGGCTAGATTCCGGTGTCCGAAAACCGGAATAACAGCTTCGAGTTCTGCAGTCGAATTCGTCTTGCACAAAATCCACAATTTCAGGTTTTTTTTTATTTTATTTTATTTATTTATTTATTTCAGCCAACAAGGCCCATATAATAATACAATATAAAATAGAACACAACATAAATACTATAAAATGTATACAACAATAACAAAACTAGGTATAATGCTTAGCATACGTAAATGCGTAAGGGTTTAAAGGAATGATATGGTCAAGTACAGTTAGCACGTTAAGTTGCTATAAACTGTCAAGTTTTCTCATTCGATTTTGAACTTACCTACCAACAATTTTAGGTTTAAAATCATTAGGAGAAATTTGACAGTTTTGACCCGATATGCTTTTATACTTACCTATTATTTATCTCTGCTCTATTCTTCCGAACCCTGGGTTATCAATGAATAATTGATCGGTTTCTAAAGTGGTGGCTCTTCGGCAGGGTATGACACTCATATCATCACAGGAATTCTTGCTGCTGATCACGAGGTCGTGAGTTCGATTCTCCCATGACACCAATATTTATGTGAATGATGAACATAACTGTTTGTGTTGGTCTGGGTGTTTCTTATGTATTTCCTTTACGTTCGTATTTACAAAGAAAAACCCATAGTATTAGCTTGCTTAGATTGGGATTAGATCGTGCTGTGTTAAAAAAAATGTGGCTCAAGCTATTTGATTGACAAAATATGGCTTGTCCAGTGTTGCACTTACAAAAATGTCTTCATAATTCATAATAAACAAGGGCACCAGTTCATAGTATCAACAAAAAGTCCAAGGAAACTTTTCCGACGAACGAACAGCCGTGAGCCGTCGATGAATCGTACAATAAAAAATTAATAAGGTAATTACATACCAGCACAAACTTCTACTGTATAGAATATTTACCGATCCTACCCAGTAATTGGAAACATACTTTTCACAGAATTTCAAAAGTTTCGAACGTGACAATTATCGAAAATGTAACGGTTATGAATAAAATAACACCGCCTTGGGGCTGTCGATCTGAAAATTGCCGTGACCCTAATCGAAACCATTTCTTAGTCAGCAAACATCATCATCAGTCACTTGCAAGAGCAATTCTTGCATTTTACACGGTAATTACTCTGTTTCATTGAGGGGGACGCAGTTTTAATTATTCATTCGGTGACCTTTCTCCTTCACGCGTGAGCGTTGACCATATGGCAGAGCGAGACAGTTCGTGTTTTGTTACTCGTGTCGGTGTCGAGAGGTATTACTTTCAGTCGTGTGTGAGAGCTGCGATGGAGCGGTTGGCCCGCGATGCCATTAAGATTCAAACCGCTCGCAGAAATGCTATCACGAAGGCACAACTTCCGAATAACTCGAACGAAGTCAATCAGTTAAAAGTTTTGTAAAATGAGATAATTTTCAATTTAAAGACTTTTATGTTTAGTTTCGTTTTGAGGTTCGTCCACGAAGGTCGCGTCCTTCAATCGATAAACTATTAATTGCCGCGTGTGATTGCCCGTGGCCGGTAGACAACGGAACTACACGCGTGTTTTGGATGTATATTTTATTTGTAAAGTGCCAATTAAAAACATTAGTTAAGTATATTTTTTTATTGAGGACCCTGTGTCGGAAAGTTTGTTGGTGGAAAGACTTTAAATTTAATTCGCATCTTCATGGAATATGGGCATCTGTTTAGACACTGGTTAGTGATTTTTAAATTATTAAAAATGGTTAAATTAGCGTTAGTAGGTCCCACGCTAGGCGCCAAAAGTAATGGTACCTATTACTATTATAATTTACTGATAATTCAAAACAATTGAATAAGTATATAATATGACCTAAATGGAGAGAAAATCCATTTCAATCATCATTATATTATGTACTAATGTGTTTGTATTGTTTATTTATAAACAGTGTTAAGCCCCACGTTGGGCGCCACTGTACACGGTACGAGTAGCGAGTTTTACCCATGTATTTTTCTGTGGACGAGAACACTTGCCTTCCGTTCAGAGTTCAAATCCGAGCCAAGCACCTTCAAACTTCTCAAATTCATGTAGGCATTAAGAGTAATGTGCCGTATAGTGATGAAATCTGTAAACGAAAGGATTTTTTTCAATCAGGAGTGAAAAATTTACCAACTTGCATTAAGTTAAAGTAACGAGGTTTATGCGCTTCATCATCTTTTTCTACGTCGAGAGTTGTCAGTTGTAATTGACAAAATATACAATCTACCTTGTATTCCCCGAAGGGTTTGGCAGAGGTGTACCAATGTACACCCACAGTGCCGCGTATGTTTAGATCCCATGTGATAGGCGCTGAGCCTATTGCCATTAACCGGGCACAAATCCAAACCCCGATCTGCTCCTTTCATAGAAAAACCCAATAACACTACTCGACCTGGGAATCGAACCCGAGACCTCTAGTGTAGCAGTTGCGCTTAGAACCACTAAACTAACGAGGCATTTTACAATCTACCTAAATATTTATTTAATACTGTTCGTTTATTATGCACATCATCTGAAATTTTGACGTTTGTCAGGTCAGTCAAGCTTTCATTGTTGCATCAGTAAAAATATAACCACGACTGGGTGTAGGTACTTACCATATTATTGTACCTTGAGTACTTACATCCAACTTTAATCTACTAATCCTACTAATATTATAAATGTGAAAGTTTGTGAGGTTGGATGGATGTTTGTTACCCTTTCACGCTAAAACTACTGAACGGATTTTGATGAATTTTTACAGTATTATTATATACACATCAGAATAACATTTAAGCTATAATTTATAACGATTTTGAGTTAATTAGCTAAATTACAATGATAATTAAAAGTAACTTTTCCACGAAGACGGTTTTTTGACGAAGGAAATATAAGTTATTTTAGCGAAGGAAAATTCAACTGCGTGCAGAATTCGAACCTGCGTCTTATCGTTAGATACACTAGACGCTTAGATGACTAATAAGCCACCGCGATATGTATAAGATTTGTTACTTTGTAAACTACTTACTTGATAGATCTAATGGTCGTTAGAGGCTGCTGACTGTGGTGAGATGAGGTGCTGAGTTCAGTTCCAAGATCGAGCAAGTTTTTATAATAATTAGCAATTCGAAGTTTGAATCCCGGTTCGTGGCACCTATTGGCATTCATTGCTTTAAATTATGAAGCAGTGTTAGCCTAGTGATATAATCATTGAACTATCAAGTCAAAGGTCTCAAATTCAGACATTTATTTCAATTAGACCTTTTGAACGGAACTTTTGAAAAGTCAAAACTAGTTACACGGTTCCAAAAAGTGGGTCTTATGTAGAAGAACCGGCAAGAAACTCCAAAGACACACTTTAAAAAAAAGCATGGTTCAAATTCAAATCCAAGGCACGCACCTCTGACTTTTCAAAATCATGTGTGTATGTATATACAAGGTCATTATTAGTATATGCGAAACCTGAATATAGTTTGTTCAGAATCAGTAATTGAATCGATTCCAATAATTTTTAAATTATGTTATATTTTGTCCCAAAAATATTTAAAAAATGTTACGAGTAGGACACCGAGCGACACTAAGTACCTATCCGCAATCATATGCGGCATGCCACGTGCCACATGCCACGGTCGAAGCAGGACTGGGCGGGCGCGGGCGCACGCGGGGCAGGGGCTAATCCATCCCTTCAGTCGCCCGGGTGCTACAGGTCACTGCGCACGTATCGTGCTCCCGTTCAGTTAGGTACCTACATGTCGCACAGGCAGTTGTTTCGGTTGATCGTGTGTAACTGTACAAAACGTGAGTAAAAAGTGACGTGTGTACAAAACGTGAGTAAAAAGTGTCGTGTGTACAAAACGTGAGTAAAAAGTGTCGTGTAACAATGTATTTCTCATACACAAACATTGATAAGTACCTAAGATATTGTAAACATTGTTGAACACTATTTACAATCAAGACAATTAGGATAGATTTTAAAGTTATTTCAACAACAAAAAAATGTACGTCCGCGGTGGCTTAGTGGTCATAGCGTCTGGTGTACCTAAACAGAAGACGTCGGTTCGAATCCTGCCCGCGGTCGGATTTTTGCTTCGCTAAAATAACTTTAAAGTCAATCATTGTAAAAAGTGATGATTTAAATTATTAAACATGCCATGCCTAGCCAAAACGGTTAAATGTAGAAAGTTGTTATTTACACCTACAGCCTGCTGTGGTTAAGTAATGCAATGTTTAACACTTTTCATCCACTTTGAACTTTAAGTGGTTGGCATAAGGTGCACTAATCGCATTGACTAAATTTTATCACTTACGGCCGTATTTACGAATAAAGTACATAATAATATCTACCTACACAACCATTGCGGTAGTCCAAAGCCTGCAAGTATGATGAAAAATGTTATCACCAGTTAATTGCAATAAAATCGCCGTATGGTTAGGTACTACTGCTAAATTATTTCTTTCAATGAGCACAAGACGACGCGGGGCGCGGGCGGCGGCGCGTGGGCGCCTCGTGCCGCGTGGTGCGCATATTTTTGCATGGACAACGAGGTAACATAACATGCTTATAACTTTGTGATTTTGTCATGATACCGTTTAGAAATACTGTACATAGATTCTTTACATAAAAATACTAGACACGTGTTTTAGGTTTCGCCTATACTAATAATGACCTTGTATAATTAATTATCACTCGCTTAAACTTGCATGCTTGAGAGATTTTCTCGAAGGCGTGTGAAGTCTGCCCACCTGGAATAGTCCAGCGTGGTGAACTATCCCTCTGCCTAATCCCTCATTGTTTGAGGAGACCCAGGAGTGGGATACTATATGGGTTGATGATGACGATGATGCTTTAATTGCATGGGCCCAAAAAATATTCTAGCAGAACTGTGAGTGAACAACAGTATATCTCTGCCTAACACTTCAGGGTTTCTGATACGGTCAGCAACGTAAGTCGCTCAACACAGCTAAATTTTGAAAAAATGACAGCTCCAAAACTTGTTAAGAGATTTTTTTATTATGAACGTAAGGTAAATATTTAATGGTCATCTATGCAATGATTCCGCACAACCTCCACAGGTCAGTAACTTCATATTAAACATCGTATTGAAGATTGCAACATGTTCAGCGACTTTTGTTGCTGACTGTACGATAGTATGTATTTTTAATAGTACAGTTATCCCATTTAGCACTGAAGTCAAAGATCTTGACTTGTATATAGATACCTCCTTAGACTGGCGAACTCAAGTTACCAATGTAAGCCAAAAAGTCACTGGAACATTGCGGTCTCTCTATCGATTAAAAAATTTACTTCCATCCAACGTGAAAGCAATGCTTGTACAAACCTTAATATTTCCCATTATCGACTATGGTGATGTGTGTTACTATGACCTGAATGCAGATCTGCTCAACAAACTTGACCGCCTTCTAAATAACTGCATTCGATTCGTTTTCAATCTCCGTAAGTATGATCATGTATCAGCTCATATATCGCTTTTAAAATGGTTACCCATCCGTCAGCGGAGAGTGCAAAGGGTATTGACTACTCTGTACTCCTTACTTGATTCTCCTACTTCCCCCACTTATCTTTCTTCTTATTTTCAGTATATTTGCTCTAACCATGACAAAACGCTTCGTTCCTCATACAATCGTCTCCTGCAATGTCCTTCTAATAGTTCGGAGTTCATGTATTCTTCCTTTTTTGTCCAATCTGTTGTTCTATGGAATGCGCTACCTCAAGAAATCAGGATGGCTACTACTCGCTACTCCTTTAAAAATAAAGTTCGGAAACACCTCCTCAGTTCTTTGGCAGATTCTTAGTATTAACCTCTCCTTCTTTATGTTTATATTATAATATATGTATTTATTTATTTTCATATAATATTATGTATTAAGTTTATAAAGTAGGTATGTAGTATAATTATATATAGTTATGTTAATTTATATTTATTTAAATATAATTTTATGCTATCATTTTTATTCGTCTTTACATACTTACTTACATTTTGTTTTGGTTATTGATACAAACGTGTTAGTGCACCTACTAATTTCTATCTCTGCATCACCCTAAGGTCGACTGGTAGAAAATGCCTTAGGCATTAAGTCCGCCTTTGTACTTATTTGTGCATAAAGTATTAAATAAATAAATAAATAAGTATGTTGTTTATGTGTAGATGTAGAAGTTAGCAGTAATCCAAGTGTTTCAAAGTTTATAAGCGCCTATAATTTCCTATTAGCAATGTGCATAACTGTTACTAGTGTAGCTCAATAAATTGTATCTATTGAAAATTTTTATCCTTCTGTCCATCCTGTCCCATCTTAAGATATCTCCCGAAGTACTGGAATGGTTTTCCTCTTATCTTCGGGAACGCCAGCAATCAGTCCACGTAGAGGAGTCTTTCTCAACCTGGTGCAATCTCGAAACTGGTGTTCCCCAAGGCGGTATATTATCTCCTCTACTTTTTTCTATATTTATAAATCTCATCACCCAAAAGCTTCAGTGTGCGTATCATCTTTATGCCGATGACCTACAGCTGTACTCTCAAGCTAAAGTAGGAGATTTATCCGGCGCGATCGAAACTGTAACCGCGATGTTAACTCAATCAGGGACTGGGCTGATAGGTTTGGTTTGGCGGTGAACTGAAATAAATGTCAAGCCATTATTTTAGGCAGCCACCATAATATCAGCAAGGTGAGCAGTTCTCACGTTCCACCGATAATCTTCAATGGCATAACCATTCCTATCACGCCCAGCGGCGTCAAAGATCTTGACTAAACCTTGACTCCACTCTAAATTGGCAATCGCAAGTCTCAAGTGTTAGCCAAAAAGTGACAGGAACTCTGCGGTCTCTGTACCGTCAGAAAAAATTTCTTCCAGCGCGTACAAAGGCAATGCTTGTCGAGACCTTAATTTTCCCCATAATCGACTATGGCGATGTGTGCTACTTTGACCTGAATGCAGATCTACTCAACAAATTAGACCGCCTTCTCAACAATTGCATTCGATTCGTATTTAACCTACGTAAATATGATCATGTCTCAGAATATCGAATAAGTCTGAACTTAAGGGCGCTGACTACTTTGTACTCTATACTTTTTGCTCCCAATTCTCCATCTTACTTGTCTTCTCATTTCCAGTATATTTCATCCTCCCACAATAAACGTCTTCGATCATCTTATAATCGTCTTCGTCGGTAGGAAACCCACATAGCCCTATGTCTTCTAAAGTTTACTTTTTTCTGAAAGAAAAAATAACCTTAAAAGATTCTTAATACGTTCTTTTTTTTTCAATGCCTTTGCCTGTTGGTACGCAGAATAGCGGTCTACAATACTTGATTTTAATGTGCAAGATTGAAAATGCAAGACTTTATGTATTTATTGTGAATTATTAATTAGAATTATTATTTAGATTTTATTTATTTATTCAAAATCTTTGCGCGCTGTTTTCTCGAAACCGTATTTTCTAACTTACTGCTATATCGATTACCAGGGCAGAAAACGAGAACGCTTACCTATCAGAAACCAGTTCTTTGAGACCGTGAACCTCTAGAAGGTCGACACAATTGTTTTTCTATCCTTTCTGCAAATTAATCCTTGATAAGTTACTTTCTGACACGAGAATGATGTACAGAACAAAAAAATGAAGAGTTGGAGACGACGGGCGGAGACCGGAGCCGGGGAGAGAGCGCGTGGGCGGGGCGCGCCACGCCGTCCGCCGCCGCATTCCCCATGCAGAACTCCAGCCACGTCAAGTTCGAGCCGCCCAATGTACCGGTCATATTCGTGCTGGGTGAGTTGAGATTACCGTAGTCTAAAAGTCAAAGTGAAATGTTTTATTTCAATTAGACCTTTAAAATAGCACTTTTGAAAAGTCAAAACTAGTTGCACGGTTCCAAAAAGTGGGTCTTATGGAGAAGAACCGGCAAGAAACTCCATAGACACTCTTTTAAATATGTTACTAGTAAATTAATCCAGAATAATAAACAGAAAAAAATAAAAAAGATTTCCATTGACAGTATGAGCTGACCAGCCCCGACAGACGGCACCCGTTCACGAGTATAACGTGCGTATCGGCGTCGTTTAACTCAACCATGTTGCAGGGAATAAAACGTCCCGACGCACAGTCTAAGAGAAAGGGGGAGACTAAGGATGCTGTCTATCTCCTTGCCAAATTATATCCGCTCTGCGGTTTAGGAGTAAAAATATAATAAAACCAGGGACGGGTTAAGCCATGTAGAGACTTCTGGGCAATGTGACTCTTGACGTACGGTCACCAACGAAAGTCACTGAATAATAGAAGGGACAAAGCCCGAGCTGTCATCGGATCCCTTACAGGGCATTTTACAACAAATGACATGCTCCATGAAATGAAGCTGACCTTGAATAATGATTGTAGAGCCTGTGGTGAATTCAGGGAAACAATGCAGCACATCTTGTGTGATTATGACGTCCTAGCGACGAAACGGATGAGTCATCTCGGCAACGGATACCCGAAGCCAGAGGACTACAGGTTCCTTCCTCTTAGTAGAAGAGTAAGGAATGTACCATGCTGGGCACAACACAATAGATCACATTTGGTCAAAGTGTTGCTGGCCATCGCATTTATAATAGGTACCTAACAGTTTTTTTTATACCACTAAGGTGGCAAACAAACAGACGGTCCACTTGTTGGTAAGCGGTAGCCTATACACGCTTGTAACGCCAGGGGTATCACTTGCGCGTTGCCGACCCTGTAAAACGAAAGAGGAATAGTTGCCTTGGCAGTATGAAGGTCAAAGTCCCCCCACCGCCGACACAACGTTTCCTCTTGGAGCACCTTGCGCACCGTAAGGAAAACAACACAGCTCAAAGCAGTGTTATTTTACTTCAATTTTCTGTAAGACGGAGGTACTTCCCCAGTCAGGCAGCTCCAATTTGAGTGGAATTAATCCCCCATGTCCTACCTCTCTTAAAAAAATATCTATCTAGCTATCCAAATAAATATTTGTTGTTCTCTGTGTTTTTTCTTTCATTTTCTAAATCCAATCCAAAACCGCAGCAGCAATCGGCTGGTTTTGGATTGGTTGGTTGATGGTGGATGGTTTTGGTTTGTTCGACCACGGTGCCAATTGATTCATCAAATTTTACTTCTCTTAGGTTATAACGTGATAAAAAGAAGTAGGCACTACACATTATTTCTGATCATCGATTTTCTGCTAGGCGGAGATCCTTCCTCAGTCGGGCAGCTACCACAAACTACTCACCTCTCACTACCTCAAACATGTTATCTTGAAGTTTAGGTAAATATACTAGACTTATTCCGATCTCTGATGATAACGTTTTATTATCAGGAGGACCTGGCAGCGGGAAGGTGACCCATTGCGACAACTTGATGCAGGAGCGGCGCGGAGTGGTCCACATCAACATGACAGATCTACTGCAGCAATACGCTATCGGCAACGGTACTGCCAACCCCGGTTTGCACTTTATGTAGATGTAGACCTAGAGTTTAGATTACACTGTAGACATTAGATAGCGTAGAATATCACTAGATTAGCACCTTCCACACAATGACGATAATGACAATTATTTATTACTGCAAATAGATCTTTTAAAGACACTTTTACAATTTTTTTTAAGCTAGATGAATGGGTTAAGGGGTTTTAATACTGTTTTTTTAATCACCAGTATTCCCCAAAAGGTTAGAAAGACCTCTTCCTATGTGTGTATGCCTATATTCCTGTTTATTCCTATATGTTCCAGGGTGTATACACCCTTAGTTCGCCGGTATGTTTAGATCCCATGTAGTAGAGGGCTAACCTACTGCTATTAACCGGGCGCAAATCCAAACTCCGAGCTGCTTCTGAGAATTTCATAGAAAAACACAATAAAAAATAACCTTGCTCGACCAGGGAAAGCTGTTTCGCTGAATTAGCGTTTTCGATCTTTGAGCGTAACAATTACATATATGGACATTTTACACAGCACCATCCGTCCCTAATTAAGCAGTTTGTACAGAGGCCAGCACATAAAGCTACC
The DNA here is from genome assembly GCA_964056405.1 of Acronicta alni. Classification (NCBI taxonomy): domain Eukaryota; kingdom Metazoa; phylum Arthropoda; class Insecta; order Lepidoptera; family Noctuidae; genus Acronicta; species Acronicta alni. The sequence continues at coordinate 2,247,251 of OZ043916.1, read as the reverse complement.
ACAATCTGTCAAATTTCTTTGATTAATTTTCAACTTTAATACAATACTATAAGGTTCATATTCAATTGGGAAAATTTGACAGTTTTGGATAGCTTGACCTGCTGACGTCTGTACTTATACTTCGTCACATAATATTTGTGTCATAATCTAACGTCAGTTTTCAACTTCTCTACAAGCTCTTGGTTGATATGTGTAGTATTCAACACGTAAATAAAAAAGTCTTATTGGTTGTAAACAGAAAAAAAATAGTTATTCAGTTAACGAGTGTGGTGCAAGTTCATGGGTGTCGTGACCATTATAATTAACGTGTGAAAGCATACTGCAGTTTAACCGTAATAAGTATTAAAAAATAACGCAAGGCCAGTAACGGACGCTGTTAAATTCAGTAATGAATATGTGTTTTTAAATGTTTAATTATACTGAAGTTAAATGAAATATTAATTATTTCTGTATATCGATTTTAACAAGTCAATCGACGGCCCCTACGTACAAAAAGACATGTCAAAAATCAAGGTTTACAGGAGAGCGTAATTTGTATTCAAACCGCTTTAGAAAAAAATCTATGTGCAATTATAAATATTTTATTTCTATAATGTCTAATTAGATTTAGGAACTTTATAATAGTATAAATACATATTTATTTATTTTATGTTTTCCTGGAAAAAATGATAGATGACTGTTTCTACGGTGATATTAAAACAAAAGCATGTCAGACAACTATAAGATAGCTTTTTATACGCAGGAAAGAAGAAAACAGTATCTAGAATAGAATTTATATTAAATGTTACTAAACTAAAAAACACACCACTTAATCTGATATTGTATCAAAACAGATAAGATAAGCCGATGATAATTTTAGCGAAATAAAAATTCGATCTCAGGCAGGGTTTGAACCTGCGTCCCTAAGGTTAAATACACGGGACACTGAGATCCCGAGACCACTGCCTGTGTTGTTGAATTTCTCTTACTCTTTCTCTTCTACGTCTTGGTGACGTCAGACGACATCTATCGAAGTCATATTACTATGTTCTTCAACCGACATGACTTACTTTACAGTTAGTTACCTGTTCTTTAATAATTAAAGATATTTAGCATTCGTTAATGCCAAATATAATTAAAAAAATACTAAATGATAAGTTATATTTATTTCTGTAAATAGATTTTTTAAAGACACTTTTACAAGTCAATATTTTACATACATTTTTAAGCGAGATGGCTCCGGCATTTCCTAAACTGAGTAATAAGATTAAACCTATTTGGCCTAGGACAAACTAGTTTTTCGCGGAGGAATAACAACTCGTTCCCGCGACCCCGACCATTGGTGGTGAGGCGAACACCTGTGGTTTTAGTCGGTAGTCGCCCACTATGGGTGGAGTCCGACACAGCCCACCGTCTCCCCGGACGTCGGATGTCCATGAGAATTTCCACAGAGGAAAAATAAGGACAAACTAGTTTGGCCTGAAATCGGGTTTAGCCGGCACACATTTATCAATGTGTATTTTCTACGTGACACATGTATCTATTTCCATGGGGTATATTATTACAATGACATTTGTAGCTATTACCTACAATAAATGTCATAGAATAATGCACTAGTGTCATACTGTGACACTGAAATTGTCATTGTCATAACATGACACATTAAAAGAAAGAAAAATATTTCTAGACGTTTGTTTTATGTAAACCAATTATAATTATAGAACAGCTATGAAAGTGCATTTTTGAGGCTGGCCCAAGTTTTTAATACATATTATCACGCCTGTATTCCTGGAAGGGTTAGGCAGAGGTGTACTAATGTACAGACGCCAGCAGGCTATCCAAAACTGTAAAATTTTCCCAATTGAATATGAACCTTTTTGTTTTGTATTAAAGTTGAAAATCTATCAAATAAATTTTACAGATTGGGGTAGCTTGACGTGCTGGCTTCTGTACTATTACACTTCGCCGGTTCTTTACATTATAATATAGCGGCGATGTTTTTTGAAATTCTCAGTAGCAGTTGTTGTGAAAAAATAATTCTGTTACTATTCATTTAACAAAAAAGCAATTTTGATTTATAACGATGACCAGGGTGGATGAAATAGTGAAGTATGTTGAAAAGAATAAGACTGGCGCAAAACAGGGATGAATGTTGTAAAAGGAAGAAGGCTTATGCCCTGCAATAAAAGCTGGGTCAATAAAAGCTTTGAAAGATGATTAATTTTACTACGGCGCAATGCAAGGCGCTACGCTTCGTAGCAAGGCGCTACGCTCCGTAGCATAATGCTACGCGCCGTAGCTAGGCTCTACGAGGACACAATAAGTAGCAATCGGCTCACGCAAAAATCATTCTTCCCTCTCACGGAATAGATACCAAGTTGTTTTTTTTAAATACGATTTATCTGACGCCAAAAAAGTAGGAGGTACTCTATACTCTTTATTTTTGTATCTTAATTACGTTCGTGAATTATTTTGTTTTGTTTTTGACTCCTGAGATGGTCTAATATACTAAAGTTGGTCTGACAAATCGCTTAGGCTGGCCTTATGCATCCGGAATGGCTCTCTGGATTCATAATTAAACATTCATAATCTATCCATTCCTCAGACATATCTTAAAACATCAGATTGATCAGTAGTCTCGAGATTCCCGGTCCATGCAAACGTCTTTTTGGAAGAGGAATTAATACTAATCGCATTGCCTTTATTGCGGTCAAATGAAATAATACATAATCTGATTCCGGTATGTGTGTGCCGCTCTATTAAAATGTAAGGGAATACGCGCGTTATGAAATCATATTCTTAATATTCTGATGTGGAATTCAGAACGCTCGATCGACGTTCGAGAAATTCATAATCTGAAAATTTAAGAATGTGTGTGTAGCATATTTATATTGTATGGTATTCCGGACCTTCTAAATTAATAATTTGAATTCAGATTAAGAATCCAGCCATTCCGGATGTATGAGGCCGGTTTTAAAGTCAGATTTCTTTCAAAAAAGTTAATCAATATAATAGTTGCATAATGCCATGCTATCTAGTGACTGACAATATATTACTTCTCGATTTTATTTCCGCTTTTTATAGCTTAAAATTACCACTAAAACGATACATTTCAATCAAACCAAGCACTCATACCAAACCATATTCCACGAACACGATTAAAAACACAACTTATGGCTTCGTTTTAAAATTGAAAATCGATTGACAACTTCGAAGTGTACACGTTGAATTCATTTGAAAGTTGTAAATAACGAACGCCATGTTTGTTTTCTTAGAAATAAGTACTCTATTGTATGTTTGTTTGTATGTATAAATATGAGTCATACAGTAATCAAGAGTTGTATGATAAAATGATTGTATGAAAACTTGATGACCATTAATTAGTCATACAAGTCATACACTATGCAACCGTTTTTTTTGTATAGCGACTGTATTTAAGAAATAAGATGCTAAGCAATAACTACGCTGATAAATAAATAAATATAATAATTGACGACCTCTGTGGTCTAGCGGTTCGAGTGCCGGAGTGCTGATCATGGGATCCTGGGTTCGATTCCCACAGGATACAAATATTTGTGTGGATAAAACATGAGTATTTGTGTTTGTCAAATAACTTATAGAGCGACATCCCTCTCTCTCAATCGGAAAACGATCACAATAATAGGTGGTGGTACGGCCTCTGACTTCAATTTTCTGACTTCAATTTTCTGACTTCAATTTTCTGACTTCAATTTTCTGACTTCAATTTTCTGTCTTAAACTGCCTTGATAAGTGCATAGTACAGCATAGGTACAGTCAGCAACGAAATTCGTTGAACATCTTCAATACGATTTTTTATATAAAGTGAATACCTGTGAAGGTAGTGCGAAATCACCATTACCTTAACCATTAAATTAACCTTACCTTCATAATCTCTTACCCTCATAATAAATTTATATTATATTATATTTCATCATATATTTGTGTGGGTAAAACATGAGTGTTTGTGTTTGTCTGGGTGTTTCTTATGTATTATAAGTATGTATTTACAAAAAAAAAGTATTTATGTATTATATCCATTATCTAGTACCCATAGTACAAGCTCTGCTTAGTTTGGGACTAGATGGTGTTGTGTAAAATGTCCCAAAAATATTATTATTATAAATTGTAACTATTAGGTAGTAATAATGTAAACTATATTGTGGGGAGAAATAAATCAAGATTATTATAATAAAAATATCTTGACAAGTTTTGGAGCTGCCATGTTTTCAAAATTTACCTGTGTTCAGCGACCTTAGTTGCTGACCGTACACAATAAAAAAGTTGTTACACATTCTAATTTCAAAAGTTGTTCAACAGACATGCAGGACTTCGGCACGCTGTCCAGTAAGACGGTGACGGAGGTCCTGATGTTGGAGATGAAGATGGCTCCCACAGCCAAGACTTACCTCGTATCCGGCTACCCTCGCTCCATGCGAGACGTCGCCGAATACTCAGATAAGGTAAGCAGAGTTGCAAGTCCACTGTTGTTCTTGAAAGAAGAAAAAATATTTCAATACATACCTACTTTCACGCCTTTTTCCCATGGGGGCAGGCAAAAACTAAAGAACGCCATCTTGCTGCGATTCTTAAAAACGTTAAATCATAAAAATTGAATTTATTTTTGTAATAGATCTTTTAAAAATACTTTTACAAGTAAATATTTAATTAATACTAGATGGCGCCGGTATTTCCTAGAACTTTAAGAAGAAACGCTGAAAGTAACTCAAAGAATCATGGTCTCTTTTAAAGTCCAGACAGTAATAGTATTCAATGCTTGTTAGATGTGTTTTACAATGTAGGCAAATCTAAACTGGACCTTTTGAGGAAAGAGCATAGCAGTTTTGAGTTGACCAGTACTTACTGACGACACGCATACATCAGTCCTCGTGTAGCTAAACCATTATTTAGGGAGCTGAACGACCCGTCCCACAACGATACCAGAGGCCGGACCAAAGCGTGTTATTGCGATTGTTTTCCAATAGAGAGAGAGGGATGTCGCTCTATAAATTAAATAGCGGCATCCCTGTCTCACAACCTAAAAATGATCGCATTAACACGTTGTTTCCGATAGAGAGAGAAAGAGGGATGTCGCTCTATAAATTAAATAGCGCCATCCCTGTATTACAACCTAAAAATGATTGCATTAACACGATGTAGTATGGCCTCAGATCAGCTAGACATTTTCGTAGGTCACGTGAGATACTCAAAACTGTGAGAAACGTGTAAACTAGCCTAGATAGTACTCACATTTAAAAATAAATAAAATATTTATAAAAATGTCAGTTAATAAAAATTGCGTACTCCATGCCAAATATATATATGATGTAATGTCAATAGCAAAATCACAATAAAATATATTTATTAGGTATTAATTATTTATACTACTAAGGTGGCAAACAAGCATACGGCCCACCTGATGATAAGCGGTTACCGTAGCCTATGGACGCTTGTAACATAGGGGTATTCACTTGCGCGTTGCCGACCCTGTAAAACGAAATAGGAATAGTTGGTTTGTCAGTATAAGGGTCAAAGTCCCCCCACTGCCAACACAACGTTTCCTCGCGGAGCACTGGTAACCTTGCTCACCGTAAGAAACACAACACAGCTCAAAGCAGCTTGTTGTCACACGGACCAACAGATATCATTTGGAGTAATTGGATTAATGACGTGTTAAGTTTTAACCTTATTAACCACATACGTTGCCATTTATAGTCTAGTATCCTTATATTAACACTATTCTGTCACCCTGACGCCATTATCAGATGCTATCTCTAATGTTATTACTCCCAGTGGAGAGGTGAGCCATTCCAATTTATTGTAACGTTTATACAGCAATATTGCCGGTCATTGAAAGGTTAAAGTTCTTAATAATGAAGGCTGAATTGAATTCTGCGAACAGTATTCAATTGTTATTGATCAAGTTCTTTTTAAAAGGTTTTTCTTTTCTTTTTACTTTCACTCATCATCATTATCATCATCATAATAATTATACTGTCCCATTGTTGGGCACGGTTCTCCTCTCAGAGTAAGAGAAATTAGTCTAAAGACCACCACGCTTGCCTAATGCGGTTTGGAAGACTTAGTACGCCGAGAAAATGCGACCTTTTTAATCAAGTTTGAATTCTATGGTTTCTTTTATCAAAGTCTATTTAAAAAGCAATTGATTTAATCACATTTTTGCGTTTTTGTGTTTCTGTTTGATATTGACAGCCGTAACGTAAACAGTGAATATTTAATTTAATTTAATGTTTTTGTATCACTTATTAAACACAAAGTTTAGCTTTTTGCACTCTTACTGTATATAAACTATGCCAAATCTCACACTCTTCTGTCCATGCAATATTCTTAAAAAGGAGTACATTTTTGCTTCACGTATTGTTATGTAGCGATTTTTCTCGACGGTTTGTGAAGTCTGCCAACCCGTAGTAAGCCAGCGAGGTGGACTATAACCTCATCCCTCTCAATACCCGTGCCTAGCAGTGAGACAGTATTAGAGTTGATGTTTGTTATATAGATTTATTTACAGGACTTTTATCACATACCTATGCCATTCCTATTATTACACAAATACATAGGTTCTACCAAAGGAATGAGGTTTTAACTTGAGAATTACATATTTACTGCCTCCGAGTTGCGAGCAGCTAAAATACTTTGAAATAGAACGGTGATATGGTTATCAAATCCAAACTCTGAGCTGCTAATGAGAATTTTATAAAAAAACACTGCTCGACTTTGGAGTCGAACGCAAGACCTCTAGCGTAGCATAGTACAGAGGCCAGCACATCAAGCTACCCTAATATGTCAAACTTCTGTGATAGATTTTCAACTTTAATACAAAACGATAAGGTTCATATTCAATTGGGCTGGCGTCTGTACATAGTCACGTGTAGCGACATCTACCGCGCTACATAGAACTACGAAGGCCTGAATCGCGCAAGCAACATTCGCAACGAAAAGTTGCATATATACAACCGCCCGACATCAACCGTCGGGCCGTGGCCCGCCAGGCATAACACCCGCCTGGTTGGAGGATCCTCCCTTTGGTTGGAGGGGCAACACACCTCGCCTCTCCACACTGGTGACCCCGACGTGATCCCAGTGTTTCCACACTGGTGACCCCGACGTGATCCCAGTGTTTCCACACTGGTGACCCCGAGCAGAACATCAGCGCAGCCTTCCGGAGACCAGCATCCACGTCATCATCATCCCCCCACAGCAGCCTTCAACAGGATCGAACAGCGAGTCACACAGCCAGCCAGCAATCTTCCGGCTTCAACGGGCAGCCTGACCACATACCTGCAGCAAACATGCAGCCTGGTCAGAACCCTCAGCCGACATCAGCGACTTGGCACAGCACACTGCACTTCGGCCAGTCAACAAGCAGAGGCCGTCTCTCCTGGTCGACGCAGCAGCCAGCCACTACGCTTCGTTACGCTTCACTGCACCACCTCGACTCACTGAGGACTACGCAGCAACAAGCATCGCCCCGACTCACTGGGGACTCATCGCACTCACCGCTCACAGTCCCGACTCACTGCGGACTACGCGGCATCCGTTCCGACTCACTGGAACTCGCACTCCTGGCACTGGCAAGCTCTTCAGACGCACTGACCGCTGACTCATCTGGATCATCGACCTCCGGTCTCGGAGGGGAGTGATGTAGCAACATCTACCGCGCTACATAGAAATACGAAGGCCTGAATCGCGCAAGCAACATTCGCAACGAAAAGTTGCATATATACAACCGCCCGACATCAGCCAGGCATAACACCCGCCTGGTTGGAGGATCCTCCCTTCGGTTGGAGGGGCAACACACCTCGCCTCTCCACACACGTTTCGGAAATTATGATAGTTAACTACATACACCTACACAATAACATGACTGTTTGTAAATAAATATATAGAACACGTCATTACAACTCCACGTTATCATATAAAACATGTGAATCACAACACGCGACGATGCGTATACAGTAGGGGTGACAAATTAATAATTAGTTAGGGGTTGCGTTTTACAAATCATTTATACGCCACCGCTGACCCTTATCAATTTACATACAGATAACAAATAAAAGGTTTTATTATTGTGTGACCCTAGCATAACGAGGTTTTACTCTGTTGAGGTCACAAAGCCAATGTCGGTTGCCTTTTTATTCGACTTCTAAAATGGAAGAGATTACCAATTCATAACATAAAATACCATCACGCCGTTATTCTCCGAAGAGTTACAGAGGTGTACTAATGTACACTAGTTCGCCGGCTCACGAATCCCTATATTAAAAGAGCGTTTTAATTTTTTTTGTTGTACATACTTGGATAATTTTGGCTCTCCTCTATTTATTCCGCAAAAATTTATATCTTAGAAAATTTTGCACATAATTTCAACACACAGGTTTTTGAATTCGAACTCCCCTGTATTTATTAGGAATAACGTAGACAATATAAAAAAAATGCACACGCTATTAAAAATGAAGATTTAAAGGCAACTGCGATTTTTTTGCAGTCAATATTTTTGCACCCATAATTTGGTATCATTTTATATCAACTTTAACTAATTTCATTTTATATTAATTAAAAAATAATATTAGTTATTTTCTGAGTTTCACACCGCAAAACTGATTTTCCGTGAAGGCGAAACTCGTCAAAAGCCGACTTTGGAACTTTGTTCCAAACTTCTCGTAAAGCCGAGAGGAGGCTAAATGGGGCCTTATAACGAGTCCATCCACAGAATAGACCAACAATATCTCTTGTTGGTCTATTCTAAGGCACAAAGATTAAAAAAGGTAGGGATGAAGAGATTTGAAAGAGGTAGGTACTATGTCCAAAACAAGTATACGGCACACCTGATGGTTAGCGGTTACCGTAGCATATAGACGCTTGTAACACCAGGGGTATCAATTGCGCGTCACCGACCCTGTAAAACGAAAGAGGAATAGTTGGGTTGGCAGTAGTGATGGTTAATGAATATAGCATAAAGCAAATGATATCGCGGTTCGCACTTTATGCCCTATTATAATGCTATAAAGCTATTAATTGCCTTATATCGCATAACACTCTCTCTCTATCAATCAACTGTCCATCGGGCTCGGCCCGCACGTTTTGCCGTAACATAAAAAGTAGGCATATAAATTAAGCATACACATAAAATCGCATGCTTAAAAAATTAAGCATATAGAATTAAGCATGTTATTTATTTATAGAAACTTTGAACACCACTAGTTGGCAGTATAAGGGTCAAAGTCCCCTCACTGCCAACACACACACCATAAAGACCATAAGGAACACAACACAGCTCAAAGCAATGTTATTTCACTTAGAATTTCTGCAAGGCGGAGGTACAGTCAGCAACGAAAGTCGCTGAACACAGCAAAATTTTTTTATTGTCACAGCTCCAGAACTTGGCAACAGGTCTTTATACTAAGGTAACCTAAATATTTAATGGTCATCTATGCAATTATTTCGCATAACCTTCGTAGGTCAGTAACTTCATACTTGTTAAAAATCATATTGAAGATTGCAACATGTTCAGCGACTTTCGTTGCTGACTGTACTTACCCAGTCGGGCAGCTCCAATTTGAGTGGAGATACTCTCACTATGCCCAAACTCTCCTAAATGCGTTTTATTCCCTAGATCCAGACGATAAACGGGGTGGTGCTGGTGAGCTGGCGGCAGAGGGTGTTGGAGCGTCAGATAGAGTACGGAGCACGTCTCGGCCACGTGGTGCTCAGCCTCGCTAGGATGGAGCTCAACAACTTCTACAAGAACGTCATGCCGGTAGCTGACTACTTCGACCAGACCAACATGCTGATCGCGGTGAGTGACACTTGGCGTTATTTTTATTGTGGATTTTTAAGGAGGAGCTCTATTTCTAGAGGAGGAGGGGGGTAAAATAGCCATAAAATATAATATAGCCTTTGAAATAAAAAATAATAATAAAATAGCCTATTTGAGATAAGACATTTGACATTGCACGGTCTAGTAGTCTAAGCAGAGCTTGTAATATGGGTACTAGACAATGTATAATTATAATAAATATGTATATTTTTTGGTAAATCCATACTTAAAATTCATAAGAAACACCCAGATAAACACGTCATTACATATTTAAAAAGAAATAATAAGTATTATAGGTTTTCATATATTGGTTTTCAACTGGGCCTGAAAACCGACGTGTTGATGGATGCAAGTCGGTTTTAATAAGAAAGTAAAAACTTATATCAATAAAAAATTTAAAATCACACTTTTCTTCGTTATATAATTGCGTTCTTTTTCGATATATAATTTCATATTTTACAGCAGAAATTTTTCCAAACCTTCTTTAAGTTAACCTTCAAAAAACCTACTCAACCTTGAACGACATGATTGTCTTGTATTAACGTAAGGATAATGTTGAACAAGGTCATTCCTAAGAAGCATTGAGGTCGAGCCCCAAAGTTATTATATAAGTAGATGTGAAAAAAACATTTTTGAAACATTTTATAGCATACTATCTTGTCCCAAACTAAGCAGAACTTATAACTTTTACATACATGTATGTATGTAAAAATATATAAGTTCTGCTCACGCCTTTTTCCCATGGAGGTAGGCAGAAACTAAAAAACGCCACTGTCTACGATTCTTGCATACTTCTTTTGCTTCGACCACATTCATACATCTTGTCATACATACGCCGGTTGCGAGTACTACGCACCTGACCTTTTCGAAGAACCTCACCAATAAGATCGGCGTAAGTTTTTCTAGGGCGTCCCCTCTCGGCGATTCCACTAACATTTGCCATATAAATCACTTTTGTTGGTCACCTTTCATCCATTCTCTCGACAAGCCCTAACCATCTCAGCATATTCTTTTCAATCCTCGTCACTACATCGTCTTTTAAGCCGCAAAATTCTCTTATCACACTATTTCTCAATCTGTCATTCCGAGTTACACTGCACATACTTCGCAAGGAACGCATTTCTACAGCATTTATTCTACGTGTTTGTATATGTGAAAATTTGTGTTTGTAAACGCACCCACGATATAGGAGCAAATCCTAGTGTGGGGCAACGTATTTTCAACAAAAATTAAATTAATAAATATAATATGGTTTAGTATCAGGAAGTGGCGGGTAGGAGTCGCAGTGGTCAGTGGTCATAGCGTCTGGTGTAGATATATAGACAAAAATAAATATATATATATATATGCGCGAAAGGCGAGGTGGTAGTGTAGACTCCAACATCCACAGTTCGCCGGCTTTATTTAAGACGTTGAGTACCTACCTACGTCTTTCTTTAAATTGTGACGCGTGTACACTGGGGGCAACACTTGAATAGGTCATTGAACCTTTAATGGTTACTTCGATGAGTCAAAGCGTTTAAGCTACGTATAGGCATACAAGTACATTGTATTGAATGGAAGGCCTGAATGATACCACATAAATCCGTACTAATATTAAAAAATCGAAAGTAAATCTGTCACGTCTAAACCGATGAAGCGATTTTGATTAAATTCGGCATAGAGATAGATTAAACTTCAGAGAAGGACATATGAAAAATAAATATGAAAAAGTATTTATTTAGGATTTAAAAACATATTACACTATTTTAATACTTCTGCTAAACTGCACAGCAGTTTCTTGACATCGATATACTACAATTTAATTTGTTTCAAATATTGCCTTTGCAACGTGAGTGTAACCGTGGACAAGGGCTAGTACAGTCAAACGGGGTGAATAGGGACGCAGGGGTGAAACGAAACAAAACTTTGAGAGGGATTTTTAGCTTTAATTATTATAGTTTGTTGGAAAAAGGAACTCTAATATTGTTCCTAAATAATAAAAAACCATTAGAAGACCTTCTTGGCATCGAACTATAATAATTAAAGCTAAAAATCCCTTTCAAAGTTTTGTCTCAATTCACCCCTGCATTCCTATTCACCCCGTTTGACGTATAAAATAAAAAGTGCACAATTTGCTGTTACTGCTAAAATTAAAAAAAGAAAATAATGTGGCTATGTATAGCTTAGGAGATAGATTGCTATCTCCTTGGTAAATTTTATCGAAACTAATTAAATGACCGACATAGAACCAAAGTAACCAACATAGCCCACCGGATTAGCAAGCTGTAGTGGCAGTGGGCTGGTCCCGACAACCGCTACGGTCCGCGTAGATAGTGATGTGTAAAATTTCCCAAGTATTATTTTTTTTATTTTATAATTTCACCCTTTATTATAATTTCAAAATGTGTCTTATCATACGAATCACTATGTTGAAATCTTTCCAATCTTAGTTAGTAATTACGTATCTTCTTTGGTAATATAGATTACGTAAATACATCGATTTCACGTATAAGCTGGATTTATGTAATATTTGGCAAGTGGAGAGATATTTCGACAACTCCAACATCGGCCCATTAGCTCAGTTGGTTAGAGCGTCGTGCTAATAACGCGAAGGTCGCGGGTTCGATCCCCTCATGGGCCACATTTCACTTTTTGTGTTTTTATACAACTTTATTTCGAATTTTAGATAATTAAAAAGGTTTTGTTGTAGTTTTTGTTAAGTATATGTTATAATTATAGTGATATTTTTTAATCAATCGTTTGAGTTGTCGTTTATCGTAGGTGCGTTTTCATACAAATCTCACATTCATGTTTTCGATTATGGCCAATTTATAAATACGTAGTTATTTTGGGCGGGAATCGAAGTCATACATAAAATAATTATGTTTGTGGTCATAATAATAATATTATAGCAAGGGCATGTAGGGAAAACTCCTTTGGATTTTATCATTTGTATCAAAGTTACACGTAAGTATGTTGTATTTATAAAAAAACATCTTAACCGCACTACAATAAAATTATGTTGAAATCTTTGTCCTACAAGAACATAATTATTTGCAGTTTTAATTACGAATTTCTCATAAGTGTTTACATGTAATCTTTGAGAAAAAATAAATCTTAAACCATAAACCCTAGGTTATGTACCTAAGAAGTAGACGCCAGCAGGTCAAGCTATCCAAAACTGTCAAATTTTCCCAATTGAATATGAACCTTATCGTTTTGTGTTAAAGTTGAAAATCAATCAAAGAAATTTGACAGATTGTGGTAGCTTGATGTACTGACCTCTATTATATACTATGGGGACTAAACAATGGATATAATACTTATTCATATACTTTTTTTTGTAAATACATACTTAAATTATATATCAAACACCCAGACAAACACAAACACTTGTGTTCATCACATAAATATCGTAATTATCGTTTTGTATTAAAATTGAAAATCAATCAAAGGAATAGAGATACATGGATGGATGGTTCTACACACAGGCCAGCACATCATGCTACCACAATCTGTCAAATTTCTTTGATTGATTTTCAACTTTAACGTAAAGTAATAAGGTTCATATTCAATTGGGAAAATTTGACAGTTTTGGATAGCTTGACCTGCGGGCGTCTGTACATAGGAATCACATAAAAAAATAGAAATAGGTTCACAATCGGCGATGAATGAAAAACTTCCCTACATAAGAATCTATTTCGACTTCAAAGAAGACTTTATATTCATAATAAATTCTTATGTAAACATAACTTCAGTAGCCACACGATATGACTAAGCTCAGGACTTAAAAGCAAGCCTTACAAACTAGGTATTATCCAAATTGTAGGGTATTATAGTCGTAGTCACGGCCATTTGCATTCTTAATGAGATAATCGCCGGTTACCAGCCCATTCTGCGGTTAAACGTTATTTGCAATGTTACTATTATGTTATGTGGTTAAAAGATACATAGAGGGACTCGTGGTAGAACGCTAAGTCAAGCTGCGCTAGGCGGGTTCTTATACTTTATTTCGAAAGTTGATGATTCGATATTTATTATACCGAACACGGGGTGTCGAGTATTCAGTTATGCGATGTTTTATTTCATTGATGCTTTATTGGTGCGTTGTAACGTTAGTCCGAAAAATTCTATTGCGAAAACCCCAACAGCTATTGCTCATTGGTTCGGTAATTAATTTATTAGTTCGATAGTATATCGGATCGAAGCATTAAGGTAAAAGCTCCTTTTACGGAGGCTTATGGCAACAAGTGTTACAACAAACATAAAATGTAATCTCTAGATTTTTGGCGAAAATATTTTACATGCCATACCTAGGGTATCTAGAACTCATAGCGACTAAAAACTGCACTTGCCCTATAGTCATGGCCCTTGGGTCCGCGAAATGACAGATGCTAGCTATTAGCGTACCCTTTTATCAGAGAACTTCATCGAGAAACCCAATAACACGATAAATAATAATAAATCGATCAATTGGAATTAGAATTCCTATGTTGCATGATGTAATTAATCAATTATTATTTATGTGATCTACCTAATTATCTATTACCTATCAAGTGGCACTCTTTATCATATTTTCTTATGTGTGTGCAATATTGTGGGCTGCAATATTGTCAATATTTTGTACTGTCTCTTCTCTGCTCCAACACATATTGTAGCTGTTTATTGTCCCTGAATAAATAAAATAAAATAAAACACTGCTCAACCTGGTAATCGAAGCCAGGGCCTCTAGCGTAGCAGTAGCGCATATGACCACTAGGCCAGTGAGCCAGTGATGGACCCACAATTTACAAAAAACCCAATAAGAAAGAAATCTGCTGGCTTCGTGAGGGCATAACCTTAAATTTTGACAACTAGAAACATGGAGCTTTGTTTCCGCTGTCATCAATACAATGACAAAGCATATTTTTATTGAATTGTCTAATGAACAATGCGTTATCTAAGCATGTTACACTAAAGTGACCCAAATCATTAGTCACTAAAGTCATTCGTCATCCATATAATTAATGTTTTAATAAACACAATGAATTGAATGCTTTGTATCAATTTATTTAAAAAAAACCTTAAGTAAAATTACGTTCTTTTTAATTATATTTGGCATTAACGCGTACTAATTTTTTAAAGATAGGTATATATTTTTAGAGAAACAAAAATTCAATCTCAATAGTGTTTGAACCTGCGTCCTTCCGGGCTACCGAGGCCAATCAATCAGTTACCAAATACCTGATCAACTAGTCTGCGGCTTTAAAGCTCATATCATCGCGGCCAGTCATAATACGGGTGACCATTCCTCACACATTCACATTTTTAATGATTCAGAGGAAACGTTGAACCGTCACGGACTCAGTGATAAAAAAAAAGATTACCCATGACCAGAGCCGGAAATAGCCTAGCCGCGTTCAGTCTGCGGATGGGTGACCATTTTGAACACATCGAGACCCCTCCGTTGCTGGGAGAGCACGTAAAGTCGTTCGTCCCGGTTGCTTCCTCGAGAATTTTTATAGAAAAACCCAATAATATTCATTGCTCGATTCCCAAAATCTAACCTATGACCTCTAACGTAGCAGTAGAGCTTACGATCATTAGATCAATGAGGCAGCTTAGAAAAGGTATGACTTAAAATGGAAGCCACATTCCTTAATTTCTTCGACACAACATGATTCACCCATTATTACACCCATATATTTCAAGATGAATGGACTGTGTGAGAAATGATATAACTACAAAGGAAGATGATAAAATGATGAAATGACGGCTAAAAGAGATGTATGTAAGAAAAAGACATACTGCGCCGACCACAAGTAGTTTGAAATAAGAGTAGGAGGTTGATAATTTCAGGATTCAGATACCTCTACCTGAATCCTGAAATTACTTATTAAATAGGTTGTTACAAAAATACCCGTAAATCCGAGAGGAGGTTAAATGGGACCTTATAACGAGTCCATTCACAATATTTAAGAACCGTAGTAACGCTGTATAGCATACCCCAAAAGAAGGAAAACAACAACATTTATGAATGAAAAATAGAAAAACTATTAAAGTATATTATTAAGTAAAATAGGTACGTAGGCCTTTCTGTTAAATAATCTGATTCCCTGACATGACAGCTGACAACATTTTTGGATTTGATAATTAATTATATTTTTTACGGGGTATTTTGTAACACGTTGTATAAAATAAACAAACATTAAAAACTTCGAGACGTTTCCTTGCCGCAGTTCAAACAAACCATCTTGCGTCAAAACAGAGGGCCGTCATTAGAATCATTACATCGGACATTGACAATCGATGTTCTTGAATAAAACACAAACCGTTTGTGTCGCTGCTTGCCGCGTATCGATCCGGTTCCTAACGGTCAATGTACAATGTCACTCTTCATAGATAAATAATTATGTTTCCTCGGACAACTCATGTTTTGTTCAACAAATGTAAAAACTCCTGACATCGATTCGATTTCCACAGGACAAAAATTAATATTTATATGATGAACATGTGTTTGTGTTAATCTGGGTGTTTCTTATTATGTATTGCATAAGTATACATGTATTTACCTCTGACTTTTCGAATTCATGTGCGTATTAATTATCACTCGCTTAAACGGTGAAGGAAAATATCGTGAGGAAACCTGCATACCTTAGAGATTTTTCTCGACGGTTTGTGAAGTCTGCCCGACCCGATGCTAGGACTTCATCCTTTGTAATTTTTTGTGTCCGTGAGTTTGACATCATCAAATGTTGCTATACGATTCCTCTTCAATCTTTCATCATCATCATCTCAGCCAAAAGAGGTCCACTGCTGAACAAAGGCCTCCTTCAAAGAGACTATGATTCTCAGTTCTTCAAATTAATTGTTAAATAAAATTCTTCAAATTAAGTAATTCATTCTTCAGCTAGGAAATGCCGGAGCCATCTAGCTTAAAAAAAAAAGTGTAAAATATTGACTTGTAAGAGTGTCTTTAAAAGATCTATTTACAGAAATAAATATCATTTCATTTTATTTCATAGTTTCTTATGTATTTTATAATTATGTATTTATAAAAAAAAAGGGATATAAGTATTATATTCATTGTTTAGTACCCATAGTACAAGCTCTGCTTAGTTTCGGACTAGATGGTGTTGTGTAAAATGTCCCAAAAATATTATATTATATTAAAGTGTTCTACAATATCCGGTTATATTGTACCGTTGGCCACCTGCATGCAACGACTTCCAGCGATCGTTAATCATTCAATACAATCCCCCTGGGTAGGCCCTAGGAGTTTTGTAGGCGGTAGTCATTATCAAATCTGTCAAATGTATGGATAACTGGGATAGCGCCTCTGGCGGACATCTGAGGAACTAGCGTTTCCATACAAAATATTTGACAGTACATTTTCAATTACTTACAACACAAAAACATGTTTTTTTTTTCAATAAAAACCGATCAAAATGATCTAATCAATGATGCCCGTTCATTCCAATACAAAAACCACTAAATGAATTTACCTATTAGACTTTTTGTTTACAAAAGGACATATAAATTGACTGTCAACAATCAATATTGATTCTTAAACTCTGTAGTTTAAGGTCGAAAATTTGTTAAGCAAACACGTTCGTCCAATTACGGACTGCGTTCATGCATATTTTAGAGATTCTAGGACTGAGTATGACGATATTATCGATATAGACCGAAATTATGGTTTGATTTTTTATTTATGTACCTATGTAGGTACGAGTAGGTACCTGCCTAAGTGAAGGGCAAGTTGCTTTCGACCAATAGTGTCAGTTCTTTGGTGACGAACGTTGCGTAATCCATTTCCTTTATTCCTATTTTTATTTTAAATAGTGTTTCACGTTGAGCTAGGCAGAGACTAAAGATTTTCAACGTAGTGACGTAGTTTTTAGTTTTTTAACATGTCTTACATACAGACGCCAGCAAGTCAAGCTATCCAAAACTGTCAAATTTTCCCAATTGAATATGAACCATAATATTTTGTTTTAAAGTTGAAAATATATCAAAGAAATTTGACAGATTGGGGTAACTTAATGTGGCTGTACTTTGTGAATAACGTAGCTGATTTAACAATTTTATTGTAACACTTCTTTAATGTAACTATATAATATACATTTAATATACACAATTCCTATATACATATCTGTGTGTTGTTCTTAAATAAAAAAAAACACTGCTCAACCTGCTTTCATAATTGATGAAAGTGGCATTATTCTACAAAATATGATCTGTTTACCTTATATTACGAAAATTGCCACGGATCGTCCTCCACTTAGGGAGGAGGCAGGGTATGTCCGACTCGTACCGACTAAAAACCGCACTTGCCTTCGCATGCCCTATAGTCGTGGTCGGGATCCGTGAGCCGTGGGATCCATGAAATTCGCTCCGGTCCGCATCTATCTCGCATCGTAATTGAAGGCTCGCGTGTCGCAAACACGCGTGCCGCCTACTGGGGCCATTATCTGGTCGGGTAGCAGAATCCCCAATTCAGCCGCCCGCAGGCTATAGCTCATGGAAGCCGGAGGTCTTTCTGCGCCCTCGATCGGGAGACAGGCCAGAATTCTCTCTCCTTTTCTGCCGCCTTCTTTGCAGGCATAACTTGGTCTTGGTCAGAGGCAAGTTGCTACGATCCTGGCACAATACTTCCTAAAGGAAAAGGTATCATCTCCCCTGAACCATTAGTGGATCCACTTGCGATGGTATCTCATGGGATTGTTTTAACTATCGATATTCATACGCGAAAATTAAATGTTGTCAACTATCTAACACTTTACAAATTAACGATAGACGAAGCTATGACAATGTTATCGCTGTTTTTTTCTGAACTCGCAACACTAACGGTTAAGAATTGATGGTAGCAAATGATTGATGACAAAGAACTTAATGTTATTATTTTTAAATCCGATAAACACCTTTCTTTTTCGGTTTATGTTCTGACACACTCAATTTTCAATGTTTTCCATCTTGATATTGAACAGGTTTATGAATGTGTATGTTGTGAGATCCTTGCGTTGATCCTTAGGTCAGGTACAGTCTTATTGGGGATTTTTTTTTTATCTACCTTATTCTACTACAATATTTAAGTAAGTACGGTCAGCAACAAGAGTCGCTGAACACAGCTATATTTTGAAAACATCACAGCTCTAAAACTTGACAAGAGGTTTTTTCTTTTAAGTTAACCTAAATATTTAATGGTCATCTATGCAATTATTTCGCATAACCTTCACAGGTCAGTAACTTCATACTTATTAAAAATCATATTGAAGATTGCAACGTGTTCAGCGACTTTCGTTGCTGACTGTACATTTTCAACTTTAATACAAACGTAATAAGGTACATGTTCAATTGGGAAAATTTGTCAGTTTTGGATAGCTTGAACTGCTGGCGTCTGTACAATGTCCCAGATGAAAATCAGCATTGTGATTCAGTACCGTAATATTATTGCTGAGTTTTTAGCCTCGACTCATATTCATGTATATGTTACGGTAAATCTGATTAATTGAAAATTATTAATATTTTTACAAAATTATTAATAATAACCACATGTTTTGGTAAATGTGAATAAACGATCGAAATTTATTACTTTTAGTTTTTGAATATATAGAAAAAAAACCTAACAACCTAACCTGGCCTAAGTACGACTTTTAATTTTATTTAGTTTTTATAATTCCTTGCATATTGGAGCTCAACTAATATAAATGACCACAACGCGTTGTGAGCTGTTTTTGGTCCTTGAGCGTTACTTATGTACTTATCACTTTAACCTCGACTTTCGGTAATTATTATTAATAATAGATAATTATTAATAATCTTCAATTATTCACTCTTACCGTAACATATACACTTTTAATCTGGAACTTTGTAATGAATACCTAATTAATTGAAGTCGAATATATAAATCTTTTTTTTTTTTTCTATGAAATTCTCAGTAGCAGCTCGGAGTTCGGATTTGTGCCCTGTGAAATGGCAATAGGTTTGCGTCCTATTACGTATGGAACCTAAAACATATCGGTGATTTTTGGGTATACATTTAAGGGATAAGCTTTAATTTAAATTATTTTTTTATGGAAAATTAATACATTTATATTGTTAAAATAAAATTAGAATAGAGAAATTTTGTAGATACAGGGAAATAATAAGAGAACGACATAGGCTATAAAAAGTCTTTTGAGATACGATTACTGCCGCGGAGAATTGCTATTTTCTATATAAAACTTCAATAACAATATTTACTTGACCCGGAATTCAAACAAAGATCTAAGTTTGCTCGCGCTCCTCGCTGATTGAGGGGGTCCAGCGACGGCTGGCCGCAGCCTATCATGGTCGTGGCGAATTTCACGGATCACATGGCTATAAAGTTGAAGTTGCCTGGTTTCGACTCGGACCGTAAATTTTGGATGCGACTGAACCGGTTCCGTTCCAACCATGGGAAAACTAACCACCACTTCCATAAATGGGGATTAAGGGAGACACCACAGTGCGATTGCGGAGCACCTGACCAGACCCTGTCGCATGTGGTAAACGAATGCCCACTTCGCTGTTTTCCCGGTGGAATGTCGGAAGTCCACAAACTCACACTAGCCGCCGCAACCTGGCTGAAAACCCTAGACATAGACTCTTGATTCATGCAGAACGACTGCCTTACGCAATGATGATGATGATGGCCATGACTACAGGGCAAATGATGGCAAGTACTTACGGCTTTTAGTCGGTATGAGTCCGACAGCTGCCTCCCCAGGTGGCGAGGTATAATCCATGAAAAAAAAAAGGTTTGCTCGTGCTCGCACCGGAAAGCGCAGCGTGGGACGGCCTCCAACGAGATGGACGGACGACCTGGTAAAGGTCGCTGGAAGTGATATAGTATATATAGTATGACGACCTCTGTGGTCTAGCGGTTCGAGTGCCGGACTGCTGATCATGGGGTCGTGGGTTCGATTCCCACAGGACACAAATATTTGTGTGGTTATAACATGAGTATTTGTGTTTGTCTGGGTATTTCTTATGTATTATAAGTATGTATTTACAAAAAAAAAAGTATATAAGTATTATCTCCATTGTCTAGGACCCATAGTACAAGCTCTGCTTAGTTTGGGACTAGATGGTGGTGTGTAAAATGTCCCAAAATTTATTAAAAAAAAAAAAAAAAAGTCGTTGGATGCAGATGGCTTGCAACCGGTCCTTGTGGAGTCTATGGGGGAGGCCTTTGTTCAGCAGTGGACTTCCTGTGGCTGATATGATGGCTCTTGCTGAGCAGCTTAACGAGGACAAGACCAGTGAGGTAATGAACACGATTCTCCCTTCTAGGAAGTTTGGCTATTTAATGAAAAAAGTAGATTCACCACACTGTGAGGTGTGTGGAGTACTTGATGACGTCCAACATTTCCTTATGGACTGTGCTAATACGTATCAGAGACAGAGAGAATTGTTGGTCCACGCTCATAAATTAAATATGTTAAATGTTGGAGCTTTTCTTCCTATTTTGGCAAACCCGTCATCAAGTGGTGCAATGAGCTTATATAAGATGTTTGTGAAATCCGATACTCTTTCTTATATTGAAGTCATTTGTAAAATGACTGTGTTGTATTATATTTATTATGAATAATGGGGCTGATATGTTCATGTATTGAATAAAAGCCTCTAAATAAAAAAAACACGAGTCATGCAAGTTATATGTAACGACTTATAATACACGTGTTGGTCTAACCACTGGATCTATAGAAATAATTAATATCCGAAGCGACGATAGCGTGGCTGGGAACTTGCAGCTGTATTAGTCTACACCTCCGATAATTTAAGGCTGGGTGAATCACCAACCGACTGCTTTCTATTAGCTAGTACGAAGTTCAGGGTGTGTGATTCATACAATAAACAATACTACTTACTATAAAATCTAATATATAAAATTCTCGTGTCACAGTTTTCGTTGCCATACTCCTCCGAAACGGCTTGACCGATTTTGATGAAATTTTTTGTGCTTATCGGGGAGGTCTGAGAATAGGCCAACATCTATTTTTCACACCCCTAATTTTTTTTTTATGGCAAAACAACGTTTGCGGGGTCAGCTAGTTATAAAATAAAAATCTTTATTTAAATTATTTTACAAAAAGGGGTACTTACATTTCTTCAACATTACAATTTAGCAGTAGGTAACTAAGGTATGGTATTCGATTAGTGTCTTAATAATAAGTATAATTAGGGTACAGAGGCCAGAACTTCAGGCTACCACAATCTGCCAAATTTCTTTGATTGATTTTCAGCTTTAATACAAAACGATAAGGTTCATATTCAATTGGGAAAATTTGACAGTTTTGTATAGGTTGACCTGCTGGTGTCTGTACATATTTCGGCTTCCTATTAGCTAGTTCAAAGTTCCGGGTGTATGTATCATAGAATAAACAATACTGCAATAAAATTTAAAAAAAAAACTTTATTTAAAATTATTTTACAAAAAACGGTAGGTACATTTCTTCAACATTACAATTTAACATTTAATCTGTAGTTTTTATTTTAATAATAAAAAAAAAACAAGTTATTTAAGTAAAATATTGCTGCCAATGATGTTCCACATGATATTGACAGCTACATTTATTAGTACGCAGCAGTATTTTTACAAAATACAAAGTCGTGCATCAAAATATAACCATTCCACCGTGGGAGTGTTCAAGTGCTAGTGATACTAGACTGTAAATTTCACATATTTCATAAATTTCATATTAGTTGATTGCACCATAAACAACAGTGATGGTGCGGGGGGCGTCCACCGTGCATGTTTCAATGTTTGTGACGGACGACAGTATTTGCTAAGCATTTGAAATGCGGTCGCAATTGATTTGCGGGGAACGTTGAAGGTCGAGTTTTTTTATTAACATACTAGCTGGTCCTGCGACCCGAATGCAGCGCTACCTAGCGGTTCCAATTATGAATCTAAACTATCAATGGACCCACTCGTTGGAGTGGGTCCATTCCGACTAACCATTCCAACCGATTTCAATTAAACTGATTGTGTGTGTTGACACACAATCAGTTTAATTGAAATCGGTTCAGCCGTTTGTGAGTTTTATCGAGAATATCGAACAGCAATTGATTTTTATACCTGCAAGTAAGATTTTTTATATTCAATGTAACGTAAATTATTTCAAAAGAAATCTTTAATGAAAGGCACCCAGTAATAGCCTAGTGATATGACCATTGGACTGCCAAGTCCAAGGTCTAGTTCGAATCCAAAGCACGCACCTCTGACTTTTCGAAATCATTGAAATAAAACTACTTTTTACGGATTTTATCACGTATATTGATATTATTAATCCAATATAATAAATAGTAAAAAGTAGTTTTATTTCAATGTATAATATTCGCGTGAATGTCAGAAATCAATATTTTCGAAATCATGTCCGTGTTTATAATTATCACTCGCTTTAACGGTGAAGGAAAATATCGTGACGAAACTTGAACTCCTTAGAAATATTCTTGACGGCGTGTGAAGTCTGCCAACCTGAATTAGGCTGACGTGGTGGAACCAGTATCCGAAGTTGGACAATTTATGGGCTGATGTTATAAATTAAAGACAATGTCTGAATGTCGAGAGCAAGTAGGAATCAGTCCTTCAATCCTATTCAGTACATATTTATTAATTTTCTCAAGTTATACCTACTTAATTTTATAAGTCTGAAGAGTTTGAGTGTTTGGTTGAACGCGTTATTTTCAGGAACTACCGAATCGAATCGAAAAATTCTTCTTGTGTTGGATAGTGCATTTATCGAGGAAGGTTATAGGCTATATAACATCACGCTATGACCAACAGGAGCTCAGCAAAAAGAAAAAAAGGCAGGTGACACTGCGGTGGGCGTAATTACTTACGTCTAAATTCTATACGGTCTGTCTCATTAGGTGCTTTATTAGCTTAGTCATCGTTACCGCGAATTCTATGCTAGGTGGTTTCGATTTCCAGTTTAAGCAAAGTGTTATTGAGGTTGTCTATGAAATTCTCAGTTGTAGTTCGGTATTTAGATTTGTGCCCGGTTATTTGGTCGTCCCTTAGTGTAAGGGACCTAAACACACAGGGCGGCAAACTATAGGTATACATTAGCACAAATTTGCCTTATTCTACTGTCCCGTAATGGTATATTATGCTATATTGTCTTTCTAAATAAAGAAAGAAAGAAAGAAAAAACATTTGTCAACAGACGTGCAAACAAACATAAAGAATAGGTACTACATATTAAATTTTGCACGTCGTGTCCGCGACAAAAAAGCTTACCACTCAGCATAATGCTTTGTTATGGTACAAGACTATAAAAAGTGCTGATTTTCAGTGACCACCTAATGACGTACGGATATACAGCTAGGCTATATAATTATATAGATAAATTTACAAGTAATATAATAACAATAGTAAATGTATAAGTACTTATTCTAAATGTATATAGTAATAAACAACGTAAAGAAAACGTTACAACTGACAACAGCTTCATTGAGTATCCCATACTTCATAACTCAACGTACTAATCATGATGTGAATAAATAAAATGCCATGTGCTGCGCGCTACTATTGGTAAGGGCGTACATGATTTTTTTGTGTAAGTAGGTAACACCTGAACGACCTCAATATTGTTTTTCTTTATAAGTACTCGGTACCTACTACTAGCAACCCGCCCCTCGCACAGGTGCAATAATTATTATGCATGTATCATACGTATAAAACTTCCAGAAAAGATGTGTTACGTGAGTTAGAAAAATGTACCTACCTAACAAATGTCTCCGTAGAGCAGATGGACCTGTTCCAGTCTGAAGTAAGAAAATTTACTAGGGTCTTATAGAATATAACACACCACCACCTCTCTACCACACACAGTACGGCAGCACAGCTCTGCCCCGACGTTGGGCTTTCTGACGAGGACGAGGGTTTTCTGTTTCATCGTATCCCATCCCTAGTAACCACTTAACCGTTTTCAATATCAAATCCGTCGGTAGATTAGCTAATCTACCATCTAAGTAATCTAATGATGTCATAATCCTATATGTAGTAAGCTTACTAGACATAGGATTTTGACATTACTTGTATGGACGTTATGTCAAAATCCTATCCATAGTAAGGAAATCTACTGATAGATTCGTAATTGAAACTGGCCATAAGAGACTTTCATTTTAGATTTTTGATAACTATTGGAATATATTTGTTGGTTTTATTATTGCACATAAATTTTGCAATGCGGTGGCTCAATGTGGTCGCTCACAATACTACACGGACACATTGGCTTGTCTCAAATATGGAATATCTTGAACAATATCATTTCTTCTGGGTCACATCAATGATGTATGACTCCTCGGTCCGAATAACTGTGTCAATGGGCGTGCAACTTAAATGTCTCTTTGATTACCACTAAATTACAGGGCTCTATAAATTTTCAAGCAATATACGACCTAATTGTAGTCATTTCTTACTTTAGTAATCATTGTAACCTAATTTATAGCTGTTAACTAGAATAAGGTATGTTCTTAGTACACATTAGTACACTATAATATATCCTATAATATAGTACGCTTAGTTATGGTCTTGTACCCTATCAAAGCGTTATGCTGAGTGGTAACCTTTTTAGTCGCGGACACGACGTGCAAAATGTAAAAAATAAGTATTTATTAAGTAGGTAGTAATTATGTTTGTTTGCACGTCTGTTGACAAATAAATGGTTTTCTTTCTTTTCTTTTCTTTCTAAAAAAACATTTATATTGCTTGTCCTTTAATAGGTTCAAAGATTTACCCAAAACATAATGACATACCATGAATCGTATCTCGAAAGATTAGGCAAAGGTGTACTTGTGGACATCCACACTTCGCCGGTATGTTTGTTTCCCATATAACAGGGGCCGACCCTATTCCCATTAACCGGGCACAAATCCAAACTACGAGCTGACACTGATAATTTCACAGAAAACCCTCAATAATACTAGTCGACCTTTTTTTAATTACGGAAAATCCTCGCAGTACCTCCGCCTCCGACTCGTACCTACTAACAACCGCACTTGCCCTCACCTGCCTTATAGTCATGGCCATGGGATCCGCGAAATTCGCCACGACCACGACAAATACTAGTCGACCTGGGAATCGAATCTGGACTTTTTGCGTAGCAATTATGCTAAGGACCACTTGTACTGATGGTGGCCACCGCGGTGGTTTTAGTTGGTAAGAATCCCACACTCCCCATTCATTCACTGTAATCATGTTTTAAAAAGAGTGTCTATGGAGTTTCTTGCCGATTCTTCTCCATAAGGCCCACTTTTTGGAACCGTGCAACTAGTTTTGACTTTTCAAAAGTGCTATTATAATGGTCTAATTTAAATATAATATTTAACTTTTCTATTATGGATGTTAATAATTAAAGATTAACCAAACGATTTATTTCACAGGTAAATGGTGAGCGAAACCCAGATGAAGTCTACAAGGACTTCAGAGCCGCTGTTCTCCAGATATTGGGCACGACAGAAGACCAGTCTACCATGAACGGCGTCAGTGGAGTGGGTGTGGGCGCTGGGGGCATACCGGGGGAGATCGTGGGCGTGGAGCCCGCGCCGGCGCAGGAAAGAGAAGGGAATAGAGAGGAAACGATAATGCCGCCCGTTATGCCGGTCGCGATGCCCGTGCCGGTTGCAATGCCCATGCCGGTCGCCATGCCCATGCCAGTTGCCATACCAGTGCACGAAATGGAAACAGATAGAGTTGTGACGCCGAAGGTAACAATTTATTATATTTATGTTGTAAATAATAGTTATTACAGTTTTAATAGGTATTCTTCTCTTCTGCATGAAGTGGTATAAGAATGGTAGAAGTAGAAGTACCAAATTAAAAATGGGTTGACTAAAATAAACAGCATCGCATACCATCACGCCTGTATTTCTCGAAGGCTTAGGCAGAGGTGTACTAATGTACACTCACAGTTCGCTAGTAAGTTTACATAATAATAAAATAATAATTATAATAAATATTCCTGGACAATTATACATAAACCATCTAGTCCCAAACTAAGCAGAGCTTGTACAGACGCCAGCAGGTCAAGCTATCCAAAACTGTCAAATTTTCCCAATTGAAAATGAACCTCATTGCTTGGTATTAAAGTTGAATATCAATCAAAGAAATTTGACAGATTGTGGTAGCTTGATGTGCTGGCCTCTATACTATGGGTACTAGACAATGGATATAATACTTATATACTTTTTTTTGTAAATACATACTTAAATTATATAACAAACTCCCAGACAAACACAAACACTTTAATGTTCATCACATAAATATTTGTGCCTTGTGGGAATCGAATCCACGACCTCGTGATCAGCAGTGTGACATACGGACCACTAGACCACAAACGTCTTCATGTCAGTTTAGGTCCCATGTAATAAGGGGCGAGCCTATGTTCAGTACTAACCAAAATTCTTCCGAAAAAATAACATTACAAGCATGGCTGCTTATTTTAATGACTAAGAAACGTCGATTATAGAAAAATAAACTCGCTACGCAAAAAAGACCAAAAAACAGTGACTAGACAGTTTGTTTTGTGCTTTATCAAATTCTTCAATGAATGGGAGAGGTCAGGACGAACGCTGACGCCTTGACCTAATGGCAGGTTTTGTAAATTTTTCTATACTTAAACGAGTAGATAAAGGTTTTCTATTATTTGAAATAGAATTGTACGTGTCGTTTGCAATATAATAAGTAGTCTGGTTTCGTAGTTTTGTTTATTTCTTGTAGGTAGGTAGGTATAGTTTACCGATTTTAGAAATCGTTTTTTTTTCGATTTTCGCTAATTGTAACCCGGTATTGTAATCTACATTTTGGCTTCATGGATATAGTGGTTGCCATAAAATTTACACAACTTTGTATCCATTATGTTATTTAAATTTTAATTATATTAGAAAGTAACTGTACTTTGGTGAAATTACTGATGTTAACTTAAGTATCATACATTTCTCCCAATTTATGGGAAGGGAATTTAGAGGAGCTATTATGACACAGTCTCGCTGGACGAAGTCTTATATTAGGACGAAGTCTTATTTTAATGACTGATAAACTGATATTGGAAACAAAATAGTGTAGCTATTTAATTTTGGTTACTTACACAATGGGGAATACATAAATATAAATGTGGAATTTGTCTTGTTGGGAATCGACCCACCACACTCGGTGCAACGGAATTGTTGTTCTGCTGAATGCTTGCATCTGAATACTTATAAAGTTTTACAGTCTTATTTCTGTCTTATATATGAATATAAAATGTTTCAAGAATTTTCATACCTTTTTCTTTAAACAAAACTTTGTCCTATACAAGGATTTTCTCCTGTATCGTGGGTGCGTTTACAAACATAAACTTTCACATAAACAAACACCCAGACCCGGAACAACTACCAGGTCATACAAATTTTGTTCCGTACGGGGATCGAACACATCCCGTCGCGCAGAAATCGATCGCTGAGAACAAATCGTCAATAACCCACTTTTGATTGTTTCTCCAGACTGAAGTGATACGAGTTCGCGGTGAGTCGACAACTCCGGTGCTGCTCTGGGTGGTGGGCGGCCCCGGCAGCAACAAGGCACAGCTTTGCCAACGAGCGGTGGGGCAGCGGCAGGGCTGGACGCATTACAGGTGTGTAACAACTTCTCTTACTGTCTCTTTCAGTATCTACTCCTCTACCTTATCTCATATTTCATTAGCAGTTGCTATAAGATGGAAATCTTACAAGGGAGCACTGCTAGCTTAACATGTTTATTACGAAAATATCGATTACAATTTGCCGGAACAAGTTTTAGATAAATAACATCTATTTATAAAATTCCCGTGGAAGCAGTTAAAGTCTAGAGATATGACCACTCGACTGCGAAATCATAGGTCTCGCGATGAAATCCAAGGCACCTCTTGATTTGACTTTTCGAAATCGTGTGCGTATTATGAATTAATTTTCACTCGCGTAACCGGTGAACGTGTATTAAGTCTTTCAACCCTTATAAGGCCATTGTAGTGGGAGTGCACATAGCCTGATGAGCCAATAACCTCTTTCTGAGCGAAGACCCATGCTCAACAGTGGGAGTGGGACACTAAATGGATTGCTGATGATATTTAGCTCTACTCAATACTCAATACTTAACCATAACCATTGAAATTACAGTTTTTTTGTAATAGCGAAACATATCTTCACCCATTTCTTTAGCTTGGGTCAGCGTCTCCGCAGCCTAGCAGACGCAGGCGGGCGTCCTGCATCGGATGGAGCACTAGCTCGCTCAGCCATCAGCGGCGGTGAGCTGGCTCCCAAGGAGTTGGTCTCCAAGCTGGTCAGAGCAGCTGTCTCCGATGCCGGCCGGACTGGACACGGCCTCGTACTAGATGGATACCCTCGAGACCTAGAGCAGATGGACCAGTTCCAGTCTGAAGTAAGAAAATTTACTAGGTTCTAATAGAACATAACACACCACCTCTCTACCACACAGTAAGTGGCGGCACAACTCTGTCCCCGGCGGTGGTGACCACTTACCATCAGGTGGGCTGGCGCGCTTGCTCGTCTGCCACTCTATCTGTAGGCAATAAAAAAATTAATAATTATAACAGCATGCCTGTATTCTCCAAAGCGTTACGTAGAGCTGTATTATCCTACCTATCCAATTCGCTGGTACGTATAGGTCCTGTGCACTAGGAGCGAGCCTATTACCACTTAGGTAATGGCACAAAAAAAAACCCTCGATGATCAATCTAAGAACTAGCCATTTATTTGAACGTTCCAGTTCCACGTCTCACCTCGCATGGTCCTCCTGGACTGCTCCAAGCTGCAACTGGGTCGTGGACGGCGTGACGACTCCGTGGCCGCCTTCCGCCGGAGACTGGAGGTGTTCCGGGAGCTTAGCCTACCCATGCTCAAGACTTTGGACCAGGATCATCGGCTTGTTATCGTTAGTACATATATGTATAAATTATTTTTCCATATCATTTCTCATAGAATGAATGGTCCAGTTGACATTCATAGGTTTATTACTAAGATTTTTTTAAAGTTAAAAAAATCTTAGTACACCGTGTTTTTTTTGTCATGTTACAGCCGAAAGGAAACCATTATTTCAATATTATATCTACCAGTTATGGCACTAAGTCTGAAATCTTGAAAAAAAAAGAGCTGTTTCTTATAGGTCTCTCAACAAAATGTAGGATGTAGCTGCTGTTTTTTTTTTGCACTTCATGGTTGATCGCATACAAGAAAATTGTTGATCATGATGAGTAGAAGTATATCCTTTCGGCTGTAAGACGACAAAAAAAAACACAGTGTATAATTATCTACAATTAATGCTAATAAGTACTAATAATTTATTTACTTATTTAGAACGGCTGCAGGCCACTTACACTAATTAAATAAATATTTGGGATATTTTCTAGTCCCAACCTTTTTTTTGTAAATAAATACATAATTAAGAAACACCCAGACAAACACAAACACTTATGTTCATCATATAACTACGAGCTCGTGATCAGCAATTCGACACTCGAACCACTAGACACAGACGTCAACTCGTCAACTAGATATGGATGCAGCTCGTACTATAAACAAATTTTGTTTGATATGCTATCAAGTAGATAGAAAATCAATCAAACATACGTATTTCCAGGTGGACGGCGATACGGACTCTCCGGATGTGCAAGCAGAGTTCACTCGCGTACTACTCGAGGAGATGGAGAAAGCTGAAGCCCTGGCTAGCATACCACAGCCACAAGAACAACCACTTGCCCGAACAGGTAAAGACTTGGTTGCCAATTCAGATAAGGTACATAAGATACATCATACCTGTGCTCTTTGAAGAGTTAGGTAGAGGAGTATTAACGTATACCCAAAAGGTATCATGTTATAGGAGACAACCCGGGCACAGTCCATTCCGAGAGAAATTCTAATGGAAAAGAACGCTCGAACTGAACTATGTTATATGTTACAATGCCTTGTGTGGATTGTTTGAAATCAATAGCATTCTTTCTTAACTGAGAATCGGCAGTAGAACCACTCACCGAGTGTCTTCTAAGCCGAATCGCTCTTAGCAGAGCAGTCGTGGCCGTCATGTAGTAATGGTGTTGGGGGCAGATGTTATTCGCCTCACGATGTCCCGCCATAGGTCCCTGTTGGCCATCATCCTGGTACACTGACTTATGGGGGGGTCCCCATAAGTCAGTGTACTAGGATGATGGTTGATCTTGATTTGTTCAGTCCATCGCATTGGTGATTCCAGTCGTTTGATGGATCCCTCATTTCTTCGCGACACATGGCCAACTTTGCAACAACAACTCACCGAGTGTGCTTACCTCCAATAGAACATGAGACAGCTTATTGTCACTCACCAAATGGCACTAGGCTACTGACTAGCTAATATATACTAGAGAGAGCATTTTGACATTACATGTATGGACCTTACGTGGTCGCTCACTATGGGTCTCATAAGGAAGCTCAATGTCACTCAGTGAGCTATAGAGAGAGCTATGCTTGGTATTTCTCTACTCAATCAAATCAGAAATGAGGAGATCCATAGAAGAACGAAAATTGCCGACATAGTTGAAAGACTTAGCAAGCTTTTAAGAGAGATAGGCACAGTGTGAGTAATTCCACCCAAATTGGAGCTGCCCGATTGGGCAAGTACCTGCGCCTTGCAGAAAATCAAAGTGAAATAACACAGCTTTGAGCTATGTTGTGTTCTTTACGGTGAGCAAGGTTGCCAGTACTCCGTCCGTCCTCCAACGAGATGGACGGACCTGGTAAAGGTAGCTGGAAGTCGTTGGATGCATATAACCGGTCCTTATTAAAGTCTGTAGGGGAGGCCTTTGTTCAGCAGTGGACCTCTTGTGGCTGATATGATGATGATGATGATGATATATGGACCTTATGTCAAAAACCTATCTCTAGTAAGCTATGTAATACTAATCGATATGTTATTGGGTGTTAGCGTGTCTATATCTTTTTATATGTAGGTACTGTGTGTTGAGAAGCAGTCTCTCAAAATATCTGACCTTCTAGATATATCGAGCACACAGCAGTTTGCAACAGCAGTGATGCGCATGGGCGGCGGAATCGCCAACGGCCACGCTAACGGCTCTCTGCCCAACGGGAACGCACACAATGGCGGGATCGGCAATGGTGGGATCGGCAATGGCGGGATCGGCAATGGTGGAATCGGCAATGGCTTCATCAGCATAGGTAGCAATAAGGTAAGCGTTGAGTCTTGTTTAATTTTGTGCGATAACAGGTAATTACATAAGATGGAGTGTTTCAATTTTAATAATTAATTATCACTTGCTTATATGGTGAAGGAAAACATCGTGAGGAAACCTGCATGCCTTAGAAATTATCTCGACG
Source organism: Acronicta alni (assembly GCA_964056405.1). Taxonomy (NCBI): domain Eukaryota; kingdom Metazoa; phylum Arthropoda; class Insecta; order Lepidoptera; family Noctuidae; genus Acronicta; species Acronicta alni. The sequence continues at coordinate 2,215,084 of OZ043916.1, read as the reverse complement.
GCGTGTGAAGTCTGCCAACCCGCACTACGCCAACCTAGCCTAAACATTCTCATTCCGTGAGAGGAGACCCGTGCCCAGCAGTGGGACAGTATATTAATTAAATACCCATAGTAATGCAAATTTGTCCAAGAATATTTATTTATTTATAATATTTCCAGGTGAAGCCCATGCTGAATAACTTGTCCAAAATCCCGACGGTGTCACAGCTGACCCACGACGACGTGCGCGCCCTCTATGAGCAAGGCTCGGGCGAGATCACCATGAACACACACATTTAAACAACTTTACTTTTTTAATGAATGACAAAGAACATAGTTGAAATAATTTTCGGTTTGAAGGTGATTGAAATCAGCGTTTAGCCCCAGATTAACTAGTAATAATAGTACTTAGGTACATAAGCGTGCCTTCGTTTAGGATACAAGGCGAGGCTTCGCCAATTGAAGAGTTCCAGCGACTGCTAGACCACAGTCTGTCAGGGTCGTGGCGAATTTTACGGATCCCATGGCTGTGACTATGGGGCAAGTAAAAGCAACTGCGATTTTTAGTCGGTACCAGGGGCCGTACTACCTCCTATTATTGCGATCATTTTCCGATTGAGAGAGAGGGACGTCGCTCTATAAACTAAATAGCGCCTTCCCTTTCTCTCAACCTAAAAATGATCGCATTAACACGTTGTGGTAAGGCCCCAGGTCTCTAGAGCTAATCGCTCGTTGAGATCGCGAGGTGATCTGACCAACCGACCTACCCAAAAATAAGCCTTTTTCAGTTACATAAGATGTGCTAAAATCGTAAACGATTCACGAAAACAATGTGACATACACACCCAGTATAAGCTAACGTATGAGTGTAATAAAAGGGTTATATGCCTACGCCTATGTAATGCGAGCTCTGCTTATATTGGAACTGTATAGCCCGATTTGTAGGTAACAGTGTCAATGAAGCATTTTTCAGTTACATCACTTTATAAAACTAAAATATATATGTCAAATTGGTTTATATACTTAACAACAGTTATTTATATTATAACTACATATGAATTGGTATATAATATCAATATGAAGGACTCTATAAGAGCAGTGAAAGTGCCGAATAAGATAGGTTTAGATATAAAAATAAATATCAAACAAAAAACTGGGATATAAATAATAACTAATTAAGAAAAATATTATTTTAAGCAAAATTAAAACGAATTAATGTGTTTATTATTATTATTAAGATGACTTGGCTATATTTGATTTAGTTGCCTGACTATTAGGATAGTTTGTAACTCAAAGTTATTGTGGAGAAATTTACCGCCGCGCTCACAGGTATTTATTTACTTTATGAACCATTAACAAATTAGGTAGAATGCTTGAGAATGGCTAGTAGTTACATTATCTGGTACACTGCATACATTTATCGGTTAATCATAAAACATTGACGATAAATTCGTCACTCTTTTAGGTATAGGTACTATTTATTATATTTTTTCTTTCTTTTTAAGGAACCAGATTTCTAGCAATAGTGCTGTAATCGTAGGAGTTGATAGTCAAAATTCAACTAATAAGGTAATTTCAAAAGATATCTTTCTTATAGATAACTCAGAATCACTACAGTAATTTCAAATTGAATAACAATTGCAGTTAATACGTAAAATATACAGACGAATATACCTAGTAGCCATCTATATGCGATCGCTATGATTATTAATGTAAAATAATATCTTTGAGTGCAGTTGTTTGTCAGATAACTCAATGCACTGCAGTCTATTTTCGAACCTCAGCGAAGAAATAATCATAATTAGCTAACTAAACAATAGTCAAATTTGACTAATCAAATATAAGTCGAAGTCAGCACAAATATTAGGTATAAAACACGTTAAATTATATTATAATTATAATATATTTTATATCAAATATTTTGTAAGAACGACGCACACACATTTATTGTAAGAAGTGCCTTAGTTTAAGACATGTGTAGATATTTTTAGATCTATTTAAGAAAATCATACTGTAGTGACTATTAAATATAATTACAAGTTTAATTAAAATAAAGTTCTATGAAAATACAATTAAGTTTAAGCATATTTTTACTGGTAAAGGAAAACATGATTTTGATGTAATTGGGCCAATATTTGTTAAGTTTACCTTAATTGTTAGTTTTATTTTAAATAGGATTTTAAAAACGTAACAACACCTTGTACTTTGTATAATTTATAAATATAGAGTGCAACACACACACGTACAAAAATATAGATTTAATTAGTGCCTGTTTTAATATCGTTGTGTAAGTTTAGCAAGATAGATTCAATTTTAAGAGTTTCTAAGCAGTATTAACCAATAAGCAGACAGTCAATCCATTTGCCAGGTTGAGTCAATGCAGAAATCTGAGAAATGTGGCGTTTCCCCGGGGAAAATTAAAAATTATCTTTATGCATTTATTTCACCAGATTGGTTAAAAAAAAATAGAAAAAAAATGCCAATGACACGTACCTACTTTTGATTTTTCCAATTCAATTTAAATAATAAAGTTATAAATATTTAAAAACCTGTGCGAAAATATTCTAGTATATATTCTAGTAGATATTCGCATATTAATCGACTTACTCAACGAATATAGGACAAGGTTTTAGTCATATAAGTAGAACTAAATCACGTAGCTAGTTAGTATCACTGAAGAGGCCAATTTAGAATTAGTCGATTAGGAAAATACAAATAATATATAAACTTATGTTTACTGTAGATAGTTACTATTTTCACATATGATCTTATTATGCACACATTTTATATGAATCGTCATTGTTACGAAATGCTCTATTTAAGGTCGTTAATATCTTAATTTTCATGTTCATGACGATAGATCTGATTACTAGTTTCGTTATACAACATTATTATTAGTATATGCGAAACCTGAAACACGTGTCTAGTATTTTTATGTAAATAATCTATGTACAAAATTTCAAAACTTGTATCATGAAAAATCACAAAGTTATAAGCTTGTTAAGTTACCTGGTTGTCCGTACAAAAACATGCTCATCACGCGCAGGCGCCGCCCCGCGCCCGCGTTGTCGCGGCGCTCATTGATAATAATGTGGCAGTAGGTACCTAACCGTACGGCGATTTCCGATTGCATTGTATTTAACTGATGATACATCACACTTTCCACATTTTCCATCACACTTGCAGTCTTTGAACTGTCGTAATGGTCAAGTGTAGGTAGACATTAATAAGTACTTTATTTGTAAATGCAGCCGTAAGTGATTAAATGTAGTCAATGCGATATGTTGCACCTTATACCAAACACTGTAAGTTCAAAATGGATGAAAAGTGTTAAACATCGCACTACTTAACCACAACAGGCTGTAGGTACAAATAAAAACGTGTGTTCATGTATGTGACGATACTTTAATGTCAGATAGCTCCTCGTGCCGCACTGCCAGGAATACGTTATCACTTATCACCACAAACCGCTAGTATCCGTACCATTTCTTACACGAACACTATGCTTTTTACATACGATAGGTACACGTCAACCGAAACACAACTGCCGCGCGCTCGCGTTATCACCACAAACCGCTACTGTACGTACCATTTCTTAAACGAACACTACCTATGCTTTTTACATACGATAGGTACAGATCAACCGAAATGCTTGCGCTCGCGGTCGCGCTCTCGTTTTGTACCTACTTATCTGAACGGGAGCGACATACGTGCACACTTCCCTATAGCTGCCGGGCGACTGAAGTGGTTGCCTGGTTGGTTCACCCCCGGGCCCCGCCCGCCCCACTGCGCCCGCGCTGACCGCTCAGTGTCAGTGACCTGTGTTGCGCGCATATGATTGCGGATAGGTACTTAGTGTCGCTCGGTGTCCTACTCGTAACATTTTTTAAATGTTTTTGGGACAAAATATAACATGATGTAAAAATTATTGGAATCGATTCAGTTACTGATTCTGAACAAACTATATTCAGGTTTCGCATATACTAATAATAATGTTGTATAAAGTTAAAATAAATAAAAACATATTTTTTACTTTAGTTACTTGTTATATAATTTATTTTTATTCGATGATAACCTAAACAATATGTATGTTTAAGTTTAGCGCTGTATTAAGATAATAAGTAACACACAGGATTAAGGCGCATACATGAATTATATGCATGTAACTAATGTGCTAGTTCAGGCCCTTTTGTAAATTGTACGCATCGTTCATGTTCGTGTAACCTGCCCTGATTATTGATTAATTTGATATCTATATTTTTTATAATATATGTAAAGCTATTACATATAGTATTTTTGGTATAAATTATAACATTTCATTAATCCGAGAACTCGTAGACATTGAATGTTGATGAACCATTAACTAGTGAATCATTACAGATAGACAGCTCAATAGATTTTGGCACACCAGGAAAACATTATCAGTCTGTATTTATGAAATCTATGTGCGTAAAATTAACCAAATGTTGAAGAAGAGAATCTACCGTAAAATAAGACCATTAAGTATTATCTCCTTTAATTTTATTTATTCAATATAATAAATATAAAACATTAAAAAAACACAAAATACTATAACACTTCGTTCGACTTATTTGGTAGCTCGTTGAAATTCACCTTTCAGTAAGTTAATGGTTCATTAACATATATCGTCTGTGGGTGTAAGCTTATGTGACGTTGATTATGTTAAATTGAACACTTACATATAAGTTTGTAGAGGACTATTACCATCAAGAAATAAATGAGCACACTTTTTTATATTTTGTTTTATTTTTATTTGAATATTGATTGATGACAGGTTTGGCGCAATGGAGGAACGATCGGCTTTTGCGTCATGTGTCGCCGGTTCGTTCCTCGCACGGAACAAATATTTATGTATGACCTTGGTAGTTGTTCCGGGTCTGGGTGTTTGTGTTTGTGAAAATTTGTGTTATAAAAATGCAACTTATCAATAGTGTAGGTATCCCTTACTAATTTGTTTTTACTGCAGTTTCTTTTTACAGGCAGTAGGTTTTTATTTTTATACCTATTTATTTTTATTAGTTTAGTTCGAGAAAACAAACAGTCAAACAATTTTCTTACTCTATGGTTTTAACATTAAAGAATATGTGATTGTGTAGCCCACAGCGTTACACACATTTTAAGTATATTAGTTTTTTATTGGGAACGGGAGAAAAAGCGTGTAAAATATATTTTATAACTAAATCAAATTTAAAACTATGCTTACTTCAAAATTTATACTTAATTTACAAATATGTAGCTTTTATATTAAAGTTAGTTTTTGTGACAATTAATGCCTAATTTTACTATGTGACAATGCAAAAATACTACAAAACTATACTAGAAGGTAAAATTGAAGAAAAACGAGGAAGGGGAAGACCTAGACGAAGTTTTGTAGAACAAGTGAAGGAAAGGGTGGGGATCGTGTCGTATCAAGAGGTAAAACGGAAAGCTGAAGATAGAGAACAGTGGCGATTGCTCCATCGACAAGAGCTGAGCTCTTAAATTGAAGAAGAAGAATGCAAAAATATCTAATAATCTAATCTACAAATATTAAATAACTAATTCACTAGTTATTTTAAGGCAGTCGAATCTGTGATTGCAAAATTAAACAAAGTTTCAAGGAAACAGCGTCTTGATTACAAATCTATTTATTTAGGGAATTGGTGCTTATATTTGTATCTATATTGTATTATCCATAGTTAGACGGTACACATTATAATTTTCCCTATATATATTCCCAATAGATAGGTACTCTTGATTTTCCCACAATTATGCCTGCATCGAATGTTGAAGGACGCTATTTACAGGAAAAATATATTGATTTATGAAGCAACAGTGTTTTAGGACTGTCACTACGTGGTACGCTGGGTAATAACGAAAAAACCTGAATAATTAATATTGAAGTTCAGAAGGCCGACACTTCTAGGTTAGGGCGGAGCGCTGAGCTGAAAGCGTTTCCCGCCATGGCCGGTGTTTCCCGCGCTGTCACACTTCGATTACTGGCTGTTTGGCACAGTTTCCATGCCCTTGACCGGTCCCGAGACCGCAGTTGATCCGCATAGCTCGCGGCGATCGGACGTGCCAGCGATTCCATTTACAAAATCCGTGGTTTACGCGGCGCTTTTAAATTAAAATGGTAAGTTTTATCAATGATATCGTCTTTACCGTAACTTATATATCCATTGAAATTGTTCGTGCACAAAGAAGGGATGTTAGCTAATAAAAAAGGGTTACTATAGTGTTATTCGAGGCCGTTTTTCACGTATTTCAGCTGGTTTTCAGTCAGTGTTACGTCACTTAGCGTAAGAATAGAAAGCAGTTGCGTTATCATATGAGATGTTTTGTATGCAAAAATAGCTCGTAACGATGTCTAGTTTTTTTATAGCACTTAGGAGTGGAAATGTGATAATAATTACACATTATTATATGAGTAATTTCGGATACCTACGTTATTGAGCTGATGGAAAAGAATTCAGGATAAAGTAGTAGAATCGTAGAGTGCGCCGATCCAAAATAAATTGGTATAAGGATAAAATAGTTATTATGTCCTTGATGGCATCATTAAAAATATTTTAACTAGGTATGAGCTAAAATTACTTGATGCCAGAAATAATGACGACATTATTATCTGAATATTATGTAGATAAGCCAACGAGGATGTAACCGCAGTGCTACCTACTTACACACGAATATTACCAAAGATAATTTCTTTATAGATAATATGTAATTAGATTAAATTAATTGAAGTTAAGTGCAATTTTACAATCTTTGATTTTAAGTACTGCAGCGAAAGGAGCTCGCCAATCGATCCATATATATACTAGATTAAGGTGCACTAACCTCGGTCTAAGTATGATATGGTTAACCACATTTTCCGTAGGCTAGACCTTCGTTCTAAGATCATTTAGGTGACCAGACCACTCAATTAAACATAGTTCAGAGCCTGCCTGATAAAATCAGCTCTTAAACAAAAGGCAATCAAATAATCATTACTAATCTTTCATCCTCATGGGTTGATGACGTCTATCACAGTAGGGAGCTAACATACCAACGCATATATGTATACAGCCTATAGAAGTATCATCATCATATACTGTCCTACTGCTGGTCTTGGGTCTCCTCACAAAATGAGAGTAATTAGGCTATAGTCCACCACGCTGGCCTAATGCAAATTGGCAAACTTCACACGTCGTTAAGAAAATCTCCCAGGCACGCAGGTTTCCTTTCGATGTTTTCCTTAACCATTTAATGTTATAATTTATTATTAATACTCGTGATTTCGAAAAGGCCTTGGATTCGAACTCGAGACCTCTTGGCAGTCTAATAATCATATCACTATGCTATCACTGTTTTTTCTTTATATAAATATCGCTACAGAAGTATCAATCGCGAAAATCTTGAGATCTCAGTTGTTAAGTCTCATATGCCCAGAAATTTAATTGGCGGCTACACCTTACAAACCGCAAAACAAAACTGATAGCTCATTATTGCTAAACGGCAGAACAGAATCGCATTGCCAAGTATGCAGTACATCAGCAGCAACCGCATAACAGCAGTTTTTACTTTTAAGTTTCATTGAGAGAGATCAGGCTGTGTTAGTTGATAAGCTAATCTGCAATCAGGGTTACAGACTAGAAATGTACAACTACGTATCAGTTGGTACAGTCACATAACCACTGAGTGACCCTGTATTTTATACAGCATTATGTTAGCGCAATGAAAAATGTTACATAAATACCTACGAAGAAATAGTCACGCGACATTTAAATCTGAATAAATTAACTTTAGGTACTGTAATTTTTTTTTAGGAATATATTTCATTTACATTGTTTGCTAGACTTATCAAAATAATTTAAAAAATTACTATACTAAATTTTTTACAAAAATACGCTACTAAACGTCAAAGTATTCGTCGACATCGCTGTCTTCCGGCAACGTGCCCAGAAGACTGGCGGCATTGCCACGTTGAATGTGTGTGTGTGAATGTTGATAACAAGGCATATTACGACCGTAGACCAAGTGAGGGAAAAATATATATTACAGTATAGCTCCCGTGTGTAGCTTGCTATGCTATAATAATGATATATCTCGATATAGTAATTTAAATTATAGCTACGTCTGTGACAGGCTTAAAATAGATCGTTATTTAATAACTGCCTCTTTAGTATAGTGGTCATAAGTGCGACTGCTACGCCTGGGTACGATTCCCAAGCCGAGCAAACTGTTATTTGGTTTTGTTATGAATTTCTCAGTAGCAGCTCGGAGTTCGAATTTGTGCCCGGTTAATGGCAATATGGGACATACAGGTGTACATCCCTGCCTAGCCCTGTTAGTGATAAATGTAATTCTATATTCCACCATTAGTTGGTCACATCATTTGGCACAGACATTAACCAACTATTATTTGTCTGGTAACACGAGCAGGTAAATAGTTTACATTCATAAACACGCACGCTATTCTTTATCGATAAGATCGATTGCGTTACAATCAGAGCAGAACTGGTCGAGGAGAAATGTCGAGAATGTATTGACACACACCATATTGCTCTCGTCTTCTTACTCCGAGCCCTTTCCCAACTATATTGGGGTTGACTTCCAGTCTAACCAGATGCGGCTGAATATCAGTATTTTACACGAAGCAGTGAGTCAAGTCCAAGGCACGCACCTCAGACTTTTCGAATTCATGTGAGTATTAATAATTAATTACTTAACACTCGCTGAAACGGTGAAGAAAAACATCGTGAGGAAACCTGCATACATTAGAGATTTTTCTCGACGGTTTGTGAAGTCTGCTAACCCGCACTAGGCCAGCGTGGTGGACTATAACCTCTCTCAGTATGAGAGGAGACGTGTGCCCAACAGTGGGACAGTATATGAGTTGATGTCACGAAGCGACTGCCATCAGACCTTCGTAACTTTTGGATATACCGATTCCCTGAGGATAAACTGGTTGTCAAGCTTTTTAGGCTTCTAACTACAACTAACGATTGTCATAGGTGTTCGTATGACAACCGGTACCGACGACTTTACGTGCACTCCGAGGCATAGAGGGGTCTCGATGAGTTCAGAATGGTCACCCATCCACAGACTGATCGCGACTAGCACAGCTTAACCCCGCATATCGGTTGATCAACCACATTGTTCTCGTATTAACAGTTATATCATCATCATCAACCCACTACTTTCTCACTGCTGGGCCCATGCCATGGTCCACGTGGTTTAATTTGTGTAATAGTGTTATCGTATATCTACTTAGCTTTAAAAAATATGTAAAATATTGACTTGTAAAAGTGTCTTTAAAAGATCTATTTACAATAAATACTTATTTTCTATAAAACTCTTAGTGGCAGCTCGGAGTTTGGAATAGTGTTAATAGCATGGCTGGCCTACTATTAAATGGAACCTAATCATACCAGCAAACGTTGGTTGTAAATTAGTACACCTCTGCCTAACTCTTCCGAGAATACAGGCGTCACGTTAAGTCAAAGTCAACTGTTTTATTTCAATTAGTCCATTAAAATAGTACTTTTGAAAAGTCAAAACTAGTTTCATATTTATGCTCTTATAAAACAAGTTATTTTATATAGACCAGAGCGAACAGCAATCAGCCTATTAAGGATGGGCGAATATAGCACTGCTGGGCACGGGTCCTCTAAAAATGACAATGAGACATGATGAACACTAATATTTACACGATACATGATGAACACTAATATTTATACGATGCATGATGAACACTAATATTTATACAATACATGATGAACACTAATATTTATACGATACATGATGAACACTAATATTTTTGTGATGAACATAAGTATTTCTTATGTAGGTATTATAAGTATGCCGAAGGGCGCTGACAGACCTCCGGCCTCCATGAGCTGAGGCCTGCGGGCGGTTGAATTGGGGGACTCCAACGCCCGACCAGACAATGACCCCAGTAGGCGGTACGCTTGTAATGAAGCGTGCCTTAAAAACAGAATGCGAGGAAAGGCCTCGCTAATCGACGGGGTCCAGCAATTGCTGGACCACAGCCTGTCATGGTCGTGGCGAATTTAGCGGATCCCATGGCCATGACAATAGGGCAGGTGAAGGCAAGTGCGGTCTTTAGTCGGTATGAGTCCGACATACCGTGCCACCTCCCCGGGTGGCGGAGGATCCATGAGGATTTTCCGTACTATAAAAAAAAGGTATTATAAGTATTCATTTATAAATTAAACTAAGTATATTATATCTATGTCTAGTACAAGCTCTGCTTACTTTGGGACTTGGTGGTGTGTAAAATGACCCAAATATTTATTTCACTTATTTGTGCGTGATAATTTAAACGTTTGAATCAACTGGCTTAACTGCTCTCTATATTAATCGAGCCGTCCCATAATCCTGTGATTAATTAAGATGTTGTGTTATGACGTTACGTTATGTGTTGATGACGATTAGAACAATAAACAATAGTTAACTATTAATCCAAAACAATGGCAACGTATAAAAATTTATGTAGTTTGTTTTATAGAAGAGAACGAATTATCAACGTTACATTCTCGACCGCACAGACTTTAAGATAACAATACCTTTTTAATGGTATGCAAACCTTCATAGGCTACCTTCTGCCTGGCAAGGGCAGGGTATCTCGGACTCGACCGAATAAAAAACGCACTTGCCTTCACTTATATGGTAATGGGATCCGTGAAATTCGCCACGACCATGATAGGAGTTTACCTAATGCCTAGGTACTCATCATCATCATCATACGCAGTCTGACTTCACTCAATGCTGGGTATAGTGTTAGCGTGCCCTCCCGAACGTTGCATTTATCAGACACTCATTTGATTTGTAGATAAGAAGACGTCATAATTTTGTCGCCATAGATAATTATTAGTTACAAATGTTTTATTGACTTCCGGTCTGACGTCACACCGCTAACGTTTCGCAAAATGTTCTCGGAGAGCACACTTGCGTTTCAACCACCGAACCGAGCGGTTCAGTTGTCTTAAGAACAACGAATAGTGATTTACTGTGATTATTGTTAAGGAAATGTATGGTGTGTGAACTGAGTGGAATAAATACTGTGTTGTTTTAAAAAAGGAAGTTTATATTGATTCACCCAAAAGTAGTGAAACCCCTGAATTTTGGCCGTATAGCTGATACGTCCAATAGTTCAGAAGTGGGATAAAATAGAAATATTCTTCCACACCCACTAAGAAAACGTAAGTACCGCTCTGTTAAATCACATTGGTAACAACTTGACTATAATATCTACTTTTTTTTAGTAATCTTTAGCACCTTGTACCTACGCTTATTTTAGTTTTTATGTGGAATCATTACGTCAATTTTTATTGCATAATATTATTATTATTATTTTTTTTTTCGATTCTACGCTAATAATACAATTTCACAAAATTAAATTAATGTCTATCTATTAAATTTGGTATATACTTTCTTTTTTTTTTTTTTTTGTTCCATAATTATGGTATTTATATTCGAATCCGCCAGTAAAACTAAATTGGTTATCGCTGTGAATGAAGTAGGTATAATATAAAATAGCGTAACACCCAATAAAAAAGGTTTTTTTTTGCTCTTGCGTTATATTTCAAGCCTTAGAGATTAAATAAAATTTTATAGAAATTTTATGAATATTATAAAAGTTCATTTTTTCTCTTCTCTTTTATTTTATTATTAATTAATAGTGATTTATTTCTTATAAAACGATAGTAAATTTTGCTGTTAAGTTGCTTTCAACTTGGATCAAACGTTTGATATGAATATGATAGTAACATAGTACTTTGCTAGTTTCAGTGCAGCTGTTGACATGGAGGGCAGTGACGATAATAGTCGCTCTAGAAGTCCTATACTAACTGGTAGAGTCAGGGGGTTGATTCGAACCCGACATATTGATGACGAAAATCGTCCTATGATAGGCGAGAGTCGTGACTGTGACTCTTGTGCCGATGAGCTTGAGCAACGGCCACGCAGGACCTCAAAATTTGATGGTGAGTCTCGTGCCAATGAGCTTGAGCAATGGCCACGCAGGACCTCAATATTTGATGGTAAGTCTCGTGCCGGTGAGCTTGAGCGACGGCCAGGCAGAAACTTTATATTTGATGGCGAGTCTCGTGCCGGTGAGCTTGAGCGACGGCCGAGTACAAGCCTTACGTTTGCTGGTCGGGCTCGTTCCGGTGAGCTTGAGCGACGGTCGAGTCCCACCAGCAAACGTACTAATGAGACTATGAGCGGTGAGCTTGAGCGACGCTCTAGGAACAGGGAATTTATGATGAGGCCATTACATAATTCGGATAATATCGAATATGAAAACAGAACGAGACCGTGGGATCATATAGGACAGCGATATACACAACGCGAGCAGACTAAATCAAACAAGCCATGGGACGAAAGGCGCTCGAGGAGTCGTAGTCACCACACCACATCACCATGCAGGCACCGACGTGAACAAGGATCAACAGGGTATGAAAACTTTGATGTAAATAACATGTTTGCACATTTCGTTGATGCTCTTAAACAGGTGTCAAATTCAAATAATCATAAATTAGCCAATATTAGTAGCGTAGTTCCAGAATTCGACCCTGAGTCTAAAAACCAGACTATATTGGATTGGGTAAATAAAGTCGAGGAATGTGCAGACATATATGAGTGGAACGAAAGGGAAATCATTCACTATGCACTTCCGAAGCTCACAGGTTTAGCTAAGTCATGGTATCAGAGTCAGCGTACCGTTAAATTCAGTTGGTCAGAGTGGAAAACTAAGCTTTTCCAATCATTTCCATGTAGGGAAAATTATGCAGAGTTACTAACAGAAATGCTTGCACTAACAGTTAAATATGGAGAAACTTTGGAACAATATTATTACTCTAAGCTAAATCTATTGCATAGGTGCCAGATAACTGGTAAGAAAGCTGTCGATTGTTTACTGTATGGAATAGAGGATAGGGCGATAAAATTAGGAGCCCAAGCGGTGCGATTCGAGACTCCTGAGCAGGTTCTCGGGTATCTGAAATCGGTTAAAGTAGGGCAACCAAGACAAAATATCGGGACTAACTTAAAGAATAAAAATGACAGAAGGGTATTAAGTTCCCATTCGGAGAAAGTGGGTTTAGACAAGACTGCTAAACCAATAAATAAACCACCAATTAAATGTTTCAACTGTGGTATTGAAGGTCATCCTAGTTTTAAATGCTCAAAGCCTATTGAAAAGTGTAATAGTTGTTACAAACTTGGGCACCTTACTTCGAATTGTCCCAATATTGCGCAGAGGAGTCGCGAAAATTCAAAATCAGATGAAACTAGAGAAAAGCAAGTTTACAAAGTAGACTGTAGTATTAGTGGTAAAAATTCGGAACTTGTCCATACTAGTGTTTTGATGTGTGATCCCAACGACAAATATATTATAACGGCTAAACTGAACGATCGTCCAATTTCGTGTTATGTAGATCTTGGTAGTGAATGTTCGATCATACGACTCTCGGAAGCAAAGAGTCTTAATTTATCTTTTGATCATTGTGACTTGCCCCTGATGAAAGGACTCGGCAATAACTTAGTCAGGCCGGTAGGTAAAGCTCGGGTAACCATAGAGGTTCAGGGTATCAAAGAAACCGTTGACGTTCTTGTCGTCGACGATTTAATTCTGAAATACCCAATGCTTTTAGGACATTCTTTCACTGAACGCCCGGGTATCTTGATAACAAAAACTCCTTCTCGTCTTATTTTCCAAAGGACGAATAAAATATTTCTGTTGACATCACAGGAATCCCGAATTCTCGGTCATGATATTAAGTCGATTCCAGTTTATTCTGACGGTGGTTTCACTGGGCAGGTTTATATACACGGATCCATTAGAGGCAAGATTGGTTCAGAGTTTTATCTTTTACCCGGAGAATATAACTTGATTAGTGGTATGGGACAATTACTAGTGCAAAATCTAACGATAAATACAATTAATTTTACGCGTGATGCTTTGGTTGCTCGTGCACTACCTTTAAGTAATGTTAGTCATGTCGCGCAATTGACCATCACCGATATTGAGGATGACTCCGTTCATCACGGTGAAACTCTAAATGAAATCGAAATAAATACTTTAAAAGCGTTATTATATGATTACAGAGACTGTTTTTCTAAAAATCTTAAAGACCTGGGTTTTACTACGGTAAGCGAAATGGAAATTAAACTTAAAGATTCTGAACCAGTTGTTTATCGCCCCTACCGTATGTCGTATTCTGAGAGAGCACTTGTCCGGGACATGGTCCAAGAAATGCTTGACGCTAACGTCATTCGAGAATCATCCTCCCCTTTTGCTAGCCCAATAGTTCTAGTTAAGAAGAAAACTGGTGAAAAACGTCTTTGCGTTGACTACAGGGCGCTCAATCGCAAAACCATAAAAGACCACTACCCGATTCCGAGAGTTGATGATCAAATTGATCTCTTGGCTGGTCATGAGTATTTTATATCGCTGGATCTCGCTTCTGGCTACTACCAGATACCGATTTCAGAAGAGTCAAGGCCAAAAACTGCATTCGTGACCCCTGATGGTCAATTTGAATATTTGCGGATGCCATTTGGTCTGGTAAATGCTCCATCAGTCTTCCAGAGAACCATCAACAAGATTTTAGCCGATGCAAAGGTTAAATTTGCTGTCATTTATATGGATGACATATTGCTACCTGCGCATAGCTTTACAGAAGGCATCTCCCGACTTCGACAAGTCTTACAATTACTTCGAGAAGGTGGTTTGACTCTGAAATTGAGTAAATGTCATTTCTTTTATAAAAATATCGATTTTTTAGGGTTCGAAATTGGATCTGACGGTATCCGCCCTGGCAGTAGGAAAATTGATGCAGTCTCGAAATTCCCGTCTCCCAAAAACCCTCATGAGGTTCGCCAATTTATGGGGCTTGCGAGCTTTTTCAGGCGATTTATCAGGGACTTTGCCATAGTAGCTAGACCTTTGACAGATCTCTTACGCAAAAACCAGGAGTGGGTTTGGGGTGAGCAGCAATGTTCGGCATTCAACTGTCTCAAAGACGCATTGGTAAAGCGTCCTGTTATTGCTTTGTATGACCCATCTTCTGAGACACAGCTTCATACAGATGCTTCTAAGCTTGGGGTAGCTGGCATTCTCCTTCAGAAAGGAAAAGATGGTATGATCAGACCAGTATCTTTTTATAGTCGTAAAACTACTGTTGATGAGCAGAAGTTACATTCGTTTGAACTGGAAACCTTAGCCGTGATTGCTTCTCTTTGTCGTTTCAGAGTATATTTGATAGGGATTCACTTTAAAATATACACCGATTGCAGTGCGCTGAGGACGACTTTAACGAAACGAGATCTTATTCCTCGTATTGCTCGCTGGTGGATCCAACTACAGGAATATGACTTTGAAATAGAGTATAGGCCGGGCAGTAAAATGATGCATGTTGATGCTCTAAGCAGACATCCCATTGAACCAGCTAGTTCTGAAAATCACATCCTGGATGTCCTTAATATTGAAACCGATAACTGGTTAAGTACTGCCCAATCTATAGACGACGAAATTGTGTCCATTAAAAACATCCTCACCAATCCAGATATTGAGAAAATTGTAGATGTTCATAACAATTTCAAGATAAAGAATGGTCGCGTTTATTGCGTTGTTGACGACGGTCTTCGTTGGGTCGTACCAAAAGCTGTTCGTTGGCAAATCCTTAGAAAAAACCACGATGACATTGGTCATTTTGGTTTTGACAAGACCTTAGCGCGGATCAAAGATTTATACTGGTTTCCTAAGATGCGTCGATTCGTCAAAAAGTATGTAGCAGCATGTCTTGAGTGTGCGCATCATAAGGCACCTGGTGGTCCGCGAGAAGGGGATCTACACCCAATACCAAAGGCAGAGACACCTTTTCATACCGTTCACGCGGATCACCTAGGACCTTTTGTCCGAAGTAAGCGTGGCAACTGTTACTTGTTGGTTATAGTCGATGGTTTTACGAAATACGTTAATATAACACCGGTTAGGAATACTAAAGCCGCAACAACCATCAGAGTCATCAGGGAACATATTAGTTATTTTGGTGCCCCTGTCCGAATAATAACCGACAAGGGTTCATGTTTTACAAGCAATATGTTTAGCAAGTTTATCAAAGATACCGGAATTAAGCATATAATTAATGCTGTTGCGACCCCGAGGGCAAACGGACAAGTCGAAAGATTTAATAGGACAATTTTGGACGCTCTTTCGACTAAGTCCCATGGTAAAGACGATAGAACCTGGGATGAGTACGTGCCCGATATACAAATGGGAATAAATACCACAGTGCATAAAACGACACAAAAGAGCCCTTCTGAATTACTATTCGGATTTAAAGTAACAAATATCTCTGAATGTATTTTAAGTGATATTATTAATGATACATCGGAAAATAATTATGTAGATAATGTTGCTAAAATGAGGGAAATGTCAGGGGAACTTATCAGGATTCAACAGGAAAAGGATAGGGAACGTTTCAATAGGTCTAAAAAAGTTAACAAAACCGTTTATAAGGAAGGAGACTTAGTAAGGGTGGAAAGGGAAATAAATAAGAATGATGGTAAATCAAAGAAATTAGTACCAAAATATCAAGGACCTTACCGTATTGTTAAAATTCTACCCCATGATCGGTTTTTAGTAGAAGATACCCCTATAACTAGAAAACATCATAAATACGAATCTATTATAGCTAGAGACAAATTAAGGCCCTGGCTTAACCTTAGCACTGACTTGGCCAGCAGTTCATCCGATGAGGAGAATGATAGAGACGTAGATGTGACAGCGGAAGTGCATATTGAGAGAAACGATTAGCCCATTTAGGTAACTAACATGTTATGTAATATAAGGTACGTGTATATTATTATTATTAACGTAATAGAAATGCATGATAATAAGTGATTTAAACGCTCCTTTTAAATCAATTTCTAATTTTCGAATAGAGATCGAACTTATTTAACGACTTATGTGTAAGTATGTCTATTAACTAATCCCAACTTAAGCCATTTATATTTTATATCTATATTGTTTTGAGTTGATACTTACCTTAACCAACTTCGCATAATCTTGATCCATTTATGTCATTTGCTTTATATTACAGTTTATTATTAATCTCCATGATTTGTAAATGGGAGAACTGTTTAGACCTTTTATGACTAGTAATATATATGTTTGTAATCTTCGCAAGCATTCCTAAATGATTCTCTCATGTAAATATTCAATTACTATTATTATTGTATCGAAAATTATTGTAAAAAGGAAAGACATAATTTTAAAGAGTAACCGTGGAGTTTGGAACAGTGCACCTAGATTCGACATTTCGTAAGATTGATTTTGATAATGTGAAGTTAATTTATCATTAATTCACAAAAAAAAAAAATGTGATGATATGGTTAATTATAATCACATCGTTATTTATATAATTTAATTATAAACCGCGAAGTTTACGAATATGATTACTTATTTTTTTTTTGTTTGTATTTTTTATTTTTGCAAGGATTACTTGTTATTTGTATTTTTTTTTCTCAAACCGGTACGAGGACGTTACCGATCGTCAGATGGCCGAGCTGTTAGCGTGCCCTCCCGAACGTTGCATTTATCAGACACTCATTTGATTTGTAGATAAGAAGACGTCATAATTTTGTCGCCATAGATAATTATTAGTTACAAATGTTTTATTGACTTCCGGTCTGACGTCACACCGCTAACGTTTCGCAAAATGTTCTCGGAGAGCACACTTGCGTTTCAACCACCGAACCGAGCGGTTCAGTTGTCTTAAGAACAACGAATAGTGATTTACTGTGATTATTGTTAAGGAAATGTATGGTGTGTGAACTGAGTGGAATAAATACTGTGTTGTTTTAAAAAAGGAAGTTTATATTGATTCACCCAAAAGTAGTGAAACCCCTGAATTTTGGCCGTATAGCTGATACGTCCAATAATAGGCACACCCTGGACTATTCCTTCCATTAGCGATGCGTACTGCAACTACTTGACAAAATGACCGGAATTCATGCCCATCCCAGACTAGTGTAGTGCCCACCTCAGAATAGTGTGGTGACAACTCCAAACTAGGGAGGTGCCTACCCAAACTAGTGTGGTGCCCACCCAGACTAGTGTGGTGCCCACGTCAGACTAGTGTGGCCCCAGAATTCTAAGACAGATTTTTAAATTGAGAACCTCTGAAAATTTCATAGAGCAAAGGCGAACACTCTACCAACTTACTTCTTTAAAATGACGAAATTTCCAAAGTACGTCTATTTTATTTTAATTTCAGATTTAGAAAACTTACAGCTAATTAAACAATAGTTGTAATGAAAATATAGTTAAATAATGGCCAATAAAAAGTTCCCACTTTTAACAATTCTGTGTAAACTTGCATTATAATAAGTATATCTACGATTTATCAAAACATATATATTAAACAACACAATAAATATGCAGATATTTTCATACTCTATTTTAGGTATATAGAATTGTTTATCAAGTGACGAAATCTAACGTAGCTACGTATTGTTGATTATGATTACATACTTTGTTACTCTGGTGATTTGGCAACCAATCAGAAACTGGCGAGGTCGATGTTTCTATGACTTTAAATATTAAAACAGAACATAGTACCTACTGCCAAGGATATTTATTCGAAATACGAGAATCACGAGAAAAAATAAATTGTTTCAGGGCTATGAATTAAAAAAAAGAACTTCATCCAATCTTCCACAATATATAAATTCAAAAGGTATGACAGAATCAAAGCAACTTAGAACAATTTGTTTCCAATGGGAAAATTTAATAAATTAAGATTTTGTTGGAGTACGAGTAAAGAGAGAGTAGAGAAGAAGCACAGAGAGAGAGTAGAGAAAGAGCAGAGAGAGAGAGTAGAGAGAGTACGACTTTGTATATTGGCCATACAGATATTTGTTTCGTGCCAGATATTTGTTGCGCAGTAGCCGATTCTTCGACAACTGTAAAGTTCATAGAACAACCCAATAACACTGCTCGATGGAATCAACCTCGTGTACCAGTCGTGTCGTTTCAACTACTAGACTAAATGATTACCGTGGGAGAGCCAGTGGAGCTTCGGCACGAATGGGCCGGCTCGACCGGACTTGATACCACGGCCTCACAGAAAACCGGCGTGAAATAACGTTTTCGTTGTGTTTCGTCGAGTGAGTGAGGATACCGGAGGCCCAAACCCCTTAAAAGGGCGGCAACGCACCTGAAACTCCTCTGGTGTTGCGGGTGTCCATGGGCGGCGGCAATCGCTTACCATCAGGTGATCCGTCTGCTCGTTTGCCCACCCTATCACATAAAAAAAAAAGAGGGAATTCTCCCTATAAAACAAAATAACTAATAATAAGTACAGACGCCAGCAGATCAAGCTACCACAATCTACAAATTTCTTTGATATATTTTCAATTTTAAAACAAAGCAATAAGGCTCATAATCAATTTGTCAGTTTTGGATATCTTGACCTGCTGGCGTCTGTACTACGTATCCATACGTCAAAAGTTTTATTATCAACATACGTGCGTAGGTGTTATGCCATCATTTGCACCATACACTATATGTAGTGCTATAAGACTCATTTCCAAAATAATCCAGTGAAAGATCAACCTCTGCCGCCGCCGGTTGGCGGGAATTTGGCAGACAAAACTTGTTTATTTGGAGGTTAGAAAAACGGAAAAGTGTTTTACGACAAAATCTTAATGTTTAAAGGCCACTAGAATTCCAAACAGTCGTATAATAGTGGCTTTTCAAAGAGTTTGGAGTACACACAGATAAATAGACAATAGTAAAGTGTGAAAGAGAAGAAAAACTCGTTGGGATGAAAGTCCTCTTCAATGAAAATTGGCTTCATTCAAAGTTTCGTTTTGTTTTTGTTCTGGTGGTCGCTTTTTGGATGGATGTAAAGAGATTTGATTTTAAGAAGAAGGATTTTAATATTGGAATTCAGGTATTTGAAAAGATTTTTATTATTTTTCATCGCGCTTGAAGTTTAAGTTGCATTTGAATCCGTCAAGTAAGCAAATAGGTACATACACAACGCATAACATATTGTTGTCGAGATCCTTAAGTGACTTGCTGAATTAATATTTACTCGGCCAATATTGGAGGAAGAAGACTTTAAATTTAAAAAGCTGTTGCAGCAGTGGTTTATTATACACATTGATATATGAAAAAAAAACAATTGATAAACGTCAGAGGCAACAACGTGTTAATGCGATCATTTTTTTTTTATAAGAGGTAGGTTAGCGTTTGACCACAATCTCACCTGATGGTAAGTGATGATGTGGTCTAATATGTAGCACGCTTACCTAGAAGATACCTATTCACTCGTGACTTGAAGACCCCCAAATCGTACACGTCAGGAAATACAAACTCAGGCAGCTGATTCCATTCCCTCGCTGTACGGATAAGGAATGTGAGAAAGGGATGGCGCTATTTAATATATAGAGCGACATCCCTCTCTCTGAATCGGAAAACAATCGCAATAACTTGTTGTGGTAGTCTCGAATACCACGTGGGGAGGCGGCAGGGTATGACAGACTCATACCGACTGAAAACCGTAGTTACCATCTCTTGCCCTATAGTCATGGGATCCGTGAAATTCACGACCATTACACCATTACACCTGGCATTTATGAACTTATAAATGATACTTAGGTCAAAATATTTAGTTCAATTCTGGGTTCCTACTATCTACTATCCTACTCTTCCTACTAATATTATAAATGTGAAAGTTTGCGAGGATGGATGGATAGATGTTTATTACTCTTTCACGCTAAAACTACTGAACGGATTTTGATGAAACTTTACAGTATTATTATTTATACATCAAAATAATATATAGGCTATAATTTATAACGATTTTGAGTTAATTAGCCAAATTACAACGATAATTAAAAGTAACTTTTCCACGTAGATGCAGTCGCGGGTAGAAGTTAGTCATTTATATGCGTTAAATGCATGTTTCCATAATTCTCTAATTGGTTCCTCACTCGGAAGATATCCAGTTCTGTTTTTAAAAGAGTATTTACTTATTATTGATTTCTGACATTTGCGCGAATATTATACATTGAAATAAAACTACTTTTTACGGATTTTACAGCGTCCATGGTCACGGGTAGACTGACTGACTCAGTCTGACCATGGACGCTGTAAGGGTCAGAAACGTCGGGATTAATAATATCAATATAACGCGATAAAATTCGTAAAAAGTAGTTTTATTTCAAGAGTTATTGTTAGAAAAGCAGGTAAATATTCAACACGAAAACCAGGGAGCTCCAACAATAATCTTAAAGAATTTCAGCATAACAAAGTGCACGTCACGAGTAATGACAGCTGCCTCAGTTCCGCTCATTACGTGTGACATTGTCTGCACGCCTGTCCCTACGTACCTCCGAAACGGTCAGTGTCAATGCTGTCCTGAAAATAGCCCAATAGAAATAGACCGTCGCGCTGACAACCGGCAAATTGCGTGCTGTCGATAAGGAAGCTTGCTCTTATATATATACCTACTTTATAAATGCGCTACATTTAAAGTTACTGTCTGTTGAAAGAGAGATTGTTTGGCGAACATCAGCAATTCCCCTTAATGTGTTAATAGTCGTTGGCCGTCAGTCAATGGTCATCTCCGGGACACGTTGGTGCCGACCTTTTTTTTTGGGAACAGAGCATTCTTCTGCTATTTAAGCTATTGACATTACTTTTGACGACGTCTGTGGTCTAGTGGTTCGCGTGTCGGACTGCTGATCACGAGTTCGTGGGTTCGATTCCCAGTGAAGAGTGCCAACCCGCACTTGGCCCTCGTGGTGGACTATAGCCGACCCCTAGACCTGTGCCCATCGTTGGGATAGTATATTGGTCGACGAAGATGTACAGAGCCCAGAACATCAAGCTACCACAATCTGTCAAATTTATTTGATTGATTTTCAACTTTAATCCAAAACAATAAGGTTCATATTTAATTGGGAAAATTTGACAGTTTTGGATAGCTTAACCTGCTGGCGTCTGTACAAACATCCTCGCATCGTTATAAAGCATTCAACACGTCTATAGAATAAAATTTAAAATATTCGCGGATATGAACATTAATCTGGAAGTATTTCAAATTGTTTATTAGCTCGTTGAAATGACGTCAAGCTTGTGACGTAAGTAGTAGAGAGCGCAACCTTTTTATACTGCAGCGATTCTCGTTAGCACGCGAGGTGGATGTGCTGCATTGAAAGATTAGTATGTAGATCAATGACATTAGACACATGATATAGTTTATATCCTAACTACTACTGACCTCTTTAATACAAGTATATTATAGAGGTCAGTGTTAACTACGCATTGTTACCTGTGGAGGTTTTTTTAATGGAATGTACAGTCAACAAAAAGTTCGGTATACATAGCAGTTAACATTCTGTGTTTTGAAAAAGAAAGTGTAATAATGTATCATGTAATATGGTGTGAAAACGCAAGTGATGTTTAGCTGCCTACATACTGAATCCGTTGGGGGATACATTTTATTGAGATACTGTGACAAACAAGCATACGGACCGCCACATGGAAAGCGGGAACTGCAGCCTATAGACATGAGCAACAATAGTGGTATCACTGGCTCGTTGTCAACATGAGCAGAGCCTTAAATAACTAATAAAAACACAATTTTTCTCAAGATGGAGATGTCGATGAGTGGCTTACCTAACTTATTTGTCAACTGTACGTAGCAAGTAGTTGACACTGCAAGTAATGATCCGAATATCCCATAAATATTACCGACAAGACAACAGTTACTGTTAAAATAACGGGGAGACTATCAAACAGCTCTTTGGCAAAGATATTTAAATATTACGAACGATAGACAGGACAACATGAACAATTGTAATCATACTATACACTACTAGTTACCTATACGAAACAAATACCTCGTTTCTATCGTCAGTTTTACAATGAGAGACATCAAATCAAATCGGGATCTAAAGAATTTATTTGAAAATGTGCCTACTGTCCGCTCTGGCCTTTTTATTTCTCATTGCTCTTGGTATGACATTGGTACCTACATTATAAAACCAAACAAATCTAGTTGGTTATTCCGATATACAGATGGCGGCCTTTATATTTTAAAAGTTTACACATTTTTACCTAGTTCATGGCTAACACGCCACCTTCTTCGCTGTTTTTGGGCCCTGGAAAGAGGGTAGAACAGCAAAATGGCGGGTTGTTGTGGTGGGGGGTGGAAGGATCAGCTGACAGGCAAACAGGTCCCCTGCCCAATGATGTGCAAGTCACCCAAGTGTCAGATTTATAAGGAGGTTAGATTCATCATCAGCATCAAGTACGTAGGTAATCTTGACCTACGTTCTGGATTCTTGTTTTCATTTATCCATAGCATACAGCAGTAAGGATATAGTAGGTACAAAAGTAGGGTAATATTGGGGGTTCAGAACGCGCCAATATTACCCTACTGCTATCATCTGCGATGCGGTTCGCAATACAGAATTATGTTTTATCGGTCAAGCGGCGGTACGGCGCATTGCAACTACATGACGATACTAGCAGTTCGGATTCCCCGATGAATGCACAGTTACGAATCGAATAAATTACTCGTGTGTTTTACGGTTGAATACGTAGGGTATGATTGGAGGCCGACTTACAAAGATATACTGAAAGCAGCACCTACCCGCCACACCACTTTGTCATAAGTCAGATTTTACATTATTCCGCTAGCTTATTCTATATTTAACGCGCTTCCAGGCACCAATCGACACAGAGAAGAAGCCCATCGTGTGGGTGCTGGGAGGCCCAGGGTCTGGCAAGGGCACGCAGTGCGAGAAGATCATCGCCAAGTATGGGTTTACCCACTTGTCCACCGGCGACCTCCTCCGAGCTGAGGTGAAGAGCGGTTCCGAAAGGGCAAAGAGCCTTACCGCTATTATGGAGCAAGGTGAGCCGAATCTCCCACAGAAGTTACAGTTTAATTCATCATCCTCTTACCCTTATCCCAAATTACTTGTGGTCGGCGCACTATGCCTTTTTTTTCCATACATATCTTTTAGCCGCCATCTCATCATTCACTTCCTTTGTAGCCATATTATCTCTCACACAGTCCATCCTTATTTTCTTTCGTAGTTACAGTTTAATTCTCACGTCAATATCGCGCCTGTATTCCCCAAAGGGTTAGACAGAGGTGTATCTATGTACTTCACGGGTTTTTATATTTTTTTTATTATTTTAATTCGGCTACAATACCACTGCGACCGCAGTCGGTCTATTTGTGATCGCCACTCGTTGTATTAGATCTCACCGCTAAACCCTGCGGCTATTATAAACTGCAGGAACACATTCGATTTTCTGCAAGGCGGAGGTACTTCCCCAGTCAGGCAGCTCCAATTTGAGTGGAATTACTCCCACTATGCCCTACCTCTTATAGACTGCAATTGTTTTTGGGCGTCTAACTACCACTGACTGATGGTTTTACGTGCTATGTTAAGAAGTACCATCCATAATTTGACTGCGACAAACGCATCTTAACCTTACTTACAAATCGACCAATTATATTCATTATTAAAACCATTATTGTTCAGGTGGCCTGGTCCCCAACGATGTCGTACTGGAGCTGTTGAAAGAAGCCATTGAGGCTCGCGCAGCTGACTCCAAAGGCTTCCTCGTCGACGGATACCCGCGTGAGAAGTCGCAAGGCATCGCCTTCGAACAGACCATCGCACCAGTTTCTGTAAGTGGCCATTAACTATGCCCATTATAAATAACTATATGGGGTATCCGGTAATTAATGGATAGGTAACCTTGAAACAGCCATAAGTTGTTCTAATAGGGTTTTTCTGGTAAGTAATTTTTGAACGATCATAAGTTCTGCTATATACCATTTCGAGGTTATCCATTGTTTAACGGACACCCAGTATGTAGTGTAATGTCTGAAAAATACTGTTATTTGGCTGAATCGGGTTAGACTGGAAGCCGACCCCAATATAGTAGGTATACAACGTGTTACACATTAACCCGTAAAAAATATAATTACTTAATTACCAAAGCCAAAAATGTTGTCAGCTGTCATGTCAGGAACAGTCAGGGAACCAGATTATTTAACAGGAAGGCCTACGTACCTATTTTACCTAATAATTGTCTACTTTAATAGTTTTTATATTTTTCATTCATAAATGTTGTTGTTTTCCTTTTTTTGGGGTGTGTTATACAGCGTTACTACGGTTCTTAAATATTGTAAATGGACTCGTTATAAGGCCCCATTTAACTTCCTTTCGGCTTTACGGGTAGTTTTGTAACACTCTGTAGAAAAAACAGGGAGAATGATGACGCTACGAGGCTGAGGGCTCGTGGCTATAGTTATAACAGATTAATACGCTAATCAATCAATCTGCAAGATTGAGATGTGCTTGCCACGGTCAGTTTATGGATAGGTGACTATTCTCAGCACATCGAGAACGGTTCTACGAGTCCCAGGTACGATTCGCTTTGAGCAGTGTTAATGGATTGTTTCGATAATATTCGCTGTAGCAGCTCCAAGGTTGGATTTATGTCTATTTAATGGCACTAGGGTCATCCCCTATTACATGGGAACTAAAACATCGTGCGATCTTGAAATAAAACAACCTTTTACAGCGTCCATGGTCACGGGTAGACTCCGTCGACGTCGACGGGGAGTCTACCCGTGACCATGGACGCCGTAATGGGTCCGAAACGTCGGGATTAATAATATCAATATAACGCGATAAAATCCGTAAATAGTAGTTTTATTTCAATGTATAATATTCGCGTCAATGTCAGAAATCAATATCGTGCGATCTGGTGTGCGTCAGTACACCTCAGCTGAACCCTCCAGAATGTAGGGATCACGGTATCATCATCATCATCATCATCATTCACAGCCTGAATCTACCCTCTGTTGAGAGCCTCCCCTATGCCACCTTTTTCGATCCTGTGCTAATCTTCTCCATATGTGACCAATAAATTTCTTAATGTCATCGACCCATCTTGCTACCAGACGTCCAACACTACTTCTGCCTGTCATTGGCCTCAAATCTGATATAATAACGGTCTCATGTCTGATCACGGTATGTTCGAATCAAATCAAAATGAAATCATACATAGTATTATATTCATATAAACCACATACAGGCACTTATGAAATGTCGAGTCTAGGTGAAATTAAACCACGCTTAAAACAATTTCAGGTGATTATCTACTTCGAGGCGTCGTCAGATACCCTGACTAAGAGGCTGCTCGGCCGCGCCGCCAGCTCAGGCCGTGCTGACGACAACGAAGAGACCATCAAGCTCCGGCTAAAGACCTTCCTCGACAACAACCAGCAAGTGCTCGACCAATACCCCAGCAAGATCAGCAGGGTAAGTCTTTAGTGGTACATTGTCTACGTCCAAAGCCCCGGTAGGCGGCAGGCGTACTCATCACACGCGTGCCTTCGAATCGGATGCGAGGCAAGGCCTCGCTAATTGATGAGGTCGAGTGCTGGACCACAGGCTGTCATGGACGTGGCGAATTTTACGGATCTCATGGCCATGACTATAAAGCGAGTGAAAGAAAGTGCGGATTTTGGTCGGTATGACTCTCACATACCCTGCCGCCTGCCCTTTTGGGTTCGATTCCTGACCGCAGTGTTTAGTCTCATTATGCCCAATAATCTATTTATTTATTTGTTCGGGAATACAAACGGTTACACACTATTATAAATAAATAAGTTATAAATAATAGGATTTATCAGTGAGTAACCCACATCGTTATCCACGTCTTAGGAATCTAAGTATACTTAATAGGTACATTATTATCAATTGCAGATAAACGCAGAAACCTCCGTGGACGCCATCTTCGACGAGGTACAGAAGATTCTAGACCCGATCGTAGCGCGCGCCAACTGAACACTCTAGTCAACATTTTATACGCTTTGTACATACGCCTCAATACTACAATAACTATAATGATCGTTGAATAAAAATGATTTTTTGTTTAAAAGGTGTTTTTATTTGAGTTAATTTCTAGATATTCTTTAACTAACTAACTAAAATCTTACTGCGCAAATAAGTTGTGATAAGGACGAGATGATCACGATAATAATTAGGTATGTTACAAATCATTATTGTAAATTAATTTTATCTTTTTGAGATAAAATTCAGTTGCCTGCTGGGCTTAGAAGGTCGCTTTGGTTGTTTGATCCATAATAATATGATTGAGACCAGAAAATTCATGGAATTTGCTTTGGGTTATTATTATGAACTGATCCTGTTCATACTAATATGATGACGACGAACGTCTGTGGTGTTGTGCTTCGAGAGTCGGATTGCTGATCACAAGGTCGTGGGTGCGATTCGCACAAGACACAAATATTGATGTGATGAACATTGAACGTTTGTGTTTGTATGGGTGCTTTTTATATTATAAGCTTTTATTTACAAAAAAAAACTGCTTAGTTTGGGACTAAGAAGATGGTGATGTGTGAAATATACCAAATACCTACCTACCTAAGTACCTAGTTCAAATAATATGAACTTATGTATATAAAATTAGGATTTCTCAGTGACCGTTTTAGCGCCCCTGTTCTTGAGCAAATAAAGATTCTTTAATCCGAACCTTCATGCTTCATCATTTGCGAAGTGGCAGCAAATGGAATGCACGTTTTTCATGGATACCTACTGTCAATGTCAGACTACAAGATAGACAGCCATGTCACGCGAATATTCTTTAAGTACACCACCAACACAAAAATGAAACGAAAAAAATAAAATGTAGGGTACCACATTACAATAACCACATCCGATAACAATTCCAACAACCAATTCACCTACACACAATATTTTGCTTCAAGAACTTATACAGGATATTCACAGCAAAGATGGAACAGAAATATTGTTTAACATGTCAGGAGCCGGTGGTGGACAAGCTACCTCCGTGTCCTCTGCAATGCAGGTCACCACAGTGCAAGGCATTCCAGAAAAAGGTTTGTTGAAATAAATGACCTAGTTGGTTCCGGTATCTTAGTACAGAGAGGGATAAAGGCGACGGGAGTGGGGGAGGGAGGGGGTCGGGGTTAATTAGGATATTTATTCACCAGAGACTTTTTTCTTTTCACAAAAGTTGGTACAAAATATAAAATAACTTTCTCCGTATCTAGCATTCAGTAGGCCTGCGAAATCTTAAAACAACGACAGCGAAATTTCTAGTCAAGTCAAAATCATGTACAGGTTATGAGTACAAATACAAGATGAGTACTGGGACCCCGTTTAAAATAACAGTATTTATTTATTGTATATACATTAATATTTCGTTGTACTCCTCGCGCAATATCTTATTATACACAAACAGTATCTTTCATATTCTATTGTTGCTGAACAGTAAATATTATAAAAGAGCGGAATCGAGTGTACTAAAGTTGGCAACCCTTTTTTTTTCGGGTATATGCTCCTTATGCATGCCGCCCCGATGAAGCGATGCGATGTGAGACGGCTATGTCGGGCTCTCCGATTAAAACCACCACCACTACCACCTTCCGCATAGTGGTGGGACCACGGGAACCACTCTCGCATGATCCGCGATCCCACCGCGGATATCCATTAATGACTCTCCCGGAGGTCCAAGTGCAATGGGCGACTTCCGAAAAAGTTGGCAACCCTAGGTGTGACACACCAATGTTATGTGTAGTTTACCGATACAGGTCCGGGTTTATTCAAAACATTATTCGCTTGCAGGCTGTTATTGACACAGAGAGGAAGCCCATTGTCTGGGTGCTAGGTGGCCCAGGGTCTGGCAAGGGCACCCAGTGCGATAAGATCGTTGCGCAGTATGGGTTCACGCACCTGTCTACCGGTGACCTCCTGCGAGATGAGACGAAATGTGGCTCCGAAAGGGCAAGAGCCCTCATCGCTGTTATGGAGCAAGGTGAGGTCAAACTCGCTTTGGACAAGCGTCATTAGCCTAGGTACAAAAGAGTTAAGTATACAGATAGCAAACGAAATATGAGAACGAAATAATCGAAATCTGTATAAAAATATTAAATCGCGTGTAATTATTTATGTTAAGTACCTATATGTGTCAAAACGTAGGTATTGCGTGATATATTATTACACTATCTTTATCAAATTACAGATTATTAATTAGCTGCCTGTATACCTAATTCTTTTGTTGACCGTACCAAAACCGGCGTTTTTAAAGGGACTTATCTGTAATTTTTTTTTTGTATGGAATACCTAGTTCCTCATATGTCCGCTAGTGGCGTTATACTGCTTCATAATCATAATATAAAATATTTGACGGATAGTTTCACAATAGTTACGCAATCGAAACCCCTCGTGTAGCTGTAGTAGCGACTGGCCCTGGGCGAATGGCGATAGGTCTGTGACCATTTTCAGCACACGAAGACCACGTAGATGCGACCTTCCCATTTGACATACGAACACCAATAACAATCCATAGTCGTAGTTAGAATCCCGAAAAGCTTAACGGCCGGTATGTTCTGAAGATTTCGGAATTGCCTTGAAATTGAAGTGTGGAATTTTGGGGGCAATCACCCCGTGTAAAATATTGATATTTTGTTGCATCTGGTAATATGGAAGCCGATACAAACATAGTTGTGAAAATATACACACACAGTATCTAATCTCTTATTAATATAATAATAATATTATAATTATGTTACTAGCGGCCCGTCTCGGCTTTGCACGGGTGGATGTCATCGTGGAACTTTTTTTTTTTCTAAAATGAAAGTAGCCTAAGTTACTTCTTATAACATCTGCTCTCTGCCACTTAAAGTCCCGTTAAAATTGGTCCAGCCGTATCAGAGATTAGCCGGAACAAACAGACAGACAATTTTTTTTTTATGTTAGTTCCGTATAGTTATATTTTCATATATAATGCATTTAGTGAAAAGTTGTCAATTTGGTATTACAAACAGACACTTCAACACTCACCTTCAGACGAACAATGTGGAAGGGAAATCACTGCTTGTGATGTCGATTCACGGTAGTTTGCTAAAGCGTCTGATGTATGGAACCTAAGGACGCAGGATTGAATCATGCCTGAGGTCATATTTTTTGAAGTCAAAAGACTGGAATCCGTAGTCCGAGATAACATGTCTATTCATAAAAATTGTTGCTAATACTCGTACTTCGATTGTTTATTCAGGTGGCCTGGTCTCCAGTGAAGTTGTTCTGGAGCTGCTGAGAGAAGCCATTGAGAAACATGCAGCTTACTCCAAAGGCTTCCTCATTGACGGGTACCCACGCGAGAAGTCGCAGGGCATCGCCTTCGAACAGACCATCGCACCAGTTTCTGTAAGTGGACTAAGATTAGGTATTTGTAAAACTTGACCATCATTTTCCCAACGACGTTGGGGTCGGTTTCCAGTCTGACCAGATGCGGCTTCCTCAGACCTCCGCAACCCAATTTTTGGACAGTAACGACAGCCTGAGGATAGACTGGTTGTCAGGCTTTTTGGGCTTCTGACTAGGTACGTACTACTAACGACTATCATAGGTGTTCACATGACAACCGGGACCGACGGCCTTACGTGCTCTCCGAGGCAGGAAGGGGTCTCGATGTGTAAAGAATGATCACCCATCCACAATCAGACCGTAGACTAGCGCAGCTTAACCTTGCAGATCGGATGATCAGCTTAGTTATTACTTAGCCACGAGCCCCTTAACGATATAAACGATATCATCATTAACCCATATACTGTCCCACTGCTGGGCACGGGTCTCCTCCACAGAACAGGAAAAAACTGTTTTTTTATTCCGTGGTCTCCTCTCATATTGAGAGGGATTAGGCTATAGTCCACCACGCTGGCCTAGTGCAGGTTGGCAGACTTCACAAACCGTCGATAAAAATCTCTAAGGTATGCAGGTTTCCTCAAGATGTTTTCCTTCACCGTTTAAGCGAGTGATAATTAATTATTAATACGCACATGAATTCGAAAAGTCCAGGGTGCGTGCCTTGGATTCGAACTTGAGACCTTCGACTTGGCGGTCCAATGGTCATAGGCTATCACATACAAACGATAATTATGAGCGAAATCTAATAGCACTACTCTCTATTGCTCTAACGAACATTCATCTTCAGTTACAATTTTAGGCGATTATTTACTTCGAGGTGTCATCAGAGACCCTGATCCAGAGGCTGCTCGGCCGCGCAGCCAGCTCAGGCCGCGCTGACGACAACGAAGAGACCATCAAACTCCGGCTGAAGACCTTCCTCGACCACAACCAGCAAGTGCTCGACCAGTACCCCAACAAGATCAGCAGGGTATATAAACTTACGTATATACATATATATCACGCCTGTATTCCCCGAAGGGTTAGGCAGACAAGTTCGCCGGTATATTTAGGTCCAATATAAATGGTCTGTTGTCATTAATCGGGCCTGATATATCGAATCTCCGAGCTGCTATTGAGAACTATATTTTTGTATTTTTTTGGAATTTTCAGGATTCGCGGCTTAGTGGTCATAGCGTCTGGTGTACCTAACCAAAAGACGCAGGTTCGAATTCAGGTCGAATTTTTCCTTTTCTTAATAACTGCTATTATAACACAGCTCGACCTGGGAATCGAACAGGACCTGTAGCGTAGCAGTTGCGCTTATGACTACTAGACTAATGAGGCAGTAAGTTAAACTTACACATACATAAAATACTATCACGACTATATCCCGTAGGGTCAGACAGAGAAGAAGTGTGAACAAACATTTTCGCGAAATGTGAATGTAAAAATCTGTTTGTAGGTCTCATGTATCTAATAGTGGACGAGCCACGACCAATCCAAAATCAGAGCTGATACTCCTTTCAATATAACTTTAAGCTGTACATATAATATACTTAAAAACTACTATACTTTAAAGTTATTTCGCAAAGGAAAGATTCGACCGAGGGCAGGATTCGAACAGGCTGTGTTCTCTGGTTAGGTACACCAGGCGCTATGACCACTAAGCCACCGCGAGTCCCGCCCGCAATGACGAATTTTACCTTCACATTCAGTTTAAAATCTTAGCATAGAAAATGCCAAGAAACGATCACAGATTTGGGTTTAAACCTGCATACTTATGCTTACAGCGGACACTTTAGCCATCTAAGCTACCGACACCAGAATAAAATAAATAACAATAAGTATTATCTCACTACTCCCATTCTTAGAAGAAGTATGCCTAGGAGTGGGACAGTTGAATGAAATAAATAGGTATATGTTTTGGATAATATCTATTATTTGCAGATAAACGCAGAAGGCTCCGTGGAAGCCATCTTTAAACAGGTGCAGAACGTTTTGGACCCCCTCATGGCGCGCATCAAACGATCAGTCTGCGAAAAAGACAACATATGAACTGATTTTGACAGTTCTGACAATCCATTTGACGATTTTGACAGAAACAACAAAATACTTTTATTACTCTGATTTTAATCTTTGATTTTTAATTTTGTCGTAAGAATACAAAATAAAAACTTTCACTAAGTCCCTATTTACGGTAAATTTACGTATTTACTAATTTACATATTTGAACTGTTAAAAAACAGTTCGTAAGATGCCTTAATACTTTTTCAACATTTTATATGACTATAATATTCAACATTATAATAAAATAACGTAAATAACTAGTAAATAATCATGCCATAGGTCATCTCATCACAGTAAAACAATAAACGAAAAACATGGTGTACCTACATTTCCTGAATTTTATTTGTTTGTGTATGTACCTCTTCGTATCCACCAGCTAGGCAAAGTAAAAACTCCTTATAAGCAAAGTAAACAAGTATTATTATACGCCAATCAACCTATCTGCAATATTAAGCTGCGCTAACCGCGGTCTGTTTGTGGATGGGTGACAATTTTAAAACATTGAGACCGTAAATTGGTCCCGGTTGTCAGGCGAACAGGTATGACAATCGTTAGTGGTAGTCAGAAGCCCAAAACCACTCTGTCCTCAGGATATTGTTATTACCCACAGAATAGAAATTACTATAATTGAGTTGCGGGTGTCCATTTAGCCGCATATAGTTAATAGATGATAGCCTTGTGATATGATTATTGGACTTCCACGTCAAAAGTCGAATCCAAGGCACACACCTCTGACTTTTCGAATTATGTATTAATAATTATCACTCGCTTAAACGGCGAAGGAAAACATCGTGACAAAACTGCATAGATCAACCTTAGAGATTTCTTTATACAGTTTGTAAAATCTGCCAACCCGCACTAGGCCAGCGTGGTGGACTATAGCCTAATCCCCCTCAACCTTAGAGGAGACCCGTGCCCAGCAGTGGGCCAGTTTATGGGTCGATGATGATGATGATGATGATGATGATAATAGTTAGACTGGAAGCCGACCCAACAGAGTTGGGAAAAAACTAAGATGTTGATGCCTCCAAAGCGTTTTCAACGACTTCATTCGATGCCTTCTGGTCGCAGTGGTTGAGATCTTAGATGCGCTGCGCTTTTATATTTTCCGTATGTAATTACTTATCAGCTTGTCCCGTGTATATCAAACGTACCCATCATCATCATCAGCTTTCGCATTAGCATTCGATTACTGGACGTGGATCACTCCTTTTTTTTTAGTACGAAGAAACCTCATGGAACGTCTACCATCTGGGGACGCGGCAGGGCATGTCGGACATCTACCGATTAAAACCGCACTTAACTTCCCAGACTTCCTAAGCCATAGATTGAATTGATGTCTTCAAAAATGAAAGGAAAAGTAAAGAATTATGTTTATGGCATTGTCAGTGTCACATGCACGTCAAAAACCGTCAAAAACACAACCTCCAACGTAGACAGACCTCCGATGTCAAATGACATCACCACCACAAAAATGAAACCAAAAAAGTAAAACCACTTCGTCTCGTAAACAACCATTTGCATACCCGCCATACCCCCTTAAAGGAAACCTAGAATACCAAAGATGGAAAAAAAATATTATATACCACGGAATGAGATGAGAAATGTCAAGAAACCACCCCCTTGTAGTCTGCAGAGCAGTGCAACAAAATGCAAAATATATGAGAATAAGGTTTGCGTATTATGCTAGTTTGGTTCAAGCAGAGAGTAGTTTGTCGTATGTCGTCGTGTGTCTGTGTTGAGTAGATTATTTTAGGCAACTGTCTTCGTCATCAGACTTTGTTGGTACGATTGGCTTTGGTTTGGGTGTTTATTTATTTATTTAATGGGATGTCTATCTATGTAATCTTTATGTCCTCCTTATGTACTCCTTATGTACTCCTTATGTACTCCTTATGTACTCCTTCATCATCATCATCATCATCAGCCCATATTCGTCCACTGCTGGACGTAGGCCTCTCCCAATGAACGCCACAAAGCCCGATCTTCGGCTTTCCTCATCCAGTCACTGCCAGCTGCCTTCCGCAAGTCGTCACTCCACCTGGCCGGCGGGCGTCCTACACTACGCTTACCTAGACGCGGTCGCCACTCGAGAACTCGTTTGCTCCAGCGTTTATCAGTTCTCCGCGAGATGTGACCGGCCCATTGCCACTTTAGCTTGCTTATTCTTTGAGCTATGTCTGCAACTTTGGTTCTCTGACGGATAACTTCGTTGCGAATTTTATCCCTCAGAGAGACTCCGAGCATAGCTCTTTCCATAGCTCGCTGTGCGACTTTAAATTTGTGGATCAGTCTCATCGTGAGTGTCCACGTTTCGGCTCCGTAGGTCATTACTGGTAGGACGCACGCATTGAAGACTTTCGTCTTAAGGCACTGAGGTATAGGTGATGAGAAGACTTGACGAAGTTTGCCGAATGCTGCCCATCCCAGCTGTATCCTCCTATCGGCTTCCCTCTCGAAGTTGTTTTTACCTAATTGGACTATTTGCCCGAGGTAGGCATATTCACGAACAACTTCGAGAGATAACCCATTTACAACGACCGGTCGTGGGGTAACAAGGTCATTGTACATAACCTTAGTTTTATCTATATTCATCCCCAGACCGATACATCGAGAGGCGTCAGCTAAATCGGTCAACATTCGTTCGAGATCCTGCAGCGACTCCGCCATGAGGACTATATCATCGGCGAAGCGCAGGTGTGAGATATACTCGCCATTTGCATTTATGCCCATACCTTTCCAATCCAGCGTCTTAAACATATCCTCCAGGGCGTTGGTGAACAATTTAGGGGATATAACATCCCCTTGTCTCACTCCCCGGCGAAGCTGGATATGTTTTGTCTGCTGGTTTTGTACTTCGACGGACATAGTTGCGGCGTCATACAAGCATCTCAACACCTCGATGTATCGCCAGTCCACTTGGCATCGCTGCAGGGCCTCCAAAACGGCCCAGGTCTCGATTGAGTCAAAGGCTTTCTCATAGTCCACAAATGCAAGACACAACGGCAAGTTATACTCCTCGGTCTTCTGTATAACTTGCCGCACCGTGTGTATGTGGTCTATGGTCCCGTAACCCCTTCGAAACCCAGCCTGCTCTGGAGGTTGAAACTCGTCAAGTCTTCTTGCTAGACGATTCGAGACCACCCTCGAGAATAACTTATAGACATGGCTCAGAAGCGAGATAGGCCTGTAGTTCTTAAGTAGAGTTTTGTCCCCTTTTTTGAAGAACAGTATCACCACGCTTCTGTTCCACGCCTTTGGAGTTCTCCCGTCGTTCAGAGCAGAGTTAAAAAGCTTCTGGAGCTCCCGAAGTACAGGTCTGCCTGCCGCTTTTAGAAGCTCCGAAGTGACTCCGTCTTCCCCTGGGGCTTTTCCATTTTTAAGCTGTTCGAGGGCCATCTCGATCTCGTCGAGGCTGACTTCCGGCAGCTCGTTTGTGTAATGGCGGGTTAATGTAGCTCGGGAATCCTCGGAACTGGTTTGTGGTCGTGGAGCATGCGAGTCGTACAATCGGCCATAGAAGTCCTCTATCTCGGCGAGAATCTCCGGCTTTGAGGTGACGGTGTTGCCAGATGATGTTTTTATCTTCGTCAGATGGGGCCTTCTCAATTGCTGGGCAAAGACTTTTGATCCCCGGTTCTGCTCAATAGCCTCCATTACCCGGAGAGTATTTGAGTGACGAAGGTCTCGCCGCACCAGCCTACTGATGTTCCGATTGAGGGCCCGCTTCTCTGACGGAGTAGCCTGAATATAGTTTCGTCTCTCGTCCATAAGTCGGAGAGTCTCTACCGAAAGTTTGGACTTCGTACCTGTACGCTGCAGCTGAAAAAACTTTGACCCTTCCTCCCGAAGGATTCCCACAATTTGTTTCAGGGTCTCGTCCACATCCATCGTGGTTTCTAGGGCAGCGAATCGATTTTCCAGGTGAAGCTGGAACTGTTCTGATCCCGCGGCGCTTTGGAGCAGGTTAGGTCGGAGTATAGACTTCATCAAACGGGATCTTTCAAGCTTGAAGTTGATATTCAGAGAGCCTCGAAGTAGTCGGTGGTCACTTCCGGTCGTAAACCTGTTGACCACAGAGACGTCTCTGAATATTTGCTTTCTGTCCGTCATGATGAAGTCTATCTCGTTTTTTGTAACAGTGTCGGGGCTTTGCCACGTCCACTTTCTTTGAGGCTGTTTCTTAAAGAAGGAGTTCATTAAAAATAGCCCCTCTTTCTCTAAGAAGTTGACGAGCATTTGCCCCCTGTGATTCCTGCTGCCGTAACCGTGTTGACCAATTCTCGATTCACCGCTATTCTGTACTCCCACTTTGGCGTTAAAATCCCCCATGACAACGTTGAAGTGCGTCTTCGTGGTTTTATGAAGTGCCGAAGAGATGTCTTCGTACATCTCTTCCACCGCATCATCCGAGTGCATCGACGTCGGTGCATATACCTGTATAACCTTGAGGCTATACCTCTCGGTTAGTTTAATTATGAGGTATGCTACCCTGGTCGACACACTGGATATCTCTACAACGTTGTCAGAGAGGGCTTTATGGACTAGAAACCCTACGCCGCCTTGGGATTGTTTGTCACCTTCCCGGTAATACATCAGGTGACCCGATTCCAATGTTATAGTGTCCTCGCCCTGTCTTCGGACTTCACACAATCCTAGAATGTGCCACCTGATCTTCTCCAATTCCGTTTCGAGCTGTGCCATATGATCGTCAAGCCTGAGCGTTCGTCCGTTGTACGTTGCCAAAGTCAGCTGTGGGTGGTAGCCTACCGTAGCCCGGGGATTCTTCGCACCCCCTGCCCTGCCGTTACCTTGACCGCCACCTTGATCAGGAATAGCAGGGCGGCCGGGAACTAGGGGCCGTTTATTTGTAACATTCATGTGGAGGTAGTTGCCCATAGTCGCCACGCTGGGCATGCGGGTTGGCGACCGCAGGACGTAACTTCTCGCACTGATGACGCTGCTGCCCATCACCAGTCATTGGGATTTAGCTACGCTACTTTATGGTGGTTATACCGCCATCCATCGGTCGTCAGAGCCTCGTTCGTTAATTAGCAGGATGTACCACGAGCAGGTGAGGTTGACTTAGGGCATTAGATGATGGTAGCCCCCTTACATCCCCATGTACTCCTTATGTACTCCTTATGTACTCCTTATGTACTCCTTATGTACTCCTTATGTACTCCTTATGTACTCCTTATGTACTCCTTATGTACTCCTTATGTACTCCTTATGTACTCCTTATGTACTCCTTATGTACTCCTTATGTACTCCTTATGTACTCCTTATGTACTCCTTATGTACTCCTTATGTACTCCTTATGTACTCCTTATGTACTCCTTATGTACTCCTTATGTACTCCTTATGTACTCCTTATGTACTCCTTATGTACTCCTTATGTACTCCTTATGTACTCCTTATGTACTCCTTATGTACTCCTTATGTACTCCTTATGTACTCCTTATGTACTCCTTATGTACTCCTTATGTACTCCTTATGTACTCCTTATGTACTCCTTATGTACTCCTTATGTACTCCTTATGTACTCCTTATGTACTCCTTATGTACTCCTTATGTACTCCTTATGTACTCCTTATGTACTCCTTATGTACTCCTTATGTACTCCTTATGTACTCCTTATGTACTCCTTATGTACTCCTTATGTACTCCTTATGTACTCCTTATGTACTCCTTATGTACTCCTTATGTACTCCTTATGTACTCCTTATGTACTCCTTATGTACTCCTTATGTACTCCTTATGTACTCCTTATGTACTCCTTATGTACTCCTTATGTACTCCTTATGTACTCCTTATGTACTCCTTATGTACTCCTTATGTACTCCTTATGTACTCCTTATGTACTCCTTATGTACTCCTTATGTACTCCTTATGTACTCCTTATGTACTCCTTATGTACTCCTTATGTACTCCTTATGTACTCCTTATGTACTCCTTATGTACTCCTTATGTACTCCTTATCTACTCCTTATGTACTCCTTATGTACTCCTTATGTACTCCTTATGTACTCCTTATGTACTCCTTATGTACTCCTTATACAACATTATTATTAGTATATGCGAAACCTGAATATAGTTTGTTCAGAATCAGTAACTGAATCGATTCCAATAATTTTTACATCATGTTATATTTTGTCCCAAAAACATTTAAAAATGTTACGAGTAGGACACCGAGCGACACTAAGTACCTATCCGCAATCATATGCGCGCAACACAGGTCACTGACACTGAGCGGTCAGCGCGGGCGCAGTGGGGCGGGCGGGGCCCGGGGGTGAACCAACCAGGCAACCACTTCAGTCGCCCGGCAGCTATAGGGAAGTGTGCACGTATGTCGCTCCCGTTCAGATAAGTAGGTACAAAACGAGAGTGCGACCGCGAGCGCAAGCATTTCGGTTGATCTGTACCTATCGTATGTAAAAAGCATAGGTAGTGTTCGTTTAAGAAATGGTACGTACAGTAGCGGTTTGTGGTGATAACGCGAGCGCGCGGCAGTTGTGTTTCGGTTGACGTGTACCTATCGTATGTAAAAAGCATAGTGTTCGTGTAAGAAATGGTACGGATACTAGCGGTTTGTGGTGATAAGTGATAACGTATTCCTGGCAGTGCGGCACGAGGAGCTATCTGACATTAAAGTATCGTCACACACATGAACACACGTTTTTATTTGTACCTACAGCCTGTTGTGGTTAAGTAGTACGATGTTTAACACTTTTCATCCATTTTGAACTTACAGTGTTTGGTATAAGGTGCAACATATCGCATTGACTACATTTAATCACTTACGGCTGCATTTACAAATAAAGTACTTATTAATGTCTACCTACACTTGACCATTACGACAGTTCAAAGACTGGAAGTGTGGTGGGAAATGTGGAAAGTGTGATGTATCATCAGTTAAATACAATGCAATCGGAAATCGCCGTACGGTTAGGTACCTACTGCCACATTATTATCAATGAGCGCCGCGACAACGCGGGCGCGGGGCGGCGCCTGCGCGTGATGAGCATGTTTTTGTACGGACAACCAGGTAACTTAACAAGCTTATAACTTTGTGATTTTTCATGATACAAGTTTTGAAATTTTGTACATAGATTATTTACATAAAAATACTAGACACGTGTTTCAGGTTTCGCATATACTAATAATAATGTTGTATACTCCTTATGTACTCCTTATGTACTCCTTATGTACTCCTTATGTACTCCTTATGTACTCCTTATGTACTCCTTATGTACTCCTTATGTACTCCTTATGTACTCCTTATGTACTCCTTATGTACTCCTTATGTACTCCTTATGTACTCCTTATGTACTCCTTATGTACTCCTTATGTACTCCTTATGTACTCCTTATGTACTCCTTATGTACTCCTTATGTACTCCTTATGTACTCCTTATGTACTCCTTATGTACTCCTTATGTACTCCTTATGTACTCCTTATGTACTCCTTATGTACTCCTTATGTACTCCTTATGTACTCCTTATGTACTCCTTATGTACTCCTTATGTACTCCTTATGTACTCCTTATGTACTCCTTATGTACTCCTTATGTACTCCTTATGTACTCCTTATGTACTCCTTATGTACTCCTTATGTACTCCTTATGTACTCCTTATGTACTCCTTATGTACTCCTTATGTACTCCTTATGTACTCCTTATGTACTCCTTATGTACTCCTTATGTACTCCTTATGTACTCCTTATGTACTCCTTATGTACTCCTTATGTACTCCTTATGTACTACTTATGTACTACTTATGTACTACTTATGTACTACTTATGTACTACTTATGTACTACTTATGTTCTTCCTATGTTCTTCCTATGTACTACTTTTGTACTACCTATGTACTACTTATGTACTAATTATGTACCACTTAATTACTTCTTATGTTCAAACCTTAGTGCTGCTTATGTACTAACCTAAATTATTTCGTTATAACATTTTTGTAGAGACAGTGTTATAATTGTTAAAGTCTACTTTATAAAACATTATTATTTTGCGTTTTCGTTAATTATAGAGGAAATACCAAGAATGTTAATTGTTTCCCTATTTGTTGATAATTACTGAGTTAATTCGATTCTGAAAAAAACACTTATTTCTTGTCAAATAAAAATCAATTAAGTATAATGGTTATCGAATAGTATGGACCTCATTTAACACAAAAATCATATCAAAATGTTTATGCGTTTTGAAGCTACAACTGAAAATAAAAATTTTGTAACTGCGCGCCCCGGTCTCCCCTACTACAGGTTAGCATATTTCACACGTCCTCGATAAAAATAAATACTCAATACATTTATTGAATCTCTCAGGCAATCCTAACGATTTGTTAATAAGTAGTACCTAATTTAAAATAAATTGACACTTTATTTGAAATGTGCTCCTTTAACACATTTAAAAGATAAGGGTTTATATATATATTTTTTTTTAACAATTGATTCGTACTAGTCTAGTCTTTTGGATCCGAAAACAAAGCCGATCGTGTGGGTGTTGGGTGGGCCGGGATGTGGCAAGTTCACCCAGTGCAAGAAGATCATAGACACTTACGGGTTTACGCACCTGTCGACCAGTGACATCATCCGGGACGAGCTGAGCAAAGGGTCCGACAGGGCGAAGTGCCTTACGTCGATTATCGAGCGAGGTAACGTTCCTGCCTACCATAATCCTGATCGAATAGAGCATAATTGCAAAAGTATAAGTAGGTATATGAAAAAA
The DNA here is from genome assembly GCA_964056405.1 of Acronicta alni. Classification (NCBI taxonomy): domain Eukaryota; kingdom Metazoa; phylum Arthropoda; class Insecta; order Lepidoptera; family Noctuidae; genus Acronicta; species Acronicta alni. Next base: position 2,174,003 of record OZ043916.1, on the reverse strand, counting down.
GCAGTGATAGCCGAGTGATATGACCATTGGACTCAAAGGTTTTTGAGTTTGAATCCAAGGCCTCTGACCCTCATCCAATGCTTCAACCTCTGAGTTTTAGAATTCATGTGCGTATTAATAATTAATTATCACTCGCTTAAATAGTGAAGAAAATATCGTGAGGAAACCTACCGTGAACTATAGCCTAATCCCTCTCAATCTGAGAGGAAACCCGTGCCCAGCAGAGGGACAGTATATGGGTCGATGATGATCATAAAGCTAGCGAAGACGTGGGTAGTTTACGATTTTTTTTAATTTGGAGAATTGTAGGGGGGCTGGTACCAAACGACTTGGTGCTGGCGATACTCAAGGATGCGATGGAAGCGGCAGCAACGAAGGGGGTGCGAGGGTATCTCATCAACGGCTTCCCATGCGAGAGGTCACAGGGAATCGAGTTCGAGCGAAACATCGGACCTGTTGCGGTAAGATCGTCCCCATATTATACAAAAATAAAAAATATTGCTTCATTCCGACATCATTTCAATAACCTTTATTATTTACTTTATTGCTTATTTCAGTTATTCTTAGCTGAAATAAGCCTTTATTTCAGCTAAGAATAGCCTTCCTTAGAGAGGGAAATTCAAATCACAGTCCACCTGTTCCGATCAATAACAGTGCCCGGCGTATTGAAATGCATCTTGTCCTCAATTATTTTTTATCATAAATCTCACCAAAGTTTCATCGTAATCGATGAATAGTATAGGACCGCATACGGGAATAATGAAGATTGTTTTTTATAAGTACTCATTGTATATTTTTTATAATCATAATATTGTTGCAGCTAATATTGTACTTCGAAGCGTCGTTAGAAACGCTTCTGACGCGGTTGGCAGCACGCGTGCAAACAGCAGGTCGAAAAGACGACAAAATGGACACCATTAGACTCAGACTGCATACCTTCTTAAAGCACAACCAGGCTGTCATCGACCCCTACGGTGACAGGGTTGTAAAGGTTTTTTAATCATTTCACAAGTTTATACCTGAGTACCATTCTGGAAATTGAAATTAGGAAAGTATCACTGCTGGAGGCTGTTGTAGTCACGTCCATTTCGTTCGAAAAGTCTGAAGAAACTTGGTTAGGAAAAGAGAGCTAAATAGCTGAAGAACTCAGTTAAGGAAGATTCCGTCACGAATTCCAAATTGTTATTAGTTTGAACACTAGCAGATAGGTACTTACGTGTCGGTCTTCTGCAGTGGTCTTTGTCTTTGATGGTAATACCAGGGATGTTACGCATCCGCATTCGTGAACGTGAGTCTTAGAATATCTGCGGCGATAAAAAAATGTTTTAAAGAGAAGAGATAATTTAGGAAAATCACATAAATAGTTAATAAAAAAAATGATATTTTTAGTAAGTTTTTTATCGACTTGTCATCTTTGTATGTTTAAAATAAGTCAAATCACACTGCGTCGGTGATGGTATTTTATTATTTTGAATACATTATTCAAGGCAAAACACAGAAACATTGGAACTAAAAAATAAAACAAGACACTGTGTGACTGTATTACAATTGTTGCCGATCAAAACAAAATAAACGAGTTCTTCTTATCACATGAGCGGCGAGTCACACAAACGAAGCGAAGACTCTAAATTAGCTAATCGATGAGACACGCGCGCACTCCAGCTGGGCCATATTCTTGGACTGACTTGCGCAGATGGATCCGAATAAGCTCCACATTCACTCCGATTCGCACGCACATACTCAAATTAATGCGGAAATTCCGTGGTTGTAGATACAAATGTGAATATCCACAATATCCAGTTCCGGTTGTGTGACCTGTGACTACAACGCGATTTCTGGTAGATACAAAAATAGGGCCACAGTAGTTAAATGGATTGGCGTATATCAATTTGGGCAAGCGTAATATAGCACGCTCTGCGGCACGATGGACCAACGATTTGAGGCAGCGGATGGATTCGAGCTACCCAAAACCAGGATGGTTAGCGCTCTTTGGGGGAGGCTTACGTTCAGCAGTGGACACTCTTACTCACTCACTCACTTACGTTCAACAGGCTGATATGATGATGATGTTGATATTATATTTAAGAAACGTAATCGCTATCCGAATCTATATTAAAATTAAAATATTGACGAGTGACATTCTGTTCCAGATCAACGCTGAACAGACTCCAGATGAGGTATTCGTCGAGGTGCAAAAGGTTTTAGAACCTATAGTAGCACATGCCCGCGCTATCGAAGCTGAGCAGGCGGAAATAATTGCAATAGAGAAAGCTAAAGCTGCGGCAGCATACGCTCGATCCTCAATCAAGCTTGCACGATATTCGTTAGGTCGGACTTCAATGACAAGCATAAAAGCTTCAATTAAATCTGCTATAGCAGTAACGGCATCCGCTGAAGCCGAAGCCAAGGCCGCTCATGAAATGGCCGAAGTTGCTAAAGCTGCCGACATCGCTAAAGCTTCTGACGTAGCTAAAGCTGCCGATATCGCTAAAGCTGCTGACTTTGCTAAAGCTGCCAACATCGCTAAAGCTGCTGACATTTCCAAAATTGCCAACATCGCTAAAGCTGCCGACATCGCTAAAGTTGCTGACGTCGCTATAGTTGCTGCCACCGCTAAAGCTGCTGATATCGCTAAAGCTACCGACATAGCTAAAGCTGCTGACATCACTAAAGCTGACGACATCGCTGAAGTTGCTGACGTCACTAAAGCTGCCGACATCTCTAAAGCTGCTGAGGTCGATAAAGTTGCCGACATCGCTAAAGCTGCTGTCATCGCTAAAACTGCTGACATCGCTAAAGCTGCTAACATCGCTAAAGCTGCTGACATCACTAAAGCTACCGACGTAGCTAAAGCTGCTGACATCGCTAAAGCTGCTGACATCGCTAAATCTGCTGACATCACTAAAGCTGCTGACGAAGTTGCCGACATCACTAAAACTGCTGACATCGCTAAAGCTGCTGACATCGCTAAATCTGCTGACATCACTAAAGCTGCTGACGAAGTTGCCGACATCACTAAAACTGCTGACATCGCTAAAACTGCTAACATTGCTAAAACTGCCGACATCGCTAAAGCTGCCAACATCGCTAAAGCTGCCAACATCGCTAAAGCTGCTGACATCGCTAAAGCTGCTGACATCGCTAAAGCTGCTGGTATCGTTAAAGGTGGCGACATCGCTAAAGCTTCAGGTGCCTAAGGAAGTAACACTTGAAACACAGCAACTGAAATGAACTGAAACCCCTACAGCCGTTGAAGCGGATAAAGGTGCTGGAACGTGTGAAGGTGGTCGCACAAATCTAAAACTAAACATTAACAATAAGTTATTAATGATCAATAAATATTTCCCTAAATCATTAAAAATATCATTATATAAGCGGTATTTCTGCATTACAAAACTTCTGTAGTCTTTACAAAATGATTTACTATAACTCTAACCTGTGAACAAGTTGCAAAAGGATGGAAACGAATGCAGTGGCGTAGTGCCCCGGGCGACACCTTTAATAGGGAGCGGCAAAAAATCACAATTAATAATAATAATAATAGTTTATTGAAAATAAAGAAACAAATTGACACGATATCATAATATTATTGGTAGGTTTACAAATAATATTAATAATTTATCTTGTAAATATTATTATACATTTAGTTTATTTTAAATTTGTTAGTCTTTTACTGTATACAAAATACAAAAATACTAAATAGTTTATTGCTTCATAAGTTTATATAAAAGTTTAGTGTTTGGAGCTTCCCTTTAAGCAAGTAATGCCTGTGTTGGGAAGCCCCGCTCTTCCATAGCAAAGCAATACAAAATTAGAAAACTTGGTATTTACACAAAACAATAGGTACAGAACTTACAATTTAATTTTAATTTAAGCATAAGAAAAACCTTGCTACCTTGTAGTACCTGTAGTGTGTTGTGTTCGAAGGATAGTATTGGTATGTTGAGTATGTGTGAGTGTGATGATACTGAATTTAGTGATGGATGTCGTAAGGCCGTGTGCTGTGTGTTGTTTGTTGTAGCGACATCTACCACGCTACATAGAACTACGAAGTCCTGAATCGCGCAAGCAACATTCGCAACGTAAAGTTGCATATATACAACCGCCCGACATCAACCGTCGGTCCGTGGCCCGCCAGGCATAACACCCGCCTGGTTGGAGGATCCTCCCTTTGGTTGGAGGGGCAACACACCTCGCCTCTCCACACTGGTGACCCCGACGTAATGCCAGTGTTTGCACACTGGTGACCCCGAGCAGAACATCAGCGCAGCCTTCCGGAGACCAGAATCTACGTCATCATCTTCCCTTCACAGCAGCCTTCAACAGCATCGAGCAGCGAGTCACACAGCCAGCCAGCACTCTTCCGGCTTCAACGGGCAGCCTGACCACATACCTGCAGAAAAACATGCAGCCTGGTCAGAACCCTCAGCCGACATCAGCGACTTGGCACAGCACACTGCACTTCGCCCGGTCAACAAGCAGAGACCGTCTCTCCTGGTTGACGCACTCCTGGCACTGGCAAGCTCTTCAGACGCACTGACCGCTGACTCATCGACCTCCGGTCTCGGGGGGAGTGATGTAGCGACATCTACCGCGCTACATAGAACTACGAAGTCCTGAATCGCGCAAGCAACATTCGCAACGTAAAGTTGAATATATACAACCGCCCGACATCAACCGTCGGGCCGTGGCCCGCCAGGCATAATACCCGCCTGGTTGGAGGATCCTCCCTTTGGTTGGAGGGGCAACACACCTCTCCTCTCCACAGTATTATTTTTTCTATTATTTAACTTGCATATATGCATGTAATGTGTCATATGTGTGCGTTATGCGTATTTGGTGATTCATGTTATAAGTGGGGGTGATATAAGTGTGATCATTACATTACTTATAACATACATATTATAGTATTTACTTAATGTGCTCCAAGAGTGCCTCCGTGTCATCATAGGTTAGTGATTTTATCCAGTTTATCAAAGTTTTTTTACAACCGTAGTATTTTTTTGGGTATATGTATATTTTCTTGTTGATATTGTTATAAAGTATAGCAGATCGCTTGTTGTACTGTCTTCCGGCAAATACAGTTTTTGTTTGGGGAATTTCTGCAATTAGGTCTTTCCTTCTTTGAAATGTTATGGTGGAGTCATATTTTAGCGATTTGTGTATTTTTAAAATAGTTTGTATTACGTATAATTTACGAATTGAGAGTAAATCACTAATCTGATACAGGTTTGCAGTGGGGTACCTTAACTTTTTAAAATACATAATCTTAATTAAGGCCCGTTGGGCGCGTTCGACGTTGATAAAATTATTTTTTGCAGCCCCACCCCAAATGGGGATGCAATATATTATAACCGACTAGACCAGAGCTCCGTAGATCTCATTTAAAATATTTCTAGATGAGTTTCGGGCACTGTTTGTATTTATTTTCTTTGGCGCAATATTTCTGAGAATCTTGAATATCCAGCTTAGTCTTCTAAGTCTACGTAACTTGATCAAGGTGGGGATACCAGGATAACCGTTGGTCAAGTATCACTCCTAGGTACTTTGTCTGTGCGACCTGTTTAATGAGCGAGCAGTTGCAATGTCTATTATTCATGTCTCCGCATACATGTACTTTTATGTTAAAGTCTTCACTAGGTTGTGTTCTTTTGGTAATACTAAAACATATGTAGTTTGTTTTCGACGTATTAAGCGTGAGTAAGTTATTGTTCAGCCAATTAGCTACTTGGGCCATGCCCGACTCTGCTTTTTGTTTCACATTGTGCCAGGAATTCCCTGAGAAAATTGTCATTGACATATACCAGGAAGAGTATTGGGCCTAGTACGCTTCCCTGTGGGACGCCGAATGATACTTCCGCTTGATCACTGGTAACCTCTCCCACCCTAACTTTCTGTGTTCTCCGAGAGAGATAATCTTTAAATAAGTTGAGCGCTGTTTCCCGTATTCCAGCTTTTTCCAGTTTTCTCACTAGGACAGGGACATATATTATAGTCTTTTCAATGTATTTACCTAAATAAGGCCCCGGCAAAATTTTCTTCCGCTGCGGGCGCCTGCCACACACTACTCCACTGAACGAATGGATGATATTTATGAACGCTTTATTTTCGTTGAAAGCTTACTTACCGGGTGTAAAGAGAATCGCCGTACCGCTCACCGCACGGCGAAAGAGATACGAGCTGTATACTTACGCATCTTCGTATTGATTTCCTTTGTTTGAATTTTTTTTATCTGTGATCCCACTGCTGAGCAAAGGTCTCCCCATCTTCCACATATCATATCTTAAGATGAGAATTATATATTTTTATTCATTTATTCAATACTTTATGCACAAATAAGTACAAAGGCGGACTTAATGCCTAAGGCATTTTCTACCAGTCGACCTTAGGGTGATGCAGAGATAGAAATTAGTAGGTGCACTAACACGTTTGTTTAAATAAAAATAAAAAAAAATGAAAAATATTAAATTTTATAATGTTTGTATCAATAACCAGAACAAAATGTAAGTAAGTATGTAAAGACGAATAAAAGTGATAGCATAAAATTATATTTAAATAAATATAAATTAACATAACTATATATAAATATACTACATACTTTATAAACTTAATACATAATATTATATGAAAATAAATAAATATATATATATATATTTATAAAAATAAAGAAGGAGAGGTTAATACTAAGAATCTGCCAAAGAACTGAGGAGGTGTTTCCGAACTTTACTTTTAAAGGAGTAGCGACTAGTAGCCATCCTGATTTCCTGAGGTAGCGCATTCCACAGAACAACAGATTGGACAAAAAAGGAAGAATGCATGAACTCCGAACTATTAGAAGGACATTGCAGGAGACGATTGTATGAGGAACGAAGCGTTTTGTCGTGGTTAGAGCATATATACTGAAAATAAGAAGAAAGATAAGTGGGGGAAGTAGGAGAATCAAGTAAGGAGTACAGAGTAGTTAATGCCCTTTGCACTCTCCGCTGACGGATAGGTAACCATTTTAAAAGCGATCTATAAGCTGATACATGATCATACTTACGGAGATTGAAAACGAATCGAATGCAGTTATTTAGAAGACGGTCAAGTTTGTTGAGCAGATCTGCATTCAGGTCATAGTAACACACATCACCATAGTCGATAATGGGAAATATTAAGGTTTGTACAAGCATTGCTTTCACGTTGGATGGAAGTAAATTTTTTAATCGATAGAGAGACCGCAATGTTCCAGTGACTTTTTGGCTTACATTGGTAACTTGAGTTCGCCAGTCTAAGGAGGTATCTATATACAAGCCAAGATCTTTGACTTCAGTGCTAAATGGAATAACTGTATTATTAAAAATAATAGAAGGGAAAGTTGCACTGTCCATCTTGTTCACATTGCGGTGACTCCCCACGACCAATGCTTGGCACTTTGCCGGGTTCACCGCGACACCGAATCTATCAGACCAATCCTTGATAGCTGCCAAATCTCGGTTTAATTTATCGACCACTTCAGAAATACCTTCAACTCTAGCTTGACAATATAGTTGTAGGTCATCAGCATACAGATGATACGAACACTGAAGTTCAGAGGTTAAGAGGTTTATAAAAATTGAGAACAAGAGAGGAGAAAGAATACCGCCTTGTGGAACGCCAGTTTCTAAGTCATACCAGCTTGATGAGGACTCACCAGCCAGCACTGACTGTTGACGTTCCCGAAGATAAGAAGAGAACCATTCCAGTGCCTCCGGTAAAATCATAAGATAAGAAAGAATAGCCAGTAGGATATCATGACTGACAGTATTAAAAGCGTTGGAGAAGTCTACCAACACTAGAACAGTGACTTTGGTGTCCTCCATACCAGCCCTAATATCGCCAGTCACTTTAAGGAGAGCGGAAGTAGTACTGTGCCCAGATCTAAACCCAGATTGTAATGAGCTAATGAGAGTGTTGCTGTGAACGAAATGGGAAAGTTGTTTGTGAACACAAGCTTCAAGCACTTTAGATAAGAAAGGAAGAATGGAAATTGGGCGGAAGTGGCTGGGAAGACAAGGGTTAGATATTTTAGGTAGGGCATGGACGTAAGCTTTACGCCACAGGGAAGGGAATACTCCTGAAGTGAGAGAGTAGTTAATGATGTCCGAGATCGCAGGAAGAAGTTGGTTCAAGATTGTTACAATCATGCGGCGGGTAATAAGGTCACACCCCACCGCATTAGATTTTATTGAGAGAATTATCCTTTTGATCTCCCCGGGGTCAACTGGAAAGAAATGAAAATAGTCAATAGCAGGACGCGCTAGATCAGATATGTGCATGAGAGTTTGTTCCTGGATTAGACGATCCATAGTAGGTACAGATGTGAAATGGCGATTGAGATCGTTTAATCCAATAGAGTTAGGCAGATCCATATGTCGCGACTTGCCGATGCCTAAAGTTCCAAGGAACTTCCAAACATCAGCAGAAGAAGAAGAAGTAATATTGTCCAGAATATGGCGGCGTTTGGCGTTACGTATCATCTGATTACACCGATTCCTAGCAGACTTGAAAGCGACCCAATTGTCATCGGTACGATCTTTCTTGTATTTACGAAAGGCGCGGTCTCTTCGCCTCATGGCCATACGAATACCTCTGGTCATCCATGGTGCAGGTGGGCGCTTTAGTTTGATTTTTCTGACCGGGGCATGCAGATCGTATAACTTCAATACAGAGTCATTAAAGATGCAAACCTTATCATCTATTGAGGAAGCTTTGATCAGTGGGTCCCAGTTCAAATCGGAGGCATCTCTACGCAGTGTGTCTACATCCATACGGGCAAAACAACGCCTATACATTACCCTAGGATTAGGTTTAGGTGGTTTGAGAATATAGGAGAGGAAAATGAGGTCGTGATGAGAGAAACCAGGAGCAATATATTGACCATGAGAGGAAACAAGAGAAGGATTTGAGGTGAGGATAAGATCAAGCCATGTGTCATCACCAACAGTGTTATGATGAGTCGCTTGAAGGGGTAGGAGGTGTAAGCTAGCTGACTTGATTAAGTGATGAAATTTACGGGATCTGGGAGAGCTATGGTCTAGGAGGTTCGTATTGAAATCTCCCATGATGATATGATGTACATATTCAGAACCCAAAGATTCTAGTACAGATTCGAATTCTGTGAAATAATTAACAGTGGGGGGACAATAAACGACACCAACAAGAGTTTTAACACCTCTGACATTAACTTCAAGAAAAAGGAACTCAGCTGAACTATTGTTAGACGTCGAAGAAACTAGAATTTTGAAAGGGAAATCACTTCTAAGATATATGGCCACGCCACCCCCCCCTTTTACCAACCCTATCGTTTCGGATAAGAATAAAACCAGGTAGAGGGTAAGTAGTTGATAAAAGGTTTGGTTTTAGCCAACTCTCGGAAACCAGGATGGCATGAACATTGCAGTTACTAAACGTTTCGTAAAGTTCACCATAATGGCTGGCAACACTCTGAGCGTTGATATGGCAAACATTCAGCAGCCGACCAGATTGGTGATCAAACTCACTACGCAATATATCACTCGGTATCTTTAAATGCTGTAAAATGGTCTGGGTCTGGATGGCTGGACCAAGAGAGCTTTTGGAGGTTTGAGCAAAACCATGCTCTTGTACGTATTTTCTACTATTTGGTACCAGACATCAAATTACTAGTACTTCGCTAAAGAGGGAAAACTATTACGAAGAAAGTGGCCAGCCATTCTGACTTCTGAATGGCTGGACCAATCCAGTATCACCTAGTTGTAGGCGTTATAACTAGTTCATCTTTGTAATGTATGTGATGATCCATGGTATGGCATGTTAATTTTTATCTTAATGACTCACTTACTCGTATATCACTCATTCCTACTATTAAAATAAACTATCTCAATTTATGAATTAAATTTATTATCGATTGGGTAACATAACAAAACATTCAAACTTATTCTAATGGGAATACTATGTAAGTAACATTAATTAATAATTAAGTTATACGTAAATAATATCCTTAACTTCTAATTAAAGTAGTCTTAAACAAAAACATCTCTTACGACGAAGATAACTGTTGTGGGAAATACACTACCTACAGTTAATGAGCAATTATGGAGGCTAAAAATTGTATTTTGGTTTAGTCCTACTAGAATGAAAATACTGCGATAAAAATATTTATTTTTAAAAGTCCAGACAACTGCACTAAATAGGTACCCCTCATGCTTACAACGGATTCAATACGTTGATCTTAACTATTAATGGAGGCCGCTGTATTCACAAAAGCATTGATATACTTCCTACGTATGTACCTACGCAGTGGAAAATTCTAGGTAGGTATTTATATTTTGTTTATGCGTAACAACTGCATCCCCGTTCCTCAATATTGAAACAATAACACACTTCACATGATACACCAAACAAAGATCAATTACATAAAATCTTTGAATCAATCATCCAATCATTGACAAGATTATCCATGTCATTGGATAGTCTTAATATTATGTTTGTAAAACAAAAACCAGTGCCTACTGTCTATTTCACCTACTATAGCATTTTAAAATATATTGACAGATTTATTTTATCTTAACTTAGGTATGAAAATGTTTAACATTTAAACAATAGTCTAAATGGGAAGCATTGCCTCCTCTTGTTCCTTCTCTCTCTGCCGTACCGCTACAGCTGTCTCCACTAGGAGGTAGAGACACTTGAACTTGTCCTGATCACCTTCCATCCTGCTCGGCACCACCTGAAGTTATGGTCCCAGATCAATTTTGGAAAAGCACAAACTTTCGGCTTATTTAAGCCATAAGTCTAACATTAACAAAAATACAGCTAGACTTGTAGCTAATGTCAAAATATCGCGAAATAAAAGCTAAAATAAAAAAATATATGGGATACTTTTTAAGCAATAACTGTCAGGTGATGCCGGCATTAAAACACCCTGCGCCCAAACATAGCTAGTTAGCTACAGTAGCTAATGAAATGAAAATCATATTAAGTATAAATTTTTATTTACATAACAAACAGAAACTCGTCTCTAGGCTAAAAACAAAACAAAAACACTAACATTGGTTCTCTTAACTATAAAAAGGAAAACTTGATTTTAAAGGGAACTATAGTGTTTTAACACCGACGTCGCCTACAGTTAGATATGTATGTACAAAAACATGGCAAATCCAAATCGGGGCCACAGCATCCGCACAGCCAAATTATATAGTTAAAAATCCAAACATATTTTATTTTTAAACAAAGAAGCAAAGGAATTCAAAATGAAATTTTTGGCAAATAAACTTATTTTCTTTCGTAAAATTGCAAGAGTAAAAGAATTTATAAACAGAATATGTAAGTTATAATTGTGTTTTTCGATTGTCACACATAGTCCCGGTTATAAAACTAGTTTAAGTATGGCACCACATGTCAGTGGTGGCTACTTCGAGCTCAACGGCGACTGGGGGTGGCGGCTGCGGGAGCGGGCTCACCTGCATGCGGCGCGCGCGCAACGGGTGCGGCAGCTGCGGCAGGTGGGCCAACTGCGGGTGCGCAAGTGCTTGCCATCCGTCCTCACTACTTGACACCGGCTCAGGCACCTGTTCCACCATCTCTTCGGTAGTGGTCACTGTTACGACCGATGCTGTGCTGCTGAGGAGGGATAAGGAAAGATCGAGGTTAGGAAGATATGTGGTGCTTGTTTTTCTTTCTTTTATATCCACCTCTTTGTTCGCTACCTTAACGACAGAGCTGTGCTTGAAAAGACAGGAGAGAATAGATATTAATCACAAACATTTGGGCTTTTGCACAAGCTTTTGGCATGCTTTAGAGAATTGATATTGTACCAGCGCTTGACTATTGCCCTCGCTGCTCTCGAGCAGAACTGCTCAGAACTGGTCTCCAGCAACTCGTTGCTTTGTTCTAACATGTCTTTGGTCGTGGTCGCTGATACAACTGACGCTCTGCTGTGGGAGGGAAAATGAATAGTCGCAATGACTGACGCTGGGTGAATCAATTTACGCAATATCCTGTCATGTGACTATGTTTGTCAACATAACCTACCATTCCGCCCGTATTTCTCAAAGAGCCTAATCCCTCTCATTCTGTGAGAGGTGACCCGTTCCCAGCAGTGGGACAGTATATAGGTTGATGATGACTTCGAAGTTCTAGTAGGTGCCTGCATATTGCCAGGCGAAGCCTCGCTAATTGAAGGGCTCCAGCGAAACTGGACCACAGCCTGTCATAGTCGTGGCTAATTTTACGGATCCCATAGCCATGACTATAGGGCAGGTGAAGGCAAGTGCTGTTTTTAGTCGGTATGAGTCCGACATACCCTGCCACCTCCCCGGGTGGCGGAGGATCCATGAGGATTTACCGTACTAAGTATAAATAAAAAAGGTGCTTGCATACTGGCTCTACAATGCTTCGACACTCAGTTCGATCAGATCCCCATCACAGTAAATTTTATTGTATGCACAAGATAAGGGAAACAAGAAAATTATACTCCAAACTCACTCCCTAGCAGCTGGATGCAGATCGTGGTCCTCGGGTCCATAACGTATGACGGACTGCCAGACCGAGGGGTCGTACTTGACCTCCTCCTCGCTGATGGTGCTGGAGTAGCCCTCCTCACCGTCGCCAAGCTCGTCACCATCGCTCCGGTACACCAGAAGGCCATCACCATAATCATGCGCGCGCCCATCAGGCCCATTCTGCATGTACTACTTTGATTACTCGTTTGGTCTTGTACATTTTTAAATATCAAAATAACTGAATAGGACCTCGCGGAATAAGGCTAGGTTGAAAAAGGTTATTTTTCTTTTATTGTAATTTTTTAAAGGAACAGTAAATAGTCAGCCAAGAAAGAGATTTTATACTAACAACTCCCAGGTTTAGACACTTTACTCAGTTTAACACACTATATTCGACGACCTCTGTGGTCTAGCGGGTCCAGGGTCGTGGGTTCGATTCCCACAGGACACAAATATTTGTGTGGGTAAAACATGAGTATTTGTGTTTGTCTGGGTGTTTCTTATGTATTATAAGTATGTATTTACAACAAAAAAAGTATATAAGTATTATATCCATTGTCTAGTACCCACAGTACAAGCTCTGCTTAGTTTGGGACTAGATGGTGTTGTGTAAAATGTCCCAAAAATATTATTATTATTATATTCGTGCCTTGCGGTCTTGTAAGGTTAATAACCAATACAGTGGCTATCTAAATGGCATACCTACAACTTTAGGTTAATTAGAAATTGAATATTTTTGGTTAAACTTTCCTATATCCAACTATTTGAACAACTTATATTTAATTGTATACTGTATGAGAGTGTTTGTGACGTCAACCCTGTATATTAATTAACTGATGCTTTTTATATCTATATCCTCTTACAAACCTCCACAACAATTCCATCCCAGGCAGCCACAGTGACGTTGTCCCCCCCACCCACTCCAAGCCCCGATGTCGATGCTCCTCCCAGGCCCACCATGGGGCCCACCCCCGCCATAGCCCCCGGCTGCTTCCTGCCTCGTCGGGATATGGTGTAGTGGAGAGGGTCGTGACCCTCGCGCCTGATCATCTCGGGGAGGATACGGCGGCGTGCGTTAATGAACCAGTTGCATACCTGACACACAAGAAACTAATTTTTAGCTACCTTTTAATATGTCGTAGATGTATCATCATCAACCCATATACTGTCCCACTGCTGGGCACGGGTGTCCTCTCATATTGAGAGGGGAATGTCTAGATGTATAACAAGTTGTTACTTAGTTTGGAAGTCAAGAGTCCTTACAGTGTAACTATGTATTTCTGGTCAATAAATATTTTTGTATTTGTATACCGTCATCGTTAGTTCGATGGAAGCGTCTAATAAGACAAAGGAATATAATCTATTTACCATTTACAAATAAATTTAAACTCTAAATTACAGCCATTTTTATAGGATCTATCAAGTTCCCTAAAGCAAAATTGTGGTCTTCTTTTATTAAGTAACTTGGGTAGCATGGTGTTTCTAACGGCCCAATAAACTAACAATATAAACAAAGCATCTTATATAATCTCCATGTTACCTGCAACACAGTAAGGTTGGCCTCCTGGCTGAGTGCCAGCTTCTCCGCATCACTGGGATACGCATTATAGCGGTGGTCGTACAGCCATCTTTTCAAGATCTTCACAGAGTGCTTAGGCAAGTTCCCACGGCGCTTGCGCACTGAACCAACTATCACCGCCTATGATAAAGATAAATCTGATGAACTGTGACTGTGACTCAGATTAGTGCTAACAGAGAACTAGTTTTCATCCGTTATTTCGTTTACAAAATGTGTAGTGAAGAGTAACCTATGCCTTTTTTCCGGTTTCAGACTTTGATCTGAGATAAGAGACAGAAATAAGTTGCTGGGGAGTTTTTTGCATCGCTTCTTCTTTCCAGCTAAAACACTAGGATGCGATGACGAGCGTGCGTTTTTGGGCTGTCTTAAATGTAAAAATGACGTTCAAAAAGTACTAAGTACCTAATACTTATTCTATCTTGAAAAAAATATTTTGACTTTGACTTTGTCTTCGTGCTACATTTTATGCAAACTCCAGTTGTTTAGTCGAGAAGAAGTAAAAAAACGAAGAAACAAACATAATTCTCAGTAATAAATCAATAATCATGTAATCGTAAGGAGTACAGTTGGAAGAGTTAGGACTTCAACCAAGCCATGAACTGTACAACTAGAGGGCCAGTGGGCTTGACTACTTAATTAAATTCACTTGCCGATTTAATTTAAAGGGGCAGATTAAGGCCGTAGTGCATTGCACTGAAAAACTGCGTACAACATTTGTACAAAATGTGATCATTATACTATATGTAGGAGGATTTTTACATGCGTGCCGTTCTAATCTGCATGAACCTTTAAAATTATTAATGATTACACATACTTGCGGCGGAGGAGGGTGGCGCTGGTGTGTCATGGCGAGGTGACGTCCATCGGTGTTCCAGTCCGTGCTCTCCATCCTCTGTGGATAATGGTAATGTGTAGAACTGTACATATACACTAAAGCACTACATTTAGAAACTAAAGAAATTTCCCACAAATTTTGCTGCGGCAAGAAGTTAATATAAATAAAATTTACATTGGACAGTTTGGTTACTTGCTAACTACGTAATACTTACCAGCCATTAATTATAATAAATTAACGTTAGACAAATGACGTCGTTATTACGATATCGGTCTAAAAAGCTCAGTTATTTCGTGATAAAGGCAAAAGACGAAGGCAAACCTATTCACAATTTACAAATAAAATTATACTTCTCTAAAATGAAGTATATTCTACAATATAACACAATGACTGTAATTATTACGCTTTTCTCTGTCTAATGCTATAGTCAATGGAGTAAATTGTTATACAACAAATAAAAAATATGTATCAACTCCTTCCTTCCTTCGGATAAAAAAAATATACTATGCCTACGTACGAACGTACATTGCTACGATGTACACTACGCTACGCTTTATGCTACGCGCATCACGCTACGCTAGCCGCAGAAGAACGCGTAGCTGCTACGACCTAGCCGAAGAAGTCCGCGTAGCTGCTTCGCAGGATTTCACGCCTTTTGATAAGGCTACCAATCTTACCAATTATCGTAGGGTTGAAAATCATATTAAACTGTTGCTACTGTTGGTGTTTCAATTTACCCCAGAACCAGAAATCAGTGGTAAATTTTAAAGTTATTTAGAAAAGGAAAAATTCGACCGCGGGCAGGATTCGAACCTGCGTCTTCTGGTTAGGTACACCAGACGCTATGACTACTAAGCCCCCGCGATTCCTACCCGTCATGTCGATTTTTTCCTCCACATACTGAATTTACGTCTTTATGGTGACGTCAGTAACACCTATTGAAAAGCAAGTTTTTGCTTTTCAACCGACACGACTTACTTTACAGTTAGTTCAATGTCGAACGATGCCACCTTACCTTCTAACTATCTTTTTGTATGTTTTTGGCATTTTTCATGCTAAGATTTTAAAGTTATTTAGAAAAGGAAAAATTCGACCGCGGGCAGGATTCGAACCTGCGTCTTCTGGTTAGGTACACCAGACGCTATGACTACTAAGCCACCGCAAGTGTAGTCAGTGGTAAACTTCCATAGAACTGGATTGCTACCGGCTTTCCTTTTATTGTCTAAGTACTATTGCCAAATAACAAGTCATGAAAAGGACTTTTTGATATAGCTTCCTTCCTTCCATATTTAACCCTACACTACTGCCAGAAATCATTATTGTTACCTGTGGTGGGGGTGGATGTCGGGGGTGCGTCATAACGGAGTGGCGACCCTCGGCGTCCCAATCCGTGCCGCTCTCGTTGTCCTCCGTCGATGATGTCGACGGAAAGCGGTCACGCGCTGGACAAAATTCTAATTTTACTACTACAACAGTTATTCAAGGAGACCCAGAACTTGAGACTAGAGAAGTGGAAAGCTCAACATTATTTATGCAATTACTGATGCATTAAATAAAATACACAGGGTTTCAATGACAAATTATCACTGTTTAACGACTGGTCTAAGTACTCACCCTTTATAGCAATTGGTATTAGATCTACCTCAAAAATACTAGGAAACTAAATACTTTTGATTATTGATTAAACCCTAATTTTCAGTAGCAGACAAATATACCACTTGCACACAATCTGCCCAAAGCTGGCTTCAAGTCGGGAACCCAAAAAGTATATTTAAATTGGATTAGGTATTTCATTGATATAGGATAGGTAATTGAATTTTTAAATAATTTCAGTTATTGTTATCCCTTCCAGTCTTTTTTGTTTTGTAAGTAGGTAGGTACGTTGAACCTAATATAAACAACTCAAGGTAGCCGTAGGCATTTGCCCTACCACTCTAACAGACAGGGGTAATGGATAGCATGTAAAACTATGTCTTTTCAATACTTACGCAGTTTGATCTTCATAACTTTGATCACCGACCTAGGCAGCGTGGCGAATTTACCAAATATCAACAAAGTGCAATTCCCGCCACCAAACTTCACGCTTTTGACATTAGCTGCCAATTAATTATGATATTTACAATTGACATCACAGAAGTAACTTGTGAAAATTAATGGTGGAATAAACAAATGGGTAGACGATGATTAGCCAAAGGCCGCTCTGTAAGGAATGAATGCGTTTTATTTATGTTTTGTTTCGAAAATCGATGCGCTTTTGTGACAATTGACAACGACGCGAAGCGTGCACTGTCACTTGTCATGATGATTAAATTTTTGAAATTAGCTTAAAAAGAATTTATTTGCGGCCAGTTCTTGTGTGCAAACTTTTTGGTGGGCTGAGTTGAGCTCTATACTTACTTTATTTTTACAACCAAACTTTTCGATTATTAAATAGAATATTTGTTCACGTTCTTAGTAAGAGATTAACCAAAATTAAACCTCAGACTGAAAATATGTCCCGCATTTTGTTTGAATCTTAGCCGATGCACGCTAAGTTTTTAATAAGTACTTTTTGGTGAAAGTAACAATCTTGTAGCCGGAGACTATTAGTAGCCGAGCAAAAAGGGAAATTTCAGGGTAGGTGAAACCACGGGCACAGCAAATATTATTATAATATACTTCAGTTATTGTAATTATAGTACTGTATAATATTTGTATGTACCTACGAATTGTTATAAATTATAGGGTTTTGTAGTATCCATAAATTTAGTAAATCAAAGCCCCTGTGACTCTTTCCTCAAAAGGCTATTTCAGACATTAACCAGCATTTGATACTTACTGTTACTTATCTGGACTATAAAAGAGACTATGATTCTCCGAGTTTGTTTCGGGGTTTTTCTCAGTGGTCGTCAGTTAGGAAATGTCGGCGCCATCTAGCATTAAAAATTCAAAACACTGACTTGTAAGTGTCTTTAAAAGATCTATTTACAGAAATAAAATTCATTTCATTTCGGTAGTGAACTGATGAATAGTATGTTCATTAGGTACTATATAATATGTGGCAGTAGATATCCGAGTGTGAGTGACGTCCAGATTCATTAAAATACTACATCAACCTCACCTCAGATCCTCACAATACCTTATCCATAAAATAATGTAGTATTGTGCCTGAAGTCATTATTCGAAGTATTGAACAATATTGTACTGAGGCTGTACGCCAGTTCATACTTCATCTATGGTCTCGAGAAAATCGCCATAATGATTAGCATCAGCATAAAATGATTTTGTAATTAGATCTTTTAAATACACTTTTACAAGTAAATGTTTAACAATTATTTATAAGCTAGATGACGCCGGCATTTCCTAACAAGAGTTATACCTAGCGGCTTTGAGTAGACCTGTCCCATCTGACGGCAAGCAATGCTTTCCGTCAGCTGGGACAGGTCAGGACAGGAACTACTTAATGCATGCTTGCCTTGAGCACGGCGATACCAGATCAGTGTAAGATTTGCCGAGAGCCGAATGCAGATGGTAATGACGATGGCTATTATTTTTTTATTTTTAATCGCACTATGGATTTTCACCTGTATCGTGAGTGCAGTTAGAAAGATCAAACAACAAAGTAAGAGAATTCAAAAATTTACATTCACAAACACCAAGACCCGGAGCAGCGATGTTCAAGTCGTTCAAACTATGTTCGATGCGGGGATCGATCCCGGCGACTCCATTACTTTTTTAAGTATGGCAGATCTTCACGAATCGCCTAGGGACATGGTAGGGTATGTCGGTATCATACCGCATATAACTTTTTATGAAAATAAAACAGACTTCAAGCGTTGTGTAAAAAAAATCGGTCTGAATTAATGATATAATTATATCGCTTAATAACGGATCCATGCGGACGACGTCACTGAGTATCCATTTGTTTTATACCAAAACCTTCTCCAGAATATAACAAATACTTTTCTGAAAACCGTATCAAAATCGGTTCGGACAAACGTGAGATAATCGTATGTTAATTCCGTACGGTGAGCAAGGTTGCCAGTGCTCCGCGAGGAAACGTTGTGTTGGCAGTAGGGGGACTTTGACCCTTATACTGCCAACCCAACTATTCCTCTTTCTTTTTACAGGGTCGGCAACGTGATACCCCTGGTGTTACAATCGTCTATAGGCTACGGTAACCGCTTACCATCAGGTGGGCAATATACTTGTTTGCCACAATAGTGGTATAAAAAAATAATAATAAAACACTCACCTAAGAACAGTAACATGTTATATAGCAAAATTTAAAACAAATAACAATTAAACGAGTAACACTATCACTGGTCCCCATCGAGGGCCTCCACGGGGGCCACGTCTGGCGAAAGCGGCGTCATCGAGAGGAGGGCGACTGCGGGTGCTGACACGGCGGTGGGGGGCCGAGGGTCTGGAGACTCGGACCGCTTCTGGCTTTGCTCAATAGTGTCTGATAGGATCTCTTTGAGTGTAGACGCTAGGGCCTTTGGATTGCCGCTACTGTCCAGCTGTGGAGAAAAATTAGGGAGAGTTCAACATCGAGACAGCTTAAAACCATTATTATGAATTTGTTACAACTAAACATTTTCCCGGTGGAGGACGGTTAAGCATACAAAACTTACTTCCGTACGATGGGAAGAGACGCCTATTGTGAATTGAACTCTGCAAAGACCGACACCAATTGTACTGTGCTCCACAGATATGAGAGGTAGCGACCTGTGTAGGTACGAGTCGCGGTGGTTTAGTGGTCATAGCGTCTGTAGGCATACTATGCAGGTTTGAAACCTGCCCGCGGTCGAATTTTAACCGCTAAAGTAACTAAAATCTTTGCATGGAAAATGCCAAAAAAAAAATACAAAAAGATATCACTGGTATTAATGGTCCATACAAGTAATTTAAAAATCCCTATAGATCTCTATGTGATAAGACCAGAGTTCGAATCCAATGCACCTCTAACTTTTCTAATTCATGTGTGTAATTAATGATTAGTTGCTGAAACGGTGAAGAAAAACATCGTGAGGAAACCTGCATGCTTTAGAGATTTTTCTAGATGGTGTGTGAAATCTGCCAACCCGCAGTAGGCCAGAGTGGTGGACTATAACCTAATCCCTCTCAATTAGAGAGGAAACCCGTGCCTAGCAGTGGGACAATATATATTATGGGTTGAGGATGATGATGTTAAAATCCTACCTCTACAGCAAATCTAACGATTCATTTGTTATTAGGAGCCAGCCATCTAATACAATAGTATAAAACAAAGTTGCTGCCCGCTGTCAGTCCCTGTTACGTTGAGATCTTTTAAATTACACAACGGATATTGATACGGTTTCCACTATCATTTAGATAATTCCTTCCCGAAGGTTTATATGTATAGTACATGCGTGTTATCAGTACATTGCACGCGGGGCAGGTCGCTAGTTAGTAAATATAATGGGGCTTACCGTTATAACATGCCCCCCGAATCGTTTATGTACGTTTTTAACTTTGTGCGCCGCTTCCCTGACGATTTGCCGCGCCGCGTTGATCTCAGACTCAGGTCGGCCTAGCTCTGATAGCTTGTTCTGTAGTCGAGTCGCTGCCACCTGCGGAAGAGAGGAAAGAAAGAAAGAAAGACAATTGATTCTGACAGTCACAACACTACCGAACACCAAACAGAAAAAAACGATAGATTCAGGTCTTAATCTACTTAAGTAGGTACGTTATCTTGTGCGATACCAAAATAGGCTCCATCAGCTCCATTTCCAAGTTGGTATATTATTTCGGATCTTTAAAGTTTGAAGAAAAATGTGACCAACGGATCTGTTATTGTCGCAATAGCAATTTCTCTTGAAACAATCCAAATCCAGAACTTATAATATTTCAATTTTCTAATTTAAAACGTATTACCTACATCAGCTCCTACAGCATAACAGTAAATGACGTGTTCAATTATTTATACTTTGTACAAATTAGCACATAAGGCGGAATTCATGCTATGTGGCATTCTCTGCCAGTCAACCTAATTATACATAGCCTAATCATCCAATATCACTTGTTTAAACTGCACTGCAAAAGTAGTCGAGACTTGCTAAAGCCTTAAATTCGTAGCAGGAGTATGATCAGTTCATATTTCAGACTACCAGATTCTCGATACATTAATCTTTATGGCTTATTTTTGCTCGCTGAGCATCATCAGTGTGGTACTATGCGCAACCACCAGCACTACTCTACTCACGCCTATACCTATTCCCTTAAGGGTTAGATGTACAATTGAACACGCACAGTTTACCGGTATGTTTAGATCCCATGTAATAGGGGGCGAGCCTATTGCAAGTAACGGGGCACAAACTCCGAGCTGCTACTGAGATTTCACAGAAAAACACAGTAACTTTGCTCGCCTTGGGAATCAAACCTAGAATCGTACCGTAGCAGTCGTGCTAAGGACCACTTGGTTAATGAGGTAGTTATCTACACACATTCTTATGAATATTGTCGGTGTGTTGAATGTCTTAATAGTGACTGGAAAATTAGCTATGTGCTGCAGTTGTCCAAGTTTTACAACAAGCTCCCAATTCATCACCAAACCTTATTGATCCAAGGTTTCAGAAGCTACAGTGGTCAGATTGGAAGCCTTACCTCATTATCCACTTCAAGTGCGACAATCTTCTCAGGCCATTTGACCTGCCTGTTGAAAATGTTGGACATACGTGGGTTCTTCGGGAAACCCACTAGGATGAAACCTTTTGCATCCTGTTGCATTAACATCGCTTCCTTAATCAAGTCTACTGTCAATTGCTGCAACAGAGACAATAATCCTAAATCTGTAGTATTAAAAAGCATAGTGTTGCCTTCTAATATGGATTGTGGCTTTTACTTACGATTTTTATTTACGATTTACGGATCGTTTCTAAAAATATTAATCAATCGTCTACCTAAGATTTGAAGAAAATGGTTGTATTGCCTCAATCACCAAGAAATTGCAAGAAGGGTAGAAGAATCATGAATATATACTTTTTTTTTATATACCACTAATGTAAGGTGACAAACAAGCATACGGTCCACCTGATGGTAACCGTAGCCTATAGATGCTTGTAACACAAAGGGTAACACTTGCGCGTTGCGGACCCTGTAAAACGAAAGAGGAATAGTTGGGTTGACAGTATAAGGGTCAAAGTGCCAACACAACGTTTCCTCGCGGAGCATTGGCAACCTTGCTCACCGTAAGAAACACAACACAGCTCAAAGCAGTGTTATTTCACTTCGATTTTCTGCAAGTCGGAGGTACTTCCCCAGTCGGGCAGCTCCAATTTGAGTGGCATTAGTCGGGTTAGAAAGAGTTGTCTTAAATGCCTGTTGTTATGGCTATTAACCTACCTCAGGTATATCATCCTGGGCCTGTAACTTATCCGCAATTAAGCGCCCTCTAGCGGTGTCTTTCTCCGCCTCAGCGCGCACCAGCTCTCCTGGCCTTATCATTGTGTAGCCAGTTATATTTGAGATCGACTGGGCTACGGTTTGGTTGCCGGCGCCCGGGACTCCGTTCACGAAGATCACGGGCAGATGCCGGATAGGAGTCATGTCGTAGACCATATCCTGTTTATGGAAAACTTTCAAAATATAAAATAGGAGAGGGATTGTAATATACCGACGTCGTTTTATTACTTAATACAATATTATAAACATGCATTTAACTAAGAATCATTATTTCAGAAACAAAAAGAAACGATCTTATTCATTAGTAGGTATTATTTTGATTGTGACTACACTCATGCTTCTAGAAATAATAAAAAATGTTAAAAGAATCAAGGAAGCTTGTTAGGGAATATGCCTAAGTATATTAGTTTACTCCTATAACATTACACCACTTCATTAATCATTAACTTTGAACTGTTTTACTCGGTTATTCGTGCGTTAAGATGCCTTTAATTCATTCGTTGAGACCTAATTCGACTCTGTTCATCAGTTCCTCGAGTTATGCTTGTTTAAGGACAACGCATACTCATAGATCATTAACCACAACAGACGTCGCTGACGTCACACTCCATCATCCTATGTTTCTAATGGCACTCACCTCCTCCATACCCCTAGAGTAAAAACATCCCATTTTGATGTCACGCAAACTATCAGAAAGCTTATTACTTTGTAAAATTAATTAGAATAATTATTATAATCTTCAACAAAATTAGAGTAAAATGACATTTCCAAATAAATGACACTTGTTTGAATGCGACAACTAGATTGTTGCTGGTTTTCGAATTAAATTTACTTTTCAGACAGCAACAATGATTAAAACCTGTTGGCTGAGATTCACCAAAGAGGTTTTAATATTTTGAAGTATTTAAACTCTATTAATGAATTATAATTTATCGAGACAAGAAGATTATTCATAATTCATTATTCATGACAACCTCTGTGGTCTAGCGGTTCGAGTGCCGGACTGCTGATCATGGGGTTGTGGGTTCGATTCCCACAGGACACAAATATTTGTGTGGATAAAACATGAGTATTTGTGTTTGTCTGGGTGTTTCTTATGTATTATAAGTATGTATTTACAAAAAAAAACGTATATATGTATTATATCCATTGTCTAGTACCCATAGTACAAGCTCTGCTTAGTTTGGGACTAGATGGTGTTGTGTAAAAAAAAAAAATGTCCCAAAAAAATTATTATATTATTATTATTATATAATTAATAGCCCTATTAGTCCAGTTCTCGCATGCGCGGCTGCTAAGTTAGAAGTCCTAGGGTCGATTCCCAGGTTGAGCAGTGTTTCACTAAATACTGCTATTATAGAACATAATAATATAATAATATATTTTATTATAGAATTGAAATTTTCTGTAGCAACTCGGAGTTCGGATTAGTAGGAAAGTTACATCGAACTTGCAGGCATGATGGATAGGTACCGGCGAACAGTGGGTGACTGGGTGTATATTAGTACACCTCTGCCTAACCCTTAGGGATACAGGCGTGATGGTATAGTACATTATGTTAAGAACGATATTTGTAAAGGTTACTGAAAATGGGTATTATAAACTCTTCGGCGAGGAGAATTAACTACCTCTACTGTGTATGATTGTCCGATATTATGTAGGTAGTTTAGAGTGACCCTCAAATAATATCATCATCCTGTCATGTAACGTTGACGAGTGACAGTAATAAGCTCAATTAAATTAAGTAGGCAACCCTTAATAACAGTAATTTCAGGCTTACTGTTGAGTAGTGCCATGATTTCAAAATAGCGAGTCTCAAATTAATTTATGTCTGCATTTTGAAAATATACGAATTACTGATGCAAGGATTATTGTAATAATAGTAGCAGGCGATAGTAATAATCGGTCGGTTCTTTGAAAAAAAGACTTGCTTACTTGTAATTAAAGTAACAAACAGTGTAACCAGCTACCGGATTTTCTTGGTTACTTTTTATTAGAAACGAGGGATTCACATTAATTCATTTGGAAGTTACAAAAAATAATTTGAAATAATAAATTGCAATAAGTGAAGGGCGCATTCCGCCTTCCTCCATCGCGTGAACTGCACCTACCCAGGGTGTTATTTGAAAGTTGCCAGGTTAATTATAATAATGATGATGATAATGTGGCTAATTCTAATATTAGTGATATCACCTCAATACGCAGCAATTAATGATGGCTCCAAATGTTCCGTCGATGCTTCCCCGCGACCTCCAAAATACCATTTAATGGAGAAGTGCTACCGCTCCAAGCTTGGCATAGTTTCAAAAGCAAACTTCACATCCGTGATCAGTTGCCATCGCCTTGGCATTGAGAAGAAGGGCCTGGCTATAAACTACAGCCCTCAGGAAGCCTGGGCTGAAGGTAATGTGACTCTCAGCTATACGTGTGAAGTTCTAAAGTGCGCTGAAGCTGTTGGTGGACTGTCCCTGGTAAATGATTCCAGATACGATTATTACAGTATTTATGCGAAGCCTATACGTAAGTGTAAATTTACTTATTCTGGCTCTTTTCCTTTGAGTAGAAGGTATAATTTATCGATTCTACTTAAAACTATTGTTTCACAGATTGCTCTCTGTGATCTCGCAACCATAATGATAATTAGGTAATTACCAATTTAATAGTCCAACATTTATTTTAAACAACAAAGATTAACTTACAATCGTCGAAAGAGGTAGATTAGGCAAATAACGGCATTGTGCATGTGCACAATCTGTAGATCTGAGAGAGAGTCTGTAGATGACTACAGACTCATTTGGTCCACCTGAGACACGTGCCTTGACCACGGCATTATTTACCACATTTTGCTTTTTTCCACATTTATCTTCAGCATGTCTCGTCGGTTGGCCAATTATTTCTTTTTCCTTACATCTATGTTTTAGCATAATGGAGAAGTGTACATGGCTACTGTTAAATCGAACTCTATAACAGTCTGTCTCATTTTTTTTATTTTAGCCCACGTCAATTCATCATGCGTGCCAGCCTTAGGAATGTTCTACATCGTCACAAAAAAAATGAATTACACCCAAGGTTTAAGGCAATGTAAGAATATTAGCGCTCTCCCGGCTGACGTTACGAGCGAGCAGCGCACAGATGCGTTGTCGCAGCTGTTAGCCGGCGCTAGTGTAGATGAGGCGTTTGTAGGGTTGAGGAGTAAGAATGGAAGTGCTTTCATAAGTGTTACAGGTGAGATTCCTGATTCCGTAAATATCTGCGTAATATATAGTCCTTCGCAATCCGTCGTTACAGACATGACCATGCAACACTCTTTTTGGTTAAAAGAAGCAAATGTTAATAAAGCCTTCCTTCGTTCTACATGACGTAATACGAAACTTTCGAGAATATTGTTGTTTGCGGCAAGGTTTCTGACAAAAAAGATACATTGTAAGTTGTAACGCATACCGAATTACCCAGCCTTATAAATTTTACAATTAAAAAGGGAGTGTAGTACAGTGATATTTAATAGATACATGGAAGAAAACGATAATTATATTGATTCAATTAAATATTTCAAATAACAGCACATATTTGCCAACTTCTATTTTTTTTTATTAGGCGATAGCCTAGACTGCACCACTTATCGTGCCTGGGCGCCTGGCTACCCAAGAAGGTATCGCAATAAGTTTGATTGCGTGCTTATCACCAGATATAGGACATGGAAGTCGACACCTTGTAGGAAGAACTACCCCATTCTATGTGAGCTGATCCCTGGAGGTCCTTACAAGCGGGGTTCTATATTTGATTCGAGAATCAGGAAGACCAACGGTTGGTATTAAAATGTCTCGACTTTAGATTCTATCTTTGACAATCATCATCCATTGGACAAGTCAAAGGTCTGGAGTTTGAATCCAAGGCATACCTACCTCTGACTTTTCAAAAGCATGTGCGTATTAATATTAAGCGTATAAATCGACGAATCGATCGAATAACAACTCTAACCACTGTCTCACAATAAAAATCTTTGACTTTGAATAATTATTTAACACTCGTTTAAACGTCGTTGATGAGGAGAGTGCGAGGAAGTCACAACAGTATTCTGAAAGTGGTAGCCGAGGACCTGAGCGCGCCTGTGTTGAAGCACCTCGTCCGGGTGATGATCAAGTAACACTTGTGTCTTAAGTTCGGACGGAGTGCTTCTACACATTAGCTTAAACTAGCTTAAATAAACATTGTTACTAACACTAGTTTTTTAAGTCTTTACTAACACAAAGTGGATCTGATTGTTGTCCGAATAAAGAAAATTTATTATTATTATTAAACGGTGAGAGAAAACATCGTGGGGAAATCTGCATACCTTACAGATTTTATATAGACGTATGAAGTCTGCCCTAGCGCGGTAAACTATAGCAAAATCCCTCTAATTCTGAGAGAAAAACTCGTGCCTGGGCGAAGACTATCTTTGGCTTGCACTGAACTTTAAAAATGTATTTATTTTTCAGAAACAGAAAACACAAATGAAGAAGAATAGGATGCTGAATAAAAGTCAACTACTTAGATAATTTTAATTAAATCTATTTTTTTTTGTGCTAAATTAGAGTAATGGCAGTATGATTAAACATAAATTTAATGTACTTACTTTACTTGTTACAGTTTACGTCTTTATTTAGTTATATTTTTAGGTACCTACTTACCTATTTTAATGAACCATTTTGGATACATGGTAGGTACAACATTAGGTAGGAACCAATAACTGACTGGCTTCAGTCAATAGAAGCTGCAAGTGAATCTAGAACGAATATTTTTCCGACCTTCGTACAAGCAGTTGTTCTAGTTAAGGGTTTATAAAATATGTAAGACTATTCTTAAAATCAATGTTCAATCTTATTCCGTCTTATGAGGATAAGATTGTTCAGGGGGTGTTAAATAACAGGAACCACTTGGATGTAAAAGTAAAGTAAGTATATTGTAAAAGAAACTTAGCGTAGGTACACTTTGGCCCTAGAAGTATATAAACTAATTCGGTAACAGTAAGGTACGCGGCGGTGGGAAGCGCGGGCGCGGGAGAGATAGGCACGTGTGCGCAGCACACGGTCTGACGGCGGACTAGCGCTTGCGCGCGGTGCCATGAACGAAGAGGAACCTAGTCCGTCATTCATTCGTTAGGTATCTTAGCGGCTTATTGCCGCGAGTCGCTCGTATCCGGCGACTAGTGTTGTGGTTTGCTATAGTCTGTAAATAAATAATTAACTTTAAAATCTTAGCATGGAAAATGCCAAAAATATACAAAAAGATAAATAATTTCTTATCCTAGACTCCAAACGTTTCATGAACCCTTGTAAAAGCTTCTTTGAAATAATAACATATTTGACATAGTAACAAGAGCGACTGCTACGCTAGAGGTCCTGGGTTCGATTCCCAGGTCAAGTAAAGTTTTATTGGGTTTTTCTATAAAATCTCAGTAGTAGCTCGGAGTTTGAATTTGTGCCCAGTTAAGGGCAAATTCGGGAAGTACAGGCGTGATGGTATGTTGAATGTTATATTTTATTTTAGTAGTGGTTTTATTAGGTAATAGAACTTCTTTGATCTTTTTTTAATAATTGTAATGGTAAACCCTAAAACTACTTGTAACTAAACGCAACCATCAAATTGACATTGACATTTGACTATCAAACCCCCTCTTGATTGAAGCTTCACCCTCCCCCTTGCTTTCTGTCAGCCAGTCTTGAATTTCAGATCTTTTGTTTGTTTATTATTATAAAATAATTATTGACGAATTGATTTAAAAGAATTTATGATTATATAATGGGCCAAGGAAAGAGTCAGTTTACGGAGGAAGAACTTCAAGACTACGAGGTAACTAATTTTCTGTATATTTAGTGTTTTATTCAATCTTGTAATCAATTTAATTTAGGGGCAATGACTAATTATTAAAACATCACTATTTCCAGGATTTAACTTATTTTACGAAGAAAGAAGTTTTATAGTAAGTATAGCGAAATATATAATTATGTATGTCTATAAGTTGTACCGGATAATTATGTAAATATATGAACTAAAATAATAATTTCATATCTCTTCACTTGTTCAATATATTCTGCTTAATAAGTGGTTACCCTTACGTCGGTAGGATAGGTGGGTAACTTATTTGTAATTTATAACAATGATTTTCTAGTGCACATCAAAAGTTCAAAGCATTAGCTCCTGAAAAAGTAGGTCATAACAAGAATGCAAAGCTCCCGATGGCTAAGATTCTCCAATACCCTGAGCTACGAGTGAATCCCTTCAGAGACAGGATATGCAAAGTGTTTAGCTCAAGTAATGATGGAGACTGCACTTTTGAAGACTTCCTCGATATGATGTCGGTGTTCAGCGAGATGGCACCAAAGGCAGTGAAAGCAGAACATGCATTTAGAATATTTGGTAAGACACCTGTATTTATGCTCATTCACACTGACTGTAATAAGTTCAATTGCCTTAAGGCCAATATAGACATTGCAAAGCATGCAATGAGCGCTGTGGATGCCTTACAATGTCTGTATCCACCTTCATAATTAAATGGTCTATCTTTTTGTATATTTATGGCATTTTCCATGCTAAGATTTTTTAAAGTTATTTAGAAAAGGAAAAATTAAATATTTTTATTTTTTTATTAATCCAGATTGTTAGGATTTGTGGGTGTAAGATTTACTTAATAATTTTAATCCATTTACAAAATGGTGGGTGGCAACTGAAAACCAGTGTCAGGTGGTAGTTATCACTGCACTGCCACCACACATCATGCTGAGATGTTGCCCTTTTGACACAATTACTAAGTTACCAACCTACTTGGGTACTATTTTGTTATTTTAACTAAAAATATTATGTTTATTCATAAAATACTAATTAATACATTTTCAAAATAATAATAGTATAGTACACAGACATGAAGTTATACGTTTCCAGTATAAGCTGACTTCACAAAAAAGTGAATAGACTTTTTCTAAAACGACAATGACCATGAAGAAAATAGTGAATATTTCTTTTTTTCTAATTTCAGATTTTGATGGTGACGATATGATCGGTGTGTCAGATCTGTGTGAAGTGATTGAGAGACTTTGCGGCCCTGAGCTTAAACTGGGTGACTCGGAGATCCAGCAGTTAGTCCAAAATGTTCTAGAAGAAGCAGACTTAGATGATGATGGCGCACTATCATTTGCTGAGTTTGAACATATCATTGATAAGAGTTCTGATTTCTGCCAGTAAGTTTAATTCATTGAAGATAATTATATATTAATTATAATAAGATAGTTTTCTATTGTCTGCAAATTGATCCTTGATGAGATAATTTTGAGCTTTTTGATAAAGATACATTTTGCAACTTAGTGTATTTACCACAATAAACACCCATACATCAAATTATATTTATTCTTATCATACTAATACATTTATTTTCAATTACAGCGCATTTAGAATAAGACTGTGAATCAGAGAAGATGATTTGAAATACTCAACATTCTAGACCTATCTCTCGAAATAATATTCCCTTTATACAAATATAATTTAAAATACTTTATTTTATACTTTCACTACTGTTAAAGGCACCTAAAATGTATTTTAAAATTACAGTGAATAATCAACTGTATGTGATTAATTGTATAACTTATTAATGTATAAAAATTACAAATAAGTCATTTTGCTAGTGGTGTTGTGGCAGCTTTAACAACTGTTTGATACCTCCATCTAATTGCAATTTCAAAGATAATGTATACTATATTGTATAATTGATAATGTATACAGTATGTTATATGACAGAAAATATAATGTACATTTTCTGTCTATAAAAATGACTGAGTAGATATTTCGCCATCCACTGATAACTCATGCATTTTATTATTACAAACAATCGTGTAAAAAATTCATTTACATTTTCATTCATACTTTTTGTTTACATGTATAAAATATTGAGTGTATAAGTACACACATGGTGTTTTGAATCTCTTTTGTCTGTGTGCATTAACTGTAATTGCATTTATTAGTCTTCCAAATATTTTTTACATTATTTATACAAGTTAAGAATATTATGAGTTGTGAATCTATAATTAAAATGTTTTGTTCTTGTGATATTGATCATAATACGTCATATTGTATATTTAAGTCATGTTAGATGTTTCGTGGTGTTTATTTATTAGAATGATACTGTAATAAAATGCCAAATATTTAATTAATATTTTTTTTATTCATTTATGTATGAATCCTCCACACTGTAGATAGCATAGGTAATATAATTATATTATACTCAATAAAAAATATTTGATTGTTCATGAGCAGCTATTTAATACGAAAGTGGGCTCTACCAATTCAAAGGGATAGTTAAAAAAATTTTAGCATCTTTATTAGTTTTTTAAGGAGTATTTATTTCATATAAAGAACTACTTGTGTTCACTTACCTACCAATGTTAAGTGTAAGTATGTACTCAAGATATTCAGTGGCACTGCAATTTATTTGAAGATGAATAAGATGGATACTAAAAGACGATTATTAGACAATGAAACAAAACAAATATGATGAACACTGTAATCATGTTTTTTTGGTGAAAAGAGTGTCTATGGAGTTTCTTGCCGTTCTTCTCCATAAGACCCACTTTTTGGAACTGTGCAACTAGTTTGACTTTTCAAAAGTGCTATTTTAATGGTCTAATTGAAATAAAATATTTGACTTTGATGGGACTTCATGTGGGGGGAACCTTAGTCATTTTTGTAAATGTTACATATTATACATTGTATGTAATGTAATAAAGAAATCTAATAAACAACAAAATAAACATCTTAATTCTTCAATAATTATGATTTTAAAGAGAATATTATTACAAATTGTTATAATAATACTGCTACATGAAAAACACAGGTTACATGGTTATAAAAAATATTTATTAAACTTATTATTCAAAACTTTTCAGACTTTGCTTACTCTAATTAGTAAACACTTAATTCTGTAAATAGCCCGGCAGCTTCATCCTCATGAATATCCAAGTAGTAAAGAATGATACAAGAATACATAGGAAAGCTACTGAGATTAATAAAATTCTGTTCAACTTAGGTGTTGAAGGATTGTGTGTGCGGTCGAGAATAATGAACCCAAGTCCACCAAGAGAGAAAAGGAAGCTCGACGCCAGTCCCTCCATAATGTATTGTCCGTTTACACGATTTGGCATAAAGGCGACCGGCCTACTGTGCCCATGCTCATCGGTAGTTGAACCGACGCTTGGTGGCTCCACAATCACGTCGTAGATAATCCCTACAATAGAAAACAAATATTAGTCAATCATAGAACAGACTCCAATAAGATCTTAATCAGTAATCTTCAAAAACAGTCTTCTAACCTCCGGTCACTAAAAAGTATGAAAGTAGCACCAAAGAGAATGTTGTCATGGCAGAAGGAGGCTGCAACCATGTCGGTTTTTTAATTTTGATGTTAGGAATTTCGAGAACTGAGAACGGGATTGCAAATAAAGCCTCCATTTTTCGAAATTATTACGAACAGGCAAGATTTTGTTATACGAAACGAAACGCCTGTTGACGTCGATGACAGCTTCTTGACAGATACATTGACAGGCATGTAGAGATGTGCTTTCTACTTTAGAAAAACTAATTTATATTCAGTGTGTAGAAAATAATCATGTTCACTGAATTGGATTGTCTCCACCCACTGTCACCTTCAGTTATTTTTTTTATTATTTATTAATTAAGTTATAAGGTAAGTAATTTATTTATTTAATTTCAGCAGTGAGACAACCAACGCCAGGCTGAATAAAAAGATACAGCAAAATGTATTCCATGTGGAATAAATATTTATTCCACATGGAAGTTAGTCGTCTAAAATTTTAGACGACGAACTTCTGCTCGCGACTTCGTCCGTGTGTTGCCGTTACAAACTATAAACTATTATGTTACTCTGATGTATAAATAATAATACTGTAAAGTGTCATCAAAATCCGTTACGTGGTTTAAGTTTAGAGTGAAAGAGTAACAAACATCCTAACAATCTTCACAATAAATCTAATAGTCAGAGTAACTACGTAACAATAACAACACTAAACTTACAGAAAATTTTAAACATTCCGTTTTACGTCCTATCACACTTCAAGGTTGATGAGAAACGTAAAACTAATAAAATGCATTATGTTTTTAATAATAAAGTTATCGTGTCAATGGTTCAATTGACACGATAAGAAGACGAAGAATATTAAAGTTGAATTTGTACAAATCTTACGCCGCCCGTACATCTATTTATTATGTGCTAATATGATAGATAAGAATTATAATATATATTGCTTGAATTGAAGCGTAATCAACATTGAATTTTTAAGCCAATAAAAACGTATCTAGAGCATTAAATGTTTAACTGGCATTGGTGGATATAATATAATCGATTCTTAGTATTATTTTCCACCAATAGAATATCTTTATTTCTCCAACAAAAAAGAGAACAAAAATTTTGGCAATTGTCAAATTACACGATTCGATTTTAGTAAAATTGAGCAAAAGTTCGTTCCCACATTTTTATCCGTTTGGCGACGGCAGCTATTTCTTTATTATTATTCAACCCCTCAAAATGTGTTAATTGTGCTCGTGTTGTGTTACTGCTATTATTAAATTCGATCTGTATTGTTGAGTTTAAGGCGCCGCGAATATGTGTTAATTTTGCGCACAAAATGATATGGACTGTGGATATTTCTCTGATATTACGATGAAGGGTGGTTTGTGTGTTATCTACACGTCTTTGCTGACAATTTCAGTGCTATCGAGGTATTTAAAACATTTTTTCATAGAGTTATTGTAACATTCAATGACGTTACATGAGATTCTCATGAATATGATATTCCACAGTTGTGCTCTCTTCATTTTGGTGGTATCGGAAGCTCTCCAAGGCGAGGGTGGTGTTGACACGAATGTCGACCTATCGGGACTCCATAATGTCAGTCAGAAAGTTGGGGCTGGTGGCCAAGATGTGCCAGGGCCTGAGGACTCCCCTGAAGCGCAGTTGGCTGAAGACCAGAAGACGAACGAAGACCATGAGATGATATTCGCAGAGACGTTGTCATTGAACTCTGTGACAACAGATGGGTAAGTGAAACTTGTAATTTATTTCAACATGATGTAGTGAAAGTGAGTGGTTCTGTTCAATGCTTCCACTGACCTTCAATTTTTTTACTCATTATCATTCCATTTCCAATGATTTATTTTGTTATCCTTAGTTTTATTCAGAAGTCGTTTATTTGTGGAGTACTTATTTTTGTCAGTCACATTACACATGTTAGGTGATTTTTTCAGGGTTTATTTTTTTATGTATGAATGATTTATTGTTATGAAAGTCTGCAATTATTTATCAACCTTTCTCTTTCTCCATTTCACCATAAACTTCTTATTTCATCAGAATAACTTATCATTATTAATCAATAAAACATCATCATTAACATTAATTCTTCCTCTTATAATAAACATGTACTCATCAAGTAACAAAATTGCATACAATAGAAAAATTCACTGTTCTGGACCCTAGGAATGTTATTATGATTTACTGAAATTAAGCATGCACAGGGAACCATAATAATAATTATGTGAATCAATGGATTGGAAAAGGATTGAAGCAATGCTGCCTATAATATGTAACATGATTTTGATCTTGGAGAAGGATATAGGCTGCCTTTTTTTCATAAAGTCTTGAGATAAGAGTGATTTGAGAAAACTGTGGGGAACAACTAGTATAGTATATTAACATTCTATCTGGCAACACTGCTCATAGTTTTGGACTAATTGCATGATGAGGATAAGAAATAAGAAAAAAAAAGTATAGTACATAATGTGTTGAACATGTATTATTAAATTATGATACTTACAGGTCATAAATAAAATAATTTAAGATATAAGGTTCAAATCGGGAGAGAAACAGAATACATCCTCAGGGTTACAAATATGATTTATTACTCATTAAATGAAAGGGATACAATATTTATATAGTTTTTCTAGGATTATAATGACATCATCTTACCAACAATATTCTTACACTATCGAGAATATATTTTTAAACTTTAAACAGGTAAAATAATAATTGCCATTAATAAAACTATAGTTGTAGAACATAATCATTATGGCTTAGGGGCTTGATTTGAGGATCTTGGTTGCCAATTCACAGCTTGTTCAGTAGACTTATAGGTTATTGAAGAAATCAATACTGTATTAATACTATATTTATAACAAGTAAGCAAGATTTACACCAACCTTATTGGTAAGGTTCTTCAAAAAGGTGCCAGGTGAGTAGTACTTGCAACTGGTATGTGTTTATGACAACATTTATGCAAGAGTAATAAGTAGCAAGTGGCATTCTTTAGGTTCTGCCTACCCCTATGTGTGGCACCATTGTACATACGCCAGCAGGTCAAGCTATCCAAAACTGTCAAATTTTCCCAATTGAATATGAACCATATTATTTTGCATTAAAGATGAAAATCAATCAAATAAATTTGATAGATTGTGGTAGCTTGATGTGCTGGCCTCTGTACACACAGTCTGTGTTATCATTTTGACTTACTAGGACACCAATCTTGATAATTGATCTATCAGATAACTAGATGCGTTGTTTTTAGTAATGTAAACAAGCTTACCATTGCCAAGCATTTTTGTGGAGTCGTTATCACGGGCGCGAACTTTGCAAAATGTTGCACCTGGTTACTCTAAAACAGTGTTTTTCGTCGGCCGCAACCCCCAGAGGGTTCTTGGCCAGGGGGGGGTCTGTCTTTCTCGAGGGGTCGTGTTTGCTAGTCGGGTAAAACTTAAAAGCACTTTGTTGAAGCTATTATGTAGGAAAATTACAAAATTTTCAGGACATAGTCATAGTCCTGGGGGTCCTTATGACCTGACGACCTGTATTCAAACAAAATCGGAATAGATTTGTATAATGTGGTTTTTACATTTAACGTTGCTTTGATTTTTACCCACATAAAATCCGTCTATAACATATCGTGGTCGTTACTGGAACTTGGCTGGCTCCTACTCTTCTTTGGTCTTCAAATGTTTTTCAAAAATAGAATGAAATGCCGTTAAATTCCTGACGCAGATAGGCGTGGACCGGAACCCGCATAATTTTAGACGTATCTATGTACGTCGACCTTGCGTAGTGCGGGGGTACGATAGATTTTTGTCGCCTAACTGCTTATCGAGGTAGAGATGTAGCGGTAGCTCTACCGTTAGTTTCATTTCGTTGAAATATGATTATGACATGGTAACATCAGAGGGTTTGATTGATTGAAATGATGCTCGATTGGGTTGAGTTTTATTCGAGGAATTTCAGAATTTTAATAATTGAAAGGGACCTTTTAATAATGTAGCCAGTGAAATTACTGGACAAATAAAAATAAGGTTTTACTGAGGTCTCAAGATGACATCGCGCGAGTAATTACCACGTATTGCTGACATCAATGGGTTACGATTGCCGTTTACCATCAGATGATCCGTATGTTTTTGTCATGTTAGTTCTAAAAAACAGTTTTCAAAATCAGAATACAAAACGGGATAAATTCTAGTTTTTTTTTTTTTCATATGAAAAAAAAAAACTATATAATAAACAAGACGTAGGTCCCAGGTGGCAGACAAACACCCATCCTGGACAAATTTCACCACATAAAAATAATAAATATTCCTACGCACGGTTAATATGCTTCCAATAAATGTGTAACCGTGTGTACCTGACTGAACTAGGACACACGTAGCCCTGATACGCAACAATGTATGACTGTACAAGTTTTACCAATACTTATTCGTTTCAGTTGAAGCGGAAAATACGCATTGAACACCCTAAAGCGTGTCCAAATAATTAGTTATGTGATTGAAGAAGCAAATGACCCAACGTTTGTAAATTTGTCATCCTTTCCTTCTCTACTAACTTTGAATAAATTACCAATAGCACACTAGATCTCTTCTCTTCTCTAAATACCTAGAATGAAACAGTCATTGACCTCGTCTGTCTTTCAGTTTCTTCGCTCAGTACTTTGATACGGTTTCGCTATCATTTCTTCCGGAAGGTCTAGAATATAATACTTACATGCATATTGCTGCGAAGCTGAGGCGAAATGAATGAAATGAAATAAAAAAATAAAGTAAAACTGAAAAATAATCATTAACCAATAGAGATGTTGGTAGAAACCTTAGAGAGAATATATCTAGTAAAACGTAAAAATAAATTGCCTATAACAACGTGCAAGAAACGCAGCAACTTCATTTCTATGCTGTTTATTAAAAATGTGTCCTCCTTTACAAGCAACCGTTAAAAATATAATCCTTGTCTTTGAACATTGAGCTCAAAGGAAACAGACATACATATATTCTACTGTCAACTGATGACTTCCTTTTCCACTCTCAATAGTCTCAATCGACTTCCTTGGCAACGAATTTCCTTGGAAAAGAATGTGTCTCTATTTCGGAGATCTTGGAACTGTCGTAATACTCGTCTTTTGTATTATTTATCCGTTTCTCAAGAATTTTCTAATTCCTTTGTTGAAGGAAAATGGGGTTTATTGGCTGCAGGTGAGTCTGGGTCAATTTTTTTTGTCGTGGCCGAAGATTGTCTCCAGCCCATTGTATGTCATAAAATACAAAATGCTCTGTAACAAAATAAAAAGGGTTGTAAAGGATTCGAAATGTCGGGATTAATAATATCAATATAACGCGATAAAATCCGTAAAAAGTAGTTTTATTTCAAAACTAGCTGCCACCGCAAACGTTGTTTTGCCATAAAAAAAAATTTAGGGGTATGAAAAATAGATGTTGGCCTATTCTCAGACCTCCCCGATAAGCACAAAAAATTTCATCAAAATCGGTCAAGCCGTTTCGGAGGAGTATGGCAACAAAAACTGTGACACGAGAATTTTATATATTAGATATTCATTGTTTACTTCGGGGCTGTCAATTTCAAACCAAAACATGATTTTTAAATAGTAAAGTTTAACAAAAGAAACTCTTTAATATTCAAACTTAAAAAGGTCGCATTTCGACCATTCCGGAACCACTAGTAACAATAAAAAAAAGTACACAATATTACCTATTCATTTCAAAATTAGGTATCGATGCGGACATCACTATATCGTGCAAAGTTCTAAATGAAACTGTCATGTATGGACGATTAATTTCCTGTAAGTAAGCAATTTTCAGACTAGCACATACGGTATCGACATGTATGTATACATATTTATTTGGACTTAGTATTACTATCATTATGTACAACGTGACTCGTAGCGATCTTCCATCAGATCGCTACGAACGGATAGGCATATTCCATTATGTTTATGATTACTAAACATAAAAGTTTATGTCCGTATTCATTGACCAACTTCTGGGATTTTCATCGCGTAGGGTTATTTGTTGAATGTTTTAGACCTAAAACAGAGAGAATGCGAAAGGTTAGGCAGAGGTGTACTAATAAACACCCAAAGTTCGCCGATATTATGTTTAGATCCCATGTAATAGAGGGCGAGCCTTGCCCTTAACTGGGAACAAATCCATACTTTGAGCTGTTACTGAGCATTTCATAGAAAAACGTAATAGGGGCGAGCCTTTAACCTATACAAAGCCAAACACCGAGCAGTAACTGAGAATTCCATAGAAAAACTTAGTAACACTGTCAACCTGCGAATCCAACCCAAGCCCTCATTCTCAAAAGTCCGGCTCATGACCAGTAGATCATGCGATGATGATGGCGTGAGGGAGCAGTTATATGATATAAAAAGCCGAAACAATTTTTCACTAGGCTTTTTTTATCACAACTAGCTAGATATTTTTATTCGACGATTTATATAATTTGTGTTTTTTTTCGCTTACACAAATTCATGAATACATTATCTCTACTGTTATAACTATAAATAGTTCAGACGTGTAATTTTTTTTGTTATAATAATCTCTACTACGCTATGTACCGCACTCAGAGACGTCCATTAACGTTAAATAAATAATTATTTAGATAACTTTAGTTCTTAGCTTATTGTTGTCTATTTGAGTTTGTTGTCAGTATGACTCAGTATATTAAGGAAATTTACTGACCACTATTTTTTTTTTCTAATTTATCGACAAGCTTATAATAAATAATATGTTATCCTAGCCAAACTGTTACGATCAACACTAATCATGCAACATGCTAAACAGTTAACAAAATTTTACGGCCTATTCCCAATGAAGGCAGACGTTCCAGTATGACAAAATTTCCCATTATGGAGAATTAGTCATTAGTATTGACAAGATGTATGGACGTATGCAAGAATAGTAGTAGCAATAAGTGGCTGGTGGGTTTCTAGTTTCTGCCCCTGTGTGGAAAAGGCGAAAAATAAACGTATTAGCCAATGCTTCATTACGTTAATTGAAGTCTCTGAGTGCGCCAGTTAGTTACGTATGATGTAATCTCGTTTTAAGTAATCGACCAGCGGCCGTTCAACGGCCCAAACGCATGGAAATTGAAAGTATTGTCTAAATATAACTGCTCAAGTGCCATACATTATCGAAAATAATGATGGTCGAAGAGTAACGACCTTACAGACGTTTACGAGTAATGTATGGCTTGCTTTGCTCTCATTTATGTGTATGGAGCGAATATTTGCTGTCTGTATATACTGTATTCGCTGAGAGGCGAGGGGGCTCGTGGCTGGACAGCGAGAGCCCTTCGTGCCTTGGAGAGCACGTAAAGCCTTCGTCCAAAGGAAAGCAAGGTCCAGGTTCTCATACAAACATCTAACACTAAAATTCTTGTTTTACAAATCTCTGTGTGAACTTCCTAATCACATAATAATAAAAGCTAGGAAGGCTTATCATATGTGCTGTAAAACATGTTTTTGTTAGGATTTCATTAATCTCTGTGCATGATTAGACACTTGACACAAATGAATCGTCGTTTCAATGCATGATTTTTCAGAAAATTTTAACATGTTATTCCGGAAATGCCTTAAGAATTTCCACCATTATTTAGTAATAACCTTTTATTGGTATTTCTCCTGTTTTGACGGTACGTAGATATGAATCCACCATGCCACAAAAGGCACGGAAATTAGCGCCAGTACCTATTAAAGAACTCTGCACTCAGACAGACATACACGCCGCCACCCCTAACGACGGAGAGTTAAAAAAAAAGCCTAAAAAGGTACTATTAAAAAGGTCGCATTAAAAAGGTCTATAGACGTGAAGAAATAATACTTATTTAGAACGCGCTCTTGTTGCGAGAGCTTATTTCTTGGAGGTTCCTGGTGGCCTGATAAATTTTTCAGATTATATATTTAAACTGCCATCTTAGAATTTTATTTTGGGGTGGACATCAGACTAGTTGTGGATAAACTATTTGTTTATGTGTGCCCAGCAGCCCAGAGCAGGCGGTCACTGGCGTGACTACGCATATTGTTGTTGGCTTTACACATTATCACTTTCAAAGCTCACGATGACAGACAGTTTCTTAATCAATGATTCTGCAAGATTCTCATACAACATGCAAAATAACTGTCATAACTCATTTTAAAACAAAATGAATGATGAAGCTATACTTCAATTATCTGCAGGGCGGAATGCCAGAACGTGAATATCTGATACAAACATTCCAGCCAATAATAACATTCGCAATGAGTAATAATTTAAGACCCAA
This sequence comes from Acronicta alni, assembly GCA_964056405.1. Classification (NCBI taxonomy): domain Eukaryota; kingdom Metazoa; phylum Arthropoda; class Insecta; order Lepidoptera; family Noctuidae; genus Acronicta; species Acronicta alni. The sequence continues at coordinate 2,134,053 of OZ043916.1, read as the reverse complement.
ACAGATCAGGGTATTTTGTTTTAACTGAAAAGTGGATTGCAGTGCGATGACAGGCTTTTTTTTTCTGGCGTGGTTTGTCCCAATGCTGGGCTGGGGTCCCTTCTAAGCTAAGTATAATTATGTCGCTTTAGCAATTTAATTTTCTTGTTTGGTCTACCTCGTCGCGCCTCCTCCGTCTTAGATGACCACGCTCCGTGACAGCACCCAATTTATAGTAGTTTTCCCACAATTCGTCTGGCACACGCTAGACGTATCCTGCCCAGTTTCATTTAAGCTATCTTACTTTGTTGGTGACTTCAGCTATAGGAGTTATAGCACGCTCTGGCTTTTTTTTTAGAGAGTTGCTTGACAATCAAATGGAATTGTGGTTCTCAATGTCGAAAATGCTCAAATTAGTTTTTTTCTTAATTTCCAAAATACGTTCACTTAGCTCTTCAGTTATTGCTACAGATATTGTCATCCTAAATCATTGTTGGGCTCCTTCAGTTTGAGCCATCCATCATGGTCCTCAGCCATCATACTAGTACGCCCCCCATCTTGAACTTGGAAGTATATTGTCGAACCATCTGGCTGCTTGACTCCTGACGCTATTGTCTTTCTTTTATCATCATGGACTTCGACTGGCCGTGTGAGGGTAACCCACCGACTAAAACCACACGGATGTTTCGCCTCACCACTTTGCTGGGGTTGCGGGAGCGAGGTTTCATTCCGAGAATGCTCCTATTGCCTTCTCTCGACTCAATATGCAGTGTTGCAATGCTATTGCAAATTAGACATGGAAATAAAGTTTAATCAATCGCCGGCCAGTGGGTTAGGTATTGTGTACACAATACAAACCAATTTAATTGTATTTTTAACTAGGTTTTCAAGGTCACGAAAACAACATCGGAGTTTCTCTTTTTTTTTCTTTTATCGTGATGACTTTAGCCACACTAACACACATAAACACATTTTTTTAACAAAATGTTCGTCTAAATAATGAATTGATCCGTCAAGCAGGTAATTAATTAAATACACAATGCAAAATCTATTGTTCTTGCGCTTCGGGGCCCTTCCGCGAATTTTAGCAACAATTAGTCTCAATTATTTAATTTTTTATTTAATACTTTATTGCTATAAGCTATTTTCCATTCATTCACTTGTATTCTTTATTAATTCATTGCATTCGCTCATAAACCTTTATATAGTTAAATTAAGTAATCCAAATAAGGGTCTATTCGAATTATATATCATGCTTTACAATTATTTAAGTCACAATCTATTTTAAGGTACCCGTAACTAAATCGGCTGAAATATACTACTGGTTTCAAATTATTAGTGCCAAAACTGGCAATCTAAGTAAATTAGCTAGTGTTAATGTGAAGTGATAAACGATCGCGGTGCAATTACAAGACTGTTAATTGCAATTTAAATTAGATTTGTTAGAAACAAACCTAATTGCTTATGTTAGATCAAACTTAACAACCATATAAATTACGCCCAGATTTGCTCAGCAAGAAATTGGCAATTGGGTAACCCGTGGAGTTATAAATGGTCTATAGTGTAGACCAGGGATGTTATGGAGTTCCGTCACCGTAATCGAAACTATCAAGATGTCCAAAATAAAAATCTATCTGAAATCGTAATCAAATCTGATATAAGTTTCGAATATTTTCGGGTAGGGGCGAAGTTTCTGTCATGGTCGTGGCGAATTTCGCGGGTCCCATGGCCATAGGGTAAGTGAATTAGTGAAGGCAAGTGCAGTTTTTAGTTGGTAGGAGTCCAACATACCCTGCCACCTCCCCGTGTGGCGGAGGATTCATGAGGATTTTCCGTACTATAAAAAAGGGGCGGAGATTAAATGACAGTTTTTTGCCACACACCGGCCGCATCGCTTGCATTGTTCGCATAGGAACTATAAAAAAATAATCCGAATAATTTCATATCTGTAACCTTTACCGAGACCAGTATATTACTATCTATATCCAGATCCGAAATTTCTTATGCATAACATCCCTAGTGTAGACGCTATCCCCTGTAGACTATAGGGTGGGGACAGAATTCATAAGGATTTACAGACAGTTCGGATGAAATGAATGCGTGTGTCAACTTGAATGCAAGTTATTGTGCAGTGGTAGATTTTCGGATATAAAATTCGGTGTAAGAACAGTAGGGGTCGGAAATGTCGTACAAGTAGTTCAGTGAGCGCTTTTAGTCGGTACGAGTTCGACATCGGCATCTCCCCATGTAGCCGACGATCCATGAGGAAAAATGAATTAACATGTTTACTATACTTTGATTGATGACGTACTCTAAGACATAGAGTAAGTAATTTATCGAGAATTTATATTGCTTGTACCGTTTAAGTTATTTTATTTATTTATTTAATATAATTATAATCCAATGACTAAATGATTTTAATGACTTATTGTAAATAATTAGGTATATTGTAAGATTTAACACAGATAGATACAATTGTAAGCGACTACGTTATTAAGAAAGCTGTGCTCGTCTATAATTGATGTAATCCTTATTTCTGTGATTGTCCTTTGTCAATGTATGTGATTATGTTGTTGACGTGCCTTAATTAATAAAATAAAAATAATATACTTAAAATTTTCCGGAATGTAACACGTAAGCAACGGTTTTATGGAATGTAACATTGACGCATGAGCTGACACATTTACGTGATGTGACAATAAAATGTTGATCGTAAAAGGAGACATAAATGTTGAAGAAAAGGCTTAACCACGTTCATCTATTTTATAACCCTAGAGAGGTGTTTGTAGTTTAAAAACTTTGTCTGTCTATCTTTGTCCTACAAATTACGTTTATATCAATTAATGTCTAGAAGAAGAAGAAAAATTTCTGTATTTACTTTCTCTAGCTCATCTTTTTGCACATAAATTCTTCGTTCTATATTTTTTTGTAATAATGTTAAGTATTGCGCTAAATTGTGTCATCAGTCATGGTTTGTCTTACAGAAATCTCTATTTAATCTTCTATCTTGTACAGATACAGAAAGGAAAAGAAGGAGAGTAGAAGAGAGTTATTTAGATACCTGTCAAAATTAACATGTAACCTAATTGTAACGTTTTTTTATAATAACCCTTGTTTTAATAAACTTTTCTTGTTTGCACAATACTGCTTCGGTCTCTAGTGTTATCATCTTGATGTAATCTCTATGTCATCTACCTAAACCGGACAGTCTTGGGAAAAAATAGTATTTATTTCTGTCTGGGAACCACATACCAATCCTAATCTACTACAGCTATTGTGTTCAGAATCCACTTCTTATACAAACAAATAGCTTATATAAGTTCAATGTTCGAAGTGGTTATTATATTAGATAACATTACGAACATACAACCTCTTGAGCGAGGCTTTAATGTTTCGTTCTATAGCTCTGGGGCAGTCGATCGGCAAATTACAGATCGATAAAATAATTATTAGTGTAGTTATTGTAAATTGAGTTATATAATAATTATGTAATGGATAACAAACGCTGACATAATGCTTCGACAACAAAAATATTATAACACAGATTGAGGTATTAAGTACTAGGAGCCACGTCGAGAGAAGTTAATTGACCCTTTGTTTTTCTTTGTTATTAAAATTTTATTTTTTCAGGCATTGTATGCAATGACCTTTTTGTTTTTCTTGTATTAACTTAAACGAAAAATAAAACGAATTCTTACGATGACTTGCTGTTGCTAGGTACAGACGCCAGCAGATCAAGCTATCCAAAACTGTAAAATTTTCCCAATTGAATGTGAACCTTATAGTTTTGTATTAAATTTGAAAATCAATCAAAGAAATTTGACAGATTGTGGTAGCTTGATGTGTGGTAGCTTGATGGCTCTGTACTTATTATCTACCTACTCACTAAATGCACTTGCGTCTGGATGTCGTCTCTAGCATATTATTATCTCAATGCGCAAGCGCAGCCCTGTAATGGTTAATGGTTTTGATTGAGTTGACTGTATACTGACTTGCATCAATAAATTTAACAGCATCTCATTAATTATCACTAATGTTTTTTAATAATAGTGAAAGTGTAGATCGCATACTATGATTAATTGAAAGTATATTTATGTTCTTGGCAGGCGGGTTGGTGACCTGTCATGGTCTTGGCGAATATTACGGAACCCATGGCCATGACTATAGGGCGGTTTTTAGTCCTTACAATCCATGAGGATTTTCCATACCATATAAAAAGCGGATTGGTGAGCGCAGCATAGTAATTGTTCTTGCACTGAAGGGGGCGCTGCTGCCCAGTGCCCAACTCTATAGTTTAGAAACAGGAGATATTTCATGCTAAATTCACGTTAAAAAAAATTATTAGCATTGGCTATAATGTTTTTTTTAACTCGCATGCATCCATCTGCGGCTGAGGCTGACGGCCCGGGGTGCGCAAGAGATAATTCCTAGACATGACGACTTTATTTAGATGTAGAAGCAGAGCATTATCTTTTTCGACTCTTACTTTTTCGCTGACTTCTAAGAAAATATGTTCCATTAATAAAATTATCGGTACTGCGTAACTCTTTACGTAATTTCACGTAACTATGTGTACACGGTACTCTAAAACAATCAGGGTCACACGAAAATATAGTTTCAATGTCGCGACGTAAACAGGTGTAAGTTAACGTAACTGAAATATGCGCGCTGTCATAAATATATGACGGTACAGTGACTTTGGCAATGCGCTCCTCGCGGCCGCTTGGATAATATTAGAATCATGTTTGTTACATTTTTGCTAATCGATTTTGTTTTTATGTTATCGATTTGTTATAATTATGTTATTTGTGAAATGTTTTTTTTGCATTATGAGGAACTTAAATGTTTGTTTGATTGTAATAAAATAAAAAAAGAATCGTAATACATAATGTGAATGTATGTTGGTAAAAAATGTACATACCGTAATGGTTAATATGTAATGGCTTGGTACTTACTAGTACTCTACGTAATTAAATAAGTATATCACCAATTCTACCCATATTTCTGTATACAGACGTCAGCAGGTCAAGCTATCCAAAACTATCAAATTTTTCCAATTGAAAATGAACTTTAATTTTTTGTGTTAATGTCGAAAATCTATCAAAGAATTTTGACAGATTGGGGTAGATTGATGTGCTGGCCTCTGTACCAAGTATTGGTTTCGGAAAAAAATACTATAACGCATATTTGACTTTTACTGTTTTACCTTTAGAAATTAATTTGTTCATAGAAAATCAACCATAAAATTCATAATATCGAACTATTCTCGCTCCGCAGCATATTATTGCCTATTAAATAGCTATACGGTGCCGTAAAATAGAAATAAATGCATGATAAATGTGAAAGCCTAAGCATACACATAAAATCACTGCTTACCTGTGAATTATGACTACGCACTCCTGCAATTTCCTTTCCATAAAAATGAAACAGGTTCGGTCTTAAATGTGGACTAGATTCCAGAAAAGTCCAATGAAAAACTACCGCCACCAAATTAATGGGCATTAGAGAGAAAACAAAAGAAAATATTCCGACGATCCTTACTTACGTACAATCCCCGAAGTGGTAGATACGTGATATGCATGTTCTGCTACAGTGACCTTCAGGCCACACTAAACTATCATTTAACTTTGAAATAAAACTACTTTTTACGGATTTTATCGCGTATATTGATATTATTAAATTAAATTGGGGATTAATAATATCAATATACGCGATAAAATCCGTAAAAAGTAGTTTTATTTCAATGTATAATATTCGCGTAAATGTCAGAAATCAATACATATATCATTTAGCTTAAAAAAGGTCTAAGTTATCAAATTGAACTATAAATCAACTCACAAAATTTCTTTAGTAGAACTTATTGTACACTGTACGTGTTTGAAACTTTAAAACGCTCTGTCATTTGTAGTTAGGAGATTATTCGTAGGGACCGTCGATTTATTCACTGCTCTATAATTAAAAACGTAAATAATACAGTGAAGATTAAATTATTTCTGCGCCACTGAAAAGGCATAAATACCTTGCTTGAATAGCGTGAGGCTGATTTTCTGTCGCAACCGATGCAAACTTCAATTATCAGCTAGAGAGACACACCACACACTCCGTGCCTCGGAGGGCACGTAAAGCCGTCGGGCCCGGTTGTCATAAGAAAATCTTTGACAGTCGTTAGTGGTAATCAAAAGCCTGACAACCAGTCTATCCTCAGGATATCAGTATTAGATACCCAGGTCAAGACATACTTATAAGTACGAAGCGTTTTTTGCTTTGTTCATCATATAAATATTTGTGTCCTGTGGGAATCGGACCCACGTCCTTTTGATCAGTAGCCCGACACACGAACCACTAGCCCACACGTCGTCGCCGTGGTTGTATGCATTTTAAAGAAGTTGAAACGCTTGACAACAATTTTCTTCAATGCTTAGTTAGAACACGCGATATCCTTAAGCGATGAACTCCTCAAACAAATTGCAGACACAATGCAAAATCTATTGTTCTTTGGCGCCAGGGTTCTTGAATTAAGGGTCCTTTACAAAATGGAAGTTTCTTGTCTGATCCATACAATAAAATTTAAGCAATATATACATAAATATATAAAAGTTATAAGCAATATAACTTTTATTATTGCATTCATCAGGCAATTAAATTGCTCCGTACAATCAGTTAATCTCTCAACAGTCACACAGTATCTTCAACTAACGTTTCATACTAGATTCTATTCAATATAGTACCAAGATCATTATCACTTTTGGTTCATGAATATATCTTCTGTTCACGCAATATTTTTCATAGTTTCTATCTAGTTTCTCTCTATATCAATATGTATCTCGCGATCTTATCCTAGCGATCGTCTCTTTGGTCCATGTTTCAGTTATGCCAAGTCGCGCGTATCTTGTTCAAAGAGGTATTGAAAGTACGCCGCGTTTCGTTGTTGCTTTCCGTAGTTTGTAAAAGGTATTGGCTCCGACGTTGCAATCGGTCGTTCAACTGTCTAGGATGTGACTAACTACCATTGGTCGGCTTCTATCGAGTTACTGTCGAGTTTCTAACTGTCGAAGCTTCCAGAAATTGTCTTGGATGTTCAAAGGTGGACTTCAAATTCAAAATATAATTTAATCGCAACACCAAATGCTAATATTTAATTTTCTACTTGATTGTCACTTACATTTTTTTTATAACAGGTAGCTTAACGTTTGACCATAATATCACCTGATGGTAAGTAACGATGCGGTCTAATATATAGCACACTTACCTAAAAGATACCTATTCACTCGTCACTTGAAGACCCCCAAATTGTACACGTCTGGAAATACAGACTCAGGCAGCTGATTCCAACTATAACTAAATAACTATATGATAATACTTATCACAAAGGAAAACACATACAATAAAGTGATTCTGAATATACATAATTTAAAATAGTTTGCACTTTTTTAAATATCGTGCTTTGTGTTCATGACCCCACACCGTCGTGTTGGATAAAATCACTATTCAAGGTTGGCTACATCGATTGCTTGTGTTAATAAAGAATTTTCTGGAAATTCCATGTCAGCGAAAGCTTGAAGGATCATAAAATATAATTTCTAATGAATTTTCAATATTAAATACGACATAATTGACACTGAATTCCGTTAATAAGGTACTATAAATTTAAATTATGGCCGGGCCAGTGTGGTTACCATGGTAATTTGCCAGCGCAATTACCGAGAGTAATAGCGTTTCTATAGTGATAAAAACTCAACATGTTAACGTGTAGCACTTACTAATTTAATGGACTTTATTACGGGTTATCATCGAGATTCAGATTATTACGGATGAAGGGTACTTTGCTTAAGTTAATGGAGCTACTACTGTTCTAGGTACCAACGAAACAGGATAAAATGTATCACGTATAAAAATCACCCAGCCCTACACAAATACTTACCTATATTCCTACTGTAATTAATAGTTGTAAGATAATAATCTCTAGTATCGCCTCCGAATGCTGTTAATATAATCATGGTAGAGATGTGTCCCTCACTCATGAGGTGCCTCATTTGAGGTACTCGTGATCACATATTGAAAGAGTCACTCGAATTTCAACATTGAACCACCTCAATCGTTCATTCGTCCTCACCACAGATTACTAATATGTAGCAAGCTAGTTCTTTGCGAGTACTCGCGAAGGAGTATTGAGTGATCGAGTGAGCGAATGAATTGACTTATTTTGTACAGAATTTATAGAATGAGTGAGGAACTGAGGAGAGGGGTCTCGAACACTGACGTGCGACACCTCGCCTCAAATGAGGGGTACCTCGTGAGGAGCTCGCGAGGGAAAATGATCACCCTCATTTAAAATTGACGAGTTACCCATCACTGAATCATGGTAACACCACTCCAGGACTCCACGAGACAGGCTTGACCTAGTGTGGAGTTCATAAGTATGTTTTAGGAAATGTATAAATCTTATTTGGTAAATAAACGGTTATTATTATTATTGTTCATTACATCAATATTTATCTTCTTTGGGATATCGAACGACCCACGATCTTAGCCCCGACACTGGAACCACTAGACCACACACGTCGTTTAATGACAATAAGAAAGATCCTTGCATTCTTTTATACATTTTTTTTTTCTTCTCGTATTTCTATACCGCTAAGGTTGCAAATAAGCATACGGCCCAACTGATGGTAGGCGGTTACCGTAGCCTATAGACGCTTATAACACTAGGAGTATCACTTGCGCGTTACCAACCCTGTAAAACGAAAGAGGAATAGTTGGGTTCACAACACGTTTCCTCGCGGAGCACTAGCAACCTTGCTCACCGTCAGGAACACAACACAGCTTACAATTACAACTTATTTTACTTCGATTTTCTGCAAGGCGGAGTTACTTCCCCAGTCGGGCAGCTCCAAATGTAGTGGAATTACTCCCACCATGCCATGTCTTATAAAATATATTACCGATCTCTTTTCTCTTAATATCTTACTTTCGAAATGTACGAAGCTATAATTCTATTGTGTCCTCCGATTGCCTAGCGGTCTGAGCTTGTCATGCTCACTAAAATGTCCTGCTGATGGCGTTTAAGAAATTACGTTTTATATGGTACCGCTATTTAATATTAAACTATAAATTAGCTGAGAAATAATACCTGACACCTTATTTGTTTATACGATTTGCATAATATTACGGTTATGCAAATCGTATATGCAAAATCGAAAAGACTTGTTTGAATGTCATACGGTTTCGTTGACTTCATCTGCTGGGTTTGTATAATTTTTGTTTCAATTATGAAAAATAAAATTCTTATATTTATTTATTTATTTGTTTGGATCTCCAACAGAAGAATACACAATCACATACAAGAAATCAATACAGGGACAATAAAGAGTGTGCTCTTCCAATTACAGGAGACTGTATCGTTCACATATAATCTAGGTAACTAACTAGTTTGACAAAGAAGGATAAATAATGAAAATTGAATTACAAAAATTAAAAACAAAATATAAATTTAAAAATGAATAAACAAAGCCATAGACACAATTGAAATAATGAGTTGATATAGCGTCAGATTATTATGCATTTGAACAAGAGTACTTTGGGTTTGACAATATTAATTTAAGACAATATATTTATTAAAGATTTCTACTAGCAGTGATAGCCTAGTGATATGAAAATGGAACTGCCAAGTTAAAGGTCTCGAGTCCGAATATAAGGCACGTACCTCCCACTTTTCAAAATCATGTGCGTAATAATAATTAATAATTATAATCACTAGCTTAAACGGTAAGGAAACCTGTGTGCCTCAGAGATTTTCTTGACTGCGTGAAAAGTCTGACAACCCGCATTAGGTCAGCATGGTGGACTATAGCGTAATCCCATTCTGAGGGAAGACCCGTGCCCAGAAGTGGGACAGTATATGATTGACTAGGTTCAGCCTGCGACTTCGTCCGAGTGGAAACGTTACTTTTAATTATCGTTCTAATTTGGCCAACTAACTCAAAATCGTTATAAATTATAGCCTATATGTTATTCTGATGTATAAATAATAATACTGTAAAGTTTCATCAAAATCCGTTCAGTAGTTTTAGCGTGAAAGAGTAACAAACATCCATGCCTCCATCCATCCATCCATCCATCCATCCATCCCTCCCTCCATGCATTCATCCTTACAAACTTTCACATTTATAATATTAAGTAAGATAGCAAGTAGGATAGCAAGTAGGATAGCAAGTAGGATAGCAAGTAGGATAGCAAGTAGGATAGCAAGTAGGATAGCAAGTAGGATAGCAAGTAGGATAGCAAGTAGGATAGCAAGTAGGATAGCAAGTAGGATAGCAAGTAGGATAGCAAGTAGGATGATGATGATTACAAGAATAGTATCATAGTCGAGTTACGATCTAGTTGCAATAGTATAGTAATGTCGAACGAACGATTAACAACCGTTAGTCTTGCTCAGCTGGTGCTCGATAAAGGGAAAGTGATAAATTGTATAAATGTTATACAAACACTGACTTTTTGCTGTCATTAGTAAACCAACCTCCGTACATGACGGGTCACTCGAAAATTACTCTTAACTTCTTACGGACGGAGTTTAATATCCCTTGATAGTGAAGGACCGTTGTTCCGCGGTATTTGCTCCTTATTATTTTTTGTAGAGACGAAGATTGGTAGTTTTATCAACTGGTGGTTTGGTGATTATGTACTTTAAGTTGTTACTTTTTTTATTAAGCATACATACTGCCGTAATAATATACTTTTAATAATAATTGGAACATTTACACAGCACCGCATATATATAATACTTATATAATTTTTTGGAATCTAAACTTATAATACATTAGCAACACCCAGAAAAACAATGATCGTATTTGTGTCCTGTGGGAATCGAACCAACCACCTGTGACCACAGATGTATTAATTCATTCTTAATTACATTCTAAGCTGTATTTGATTGACCACATGAAGGTAAGCGGTTCCTGTAGACGCTCACAACACCAGGAGTATCACTTGCACGTGACCGACCCTGTAAAACGAAAGAGGAATAGTTCTTCGTGTAGCTCTGGCAACCGTGCTCACCGTAAGAAACACTGCTCAAAGCAGTCGTCAGCAGAAGTCGGTTTTCTGCAAGGCGGTGGTACTTCCCCAGTCGGGTAGCTCCAATGTGAGTCGAATTACTCCCACTAAGCCCTACCTCTCTTTTCTATCTCTGGCTAGTCAAGTCCAAGTGTTTCCAGCTAAAACCACTATGTCATCGCTCCATATTTTGGCCTCATCAATACGAAATCCTTCTCAACAATTCCATAAATAGCAATGATTAATTTTACAGTTTTGTAATTTAAACTGCCAACGTTTCCACTGACTAAAACAATTATTTGTCTAACAATTCAAAATTACACGTTCCATTACACGCAATAACATAAAATGCGTCTTTCCCTAGCTAACTGGAACAATCTAATGTTTACGGCGTCCCCGCTTTATAGTGGCAATGAAAATCTAATCTCTAATACACCACAATAAAACAACTAAACGGTTATGTTATTCGTAATGAATTCGTTATTTACGATTGTTGTGGGGAAAGCCGATCGGTGTAATGTTGAATCAGGTAACAGACAGGGCCGTCTACCACTTGTTCGCGTTTTCTCGTACACGATTCTGAAAGTGAAATGATCGTGTTTAATGTTATAAATCTCTAAGTTGTTAGTAATTGCGAGTTTGGTTTGATTCTCACGTTCGTTCGGTGCCAGCTGGAAGATATGCTGAAATGGCACAAGCTTGCCAATACAGCTGTCAGGTGTATAGACTGTTCCAGCGCTGCAGCTGCTTAGTTGTTGAGATGTTGAGGAAACAGTTTAATTTACTGACGCCGCTATCGATCATTTTATTAAGGACGTCATGCTCTTGCATTCTGTCTCAGATGAATTAATATGCTGCTCACGTTACTTGTGTCATAATGAACGTTTTAATAAGGGCGATCACTCACCGGGAGCATCATCATCATCAACCCATATAAGTACTGTCCCACTGCTGGGCACGGGTCTCCTCTCAGATTGAGAGGGATTAGACTATAGTGCACCACTTTGGCCTAGTGCGGGTTGGCAGACTTCACACACCGTCGAGAAAAATCTCGTAAGGCATGCAGATTGCAGGTTTCCTCGATATTTTCTGATGTTTTCACTGCTTTTAACTGCACCAGGAACATTCGCCTGTAATGTAATAATCCGATATCTTTCATTTATCGTGTGCAGCGATAACCTAGTGGTATGACCATTGGACTGGCAAGTCAAAGGTCTCGAGTACGAATCCAAGGCACGCACCTCTGACTTTTCGAAATCTTGTGCGTAGGTATTAATAATTAATTATCACTCGCTTCAATGGTAAGGAAAACATCGTGAGGAAACCTAAAGGAAGGCGTCTGTAGTCTGCCACCCTACATTAGGCAAGCGTGGTGGACTTATAGCTTAATCCCTCTCATCCAAAGAAGAGCCCCGTGCCCAGCAGTAGGACAGTATATGGGTTGATGATGATGATGAATATATTTACATAAGACAGCAGAACTTTCATCAACTAAGTTATGAAACTTATATATTATATGGTTCTAACATATCTACATACATTGTAAATTACATAACACATTACATAGATAATGGAATTAAATTAACCCCATAGAGTACTCGTATTTTAGGTAAGTATATTAACATCGGTTGGGACTGTTGGGAGGCCACACCTTGAATTCCACCCCATACTTTGAATTATTACTGTGAGCTATATCGTTGATAGACACATTTTGTTAGTCGAAAAGGTTATCTAGATTATTACGTCACGTTTCAATTGAGTTGTTACAGGTTTCTTGAAGAGTATGAGATAAGGAATTTATCAGGAAGGTTCTTAAATTGACCTTTAATACGTTGTGATTTTCTAAAAAAACTAGAACTTTTTAAAGGTTCTACTGCAGGCTATAAATATTTTAAAGGTCAAGTTGAAAACCAGCGCCAGGCAGCTCACCAGCGGTCTGGCATTTAGCTGAATTGGAGCCTATTTGACGCAGTCGTGAGGCACACATTTTTTTTATCCTTATTTTATTTGTTTTTGCATCATGTTTTTTTTTTTAAATTTTTGTGTGTATTGTCCAAGACTGTATCAATAAATATTTTTTCTTTCTTCCTTCTTTCTATATACGTTGTATATAATCACACTTAACTGTGCGATGCTCTTTTTTCCATCTTTTTTCTGTCGGAAACCTATGCGATCGCGCACAGAACTCACTAAAGTTTCATCGTAATTGGATTCGCTATTTTTGTATATTAACCTTTTGACTGCCACGGACGTGTATAGACGTCAAATGAAAACTTGCTCACGACGCCAACGATGGTGGCATGGCACGTCAAAAATACCACTATTTTTTTATTTCAAAATAAATACCGATATAAAAATGTGTTGTTTTGTTACCTATTATTAGGTACTAGAATTTGTCGCTTGGCGTAGAGAACACGGATTTTCGTTATTGACGTGGTGGTCAAAAGGAAAGTAAATGTACGATGTAAAGCATATTATAGAACTAAGGTGAAAAAAAAATAAGTTCAATCCAAACCTTGATCCCTTCTAGGTTAGTGGACAAAGGCATAGTGTCCAATAAAACTATATAGGCCTCAGATAAAAATCCAAATTAAATTCAGACCAAACCTTGATCCCTTCTAGGTTAGTGGACAAAGGTATAGAATCAATCCAATAAAACTATACATATATCCTCAAAATGGGTACAGTAAGCGCTGGCATTATACCAGCAGTGATAGATCGCGAGGTATTGTACACACAGTCGAACAGAAATCTATTACGCATTGGGTGAATTATAACCATTATTACTCCGACCAGTACCATAAACCAGATAAATGGTGCTTTCTCCCCGCCTACACATCCAATGACAAATGCATATAAATATAAATAATCTATGTAATTACGGACAGTTTGCTACGAATGCTATGTTTCTTTGAGCCTTTCCAGGCTTTCAGTTGCACCGCATTAGGAGCCATTTTAGGTTGTTGGTTTTCACGGCATGTCGCGTGTGCGTTTTTGTATCGATTCAATTCAGTTTGGTTTCTTGTATGTGCGTGGAATGTTTTAACATGGCATATGAAATAATTTGTATTATGGATAGTTTTGCAGCTGGTAGATACTCATTGGACTTTCTGCTTGGTTTACATTTTATGGACCGGTCTTAAACGGTTTTCCACGAGCTGAGACAGAACATGACATAAATGAAAATATTAACGATCGCCAGAGCATCCCTGCCCTGGACCCTAATTATGAAGCTACATAGTATGTTGTAGGCACTTACCCCGTCACTTTATTCACTGTCACACAACAGATAATGCTGTAACACGATCGCTATCATTTGGTACCGTAATACAATTTTTTTTTCACGTATCAGGAGTCTTGGAAGTTCTTCCGTTCTTCCACCATCTTGGGCCCTCTTAACTCGACTTCTCTTATCATTATTTACATCTACTTATCCATTATTTTTCAGTCTTCATCTATGTAAAGCTTTTTCCAGACTTCATTAGAAATTTCAAATTTTCAAATCGTTTCGTGTAGCGTTCCACGGTGACAGTTGACGAAGCTAATTCCAATTTCAAATTGAGACAATAAGAATATACCTACGATATTTGTCCGACTGTCAATTTTCGGCCAACATTCGTAATGTTGCCGTTGCCGCCAGAGTTGGTTGTCGTATTTAAAAAAGTAAGTGGATATATTTATGCAAGTAGGTATAAAATTGTAAGAAAATTGACGATGAGAAAATATAAGAGAAATGTCTTTGAATGAGTTCAAAATGTTTCGAAAGTTTATGATCTAGCTAGATTTATAAGAACGATGCTTATCCGGTGACAAATATTTAGACATAAATCGGCTTGGTTTTGAAGCAAGACATTGCGGCATTATATTCTAGCCACTTGACATTAAAACCAACATCCACATAAACTGTAACATATTTCATATATTAATGGGTAACCGGAATAATTTATTCCAAACCATAAACTTAATTACGCGAAATGTAAAGTTTAAGCATGATTTAAACGCTTTAGAAATCCAACGCCTAGGTAACAGCGGTAAATTTAACGTATTTCGTATTGCAGTCGTAAAATCCTCAAATGTCAGCTAAGAAATATAGGAACTTGGAGCCTTCACTCATTTACTTATAAGCAGTGATGGGCACGAGGTGGGAGGTCGGATACAAACATGGAATAGTTACGAATGGAGTGATCATGTAAAAGTGCGAAACTGATGTTTAAAACTTGCAGAAATAAGTTAAATTGAATAACTAGTTGACTGAAAGCTCGAATAATTAATTGGTGCGAAATTTCTAGCGCTATACAGTAATCTTAAAGACTGTTTTAAGAAAAGATTGGTCAGGGAAATGATTTTCGTCTCAACGCGACGCAAGTGGCGAGGGTTTGATGTTTCACTCCTGCATTCTAAAAAATCTAAGATCTACTAACTGACATTCCGTATGGTAAATAAAACAAAAGTAAAATAGACTTTATGACTACAACTATAAGTAATAACTTGACACTTCATATGATTGAATTTGAACACTTTCTTGTTTAGGAGATCTAGCCTGATAACTGCTTTGATCTTGTGAAAGAAATATTCGAATGCGTAGTCCGATTTGCTACACCGATGCTTTAGCCAAATAAGCTACATAGGTATCATTACGTAACCAATAAACACATTACCCTAGCAGTTGGGTAAAAAGCGTATATATAAGCGCTCCATTGGCTTCTTAATCCATCGTCAGAGACCGCGACGTTGCGAGTTTGATCCCGGACGTGCACCGATGAGTTTTTGAATCATGTGCGCAATTTATTGCTTGGTTCGTTCTTGAATGATTTATAGAATAACCCAGCGAACGTAATAGGAATGGACGGTTTTATTGCCTGAATGGTGACAATTCTCGGACACCAACAACAAATTACGCATTAACTTTAATACGAGACGCTCAATATGTAAGCTTGAGTGTTTAATTTTTGTAGAATGACATGTCATTCAAGTTAAATCTCTGTTTTATTAATGTAACATTTAAAGCATATTGTTATGAAAGTCTATCGAAGGCGTGTGAAGTCTACCAACCCACACTAGGCCAGTGTACTATAGCCTAATCCCTCTCATTGTGAGGAGACCCGTGTCCATCAGTAGGACACTATGGGGTTGATGATGATGATTCGATTTGCTTAATGGCCTTAAAGTCGGTGATAGGAAAAAGTATTTCCTAATTCCCAATATTATAAAAGTAAGATGGGTAAGAGTATGGTGTTGCAATTAGGAAGGTTGAGGATCCAATAAAATCTAATTTTTCTCGTAGTCTATAGAAGGTAGCATCACCCTGGTATTACTCGCGCCTTGCCAGTGACCACCTTGAGACTAAATTGGTGTTTTTGAGACTCATTTTTTTAATAATATTTATGAATATAATTTATTTAAATGTACCTAATCCTAATTTGTGTTACTTAGTATTGTTAATTTCCTAATCTTAAATTTAAGTTTTGTTTATCATCTTGTGATTAATTTTGTTTTGTTATGTGTAAAGAAAATTTTGCATGTCGTGGTCATTTTACTGGCTCAATCTCGATATAAAGTGATGTGGGCACATCGATATTTGGCAGCTTAATAATTGGCAGTGCAGGGGTACCCACCTAAACTAGCTCGGCAGTAGAGATCACCATAAAAAAAGGAAAAGGTGTATCGTTACGAGGTGGCAGCGTTGCGGTCAAGGGTAAGGTCGGCGCGGCGTCGGTCTCGCTATGGTATCGGTCATTTACTAAATGGCGATACAGACAATTGGTGATAATGACATCGACAAACAAAATGTATGTATCTGCGTCGTACAAAAGGCAAGACCGGTTTCTGTGACGCAGCATTGGTAAAATGAACAGACAGGAGCAACGCTGGGACAAGTTCATATTAAATAAAAAGATTTAAAGATCATAATGATTTCTGCCACTTACACGAATAGGATATAGGTATTTAAATTAAACTGTTCTTTTTTTAAATAAAACTAGTTTTTACGGATTTTATCGCGTATATTAATTTTCATTTTTCGAACCCGAACCGTTAGGAATAATATCAATTTAATTATGCGATAAAATCTGTAAACAGATATTTATATTTTCTGTATCAAATTAAAAGACTTAAAAATAAAAGTGGAATAAATAAGATAAATTCGGTGAATCTCGATTTATTTCTCTTTTCCATGAGTGCGAATGTAATGTTATGTTATGTCACAGTATATGGGTTGATGATGATAATGCGACTGCGTACACATGGCTACAAATCAAGCTATACATATCCATTATAAGCTGACCTTGCATTGTATAGATATTTCAAACAATGCGAGATCAGCTTATACTGGAAGATATACATATAGAAGAAAGAAGAAGAAAGAAAGAAAGATAATTCATTCTGACAGTCACAACTTAAGACAAAATACAACACAATAGATTCAAGTCTCAAACTAAGGAAGCACGTTATCCTATGCGATTCCAGAATGGGTCCCTATACATATACCTAATAGGTAAATGACTAAAACATTACTAAGGAGTTGTAAGTTTTCCTTGAGATTATGCGATAATTAATATTAAAGAATAATCCCAAATATTTATTTATTATTAAAGATAGAATAAATATTTCGGACATTTTACATAGTACCATCTAAGCAGACTAAGCAGAGCTTGTAGTATGGATACTAGAAAATGGATATTAATTATATACTTTTTTTTTGTACATTTTTATTATGACTATCTTTTACCCGCGACTTCGTACGCCTAGACTTAGTAACACAATTGTTGTCGGATTTTATTCATGGGATAAGAAGTACTCAATGTTAGGGAAATTCCCGCTTTGTTCCGAAAAAAGAAGTATTCAATATGCCAGCGCCAATCACAAACTATTAGTACCAACATTTCATTTAAATCCCGTAAGTAGGTCTCCTACATAAGTTTTCTGGGAATTTTCACATAATTTTGGGGTAAAATATATTCTATTTGTTATTCCCGGTCACTTACTATGTGTGTATGAAATTTCATTCAAATCCCGTAAGCTATTAGTTTTTCGGGATTTCCGGGATATTCTCACATTTTTCTGGGGTAAAATATATCCTATGTGTTATTCCCGGTCACATACTATGTGTGTATGAAATTTCATTCAAATCCCGTAAGCTATTCGTTTTTCGGGTTTTCCGGGATATTCCCATATTTTTCTGGGGTAAAATATTTCCTATGTGTTATTCCCGGTCACTTACTATGTGTGTATGAAATTTCATGCAAATCCCGTAAGTAGTTCTCCTATAGCCGTTTGTCGGGATTTCCGGGATATTCCGAAAATTTTCCGGGATAAAAAGTAGCCCATACTTTATTCCCGGTCACATACTATTAGTATACCAAATTTCATGCAAATCGGTCCAGCCGATTTTGCGTGATTGAGTAACAAATAAACAAACAAACAAACATCCAAACATTCACATTTATAATATTAGTATGATAAATAAGAAACACCCAGACAAGCTCAAAAACTTATGTCCATCACATAAATATTTGTGTCCTATGGTAATCGAACCCATCGACCTCGTGATCAGCTGTCCGACACTCGTACCACTAGACCACAGACGTCGTCAAGTGCAAGCATAACGTGTTTAGTTGGCACAACAAACATTTTGAATAATAACCGGATAAACTAGTATTTCATCAAAGATTCACTCAATTCTTGAGAATTCCAAAATATCCTGTTTGTAAATGGCATATACCCTCTAATATGAATTCTAACATTTGCATAAATATCTGAGCGACTTTTGTACTGCGCAATAGTTGACGAAAACATACAGAACTTTATTGTAGCATAGAGGAAGGTTGGTTGGCAGCTTAATAATTGTTTTATCTTTGTACATATTTGTAACCTGTGTGTTTGAAATAAATTATTATTATTATTTGTATCTCCTTTTTGGATATCACGGCATATCTCCCGTGAGGAAGACATCCGGTCCTTTGGCAGGCTTGCGCGGGGACACAGGTCCAACGCGTAGAGGCCCCTTGGAGAGCTTTTATCTAAATATGGGATGGGGCACCAACCCGGGTCACTCCACTCCTGCACTATAAAAGTACAGTAATGGAGTATCCCGGGCGGGTGCAGGACTATTGTAGAATATGGAACTATAAATTATTGGGATTACGGATGTGGGGGTTTGGTGGACTGATAACCTCTAGTGCCGGAGGAAAACGGCGTCTGCCTTACGCCTCGAACATACATCCTTAGGGATGGCAGACGGTGACTCGCCAACTCACTAGCTGGGCCCCCCGAAAAGCTGCCAGTGCAGGCAGAAGGCGGCAACAGCGGTGTGAGTGGCTAGGGGTGTAGAGAGGTGCGGCCCCGGTTTCACCGTCGCGAGTCTCCACGAGACCCGGATTGGGTTTCCCCGCTATTACGCCATTAGACACTTCCACCCCCGAGCATATAGCTCTGGCGGCCCCCCTCTGACCGGCCAGTTAAGGCAAGACAGAGTTGAGAGTCCTGCGGGCGCTCTTCGGGTTCCACTCTAGCTACCCAGTATGGGCAAACTGGAGACGAGGCCCTGACCGACTCTCTGGGGCAATAAGGACCGCAGTGTCGCCACTCACCATCAGCTCGCCACAAGCTGCCCTGCGGTTTGTGCGCTTTTCTTAAGACCTTATGACACATTTTTTGTTTTATTGTCAAAGGTTTGTAGAAAGCGTTTCTAATCTACCCTCCAGTTTTACGTTAATCTCATGATGAGGTAACGCTTGTCCCAGAGGGGGTTTATTATTATTATTATTTATTTTTTTAACATTTTTTGTTTCTCCCAAAAGGGGTATAAACTACAGTTTCGTGCGGGCCTTAGCCAAGCACGAGAGCTGATTACGTTGTATCTGAATTCAGAAATTTTCTAATTATTCTGCATGTGTTAAGTATGACGGCTTTCTGTAAGATAATGTATGTGAGTGAATGCATCTCTAGGAGTTTGAGGCTTGTGTGTAGTGTGCGTGGTATGACTCCAGTAGATGATAGAATAATAGGTACGACTTTTACAGTTTTTACTTTCCATTGAGTTTTCAATTCAATGGCTAAGTCGGTATATTTGGTAAGTTTTTCAGAATGTGTGGATGAAAGATTATGCGTGTTGGGGATGGCTATGTCTATTAAATATACTGTTTGCTTCTGTTTATCATGTAAGGTAATGTCAGGTCGGTTGTAGTGTACGGTTTTGTCTGTCAATATGGTTCTGTCCCAGTAGAGTTTGTAGTCTGTGGTGTCGGTCTGTGGGGTGTATTTGTAGTATGCTGTTTTTTCTGGTATGAGTTTATATTTGAATGCAAGGTTTTGGTGAATGATTGCTGCCACCTGGTCATGGCGGTGCTTATAGTCAGTTTGGACAATTGCTCTGCATGCTCCGGTTATATGTTGTATCGTTTCTGGGGAGCCCTTACACTTTCTGCAAGAATCATCGGATGAATTTGGTACTTTCATTATGTGTTTTTTGTAGTTCTTAGTTTCAATGACCTGGTCCTGAACTGCGAGCATAAATCCTTCCGTTTCAGGGAACAATTCTCCACGCCTGAGCCATTCGTTCGACGCTGTCTTGTCGACGGTAGGCTGGTTCAGGTCGTGGAGGTGTCGTCCGTGTAACACCTTACGGGTCCATTCATTTAATTTGGTCTGCCTGTCTGTCTGTACTTCGTTTCTTTGCTGTGTTTTATCGGTCAAATTTAATGGCGTAAGTTTAGTATCATTTTGGACTATTGCATCATGTAGGGTAGAAGTAAGGGCTTTTTTGTGAAAGTAGGTTCGTAAATTGGCTATTTGTTTGTTGTGTAGATTTAAAATATCTATTAATCCTCTCCCTCCATCATGTCGTGACAACGTAATTCTTTGGATACAGGATCTTGGATGGTGTTTTCTGTGGCGAGTCATTGACGTGTGGACAATTCTTTGTAGGGACTTTAATTCTGTTTTATTCCAGTTAATTATTCCAAAAGAGTATGTGAGAATAGGGATTGCGTATGTGTTGATTGCTTTAAAGGTGTTTTTAGAATAGAGGTGGCTGCGTAATATGGTATTTAATCTATGCTTAAACTGTTTAGTTAAAGAGCTTTTTATGTTTTTATACTGTATTTGTTGTGCCTGACTATAACCTAAGTACTTGTATACTTCTGTTTCAGTAAGAGCTTTTACGACTTCGCCAGTTTGCATGGGGTATTGGTGTTCATACCGTTGTCCTTTCTTAATAGAATTTATTTTACATTTATCGATTCCGAACTCCATGCAAATGTCGTGTGAGAAGCTTTCAGTAGACTGAGCAAGTTGTTGTAGTTGTTCTACGGTGGAGCCATAAAGTTTTATGTCATCCATATATAGCAGGTGATTTAATTTATGTGGTGAAGAGTCCGTCAGTAGGTCATTGCTATTTATATTATTATAATCTAATTCATACCCTAAATTTAAGGAGTTCAGCATATTTGAGAGTGGGTTCAGTGCAAGGCAAAACCAAAGAGGACTTAGGGCGTCCCCCTGGAATATACCTCTCTGTATCTTAATTGGTTCTGTTGTATCTGTGTTTGTGTCGGTAGTCAGTTTAAGTCGTGTCGTCCATTTTGTCATTGTGTTTTGTAGAAAAGAAATAATCTGGGGGTGTATACGATAAATTTTTAAAACTTGAAGTAACCAGGTATGGGGTACGGAATCAAAGGCTTTTTTATAGTCTATATACATGGAAAACAAATCGGACTTCTTCAGTTGAGTCTGTCTAAGTAGAACAGAGTCAATTATAAGTTGTTCTTTACAACCTTGACTATATTTCCGGCAACCTTTCTGTTTTTATCAATGTAGTTGTAAATTAATTGTGTTAAGCACGAAGTGATTATTTTATAAATGGTTTGGAGGCAGGTTATGGGTCTGTATTTTGCAGGGTCTGATAAATTATTTGAGTCTTTTGGTAACATATACGTGGTTCCTACTGTAATATAGTCTGGTAATGTGTGTGGTTGTTGTATAAATTTATTTATGTGATTATGAATGTATGGGTGGGCTCGAGTGAATTTTTTATACCAAAAATTGTGGATGTTGTCTAAGCCTGGTGCTTTCCAGTTGTGTAGTTTTTTGATTACGTCATGGAACACTTCAACAGGTATGTATTCAAAGTCCATAGGTTCAGCACTTGAGTACCTACGTTCTTCGTTTTGTATCCAGTCTGCCTCATTTCTGTGGTGTACCGTATTTTCCCATATACCTGCCCAAAAACTACGCATTTCTTCAGCAAGTGGTGACCTGTTACTATGAGTATTGTATGGTGTAGCATTTTGTGTTGTAGAAGGTGAATGTGAATGTGTGCTTTGTTCGTTACTTGTTCTAGAGTGAGAGTTAGTAGTAGACGTTCTTAATCCGCGGTAAAATTGTTTTTCGTTTGATATAAATTGTTTGTTTTGTGTCTTACGTAATGTACAGGTCTTGTATCTCTTCAATCTGTTGCTAAAAGTAGTAAGTTTTTGTTTTAATGTATCTAAGAACTCAGATAGTTGTGTGTTTGGGTTTTCATGAGTGGCGTGTGTTTTGTATTGTTTTTGTATATATTGAACTTGTTTAACTATCTTATTGTTTCTATTTCCTCTGATGTATTGTGTTAGTCGGCCTATTTGTGCTCGCAGCTCTTCTATTCGACGTTCGAGTCTTATCTGCCATTTCGGTTTATTCTTCTTGTATCTACAGATCGTTTTTGGGGGAATTTCAATTTTAGCTCCATTACTTTTAGCGGCCGTCCATGCTGCAATGTACAGCACAGTTTGTAGCGTGATGAATTCTGTGTCAACATTGATGTATTTAGGCAAAATATTATTATTGATGTAATTTACGATATAACCCAATTTTTTCGAGGATTTTTGTTTGGGGATATAACTTCTCTGTATAGGGTCTGTATTTTTAAAGTAGTTGTAGGCGTCCTGATACGTTTGTTCTATTTCTGGTGATCTTTGTGGTTCTAACTGTGGCGGTAGTATTTCTGGTGTATTGTTTGTGTCGTTATCTATAAGGGTGCATATATCAGGGTCTATACTATTGAAATATTGGTCTTGCTCAACCGTAGGTTCTAGTTGGCTCATTTCTGGGGATGTATTTCTGCAAACTTGTGTATCACTATTTTTTTGTAAGGGTAACTCACTTGCTACCTCATCTTTTATGGCCTGCAGCCTTTCTTCATCTAAATACCTATTTTGTATTATCAGTCGCCTCTGGTCAGCAACTCTTTGCTCAGTTATTTGTTCTAGATGTGGGAATTTGTTTATGAATGCTTGGTGTAGTGGTCCTCTATAGGCCGAAATATTTGTTTCTAAATGAGTTATTTTGTAGTAGGCTCGCATTATTGTTTCATTGTGTTCCTTGGTCCAGCGCATTCGCTGGCTGGTTTGTCTGTTATGTGCTAGTTGTGGTTGTATGTTGTAGTCTGCCTGAGTAGTTGGTGTTAGTGTGTTGTATGTCTGTGTGTTTATTTGAATGTTATTAATTTCCTCACGAGTTTCCATGTAAATACGGTCTATGACACTTTGAGGAAGTAGTTTTTTATTTATTATAGCCCGTCTCTGGTCTCCTACCCTCTGTCGATTAATCGTATGCATCTCTGGGAATTTTTCTATGAACTTTGTGTGAAGTGGTGGTAGGTAGCCATTTGTGTCAGTTTCCATCAAGGTAAGCTGAAGGTACGTGCGAAGGATAAATTCGTTCATTGTTTTACTCCATTTTCTTCGCGTTTTTACGCTAGTGGTGGTGGGTGCAAGATCAGCGACTGGTTCAGTCTCTTGCACAACACCCTCCGGTAGCATGCTATTAGTAGTTGTGGTTGAATGTGTTGATTTGTGGGGATGTGGGATGGATGGGCTAGGTGAAGATGATGATGGGGTATTGACGGACGATGAATCAAGGTGATGCGATGAGAATGATGGTGGGATATTGCCTGACGATGAGTCAAGGTGATGAGGATCTGCAACAGTTCTGAACTGGGCAGAAGTTTGCGATACGGTGTCCCCCCCAGAATACGTGGGACAGCCCGAGCCTGTTGGCTCGGGGCGGGATTCTCCATCGCTATTCGCTCCGGTACCCGCCTGGGGTAGTTTATTTCCGCTTCTTAATCGCATCGCATTTTGTTTGCTATTGCTCCGTTGGTCTTTGGTAAGTAATTAGCTAAAAAGCTGCCAAAGTCCGCCCCTCCCGTGGTTACAGATGTTCGAACCGGACGTGGAGTTAGCCCTATAAGGGGCTTATTATTATTATTATTATCTGTCTCAGTCTGGGGCAATTTAACTAAAGCAGAACCGATTAGTAGATACAATAGAAAAACAATTGCTTCGACCCTCCAGAGGGTCATAATCAACCCATATACTGTCCCACTGCTGGGCACGGGTCTCCTCTAATGATGAGAGGGATTAGGCTATAGTCCACCACACTGGCCTAATGCGGGTTGGCAGACATCACACGCTGTCGAGAAAATCTCTTAGGCAAGCAGGTTTACTCACGATGTTTTCCTTCACCATTGAAGCTAGTGATAATTAATTATTTATACTCCAGAGTCCGTTTCTTTAATCAATGTAAGAATTTCTAAAAGTTTCAGAGCATTTATTCTTTATTAAATGCTTGATGTAGTAAGGCTGTGAAGACTTGATTGATTTTGTCAAAGCGATGGCAGAAGTCACTGACAGAAGAACGCCGGGTTGAATGTATTTTTTTCCTTGATTGGCCTAGGCCAAGTTCGCCTGATGTTAAGCGACACTGCGATCTATGAAAAAGCGCGCTTGCCCAGAAGAAACTGATTCACCGGTTTGTAACACCGTAGTCACAGTATTGGCTCGTCAACACATTGATAAAAAAAATCCCAATAATAAATAATAAATATTTTGGGACATTTTACACAACACCTTGGGACTAGATGTCCCAAACTAAGCAGAGCTTGTACTATGGGTACTAGACAATGGATATAATACTTATATACTTTTTTTTTTGTAAATACATACTTATAATACATAATAAACACCCAGACAAACACAAATACTCATGTTTTACCCACACAAATATTTGTGTCCTGTGGGAATCGAACCCACGACCCCATGATCAGCAGTCCGGCACTCGAACCACTACACCACAGACGTCGTCAAATATACATAATCTTACTCAAAAGATTGAGTGTTATTATAATTATGTAAAAGTGTGTCTTTTTTTAATTGAAATAAATAGCTTGAAATTAAAAATTTTTTTTTTTTATACGCTAATATACCTATATCCGTGATTAAGGTATTACGGGATCCCGGAATACCGGTATTGAAAGCCCTACTTGTCATCTTAAGACCTCAGTTGTTATGTCTCATATGCCCAGTAATTTCATTAGTTACATTTCCGTTCAAACCGAAATACAATAACGGTTGATTCGCGGCAGAATATTTGCGTTTAGCAATGCGGTAGGTCTTATATGACAAGTTATGTGCTTGACTGCATGCATCGATGTCCAATGCTTGTCATTAGTGATGTTGATAATCGATTATTAATAATTGATTAATCGATTATCAACATCACTATCACAGAATTGAGATGACAGGAAGCAAAGGTCTTTAGCTTCTTTGAGTATACCTTTGAGATAATTATGATAATTTTACCTGTTTCGATCCATTATCAATAATCGATTATCAACATCATTACTTGTCATTACGTGTGTGATTAGAAGGAGATCAACACACTGAACTGGCATTTGGTCCTATCAATTAATACAACCATTTTCTGTATCTGTTTCTGTGTTTATTATTATAAGTATGTATTTACAAAAAAACGTATGCACATAAGTATTATATCCATCGTCTAGTACCCATAGTACAGACGCCAGCACATCAAGCTACCACAATCTGTCAAATTTCTTTGATTGATTTTCAATTTTAGTACAAAGAAATAAGGTTCATATTCGATTGGGAAAATTTGACAGTTTTGGATAGCTTGACCTGCTGGCGTCTGTACAAGCTCTACTTAGTTTGGGACTAGATGGTACCGTGTAAAATTGTACAAGAATATAAAAAAAAGCGCGTTATCATCTTGAGACCTCAGTTGTTAAGTCTCATATGCCAGTAATTTCACGGTCTACATTACTCTTTAAACACAATAACGTAAACACATAGCATAGCTAAGTAGGATTGCTTAGCGGCAGAATATTTGCCAATGCGATGGTACGGTCAGCAACGAAAGTAGCTGAACACAGCTAAATTTTGAAAACATCACAGTTCCATAACTTGTCAAGAGGTTTTATCTATTAAGGTAACCTAAATATTTAATGGTCATCTATGCATATTGATTTCTGACATTTACGCGAATATTATACATTGAAATAAAACTACTTTTTACGGATTTTATCGATAAAATCCGTAAAAAGTAGTTTTATTTCAACTAGGGATGAGATGTATTTACTTTACCAGGTTTTAAAACCAAGGCTTTGCATCGAAGAAGGGCGCCCTGGTATGGGCGAGAAATACTTGCGAGTATGAAGTATTTGCCGGACGGCCCGGGCACAACACCGGAATTAAGAATACTTGCATAGAAAATCGATCCTTACAGTCATACAAAGAAAGTGCAAAATCGTATTTGCAAAAAAAAATACTTCCAAGTATTTTTTCCGCAAATACAATTGTGCTCCCTATTTATAAGGCAACATGGATCGATTTCTTATGAAAGTATTTTCAACAATCGAGGGCGAGAAATACTTGCAAGTATGAAAGTATTTGGTACAAACCACCAGAAATAAAAATACTTGCATGGAAAAAATCAAATCATATTTTAAACAACGAGCACAATGGTATTTGCAGAAAAAATACTTCACGTATTTTTTCGTATATATTCCCAAGAGTATTTTCAACTTTCGCTAAAAAAGCGCGTACCGGCGCGATTAAAAACTAGACTGAATGCCGCCAAATACTTTCAAGTATTTTAATACGTGGTTTTCAACCCTGGTATTTTTACATACTCGTACTTGGAAACCCTGGTATTGAATTATGCAAGTATATCTCATGTCTAATTTCAACGTCATCTATGCAATTATTTCGTACAACCTTCACAGGTTAGTAACTTCATACTTATTCAAAATCATATTCAAAATCGAATTTAATCGAGTTATATTGATAATATTATTAATCCCGACGTTTTGGACCCTTTACAGCGTCCATGGTCACACGGCACACGAGTTTTATTTCAAATATATTATTATTATATAGCATTGTTGTCCTCGTTAGCCATCTTATCTAAAACATTAATCTCAATCAGATTTATATTTACTATCAGTAAGTACAGCCATACGCCTCATCGTTAATGTCTGGGATAATAATATCTCCGGCGATTCTTAGACGTTTTGAGGGTCGTTCCACACCTTGGTATCGCTCTGGTTGTCTATATCACCACTATATTCTAGTTAATTGCTTCGCAGTAAAGTATAATGTCTTGCATATTAATTGGTCGTTGAAAATATTACTATACTTGAACAGTTTCTATTCGAATGCTGCGCTTTCTAATTCCCGTGACTATCATTGTTTTATACTAAGCCTACAGTTGATGAATCGTAACGTTCCGGTAATTTGTAAAGATAAAGATAAATTTATTTGCGGTAACATGAGTGGATTACAATACAGATATGCATGCAATGGTGTTAAAAAATTTTTTTGAGCTACATGTTATACCATAAAAGGCGTATAAATATTACAAATATCAGCTTATAATTTTGATGTGCAATAATACATAACCGAGAAGTTGATGAGAAAAACTAAACAAAGTCAGAATGTAAGTATCATTTAGGAAGTCAGTTGTACTATAATAACATTTCACAGATAGCATATTTTTTAACTTTTTCTTAAACAGAGTTGTATTTAATTGTTTTATGTCCTTTGGAATTTTATTGTAAATTTTAGGACCCATACATATAATACTTTTGTGCAACATTGCTGTCTTAGATGGATGTATGCAGAGATCATTGTTACGTCGATTTCGAACGGCTTTGTCCGACAACCTTGGAAACAAGTGAAGATTATTTCTTACAAATAATGCTACTTCCATAATATACTATAAGCACGGTAGTGTACGAATTTTGCATTTAATAAACATTGGCCTACAGCTGTCTGTTGTTTGCATCCCAAACATAGCCCGCATACAACGTTTTTTTACGTTTTACGTTTGTGATATATTAATTAATAACTCGTATTACAAATAATGTATTAGTAGCAGTGATGGTCTAGTGGTATGACCATTGGACTGCCAAGTCGAAGGTCTCGAGTTCGAACCCAAGGCACGCACCTCTGACTTTTCGAATTCATGTGCGTATTAATAATTAATTATCACTCGCTTAAACGGTGAAGGAAAACATCGTGAGGAAACCTGCATACCTTAGAGATTTTGCTCGACGGTCTGTGAAGTCTGCCAACCCGCACTGGGCCAGCGTGGTGGACTATAGCCTAATCCCTCTCAATATGAGAGGAGACCCGTGCCCAGCAGTGGGACAGTATATGGGTTGATGATGATGATGACATCACAAATAATAATTATAATAACTTATTAGCTTAGTTTTGGAGTTTCTTGCCGGTTCTTCTCCATAAGACCCACTTATTGAAACCGTGCAACTAGTTTGACTTTTCAAAAGTGCTATTTTATTTTTTCTAATTGTAATAAAACCTTTGACTTAGTGGTACCAAGCGCGACTGCTACGCTAGAGATCCTGGGTTCCAGGTCTAGTGTTATTAGGGTTTTCTATGAAATCTCAGAAGCAGCTCGGAGTTTGGATTTGTGCCCAGTTAATAGCAATAGGCTCGCCCCCTATTATATGGGACCTAAACATACCGGCGAACTGTGGGTGCACATTAATGTATACCTCTGCCTAACCCTTCGGGGAGTAGTCGTGATGGTATACCTATATGAAGTAATTATAAATGTTCTCCGTAATAATTCAGGGGCAAGCCCGTGCAGATTGCCCTGGACGAAAATTAATATTTTTTCATAATATTATTCATAATCACAATATTTCCGAACCGACCTCGTAACCTCTTTAATAATATATCTATCCATATCGCTTCATCTCTATTCCCCCACTGTTGCCGAATCTTGTGCAAGCCGCACCTACTATTTTCGGTATAGGATTGAATGAATCCAAGATTAACGCTTAAAATTTAGAGCAATGTTCGCTTCCTCATATTTGTCACAATATCCATCTTGTCTATACTTACACAAGTCTAAATATTATTTCACTGTGTGCTAGCTTACTTGAATTTATGTGAATTTAAGACTATAATACGTACCAAGCCTAAGGCGGACCACGTATAGAAATCATAGACACAATTTGCACTACATCACGGTATTTGCATTGCGCATGCGTTTTCAAATTGTCTTGAGAGATTCATTTGTGTGTGTCACGCACTGTTCTGGTCACTTTGTTTTGTTTATTATAAATAACTAGCTTCTGCCCGCGAGTTTGTCTGCGTAGATTTTACCTGTAATCATCAAGTTGTTAAGTTTTTTAAATTTTCTAATTTTCTACACATTTTTTATTTTTTTCTTTCTTAAGAACCTTCTCCTGACAATAATTAACACAACAAAAAAGGAATTAACGAAATTGTTCCATCCGTTTACGCGTGATGCGATGACCAAGAGAAACTGGAATTCATTTTTATATGTATATTTTTTAATTTATTTTATGGATTTATTAACAACCCTGAAAAAAACTATGCTACAATTGAGACGTTTTACAATATTTAAGATAAATCTAGAGAAAGTACACCGTATTAATTTTGTTACGGTATTAAAGGACATACTTCAAACCAACTTTGAAAAATAATTTTATATATTTTAATCTAATAAGAATATTTACTACTAACTTTTACCCGCGACTTCGTACGCGTAGAAGTAACACGATTGTCGTCGGATTGTTTTCATGAGATACGAAGTTCTCAATGTTAGGGAAATTCCCGCTTTTTTCCAAAATTTTAAGTATTTAATTTGCCAGTGCTAGTCACAAACTATTAGTGTACCTAATTTTTCATTAAAATCTCTAATTCTGTTGTTGTTTGTTTGTTTTTTTGTTTGTTGTGTTATGAAAAAGTACAATTTTCATAACATAAGAACACACTTGTGATGTTTTTTATGATTTTATTCAATAACGATATCTGATACATAGGGTATGTAACAAGTAGGAAATATACGAAGTACAGTATTTATATGTAATATCAGTATTAACTTGATCTCTGACATCAGTCTAGTTTCGAGTATTGTCAATCACTATTCGAAAATTGATATCGTTGAGATAATTAAAAAAATACATGTACACAGACAACTTGATAGTTAGAACTTATTTTTTTTTTCAGTAATAAGTTATGTCGTCAGATTATTTTATTTTTTATTCACCTCACCGTTAATAAAAAGTCCATCACTTATAGAAGGCCAAACATTTGTCTCAATTGAATTTCATATTACTAAATATTATCACTATACATATCTACATACACATTATAATATACACACATATGAATATTACAAAACTAAATCGGCAGGAGTTGTATATTGATGTATATTCTTTGAAGGGGTCCAGCGCCTGCTGAACCACAGCCTGTCATATTAGTGGTGAATTTCACAGATTCCATGGACATGGTTATAGGGCAGGTGAAGGTAAGTGCGGTTTTTAGTCGGTACGAGTTCGACATACCCTGCCATCTCCCTGGGTGGCGGACGAACCATAAGTATTGTCTGTATTATAAAAAAAAATGTATATTGAGTAGCTGAAATGAATCTCATATGTATAATATATACTTAACTAGCTCACCCGGCAAAGGTTGTTTTGCGTCTAACGCTATTAAAAATTCCTACCTACCCTACCTATGTACCCACCCTACCTACCTACCTACCTACCTTACCTACCTACCTACCTTACCTACCTACCTACCTTACCTACCTACCTACCTACCTACCTACCTACCTACCTACCTACCTTACCTACCTACCTTACCTACCTACCTTACCTACCTACCTTACCTACCTACCTTACCTACCTACCTTATCTACCTACCTTACCTACCTACCTACCTACCTACCTTACCTACCTACCTTACCTACCTACCTTACCTACCTCCCTTACCTACCTACCTTACCTACCTACCTTACCTACCTATGTACCTATCTGCCTACTACGTTATTAAGTTAATACACCACACCACACCACACCACATTGCATTACTTACCATAACACACTATACACTACAATGCATGCACTAGTTACTAGTTACATAATTTTTCTTAGTACGAGTAGTTATATTCTGGAAAATGTACTTACGTTGCATAACCCTTAAGGTCAAAGTACACTATATTGACTTCTGTCAGTATAGGTGTACGACAGTGATGTGAAAGAGCGGGGCCTTCTAATACAGGCATTGTTTGCTTAAAGGGTGGCTCCAAAAACGTTTTATGAAATGTAACCTTATATTTTCCCAATAAATAATTTTGTATTTGTATATTCTGTTATGTTCGTGGCGAATTTCACGGATCCCATGACCATGACTATAGGGTAAGTGAAGGCAATGTACTGTTTTTAGACGGCACGAGTTTGGACTCGTGCCGACTAAAACCCTGCTAACTTTTCCAGGTGGCAGATGATCCATGAGGTTTTTTCACAATTTAAAAAGCTATGTACGTATACGTACCTATATGAAAAAAGCTTTTACCTATATATTTTAAAACTAAGAAAGTGTTTTAACACCTCGTTAAGAGAAAAAACAGCAAATAGAAAATAAATTTATTTCTGATGTTATCACTTGAGTGGGCCTTTCTAATGTTAATCTTAGTGGACAGTTGATAGGAAGCGGGCTTATTATCAGTGCCAGTGCCATATATAGGGAGGAAGTGGCGACACAGCCGCGAGCCTGTACGGCTGTTTGATGTGTTTTAATGATTCTATTATTTACTGCAGATACACTGTTGTTAGTTGACTCCCAAGTAAAGTATTGTAAGTGTTTGTATTGTATAGGCTTGTAACACAGGCCCTGCGTTTCCATCCAATTACCCCTTGGATTTTTTAACATCACGCCTGTATTCTGGGTTAGCTAGAGGTGTAGGTACTAATGTACACCCACAGTCCGCGGGTATGTTTAGGTCCCATGTAATATGGGTCGATCCTGTTGCCATTAACCAGGCGTAAATCCAAATTCCCAGCTGCTACTGAGAATTTTATAGGGAAATCCACGTGGATTTCCCTATATGCAATTCCTAAGTCGAACACGTGTATATTCAATAATTTGTTTGAATTCCTAAAATCATAAAATAATTGATGAACATTAAAAAGTTTTTGAACATTAGGAAGTTAATGCTAACATCCCCTTTGCGGGGATGAGACGCACTATTTATGTCTAATTATATAATTTTGTTTGTTTGTGTTAGTAATAGTCTCATTTCTATTATTTGCAAACAATAAATTGTTTTTCTTTCTCCTTTCATATCAATAAGTTTAAGATTATAGAGCACTTATCTGCCTAAGTGATCAGTGTTACAAGGTTGAAACAAATTTATATAGATACCACACACATTTTAATTTTAGATTAATTAACAGCAATATAACCAAAACAAAGAAGCTCCTAAAACAAAGTATGCAACATTATTTTAATTAACAAAAGTAAACTTATTTCATTAACGCGGAAAGCTCAAACTCGACTAAGTACAAAACTCATTTGCGAAGCTCCAACACAGAACAATATCCAAGCGTCGGCCGTTTACCATAATAGTATGTTACATTGATGATACAACGAGATATATGGTGATTTAAGAAGAAAGTGCACACTTTCACACAGGAAACCTTGTTGGAACAATTTGCACTTGCTAGCGAAATGCCGCGTAAAGTCCTCTTATTAATAGAAAGTGTTGAAACTCCTATTGTTTCGAATATTAACATAATAATGCCTCGATTATGACCGACATGTCGTTTTATTTCGCCAGATCGGAGTGCTTAATTAATGGCGCCATAAACATAGTATCGCATTAATAAGGGAAAGGGACGAAATCAGTCGCTTTAAAATGTTAATAGATGACTTTTACAGCTTTTGTTGGGCCATAAATGGTTAATAAATTTTGCAGGCCGTCGTTACGTTATTTTCAATGAAACGATATCGCTATTAGGCGCTCAGCGCAGGCGACCTAATTTCACACTGATTTTATGGTGCGATTAAGTGGGTGAGCGCTCAGATTCTTCGTCGACAACAACCAGCTGACAAACGTTTCAATTTGCAGGTACTTTGTCGTAATTGCGATTCGACATTGGTTAATGGTTATAGTGTTATTATATTTACCACAAGATTCA
This sequence comes from Acronicta alni, assembly GCA_964056405.1. Classification (NCBI taxonomy): domain Eukaryota; kingdom Metazoa; phylum Arthropoda; class Insecta; order Lepidoptera; family Noctuidae; genus Acronicta; species Acronicta alni. The sequence continues at coordinate 2,100,704 of OZ043916.1, read as the reverse complement.
GCTAAGCAATACGTGATCCATGCGGCAATGTTTTTGCGAGTACACTGTATTTCATTTTTCAGGATGAATGAGGTATCGTTTGATTTGTGTATTAGCTCAAGAGTAGATATTTTGTCAAAATGTTTTGTCATTGAAAACTTTTGCAGTAATGTATGCAGATATTGTTATAGTGGTCGATGAAAATAATAAGAAGAATAGTACTTTGGACCTATGTTGTCGATGTAGCCGCTAGAATTATCTACATATCGTTAAAAGAAGGGAGATATAATAGAGATTAACGAACGATAGTTTTACCTACATACAACACTCGGATCGGGTTCTGTAAACTAGGCAACACTCATAAATATTGCCACGCTGATAGGTCCAAGAAAAGAAAATGATATCTTGTCTAGGTCCTATCATTTCAAGATGTAAAAGTCATCTAGGGGAAACTGGAGTACAGCGAAAATTTAAAAATACAGCTTAAATATAGGTCTATCACTGACGAGCGCTCTCTCTAAAGCCGGCACCACACATGACAGGAGAGATTTCTGCGAATGTTTCTTTTTTAATCAATATAGTTAATTGTCATAAATGATTGATTACTGTCATTTTTGAAGTGTACAAAGGTTTTAGCTGCTATAAATTTCTAAAAACCTGTTATGCGTTTACAATAAAATTATATTTAAGGTTAAATATAGTTTACTAATGCTCTAATGCTTTGCAACATCACAAACACACAACTTTATCGCAAACATAGCTGATGGAATTGACAGAAAGATGACAGGATTGTCAAGACAACAGAGATGACGATTTGCTTGACGCAGTAGGTCTGTGATATTTGCTGTTGCATGGCGCACACGCAGCTCTTGTATGGTAGATTAATAGGTATCGGATGAAAAGAGCGAGGGGGTGTTCTGGTCTGGTATTTTAAGAGGACGCAGTGCCCCGTCTAATCCCCGTAGACCGGTCGCCGTTTGAAGGTTTCCCTCGTAAACAATAAAAACAGTAAGTAGGATTATAAGTTACTTAATCCTCTTTGGACGGGAGACTGCAAATGCAATGTATTCAAAGATTAAATATTTAAAAGGATTGCGCACAGCTCAAATGTGCCACGCCTGAACTAGGTATTGGTGCAAGCGATTACTGCACGTCTGACGACACCCTTATAAGGCTATACAAATAACCAATATCAAGCTCCCGTTGACTGAAACCAGTAATTAAAATACCTATTAACTCTCCCTTGGAAGTAATTATGTTGGTTTTATACAATAATCGAGTGGGGTCTTCAATCAGCTACTTCCTAATCATCAATCTTCGGAGTCTGGTGCGGGATGCACCGGTCGACTTTCTCCTTCGTTATATATGTGTAAGATTGTAGCAGTACATAATATAGATTGCTGCCTGACGTTCAACGTTACTATATTTTCATTCTGTTTTAGATAATGATCTTTTGTTTGTTTATTTTTTATTGGTGCTGTTTTAGGGTATTTTTAGAGTAGATATTCCCATTTAATTCTGTAGTAAATGCATTCACAAAACGCATTTCTATCGTCTTAATTGCTAGTTATACAATACGGACTCACTTTCTCTGCAATTATTATAATTGACAGTTTACGTCTGATGCCTTCGAGAAATAAGGTGTATGAATAAACTATTTCGCAATATCGTATACGATAAAATATGATAATTATTTATACCTCGCTTAAACGATGAAGGAAAACATCTTGAGAAAATCAGGAAACCTGCATGCCTTAGAGATTTTTCTCGACAGTGTGTGAAGTCTGCCAACCCGCACTAGGCCAGCGTGGTCGACTATAGCCTCTCAATCTGAGAGGAGACCCTTGCCCAGCAGTGGGACTGTATGGGTTCATGATTTATTCCAGTATATACATTTTTATAGACTTAGAACTGTATGTAATGGCACCAACCTTTCTTAACTGACCACCTTTTCTAACATCCGCCGTAAAAATCTCAAAGAATCATGGTCTCTTAAAGTCTTAAATAGTATCAATAATGTGAGTCTAATTTAGGGTAATGTTAATGGAAACAGCGTTGAGGAGACCAGTTACAATTGAAGGTACACATACACCAGTTCATTGTGTAGCTTGACTAAAATTTTGTGAGCTCCTGTCCTACACTACATCTTGCAAGCTCTTTCTCAAACAATACCTTTACTTTAAAGAATTATCTTGCTTATCCCCGTAGAAGCTAACAGCTAAACTGTTTCAATGATTTACTGGAGGACTTTACCTGACTTTATTAGTCTGCAATGACTACAATGTTCCACCTTTCTGCTCAATTTATTTTCTTTGCCCAAACGTTTAGAATTTTCCAAAAGAAGCAAATCAGTAACATCAATGTTCTGTTCGAAAAAACAAGTTTTAATGAAGCATTTTACTGAAATCAGTTTAATGCCAAGAAATTGTGTATTTTCCATGAACTTTTTTATTACTGGTAATATACGTGTAGTGAACAACAATGTTTATCTTTTCACGAGTTGTAAATTTCTTGCAAATGGGTCACTAGTATTAAATTATTAATCTTTTCAGGCTAGTCGTCAACCTCTTTAGATACTAGATGGCAGACATTTATAGTTTCTTTGCTCACAAAAGTACATTCATAGAACTAACTGTTGGACCAACTTGTTTTGCCAGGTCGTTACTTTATTTATAGGGAAGCTTACAGTCTAATAAAAGAAAATATGGATAATTCTATAGCTAAAAATGTTGCTAATAACAAGCTCTCATAAATTATGTTATTACATGTTTAGCAGTTAATAAGAACTAGGTACATAATAATAAGTTAATACTCATGTTATTGATGACAATATTCAACTTGTCATTCGTTTAGGTGTGCCGAAAAATTGGAAAACAATTATACGGATCGCAAGATACTAAGCAGCAATCGTGACCTGTAAACGCCAGCAAAACCAGTCGTATATATCCCGTGCGATGTCTACTTGAGACCACAGATGTTAACTCTTGAATTCCAAGTAATTTCACTGTCACATTACCCTTCAAACTTGAATGAACACAATTATTGCTTAGCTTAGAAGTGATACCCAATTCAAAGGTCACCTCTGTCTTTTCGAATTCATGTCATTCATTCATATCAGCCTATTGCCGTCCACTGCTAAACGTAGGACTCTCCCAAAGAGTGCCAACCGTCCCGATTTGGGCAGCTCGCATCCATACGCTGCCAGCCACCTTCTTCCCGCGTCAGCGTCCCACACTTCGCTGGGCAAGCGTAGTGTGGGACGCCCCGCTTGGTCTCCACTCTAACTCATGTGCGTATTAATAATTATTATCACTAGCTTAAACGGTGAAGGACATCATCGTGAGGAAAGCTGCATACCTTAGAGATTATTCTCGATGATGTGTGAAGTCTGTCAATCCGCAGGCCAGCTTGGTGGACTAATAGCCTAATTCTGCCTAATCCCTCTCAATCTGAGAGAAGACCCGTGCCCAGTGGGACAGTATACGGGTTGATGATGATTGCTTAGATGCAGATCTGGCAATTCGGTAGCACCACTTCGAATGAACTCCGCAGCTGAATTCCACCACCTTATCTATACAAAACAAACTTTACTGTGACATTAGGTATTTGACATTTTCCAAGGGCTTTGACACACTATTTACAACTGCGTAACCAACGAAAGTGCGAGTGCCACGCCCATACTCACGCCTCAGTTTTTATCATTACATCATCTTAGTACACCAAGCTCGCTATTATCAATTACTCGTAGTTAGAAAGCTATCGTATCTGGCTCTATATCCATCAGCTTCAACACCTCGTTAATTTCACTTGGCAAACGATATTAAACCGCTATATATGTTCATATACCTGCTATTAAGTGTTTATGTACATTTTATTATGTATTGCGAGTCATTAGCAATATTATATTATTAGAAACATCAAGCGTTTTGATAAAACCTTGATTATTATTAAGACTGTGATGCTGTTGGGTATTAACGAACCTCCACGAATGACGATGTGTGATTGTCCAGCTTACTGGCTAGCAGTTGTTGTTGCCAACACGATAGAAGAATTTCGCGGTAAAAAAGATAAGAGGTCAGTTGGTAAAAGATTTACCATTACGAAAGCGATTGTACCGATCATGTTTAATAACTCTTTTTGTAGCTTCGAAATACCCAAAAAGCTATTTCGTCTACCCAAACTCGACAGGATATTTCATTTTGTATGATGTTTTGTTTGATATTTTGAAAAGTTGTAACATAAAGCTTTTCAGCATCATGACCAACATAACCGTATACCATTTCTTGAAAAGTAATACAAAGTTAAAATCAAAATTCATTCAACCCACGCCGCGATGTCTAAAATATTGAACTCAAAATTTCGCCAATATTTAGAATATAAATCATGATTATTTACGTACAACGGTTACATACACCTTTTTGCAGTTTTGTTTATACAGATGTATGAAGAATGTGTTTGCTCGTCCTCTAAATGTACTCTTGGCAAAAAAGAAGTATTTTTGTTTTTCTTCAAATGAAAAAAAAAAAAAAACAGGATGTTAGTTAGTTATCGAAGTTATGTTTGGGCAAAGACGGCATATTACCACTGTTACATGCTTCTAGATTCTGTAATCTCGTTATCCACTGAAATCAGTGTGGAAGGGAGACCTTGGAGAGCTACACATTCAAAACGATTTTATGACTAAAGTCGCACACGATTTTCCTACATAGAGAGATCTGTATGCGAGATGGCATTTCTAAGTTTTCAACAGGCCTAAGTTTACTGATCTGACTAAAGTGACCCTTGACTGTCAAGGAAAGTGTTTACAATACTTATTTATTTTATTAGTTGCTTTCAATTGGCACGCTTAAGATCCTTGGACAAACACGCCAGCGATACAATACTGCTTCGCAGATCAACAAAGTAGTAGACTTTCTTACACTTGAACGATTTGGTTCGCGCAATATGGCGTAGCACGGGAAACTTTCGTTGTAAAATATCGGTTGTGGTCCCCTAAAACTGAACTGGTCTGGGGAAGGATTATGTGTTCTTATGTTTTGGCTTCGAGCCATATGAAAAGGTAAACAACTAGAAGCGATGGCACTAAAGAATGGCTGAATATACTGGACCACCTGCTCATCAGGGTTTTTTTTTACCACAGTTGGCACACAAGCATACGGTCCACCTGATGGTAAGCGGTTACCGTAGCCTATAGATGGTTACAACACCAGGGGTATCACTTTAGCGTTGCAGACCCTGTAAAACAAAAGAGAAATATTTGGGTTCAATCTCATGCAAAGATAAATTATAAAAGTGACCTCACATTTCGTCATTAAATCTAATTGCGATGCGCGTGAGTGGTATTTTAAATTCAGAACAGGGAAATTGAGAGGAACTACATAGGTATTATGATGTTTTTGATAACCTCTACTCGATTAGTGAGCAAGCCATGACTTAAGGAAGTTTAATCCAAGGGAACTGACTCGAGGGTAAGGTCACATGCAATTTTGACAGACGTCAAATCTGCGATCTGAATTTCATAAATATCAAAGTCAAAGTCAAATGTTTTATTTCAATTAGACCATTAAAATAGCACTTTTGAAAAGTCAAAACTAGTTGCACGGTTCCAAGAAGTGGGTCTTATGGAGAAGAACCGGCAAGAGACTTCATAGACACTCTTTTTAAAAAAAATTATTACAATGATATTCTTAGTTTACAATTTTTGTTATGAATAGTTACTGAGAACAATGCAGTTTGATGTGTACCTACTAATAAATTAATCCAGTATAACACATAGAAAGAATAAATAAAAAAGATTGCCAATGACTGAAGAGCTGACCAGCCCCGACAGACGGCACCCGTTCCCGAGTATGACGTGTGTATCGGCGTCGATCGATTCAACCATGTTGTAGGGAATAAAACGATGAATATCCTTAGACCGACGGAAACGCTAATATTGCCAAAAAAAAAAATAGATGTTGGCCTATTCTCAGACCTCCCCGATAAGCACAAAAAATTTCATCAAAATCGGTCAAGCCGTTTCGGAGGAGTATGGCAACGAAAACTGTGACACGAGAATTTTATATTAGATTAGCTAGAAAATATCTATTGTCATGCGAACACCAATGACAATCGTTAGTGGTACTCAGAAGTAGAAAAAACCTGACTACCAGTCTATCCTCAGGGTATCTGTATTGCCCAGAAATTGGGTTGCGGAGGTTTGCAATTTCAATCTCTTTTGTTGACTGTACATCATCCTCCTAACCACTAACGATTGTAATAGGTGTTCTTATGACAACCGGGACCGAGGATTTTACGGGTTCTCCGAACCATGGAGAGATCTCGATGTGTTCAAAATGATCATCCATCCACAGACAGACTGCGGCTAGCGTAGCTTAACCTTGCAGATCTGTCGATCAGCGTAGTTATTAATTTATTAGCAATGAGACTATTGTACTATATGTACGTATTACATATTATCATGATTACAACAACCAGTGATAGCCTAGCGGTATGACCACTGGACTGCCAAGTCGAAGGTCTCGAGTTCGAACCCAAGGCACGCACCTCTGACTTTTCGAATTCATGTGCGTATTAATAATTAATTATCACTCGCTTAAACGGTAAAGGAAAACATCGTGAGGGAACCTGCATACCTTAGAGATTTTTCTCGACAGTTTGTGAAGTCTGCCAACCCGCACTAGGCCAGCGTGGTGGACTATAGCCTAATCCCTCTCAATATGAGAGGAGACCCGTGCCCAGCAGTGGGACAGTATATGGGTTGATGATGACAACAACCAGTAATCACATTCTTCGCCAAATTAATAAGTAACGATAGCACTCGTGCTATCTGCTCATGGAATGTAAACAAGAAATTCTTTGTAGCAGTCATACGTTACTAATTTGACAGTTTAAAAAGTATGACGGAAATGTTTTTTTTTTTATTATAGTTTTTTAAACGTTCGGATTGAACGGTTCTTGTGAATTGTGGCAGTAATAGGTACCTAGTGTTGTAGATTGCCATTGACGGTGATTTTTTTTTGTTTATAAGATAAATATTCAAAAAGTTTAACATGCATTTAAAAATATATTAAACTGCCTCGTTAGTTTAATGGCTGCTATGCTAGATGTCTTGGGTTCGATTCTCTGGTTGAGCAAAGTGTTATTGGGTTTTTCTATTAAATTCTCTGTAGCAGCTTGGAGTTTGGATTTGTGCCCGGTTAATAGTAATAGGGTCGCCTGCTTAACCATCCTTAATGTGCTCAGCCACAAGCTGGACAGCCCCCTTCTGGGGCACTGGGTTCAAACACAAGTGCGTGTGCCTGGGGCCCCAGAGGGTGGCAAATACTTAAATTAATTAATTTTTAATTTTTAATAATTTAATTCAATTCATTTATTGTAATTTTTATAATGTGAATTTTAATTTTAATTGTAACACAGTTTTTTTTAAAGTCGTTTTTTACTAACACACTATTATGGACCAATGTCTGATATAAAAAGATTTTATTTTATTTTATTTTAACGTGGGACCTACAGCTCGGTCTAACCCTTCGGTGATAACAGGCGTGGTGGTATGTTATGTCGCCCGTCACTTTTCATTTTGTATATTTGCACAGGTTGGCAAGCAGATGCAACTCGTGATAACTTGTAGATCATAACATGGAGAGATTTTTTTTTATTATTATTTTTATTGGGGAGCAAGTCGAGTTATTTACAATAGACTTAAGTATCAAAATAATACCTAAATATTTACATAATATACTGAAAAGGTGAAGGAAAACATCGTGAGGAAACCTGCATATTTTTCTCGACGGTTTGTGAAGTCTGCCAACCCGCACTAGGCCAGCGTGCCCAGAAGTAGGACAGCATATGGGCTGATGATCAAACCTACTAAGCGTCAAAGTATTCCTCGTCATCGCTGTCGTCCGGCAACGTTCCCAGAAGACTGGCAGCATCGCCACGTTGAATGACATTATACGTTCCGCTCAATTTTATTTACCGAGTACATGATTGTAGCATTTTATTGTAAGAGGTTATCGTATATTTCAGTGCTGAGTTTATCTTACATACACAAATAAATTTAATTCACTCCGTCCTCGAATTTTTATATCATAATCAGAACAGTTGGTAAAAAAGTTAATTTTCTGTTTTTTTTTCATAGTTATAATGTTATAATGATAGTATGTTTTTGTAATTTTATCGCGAGTTATATTAGACCCGTTTTTTTCTGGTTGCTCTGTTTTGAATCAATGTTTTTTCACATGATTTTTTCCAGTATTCATGTACAATTTATATAATTAACATAATTATGTTATATCCTGTACTATATAGTATTTAGTATTATTGTAATAAAATAATTTGTAATTGTATAATTTGTTCTATAGTAAATATGTAAACACAGCCATAGACAGTTAACAAAATGTTTAACTTTCAACACACCTACAACACTATGATAGATAACATTCAGGCAGGTAGCCAAACAAGGCCCTGCCAGAACATCACGCATGAATGACGAAAAATTAATATGCTTTCATCATAGTCCACACGCGCAGGACAGCGTGCCAAAGTTCAAGATATTAGTAAATAGGTACACAGGTACGCCAATTTTACCAATGATTTGAGAATAGAATCTGCTCTCCTCGTTGAACCTGCTGCATTTTTTTTTTATGGGATAGGGGGCAATCGAGCAGACGGATCGCCTGATGGTAAGCGATTTCCGCCGCCCATGGACACCCGCAACACCAGAGGAGTCACAAGCAGTCCTGCTGCATCAAGAAGTCAGGGGAGGGGAGGTCAAGGGTTTCCTTGGGTTTTATTTCTGATTTGTTTTACTTTAGTTACTTATAAACTTTGACATGTATTTATTTAGTATTGTAAAAAATATTTTTCTCTGACTCGTCTATCACAGAAATGCATATTCGTCTTTATTGAAAATTGTTCCCTAATACACTTAATTATGTGCTTATTTCACATATTTAAAAAAAAAGTCGTCTTGCATCGTTTTGTGATTCTTGTGTCTATAGAAAGATTTCAGATTTTCAGTAGGTACTTATCTTTTTTTTGAGGATAAGGTATGATATCATTGTAATAAAATCTAAATTCGCGACATTCTTTGATAAGAAGTTAATTTCTTATCTTCTATTAACTTCTTATTTTTATAATATTAATTAATTAGTTCAGTCAATTTTATTTAAATATGTAGATGCGTGTTTAAGTTTCATCATAAATTAAATACAATTCTCACTTGATTGACTAATTACATAATAATTGAAATGGCAGGCAAAGTATGGTAAATGGTAACTCTAACCAAGTAGTTAAGGGTCACAGTTTTAAAGTAATGAAATAGTTAAACTCTTATTACATAGGAACAGTACGGTAATCTAATAGATCCTGAAACTGTTTCTAAATATAATGTTAGTAAATATTATTGCTATTACCGTACGGATATCTGTTTATGTTTTGTGGGAGCAAGTCTAAGTATACAATACACTCATATCTTTACTTTTTCGCTCAGATATAATATGGCTATTCCTCTATCATTTTTTAAACATATTTGCTAAAAGCTGTGCTACAAAATGTCGTAGTTTTTACGTTTCCTCCAAACCACTGCACATATAAAATATAGCTTGCCCGGGGTTTCACCCACATCACAAAGGGTTTTTTGAGACAAAAAGTAGCCCATATCCTTCTCCAAGGTTTAATCTGTCTCTGTGCCAAATTTCATCAAAATCTTTGGCTTGAAAGCGTAACCAGGGACCGTACAACCCCCTTTATGAGTTAATTCAATTGAAAGGGTTACCCGTTGATTCGGTTACCGTATGGATGATGTTACCTCTTCGTTCCTGTAACATTTTCCTAACACCAATGAAAGGGTAACCCTTTCAATATGTTAGCCAGTGGAAGGGGTTACCCTTTCCTTTAAGGTATCCAATTGATTTTCAGGGTTACCGTATGGTTATCATCATAATTTACGTTGTTAGGTAGGGTGAGGAGACTATAAAATATAGAATTTTGCAAACATCTAGAATTGTATTACTAAGTAGTTTCATTCATAAGGCTTGATCACGCAGTGCCCTATATCGTTTAATATTGGGTGCTCGATTCTGTAGGTAATTAAATTTAGGTAATTATGTAGGTATACAATAACAATAAAAAAATTATAGAAGCTATATTATGATGGTTTGATCATGATGTAGAGAGAATGGATGAACAGAGATTGATAACCATAGACCCGTATTTATGGAGTCGCTGTGGTCTATTTAGCTCAGAGCAAGTGGCAACTAACACGTGCTAGCTCAATGCATGCTATTTTAAACTTAATGCAAGGTTACTAGAGATCAAATTAGTGTTTGGACTCGGAAAGTGTTACCCTGTTACAGTGGTTGAAGGGGTAACCCGTTCGGAACGGCTTACCGTTTAATAGTATAACCCGGTAAGAATTTAAACAGGTAACCCAAATGAAAGGGTTTGAAGAGGGAACCTATTGCAGCGGCTTACCGTTAAAAAGTGTAACCCCTATGAATTGGGTTTTCTAACAACACTTTGTAAAAACCCTATCGAAAACCCTTTCAACGAGTAACCAAAATGGTCCCTGAGCGTAACGGACAGACAGTTACTTTCGCATTTATAATATTACTAGCTTCTGCCCGCGGCTACGTCCGCTTGGAAAAGTTACTTTTAACCTTTTAACCGCCTGAGTCGCATTTATCCGACAAAAAATTTCGGGCTCATTCCGCCTGAGTCGGATTTATCCGACACAAAACCCTGTGTATTATATATTCAATTTCTAAACGTATTACGATGTTTTAGCTTAAAATACATTTTTTTTTCGAAAGTTTATCTATTCAATCTTTTATTTAGTGTTATAATTCAGATTTACCATATCAAGAAACAAAATAAAATACTAATTCAATTAAGGTAAATTTACTAATATTATCCCGGAGAAAGTGTATTGACTTCCAACGCCTATGTCGTATTTATCCAACAGTAGTGATGAGACATAATGTTAGAATTTATAAAATATGGAATATGCTTAAACAAAAATATTATATTAAATACCGAGTTATTATATAAAAAAAACTACATTTAGTAATTGTTATTTAATAACGTGTTGTTTTTGCTTTGTGTAAATCCATATTTTTGTAAGAAATTAGCGATATCGATATTTTTGTACGGACAACTATAAATGCAAATTCCCATCCCTAGACTGTGTCCTTTTCGCCAGTTAGCCAGCGCCTGCGTCGGATAAACACGACCGTTCATGACGTCATAACCGAGTTGAGCCGTATAGAATTTTCCATTAGTGTTGCGCGTGTTTTTGTGATATAAGTTAGTAAGTTTTACGTTCGTGTTTTAAAAATTGAAATTTACCATGACGACTGCTGAAGAATTAATAACATTTTTTCGATTGATTATATATTTACTATAAGTACCTATTATTGTAAAATGTTAAATACTTGTAATTGTTAGACTGATTAGGTACTACTGAGAAATGAAAAGGCGAGATTTATTCAGTATAGTTATAGTTCAGTATAAGAATACTTAATTAAATACCTACTAATAAATCGACCGATGTTTTATTTGCTTACAAAAAATGACGGATATTTTCATTAAGTAGTAGTAGGTATGTATGTACGTATATATTTGTTAGTTAACCAAGCTCGTAAATACAAATATCAGTACCTATTATAGCCAAATATCGACATCGAAAAATTTACCTATAACATCCCCATATGTTGTAGGTATTTATTGTTCGATTCTATGTGCAGGGCGCTGGGGGCACGCTAACTCATAAAAAGTCGGGCGGTTAAAAGGTTAAAGACTTGTCAGGCAAATTTGGCTTGAAAGTAAATCCAGCAAAATGCCATGCTATTATTGTAGGGTCCTCGCGCATGGTAAACCGGATAGATACCTATGTGTACTCTCCCCGTGAAAGTGATGAATGCGGATGGCCCGAGACCAGGCGAGGTGGAAGCATCTGGGGGATGTCTATGTCTAGTTGTGCATTTTTTGTAGCAGATGTGATACGTTGGTGTATATGCAGGTGTTACTAACCATGATCACATAACATAGTTACGAACTATCGATGTTCAAAAAGTGCATAAAGCACATCCCTATTTTATGTAGGTATTTATTAATAGTTTACTGTGCCTGGCGCTAAGGGCACGAAAACTGATACGTCGCTTGGCGGTTAAAGGGTTAAATATCGTTGTAATTTGGCTAATTAACTCAAATTTTAAATTATAAATTATAGCCTATATGTTATTCTGATGTATGAATAATAATACTGTAAAGTTTCATCAAAATCCGTTCAGTAGTTTTAGCGTGAAAGAGTAACAAACATACACATTCACAAACGTTCGCCTTTTTAATATTAGTGTGATAAGGGATAGAAAAGCAATGACAAACTTAATAACTTTCATGACAATAAAAAGAGGGTTATTTCAAGTCATTTGAGGGCTCTTGTTACCCTCAAACCATCATAACCTTTACTGTACTATACTGTTAAGCACGGGGCTACGCTCCGATTGAGGTTAAGGCTATATAATCCAGGACACCGGGTTGACATACGTCACGTACTTCTTCACAGTTTAATCGAGTGACGATTAATTATGACTACCAATCAATCAAATAGGTATTTTATTCATTTTCATAAAGATCTATTTGTAATTTATCTCCACAAGAATCGACAACACTATACTGTGAATATAGCCTTAACCCGTTTTCTGCAGCTAACGACAGCTCGTGAGTATCGCTAGAGACATCTAGTCATAATGGTAATTTAATGATAATATTCTAATCGTGTGAGCAATGACCTGGGTGCGGTTGGCGCCGTCTGTCATTGAACTACACTAACTGACAGACATTAGTTAGACATTTAATGGCGGTAAACTTGTATCTGTATCTTTTATTGAGAAAGCTTTTGAATTTTTATCATATCGAAATTAGCAATATGGCTCTGTGGTGTTGTTGTAACGGGGATGATTGACGTATACGGTAGTCAATGGCCTGGGATGTGTCTCAATGATTCAGAGTATTGACAAGACTAGTTTCATAGTTTTAGCTGGGTCATAATCATAATTGAAGTAGCAAAGAGTTGTCTGCGACCTTGCTCCTTCTATGTGACACCCAAGAATCAATATTCTTGAGGATCATCGTGTGAGCTAAACAACATTAATTGATGTTCTGCCGTTTCCATTCCTCTGGAATGAAAATTCATATTTGGAACTTTCAGCATATCCTTAACAATTAAAAAGGGGACAATTTAGCTCAGCTGCTTTATATTCTAATTACTAATCACTGAAGCTCTAGTATCATGTCTACGAATCTTGTTTGATTAATATGTTCATATCATAATGTGTCATTATTCAGCCTTGATACTGACTTTAATTCCAAACTGGGGAAAGCGAATGAGTACCTTCTTTCCAAATGATAAAAATGTTATCTAATCAGCATTATAACGCCACTACCTACAAAAATATGTATAATATTATAATTGACCTATCGTAAACATACACGCCACTTGTTCATTAATAATTCGCTTATCAGATTTGATGATATTAAAAATTCTGGTATTTTCTCTATTTCCGATTTTGGAGAATACAGAGATGTTCGGCAGAAGTTGGTTTTGTTTGTGGACCGTTTGGTTTTAGTCAATGATACAATTACAGTTTTTCATAAAGGACACATTTGATGAAATTAAACTTTGCTATGCTATGCTATACTACTTTTCAGCCATACGAAAATAAAGATTATACTATATTTATCTGTGGGTTTATTCTATGTAAGAATTGTTCCACTACTTTTACACAAAGACACAGAACATTTGTTTGTTAGACATAAAACAAAAACAAATATTCATGAGCAAATATCAAACACGTCATACGAAACGTCGTAGGGATTCAGCTCAGAAATACTTACGCTATTTAAAAGAAAGTAACAAAGAATAGGATGAAAACGTATCACTCAAGGATATGAGTCACAGGAGTAAAAGGATTTACAAACGCCACAAGTAAGCCCTTAAGCTAAGTATAGCCCATCTTTCTTCACAGCGTATAAATTCAAATATTTATAGAAATAATATAGGGTTATCATGACGTTTTATTAAATCCTCTTTCCTTTAAATGCGATTTGTTCGGCCAGGTTCAAAGTTGTAACATAAATACATGAAGCAGTAACAAAATTTGACATTGACTTGGAAAATCGAAATATTTCAAGTACAAGTTTAGTTCACAGAATCTTTTGACTTGTAGGAAATGTAAATGATGTATGTAAGCGATTAACAAACCAAAAAAGACCAAAGGACTATATTATTTTCACACTTCATTATAAAAATCACTTATAAGCAATGCTCTGATAAATCTCAACGACTATAAGGTAATATTAATGTTGCCAAAAATATAGTCTTTTGAAGGTGTCTTCCGGAGAACCTTTGAACGCACTTTCCAAATGAAGAGGAAATATTTTGTCAGCCCTACATTGCGTTTTTCCGCGTCATCCACAATCCAAGTGAAATAAAATATTGGCTCTTATATGCGTTTTGTTAGCTCAATATACATTCGTGTGGTTCGTCTGAATAAATAATGCTCTGTTTGAAGTGTATTTTTACTTTCCTATGCTAATTGGCTTCCGTTCGCTCTTTATGCGATGGCTTTGTTGTGGAGTCTCCTTTGTAGTATATTCAGATCAGTTCTATTATACTCGTAAGGATCGATTTCAATCTTCAATTAACGATTAATTTGGGCGACATTTTGATGTTTGCTTTTAGCAGCTTTTACAAGAATGTCAAAGTATCTCTCACTTTTATAGAAACATCTATTATAAATTTTGCACTACTCACTGCGTTTATGAAAACTTCTTCTTGTTTATTGAAATACGTTTATTTATTTTCATGTTTCTATACTAGATACAAAATACTTTATGTACAAGCTAATTCAATTATGTTTTCTTTTCAGGTAAGTTGCAGAATCATGTCCAATGTTAGCCGTAGTAATTAGCGTAAGTACGTTACCAGATGCATTATAAAGAAATACCACAAACATTCTCGATATCGATTCTTCAACAAAGAATACAAAAAGCTTTCTCTATTTTCATACAAACTCATCTAAAATTTGGCTCTCACGTCGTTTCTAGACACATTATTATGTATCATGCATTGTTTACATTAGCTTTCGCACTGTTTGGCGTATCTCGAGAATTTGTAACGTTAGTGGACGTGGCGTCCTGGCAGCGGTGCCAAGCACACTATGTAGGTTGGTATGCCAAATAGGTAAAATGTAAAGGGAACTTCTCACTTGCCCATTTCAAGCATTTTTTTTTATTACAAAATTTTTGTAAGCCTAGACGATCTGCGCCTATGATCATGACATCTATGATCGCCCGATTTGTCGAAAGCTTATGTAATTTCCATACTTTTTGTTTCTATTCGTTCGTGGATTCGATTGTCAGATTGCAACTTGTCGAAGCTCGCTGTATCGAGAAAGATCATTGTAAAATTGATTCCGGATCGAAATACCAATATAGATTTTTGCTAATGATGCTTTTAGCGATTTAGTTTAGTAGGAGTTATATTTGTTTAGTTGAAAACAAATGCGTGATTACTGTCTATTCTATTCAAAATACAATGTCTCATGTAACAGCTATTTAGAATGTAACCTTCTGTATTACGTCATTTTTCAGCGACGATGATAAATTATATCATGTTTTCAGTTCTTTACAGTTTAATAATTCTAAATAACATGATAATATTAACATGTAACAAAAATCCTTAAGCAATTTAACTGGAAACATTTATATTAGCTTATCTTAACACCTGTGAAAGAGTATAAAATCAATCGACATAGTCGAATTATACCACCAAGTTACAGTAGAAAGTGGGAGTCGAGTTATATCAAGAGGTTAAAAAGAAGGCAGAAGATAGAAAGCAGCGGCGATTGTTCCACTCGTTGATCTATGAAATTAATGATTATGCGATACACGATCGATTACTTCCATTGACAATGAAAGATTTATCATTTGCGATTGGTGGCAATTTCTAAGTTTTAAAAGTGACTTCGTGGAAGTTACCTTTCCATCTTATACTTTATTTATTATACTAAGATATCTCTATACCTGCACGTTTCCATCCCCAAGAAGTTCGGTTCTGGTGTGAAGGATGTTGCCACTGAATCTACTTCTAGAACATGATACGCTTTATCTTTAGCTTTCCACACACGACAGTTTGACGGCAGTACGTCGACTTTGTAAAATAAAACATTGTCAACTATTCCATACGTTTGCCGGCTTCCGTGTCGTCTAGTGTGCGAACTCTCTTAATCTAAACTTTCGTGTTAACATCTGTAATGCTAACGACCTGAAAGAGATTGATAAGCAGTGCGTTGAACCTTTTTAAGGAACAGAATTAATCATTTATTATTTGAACTTGTTTCTGGACTAATGCGTGGACTGGTTCGAATACATTTTTGTTAGGTTTTAAGCGTTAATTGTTCCTTTGTTTTTAGATTTAAATAGAAAACACTTTTGTAACCCCACGTCAAGGAGGTGAATTTTAAATTATCGAATGCCAAAGATGTTTGGCATGTTATAAGTCTGTTCAGTTTTAATACGGAATGGTTTTTTTTGAACTTGTTATTTAATTTAAAAGTCATTGACACTGAATTGGTTCGACATGGTGATAGCTCTTTTGATTAATGTTGTATTTTAATTTCCTTGATCTGATTTAATTATGTCGTATTCAAAGCCCATATAAATATTCCCGAATTCGGTCAGTTTTGAACTTCCACTCCCTACACGTCTCGTCGGAACATTATTCTATTCGAGGCATTGTAGCAATGTTGTTGTGATAATATTGTGTTTCAACCATATTGGACTACTTCATAATATTCTTTTAACCTTTGGTTTTATCTGATGAGTTATTTGAATTTATCCAACACTTGAATTACTTAATTGATGTGTCATAAAATGTCGCATTGAATATTTTGGGAAAATACTCAAAATAGTTTCGATTAATTCACATACAAACTATAATTCTGCCTTTGGTATTGATTTCCTCTGCACGTCCAATAAAAGTAAATCTAAGCTACCAATCAACAGCGCAATATCTCCACGAGTCAGCGCAGCGACGTAAATCATAATAGGATCAGATCCGTGTCACGTGCATCCGTCCCCGTGGCTTGCCCCGTGGCAGCCGTGGTTCGTGGCTTATCCTCCAGTCACGTAACCTCACCTGGGGCTGTTCGATAGTTCGTTCTAAGACGTAAAGAAACTGATAATTTCCGACGGTATTTACTTACTACGTTTCTATATTTTGTGAAGTCTTTAATTTTATATTAGCTTATTACTTTGATAATTTTGGATTTATAGAAATTATATTAAGGGTCTTTAAATTATTTGGTGTAACTCTTTACTCCCATTATGTTAATGAGTTATGGAACTAATTTATTTAATCAAATCGCTTTCGATAAGTTTTGATATTAACCATGTTTTCAATGCTAAATATTTACTACAAGTGTATGAAAATAAAAAAATGAATAATTTGTAGAATGTTTTTAGTGATAATTGTTAACTATTAGCAAAAATAGGGAGATAGACCTTTCTCATTAATAGATATTGTTGTCAAATAGACGTTGATTAATAACAGATGCACAATTATCATTATCACTCCTATTGTTGTCTCTTCCGGTTTGTGTTATTTTAAGTCGGTAATGATCAGCTCAGAGAGCAGCTTATCTACTAATTATACCGTGAACTGAATACTATCTGAACTTTAAATGTCAAAAATAGCGCGACTTATTGATCTGAATAATGATAGCTTGTCATCATTAAACTGGTACTAAGTTCCGCACGAGTTCTTCGATACATTTTGAATGAAATTTTGTAGGTACTGTGCCTTTTATACAGAGAAAGTTTAGCCGTGGGCCCTGGTTTTCACACTATAAAGTACTGGCAGTCTTAAAATATATTGATGGAAAATAGAAATACTTACAGGACATCCAAGATAGCAAAAAACACCGAAAAAAGATAGCAAAAGCAATTCAATTCGCCTTGACATTGAGAATAAATGTCCATTCCATACCTAGAACGATATGAAAAATACTTACTGAAATAAAAGTACTTCCTAAACCTAGAGTAAAAATAAGACGAGCAGAAAATAGAGACGGGCGCAGAACCGCAACACGAAACCTACATTTCAGGTTAAGTGCCTGAAAGATGCAAAAGTACAATCGGGTGCAGCGGTCGGCTCCAGTAACCCAGTTAACCCGTGAACCGTATACGGTACGCGAACGTTGACTCGTTTATGTAAATAGCACTTTGTGAGTGACTACATATGTACGCAAATAGGCATTGAGAGCTTGATGCATAAGCACTCGTTAGATATGTAGGAAAAGTAGCGTAAATTTTACTATATACTGGATTGCATAAAATGTGGTCATTGTGGATTTGCTCGACCCTAACACAAACCCAGAGCACACGAAACACAATCAATAGATCTTCTGCAATTTACATCTGCTTAACCTTTTTGTGTATTGGTTATGTAAAGTGATACAACTGTGTGCGCACTGAAAACGCTCTGAAATGCGCCTACTCCAATAACTAACTGTAACTAACTCAATATTACACACATTGCGCCGGTCCATTACACATTACGTGGAAGGGACATGCTCACACCTCATGTTACAGACATGAATATTCAAAAGCTTTAGACAAAGTCAGAATGACGTTGCTACTTGCTCTGTTGCATAAATAAAGCCCAAGAAAGTACATTCTCAGTTTTGACAAATCTTAGTAATGAATAGGCACTTTGTTCGAACGGCAACGGAAAATAGACCTTGTCATTTTATTTAGCCGAAGGAGGGTGTTGTGTTATTGTTTATTTTACTTCAACTTGGACAATCTCAACTAAATACACTAGAATTTTAGGGTGTTAAGCTCAGGTTTCAAGACCAGGCGTAGTAGATATGCTATCCAATTGTTTCAGACATTTCACGTCAATCGTATCGTAATCGTAAATAATGCATAGGATAACGCCTGAAACAAACATTTTGAACTTTTGTACGCTTAGTGCCTATGGAATAAATATTTTGTATTTGATTTAGAACTTTGTTCCATGTTGTTGTTCCTTGTAGTTTGATAAATAATATAATCTGATCCAGTCATTTGACCAGATTATTTATTTTTGCAGCGCACATGTTAGAATACTTTGTGGCAACCTGTCGACTGAATATATCACATACCTAGTACCATACTGAACTATTATGTAAGGACAAAACAATGTGAAGCGAAGATGCGAGGACCAAATACCAGATTCCCACATGTGCGCCCAGATCTAGTTACTTTATCTAGCTGCACGTCAATCTTAGTGAGTCGATGTAACGCTAAAAAATGACGTTGAAACATCATACTGACTTACTATATAAAATAATCCATATTTATGACTATTCAAAAGAAGTGTAGATATTAGTCACGAAAGGCTAAAATTACAACGAAGGGAAAGAAACTGGGCTTTCGATCCATAAAATATTACTATTAACGATACGTCTAAATGAGGATTCTCCACCATTTTAAATGTGGTTTTCCACACTATTTATTTATACCTGTACGTAAAATTACAGAACGAAGGTTATTAATAGTTTTCAATGCGAGTCGTTAAAAGACCGATAATTTAGACGTGCCGCAAAAGCCTATAGGTACACGGCTTTGAGTGAATGTAGGCTTTATAGTTTAACATATGTATGGCTGGATTAAGGCGTGGGTTAGGTCACGTTTTCCTTCACTGTTTGATGTAGTTTATATATTTATAGCTAACCTAGTTTCGTGAATTATGTGTGTTTCTCTCGATTTTCCCCTTTATGAGGAACTAAATCAAGGTTTACTAAATCAAGTGCCAATTTGGTTTACATAGCTTAAAGCTTCTAGTTACTTGTAACAGTAACAAATTGATTGGCTAGTTAACTCAAATCTACTTTAATAGTGATTTACTTTATTGAGCATCGGTAGTTTAGTAGACTGCTAACACTGCATTCCGTTTTCATTCTATTCAAAAAATACTGAGAACCATGGTATTTTCGCTCCACTCCTTATTTTTTACACGGTCAATTGCCTATTAATTACCTAATCCTAAGTTATATTTTACTTTTAACCTTGTGTATATAATATAAAAAAAATAATGGACGAAAAGCTAGTCGAATTTATCCTAGAAAGTAATAATTTATGTAAATGTATACAAGGGTCTTAGTAAATCCCAGCCATGCACCAACTAACGCACCTCCGATCCAAAACAAGTACTTACAAACGTTTGTACGAAATGTTGTAGGTGCTTTCGCACGTAACTTTGCACCAAAGTGCTCCAAACATTGGCTTTCCAACTTTCTTCGCTTTGATGTGAGCGAAAATCCGACTTGCATATTTCAAATGTATTTAAAGATATGCCTACGTGCTTGACGGATTGTGCATTTGCATATAATAAGCCTTGATCGATTATCACATCAAGAGAATAAATGCATAAATCAAAAAGGAAATTATAGCTATTTAAGTAACACAATAAATATTTACAAGGTCTTTGACAATGACAATAGATAGCCTGAACTCAATTTCTTTTACCCGTTAAGCAAAGAATTGGACACAGTAACAAATCTATTATTAATTCATCACCTAATCATCAATGAACAGGCGTATAAGAAAAACAAGGACGCTACGCAATTTTTCAAAAATGAGATCTTAATTCTGTCAAATCACTGTAGGTTCATACAATACAACTACTATATAAATAATGCACTTGCCACAATCAACTTGTTCAGCCCCCGGGTCAGAATTTGACCGCGTACTTACGTAAACCATTGTCTCCGCGTAATTAATTCTAAATACGCGCCTTATAAAGTTATTCACGTCTTAGAAAGCAGTACTTACATGATTCATAATTAAGTTCATCTGGTTTTACGTGGGTTTAGTCGTAAAGGTTTTGTTCGCTGTGCTTGACTTTGAGAACTCAATACTTGATACTTGGTGGCTTTCATTTTATAATTATGTACGTCAATTTAAATTGTATAAAGTAATGGAATCAGTTCTTTTTTTTTCTTTCTAAATCTTTACTTACTACGTATCCAAGAAGGACCAATTTTAATACTTCGTAAAGGTTTTATATAAACGTGAACGAAGTATTAAAATAGGCTACTCCAAGCATTTTAGCTATTAAAAAACCTTTAGATATATATTATACCGCAGCAAAACGTATCAATATGGCTTCTAAATGGGAAGGTAATTGAGCGGAATGTCTATCTATAAATCGAACTCAGTTAAACCATCGTTATAAACTCGCATATCTTTATAAACAGCTTCAGTAATCCTATTAAGTTCTGCTTCTATACCATAGAAATGTAAATTTTCCCTTAACTGCATTCAATCAATAACGCCGTAATTTATTATCTGGTTCCTCAATTCTAGTTCTTAAGACTTGAGCTCTGATTTGTTCCTTGTGACTACAACAGTTTATTCTTCTTGGTAATATACGAGTAGAGTGAAAGTCTTAAGCTCCTGTACCATATTAATCTGTAGAAACCTAGACCTATGCTTTTATATCTATTATACAGCTTAATTCCTTTTATATCTTTTATCTAATTATGTCAGTTTCTAACAGTTATGCTTCGTTCCTCGGGCCATTTACACTAAACTTGTAAGCTTCGACTGCAATAATAAATACCCATGGTTTTTTTTACAAATCTGTAAATAATCAGCTCTTTGGTCCTTCGCGACGCAAAGAGTGAAAGTTCAAGTTTTAACACCACATAACTTCTTAGGAACAAATCTATACACATCTCCCATCTGTTAGATAGTTTAATTCCCCTTTTACGTCTTGATTATCAGGCGCGTGAGTCACGATCTGGTGCCAGTGTGACCTGTGACCCGTGACGTAAGAGTGGGAAATGTATGAACTGTTATGAAGTTATTGTTTTAGTGCAATATTGTTGTTGCATGTTTGCATTCATTGTCGGGACTTTTAGATTAATATGATTTTTTTAATATGAATTCACCTCTTTATGGCTGCCTCATTAGCCTCGTGGTCGTAAGTGTGAATGTGTGTGTGGGTTCCATTTCCAGGTCGAGCACTGTTATTGGGTTTGTTTATGAAATTCTCACTAGCAGCTCCTAAGGGCAATAGGCTATCCCCTGTTACATGGGACCGTATGAATATACCACCAAATGCCCCTTAACCTATTATACTATAACTTATATCTTACTTAACCTATATCTATAACCGATCTCAAAATATAACATTGACATTCCTAAAATAACATCACCTTCATTATTTGCGTAAATTTACGAGACGCGCCGCGCCCACTGGAGCTCGTCACAAAATCATCGGGTTGAACTAAATAGTCTGCCTGACGTGTAAATACGTCATTGACGTCACTGTTACTATGTGTCTACCGATGTTGGCACTAACTATAGTACTAAAGCGGGTGATCCATTGGTAGGACATTTTAATTGCGTACGTAAAAGCTTGTGGAGGATTCGAGGAGTTTCATCTACAGTTAGATAAACTAATAGAATAATAAAAAATCTAGATGATAATAATAATATCAAACAGTAGATGAAACTCCTCGAGTGCTCTACAGAATTTTCCTTAAGATCGTTGAAAGTATCGTTAAGGTGCGTCTTATCACAAATCCAATAATAAGAAATACTGTCTGTAAATTGTGATATTTTGTTTATGAATGAATAGAAGATGATGATAAGGAAGAAGAAAGTAAGATAAATCGAGGAGCATTAGTGAGCGATTTCGACATCAGGGATGAACTTGACCAATCACAACAATGGCTAAGATTTCTTACTTTTTGTTTACTTCCTATAAAACGTGGGTCATTCAATATTGTCTGATGCAATACAAATCTTATTTTTGAGCTTGTGTCCTCTGCTTTACATAGAACAACTGATTTCATTGTGTTTATTTCAATGAATACATTAATTATTCAAGCAAATGTTCTATCTAGCATAGAACATTCTACGTCGAAACTTGTACAAATATACGTCACAAATGAGGTTGTTGTTGTTGATATATACATATTTGTCTCACAAACTATTCAGTACATTTTCCATATGCTTTAAAATTTCTAATTTGAAATCAATATTGACAAAAACTTTTTGCGTGTCTAATTACTTTACAATTTAATGGATTTTGACTAGTCAGTGTTTACGTGGATGTATGATACGCTGTATCTACTTGACAGTACTTACTAAGAGAAACAAATATTTTATCATCTATTACATGACTGGGATATTTTGGCAGAATTTTCTACAAAATTAACATCCTCGTGTTATTTGTATGTAAACTTGTTTTGCTTATTCTGGCGTTTCCTTATTGAATTTCGTCTGGTAATATCCTGTTGCAATTATAGGCAATTTATTTATATGCGGGCGCATCGATTGTCCCTATGACAATGATGCGACAGAAGCTCATAAGTGTAGTAATGACAGCTTTGGCTCTGCAATTTGCAGCGTAATATGCTATTTGTTGTTATCGTCGTCGATATTCATGATAATAATGCTTCAATTTAAAAAAGTAGCTTTTTAGTATTCACTATTGTAATTTTTATTCTCATCCTTAAAAGGGTTAACAAATTATAGTCAATAACTTAAATATACAACTACAATAGTATATTTAAATAACTATTCATTAATTATTTCCAGTAAATATTTGTACTAATATTCCCTGTACGATAAATTAGCTAATTGCCAAAGTAATGATTATAATATACAACCAGTTTCCACACGCGACATATAATTAGATTACCATTTACATTGCATATTAATACCAAAGGCGTGAACGAGTATCGATTGAACACCGGTTTTACATTAAGTTCTTGTCCAAACGTTTTTACATGAGCCCAGACATGCAAGCTTTTAACTAAAACATTTTTTTGCTCTTATAACACATTTATTTCATAGGTCACAGCTGCGGTTGTTCGTTGTATTTTTAATAGTAAAGGTGTACTTTGTTTGACTTCAATTTTGCTTCACAATACATAAAATAGACAAAATACAGCTTCATTATCATAATATCAACCACAAGACTGCTGACCAAAAGCCTCATCCGTAGGCTTACAAGAACCTGTACCAAATGCTGCTCATTTCAGCCATATTTCTGTTAAGACAGGTAATCTTTAATAAACGTAGACAAATGCTCAACTCTACGGAACAAATCCAGCTTCATCAAATGTGAACAGGTTTTTTTTTACATTAAAGAATTTGGACTTGTCTGCAAAACAGCTGGTATGACTCAATGAGGTCATAAATCATAACTCATAAACCTTTGCACTCAAATAATATGTAGTATGCAGAGATGTTACATCTATAGTAAAGAAATATTTTTTCTATTTGACAATAATTATGTCGTCAAAACAGTTCTTTTTGTAAGAGTGTGTGTGTGACAATATTTGTCGAGTTAGTATTTATCAGAAAGGTTTTAAGTTCAAATGGATGAAGAAGGGATACAGGAAAATATGGATGGATTGTGTGAACGATGATATAGTTTGGATGGAAGCAAGCAATGATATGAAGGCTCATGCGTCGATCCTAAGTCAATTCGGGTTACGTACAAAGGTAGGAGAATGTCGCATGTGTAGACCAGTATGGTGGGATTCGGTCCGAACCTTTTCATTTGAAGTGAACAAGAATGAAGTTACAGCCATAGACTTCTTATGCCTACCCGCGAGTGACATCATGCTGGAAATTACAAAATATCACTAACCGAAACCGGAAAAGAATTTTACAGCTCCCATGTCTAACAAGACCAAATAAACTACCATCTACCCACCACAACATCCTTAAACTCGTTGAGTGGCCGCCGTAAGTAGTTTCTAACGGGAACCGATTATTGTGTAATCTCGTCTCATTTCTACTTGCTTTACAGAAGACAGTAAGTTGGATGAAACATTCTGGGGACGAAAATATTTAAAGAGGTCGATATCTTTGATAAAAACTGTTTGGTAATTGTATCTATATGAGCATCTGCAATGCAGGGGCTGTCTTTATGACTCAATTGCGCTAAGCAAGGTCAGAGTTATAATTTTCGCGAATATGTCGGAGCTTTATAAATAGTATGACCCCTCAGTTGATCGATTTTAATGATGTTATTAAATGACGTTAGATAGGAATCAATTTTGCGTTTTCTCTCTTCATTATGTGTCATTGGGATAACAAATTGCTCAAAAACCAAATTTATCAAATTATCTTTAGCTGTCACATTTATTTGAGAAATAAACTGTCTAATACTGTAATGTCTACCCTCTTCCACTTCCTATAACAAATCTTCTTGCAAACTGCATGATAATAGTAAAAAATATCTCTCTCAACATCGTCACAGCTGTTTTGTTGAGTGAAGTATACCTTAGCTTTATGTTGGTTTAAGAATCTGACATTGAAAATCATTCTTATAATTATTTAGCTACTTGTTGTCATACGTGCTATACTGATTGCGAGTCACAATCGGTCAAAAGCTAAGGCAAAGCCCAACGTGTTAGTAGTTTCCTGCTAGACTGCGAATTTCTCGTGTCCCACCTGTTTGTAAGATCTGTCAAAAAAAAAATAGGTCCATCTACTGAAAACTGAACTTTAAGACTTAATGAATCACGGCTCATTTTCTATTGATAGGATTACTCGTTCGAAAACCAATTTCGCTCTCAACAGTCGACGCAGAACTCAGTAATAATTCAGTACGGCGCGTGACTGCGCACATGAAAGACGTGTACACCACGTTCGGACGGAAAATAAATCTTATTATCCGACGCGATCGTGAATTTTGCGAAGTTTAAAATTTTGTTGAACGAAAGCGTGTTTTAGCTTTCTATTTCATTCGCATCTGTGTTTAGTGCTTGGAATATCAGCGATTTTGGATTGTGGTATATCTTCTGTGACGTGAGTTTTCCCGTGATTTGGGTAAATCCCTTTACGTGTTTGCAAAACATTGATTGTTGGTCACGTAGGGTAAAATTCTTTATAACATTTTCATATGCTACGTCTAGTCTATTTGAATATTATGTTTTTATCATGGAAGATAAGGAACGCTCGTGACAGTTAAATCTATTAGCATTATATGAGCAAATAAAAATTAACGATGGTGCTCAAATTTTCTACAAATGGTTGTAACTCATTAGCCTGTTATATGTAATGTTCTTGTCCTAGTTTTGTCTTTCAATTTTCTTGTGGATAACAATGCAACGATTAATATCTGCAATGATTGTTTGATTATTTAAATAATTTATAATGATATATCACTACTAGTCTATCAGTCTTTTTATGGTCAACCTTGGCAAGACATTCATATTAGGGTTTCGGCTTAGTTATAATGTTATTAGTAACAAAATCCTTAGCACGTACAGTAAAGATATCAGGATTTGAACAAATAATTAGTGTTGCACTAATTTAATGATAATATCTTATAATTTAATCTCTGCTAACGTTAGATATATTTCTTAAATCAATTTATTTGAAATGCATATAAATATATATCTACCTACATTTAACATCTGGAACATCCTTGGTCTGATTAACCTTGAATTTATTTAAAACTAGATTTTGCTCCCGGTTTTACCCGTATACCAAAAGGATTTTTGAGACAATAGGTTCTTCTCGAAGGTCCGAATCTTTGCCAGTACCAAATAACATTAAAATCCGTTCAGCTGTTTAGGATTCAAAGCGTAACAGACAGACAGAGTTACTATTGCATTTATAATGTTATTAGGGTAAAACTGTCATTTGTGAGAATTTGTGGAAGACTGGTGTAGTAAATTAATGCAAGTGTCTTTGATGTAGGTAGCATTAAAAAATATGGAGCAGCCTAGTAATGAAGTAAAATTACGATAATTTATAACTCTTATTTCCAGTTATAGATATAACTAAAAAAAGAGCTGACCCTCCAGAGGGTTATAGCAAAATCAGTTTTCTATGCTAATTGATCCTTGAAAGGTTAAATAATCCTTACATCTAACCGACTTTAATTAACATAAAATATGTAAGTAATACAATTTAGAGGCTGTTTGAATTATAAAAAGGAAAATAGTACATACTTTGTTCTTAGAAAACGCCAAATATATCATGTCAATCATGATAAATTACTAAGACCACCTATATGCATAGGCTGTCTAGATCTAGATGAGATAATAAGCATCTGAACAGTGCCCCTGCACAGCTTGCATGCACGTTCGAAGTCATTTCTGTAATCACCACGTACGTTACGCTGATTGGTCACAATGTTGTTATCAATAGGTCCACTGATATATAAGGCAGCAAAAATATTCATCGTCCTAACCTTTTTCCCACTTATTATAAGGGTAGTTTTATCAGATAAATGATATTTATTTCTGTAAATAAATATTTTAAAGACATTTTTACAAGTCCATATTTTACGTTTTTTTTAAGCTAGAAGGCTCATTTCCTAGCTGACGACAAAATTGTGAACCAATTGTTATTTTTTCAAAAGGAGTGTATGGAGTTTCTTGCCGGTTCTTCTCCATAAGACCCACTTTTTGGAACCGTGCAACTAGTTTTGACTTTTCAAAAGTGCTATTTTAATGGTCTAATTGAAATAAAATATTTGACTTTGATTTTGCCTTAGTTTCAAAAGCTGGATTGTAACAAGAAATTCCAATAAGTGCTGACCGACTGTGTATGACAGGACTTTCGCGCCATACCTCGTTAGACCCTGTGTAATGTAATGTGATCTTTAAACAGTGTGTCAGGCATGACACACTACATATGTGAATTACTTACAACACGCACGTGTTTTAATATATAACACCAAAACATTACAATCAAAGCGACCGAGTAACTTTGACTCACATTATTTTATAAATATGAACCGTTTATTGGTACATACTTCGCAGAAACTGTGATGGCCATACAGGTTTATGTAACGGTATTTTATTATAATTAAGCAAATACGCGATATCTTCTACTTTTTTGGAAGTGCTTGAGTTGACAGTCATCATCATCATCTTCAACCCTTATATGATCCAGTATATGGTCTGCTGGGCACAGGTCTCCTCTTAGAATGAGAGGGATTAGGGTATAGTCCACTACGCTGGTTTCATATGGGTTGACAGACTTCACACGCCGTCTAGAAAATCTCTCAGGCATGCACCCCGGGTGGCGGAGGATCCATGAGGATTTTCCGTACTATAACAAAAAAAAAGTTTCCTCATGATAATTTCCTTCACCGTTTAAGCCAGTGATCATTAAATATTAATACGCAATTAGTGTCCCTAGATAGATGTCGCTACACGCACATGATTTCGATAAGTCGAAAGAGGTGCGTTCGAAATTCTAACTCGAGGCCTTGTTGCAAACACCAAGGTATCACTGCTTAATGACGCTGGGTAATAATCAGAATCAGATAATATGAACCCGACCGTTGATACGTCACGCGAAACGTATGTGTCACTTTTACTGCGGTAAGACGACACGCGACCGGCAATTCTTCATAGTACCGATTTGTATATACATGAGGCTATTTAAAAAAGAAACATACATACTTGTAGCAGTATGATGATTTCTAATTATTATAAGTTGCTGCCTAGTGGCAATTTTTTTTTGTATTCTTTTCAAGTATAGGTAGCTAAAAAAATCAGAAAGCCACGTTTACATTTAAAAAAAATATCAAAACTGTGATTCCAATTTCTGCTTTCAAACAGTGACTTATTAGTACCTACCTACAAAAGGGACTATACCTCTAATTGTATCTTCAATAATGGCCGTAGATGACGGATACAATTCACAGACTCCATGTGCATCAGTAGATATATACCGTACACAAAGACCACAATGCTGTACACATGGTCACGTTAGGACCACCGCCCCCGAGTTCTTCTATATGCACGTGTACAGGTAAAATATTCGCGGTAAAATACCTAAGTGGTGCAGTGTTGTATAAATGATGATCTGTGAAACTTGACGTCGTTCTTTAATATCGAACTCATTTAAATGAACTAGCGATGTACCATTTATCGAAGTAATTGATTATATTGCTGATTTTCAAATCAAACCAGGACTCGAGTCAGACACTTGCACTTGTTCTCAATTGCTGTAATTTTTTTTTTAAATTAATCTAAAGAAATATATCGGGAATTCATATCATCAACCCATATACTGTCCCACTGCTGGGCACGGGTCACCTCTCATATTGAGAGGGATTAGGCTATAGTCCACCATGCTGGCCTACTGCGGGTTGGTCATTATGTACACTCATGATTTACATTGTGAACTATGTTAGCTACACTGACAGTTCGTACTTGTCTGACCAATAAATGACACACGATTGTCAGGGGCTTGCTGGACACGTTTCTTTATCCTTACAGTCTTCACGGCTTGTCTCCCAAATCCACTTTGCATACAGAACTGGTCTTGTTCTAATTGTATTTCTTTTTTAATATCCTGCTCCATTGCATAAGAATCTGTAAACAAGATTCAAGGCAAAACTAGCAATCTAATCCGTTTGAAATGGCAACCTGTACTGGTTTGGACTGATGTCTGTGATAAAGTATTGACAGTAAAATAAATTATTTATTTATTCAATTCAAACAATGCCAAAATAGATAGTATAATCTAGGCAATATCGATAATCTTGGTCGATTAACATACTCGTACCATACTTTTTAATATGCTAATTCTATTAATAACTGCATTTGTCATTTCGAACCACTATAGTTATTCAACCTCATGTGTTCTTTTAAAAGTTATTGTAGGTAACCGTAGTACTCGTCTTGCCAACCTTCACATAAACATTAGTAAAGCTTCTGTGAAAATGTGCTTTCTTTAAGCTGCGCAGGTCAAATGGGTGTCACCCTACGTCAAGTATCGTCGCATTACGGATGAAAGAACTGTTACTGCGCTTGCTAATGATCGCAAAACTGGTTTCAGTTAAGGATTGGCGGGGAAACTTCACGATAAAACTTCTTGTGAATTATCGCACCTGCATTTTCACCCATCGCACTTTCAGACAGCTTAAACTGTATACCAATCCAATTCTCGGAGCGATACCGCCCGAAGTTTTGTTCACCCCTTAAGGCGAAATAGATTGACAATCATACAATACTCGAAATAGTTGTAGAAGGCGCGAAAGCCACCTAATTGACGTTTCACGGGCACTGTAAATCTGTATTTTCTCCTTTAAATAGAAAACTTGTTCGGTCGGCCCCATGGCACGATTTACATAGCTTGCGCCCACCGCGGACCTGACTGTAGTCGCGGGTGGGTGTCGGACATAGCTTCGTAATTATTGTTAGAGAAATCTATGTAGCACGAGATTATTGGTATTGTATGTTAAGCATGAATGTGTGGTTGATTGTCTTGTTCGTGAAAGAGTTCGTAGGTTTAAGCGTTATCTAAAGATTGTTGTTGTGCTCCTAAAGTACAGCTGGTGCTCGGAGGCGCAGATGCTAGTTAGAATCAACAAGAACAATGTGGAATAAAGATTGTAAATTATGGATACTATTGAAAGTATTACGCAGAGATTTCATATTCCCTTACTCGACTTTATAGCTTGTTAGCTATATCTCAAGAATCATTTTTAATAATTTGTGTGGCGATCGGTCAATGTGGTCACCGATATCGCTCTGATAGGAACGAAGCAGTAGGTGCCTATTTCATCATAAACTTCAGTTTTGGTGTCCCTCACCTTTCCGTGATTACATATGCGCTTGCGTTGCATTAGCAATACTTTCTACCGGCATTGTTTGCGTTGCATGTGTTTCATCATTGTATATACAATAACTGACATTGTTTTTCTACATCAACCGTAAGAGATCAATACATGCAATTGTTTTTAAAATTATTTACGCAGATGAAACACTTAATAATCTCGTGGCGGTATGAGCTACGCTTGAGTGAACTACTCCGTTTTCAGTGATCGAGAATTGACCTTTGTTGTTTTTGTGGCTCCAGCAACCGAGTTTCCATTTGAAGCCGCGTCACAGTGACATTAAATTATTGTCTGTGTAACCTTTAATGAATAGTTTTCGCAGTTTAGGAATTACTTAAAAAACCTATCGTAAATAGTTTCATTGTTAATTACTATTTAGGAGTGACGAATATATATTTGTTATCGGAATCGTGCCAGTTATGTCCTGTTATGTTTACGCAAGGATGAAGTTATTGACGTAAGTTACTACATATTGTAGCCACGCTATCTGCTTATTGGAACGTTGTAGAGTTTAAATCATGCAATTCAAACTTTTAATTTCGTGTGCTTCCAAAATTGATTATCTTTTGTTTTAATGGTGAAAGGAAAACGTGATGAAACCTTCACGCCTAAGAGGACACAAAATTCTTGAATTGAAGATGCCCGTATTACCTAAGCCAGCGTGGTGGCCTGTAGCAATATTCCTCTTATACCAAATAGAAAGGTGCCAGTTTTTTTTCTGAATGACATAAAACATTTTTATGTTATGTTTAACATAACATTGAAATGTCATCACTGTATTTCCCGAAGGCTTAGGCAGAGCTGTACCAATGTTCCACATTTCGCCGGTATGTTTAGGTTCGATGTAATAGGGGCAAGCTTATTGCTATTAACCGGGAACAAATCGAAGCTCCGAGCTGCTACTGAGAATTTCATGGAAAAACCCAATAACACTGCTCGTCCTA
This sequence comes from Acronicta alni, assembly GCA_964056405.1. Classification (NCBI taxonomy): domain Eukaryota; kingdom Metazoa; phylum Arthropoda; class Insecta; order Lepidoptera; family Noctuidae; genus Acronicta; species Acronicta alni. The sequence goes on along the minus strand of OZ043916.1, from coordinate 2,069,114 downwards.
GGCGTCGAATCCAGAACTTCTAGCGTAGCAGACCCCTAGACTAACAAGTCAGTTTGACATAAAACATAGTTATATTACCGTATTTGTGTTAATGTACAGTGCTCGTATAATTAAAAAAACGCTTGTCAACGATCAATTAGTGTGGCTCCTGTTTGGTTTAAACCTTGGAGCACTGTGGCGGGAATCGTCTTGTTTCAAAGGATTAGTTGCTAGAGGGCCAGTTTTTCACCATGCTCCTTGGTTCTTCCTTCCTCCCAGTTGTGGAACAGAAATAATGTTACTTATTGCTTTGAAATAAAACCCCCTACAGCGTCCATGGTCACGGATAGACTACCCGTGACCATGGACGCCGTAAAGGGTCCGAAACGTCGGGATTAATAATAGGTATCAATATAACGCGATAAAATCCGTAAAAAGTAGTTTTATTTCAATGTATAATATTCGCGTAAATGTCAGAAATCAATATGTTACTTACAATTGCTTTCTATTTTCTTAAATCGTGTTCGTATTGTGTCACATTGTCGGATCATCAATCAAGTGTATGTTACGATTAAGGTCAAGATCGTTCTGTTGGACATGCTCCAACATCCATAGCTTAGTCTGGATTAATATTGCCTATTGTGGCTTTAGCTTCGCCTTTGGCCTTTTAAGATGTCTGCATTATTATGTGAATGCCTAAGTTCTTCCAGTGGTTTTATGAATAAAGTTTTATAAAAAATCGACGCAAGATATTGTGATGAGTTAAAGTGTTAAATTATTTCAATAACTAGGTAATTAGAATACATTTTGGAAAGTAATGTCAATGTCAATTATTCATAATACTAATGAGGAATTTAATTAGGTCAAAGACGATTGTTGTCATCAAATTGATAGCTCAGTTTGACGATTTATATTAACGCACCTGTTACCTACCTAAAGTGCTGAATACGGTCACCAGTGAGGTTAAATGCACTGGTTGCTGGAAAAGTTGCCGGTAGCCGAGGGCGGCCGAGCCGTTTGCCGAAAGAAGTGAAAGTAACAGACTTTTGTGAGAGGCTCTGTCGCTTCTTTTACGCTTCTTATAGACTTCTTAGGGTACGGCGAACTTAAAAGGGTCCAGCAACTGGACCTCAGCCTGTGACCGTCGTGGCGCGGATCACGGATCCCATGGCCATGGCATGACTTTCGGGCAAGTGGAAGGCAAGTGTAACTTTTCAGTACGAGTCGGACATACCCCGCTGCCTCACCAGGTCGCAAATGATCAATGAGGATTCTCCGTAGAATAAAAAAAAGAACACTCGAACTAGAATTTTATTACATTCATCTTGATTTGAGTTCTTTTAATTTCTTTGACGCATGATCCCTTAATATACAGGGTGTCGGGTAATTAATGGATAACCTTGAAATGGATTATAGGATTATAGCAGAACTTGTGGCCGTTCAGAGAAATAAAAGATTTTTTTAAATACTTCATAAATTTACATTCTTGTACACGATTTGTACGATGAATTAATTCCATCAGTTTTCTGTTGTCCTATTATAATACACTAAATATGCCAACAGATAGGCATCAAAAAGTTAATAATTCTATAATTATTTTTTCAGTGAAATTGTAAACATATTAATAAAAAAATAATATCTTAGGTACTACTTAGGATATATTTTATTTTGTATTTTTTTCCTTATAGGCCATAAGTTCTACTATAAGCTATTTCAAGGTTATCCATTAATTACGGGACACCCTGTATACCTCATCAGAGTAGGTAAGTAGGTAAATGGTCCAACTACCATTTATCAATAAAGTAATCCTTGATTTACTATTCTCGCGTCAACGCGTATTTGGCAGTGAAATGAAAACAGTGCATTACCCTTATCTTTGCTCGCTACTACTCATATGGCGCGGCGAATTGATTAGGACACAGTGGAGAGTGACGATATACAGCCTCTGATAAAACTATGTAGTTACGCTTGCAGGTTGTATAATATCACCGAACACAACAATGTATTAAAGCTAAAATCAATACAACATCAAATAATTGCAGCTGTAATTATTTTTGGAGATATTAATCATTATATGCCAGCCATTGAACTGGCGAACAAATTACATATTATGTAATTACGTATAATGGGTAGGTGTAATAATGACTACCTAGATTTTTACATCACGTCTATTGAAAGAGAAAGTCTAGATCTCACTGATGTTACTGACTGATAGTTGCTGAAACGAAAAAAAATTAAAAAGCTTACATGAAATCTTTTTTGTTATTTCATAATTTCGGTATCAAATGTTGGAAAATGAATGAATTTGCCGCTAAGGGACGATTTGTGGATCTCAAAATTCAGAATCATGTCAATAAGGGGCGACTGTTTATTAAAAAAAAATCATACACAAATTCCTGAAATCGTCCAATTCATATCCAAAGCTGCGACTGTTGATTTAGTAGCTGTATGCCTATTATAAGAAACTAGCGACCCGCCCCCGCTTCGCACGGGTGCAATGTACTAATAAAATACATGTATTATACATATAAACCTTCCTCTTCAATCACTCTATCTATTAAAAAAAATCGCATCAAAATCAGTTGCGTAGTTTTAAAGATTTAAGCATATAAGGACAGAGAAAGCGACTTTGTTTTATATTATGTAGTGCTGATGATATCTTATTCTGATACTTTTCCATAATAATAATAATAAAAGTTTATTTGTCATCATAGTACATGGATAATGTATACACATACATAGCACTTATAAAAAGAAAACAGAGGTCAAGCAGATAGATTAATGGCCCCCATGCTAGGAAAGTCCTGTGTTATGGGGGTCATCCAACCGTCCAATTGATGTTAAACAGTGATGTTTTTATTTTTAAAAGTAGATACATGCATTCAAATTTGGGTATTGTACTAATGACAGTATTCTATAGTAACTGGTTTCGTAATTAATTATTATTACGCACATGAATTCGAAAAGTTTGAGAAATAGTGTGATAAAAGAACGTTGCGGCTTAAAAGACGATGTAGTGACGAGAATTGAGAAGAATATGCTGAGATGGTTTGGGCATGTCGAGAGAATGGATGAAAGGCGACTAACAAAAAGGATTTATATGGCGAATGTCAGTGGAACCGCCGCGAGGGGACGCCCTAGAAAAACTTATACCGACCTTATTGGTGAGGTTCTTCAAAAAGGTCAGGTGCGTAGTACTCGCAACCGGCGTGTATGTATGACAAGATGTATGAATGTGGTCGAAGCGAAAGAAGTATGCAAGAATCGTAGCAAGTGGCGTTCTTTAGTTTCTGCCTACCCCTATGGGAAAAACGCGTGAGTGTATGTATGTATGTATGAATTCGAAAAGTAAGAGGTGCGTTCCTTGGATTTGGACACGAGACCTTTAACTTGGCAGTACAATAGTCACATCACGGTGTTATTTCAAAGATCTACATGACGTTCACCGCCACCATATGCAATTTGTAGCAACAAGCCATAAAACTGACAACACAGTCTACGCCTACATGACATGATCCCGACCAGTCGGTAACGAGGTCACGAGAAATCCTTGGTGTCTAGCAACTGTTTTAGCTGTCTAGGAATGTCGCTGCTAAGTTGAAAATGAGTTCAGCGCTGTACCAAAATTGGTATACATGCATACAATCACGCCTGTTACCTCGAAAGGTTAAGCAGAGGTGTACAAGAAGGACCAAGAAAGGTTTGCCGATATGTTTGGGTACTCTAGTTCAATTATTTTACGGTAAATTCAGAAGAATGTTATCTATTTACAAACATATTCAAACGCTTAAATTCTGTAAATTTAGCTATATTGCACCATAACTTGTTATTTGGCAGTTATACATATATTTTTTATTTATACTGCTAAGGTGGCAAAAAAGCATACGGCCCACCTGATGGTAAGCGGTTACTGTAGCCTATAGTCGATTGCAACACCAGGAGTACCTATCACTATCACACAATTGAAACAGGTTGAATAGTAATAGTTGGTTTTGCAGTATAAGGTTCAAAGTCCAACACAACGTTTCCTCTTGGAGCATTAGGAACCACAAGTTATAGGTGTGTCTCATGTAAATAGAGTATATAATAGAAGTAATATACTAATGACTTGTTTATTAATAGAAAAGCTTAATTATTGTGCATTAAATCATTATTACCATGTATCATTCACTTAATTCTCATAATCATTAACGCACAACCGTTCCACTGCTGGCCTCATTTCAGATTAAGAGTCATCAGGCCATAGTCCACTAAGCTGGCTTAATGCGTATTGATAAATAGATACTAAGGAAATTGTAATAAGAGCAATTTCATAATATTAACTTCCCACTTCCTGGGAAGTGAGCTCGAAACTGGCTATTACTGATCCGGTTGTATCGATTTTAATGGACGCCGATAACGCAAGGTCGCAGTATATTCTAATTTTTAATTGTATCATATATCATGAGTATTCAAGGTCGTTACATTTGACTGGGCAAATATTTTTGTTTACATACAACTTGTGTGTCATTAGTTTTTTTTTCAATTTAAAAATATAACAATTACAAGCAATAGTCGTGAGAAATATCTATCGGTTAGAATACGTAATTACGTGTTGACCGGTATTGTGATAAAAATATTAAACATTTCGCGTATAAGTGTTTGCTTTGATAATAATGCTCTTATTTTAAAGCTTAAACTTTTTTTTTAATGTGTCCCTCAGACACATTAAAAAAAAAGAAAGTAAGTCTAAGGTCAATATAGCCAGTGAAATTACTGTGGGATTATGAGACTTAAAAACGGAGGTATCAAGATGACAACGCGCTAGTAATACTACTGAAATTGCTGACGTATAGGATGCCATTTACCCTCAGGCGATCCGTATGCTCATTTGTCATCATCTTATTATAACAAAAAACTAATTTTCCATGGATTGAACCAGTTTCTACCACTCTCGTTGGATATCCGTCCACCGTCCATCATTTTCAATTGGGAAAATTTTACAGTTTTGGATAGCTTGACCTGCTGGCGTCTGTACACCCTCAGTTTAATTAGTGGGCAAGCATATTAACTGGGCGCAAATCTAAACTCCGAGCTACTACTGAGAATATCATAGAAAAACCCAATAAAACTGCACTATCTGGAAATCGACCCTTGTGTGGTCTATCAACCTTAGGATGTTCGTCAGCTAGTCAGGGTCGTGGCAAATGTGATCACGATCACAGGGCCTTTACTCCCATGTCCCTGAGCGGTATGACAAGTGAAGTTATCCTGTACAAATCCGACATACCCTAGCGGTAGACGATCGATAAAGATTCTCCGCACTATAATAATGTTCTCTCGTAAAAATTATGACTCAATCGATTCTCATTTCAATCGAGAATTCTTCATCGTATTATTGTTTCCGTTTATCGATAAGGAGTAAGCTTCAACGGTACATACATGTTACCGTTTGGAAGTCACGTATGACAGTAATGCGGTGTGTTTGAATATTGCAATTGTGCGATGAGTTTCTAGCTCATGGACTATTAACATAAATATTTTCAGAGATGAGGTCTAGAAGTGGTATGAAATGGTGTATCGTAAAATAAGCTTTGTTTTACAACTACTGAGGTACATATTTAGAATGGATTAGTTTACCTATGCTTACGGGTACGTAGATGATTTGAAAATGATTTGAAAAAATATTTATATTGAAATCTCTCTAATGTTTTCTAAAACATATATTTAGAAAAAATATCTTCCACAGGTTATCAGTTCGATATGAGTTCGATATTATAGATATATGGGTCCAATTTTTTTTTCTCATGAGAATTAAAATTTTTCAATTAAATCAAAGTTCACCTGGTATATTTTGATAGGGCAAGCATCCCCATTTATTGAATGAATCATCTTCTCTCTTAATTAAGTTAATTACTGAGCATATTTTCCTTTCTAGTCGTTAATAGGAAAACCAACATACAATTTTCGATTAATCCTTATCTTAAGAAGTAGGTAATTATCATGAATTATTGTGAGAATGAGTACCTATCTTATCTGCGTGGCGATCATTTCCTTGATTAATATGAGTGATCTGCTTTGTTTTAAATAGATAGTACACATTTCTGTCATCGATAACATTGTTAATCGAATATTTAAACTAGGTACACGAGTAAATAAGGTGCGTTTCGACATGCTAATTTATAAAGACGTATCATCTGAGTTCGCTCATCAGAAGACACTGTGACAAGCAGTAAATCTAGTTATACGTAACTTATTAGTTACTTAAACTATTATAATTTAACTAGATTAAAAACAAGCAAAACCTGTTTCTAGTTTATTTTTACTATTCCTACCTATCCCAGCTCTCACACACCATTACACAACCAAAAGCATACTAATCGATGATTCAATTTATTAAATAACAAAAATACCATCATGAAAAATTTCATTGAAAAACCCAATAACACTGCTCGACTTTGGAATAGAATTTAGGACCTCTAAAGTTGCAGTTGCACTTACGACCACCAAACTAATGAAACTGGCTTCAATTTATCCTAGAGCAAGTATAAAGCAACGTAATAAGTACACGTAATCTCATATAAATAAATCGCTCTCCATACTTCCAACCATTCAAAATAAATGCGTCAATTATTTTCAGGTTAGGCTTTCACTAGAGCCAATAAAATCGTTATTTATTTATATTCTATTATGATTACGATCGTTCCCACCTTGTTACACAAACCATTCAACGTTTCATTCGTACTATCGTTCAGTAGGTCAGCTGTGACTGCGCCTGCGACTCGTAAACGCACCGAGATTGGAATTGGGTTGAGTATACTTGAGTATATGATGTCACCTTATGTTTCTTGTCTTCACTGTAGACAAATGGCCTGAATTTATGGTTCGGTGAATTGCTTATGGATTAAATGCGAAAAATCTAAATTATTATAATGTAAGAGAAGAAAAAAAGGAGTATTCATTGAATTGGAAAGAAGAAAGCTCTAAGAAGATGACTGATGAAGGTATTTCGAAATAAAGAACGTCTCCCCCTGACAGATTAAATGGTGCGGCAGGATTCTTAAATATGAAAACAGATAAACGAATTCATGCCTTAACTTAGTAAGTAAGTCGAAGCGTGTTAATTTAATGGCAGTTGAAAATCCTTTCAACAATTCAACATTTATGGTTTTGAGACGCATACTGTCTTATTACAAAAATCTCTATAGTACTGGGATTAAACCAGAACTAATTGATCTAGGTTTGTTACAGTATTAAAGTTAGTACCAGGATTAAAACGTGTTTCTATTACAAAACCAAGATTATCCCAGGATCAGTTAGTACCAAAGATAGTTACAGGTTTAAGTATTATCCACAGATAAAAATCAAAATATTGCGTTCTTTCATTCGTTCATACAGGTCTCAATCGGAGCAACGTTCCGTTTCTTTAAATATTGATATTGACTTCACACTTGAAACGCTTTTAATAAGTATTTATAAATAAAAAATATATTATAAATTGTTATTGTGTATATGATTTAGGTTCTAATCTATTAAACAAGCACAATTTTGTATTTTTGACACTCTTTTTATAATCAAGTTGTTATATTTTCAACAACTCGTGCGTGAAATGAAGCGAATTACATAAGTGCCGAGCGCGCGTTATTTGAGACTCCAAACATTTTTGCTGCGTCTTATATTAAATACAATTTGTATTTCTTAACGTATTTATAAGTATTGGACAGATAAGTGGGTTCAGATTTATTATCATTATTTATTTATTATTTTTTAATTATTTCAATTTCTAGCAGATTGCCGAGTTTCCAGCATATCCAAATCTTCCAAATCCATCAAGTCAATCATGTTAATATCCATTTTTTTTCGATTTGCAAAGAAAAGTCACGAAATAATATCAACGTTAACCTCAAAATAAGTCATTACCAAAGTTAGTACCATAGATAAACTAGGGGTCTCGGCGGTTTAACTTTAGTATCATAGATAGTACCAGGACTAGTGATAATCTTCATTTTGTAATAACGTTTTATTTAGTTCATAGTTTAAACCTGGTACTATCCTAGAACTATTTTTAATCCGCGTTTTGGAATAAGGCGGATAGTGTTTAAAACAGTTATTGTTGCCTAAGATTGAAATGCGGTCGAATCGGCTTTAATCAACAGTATTTACGATTGGCCAGGACCTAATAAACCAAAATATTCAATTAACTTGAGGTTGACCCATGGACCTAGCTGCCATCCACTATGACTGTCACAATTATACTTGCCTGCAGATTTCGCCATGCTAAGACAATGGGCAGTAAACACTAATAAACAGTAGTATTGCAGTGTTTGCCGCGACAGTTGGTAATGACTCGCCCACAACTAGTGGGCGTAAGTCGTGTGGGATTTGACTTAGCACCGGTTGAATGCCATTTCAGTATCCTTTTCGGCGTTCCTCTGGTTTGTTTCCATTTTTGGGTCCTGACCTGAAACTCTTAAAAATTAATCATAAAAAATTCAAAAGTGATAAAATATATTTCTACGTTTATCCTTAAAATAATTGGTCCTTCTGCCCCAAGCATGTACTAACTGAGCTGGTTATAATAACCAGGATATTTAAACATTAAGAAACCTAACCGTTGTTGTTGAGAAATTATTGCGTTCTAGCTTATCCGGCCTTTTGCCAGAAACCGCTTGTTTACAAACTGGTCTTATGCTCGTTAACAAGCGCACGATACATTCTCTCATCTATAGTATGGCGCGATTCTTGTTTTATCACAGGTTGAACATAAACTTAGAATTTATCTAAGCATGCATTTCAGTTTTGACGCAAAATTCCCTGATTAATTTCTTCCTCCGGTTGAGCGTGAAACATTCCTATAGCTATTTATCAAAGCTTAGATGAAATGATTGAGAAATAAACTTCCTAACATATTTTCTCATAGTTATCGCCTAGGATTACTTGTCAGAACTGCATTCTCTACTGTTTGATTTGTTACTACTAATAAATTGTTTGTGGATTTTGATTAATTTATCTGCAGCATAGATTTATGATTGCAAACTACTTTGGTCCCCGTTTCGTGTCTTTGAGACCTCAAAGTGACCAGCAGTATTATGACCTTTATCTGTTATCTTATCAATACTATTTTTGGTCGTTTTAATTTAGACATTTGAATGTTCGAACTCTCCGGTCGTGAACATTAAGATTTTTATAGTGCTTTGATAAAATCCTTTTTGCTATTTCTTTTGATTTTATGTTATATTTTTTAAGTTATCTAGATCAAATTAGCATGACAATCTACAGCGAAAACATGCGCTTATATACGGGTTTTCTCGTTTTTATATACTTTGTCTTTTCAAAGAAGGCACATTTAACACCAGACTGCAATATTCCGAAAGACATTTGTCACATAGGATGAGTTTCCTGCATTTTCCGTAATAAGTCTGAAAATATTTTTCTTTTCTCTACCGTCATTTATTCCATTTCACATACCCTGTCCATGTCAAACCGTCTGAAATTTTCGACGATAAAGTTATTACACTGTTGAAAATTACGAGATCGTAAATCAAAGTCGACTTTCCTGGAAAACAGCAATTTTTGAAAGGATGTAATATCAATTAAACACTTACTTATACGTAAACCAACGTCCAGGTACAATATATTTCGAATCAAATATACCATATTCCGTTAACCCACTGGATGGACGCAGGTTCTTCAAACCAAGGATATACGGCTGCTTGTTTTTATTTCCCATACAAATAGCTGAGTTTTTTTACGGCATTCCAACGATGCAGGGCGCTGGATGCACGACTGAATCTACTAATAATATATCTACCTAGTAACAGATTGCAAGAGAGATCAGCCAGTAATTATCATATTTATTTTCTATTTTTTTATCCATTAAAATATTAATTAGCAGAATCGATGTTTAGCTATTACCATGACTGCTAATACCTTTAGATTCTATTTTTATATTTATTGTATTATCTTTTTCCTTTTAATTGACTAGGTATTGATTAAAAGATATATTATTTTTCTTTTAGTCTAGTGTAGTTTCGGTAAAAAGGTTTCATCATCCTCCAAGCTTTTTCCCAACGATGTTAGGGTCTGCTTCCAGTCAAACTAGATGCGGCTGAATATCAGTATTTTACACGAAGTGGCTAACCGGTAAAAATGTTTATGTTACTAAAATCTTCAAAGTTTTGAACAAAGTTGATAGTTGTATTATGTGTTTTAAACTGATCGTTATTTATCTTTATGTGGCAGAAGTTTATAGTTTCAAGAGAGAGTGAATGATGGACTATCCGTGGAATTGAAATTAACAGATACATGTCTATCGATGAGGCTGTACAGTGAAAAGCTACATTTCTACGTACAAAATACCATTCGCTTTCTTCTTACTTACATTGATAGCTTTTTCTACTAACGATATAATATACTTACGGCAAGTTTCAACAACAGATAAGTCAGTAGATTTGATTAATAGAGATAGGATTTTAACAATACTTGTATGAACCTAATGTCAGAATCCTATGACTTGGTGATATTTATATTTATATATTTATTTACTTAAAACTTTACAGTAATAAAAAAAACCAATACCAAACCATTGGTTTTTTTTTTAATACAGCGTTCACATTACAATAAAATGGTATGGTGATGATAATGATGATATGGTATGATAAATGGTGAAGTGTGTTGGAAAGACCTGATGAAAGGCGTAAAAGGGAGGAGGCTTATGCCCTGCAGTGGGTCAATAAAAGCTTTTAATGATGATGATGATGAAACGGGAAAGCAAGACTGCTCCGCTAGAGGTCCTGGTTCTCCTAACACGTAACGTTTCTTTGATGGCAATAATCTACGATTAACCCCGAGCTGTATCTGAGATTGACTGCACAGCAAGCTACCGCGAGCACATTTTCCTTGTTGATGCGATCCGTCGTGAAGTATTTATTACTTTACTAATAAACCTGACAGGTTGTAGACTTGGAGCCACGAACTATTAAAGCACGTCACTAATATATCAATTACAACTATTTATTAACATTGGTTAGTATATTACGCTAGATGAAGTAATATATTTCATCATAATCTGAGTGAATGTACGTGTTAATCGATGACATCGTTTGGCAAGTCGATTTAATAATATACTGTAGGAAATTGAATCGATTAAATTTTATTCGATATCGCGTATCGCGTAAAATATTTTTGCAAAATATCTACTCCTTGGAATAACTTTAGGATAGTTTGGTTAACGCGACAAGAGGAATTCTAACTTTTAATAAACATGATTTTTAGATTTCTTTGCCAAAAGTTTGCAAATGTTTCCTTTTGTTTAACAACTATGATTACATAATTATAGTTGTTAATCAAAAGTAACTTTTTTTTGCCCAGCTAGGTACGTATCCAGCTGGGTTTCTTGCTGCTGTGCATGCATTATTATAGTTTTTTTTTTATGTTATAAGAGAAGAATAGAATATTTTCTTATTTTTATATTTTACCAGTTGCAACCCCTGTCCGTAAACATATTATATGACAGCACCCTCGCGAACTAGCTGCGTATGCAACCTGCCCGCCTACCGCGGCCGTTGCCCCGAGCGTGGTGAAAGCCATAGTATATCAAAAGCTTATAAATTGATACCAGCTAAATGATCCCGCCAATATTGAGCATCACTGATGGAAAACGAAAGTGAGTGATCGATGTGTCGATGTTAATCGTCTATACAACATAATATACCATCATGTCTTATCACAGGCGGTTATCAGAAGTGTTGGTTCTGATGAGCCGCCTACACTCACAGATTGCTAGTATATTTTCAGTCAAAGTCAATATAATTTATTCAAGATAAACTACTAGGTAGTTTGAACGTCATTATTACACACCAAAATGCCCGCCCTTCACCGCTTCTAGTGTTTTGTCTGGGAAGAAGAAACGGCGCAACAAACTCCCCAGTTGCTCTGGTTTTGTACCTAACCATCTTAGTATTTGAAACTGATTTATCTGCTCTGATTTTGACCCATTTAAGATTTCTTCAGGTATTTGCTCATTCCACTGCATTTAAGTCTGCATTAAGTCCAAATTCGTTTCTGGCTGTTAATTTACGATTTTTTAATATGTATAGTCGACCATAATATTGCTTTACTACCTTTAGAGTGAATGTCGTTTGCATATCACAAAACAACAAGGTCTATTTTTGCTTAAAAAACCAAGTAACAATTGACATAATGAGTTTTACTGAAATTTAATTTGGATGGAAGTTTTTGTTAAAATTGGTTAAGAAATTTTATGGTCGACAATACCTGTGTCTTTATTTTTATTTTATTAGGGATAACAAACAGCAGTGTACTAACAATTTAATAAAATGTAGTAACAATATTAGCAGTAGGTAGTATCAAATACACTACTCACGACATTATCCACGTATTACAAAACAAAATAGCTAACTGTTAAAAAAAGGACAATCGAAAAGTTACTTAATAATACCAATTACAATTACAACCGATTTTTGCTGAGGGCTATTTATATCAGTATGAGAAACAAAGTAGGTAACTATCTCTAGAAATATATAATATTTCTGGTACGAATTTGTAGGTCCTGTAAATACTAAATACTAGTTTAAAGCTGTTCCTTTAAAGTGGCAATAATCCTATTTCTGAACATATGCTTGCTGAGAAACATAATATCAGTTAAACCAAACTGCTTATTATAAGTGTCCACCAATCGGTGCAGTGGTGATCGTGTTCCAGAGTTGGTACGGCAGAATTTTGTAGCAAACAGACGTCTCTGGCGCACTTCCCGACCGTGCACAGTACGAGGGACCAGGTAGCACAAACTGTTCACAAGATCAGTACAGTCGATGTTGTTGCGGCATATACTGAATAGAGTCATCATTTCAAGAAGGGTGCGTCTAGATTCAAGGGTCAAAATATCATATTTTACGAGTAGTGATTTGTAGCTGACTTTTTTACGAAAGCATCTATAGTGCACAGCACGGAGATATTTTCGTTGAACTAACTCTAAAGTTTCAATATATTTTTTGTAGAGAGGGTTCCATATGGGTACTGCATATTCTAATTGAGGCCGAATTATGGACTTATATAAATGTAAGTAGGTAGAGGGGCGGTGGAATTCTCTAGATGCTCTCATAATGAAACCATACATTTGATAAGCCTTGTTGACTATTTTATCTACATGAGCATCAAGATGGAGCTTTGAGTCAAACTGAACACCAAGATCACGAAGACAAGTGACATTATTAAGGACAGTATTGCCGAAAAAGTAATTGAATTTGATAACATTCGCCTTTTTTGTAAATGTAATTGTATGACATTTGGGGAGACTAAGGTGGAGCTTGTTAGAAGAGCAATAATCTATGAAACGGTCAAGGTCTTGCTGTAATTCAATATAATCAGATGGTTTGGAAATATTTTTGTATATTTTTAAATCGTCCGCGTAAAGGAGGAATTTAGAATTAAGAAAGCATTTTTTAACATCGTTAATAAATAAAATGAATAATAAAGGGCCTAGAATTGAACCTTGCGGGACTCCAGATGTAATGTGGATTGAGCCAGACTCATAGCCATCGATCACCACTTTTTGAGTCCTATTGGTAACATAAGAAACAAACCACCGCAGCAGGTCTCCTCTGATGCCGTTAAATGCTATTTTGTGAAGCAACAACCTGTGATCAACTTTATCGAACGCCTTTTGGAAATCAGAATATCAGTGTCGTGCAGTGTTATTGCGTTTTCTATAAAATTTTCAGCAGCAGCTCGGATTTCTGATTTGTGCCCGGTTAATGGCAATAGATTCACCCGTTATTATTGAGTCCTATACCGGCGTACTGTGATTCTCGTCACCTGGAGGAACTCATATATAGAGGTTCGTTTAGTATTAAATAACTAAAACAACTTAGCCAACCAAGTTTCACAATCCCAAAGTATATTTATGTACTATTGGTAGGTCTAACCGACCATAAAGAATTGCCCTGGCCAGTTAATAACAAAGTACCGCATAATGTACCAATCGCTGCATCTATTAATTATCTAAGTACAACAACAAATTCTAATTTAATTCTATTAAAACCGCTAACGGAATTCCTTCGCTCGAGTTACAAAATCTACGTCACCCAACAACACGCAAATACCATTCAGTATTTCATAGTAGTAGATAACTAGCTGTGTATTACGGCCTAAGATACTGTAAGCAAGCTTTATTTAATTGGTTTATTGCCCTAAACTTGTTGATAACATTCGCTTATTAAGGCTTCGGTACACGAAACGCGGATAATTTTGTTAGCCGCGCGGGTTGCCGTCGGGAACGCGCGGTTTAGATACCTGGAGCTGTTATGTGTGACACACAACATCAAAATCATTGTGATTAGTTGATCTATTTATCACATAGTAAAAAACAATACATATAGTGGCAAGAGTTCTATAAACTGTAGTGATTCGTGTGATGACGTCCGAATAGCCTGACAACCAGTCTACGGTTAGGATATCGTTATTGTGCAGAAACTGGGTTGCGGAGGTCGGATGGCAGTCGCTTCGAGTGAAATACTGATATTCAGCCGCATCTGGTTAGACTGGAATCTGACTCCAACAAAAAAAATAGAAAGAATGGGAGGATATGTAGCAGTTGAAATAGTTTTGGCTTCACGTTCATGATAATAATATTCTTTATTATTAATATGTAATCGTATTCATAATCATGATAATATATATATTTTTTTTAACCTATATGATCCCACTGCTGAGCAAAGGTCTCCCCCATCTCCTTCCACTGATCTCTGTTCAGCGCTATCTGAGGCCAGTCTGTCTGGAAAGCGTCCAAATCGTCCCGCCAGCGTTTTCTGGGCCTTCCTCGGCGCCGACGGCCGTCTTCTGGCAACCATTGGGTTACGATATTGGCTCATCTCTCCGGGTGCATCCGGGACACATGACCCGCCCAATCCCACTTCAATCCAACGGTCTTCCTACCCACATCAGCGATGCCAGTTTTTGAGCGCAGCTCGGTGTTACGGACTCGGTCTGTTATATTAATTTATATCTTTATATTTTCATCATCACATATTTTGACCTTCCTGCGCAGGTCAAAATAAGATTGTGTTGATGAAAATAACCCCGATGCAACACGCGGCTTACGTCACGGGTCCAGTGTGATAAAGGCTTTAGTTACGACTAAATAGTGTTGGGACTTGCGTAAATACGATCGGTCACTTGTTATTCGAATTTAACGTGGCAGTGCTCGGATAAATATCTGAGTTGGTTTAATATTGCGTTTGGATTTCCAAACGGCAAATTTAACTAACTGAAGTATTCCTGAGTAGATTTAGGTATCAAACAATGTTATCAGTTAACAATTAAATGCTTGAGTGATAACTAATATAGAAGTCAATATTAATTTAGTGTAAAGTAGTACATGAATAGCATAGCGTAGTGTTGTAATTATGTATCCGCAAATTGCTAATTATAGTGACAATATTTAACTGACATTAAAGCCGTTAAAATCTTGATCAAATACACTATACAAATACAAACTGTTATAAAATTATCTTTACGTTTTTGCGAGTCTTCAGAACTTTTGCGCAACAATTTACTGTGAATCTTTATAAGAAATTCCTACTAACATTATAAATGCGAAAGTTACTCTGTCTGTCTGTTACGCTTTCACGCCTAAACTATTGAACCAATTTTGATTAAATTTGGTTTAGATTAGACCTTGTAGAAGGACATAGGCTACCTTTTATCTCAAAAGACCTTTGGATACGGGCGAAACCACAGGCAACAACTATTTTTTTAGTTATGACTAAATGTAAGGTTCTTCAAAAAAGTTAGGTGCGTGGGTATAACAAGATGTATAAGCGTGGACTACCTATACAGGAATCGTAGCAAGTCTGTAGTTTCTGCCTACCCCTATGAGAAAAACTTTTGGGTGTATGATAGATAGATAGAATATTCTTTATTGTACACCAAGAAGCTTAATAAAATTAAACAAATGAACTTAAAGTAGTACAATTGGCGGTCTAATCGTCAACAGCAATTTCTTACAGGCAACCATTGGATACACACGGATCATGTAAGAAAAACATAAATGTATGTATATGCAAATATATTAATCTATTTAAAATATGACATTTACTTATTTTGATCATTTTTAAAATGACATTTAAATAGATAGCCATCTTATCTGCATGATGTAATCAGGTCTGCAAATGCTAAAGATGCAGATTAGATTAGCTTCGGTTACTGAGGTCAAACTATTTTTAGCAGATCCGCAAAAACTTTATGGTATAGCCCAGAAATTGGATTGCAGAAATGAGATGTCTGTGTTTTGTGTTCAAACATACCGACACGCCTTTATTCCCCGAAGGGTTAGGGAGAGGCGTGCTAATGTAACCCACAGTTAGCTGGTATGATTATCCTTTTGATCGCCACGGACGTGTATAGATGTCAAATTAAAACTTGCTCATGACGCCAACGACGGTATTTTATACTTTTGACGTGCCAGTCAAAAATACCACTTTTTTTAGTTCAAAATACATACCTACCTATATAAAAATTGTTGTTTTTTTTTACCTATTTTTACAAATACTAGAATTTGTCGCTTGGCGTAGAGAACACGGATTTTCGTTATTGACGTGGCGGTCAAAGGTTAATACCAATGTACAGAGGCCAGCACATCAAGCTACCACAATGTGTCAAATTTCTTTAATTGATTTTCAACTTTAATGCAAGTTATTAAGGTTCATATTCAGTTGGTAAAATTTGACAGTTTTGGATAGCTTGACCTGCTGGCGTCTCTACACCCTCAGTTCGCCGGTATATTTAGGTCCTATGTAATACATCATCAACCCATTATACTGTCCCACTGCTGGGCACGGGTCTCCTCTCATATTGAGAGGGATTAGGCTATAGTCCACCACGCTGGCCTAGTGCGGGTTGGCAGACTTCACAAACCGTCGAGAAAAATCTCTAAGATATGTAGGTTTCCTCACGATGTTTTCCTTCACCGTTTAAGCGAGTGATAATTAATTATTAATACGCACATGAATTCGAAAAGTGAGAGATGCGTGCCTTGGGTTCGAACTCGAGATCTTCGACTTTGGCAGTCCAATGGTCATACCGCTAGGCTATCACTGCTATGTAGTACGGGGCAAGCCTATTGTCATGAACCGGGCACAAATCCAAACTCCGAGCTGCTACGGCGAAATACCCAGTAACACTTTGCTCGACTTGGATATCGCTCCTAAGAACTCTAGCGTACCTAGTAGTTGCGCTTAGGTCCAGTAGACTAACGAGGCAGCCGTGTAAAATACTTATATTAAACCGTATCTGGTTGGACTTAGGGTCGACTTCAACATAGTTGGAAAAGGCTTGGATAGTGATTCCTATCGACATTAACTGTATTAGCATATTAAATAGTGGAACGTTATAGAACTTGGACGATAAAGTAGCTACGAAGTTTATACGCATAATATGCACACGTCCGTAACACATGCACTTAATGAAGTAACGTTAAGTAATTCTGTTTTAATTACTTTCCTCTACGTATCATAATTTCAGTCGTAGGACCTAGTATTTTTTAATTAATTTGTCACTTATAAGTAGGGACATTCGCTTATTACAAGCTTCCAACACAAACTAAACAAAGCTAAAAGTATCACGATTCGTTGGACGACCCAACACATAACTATGACATTTCGGTATCCACTTCGCAGTATTCTTCTCATCATTTCTCACGTCGTCGCTGCGACGGAAAGATGCGCAGATAATAAAAGATAAGGCGGAGTAATTAGCGCATGTTAGCGCATGCTTTGTGTTCGCGCATTTATCCAGAGCGTGCGCGCGTCACTAGCAATTACGCAATGTTTTCCCACGCGCCCAACGTCATCTGATATGCTACAATGTAATCAATGCTTATTGTTTTACACTACACTTGGTTCTTTAAGGTGCGTGTCAGTTGACGCCCTCAGTAAGGCGGTTTGATAACATACAAACTTGCTCAAACGTTAACTTTTAATAGGTTACTTTTTGAGTTCGATCTAAATGTGGCGTGACTTCAAAGAACCTTTCAAAGTTAAAACTAGGTTACTTGTTGTATCGATTACTTAGCGATGTGTTACTAATTCCGATTATATCGCAGTTGTATTAAAATAATATTAGGTTCTTGTATGACTTATTGAATGTTTAAAAGCGAACGACTGCGTAAGGAATAGTTAACTACGCGCAGAGAACTTTTTCGGGAGAGATTGTTTTTCCAGGAAAAGACAAAATGAAGTTCTAACCTCTCTCTATCCTCAATACATCATAGAACAGACAGTGTCCTAGGTTTTAAATTGTTTAAAATGTATGTAAATGTATGGAACAGACATTAACAATACTCTATTTAAACCATAATTAAAAGTATTTTTCTGCGAAGTGGGTTATACTCGTCTAGAGGCAGATTAATAAATCTTGTTGGAAATATTTGCAACTTTATTCAAGGAACTCGTTAAAATTTCATAATTCGCCTTACTAACAATCACATTGATTCAATACACATTGTCTATAAGAACTCATTTTGCGCGCGACAACTACAATGTGTTATTATGTATTAAGATCTTTGTCATAATCTATTGGACGTATTTCAACAGAGCATAAAGCGTGTTTACAGTTTGTAGTCCCCGAATATTAGCGGCACACTCTCTATTGTATACGTAGTAGTTAGAAGCCGACACCAAACACAGCGGTTTTGGAGACAAAAGGTCTATCTATAAAAGAATATTTCCTTCTCGAATGTCTAATCTATCTCTGTACCAAATTTCATCAAAATAGGTTCAGCGGTTTAGGCGTAAAAGCGTAACAGACGGATAGAGATATTTTCTTTATAATATTAGTAGGTATTTAATTTGACCTGTTACGAGTCTTGGTAATTAATCTGCAGTGCAGTTCTTGTCCTATTCGAATGTTTCTCATACGTGTCACGATGTACCTCAAATTTTTTTATGAGAAAAGGGCCACTAGAGATTTGGTTAGGTTGTGAGAGGCAAATGCCGCTCTACAAGTTGAATAGCGCCATCACTCTCCCACAACCTAAGAAGGGTCGCGTTAACACGTTATTATGGTCAAATTTTGTTCATGAGAAGTGTCATTTTAAGGCTTTAAGAGGGAAATGCCGCTCGGTAGATTAAGTAGCGCTCCCACAACCTAATAATAATCGCGCTAATATGTTATGGTAAAGTTTCAGGTGGCTGAGTAGAGACTACTTGGTCGCAAATACCTGTGCAATTAATTATTTTTAAGAGGCTTGTTGCTATGAAGTTATATTATATTACCTTTGAGTATTGTACACGATTTCCCAAGATCCACAAATTGACACAACAGAGATAGCCGTAGTTGTTTGACCTATTGTCTACGAAGTTTCTCACAGTCACTGTTTTGCAAACATCCGTAATAACGTGATCGATTCCTTCCGATAGCTCATACCATCGAATAGTACCCGAATGGACGGCAACATAAACAGTGCGCAACTGAATATTTTCAAAATAAAAAGGTGAAAATAGTGACGTGTCCGACGACTTTTACTGTGCGATTAGTCGCATTTACATCAAGTGAATTAAAAGATTAGTTGTGTGGTGGCGTAGTGTCGCACGTTCGAAACGCATCGGTGGTGCAGTGTCTTGTAGTGTCGTTATAGGTGTATCGGCGCGTCGCCAATGCGCCGGCGGCGGATACAGGATGTCGCCGGCGCGGGCGCTGCTGGCGGCTCTGCTTATTTGTCAACTGCTGTCGTACGGTGGCCACCAAGGACTCACCAAGATATTCTACACGTAAGCAACATTATTCACTTGAAAATAAAAAAGAACATAATTATTTAGTCTTCAACCCCATGCAACAGAAGCAAATCTGTTGTTTCGGGTTGTTTGTGACTTGAAATTCTGTACTTATACCTACTTTAGGTCAACCTGTCTTGTGGCATACAGCAATGTATTATATAGTAAAAATTGCTTATTGTTTTATCGATATCAACCTTTCGAAGGGGCCTCTACAGAGTTACCCATCATTAGGTATACCATCGTCAAGTCTGCTGTGTGAATAACATATTTTTCATAAGCATGACTTCGATTTTGTTTTATTTCGCCGTTCGCGTGATATTTGGACGACCTACTGTTGATTCGCCAACGTTACGGTGAATTAAAGGATAGATTAGACTGTCTGTTACCTAATAGTATGCTAGGTATAATCTCAGGTATGATCTTAAAAAGAAAAAACAATACTTACTTCTGTTATTTGTATAGTGTTGAAGGACTCCGTAAAAAAATATCGTTTCCTTTTTAAAAAATCATTTAAAAAATTCCGCAATGCGCTAACGCGATCATTTTTATGTTGTGAGAAGAGGATGGAGCTATTTGACGTGTAGAGTGGCATCCCTCCCTCTCAATCGTTGAGGCACGGCCTCTGATCCCCAACAGCAACAGACGAATAAAGGAAGAAGCGAAGGGAAAAGAATTAGGAAACCTTTGCTGCGCATTGAGACGCTACGGGCTTTTAATGTTAATAATAATTGTTAATCATGTAAAATGCAATTTTTCGTGGTGAGTTTGATCAACTTCCTCATCGATCATTTCGATTCGTAGATCAGTTCGATCATCGACTTCCATGACAAGGGATTTTTTAGTCAGTAAGAAACTGAAAAGCCCCACCTCCCCTGGAAGTGGAGGTTCCATGGAAATTTTCGGCACTACATCCTTATTTAAACTATAATGGAAGATTTGTTTCGGACACGTGCGCTTATTTGCTTTCATTACTGCTTATTTTAGAAAATTCCACAGAAACAAAACCAACCTAAAAATCTATACACCATAATGAATCAAATCAAATCAAATCAAATCATATTTATTTGTTAAACATGTGTGTACATACAAGAGCATGCAAGATATTATATATAACATTTGAATTATAGTTCAGTCATGTTTAGCCATATCAGATGGCGTACAAATATTTTTAAGAACACACATTAAATATATATTTTATTTTTTAATATCCTAGTGAATAGGAGTATGAAATCTTAGAAAAACCAATACGATAAGAGATTAAATTAACAATTATAATTTTTTAATACTAATACATTATCAATCAAATAATTAAATTTGGATATTACGTATGTCAACACATTGCAGTTACTATAAAACGATACCAACAATTACAATAATTTTTCGTCAATCATCATCAAGATCATCTTCCAATCGTCTTTTCAGCTAAGAAATCTGTTACACTATAATAAGCTTTGTGAATTAGAAATTTTTTTAACTGATTCTTAAATATGTTGCTATTTAACTCCTTCCAACATTTAGGCAGTTTATTGTAAATAATTGGAGCCATGCAAAAGATACTCCTGCGCATTAGGGTAGTTTTAGCACTGTGTAAGCAAAGTCTGCTGTTATCGCGTCTATTTCGAGAAATATTATCCTCCAAACGAAGAAAAAAATTGGGATTAGTCCTAACAAATACTGCAATTTCAAAAATATACAGACAAGGAAGTGTAAGTATATTGTATTTTTGAAAATAGGGTTTACAAGATTCTATAGTTTTTAGGTTGAACATTGACCTGATGCATCTCTTTTGGGCCTTAAATGCCATTTCAAAGTCAGTTGAATTTCCCCAAAAGATTATACCATACCTAAAATGTGACTCAGCTAAACCATGATAAGCCAACATCAAAGTGTCTGTATTAACAATTGTTGACAGTGAATGCAGAGCATAGGCTGAATTACTCGTTTTTTTGCAGAGAGTTTCTATATGTGACTTCCAATCAAGCTTCTTATCAATTGTTAAGCCGAGGAATTTTGTTGTAATCACATTTTCAATAGTTTTATTATTAATACTTAAGTTTAAATTATTTGTTGTCAGACGTTGGCTGAAATGCATAATTTTGGTCTTGTCTAAATTTATTTTTAAATTATTTATATCTAACCATTGTATTATAGATTTTAAAGAATTATGAATGTCATATTTATATTGGTTCATGTCATTATTATTGCAAGAAATTGTCACTGTACTATCATCTGCGAATAGTGTCATAGGATGTGGAGTTGATTTTGGCAAGTCATTTATGTAAATTGTAAAGAGTAGAGGTCCTAATACACTACCTTGTGGAACACCAAAGTTTACTTGAAGCTCCTCTGATAGGTAAATCTCTTCTCTTTTTGTAGCTGTATTAATTCTAGAAATCTCGGTCTTTTGTTTTCTATTATCTAGATATGATTTAATTAAATTCAAAACATTTCCTCGTACTCCGTAAGCATCAAGTTTTTTAATTAAAATTTCATGTTTTACATAGTCAAACGCTTGGGTCATGTCACAAAATATGGCACACACGGGTATTCTTTTATCAACTTTTGTTATAACTGTATGTAGAAAGTCAAAAATAGCCAAATTTATAGATTTATTTTCGCGGAATCCTTTTTGCTCTTTGCATAATATATTATTTGTTTCCATGTAATTATATAGTTCATTACGTATGTATTTCTCAAAAATTTTTGAAATTGTTGGGATAAGCGAGATAGGTCTGTAATATTTCATGAGCTCTCTATCCTCTTTTTTGAATAAAGGCTTTATTATTGACATTTTGAGTGCATTAGGGAATATACCTTCGCTTATAGATAAGTTAATAATATAACATAAATGATTGCTTATTTCGTAGGCTACAGTTTTCAGAACTTTTGTAGATATACCATCATATCCGACGCTATTTGTATTTTTTAAGGCCATTATTATTTTTAGAATCTGTTGAGGCACACACGGAGCCATGAAGAACGAATTTATTTTGTGCAGTATATGCGTTTTGGTTTGACTATTTGATAGAACTGGCTGTACTTTATAAATGAAATAATTATTGAATTCATTAGCAATTTGATTTGGATTTGTGGTGATAGTATTATTTATTTTAATTTTATGAATATAGTTTTTAGGTAGATTAAATTTAGCTTGGTTTATTATTTGCCACGCTGTTTTACATTTGTTCTTTGAGGATTTAATTTTGCTGTTATTTTGTGCACGTTGTGTCAAAGTTATTATTTTTTTAAATAGCTTAGAGTAGGTTTTAAGGCGTGTTTTATTTATTTGATTTGGTTTTAGCCTGTACATCCATAAAAGTTGTCTTTTTTTCTTACTACAGATTTTAATACCTCGTGATATCCACTGGGATTTTTTTGTTATATTCATTGTAATCATCAATTTAGGAAAATGTAAGTTATAGAATAATCTAAATGTTTCAATAAATTTATCATAAGCTAAACTAGGATCATTCGTGTCATATATTTCGGAAAAACTAAGTTTGCTAATTGTGTGCTTGAACTTAGCAAGGTTTTCCTGGTTGTAGCTACGTCTTATCGCACGGTATTTCTCTATAACACAGACTTTATTTACAGGGAATTTTATTAGTTGTGCTGTATGATCGGAAAGAGCAAATTCTAGAACTTCAGTCTTACATGATTTTTTGAAATTATGCGCAAAATTATCGATGCATGTTTGACTCGAAATTCGAGTAGGTTGCTTTACTGCTAGTTTGAGGTTGAAGTTAAGTAGCAAGTATTCAAACTCTCTAGATTGGTTGTTTACCTTCAACATGTCTATATTGAAATCACCAGCTATAATAATGTTTTTAAATCGTTTTGTTGTTAATTCACGTAGAACTTTTTCGAATTTACTAAAAAAGTCATTAAGATTGTTAATATTTGGTACTCGATAAATACATACGAAAACGGTATTGTACTTGACAAGCTCTACAGCACAGCATTCCAGCGTCGCTGTTGTTGACATTTTTGATATGTTCGATAGTTCCTTCCACTCATGCCCGTTTTTAATAAGTATACAGGATCCACCTCTTTTGACATCCTTCCGACTGTAGTGGGCGCCTAAACAATAGTTGGCCACATTTAGTTGTCCTTCATAGCCTTCCATCATAAAATGTTCAGTTAAACATATTACATCGACTTGTATGCCTTTTTCTAAGAGCTCACTTAGACAAACGGTGAGTATATTCGACTTATTTAAAAGGCCTGCTATGTTTTGATGCAAAGCGTAGAGATGGTTAGTCACGAAAAAGATCACTATTAGGCAACGTTTTCTTTTCAGTCACTCCAACGTTATTATTATACTGTATGTCAAGTATCATGTCAAAAATATCTTTAAAAACTATTCGCATTCCTGTACTATTAATCACGCCTGTTCGTTTGTCAAACATGGTGTGGTCGTAACTGAGATTTTTGCAGCTATCTAATAAGTAGGCGTATTCATGTGTAAGATTATCCAAATATAATAAACTATTAAACGTTTCCACTCTCGAATTATATAGGTTAGTGTAACTGACACATCTATACGTCGGCGAACATATGATTATATTTGTGTGTTGAACTTCCAGCAGTATTTGTCTAATATGTAGAACAATGTTAATATAATTACTAGTGGTTTTAAAATCTTCTTCACTTATTAGAATAATGCAGTAGTCTTCCATTGTAAAGTTGGTCAACTTTTGTTTGATGTCTCTTAACAATAAATGCGTGCTTCCATGGGGGGTCACGTAATGACAAAGCTTAAATTGCTTAAGTGTGTCTTCTGCAATTTGTAGGATTTGATTTTTATTGTCCGTGCTCAGAATGCATATTTGTTGTTTTTTCGTGTTGCTTATTTGTGGATTCGTGTTTCGGTAGTTTTTAGTAATATCTCCTTGCTTGGGTGTACTATCAAAATATTCATTCGTTTTTAATGTTTCTGTTTGTGTTTCCTTATTAAATGTTCGGCGTTGGTTTACGTGCTTTTTAGCACTCGTTGGCTTTAATTTAGCTGGGCTTTCCGTTACTTTTTTAAATAGTTCATTTTTCTTCGTCAAATTCTCATTTAATTGTTTTAGTTTAGTATTTTCTAGTGTAAGATTCTCAATTTCTGAATGGGCACTTTGCAGTTCAAGTGTAAGATTGGTAACCTGGTCACGTATTTTTTTATATGCGTCATCTTCATCATCAGACATCTCTGGTACACTACCGGCCGTGTCGTTTAATGTTTGTTTACCTGTCATATCACTTTCATTTAGAATAGAATCTGACTTCGTTCTAGTACGGCGGAATGTGAAAAACAAAAAAATAAAAAACCTTCGAAAAATGTACTGGATACTTAAATAGTATGTGCAGTAAAACGACTGTTATTAAAATATCATTAGAAATATTAGCTGTCCCAGTTTTCAGGGTTTTTCAGTAATTATTCATAGCTGTTAATTTTACAGCTATTCTACACCATACGTCTGCGACCTCTAATTTTAATAGTATTCTGTTCAAGGCTTCTTACGCCTTGTATTCAAGGCCTGTTTCGATTTTTTTACACCTTTGTTATCACTACTATATATTATTTAATATTATAAATGCGAAAGTAACTCTTTCTCTCTGTTTGTTACGCTTTCTCGCCTAGTCAGCTGAACGGCTTTTGATGAAATTTAGTGCTAAGATAGAACAGACCTTGGAGAAGTACACAGGGTACCTTTTGTCTGAAATAGCCTTTTGGGATGCGGGTAAACCCGTGGGCAACAGCTAGTATACAATAAAGTATTCAAGAAATCTTGCAATGTAAAAGAAATTAAAAAGCATACCTTTTTAATTTTCCCAATTTGGATTTGATCAAAAGAAAACTGATTCATCCATGTTTTGTGGCTAGACTAAGCAAGATATAGTCGGCGTTTTAAATAAACTCATTCCGTTATTATAAAATTTAATTACCCGCAGTTTTACTCGCATCCTAAAGGGATTTTTTGAGACAAAAGGTAGCCTGTTCTTTTCCAAGGTCTAATCTATCTCTGTACCAAATTTCATCAAAATAAGTTCAGCCGTTTAGTTGTGAAAGCGTAACAGACAGAGGGTTACTTTATACATATATATTATGATCTAAATTCTAAACTTACATTAAGCCACTTCCTAATGTCATGTCATAAAAATCTGAAGTAATTTAAACTACATATTTTAAAACCTGTGATGAACCATGTTCAGGGGTTGGTTTAAAACAGGAACATGTTGATGTGAACAACTCAACTTCACACAGATTATGAATCATTAAAAAGTTTCGCATATTATCAAAATTTTGCAACGCGATATACATTATCGAATGTAGTGTTGAAATGTATGTGTATAATGAATTTGTCATTAGGTTTATGATACATATACACGGAAAGGACACAATATCAGCACTTTTATGGGTTATCGAAAACGACGCAGTTCAGACTATTTTCGTTCCATATCATATCAGTTGCATAATATAAGTGTATATAAACAGTTTTAGCATATGTTTGTCTCATAGTTATTACATTGCACTTGCTTTGACCGATTCTCAGTATTTTTAGCGTCGAATGCGATGATAACAAACTATATCTTGCGTCTTCGTTTGTGTGAAACCATTTGACGCCTTTCTGATTTAATTTCACATGCTTTCAGCTGCCTTTTCTTTATCTTTATCTGCTAAACTTCAAATTGGCTTTATAGGATCGGAGGTATCCATTTTCTATACAATTTTATAGTTCATGTATAAAAAAGTTTAGGTTTTATTGACTAGTAATTGAACTGAGATTATTTCAAGCTTTCAATTTCGCAGTTCGCAGACCGCTTATTGGAATTCAATTAGGGTTTCCATAGTTTTGTCTATTGAAAATTGAGAAGAAGGCATGCGTACAGTAGCGTTAACTGCTTCATTTTTCAAAATTACCATTTATATTGTGTTATTAGCATACATCTAGAGTGTACTCTAGCTATGAGTCTCTGACACAAAGTCAGAAAATTGTGTTATAATTTTATTATGAAAATTGTTGTCAATTACGTACCATTGAACAGCTGCTAGGGAACCTTGAACTTTGTGGCTAATAGACTCTAATAGAAAGATAGGGGACACTGATCCGGACAATACGCAACATTTAATTTTCTTCTTGGTCGCTGCACTCTTGTCATGGTCGTCATATCAGGGACGGTGGCACGCACAATCAACATTTAGGTGCATTTTATATTCTCGCGGTATTTCCTGAGTTGCCTCGTTTTTACCAATCCCATGAGGATGTCCCTACATCCTTTCTTAGCTGATGCTTACATATTATAGAACCTACAAGCCAAATTTGAAGACAGAGAGCTTTTTGTAGTGCAGGTAATCCTTGGGAGGCACCAGGGTATGCCAGACTGGTACCGACAAAAAAGAGTTTAAGCATTATAGGTCAATTATTCAACGGGATCTTAAGGTTATGGAAGCCTACGTGATCACACATCAAAATGAAATCGTATGAAATAAGTCCATCGAACTCAAACTACAAATTGTTCATCACAATCACAACTACATAAAATGCTAGCATCAACTATGCTGATTGCCTCAATTGAATGCATTGGGCCAATGATAATAAATCGTATAAGATATTAACGATAAGTACATTGTCTCCATTGTAAGTCGTTCGGCCGGTATTGCCGTACGGTCGGGCGCACCCTGCCGGCCATCGGGCTAGGCGACGGAATGCGGCTGATTTTTTATTGGCTGGCTAGTTTATGTAATTGATTTATATAGATAGAGAGAATGTTTGCTGCCAATCCAATAAATATAATTATGTTGAGGTTACGGAAATGTTACAATGTTTCTGATCGTCAAAATGGCTCAAATTCTGTATTTGAGATCAATTGACACAGATTTGTATTTCTTTTCAATTGGCAACGCCATATTAAAAATCTTTTTATGTAATAGAATGGGTCAAAATTAAGCCATTAAAAAGTAATGAAGGTAATAAAAATTGTATAAGTAGGTTAATTAAAAAATTGCATAATAAAGATGCAGCTGAACAGAGCCTCTTCATTATGCAATTTTCTTCAAGGAATTAATATTTATTTTCTCTACTGAATATTTAAGATCCCTAATTAATTATATGGAAATGAATATTCATACAAATTCGCTAATGAAGCAAGTGGTTATGACGCAATTATTATATTGTTAGTTTTTTTTTAAATCATCAAACTTGTTTTGTTTTTAAGTCTCTATTTGGGGTATTCACTTTAACTACAGGCTATGTATTAAGAATATAATTCTTCTATAGTAAATATTCTAATATATATTTTTCTTATTCCAGGTTACCTGACACCGGGCAGCCTCCAGTGCTCATATCGCTAGCAGACAACGCCAAATTGGAATTGAGGCATCCAGACGAACTGCTTTTCGTGAACGACTCAGAGGAACACAATGACACTAAGATATTCTCCATCATTGACGGCGATGCCGTTGAAGATGACGCAGACAAACCACAGGAAGACGTGCAGAAGGAAAGCACAGAACCACGGCTCGTCGTCAAAGCCAAGCCTATGCACGAGACCAGGCAGGTAGAGGAAGCGTTTCAAGCGCCCATAGCCGAAACAGAAACCGCCACAGAATCTCAGATCGAAGAACCGAAAGAGCTAGAAACAGAACACATTCCAGTCAAACCAGAAACGCCCCAAGAGGACATCCCCTCGTTCTCGGAATGGGCACAGAAACAGCTGGCCGAAGCCGAGAAAAAAGACACAGTACTAAACCACTCGAGTCAACCTAGTCATAGTAATACGAATTTTAGTAGTAAAAGCACAAAATTACGGTCGAAGAATTACGCTTCGCTCGCGTGCGGTGCCAAGATCGTCGCCGTGAACCCAGAGGCGGGCTCGGCCAGCTCCATACTGTCACCCAACAGGGACGAGTACATGCTCAACACGTGTAACAGCCGCATCTGGTTCGTGGTGGAGCTCTGCGAGGCTGTGCAAGCGCAGAAAATTGAAATAGCAAACTTTGAGCTATTCTCTTCGACCCCCAAAGATATCGCTGTTTACTTCAGCGACCGGTTCCCGACGCGGGATTGGGCCAGTGTTGGACAGTTCGCGGCGCAAGATATGAGAGACGTGCAAAGCTTCGATCTGTACCCGCATTTATTTGGAAAATTTATCAAAGTTGAGATGCAGTCTCACCACGGGTCGGAGCACTATTGCCCGGTGTCTCTTTTCAAAGTGTACGGCACTTCAGAGTTTGAAGTTTTGGAGAAGGAGAACTCGCAGCATCCTGCTCACATTGACGAGGATGAGGATGACGAAATAATAGACGTACCAGACATACCCGCTGCCGAAACGGAGCCCTCTAAGAACCTCTTTGGTTCTGCGAGAGACGCAGTGATGTCCATCATGAAGAAAGCGGCACAAGCGCTGGTGAAAACTGAAGTTCCTAAAAATGTATCATCAGAACACAACGATACGTCAACAGACAAAACGTACAAACGGTGTTGTTCACCCAGCCATATTATAGTGTGTGATAATTGCAGTGAGACACTTTACAATGAAGTGTACGAACTAATTAGCTGTAGCTCGGACAAATTAGTGAGTTTAGTGCGCCAGGTGTTCCTCCGAGAGACTTTAAAGTGTACCGGCATTTGCCAGCCGTACGGACTAGATTTTAAAAGTACAAAGACAATAGAGTTCAGTGATGAACGCGTCGCTTATATGAATGCTTTGTTCCCTCAGAAATATTTAGCCGCCCTTTGTAATATCTTAGCTATTAAAGAAAAGAAAGTTGTTTTAAACACGAGTTTTGAAACAGAATTAAATGTTACCATGAATGTAACTACCGATGAGTCGCCGCAAACAGTAAATAGTGAGACGAATTCAGAACTGGAAATTAAACTCGTTCCAGACAAAAATACAGATTCAGATGATGAAAAAGCAAATGAGACAGTTCAGTCAGAAGAGAAAATCGCAACGGAAGCTGTCACTGAAGGTACTACAGTTCCTGTAGAACTGCCTAAAGAGCAAAATGATTTATTTATATTAGATGTGATAGAAGAAACGCCTCCGGTGGAAGAAAAGACAATACAAGAAATACCAGAAGTCGTACCAGAAATTAACAAAACTACTGAAACTGTAGTAGATGAACATAATAAGGATGTTAGTCAGAAGACTGAACCAAAAAATGGTAAAATTGAAGTTACCACAGAGAAATCAAAAGATAGTACTGTTACTGAGGAAGTGAGTGATCCTATAATCATAGACAGTGAAAATTTCATATCGGACTTCGACCAGATAGCGGTGGATCCGACCCCCGCTGGTATTCCATCGCAGAACCAGAATCAGGGGCAGACGACGCTGCAGAAGGAATCTGTGTTCCTGCGGCTATCTAATAGAGTAAAGGTTGGTATTATATTTTTTTAATATTATAGTTCTTATCTAATTCTTATTATAATTTACTATTGTTTTACTTATTTATTAACAACTAGCTGTGCCTTGCGGCGCTACCCACATTCAATATGTATTTCTCAATCCTTTGGGAAATTCCCAAATTCAATTCAAAATCTTTCTCAGCGGATATCTATATTCTAACATATTTGGCACGTTTCAAATTTCAAGGTCTTTATAGTTAATCAGCGAGTGATTAATAATATATTTTGATTTTATAGAAGTAGATAGATCTATGTAGGTGTAGATACGCAAACGATTAAATAATTACAAAATTCGTGATTTCTAATAAATCTTTTTTTATTGAAGTTCACTATGACCTTTGAAGCAATAGTAATTTAATGTGGTATTAGTGTTCTGTTAGTCGATGTTTTGATAGCTTTATTACTATCCTACTGTACACAACACAAATGTTTGGAAACCTAACATTTCGAAATTTTCGATTTCAGACGCTGGAGCGCAACATGTCTCTTTCGGGTCAATACCTGGAGGAGTTGAGCAGGCGTTACAAGAAGCAGGTGGAAGAAATGCAGAAGACCTTTGAGAAAACAGTGCAGCAGATGACGGAGGAGAGGCGGAAGAGCAACGAGCGCGAGCAGAAGTACCTCGAGCAGATGACCAGCCTCCAGGAGCAGCTGGGACAGGTGGCAGCTGCCATGCACGTACTCATGGAAGAACGAGACAGCTGGTTCGGCAACATGAACTTCTTCAAATTCGTCGTGTTCCAGGCAATCATCTTCGTCATAGCCTTCTACTTTTTCTCTAGAAGGCGGAAACCAGAACCAATCATCATACCAATAATGAAAAAGACCAAAAAGAAACAAGACAAATTTAGGAGAAAATCCGTAGAAGGCGTCAGTGGACATGAAACTCCTTCGGCGAAGAAGCGACGACCCAGCGAAGAAGCGTTGCAAATAGCTAGGCAGTCCGCTGAGGAGATGAGCAGAGAGGAAGACGATGGCGAGTGGCAGGTGGCGCGCAAGAATAGAAGAAGAAAGACATCGATAATACACAGAACTGGAGAGACTGAGCTCAAAGAATGGTCACGACCAGACAGCATCGGGAAGCTCCAGGACAACCCCATACCGTTAGATGAGGAGGAATACTATGCTCCTGTCTCCGAACCAAAAGAGTTCATCGAGAGCGAGACACTTAGTCCGCCGAAACGAGACCTACCAAAAACCAACGGTTCGTTCTTCAACAACTTGAAAACGAAAACAATGAAAACGCGGCGGCTGTCGTCGCCAGCTTTTCTAAGGACATTGAGTAGACAAAGCAGTAGAAGCACACCTAGCCCCGTTGTGAGGACGCCCACGGAACCCGTCTTCAACGGGACCTTGAATAAAAAAGCTGCGTCAGAGTCGCCCACTGGAAGCCTGTGGTCCGAATCCACAGAAATATCTCAGAACGGACAACAGGACAATGAAAACAGTGGCAAGAAGAAGAAAAGTCTCAAGAATATTCTGAAGAAAGTGTTTTGAGGGACATAATTTGTATTTTAACAGTGTCGTGTATTCCGCTTAAAGTATTAAGCGTGTCGCTATTATAATTTATTTCCTTGCGAATATTAACGTTTAAATTATTGTATATTTGTTGTTAGTAGACCTCATAGGTGCCAATTGTGATAAATTAGGGAGCCTAATTATTAGCGTGTTAAATTTTAATTTTATGCGATGATGTCTGCTTGTGGATGAGATGTTGAATGGCGACAATAATGGGAAAAAGGACGAGTGCTAGTCTCGAGTGGGGAACGATCGGTAAACAAAGAAACGGCATTAAATGCATTAATTTTATTATGTGGTTTCATTTCTATTACAAAATATATCTATATCTATCACAGAAACTTATTAATATGCGGAAGTATAAGTAACTAGCGACTGTCCCCGGCTTCACAGACGCCAGCAGGTCAAGCTATCTAAAACTGTCAATTTTTTCCAATTGAATATGAACCTTATCGTTTGGTATTAAAGTTCAAAATCAATCAAAGAAATTTGACAGATTGTGGTAGCTTGATGTGCTGGTCTTCTTCATAAACCTTCCGAAATAAATTATGTAAATGGTAGTGAAAAGCACATTGAAACTCAATCCATTGCGTAGTTTAAACGATAACAAGTGTACAGTAGCCCGATTCACGTAATTAAAATTGTAGCGATGTCGCAGCGACTTAATCGTTGAAACAGTTTTTCTATTCACATCCGTCAATCGGAGTGATTTAGATAGAAATCGTCCTATTGAAAAATAACTGTACTAATACTAAATACTGAACTGTATCACACAGTTTAACGATTTGAAAACGATTCGATCACGGATGTGAATAGGAAAACTGTTTAATGATAAGTCGCTGCGACATCGCTACGGTTTTAATTACGTGAATCGAGCTACTGTAGGCATCGCGTGCGCATAATGAATCTACAATGCTGGTTGGCGCAGTGGTCGACGAATCTTATACGGCACGGCTGGTTGGCATCACAAACAAATATTGGTAGGCAAATTACGCATCAACTGGTCTGCAAGGTTCAGCTACGTTAGTCACGGTCAGTATGTGGATGGGTGACCATTCCTAACTCACAGACAACTCCGTGACTCGGAGAGCACGTAAGAACCGTCGATTCCGTTCCGCGATGTTGATAATCGATTATCAACAAGTAAATAAATTGAAATAAAACTACTTTTTACTCATTTTATCGCGTATATTGATATAGGCGGGTAGGTATCACGGTAGCTTAGTGGTGTACCGTACCAGAAGACGCAGGTTCGAATCCTGCCCGCGGTCGAATTTTTCCTTTGCTTAATAACTTTAAAATATTAGCATGGAAAATGCCAAAAAAATACAAAAAGATATTAAATGACATCTAAAATTAATGAATGCTACATACTAACTTATAACTAAGTTATCTATGACTTTTACAATGTGTGTTAAAATTTACAATAAATATTTTCAGTGGGCAGTTAAAATATTCCGAAATAAATATATTAACGGAGTTCACAATTCTCCGATACCATTATAATAATTCTTCAACTGAATATTTGATATTAATATATTAATTAAACCTACATCTAAACAGACTCAGTTAACATGGATAAAAATAAAGCTATGACATAGTAGCCTAGAACTAATTAATTACACCTATGAAGGAGGCTATGATTGCTTATAGTGCTTCTGAGCAAATAACATTTTATATTTACCTAATTAGGGTTTTGTCGCCGCTTCATACAATTTATTCGCAGTAAGTAAACATACATTGAACATCATTTTGGGAACTACTACTTACATAAGACCACATTGATAAATTACATACATACATACACTCACGCCTTTTTCCCATAGGGGTAGGCAGAAACTAAAGAACGCCACTTGCTACGATTCTTGCATACTTCTTTCGCTTCGACCACATTCATACATTGTTGATAAATTAAATCAATTAATATTTAGAATCCAACGACGTCTACTGCCTTGAGAGTCGGACCACTGATCATGCGTTCGATTCGTACAGGGGCACAAATATTTATGTGATGGACATGTGTTTGTTCGTGGTGTATATTTAGAAAAAAAAAAATATAGTTTAGGACTAGATGATGCTCTGTAAAAATGTCCCAGTATTCATTGAAATAAAACTACTTTTCCGTCGTAGCGTAAAGGGTCGGAAACGTTGGGATTCATAATATCAATATAACACGATAAAAGTTTAGCAATATAATTAATAAGTCATATGAGGGCACACGAGCGACAACTATCGACAAGGAGATGAAGCAGTCGCCGTGACTGAAATCGGTTTTGAGGGCATCATCATCATAACGCGATAAAATCCGTAAAAAGTAGTTTTTTTTTTTCAATGTATAATATTCGCGTAATAAATGTCAGAAATCAATATGTCCCAGTATTAATTTATTATAATATCCATGACAGCTGACATGTATCATAAATTATGATTCATTGGAAGGACAATTCATGTATGACAAGATGTATGAATGTGGTCGAAGCGAAAGAAGTATGCAAGAATCGTAGCAAGTGGCGTTCTTTAGTTTCTGCCTACCCCTATGGGAAAAAGGCGTGAGTGTATGTATATGTATGTATGGAAGGAATTTTTACCAGCAGGTTAGATTATAAATATCTTAGCGAGATTATATTCTTTATCATCTACATCCATGCTATTATTCTATCCTAATATATTATAAAATATCAGAAAGTACCTCGAGTATTTAACTGTTTGTCTGTAACATTTTCAGTCCTAAACCGCTGAACAGATATCGACAAAATTTACCATGGCAATAGATTCCATCTTGAGAAAGTACATAGGCTACATTATGTCTCAAAGAAATTGTATGGAGCGGTGACGAAGATTTACCATTACTTTATCAACGTCCGACTTACGAGATAATAGTAACCGATTGCAAGAAATCTTTTAAATCTACGCATTTTATATCGACAAGCTTCTTTTGCCGCGCGCTCGCGTTCAATTCTCTAATCGCTTTATCGAAGTCATCGTTATTGTATAACTTATTGCTATTTGTTGCTAAAACTATTTCGTTGACCTCCTCGTAGAGTTTCACTGTTGTTATATGCTTGAAGTGACGTTTTAAAGTGTCCATTATTGATTGCTGCAATTCTATGTCGCGGCAGACTAAGTTTAGGATGAAATGGCCTGAAATAAACAGTATTGTTTTGAATTATATTACGTACTAGCGACCCGCCCCCGCTTCGCACGGGTTCAATATACTAATAACATACATGTATTACACATATTAACCCTCCTCTTGAATCACTCTATTAAAAAAAACGCATCAAAATCCGTTGCGTAGTTTTAAAGATTTAAGCATACATATGGATATAGGGACAGAGAAAGCGACTTTGTTTTATAATATGTAGTGATAGTGAGTAGCGACCCGCCCCGGTGCAACATTTATATATTCTATAGAGTATGACACTCACAAATAATATGGCTTTCTAATGGTAAAAGAATTTTCAAATTCGGTTCAGTAGAACCAGAGATTAGCCCCTACAACCTCACAAACACTATCTCTTTATAATATTACTATAGATTTACACATATTAAACATACGACGACGTCTGTGGTCTAGTGGTTCGAGTGTAGGACTGCTGATCATGGGGTTCGATTCCCACAGGACACAAATATTTGTGTGGGTAAAACATGAGTATTTGTGTCTATCTTATGTATTATAAGTATGTATATACAAAAAAAAAGTATACAACATTATTATTAGTATATGCGAAACCTGAATATAGTTTGTTCAGAATCAGTAACTGAATCGATTCCAATAATTTTTACATCATGTTATATTTTGTCCCAAAAACATTTAAAAAATGTTACGAGTAGGACACCGAGCGACACTAAGTACCTATCCGCAATCATATGCGCGCAACACAGGTCACTGACACTGAGCGCTCAGCGCGGGCGCAGTGCGGCGGGCGGGGCCCGGGGGTGAACCAACCACTTCAGTCGCCCGGATGCTATCGGGTAGTGTACACGTATGTCGCTCCCGTTCAAAAAGTAGGTACATAACGCGAGCGCACGGCATTTCGATTTATCTGTAGGTACCTATCGTATGTAAAAAGCATAGGTAGTGTTCGTGTAAGAAATGGTACGTACACTAGCGGTTTGTGGTGATAACGCGAGCGCGCGGCAGTTGTGTTTCGGTTGTCGTGTACCTATCGTATGTAAAAAGCATAGGTAGTGTTCGTGTAAGAAATAGTACGTACACTAGCGGTTTGTGGTGATAACGCGAGCGCGCGGCAGTTGTGTTTCGGTTGTCGTGTACCTATCGTATGTAAAAAGCATAAGTGTTCGTGTAAGAAATGGTACGGATACTAGCGGTTTGTGGTGATAAGTGATAACGTATTCCTGGCAGTGCGGCACGAGGAGCAATCTGACATTAAAGTATCGTCACACACATGAACACACGTTTTTATTTGTACCTACAGCCTGTTGTGGTTAAGTAATGCTATGTTTAACAATTTTCATCCATTTTGAACTTACAGTGTTTGGTATAAGGTGCAACATATCGCATTGACTACATTTAATGACTTACGGCTGCATTTACAAATAAAGTACTTATTAATGTCTACCTACACTTGACCAGTACGACAGTCCAAAGACTGTAAGTGTGATGGAAAATGTGGAAAGTGTGATCAGTTAAATACAATGCAATAGGAAATCGCCGTACGGTTAGGTACCTACTGCCACATTATTATCAATGAGCGCTGCGACGACGCGGGGGGGGGGGGGGCGCCCGCGCGTCGATGAGCATGTTTTTGTACGGACAACCAGGTAAGTTAACAAGCTTATAACTTTGTAATTTTTCATGGTACACTTTTGAAATTTTGTATATAAATTCTTTACATAAAAATACTAGACACGTGTTTCAGGTTTCACATATACTAATAATAATGTTGTATAAGTACTATATCCATCGTCTAGTACCCAAAGTACAAGCTCTGCTTAGTTTAGGGCTAGATGGTGCTGTGTAAAAATGTCCCAAAATATTTATTTATTTATAACTTAAAAAGTTATATAAGTATTATATCCGTTGTCTAGTACCCATAGTACAAGCTCTGCTTAGTTTGGGACTGAAGGGTGCTGTATAAAACTGTCCAAGAAAATATTTTTTTTATTATTACCAATAAGGCCTGCATTCCCCGAAGGCTTAGCCAAAGGTGTAATGTACACTCACAGTTCGCCGGTATATTTAAGTCCCTTGTAACCAGGCATAATTGCAAACTCCGAGCTCCTACTGAGAATTTCATAGTAAAACCCAACAACACTTTTCTCGAAGTAGGAATCGAAGGCGAATCGAATCGGAGCGTAGCAGTCGCGCTTAAGATCACTAGGCTAATTAAGCAGGCAAGGCAATAGTGGTCAGAAAGCAGACAATAAAGAAATGTCCTGTCTTGCAGGTGGGCCACGGCTTTGGTCAATGAATTAGCTACTACTCACCATTTTCAGTAAGGATGTTCTTTACGTTATCTAGCACTTTGGTGTCGAGGAACTGTTGAGGCGGACACGAGAGCCCTACCGTCCGGTCCTTGCTATCCATGTCGAACATGACTGCTTCGTAATGATTACCTGTAAGAGCCCAAGGTCAAAAAGTCATTACGTAACTTCAAATCAGAGAAAGAAATAACTTAGATTCGGTTTGCGCATAAATTAATACATACACTTCAAGCAAATATATGATTTGATTTGAATACGGCCAAATCAAAGGTCTAACATGTATCGCGACATAATTTTATCGTCGCACTATTTCGTTTTCAAACATTATCTTTGCACAAGGTACATAATGAGAGAAAACTATTTCGTGGCGCTGATGTCAACCTAATAGAGGGCCAGTGAGCCTAAGTTTGCTATTTCAATTGCATCAGAATGATCGTTCAATAGCTCTAAATGATAAAATAAAAGACGGATTCCGTAGACCAGTCAAAAATCAACAATAAATTCTGAAGTCATTGAACGACGATTTTTACACAATTAAAGAGACTACTGTAAGGCTATATTTCTCAGTATGCTAAAAAGAAAATTATACGCACCTTTTCAAGAGGATTAACTACAGCTATAGTTGGATGACATAACTGTGTCTCTGTGTAAGTTGTTCGCAAGTGGCTGCGCAACGTCAATTTTACATTAAAAACAGTCCAAAGATAGTTGGGGTCTTAATGTTTCACAGTCATGACTATTTTTAGCGTAACTTTCGATTTTATTACACAAGACCCTTATACCGACCTTTTTTAACCTCATCCTCCAAGAAATCTAATCCATCTTTAATTTGAACTTCCAACCGGTCATCAGTTTGTAGCTCGAAGTAGTCTCGAGCGACGTTCAACATCGCGGGGTCAAGGTCAACGGCCGTGACCTTCAGGTTATCGTAGCATTTCCTCAAGAACATGCACAGGCTGCCGCCTCCAAGACCCAGGACTGCTACGTTGGTGAAAGCTGACCTGGATACCTGGACCCCAACGCACATGAAGGAATGGTACAGAGATATGTGCCCGAAGTCGACTACTAGTTTGGTTTTCTGTTTCCTCTTGACTGCAAAGAAATAATGAAATTATGAATATTTCATTACCAATCTTATTGAGTTTTGTTTAGCATAGTCGCTAAGCGATTAGCATCTTCGGCACGGATTGTAGTTTCTATCCCCGCATGGAAACAGGTAGTTGTTCAGGGTTTGGGTATTTTTGTATGTGAAAATTTTGTTTGTTAATACGAACCCTCGAAAATGGAAGAATCCAAGAGTTTTCTCAAAATGGTAATTTCATTCAGATCGTGCACGCGTCAATAAGCGAACTAAAATAAAACGACTACTACCAAAATTTTGAAGCTTCAACTCGACTAGAAATAAAATTGATCGTTAGTCAAATCGATTAAATAGGTAGAATTGTTCGATAATTGATTGGACTACTTGAAAAAAGGCGCACTAAAAAGTTATAATTACTCACCACTCTTCAACTTGGCTTCTGATTGCACCAGAAACTGGTTGTCCAAGAATACGAGTCTACGATGCGTGGCGCCCTCTACATCCACGTCCTCTACGACAAAGTCGCCGGAGATCTGCGAGGACCCCTCGAACACCTTCACTCTACGGCCCACATCGCTGCCTAACGACAGGAACGGGATCTGGAATGACAAATAATAATATACTATCCTGATGTTGGGTAGGTACCTACGGGCCTCCTACTAGAAGGATCTAGAGGATTAGATCCCATCCAGATGAGGCTCAGTTTCAGACGAATTTCATCGTAAACTAATGCTTCTACAACACGTCAAATTTCAATACAAATTAGACTTAGTTATTTGGAAGCGTACGTCACGTCACGTTAGCCTTACACAGACAAACTCGTCTACAAGATTCTTAGGGAGTCATCGCGATGGTCGTGGCGAATTTCTCGGATCCCATGGCCATGATTATAGGGCAAGTGAATGCAAGTGCGGTTTTTAGTCAGTACAAGTCCGACATACCCTGCTGTACAATAAAAAAAAGGGAGTCATCGCGATTTTGTCCTTCAGCGAATTTAGCCAATTTCTGGCCCGCGCCAAGCCAAAGGCAGGCAAAGACACCAACTAGTTCTTTAGCCCCCATCCTCTCCCAAATATACCTGTCCTGTTAATCCATAAGGAATGAGCATCTTGGCGGCGTGTGATAGTTCTTCTTTTACAGCGTCAAGAGAATCGAACTGGTGACCTCTCCGCATCACCGCCACCACCAGCCGACCGAAACGTGCCGAGTCCTGCAGCTGGCGACGACCTGCAGGCGTGCCGAACAACCACTCAGACTCCCTGGAATAACCAATTTTATCTTAATATAAATTCGACGATTTTGGCAGCTCGATTGGTGAAATAGCTTAAGCTCATGCAAGTGGTTTTGATTATATCCAGCAAATAGTATCTAAGTCAGCTCGGCCGTTAGCCGGAATAAAGTTAGGGGGAGCTTGTCTGAGATAGAATTTTTCTTTCTCTAAAATGTATGTATATCTTTAAAAATGTTTACCATGCCTTAATGCCGCTATAGCGTATAAAATAAAAAAAATATTAGAAAAAAAGTAATGCAACATCAATGCGGGCAGTATTGCAGGGTAGGTACAGACGCCAGTACATCAAGCTACCCCAATCTGTGAAATTCCTTTGATAGATTTTCAACTTTAATACAAAATAATAAGGTTCATATTCAGTTAGGGAAATTTGACAGTTTTGGATAGCTTGAGCTGCTGGCGTCCGTACAACTAGTACTTATACTATACATAATAACATCTTGATCAAAATTCCGGAAGAAAACTACGCGAAAAATAACTTTGTTTACCAAAAAACTTCATATTGACGTCGGTAAATATTATCGTTGTGAGTTCATCGGCTCACGCGCCGTATTCTTGTACATCAACATCTCTATTTTTAACCAACTGTGCACCAAACAATGTGGGTGTGGTCTTTCTAATTTTAATGTGTATTACTGTGTCTATATGCTATCATGTACATAAATCATTAGTGCCAATTTTTTGAGTAATTTCTTTTCAAATTCAGATGACAATGGCAACACAGTGTTGACGTATGCATATGTACATACTAATTATAATGATAAAATAAGTTCTTAGCTGTTTGTCTGATATGGTTAATCTTATCCCCAATAAGCTTTAACAAGCATTTATAAAACGACAGTCTAGTTGCAGGGTCCCCAAAAGAATTCGTGAAGAAACTTCATGGACACTTCTAGAGACTTTTTTCACAGATATACATACACTCACGCCTTTCTTCCATAGGGGTAGGCAGACTAAAGAACGCTACTTGCTTGCTTGTACAACGGCTTCGCATAGGTGCTTGCCAGCACCTATGCGAAGCCGCGGCGGGGTTGCTAGTACTTAATTAATAAAAACTGGTTTTTCAATTTAACTAATTTTGGGTATACCTTAAAACATTAAGTACTATTCTTTAAATTTAAAAAAAAAGGTAGTTAAGTATATGATTTTTATAGTATAGATCATGAGTGAACTATGACAAAATATAATTTGATCCTTGCTCCAGAATTTATTTCTGAACGAGTATGATGTATGAGAGGCCGGTGGCCGAGTTATGGTCGAATTCGCATATTAACTGAGGTAATCTAGATGACAGTGATAAGTGCACGTGACTTAATACAATTTATTAGCAGCATATTTCTTAGTCACATTTGGAAACAGGTATACCTATTAACTCTAGGTTTGTCAGTAGGTTTTGACTATCGGCATCAACCCATTGACAGTCCCACTCCTAGGGACGGGTCTCTTCTCAGAATAAAAGGGGTTTAACTAAAGTCCACTAAAATGGCTTAATGCGGGTTAGCAGATACCCTACGAATATTTTTAGTAATTCTCTGTTCTTTGTAGATAATAATATGACGATTAATAAAAATCCGCCTCTTTTATCAAGCCTGTCAAGTGCATAAACAATAGAAAAACTAGTGACGACCCTCTGGAGGGTCACTATTCTTTAGAGAATTTTTTCTAGACATAGGCGGGCCTCAGCCGGCATGTAGGTGTGGCATAGGAAGGTGCGGCTCATAAAAACAACTAGTCATTAAAAATAACGTGCACCGAGAAGTTAGTG
The DNA here is from genome assembly GCA_964056405.1 of Acronicta alni. NCBI lineage: Eukaryota > Metazoa > Arthropoda > Insecta > Lepidoptera > Noctuidae > Acronicta > Acronicta alni. The sequence goes on along the minus strand of OZ043916.1, from coordinate 2,027,863 downwards.
TCGGTTTTATGTCATGTAGGCCCACACACCTCGTATAATTAGAACTCTGGAACGTTCCAACGATGCAAAGCAAAGATATTTGTATTATTTTAAAAATATTAAGAATAATCTTGAAAATCATACTCTGAGACTTTTCTCAACTGTATTGAGCTCAGCCTCAGTCTAACCAGATACGGCTGAATATCAGTATTTTACACGAAGCTACTGCCATCAGAATTCTACAGCCCTCTTTATGGGCAATACTGATATCCTAAGGATAGACTGGTTGTCAGGCTTTTTTAGGCATTCACTAACTTGTGATAGTAGGTATGACAACCGAGACTGACGGCTTTACGTGCTCTCCGAGGCACAGAGAGGTCTCGAGGTGTTAAGAATGGTCACTCATTTGATATTTGACAGCGGGTAGCACAGCTTAACCTTGCAGATTGGTTGATCAGCGTAGTTATTACGAGTTTCAGAAAAACTTGAACAATGTGTACTTACCATTGACTTGACCATTTTAAAAAAACCGCTCATATCATAAAAACATCAAACGTTAACGTTAGTATCTATGCTATCTAGAGCAATTGGAAATAGTTTTTAGTAAATGGTTGTTTAAAAAATAAATTCAAACGTTTTATGGCTCCATATTCGGATTTTCTCCTGTTTCGTGGGTGCAAACACAATGTCACGTAGACTATACCCAAAACAACTACGTGTATCGGTGGAAGCAACTCAGCCATTATGCTAATCGCAATCATCAAAGGAGTTTCAAGATTTTACAAAAGCATTAAGCATTTTTAGTCTCTGAATAATAGGGAAAACCATATCAACATCGGTTGCGTGGTTTAGAAGTAAGCAGAGAATGACTTTGTTTTTTACTATCGATTAGAACAAAACATTAAAAGGTGCAAAATACTTTAAACTAGTGCGTGTATGACAATAATTGTAATCAACAATATAGACACGTTAGTTTTTCACTTAAATTTACTTTATATTTCAACAAGAAATTCTACTAGACGATAAAAAAATATTAAAGCACCAAATAATAATTATAATATCGGTACTTAAATGGATAATTTGATACCTACCTATTAAAATCTTCCAAATCCTATAGAATTATCGTAAAATATATTTTCTGAGACTTTTTTTTATAATATGCACTACACACACGTCCGAGCGTCCAATTGTTTCCAACAAGTTTACGGGGTGTGCACAGCGCGCTCGGCTCCTTTTTATACAACGTATAAAACTGCATACTAGTTAGGTGCCGTAGTCGTGTTTGTATGAAATTGATTTATTTTTGTGTTTTGTAAATAGTTAATAATACATATTATAGTCCATACTAAATAAAATAGGCAGTAATGTATGTGGATTTATGTCCTGGTTAATGGCGAAAGCACCCCCCCCCCCCTTACATGAGACTTAAATAAACCGGCGAAATTTGGATGCACATTAGTACACCAGCTTTGCCTATCCCTTGGAGGAATGCAGGCGTGAGTTTGTTTTGCAGAAACTCACTTCTTTTGCTTCGTCCACATCTGTTTTACACATACGCCGGTTGCGAGTACTACGCACCTGACCATTTTGAAGAACCCCCCACACACTAATAAGTGTTTCTGAGGTGTCCCGATAGTTCCATTGACATTCACCCTTTGGTTAGTCGTAATATTGTTAAACCTGCCATGTTAATTATACTCAGAGCACAATTTTGTAAAATGAATTCTTAGTTAGAAAAGCACAATGTTGTCGTAATTAATTTTTTTTTTTTTCTTAAAAGATTATTTATTTGCAATCTGGTACATATTATTCTTGTTGTTTAAAAAAAAAAACATGACAAGAACCTTTTTTTGTTGTTGTGAAACCTAGGTATAATACGATAAGTATTTATATTATTATTAAATAAATAAATATAAATATTTTTGGGACATTTCACACAACACCATCTAGTCCCAAACTAAGCAGAGCTTGTACTATGGGTACTAGACAATGGATATAATACTTATATACTTTTTTTTTTTTGTAAATACATACTTATAATACATAAGAAACACCCAGACAAACACAAATACTCATGTTTTATCCACACAAATATTTGTGTCTTGTGGGAATCGAACCCACGACCCCATGATCAGCAGTCCGGCACACGAACCACTAGACCACAGACGTCGTCTAATTATATATTATATATTTATTTTATATAGACCTGGACAATAAAGTAATTCTGGAATTAAAATCCTATAATCCTTTTCAACAAACAAACTATTTAATTTAATCTTTTGCATATACAGAGATTCTCTTTCTCAATAATACTGGGCGTTGTTTACGAGTCGCTGCTATTTTGGACACCCATTCAGCAGAGCATCTATATGTATGTTGTTATTGCAATGTTTATATTTTCTTATAAACACACTGTTTTCCGTAATTACTGTGAATTGAAATCTTTAATATTTACCTCTCGATAATTTTGCGTTTTATATTTGTCGTTAGTAAATTCAGTCATTTTATAGAAAAGCAGTGATTATTTAGCCACCTAACAAGAACCACACCATCGGGCGTTTTCTTCGAAGGGTTAGGCAGAGGCACCGATGTACACCAAGGTTACATACATACTTTGATGGGGAGCGAGTGAATTGTCATTAACTTGACAAAAATCGCAAGCGGCCACTCAGAATTTCCAATTGGATAAACGTAATATTAAGTTGAACTGGGCATTGAACAGAGGACATCTCAGCTCAGCAGCCACGCTTGCGACTGCTACAAGAATGCGGCCTTGAGACAAAACAATTATAAGTTTAGTATGGACATGATCGTACATCCATAGCAAAATAGGAGCAATTTAATAAACAATACACACCTATATTTCCTGAAGGGTTAGGCAGAGGTGCACTAATGTACACCTACAGTTCGCTGGTATGTTGCCATACAATAGGGGGCGAGCCTATTGTGACATCATCATCAACTCATATACTGTCCCACTGCAGGACACGGGTCCCCTCTCAGAATGGGGAAAGAGAGATTAGGCTATGGTCCACCACGGTTACCTAATACGGGTTAGCATCGCATAGGATTAAGTAGCAGAATTACTTCACACGCCATCGAAAAATCTTTCAAGCATGCAGATTTCCTCAAGGTGTTTTCTTTCGCTGTTTAAGCTCAAGTGATAATTTATAATTAATATAAAAATAATAAGCAAGCAGTCTAGTGGTATGACCATTGGACTGCCAAGTCGAAGGTCTCGAGTTCGAACCCAAGGCACACACCTCTGACTTTTCGGATTCATGTGTGTATTAATAATTAATTATCACTCGCTTAAATGGTGAAGGAAAACATCGTGAGGAAACCTGCATACCTTAGAGATTTTTCTCGACGGTGTGTGAAGTCTGCCAACCCGCACTAGGCCAGCGTGGTGGACTATAGCCTATCCCTCTCAATATAAGAGGAGACACGTGCCCAGCAGTGGGAGCCGCCCGATATACCGTCCTCGCCGGCGAGGCCCGTCGCGAAGACCCCTTAACGGTAATCCTCCCCGTCCCTTGCTCGAGCCGGCCCGTGCCGAGCCAGTAGCTTTAAATTCGCCCCTAAATAATTTAAACCCAGATCCAGCCGTCCCTAGCTGCCCCCCCAGCAACGCCCTAAGCCGAGGTCCGAGTCCCGCAGGGGACACCCTTAGCTGTGTTGCTTAGTTTATAAGTTGCCCCTGGCTGGAGGCATTCGGTGCCTCGCCACCTAGTCCGGTTAAGTTTTTAAAGCTCCCTCGAGCTAAAAACTACGTCCGTCAAAAAAAAAAAAAAAACCAGCAGTGGGACAGTATAAGGGTTGATGATGATAAAAATAATCGAAAAATCAGAGGTATTCGTACTCGAGACTTTGATTTCGCTGGCCATAGTTATATCACTACCTTATATTATATTACTATAGGTATCACTACTACTATTTCCATTTAACCATGCGCATATCCAAAATATGAGCTGCTACTGAGAATTTCATATAAAGAAATAAAGAAAGATAATAAAAAAACTTGAGAGGTGTCAAGGGACACCCGGATGGAACGAAGTTCCTTTCATTAAAATTTAATAATTAAAAATAAAAAAACCTGTATACACTCAACAATTCACAACGCGCGAAATTCAAATATTGTCATTCACTCAATAATTCGAAATTCAAATATTGTTGACAAGCAAGAAGATTTTCGTAAGATTTTTTTCCGTCTAGCCCCCTTTCACAACGCGCGATAAGAAACTTCGTTCCAATATGAATGTATGAATGTGGTCGAAGCAAAAGAAGTATGCAAGAATCGTAGCAAGTGGCGTTCTTTAGTTTCTGCCTAATCTGGTATGGGAAAAGGCGTGGGTGTATGTATGTATGTAGAACGATAATTTACAGAAGAACCCAATACCTAACACTGCTCAACTTGGGAATCAAATTCATTACCCTTTTACTTAGCTTAGCCATTACTTAGTTTTTCTATTGTGTATTTATAAAAATAAGTATCATAATTCCCTCACCTGCCCTGTGGCACAATGAAGACAGCATATTTGTTGATGGCCTGCGATCGTTTCTGGTCTACCACATACAGAGTATATCGCGGAGAGTCCTCGCCGGGCTGCATTAAGTCCAGGGAGACCTACGCAAAAACAATAAGGATTGGTCACCTTAACAGTGAATTTTTTTGAGTAAGTAATAATATGGATTAGGTTTTTAATATATGTATAAGATAATAGCTATTGTGAGATGGCTAAATAAAAAAAAACTGTCGGGCTATTTTTTTCCATAATGTTTTTATGGACAAGTCTTTGTGGTGCCATCAGGATCAATGGCGTTTTTGCGTTTATGAAGATCAATCATCATAAACTTATATACTGTCCCACTGCTGGGCACGTGTCTCCTCTCACAGAATGGGAGTGCTTAGGCTATAGTCCACCACACTGGCCTAGTGCGGGTTGGCAATCTTCACACGCCGTAATAGCATAAAATATATAATAAAAATAAACAGCAATATGGAAGAGTAATATCAAGTATGTAGTAGTGGTACCCAAATTAAGCTTAAAAGGCATTTTAACGATGTTTGCTTACACAAATATTACAACAATAAACAAATATTATATCCATAGTACAAGCTCTGCTTACTTTGGGACTAGATGGCGCTAATCTAATAATAAAATATTTCAACTTTGAATGAATGATAGTAGGTACTAAAATCTAAATTTTCCCAAAAAAAATATGTTATGTACATTTTTTCGTGAGAGGTAACAAAATAATAATCAAAATGTTGTTATGAACCTACTTCATTATCTTCATCCAGGCTCGTCTTGGCAAGTCCATTGGTAACAAATGCAGTATCCTGTGCTGACTTTATATAAGTTTTCACCTCCTCAGGGGTCTGAAGTCTCTGCATCTTGTCACCTGCCATGCAAACCTCTAATATCTGAAAAAGATAACAAAATGTAATATAGGTATAAAATCAAAAGAAACTAATTTGCAGGTCATTTAAATTGCAAGTAAATTTATTAAAAAGTACTTGTTTTAAAAATTACTCCCCAAACTAGTACACAGTATTTAGTACGACCCACATAACAAACAAAAAATGTTTTTAGCTATTTAATTCTGTATAGAGATTTTCTCGATGGTGTGTGAAGTCTGCCAACCTGCACTAGGCCAGTGTGATGGATTATAGCCTAATCCCTCTCATTTTGTGAGAGGAGACCCATGCCCAGCAGTTGGACACTATATGGGTTGATGATGATGATAGGCATATTTTTGGTTTTTATGAGGCACTATGAAAATACATCTGTTTGTTACGACTCCACATAACAAACAACCAACATATTCAAAATCATGTGCATATTAATAATTAATTATCATGAGCTGAAACTCACTGTTAGCTCTTTTGAATAAATAAGAAAGTTTATAAGGTTTACATCTTACCAATTGTGGCATAACTTTGAACTTTGTAATGATAACAGCAAATACAGGTAATGTAGGTCCATCATTGTCCTCAGCAGTCCTCTCCTCAGCTTCATGACACCTCACAACCCGAAACATCCAGGACTTGTCACAAAATGAGTCCAACAACTTATTGAGAATATGGCTCTGAAGTAAAGATATGCACACAAACCGACCTCCAAGCTTCAAAACTCTTTTGATTTCAGCAAAATACTTGTCTATGGTTTGTTGAGTTTCCTCTGAATCGTCCGGCATTAGGGCATCCAAAGTACCTTTGTCTAAAACTACATTGAACTCTTCATCTTTGAAAGTTGTGTTCAAAGCATCCATGCAGATGAATTTCATAGGTATTCTGTGAGCATTTATGTTGTTCATTTGCTTGATGACGACTTCAGAAACGTCTATATTTGTAATGTTTTGATAGCCGACATCGAACATGTCGGCACTGAGGCTAGAGTTACCGCAACCCGTTATTAGGATGGAATCGTTTTGCTTGATGTACTTATGTAGCTGTCCACATAGTTCTAAGTATTCGCCGTACCTGAAAGATAAGCGTATAAATTAAAGTATTTAGTTTTAAAAAATGTTCCGAAGAATACAAAACATAACCTACCACTCAAATGCTTTGTTTCCACGTTTCTTGAAGAATTTGTTCCAATAGTCCTTGTCACTGAATTCCCTGTGGCTTTTAGGTAGTAGATTCATCTTAAAGAGATAATAAGTTGTTTAATTCAACAAATGCACATGGATCGATAATAAATTGAATACGGTTTGTTTTTCTGTCAGAAATTGACACTTTGTTTGACACTTTGTCTCACTTTGACATTTATTAATGTTTTTTTTCATGAATCCTTTAGTAACATTTGTATCAATGGGATAAGTAGACGCCCCAGCCCAGACCCCCAGACGTCCTCTATATACTTACCAAGTACCGTTACTTTCTTGATTTAATTCAAATAATAATAATAATATTTTTTAATAATAAAGTTGACATCTCGTTCTACGAATGATAGTTATCTTGATAACTTACAATATTTCCATGGTACTGTATTGTGTGTTCCACGGTTAAAAAAGTTTTTTTTTAAATTACAATATTTTATCAAAACATTTCACAGATTCAGTCTGTCTATTTTTTTATTTTTTTTGCACGGTTTGTGCATTTGCCATTACAAGTGTAAAAGGTAGGGAAACCATTACTTTGGGATAAATAGATTATGGAAACGGAATTTAGGGATTGAAATAGAATATAGGATCACGGTACGTCAAGGAAAAAACGTTAGGTATATATATTAGTCTGTCTATTTAATTATTGTCTGCTGGCTTGACTGATTGGCTGGCAGTCAGGGACTTGAAAACGAAATTTATTTCGTTCTGTTCCACGAAATGTTATCTCATAACGTTCCAAAATTTATAACGTTACTGGAACTTTATGCAATGTATAACGTTATAAAATTATAACGTTATAGAATAACATTTTAGCAGAACAATATTTTCCATAACGTTACTGACTTAGTAACGATACTAGATATATCGTTCTGTTACGTAACAGTTCCAACTGCGTTATAGTATAACGTTATTCTTTCACCCCTGCAGCACGGTACGATTTTAATCGTACTCATACGATTTTTTCGCTAAAGTTTACTTTCGCGGTCAACGCCTTATACCTGCAAACGCGATGCACTTAAAACCTTCACGGTTGACCAGTTTTCACCTTTATCTCTATAAGTATAGAGTCGAAAATTAATCAACGGCCAACGATCTTCCAAACATATTACGGGTTCGATCAAAAGTAAACTAGAAAAGATCGGACAAGATGTAAATACGAAGAAATTATGCTAAGTTGCCATTTTGCACGCGGGAGTCGGAAGTCGCGGCGAGGTGTGATTAGGTTGCCGGCCTAGCGATAAAGTTGGCAACGTTGTATAACAAAATAAGTAATGTTACGTTTTGAGTTATAGTTATAACGTTATTATATAACATTCCGTTACTAATTTCGTTCCGTTATGTCATAAAGTTATAACAAAATAAAGAACTTCGTTACGTTTCTAGTGGAACGTTACAAATTAACGTTACGAGAACAGTACATAACGTTATTTTCTTTACCGTTTCAAGTCCCTAGTTTGACACTTTGACACTTTTGACAGTGACAAGTTGTTAGTTTGTGATTTTGTGGTAACATCGAGAGTGTGTCAGTGTGTGTGAACTGTGAAATTTGTTGTAGTGTTTTTTAACATAAAATTTTATAAAAAGAGACGTTCTATTACTTTGCAACTAAATCAAGAATAAACAATGTATTACATTTGAATAGAATGGCTTTACGGGACTTTAATGAGTTGAAGTCTTGGCTGCAGTATTTCGGTGATTGATCTTGAAAAGTAAAAAAGGATAACTAAAACTATGGACAAACAAAAACAGGACAAATGGAAAGCCCTAGCAACTATTAAATCCTTTGATTTGGGTAAGTAATTAGTTGTGATCTATTAGTGTTCCAGTAATATAAAAAAAAGACAATTTTACTAATTCTATGATGATGGTTAGCCTTGAAGTTCGCTCATCTTCTACGTAAAAACCACGTCTTTTTTGCACTATTGGTATATCATTTTCATCTAACCTCGACGCCACTATAAATAAGCCACTATAAACAATATTTATTTTGTAAAAACATATCAACAATGGGTAACTAACTGCCTAAATAAGCAACACCTGCTGTAAAACATAGTGTGGAGATTTTTACATAACTGCGCTGCGCCATCTCCATGAGCAATTCTAATGCAGAACATGTGAGAGTGTGTCCTGCTTGGATTTAGAACACATAAAGCCATGAAAAGAGGATCTTTTTATAAAAAAGTTCTCTAAAATCTTTATAATAGATATTATGATACAATGATGAAATAGTGACACTTATGTGTAATTCTGTTTACAAAAATGTCTGTAGTGTATTCTGGTTAATTGTACAAACCAAACAAAGTTAACAGGTTTCTAAAACCAGTACTTCCATTTATGTTTTAATGTATTCTACACCCAAGGACAACATTGTTTTTTACCAATGTTATGCTAACTTTCTAAAATAACAGACATAATCAATTACCATTATCCTTAATATGTCGGGCTCGGAAACTACTGAATAGATTTTCATAATTTTCATGAGTGATTTTCACCAAATGAAAGAGAGATTACCTAATTTTATTTATTTTATTTTAAAAACTTTGTTGCCCTACACTGTGGATTTCCTCCTGTATTGTGGGTGTGTTTACAAACACAAATTTTCACATACACAAACACTCAGATCCAGAAAAACTTACCTGTAAACTGTAGATGATAATATTACAAATATTCTGTATGGGGATTGAACCCACAACCCGTGGCGCAGAAGGTGATCGCTCAACTGCTACGCCAAACATGTTGTCACCTATAATTTATGTAAATACACCCAAATACACCCACATACCCAAACATATGGTAACTATATTGTATGTAAAATACACAAAACCTGTGCAAAGCGGGGAGGGTCTCTAGTAAGCAGATAAAGAAGAGCAGGCTCTCGTAAAAGCAGATATTTTATACTATTAGGACTTAACAACAATCATCACATAGGTCTAGTGGTTATGAAATAATAAAGTAGATTTGATAGATGTTGAGGAAACGGATAAAAGGCAAAAAAAAGATATGGCAAATGTCGGTGAAACAGTCAGGAGTGGACGCCATAATAAGATTTCAAATCAAATAGTTTCAAATATCCAATAGTTTATTGGAACTAGAAGAAAGGTTTACAATTTTGTGTATGATATTGACCGCATTAGTTATAAAACTAACTTACACCAACCTTATTGTTGAGGTTCTTCAAATAGGTCAGGTATGTAGTAATCACAACCGCTATGTGTGTATGACAAGTTCTATGATTGTGGATGAAGCAAGAGAAGTTTGCTAGAAAATAGACCAAGTGGCATTCTTTAGTTTCGCCTACTCTTTTGGGAAAAAGACGTAAGTGTATGATGTATGTATGTATGTATTTCATTTAACTTCATTAATTGAATTGTATGTGAGTACTGTACAAAAAGTCTTCAACATAACAATAAGTGTGTTAAAATAAAACTACGCGCATATTGATATTATTAATCCCGACGTTTCGGACCCTTTACAGCGTCCATGAAACGTCGGGATTAATAAAATCAATATACGCGATAAAATCCGTAAAAAGTAGTTTTATTTCAATGTATAATATTCGCGTAAATGTCAGAAATCAATAAATAAGTGTGTTAATTTCATCTATAGTTACTTTTAGCCGTCTTGGCAACATGCCAACTAGTTCCAAGGATATTTGTGTTAATCAAATTAAAACATAAATCTTTTGTTTCGGAAACTTCTAATCAGTTGGTATAACTGCTCCCTTCTAGTCTTCTGGAGTTATCCTCCTAAATGGCCTCTTAGTGCTGCCAGGTGTCCCGAATTGCGCGTGAATTTTTTTGTTATGGGATAGGGGGCAAACGAGCAGATGGCTCGCCTGATGGTAAGCGATTTCCGCCGCCCATGGACACCCGCAACACCAGAGGAGTCACAAGCGCGTTGCCGGCCTTAAGTTTTCTAACTAGGTACTATTACCTACAATTTCTTCTATAAATTGGTGACTGATTAATTAGTACCTAACCAACATTTGTTTGCAGTACGTAATTAAGAAGAAAAAATATGGTATTTTGAAACGTTGACACGTTGACAGTTACTTAAGTAGGTATTTTATTTTATCTTTTGCGGTTTACGAACTGTAACCAACGCCGTATACTGTACCATGTCATACCGAATGTTCCAGTGTTATGGAGTTGGAAGTTAAAATACACCTTCTCCTGTTGTATTAAGATCGTTCTTTATTTAACTCGAGTACATGCCATACGCTACAAGTTACAATTAAACAAAATTCGCCCGTGTGTCTTAATAAATAAAAATCATTTTAAATTGCTATTTAAGTCGTAGGTTACGGTAGGTAGCGTCGACCCCTACAGTTTATTGTTTGTCGCATAAAAAAGAACAGTAGACAGGACCGCTCGACCCGATCCTTGGATCCTTCAAGAAAGTTCCCAATGAATTTTAATGTTTTATTAAAATGCTATGCATATACTGCATACATATACAGGCATAAGACTAACTTCAAAAGCAGATAACAGAAACTTTGAGGAGTATCTGTACATAGTATAAACAAAATCGCTTCCCGCTGTCTATCTCTTTGTACGCTGAGATCTTTTAAACTACGCAACGGATTTTTATACGGTTTTCACTGTATCTTAGATAATTCCTTCCGGAAGGTTTATACAGGGTGTTACAAAACTACCCGTAAAGCCGAAAGGAGGTTAAATGGGGCGTTATAACGAGTCCATTCACAATATTTAAGAACCGTAGTTTTTGGGGTATGTATAACATACCCCAAAAAAGGGAAAACAACATCATATTTTATGAATGAAAAATAGAAAAACTATTAAAGTAGTCAATTATTAGGTAAAATAGGTACGTAGGCCTTTCTGTTAAATTATCTGGTTCCGCTCAGCTGACATGACAGCTGACAAAATTTTTGGCTTTGACAATTAATTAAATTTTTACGGGGTATTTTGTAACACGTTGTATATACTTATAATCACATATCTCACATACATATATACATGTATGTCAAAGATCGAGAACGCTCATTGAGCGAATAAACAGCTCACAACGCGTTTGTTTAAAGTGGCATCGAGTTTTCAGACTGATGCAGTCTAATAGCGATAAATGTGTAAAATAAAAAAAAACTTGAGAGGTGTCAAGGGACACCCGGATGGAACGAAGTTCCTTTCATTAAAATTTAATAATTAAAAATAAAAAAACTTGAGAGGTGTCAAGGGACACCCGGATGGAACGAAGTTCCTTTCATTAAAATTTAATAATTAAAAATAAAAAATAAAAAAACCTGTATACACTCAACAATTCACAACGCGCGAAATTCAAATATTGTCATTCACTCAATTGTCATCAAATGTTTGGAAAACATCAATATCAGGACGTCTACTGCATACCATTTCAAAAGCATCAGTGTGCATTAGGGCTTACCTGGCGGTACACGACACATTGTTAGGGTTAAACGGTCACTTTTTAGCAACGAACTGAAAATATTCTTTCAAGTTTTTTTAATAATATTTCCATTGTGATATTTGTACTTTAAAAGTCAATTTTAGTGTCTTCCTTGACTAATGTATTGACTTTAATTTTATCAGTGAATGGTGTTGCCATTGTAATATTTGTTGTTACTAGTGTTTGTAAAAAATATTTCCCTCCATCTGGGGCAGTTAGGTAAAATATTAAATTGTAGATGCCGATCGAGAGAACAACTTCGATGACTGGTGAATGTGTGTTATCTGTTGGGACTGGTCTACTTAAATCTGCTATTGCTGTTTCTTTAAAAGGTGAAGCTTTTGCCCTATATTGTATCACTAACGTTATTAATTTTTAGAAGTATCTGTTTTTTTATACTAAGGTTGCAAACAAGCATACCTACGGCCCACCTGATGGTAAACGGTTACCGTATCATATAAACGCTTGCAACACCAGGGGTGTTACTTGCGCGTTGCCGACCCTGTAAAACGAAAGAGGAATAGTTGGGTTGGCAGTAAGGGTCAAAGTCCTCCCACTGCCAACAGAACGTTTCCTCGTGGAGCACTGGCAACCTTGCTCACCGTAAGAGACACAACACTGCTCAAAGCAGAGTTATTTCACTTCGATTTTCTGCAAGGCGGAGGTACTTCCCCAGTCGGGCAGCTCCAATTTGAGTGAAATTACTCCCACTATGCCCTCTTAATCTCGCCGCCAATCTTAGTTTAACGTTCATGTGTTTAAATGTTTATAGTTTTCAAGTAAAATTATCACAGGCCCTTTCATATCGTTTCTAATAACATCAAGTGCCATTCGTCACACCTCCCACCTCGTGGTTTAAACTATGTTCGACTAAAATCTTATAAAACACTAACGTTACGTCACTAGAATCGACAGAAATACTTGTAATTACGATGAGTATGGAGACATTCGCGTTTTTAATTATTTACGTCGTTTAAAAATGAAAGAACTACTTTTAAGAGTCTAATGCTGTGTTTGCCAAGCTCAAATCGAACTCAAAAACGTCGAGCATGTTCGCACGTGAAGCATTAGGTCGTCCATATGGTATAAATCAAATTCATTCAAACTGATAAATCATTTGTATTTATGAGCTTGAATGAGAAATAACGCCCATAAAATCAAAATAATCCTGTTAATATTAGAATCAATTACAGATCGATCTATTTATTGATTCATCGTTCTACTTCATTTTCTAATATTGTCCTTTCTCAAATTCTAGGCTTAAACCGCAACAGTCATCATGAATCCGTGTTCGAGAGCATGCAGCAGATTGATATCATTAATTCTGCGACCACCACTCCCATCAGTCTGCTCGTCCAGTCCCTCGTCAAACAACTCTGCTCCCTCCTCGAAAAAGACACTCTCAGGGCCGACCAACTCTATAACACCATATGCGAAAAGCTGCACAGCATGAACCTGATAGATGACTCCTACGCCATGGGAGAGTTTGAAGCAATGAGGAGTCAGTATCAACGTGCCTTGTACCAGCTCGTCGCAGTCGCTAGTGGATCGGAAATTCCAATAACCCTGCCAGCAACATGGCCAATAGTCCAACCATCAGGCCTCGAGTGGTCAAGATACCATCGCGAATTTGAAGAGCTATACTTTATAGCTGGCGGGGGGTTCGGAAGCGTGTTCAAAGCCAGACACAGACTAGATGGCGTTGAGTATGCCGTCAAAAAAGTCTACATAAAGTCCTCAGATGTCAATTCGATTATGTCACATTTAGCAGAAGTAAAAACAATTGCGAGTTTGAATCATCCTAACATCGTGAATTACAAAGCTGCTTGGCTAGAACCGATGATAGAATCCACCGTCAAAAAGAAAAACAAATTCAAAATGGATACGGACAGCGAAGACTATTCCATAAATTCCAATCTGATATCATCCGCTCAACCTAATATAATTACGTCATTCAAGACTCACAATTCCAAAGATTTGATCAAGAACAAAAGCGTTTCCGACTTTGTTATATCGTTTGAAAATTCTAACAGCTTTGCGAGCGACTCTGAAGATTTAGAAGATTCTGAGCTTTTGTCCGATGAAGACACGACCTCGCCTCAAGAGGAGAATGCTATCTGCAACTTCTTATCCTGCAAAGAGTTCGAAAAATGCTCCCGAGTGAATTTGAAATGGGCGACTTTATACATTCAGATGACTTACTGCCAACAGACCCTGAAACAGTGGCTAGACGAACGTAACCATCACATGACTGCCACTAGAAAGGGGTCTGATGACATGACTCTTCACCACAGTGATTCCGCAGACTCCGGGTGTCTTGACTCCCCTGATTTAACATACCCTGTCGCTTGGACGCACATTGATGTTCTAATAGAGATGTTCACACAACTCGTGAGAGGATTGCACTATATACACTCGAGGGGAATCATTCACCACGACATAAAACCTAGCAACGTGTTTGTGGCGCAGAATGAAGGCGGTGTATCGGTCCAGTTGGGTGACTTTGGCCTCGCATGTCCTTTGCAGCAATCTCACAGTGGACTGGCTTTGGGAACGCACTTGTATGCTGCTCCTGAGCAATTGGATGGACAGTGTAATCCTAAGGTAAGTTGCAGTAGGTAAATATAAGAATTCCTCAAAGGATAAGAGGCGTGTGGTTGTGTGTCATTTTCCGTGGATCTTTCTATTACACTCGATTTTGAAATAATTCTTGATATGGTAAGAAGATAAGTCGGTGAACAAGTTCATAGATAAGATAATGTCCAGTCTACCAGAAATTTAAGCTCGATCACTTATACTCACCAAAATGCACCTTTAATTCATCAAATTGCGTGAGGGCCCAAGATTAACAGAATTTGCATTGACGGATTAAAACCCAAGATTATCTAACCCATCAAACAATAATAATAAATTATTTCTCATTTCAGAGTGATATGTACAGCCTCGGGATCATTCTTCTAGAATTGGTGGAACCTTTCAGCACAGACATGGAGAGAGTAAAAACCATCACAGACCTACGCAAAGGCCAGATCCCAGCTCATTTGACAGCAAACTATC
This sequence comes from Acronicta alni, assembly GCA_964056405.1. NCBI lineage: Eukaryota > Metazoa > Arthropoda > Insecta > Lepidoptera > Noctuidae > Acronicta > Acronicta alni. The sequence continues at coordinate 2,012,791 of OZ043916.1, read as the reverse complement.
CAAAAATAGCCCACATTATAGGCAAGCTGGTACAAAGGCGACCCGCTAAAAGACTGGATACTGGGCAGCTTTTGGAAGAGTTGAAAAATTTGACTGAAAACAAAGATGAAACCATCAAGACTTTGAAAGAGGAGTTAGCAGCGAAGGATGATGAGATCGCGAAGTTGAAAATGATGCTAGCCAAGTTCAACTATAAGTCTTAAAGGTGTTGGTAGTGGTTACTGCAAGGGATTAGTAAACTTATTTCTACTTTTATCTTGAGCTTATAGTAACGAGGTTTGTAAAGTGTACTTACTATAATTCAGTGAGGTTGTGTGTGTGATGTATTTAAACAATATAGTATTACGGACTGACATTATTGTTTCAATTTGCATCAATATATGTAAAGATTTAGTAGAAACAGCTGTGTTATCTACACAGCTGTTCCTACTAAATCTTTATTACTAAATAAATAGGCTGACAATTAAACCTTTTAAATAAGTAATGTACAAAAAAAGTTCTAATCATTAATTTAAAAAACTTTATTTACAAAAATCTAACACGCATATATAAATTATTATCTTAATCTAACGTTATTTACAGTCTTAATTACATTATTTTTATCTGCCGCTGTCGTGCGTATCGCTGCGTGGTTGGATCACGACTGACGTGCGCTGAGCTTCATTGAAGCTAATTGATGGGGGATGCGCCTGCGCCGGCTACAGTACTCCGTCCGCCGCGTGGATGACACCGTTCGTGGCGGGGATGTTGTGTGTTATTACTTGAGCGTTGTTCACCTTGATGCGTCCTGTAAAAAAAAATATATAAATGCTAATTTTGTCATTGAACTTGGTGCCTATTTAGCATAGATAGATTGTGAGACTAGAATATTGATCATGACAAGTGAGATCAATTCAGCATATTATCTACTTATAGATTTTGAGTAACTGAATAATTATAATACCTACGTGTCTTTAAAAATATCATGTCAATGTTCCACTTACCAGCACTCTTCTGCAGCGTCAGCGGCTTGGCGTCCTCCATGGAGTTCCGTAGCTGATAGTATCTCATGCCGGCGCTGTAGAGCGTGCCGGGCAGCACGTGGCGCGCCACGAGTGCGCGGGCGCCGGCCTTCTCTGTGTAGCGCGCCAGCTCGGCCGGCAACAACCGCGCGAACGCCGCGTCCGTTGGCGCGAATACCGTGTACGTTTTACTTTCTAGAATAAATGGAAAGAGGATATAATTAGTAACATAAAATACCATCACGCCTGTAAACTCGAAAGGTTAGGCAGAAATGTACTAATTGTACAGTTACACCCAAAATTCGAGGGTATGTTTTAAGTCTCATGTAATAGGTCCCACATTCCAAGCTGCTACTGAGATTTCATAGAAAAACTCAATAACACTGCTCGACCTGGTAATCTCTAGCGTAGCAGTCGCGCTTAGTACCACTGGGCTAATGAGGCAAGATATAATTAAGAAAATAATTAAATATATACCTACATCTTGCAAATCTCTATGGTTAAGCAAGTAAACTGAATATTTCAAGAAAATTCTCAAACTAAAGAATTACTTCCAAGTTACTTAAGACTAAAACAAAAAGAAAAAAGAGGCTTAAGTTTAGTAATTTAATCGCGTCGGTAGGAACTTGACGCCAAAGTTATCCACTCTAAGTAAAATCATCGCAGTGCAGGCTGCTCCCCAGCCAGGTGGACTAACGACTTGCGGAAGAAGGCTAGCTTAGTCAAGAGTTATTCCGAAGATCTGGCACATACCTATAAAGCTCATAAATTAATTGCCTGCAAAGCGTCGTCAGGAAGAAGAAAGCAGTGATAGCCTAGTGGTATGACCATTGGACTAGCAAGTCGAAGGTCTCGAGTTCGAATCCAAGGCACGCACCTCTGACTTTTCGAATTCATGTGCGTATTAATAATTAATTATCACTCGCTAGGAAAACATCGTGAGAATCCTTAGAGATTTTCTCGACGGTTTATGAAGTCTGCCAACCCGCACTTGGTCTGCCTAATCCCTCTCAATATGAGAGGAGACCCGTGCCCAGCAGTGGGACAGTATATGGGTTGATGATGTGAAAGCATCGTTGCTTTATTATAACGAATGTTACAACTAACCTGCCAGTGTCTCCGCGAACCCACTGGCGTGTATCGCCTTGAGGAAGGTGGTGAAACGCCTGTCCCGGTCAGCCTGAAGCGTCTGAACCAGGTCGCCTACTGGCAGCGGGAACATCACGCGGTCCACGGCGTGGGCTATGCCCTGAGGTAAGAAAAACAAATAATTGAAATCATTCATAGCATTCTGGAAATCTTAGAAAGTTGGAACTCTTAGTGTCGCCTCTTTTTAAACTATCTTACACACGACCTCTACAAACAGTATGACGGCTTAAAGTTTACAGTGTGGGGTATTTAGGGCTAATTTACAGTGCAGTGCTTGCTTGCTATGTATTTATACGTTGGGCTTGCAAAGGAGCCCCTTACAGAATGGTGATAGCGCATTCATCAAAAAAATGATTGCTGCAAGATTTATTGCAGGCGCATTAGTACGTTATTAGCCGGCCCCACGGTGTCCCCCGGCCTTATGCCTTTTTGCTCGGCTCCTACTGTGTTGTAGCGTATATTATATAGCCTATAACCTTCCTCTGGGTTTACAAAGACATAGACACGCATACATAAACCCAGAGCAACTAGGTACTTGTAGACAATACAATTATTCGTTTTCTAGGACAATCGAACCCGCAACCTGTAACACAGAAGCAACTTCGTCTTTCGCGCCATCAATATAAAAAAAAGAAATGTATAAAACCTTTTGACTGTTGAGCGGTACTTATTCCAGTTGTAAATTCTACCTGTGGTATATGAATATCCTTCTTATCGTCCAGTACTCTGGCGCCGTTAATGGTGGTGACGCGGACCTCGTTCCATTCCACATCGTGCATGTCGTACTGGTTGACCCTGAGCTGTGTACCGGCTAGAGAGACGCCCGTCATCTCGTCCTGAAGGGAGGCGATGTCGAAGGCACCTGGGATCACGTGGTGCAGGAGCAGCTGAAATTAAGATAATGTTTGGATTAAAAGAGAAGACATTGGGACAGATTGTTTGATATTGTCATGCTTTGAATTGATGCAGATCCAGACAAAATGGTCTAGATCGATGAAGAAGTAATTGCACTCCCATTACTGTGGTGCAAAATTATTGGGCATTCATAAGGAAAAAAATATACCCAGCTGATGAAATAAATCTCTTCTCAGTATGAAGTCTATTGAAGGTATGAAGTTGATTGAAATATCACAGTCTTGGCTATTAAACTCTACAATGTGTTAAAAAAACATATTTAAATTATTTAAAAAATTTGGCCTACTCACACCACTGAGTAGCCTTGGGTTATCACGGAACTTCTCCTCAGCCTTGTCAGGTCCTCCGAGCTGCACCAGCAGAGTTCTAAACGCCTTGTCAGTTGGGACGAAGATGGTGTAGGGACCTGTCTCGTTTAGGATCGTGTCCAGACCTGATTGGCGCAAGTACTTCGCCGTTGCAAACAATCCATTCTCCTTAAGAATATCTACGAGACCAGGATTTTCGGTTGATGGTGATGACTGCCTTGGTATATTGAACGTGCTACCTTCGCTTATAGTTGGAGCAATTGTGCTGGAGCCTATCACAACTAAGTCTTTCTCATGGGAGCGGTATGGTGTGGTGTTTATAATAGTTGAATGAGTCGAACTAGGATACGTGATTCTTGGGGTTTGGCTGATGCTATTCCTGCTTGATGTGTACTCGAAAGCTGGGGTGCTGGATTTAGTGTGGTAGCGTTCTGTGCTCGACACAGTTACAGTGGATGGGAATTGTGTCTGAGTCTGAGGACTGTTCCGAGAAGACTGAATAGAAGATTGGAACAATGGCGTTGGTGTTGTATGGGTGCTTGGGATTGTATGGCCGGTAGACCCGCGGTTTGAGGTACTAACGAAAGTTGAGTAGCTAGATGGATGATGAGACGAAGCTGCAACATAGTCCGTTGTTTCCGTTATAGGACTAGAAGTTGTTGAGCTGTATATTGAGTTCGAGATCTTCGTCTGTCCAGGTAGCTGAATTTCGCCGTTCTTTATTTTATTGAGAATGTTCTCAACTTCAGGACCTTCCTCAGTTTGTTGGCCATTAGCTTTAACACCTTTCACTTTAAACGATCCGTCTTCTTGTTCCTCTAAGAACACAAATGTGACTTTCTTTTTATTCTGCAGCTCCGATGGTACTTTGACTTCTTCGAGTTTGCCGTTATCGGCTTGCTTGATCAATTCGAAGTTTGCGCCAGGTGGTAAGATGCCCTTCGTAAGATCTTCTATCGAAACTTTACTTTCTTTTTGTGATTCAATTTGAGCAGCAGCCATGATTTGTGCCAAATTGGAGCTATCAGCACTAATTGCACCTTTGGGAATCAAATTCGGATTATTTGTCCTTATTACTTCGTATTTTTGTCCATTGAGCGAGATCTCTCGAGACGAGAAGTTCTTTTCGGAGAAATCGGCTGGGTTTTCAGCAAGAGCTACTTTAAGCTGTTTTAAAATGTCTGGTTTCTTCAGTAACTCAGCACTTTTTGCTCTCAAGCTGTCATCGAATCCTTTAGTGTCACTTTCTTCTAGAAGATTCTTGATTTCGTTGTAGAGTTTTTGTTTATTCCTATCTTGAGGGGGGTTTCTAGGTTTAGGTTTCGGACGAGGTCTATACCTTGGTGTCGGAGAGGTTGGTGGGGGCGGAGTGGTCGTGGTCGTCGTCGTAGTCGTCGTAGTGGTCGTAGTAGGATGCTCCCTTTCATACATCTCAATAGCTTTTCTGAACAAATCCGTCTCATGCGGTTGAATCGGGCGACGCCTTTCATTGTTCCTGGAATAATAGTCTTCGTAGTTCTCGGTCGTAGTGAACGCTGGAACTGATTTAGTCGCTTGCTTCTTCACAAATTCTTCGTGCAGTTTCTCTACTTTCTCTTGTTGCTTCTGTTGTTGTTTCTGCACAAACTCCTGGTGCTTCTGAATAATTCTCGCTCGCTCCTGTAACTCCTTCAGTTTTTCTAAATTCTCCTTGGACTGTTGCTCTAGTATATCTTGTATTTGCGATGCCTGTCCATTGGAGAATATAGGTTGCTGGCCCAAGTTTGACTGGAAGGGGAGTTGTGCGTTGTTCTGATTCTGGTTAAAATTCTGCGGAGCTAGGTTCGGTGCGGGCTGAATAGTAATGGGATTCGGCTGGCTGAAGATTGGTTGGTTTATAGGCTGGTTATGTACTGTCGAGACAGTGGGGAGGAAGGCTTGCTGTGTAGGTCTTTGTTGGTTTATGTTAACCGTTGCAGGAATACTTGGTTGAAATGTAGGATTTTGTTGGAGATGTCCATTCTGGAAGGTCGGTATTGTAGGAATTGGTTGTTGCAGAATATTCTGGGTTTGCTGCGGAATCTGCCTCAAGTTCTGTTGCGGCTGAAAGTTATTTTGCAACAAGGGAGGGTTCGCTTGAGGGGTATATTGGAAGTTGTTATTTTGTAAGGGTACATTGTTGGGGATATTTTGGAGATGATTGTTGAACTGCGGCACGTATGATTGTTGCTGCTGTTGCTGGGGAAGTTGTTGTTGGGAAAGTTGCTGTTGGGGTATTTGCTGATGGGGTTGTTGTTGCTGTTGGTTGTAAATGGATTGTTGGAATTGGACAGTGGGCGGGGGACTGGTGACTAATCCCTGCTGTGACTGGAAACTCTGTAGTGGTGAGCTCACACCGAATCTTGTCTGGTGCTCCGTGAACCCGGGGTGCGGTAGCGAGGTCTGTCTTCGTCTATCGAAGTCATTCTCTACCTAAAATAAAGAAAAGAAAACTTAAAACTGGTTACAAGACTAAATAGTTAAGTGTGGATCCAAAACTGATTTTTTAAAATATCAATTCCTTGTATCACTGTTGCTAATCTTGTCTAATTTTTTTCTTTTAAACCACGTGGAAATGTTTAAAAAATATGATGGTAGAATGTTTCCTCAATTAAATTAACTACTGACATTGTTTGCAAAAGAATTTGATTCCGGCAATTAAGTCATACTTAAGTCAATACGCCGTAACAAACGGCGTCGTGTTTCAAACTATAAATTCGATTGTCCATTGTTTTCTTATGACTCCATGATTGTTACTAGACAAAATAAAGAAAATAAATTGTCATAATTACATCACGAGCTTATGAGATGTAAGTGCATTACGAAACAATCAATTTCATATTTTATTTTAACACGTTTTCAAATGTATATACCTATTTGTTATTATTTATTAGCAGAGATAGTTGTAAGTGTTGGTAACACTGTAAAGACAAAACATTTGTTTAGCGCCTAGGTAGTTGCAAAACCGTTGCGAATTGTTGCATAAATTATGTCATTTTATGCAGCAGAATGCAAGTGGTTTCAAAATTGAATGTCTACAATAAATAGGTACCTAGTCGCTAAATGGGCCTGTCGTGAGAAATTATTACGTAAGTAGGTAATGCAGACTGCAGACCTGTAATGTGGTGAACAAATTTATAGCTATTTTTTCCAGGATATCAGCGACAAAATATAGCTTATGGCTGAAAGTATGGACTGGATATCTTACTAAGTAAGCTCGCTTATTCCATGTCAGGTTTGATTCATAAATAGCATAGATATCTACCTAAAAAAATACGCCATTTACTATAGTACCAACCGCAATAGGGTGAATATGGGTGCAGGGATGAATTCGGACAAAACTTTGAAAGGGATTTTCAGGTTTTATTATTACAGTTTGATGCCAACAAGGTCTTCTAATGGTTTATTATATTAATTTAGGAACAATATAAGTCCCTTTTCCCACTAACTTTTCTCTGGTTAATGGTATAGGACAAATATACTTAGGCGGAATAACGACTATTAAAATATATGTCATATGGTTGAAAAGTCTGCAATCTAGTAAAAAAAAAGTACATCTGGTCATCTTTTTGTATTTTTGGCATTTTCCATGCTAAGATCTCGCGGTGGAATTTTTCCTTCGATAAAATAACTTTAAATGGTAAATAGTTTAGATAGGTAGGTACTTACCTACTTTTGTACCTATTTATCGTGAAATAACGGAGCTTATTAGAGGCTTTCATCGAAATAACGATGGTGTTCTAATGTAACAATGAATGGCGTAGATATAGTCCCTACCTACCAATTATAATGGTTGATGCACATGCGTCGGTGTCGGCAATATGAATAGCAAACGGTTCCCTTAGATAGGTACGGATTCTGAATCTACGCAGCTTGGGCTAGGTTTCAAGCAATGATGCAATGTTACTCACGCTTGCTATTACAACACAATCTTAAAAAAATACTGTGTTATTTCGCTTCTACAATTAGGCGAAGGCGAATACTCTTACTACTACTAATTACTAAAGACGGCTAGATATTCATGCCCATTGCACACTTCTTTCTTCTATCAGTCTTAATAAATAAAGATATAAATGACAGCCAGACAATTGCATCATAAACTAACACCTGCTTTCAACAGTTTACACCGTCTAACATAACATAAATGGATTTAAAAACTAATATTTAGTATTGGTTATCTAAATGGTGCGATAACTCGCGAACGCAGCGAGTAGTGAGCAAGAATGCACTTTCTTGTCGCTAATGCGTCACGGACAGACGAATCTAGTGCGGGATGAGAAGCGCGAAATGATCTATTTTGTTTGTTGCATTGTTACGAAGAAACATTTTACGCGGGAAACATGAATGACGTTGACTGTCAAATTTGGCGTAAAATAAAGTAAATTTAATAGTGTCAGCTGGTCATGAAATATTTTTCTTACAGGAATGATCTTGTAAAAAACCTTTTGTGGTGTTCACCGGCAGTTATTTCGAGAAGCTAAAAAACGCACTAAAGAATGCGGCTATAAGTACTGCTGGGTTAAAAATGGGACAATTAACATCCGGAAGCGAGAAGGAGCCTCAGCCATTGCCATTAAAAACTTGGATGACTTATCACGGTATTGTCCTTCTACAACCTTGTCACCTGAAAATTAGTATGACGTACCTTAGTTTTTCAATTTTTTCTCATTTTTTTATATTACTTATACTTGCGCACTTACTGTGTATTTTTCTAACGATTTTGTTTTTCAATTTTTTACTTTTACTTTATTTTATACAAACCTTGCTCCAATGTTTGAATGGGCCTACAGTAATACACACAATTTTTTGTAATACTTTTACTCCTACCACACCACTCACACAAACACACAACATTCCACGTACACATGAACACTTCAATAACACTGGGTCACATTTCAATATTTCTACACAGATATCTCTTGCAATCGTTTTTATTGCACTGACTTCCCCCCAACTGAGTTCAAATATTAACTTAAATATTATACAAAAATATGGCTTTACTTAGCGCTGCAAACGATATAGACGAATCCTTTACTGTAGAATGTCGCTCTGTAGAAACTCTAGAAAATTGCAAGAGTATTCTTAACGCTTATAACGGTACCATCAAGGTCCTCACCTACAACATAAGAAGTTTCCAAAAAAATTTCGACGACTTTGCAGTTGCTCTGAATCGGTTAGACTCAAATATCGACTTTATCGTGCTAACTGAGTGTTGGCTGTCTGACGGCATCGTAATAGATGAACTCGAGGGATACAGCGCATACACAACATCAACTCAAGTAAACAAAAACGGAGGCATTGTTATCTACGCAAAAACCACCTGGAGCGATAACTGTGTTAGCACAGATCCCAATCTAGATGATGCTGACAGCATAGTTATCAATGTTAACAATGACTTAGCTCTCCTAGGAATTTATCGGTCCCCCTCTTTCACAAACACAGAGAGATTTATAAACTCCCTAGACACTACACTCTCCAATTTAAAAAACAAACGAACATTAATTGTAGCTGGTGACATCAATCTAAACATCATCGACCCAAACAGCACCCAAGCTTCAAACTACGCATGTTTGATGGCGTCCCATGACCTTTTACCTGCAATAACTGTACCGACTAGAGGTGGCGCCTGTTTAGACCACATTTTCATAAAATCAAATACAACTCCTTTCGGTCTTGTATGTCGGCTTTCTATTACAGATCATGACTTGACTCTCTGCAGTATCCCCTTAAAATCGCAAAGTTCATATAATTACAAACGCTGGAGGATTAGATCCGACTGGAATGCCACAGCTGCTGAGATCGCCAGAGCAAACTGGGATTCTATCACGAACTCCTCATGTGTAAACTCTGCATTAAACTATTTTAATAAAACCATCACTCTCGCAGTTAATAAGCACACAACAATTGAAAAAATTAGCCGCAGGATTGGCAATATCAAACCGTGGATCACCGCTGGTCTAATAAGATGTATGAGGCAACGAGACAAACTCCATCTAGACTGTAGAGCTAACCCATATGACCACCTAAAACATATAATATACATTAGATATAGGAATTTCGTAAATAATCTACTCAGAAAACTTAAAACACAATACAACCGACAAGCAATAGAAGAGAATAAGGATAACCCTAGAAAGCTCTGGAATACAATAAAAAACATTTGTGGTACCAAAAACTCTCAAAACACATCCACACAATTGATTGCATCATATGAATCTCCTGAATCATGTCTCGACAAATGTAATAAGCACTTTGTCACTGTAGGGAATGACCACGCAGATAAGATTTTAAACAAGCTGTCAACTACACACAACGCTATAATTAGTTCGTATAGAGCCTCGAACTCTATCCCTCACTCCTTCTGCCTTCTCCCGACTGACGAAAAAGAAATTACCAATATACTTTACAATTTAAAAAAAGACAGCGCACCCGGACCAGATCACATAACAGTACCACTACTTCTTAAATGCCTTGACAGCATAGTTAAACCTCTAACAACCATATTCAATTTAAGCCTAGAATCCGGTGTATTTCCAGATTCTTGGAAAACTGCTGCAGTATCCCCGATCTACAAAAGTGGTCACAAAAATATGCCAGAAAATTACAGACCTATTGCACTGCTGAGCATTATCTCTAAAATTCTTGAGAAAATTGTAAACAAAAGGTTGGTAAGCTATCTCGAGAAAAACAGCATCATCTCAGACAGACAATTCGGTTTCCGTCAAGGGAAGTCCACTGAAGACGCGGTGTCACTTTTGACGAATCAAGTGTCTCGTTATATAGAAAACGGAGACCGTTGCCTTGGCGTTTTTCTTGATTTGGCAAAAGCCTTTGACACTGTGTCAACAGGGCTTCTTCTGAAAAAATTAGAGGCCATAGGTATTAGAGGAACTACTCTGGAATGGTTTCGTAGCTATCTGACGACACGGAGTCAATATGTAAAAATAGGTAGCCATCAAAGCACATCACTACCAATTACGTTCGGTGTCCCGCAGGGTAGCACACTTGGTCCTACTTTGTTTACGCTGTATATAAATGACTTGGTAAGCCTTCCTCTACTCAATGCTGAAGTTATATCATATGCAGACGACACTGCAATACTTTTTTACGGTAAATCATGGGACCAGGTGTACTGCCTCGCGGAGCAAGGTCTCAGAGAGGTTGTACAAGTACTTGATACTAACTTACTGACATTGAATGTAAACAAAACTAAGTATATTGCCTTCTCAAAAACCAGCTCATCCAACCCATCCCATATAATGTCATTAAAAATTCATCACTGCGCACAGGGACCTAACGCCATTACTGACCAAACATGTACATGTGAAGCACTAGAACGAACTGAAACAATTAAGTACCTTGGAATTATCATAGACAATAATCTTACTTATAAACCCCATATTACAGCTTTATCAAAAAGAGTGCGCAAGTTAATTCACATAATGAAAAAACTTAGAGACTGTACTCCTCTAGAGATCTTAAGAACAATATACTATGGTCTTTGTCAATCAATAATTCAGTACTGTATCTGTATATGGGGCTGTGCTGGAAAGAGCACCTTTATAAGTCTGGAGAGGGCCCAACGTGCATTAATAAAGGTGGCTCTTAAAAAGCCTTTTAGGTTCCCTACAGACTTAATCTATCAGAGATTCCAAGTATTAAGGGTAAGGCAGCTCTTTATACTTAAATCAGTACTGGATATTCACGCCACCCTCAAGAAACGACCTGACTATCCTGACATAATGAAAAAACGTGTCTTTAGAATACCCATACCGAATGCTAGATCCGAATTAGCAAGACGTTGCACTGCTTTTTCTCACCCTAACACATACAACAAAGTTATTAAAATGTTCAACCTCACAGACTGCACAGTTACTACAGGCAGAAAGAAACTCACTTCTTTTCTTTTAAAACTATCATACGATGATACTGAAGCCTTGTTATAAGACCCATCCGACACACAAACACTCCCACATACAACCACCCCACTCCCATTCACTCGCACAAGCACCCACCCTACACACAAACACTCGCACACACTCCCAACCTACCCACAAACACACGCACGCAAACCATAGCAGCTCATGCTCACCTCATAATAATGTACACACTACACACAAAGCCCTTCTAAATTTTATTGTATCCACTAGCAATTCTTATTAAGCATAATAGTAACAATTTTAACTATATTTCTGTACATAATCGCACTCCCGAGCCCCAAGACACAAGCTATGCTTAGTTTGCGGCTCACTGTTACTCGTATCCATGAATGTTACTTTTTTTTTGTCAATAAAGAATTTGTAAAGAATTTGTATTTTGGTGTTAATTGGAAATGTAGAAGGAAGAAGGTACATTCTTCTTTTTCGTTTTCCTTGTCCCAATTGAGTTGATGATGAATATTTTGCCAGTGTCATGTTTATGTTTAATAGGTAATATTTTTATTAATATTCTAAAACGTAACAATATTAAAAATTACGGAGTATTCATTGAACTAGTTCAGCAGAGGTTTTGGAGGCGAACAAAGATGACAACTGTGACAACACAGAAGTTGTAGAACTCATGAAAAGTATAAAATATTTTTTACCATCAAGGGAAAAAAAGTATTAAATAGGTCAGTACCTATACAGCTCTCAGACTCTTCAGAGATCTATTCAGTCTTATACAACTAATTAGGCAGTATTACTTATTGGATTTTCTTAGAAGAAATGTCTCACTTCTACTGCTTTTAGATTGCTTCATATTACGTGAACTCAACCTATACCGCCAATTACATAACTGAAGGGTTTCCATAATTCTCTAATCACCATACATATTACGTTAAGAGCACCATCAGTATGAATATTAAAAAGCGTTTAAAGAAAGTAGCCAGTCTGCTTGAATGCCGGCTCCGTAAACAATTCGGATGGCAACGCAGCGGAGAAAATGATTATACAATACTGAATAATGCATGTTAACGATCTGTGCTGGTGTCGACAAACTGCTTATGCAGATGGCATCACTAAGTAGGTACCTAGTTTTGATACTCGTGGTCGCAGAAGGGTATATAAATCGTATATTTTATCATCATCAACCCAACTACTGCTCCACTGGGCACGGGTCTCCTCTCAGAATTAGAGGTATTAATTGGTAGTCCACCACACTGACCTAATGCGAGTTGGCAGAGTTCACACGCTGTGAGAAAATCTCTAAGCCATGCAGGTTTCCTCAAGATGTTTTCCTTCACCGTTTAAGAGAGTGATAGATCATTAATTATTTATCACCGGGATAGCACTGCTTAAATGGTGTATTTGCGTGCAAGCTTTTCTGGTGAATGTCCAATGTAAACCAAAACGATGATCTTATTAAATTATATCTGATGTAGTGTGAATAGTATATCTGATGAAAAAGAGAAATAAATTTATTATAAATTCAATGTAGATACTTAAATTATAGAAAACGTCGTTTTCAAACATAAACTAAAAGTTTATTGCCATCCGGGAGAAAAGGTTAAAATATTAAAACATTCAAGCTATAGTGTTGTTCAATGTAACACAAACATTATAATATTTAAACTTATGTAAGATTCACAAAGATTAATAATATAATCTATGACCCGAAATATATGTCACTGTTCATACAATCACGCCTGTATTCCCCGATGGGCTAGGCACTTAGGTAGAGGTGTACCAATGTACAGAGGCCAGGACATCAACCTACCACAATCTGTCAAATTTCTTTGATAGATTTTCAACTGTAATATAAAGTAATAAGGTTCATGTTCAATTGGAAAAATTGGACAGTATTGGATAGCTTGACCTGCTTGCGTCTGTACCTACATCACACTCCCACAGTTTGCATGTAGGTATGGTAAGGTCCCATGTAATAGGGGCAAGCCTAATGCTACTAACCGGGCAGAAATCCAAACTGAGGCGCTACTAAGAATGTCAGAACCCATTAACATTTTACTCGAACCCAGGACCCCAGTCGCGAGTAACCTTATCCATACCATCATATCAACTCCCATGACAAATTGTCACGGATTAGGTACGCAATAGAGCATAAAGCGTCCTTCATTTCTAAACGAAAAAACGTAAATCTAATAATTTTTTAAGAAAAGAAAACCGACTTCAAGCATTGTGTGTAAAAATAAGACTTATATGGCTTTCTCATGGATGCCAGTGTCAGAATTGAAAGGAGACAACACGGGAAGCAAATAAAAAAAGAATCATCAAAATCGGTTCACCCAGTCGTAAAGTTCTGAGTTAACCAATATTAGAAAAACTACAGTCGAATTGAGAACCTCCTCCTTTTTCGGAGTCGTTAAAAAGGATCATTGCATTTCTGAACGCTTTATATTTTCTTCTTTTGATAATCGGTTACTAGAGCATGAAATTATGATGTCGGTAGGTAAAGATATTTATCTCAAACACTAGGTCACTGAGTAATAGATTGTGGTCATGCTACATAACACCAGTTTACTTCTGAGACAATAATAATGTCTATAATAAAATATTAGCAACTAAAAATAATGTCGAATGGATTATAAAATAAAAATAATGCAATTCACGAGGACTAACAGAAACATCGCACTTGCGCTGGAGTAAAAGAAAATAAAAAAAACTTGAGAGGTGTCAAGGGACACCCGGATGGAACGAAGTTCCTTTCATTAAAATTTAATAATTGAAAATAAAAAAACCTGTATACACTCAACAATTCACAACGCGCGAAATTCAAATATTGTCATTCACTCAATAATATTTGAATGCTTGTCAACAATATTTGAATTTTCGATTTTTTTCCGTCTAGCCCCCCTTTCACAACGCGCGATAAGGAACTTCGTTCCAAAACTATTTTGAGTATAATATTGTAGGCAAACTGCTCCATTAATGGTTGTAAGCGTGACTGTTACGCTACAAGTCCTATACCTTTTATCTACATCTGAATAATTATGTAGTCTTACAGTCGTCATGACGTATGGGTTTAATAATTTAAGGCTTAACAAGATTAATGAATCAATGAGGCCCGTTTCTAAATTTAAAATTTCAGAGACGCTATATAAAAAATATAAAATAGGATGGATAAACAATAAACATTTCATAAAGACAGATACATATTGCATCGTATTTGCGTCTGTAATTTCACCGCAATGACGTCATCGCGTCATTCACAACCGCGTACGTCTGCGCAGGTCGATGATCTATTGAAAGAAAGAAGAAAGAAAAAACTTTTATTTTGTACCTCAACATTATAAAACATACATAAAAACAAAAAAACATAAAAATTTAGTATGAGGCCAAAATACGGTACCACTCTCAGCTGATGCTAGGTACAGCAAAAGAGTTACTGCAGCGCTGATTTTCAGAATGGTCCAATTATCTACAGATATCAAAACAAAACACATATTGCGACCACAATAAGAAGAGATACGATTATCAATCGGTAATTAGGGGTGGCTGTTCAGAGAATGGGTTCAGTGCGTAGCTCCATTTTATCCTTTTTTTTTAAAGTACGGAATATCCGCCTGTATCATCTGCCACCTGGAGAGGTAGCAGGGTATTGGATCCATGAAATTCGCCGCGACCATGACAGGATCGCAGTAAGCCTAACTTGTTATTTATTAATGCCAGTTGTCGGAGCGTATCGTGTAAATATGTGTCAGTGATCTATATAGAGTACGTTACACAACTTTCAATCATATTTTACGTCTTTCTATTTCTGTAATTTTTTGCCTTGGTAATGTGTTGACAGATGTGACTTCAAAGTTAATTTGAGAAACTGCTTATCATCTATCAGCTGTTGTGGTTACAGGTAGACATGAAGTATATTGAGTATTTATCTATATTTATCTTTATCAATCATTGCTCCATACAAGACATTCTCCAATCTAGGGTCACTAATAATCCCCTCGTTATAAAATAATGATACTTTGAATAGGCAATTTATGCCTTATCAGATACTTTGAGTTAAAAAAACTAAAACCAATAACTTGTAAAAGTGTCTCTAAATATTAACTTAGAGATATAAATATTATTAACATTTCATTTCATTATTTACTCGTAATTTTATTGCAGAAATGTGTAAATTTAAGGCATGAGGAAACGTTGCGTTGGCACTTTAACCTCTTTCGTTTTACAGGGTCGGCAACGCACAAGTGATACCTCTGGTATTAGATACAAGTGTCTAGGTAACCGCTTACCGCTCATCAGGTGGGCCGTATGCTTGTTTGCCACCTTAGTAGTAGGCAAGGGAAACCCAGTATTCTGCCAAAACTGTCATAAGGTGGAAAAAAACGTTTTATTATTTAAAATTCACATTTATTTTCAATTGGCACTCATATAAGTCTAGAGTGAGGTGTTGCATTACTAAAATCTATTTACCGACAGAAAGTCGGCTTTCTTCATTTTGTGGAAACAACGCAACCATTGTTATTCACATGGTATGCCAAGGTGCACGACACACGACTTTGACAAAAACGTTTACATGTTAATTTTTAATGAGAGGAAAGTTGCAAGTTTTGACAGGACTGCTTAATGAATTATTTGCATATGATTTTTATCTGTGGCATACATCAAGGTGGGATATGTAGATACCTAAGTCGTGATGTTGTTTCGTTTTCGTTTTTGTCGTGAAAAAGTTACTGCTTGAAACTTGCAATTAATTCATCATTGCTTCATCTAACCATAAGGCACGAACAATTAGATTTAGTACAGTGTTGCCAAAACCAAAAAGAAAGAAATAATTTCTTTCAGCACGAATAATTATACATTTTAGATTTTACACAAAACTGTTTTAAACAAAAATATTTCCTAACCGAATAAGGTTCTTTTTTTTTATAAACGTTGCCCCACAGTAGGATTTTCTCCTGTATCGTAGGTGCGTTTACGAACACAAATTTTCAAATACACAAACACCCGGACCCGGAACAACTACCTGTAGATCTTACAAGTATTTGTTCGGTGTGGGGATCGAACCCACAACCCGTGGCGCAAAAGTCGATCACAATTTGTCTCTTTGATTGATTTTCAACTTTAACACAAAACGTTAAGGTTCATATTCAATTGGGAAAATTTGACAGTTTTGGATAGCTTGACCTGTTGGCCCCTGTACATAATCAATATTTCAAAGGTTCATTGCAGTCACAATCTATAATTGTTAACGTGCCTTCACACTAAATAAAAATACCATTTAGCTGATATTCTTTATTCAAAATTAATTTGTGACAGTTACCTAATTCAATACTTGTCCCAATTTCAGAACGGCACACGACAAAAACTATAATTCTAATAGCTGTTGTTAAAAAAAATAAACACTTATATCTGTGTTACACGCGACTACATAATTTATGTAATTACGCAGAATGTCGGCGACCTCACACAATAGTACGAAACAGAAAGCTCGGTGGAACTTGTTCTTGCAGTGAAAGTATCTTTGTAATCTTTGTGAGATATTCGTGACTATTAATACGAATATTTGCGAAACTAATCGTTGAAGTGGTAAACAAGCGATTACAGTTTTCGTGAAGTACACTTTTATTCGGTTTAAACACGAAAACGTGATAAAATACCGTGTCTGAGACACAGCAAAAACAGCCAATATTTTTATTTGAACCAGCTTCCGAATATAAATTAAAGAAAGCTTTTAAGCACCCCTGTTCGTCTTATTAAACTGTAACTGTTTAGATAATACATTACACCAATGACAGAGCATAGTATTTATAACTTAACGATATTATTTTGGTAATGTTTACGTAACATATTAAGGGTGTATACTGCAATGATTAAAAACATTGGTTATGTAACAGCATCTACTCAATGCACTTATAAGGAGGAACACATATTCGAAATTGGAATACTAATTTGTATCACTCTACCTATTTATGGTAAAATGCAACGCTAATAGTGCGGTGCAATGCAACATCGAGTTTAAAATTGCGTAAATCGAGAGAGATCGCAGCGATGGTATCACTCCCCGATTCCACTTTATTACGCAAACGGTCGCACTATCCCTGTCGTAACCTAAGACATTACATTTTCTTTAGTAACTTAAAATTATAAGAAATTTGCTTCAATTTTGCATGGAATATTTTTTCTTCCTCTATCTCAGCCAAAAGAGATCCAAAATATAATTTTACGTTCTGCGTTCTAGTTCCGAATGTTCTCCGTTATAAATTATTGCGAAATAAATAAAAAAATCATCATAATTCATTAATTTAGTATTTTATTTATTAACGATGTTGACTGAAAAGGAAATGACTCCACTCGGCTTCCAGTCAATTAAAATGTGGCAAAATTAAATAATGACGACAAGATTAGATTTTATGAGACAACAAATTATAAAATTTACTCTAAACTGTAGGTATGCATGCATAATTAAATTACATACCCACATCAAAAAACGTTTGCGATCACTGAAAAATCGAAATCTTTTTTATTACGGTAGATTATAGGGTAACAGAAAGGTAACAGGTAACAGGTTATTTCTATCTTTTTGTATATTTTTGGCATTTTCCATGCTAAGATTTTAAAGTTATTTAGAAAAGGAAAAATTGGACCGCGGGCACTAAGCCACCGCGATACCTACCCGTCATTTATTTCTATTTAAAGAAAACACACAACAAATACTTTTTCTTGAGTTCAATTTTAAAAATTAAGTATAACAGCTTATGCTAGTGATCGCAAACTTTTTTTTGATGCGTGTAAGCCCATTTATGATTAAATTCACTCATAATTTTCGTATACTTCAAACTTAAATACTACCTATACTCCAAATCCATGTGTGGATATCCAAATAGACTTTTAATCTTGAAGTGTACCGATAGGTATAATAGGTAGGCATTCATTTCAGTACCTATACATTTCTAAACGACAATGTCTAAGTAATAATATAATGCTATAAATATAATTTCAGAACAATTTTGTAAATAATAGATCTCATAAAATACAGAGGCTGTTTACTCGATTCCTTTGCCACTGTTACAAAAGCTGTGGTTTGGATAAAAAATATTTATTTAGTTGCAAAATGGCGGTCATATTCAGATACTGGGTATTACATTTCAAATGGATTTCAGTGATTGTGTAGTTATTATTGGTGTAAGTGTTTACAAAATCTGGATTAAATAAAATTATTATCGAGCCTTTGTGTGAATTATGCTTTTGTTATTTATTTAACTGGCATACCTACTATACCTATATCTAAATAATGACAATATAAATCGTTCGGCTGTATCGAAACTTGTGTACTGCAGCTGCAAGCGAATGACACAGGTGAGTATAATTATGTAATAATAGATTTATTAAATTACTTTTTAGTTCACACTGTTGAGGAGGAAGGAAACAAAGTTTTATTAGATAACACACACATTAAGTGTTAATATTGTGGGTAGCTTTTGTTAACATTTTATCTTTGGTCTGATAATGGTATGGAAACTTCAGTACACACAAAACATTTGCATGTGTACGAGGGGGTATGTATATTGATCTACTATAGTAGGTAGTACTACTTAGGTTTGCTATGATCAACAGATTGTTTTGTAAAATGGGACATTAAACCACTTGACCGTTATGTCTGTGAATTGAGATACAATTTTCACAGCACCGTAACATTGATATAAGTACACCAGCATTGACAAGAAAATGATTTATTTTCTTGTATTGTTCTTATATATTTAATTATTTATTTAATAACTTGTTTATGAATATTTTTCCAGGCAACCTATTAGTTTAAACAATCCCCATTGGTTCTCAAATGTCTGCAAATACAACAAGTATTATGTAGGTAAATATTAAATTGATCATAGTGTTGTGACTTGCGCCTGCGCAGCCAGAGGTGAAAGTAGTCGCTTGACACACGCGAGATTCACGCTTGACTGTAATTAGGCTATTAATTACTCACATTGTACATAAAATAGTCAATGTTATCTAGGAAAGCCGACTAAGTAATTAATAATATTGGTTTCCGATTTATTTGCTTATGACCTCATTTTTACTGGAAAATCATATAAGTACTGTATAAAATTTGATTTCAGAGGAGCTAGAGATAGGAAGGGATTTGAAAGTCGGAGTCATTACTTATTGTTATGTATCTAGAATAATATGTGAACGTAAAACAGAACGTAAACGTCAAAATAATTCGTGACTACCCTTCAGATTATTTAAAAAAAACGAAATTCACGTCTGTTTCTGTGCTAGTCTAATATACCCTCCTTTGCAATAAAACTCTGTAAATTACCTGCAAAAGAGGACAATAGCCATCATTGTTTCACGATAAAGCATAATACAGCTCATTTATACACCGTAATGCCCATAAACAGAGTGATTCTACTTTCTAAACACTACTTCATCAGTATTCATAGTCTAAGTTCAAGGCACCATCATGTTTATTCATAAAACTTCACAACTCGCATCATTTACGCAGATTATCTTGGTTTAATTTAATTTGATATGCTGCTTTGGACGTATTTGTTTAAATAAGCACCTATGTAATTAGTTAAGAATCCAGTGATATGATCTGTGACTGTTTTGGGAACTGTCTCATTAGTCGTGGTCGCTACGGTTGCTGAACGTTGGCCTTACAGTTTCTAACAGATCCTCCCAGCATTTTTTTCCTAAATTTTAAGACAGTAAATTAACGGGTAACTTAAGTTAGTTCTAGTTCACGGACGAATGCTACAGCGCTCCCGTAGTCCCGGCACTAAAGCTGTGACGCGAAACGCCGAGGTTGGTTTTAGTAGGTAGATCGCTCTTTTCAGAGCGGAGTCTGACACACCCCACCGCTCCGGGGAGAGCGGTGGGGTGTGTCAGACTCCGTAGTGCATAAAACATTTCCAACACCGTCAACAAAAACAAAGTTACTTCTAGTTTATACAGATACGGCTGAATATCTGTATTTACACGAACTGCTATCAGACCTCCACTACCCAATTTCTTAGCAATACCGATATTCCGAGGACACATACTGGTTGGATTGTCTGGTTTATTGAGCTTCTGACTACCACCAACGATTGAACATTATCTTGGCGTCCGCAATTCAAATCCGTGAAGTGTTTCCTAGTGCCAATCATTTAGTCACTGTATCAATTTGAGTGAGCTGTCAAACAAATCGATTCGTAAACCATAATCGAAGCCCTCGATTTCTTATTGTTGTAATAATTTGATTAAATTGTCGTAAGCTCGACCTAAATTGATAGATTATTTCGATATAGAGGTGTAACTGATACCACAGACATTATAAAATGAAATATTTATATTTTTAACTCGTAGCTGTGCTGATTAGCCGATCTGCCAGGTTAAGTTGAGCTAGCCGTGGTAAGTGTGGATGAGTCATCATTCTTAACACACAGAGAGCACGTAAAGCCGTTGGGGTTCCGGTTATCTTACGAACACCTATGACAATCGTCAGTGGTAGTCAGAAGCCCAAAAAGCTGCTATGCTGCTGAAAAAAACTGCTATGAACAGTAGGTAATTACTATTCAAACTACTACGGGTTGAGGGTTGGATGGCCGGTGCACACACGTCCTACATCTAGTTGTTCCAGGTCTGGCCGGGTGTATTTTATGTGTTTTTTTTTATACTACTAAGGTGGCAAACAAGCATACGGCCCACCATCAGGTGGGCCGTATGCTTGTAGGTAAGCGGTTACCGTAGCCTATAGACGCTTGCAACACCAGGAGTATCACTTGCGCTATGCCGATCCTGTATTGAAAGAGGAATAGTTGGGTTGGCAGCATAAGGTTCAAATTCCCCCCACTGCCAACACAAAGTTTCCTCGTGGAGGCAACCTTGCTCACCGTAAGAAACTCAACCGAGCTCAAAGCAGTGTTATTTTACTTCGATTTTCTGCAAGGCGGAGGTACTTCCCCAGTCGGGCAGCTCCAATTTGAGTGGAATTACTCTCACTGGTCACATGGTAGGTACAGGAAAAAATCGTAGTGGAGAAATAAGTTTATATTTGAAGTTGCAACGACCTTCTGAATAGAAGACTGGAAGTACGTTTGGTGTACGTTAAGTACTCATGGATCGTCTGCCACCTGTGAGGTGACAGGACATGTCAGACTCGTACCGACTAAAAACTGTACTTGCTTTCCATAGCCCTTTAGTCATCGCCATGGGAGCCGTGCCATTCACCACGATCATGATAAACGAATCATCATCATCATATCAGCGATAAGGGGTCCACTGCTCAACAAAGGCCTCTACCATACACTTCCAAAAGGACCGGTTATATGCCGTCTGCATCCAATGACTTCCAGCGACCTTTACCAGATGGTCCATCTTGTTGTAGGCTGAACGAATGAATACCTATTTAAAATTCTTTATTCGTTTATTTAGAAGTTCCGCAATTTGTCAGGCGCAGCGGGTAGGTATGTACATAATAGACAAAAGTACGGGGTATTTTACACAGTATTTTGCGTGCATAGATGTCACACTTCGCCGTCACATCAATATGGCAACATCTTCAGTAACACTCATAATTTCTAAATCATGATGACTCGTCCGCTAAAAATAGCTGAAACGTCATGCATTTTGTAAGGCTTGTCACCGGTTACATCACTCAGCACTTGCACAAACAGCATGCGCGGTGAAAGAGAGAAAGGCGTCGGAGGTCCTCTTACAGAATATGTCCATACGTCTAATGTATTACGGAGCACGTATATCCAATAACCACGTCAATGCTTTAGTCACTTGTACGAGCAACTTGTGCCGTTTCTTGTTCTCAGTGGTTTTACATTTCATTAGGCAAATTAACTTGCAGAAAATCAAAGTAAAATAACACTGCTTTGAGCTGTGTTGTGTTCCTTACGGTGAGCAAGGTTGCCAGTGCTCCGTGAGGAAACGTTGTGATGGCAGTAGGGGGATTTTGACCCTTATACTGCCAACCCAACTATTTCTCTTTTGTTCTACAGGTTCGTCAACGCGCAAGTGATACCCCTGGTGTTACAAGCGTCTATAAGCTACGGTAACCGCTTACCATCAGGTGGGCTGTGTGCTTGTTTTTCACCTTAGTAGTATCAAAAAAAGTAACATTAATTATTAATGGTTCAATTCGCGATTGTAATCGAACATCAACAACCGAACCGCGTCTCAATATCATTCCGCGTACAATATTCAGCTGACGCATATCATTTTAAGAGAATTTAAGAGAGGTTATTTATTATATGTATAGTGGGAGTAATTCCACACAAATTCGGTGAGCAAGGTTGCCAGTGCTCCCAACTATTCCTCTTTCGTTTGACAGCGTCGGCAACGCGCAAGTGATATCCCTGGTGTTACAAGCGTCTTAGATAGGCTACGGTAACCGCTTACCATCAGGTGGGCCGTATGACTAATAATGACATTACTCGCAATCATGCTGAACTCACAGCCTCGAAGAATACAATAAGCTTCAACATTTTTTATAATTTTATGTAACCCGTGTTTCTCTTTTAGGTACCTACCTATACACAATTTTTTTAAATTATTATTTATGACTACGTCTGTGGTCTAGTGATCCGGGTTTGATTGACAGAACACAAAATTAACACAAATAAACATTATGTGATGAACATTGTTTGTGTTTGTCTGGGTGTTCGTTATATAATTTCAGTATATATTTACAAAAAAAAGTATATAAGTATTATATCCATTGTCTAGTACCCATAGTACAAGCTCTGCTTAATTTGGGAGTAGATGGTGCTGTGTGATGCTGAAATTGTCCAGGAATATTTATTTATTATTATTTATATAAGCCCAAACTGTGTCAATAAAATTATTTCTCTTTTTAATACCTGTCATAAACAGTAAGCGACTGATTGCATCAAATAAACTACGTTTTGTTTATCTATACCACTATCGTACGCTTTTAACATAAAATTTCAGTTACACACGAATAAATAAATGAAATACGCATATTATGTATCTTGTACACAATCGCGTGCTAATTGGACAGGTAATAAAATAATGCGAGGAGTCATTTTACGCCTAGTAGCGTTTTTTTTATAAATGCATATTTTTTGAATATGTAAGTAGAAGTACCTAGCTAAGCAGTGATAGCCTAGTGATATGACCATTGGACTGCTAAGTTAATGGTCTCGAGTTCGAATCCAATGCACGCACCTCTGACTTTTCGAATTCATGTGCGTATTAATAATTAATTATTAACATCGTGAGGAAACCTGCATGCCTTAGAGATTGTCTTGACGGCGTGTGAAGTCTGACAACCCGCATTAGGTCAGCATGGAGGACTTTAGCCTAATCCCTCTCATACTGAGAAGAGACCCGTGTCCAGCAGTGGGGTTGATGATTGTACTTATATGTAAGTACCTATTATTTTGTATTTTTTTTTATGGGATAGGTGGCAATCGAGCAGACGTATCGCCTGATGGTAAGCGATTTCCGCCGCCCATGGACACCCGCAACACCAGAGGAGTCACAAGCGCGTTGCCGGCCTTTAAAAGGGAGTACGCTCTTTTCTTGAAGGTTTGAAGGTCATTTTGGTCCGGAAATACTGCAGGCAACAGTTCATTCCACAGTTTAGTTGTGCGAGGCAGAAAGTTTCTAGAGAAACGCACAGTAGTGGACTGCCAACCATCTAGATGATGTGGATGGAACTGCTGTCGCGTGGAACGATGGCGGAAATAAAATATATTCACGAATAAATTAATGTGAAATGTGTGAAAATATATATCTTGTACAATTTTACAGTAATCGCATGCTAATTGTATAGTATGAAGTAATATTTTGTGGCGAGATAAGTATTGTCGGATCCTGATGGGATCCTGGGAGGCTTGTTCAAAGAAACTCTCGGTTAAAAGGTACTCTGCGACTTTATTCTTCAAAGGTCAAGGGAATTCTGACACAATCATTGCTCACTTTTTTCCACTAAATATTCTACAATAATTTCAAATGATTACTTCTTCTTAAACCAACCAGTCTCACGCTGACTCCTGGTAGCGACCTCTACATCAACTATTGTCGGATCCTAATGGGATCCTGGGAGGCTTATTCAAAGAAACTCTCGGTTAAAAGGTACTCTGCGACTTTATTCTTCAAAGGTCAAGGGAATTCTGACACAATCATTGCTCACTTCTTCTTAAACCAGCCAGTCTCACGCTGACTCCTGGTAGCGACCTCTACAGTATCTAAAAATATAGAAAACATGTACTTATAATGAAGCTGAATATATTTATCTATAATGTTCAGTGGTTCATCAATAAATACTCTCCTCATCTTGATAAATAAAGCACATTAATTTGGCATAGCGACTGAGCGAGCGGTTCCGCGCCACGGGTTGTGGGTTTGATACCCGCACGGAACAGATATCACATAACCCCCGATATCCCCGACGGTGTCGTATGCGCACAGGCATTTACTCCGCCCAAAAAAAAAGGTGTTAATATTGTTAAGATAGGTGTTAAATTAATAGCTACGGCTTGATAGTCTATAATTATATAAATGTAGGCTATAACAGCTTGATTCCCGGATCGAGAAAAGTATTATTGAGTTTTTCTATGAAATTTTCAGTAGCAGGAGTTTGGATTTGTGTCTCATTAATGGCAATAGGCTCGCCACCTATTGCATGGGACCTAAACATACCGGCGAACTTTGGGTGTACATTAGGAAACCTCTGCCTAACCCCGAAGGGTTACTAGGGGAACACAGACGTGATAGAATGTTTTATGTTGTATTTTTAATAAACAATCAAATATTTTTAATAAAAAAAATTTATTATGAAGCTTCATTAATTTCCATGCAAAAAAAAAAACAATTAAAATGCTATAATATATTTAAACAATTTAATGATTATTTTTTGTATGGACCTCCTTCGGGTAAAAGCCTCCTCCAAAGAACGCAACTTCTTTCTATCGGTAGCGGTTTTTAGCCAACATCGTCCTGCTACCGTCGCAACATATATACAACATACCGTCATAACATATAATTGGAAATAGTCGTCTACGACTACATTATTTCAGTGTTGCTGAAGTCAGTTTAAATAGGTTTCTCCAGACGTCAGAGATAACATATTGTCATGTCTACCTGGCCATGGTGTTCCACTCGTCGACTGTGTGGTCATTAGATTGACCTCCCTATTTCGGCCAATTAAAAAGCTCATTAACTATCTATCCCACATTAGTGTACCTTATAATTGCCCTAAGAAATAGTTCATGTGAAAAAGTGGTAAAGGCATTTAGACAGGTTTCTTCATGATATCTTTATTATTTTTAAGGTAGGTATGCGAACTACAATAATATAGTTATTAATTGTATTGCGTATTCACGCATGCTATAAGCCAGAGGTTCCCAAAGTTTTTCATTTCGCAGTGCACTTTTAACACACAGGTTTAGTGTTTTGTTTCGGCTCCCTAGCTAGTCGATAGTACTTAAGTTTAGTTTTCGAATATCGGTAAACATCTCATGACGCCCTTCTTTAATCTTTTGCCGCGCGCCGCAGCGAACACTTTGGGAACCACTGTTATAAGCAATGTCTAGATATACGTTTTGTAAAAAAGTTGCTGACGTCATTAGTATTAAAATATAGAAGAGAAATTCGACAAAGCGAGACTTGTGTATCTAAGGCCAAAGCGGTAGATATAGGTCCATACCTGGAGGACACAGCTTCGTGATCTGGCTATGATTGAATTTTCCTTACACAAAAAAAAAAAATCTATCTTTTTTATCATCATTACACAGGCATAAGCTAGTTTTGTTGAGATTATGTTGCCTACAATACAAAATCATTAGACATTCGTGCCTGAAATCATTGCCGATCGATTTTCTTTGATTCACGCAAGTGACGTAGTAAGCAGATTTAAAGGCCGATAATTATTCAACAATATAATTATGACAAACTGAGTATCATTATCGGTATAATTTCCCTTTCCGATGTCATACGAGTAAACACGCAAAATGGTCATTTGTTAATACTATATCCGCATATATTTGTAATGTCTACAGACGTAGACAGTGCTAGGTGACCTATTGAACGGTTTAGGTATACTATTCCTTCATAAATGGATTTAATTTTTAAAATAAAATAAATATTATACTGATTCATAACAAGCGTAAACATTTATCACAAAGTCTATTATGCAGTTTTTATCTCGGCAATAGGTCGGAAAAAATTAAGAACATTCCAAATTTAGAACAATCCGAACGATGATACTTAAATATAAAAAAATAAAACTCGGAACTACATTCAATTTCCGATTAACCGATTACGCTTCAAGATTTATACCGGGTCTATTCCTTACTATGCTTAATTAATCACTATGTATCTAGGATAATAAATAATCGATGTAACACACGCGAATTTAGATGTCTGCTGTCTACTTTCGACGCGCTAGGTATGTAATTATCGTCCGCTTTCTTCCGGACTGGTGCAGAAGATGCGAGAAACACTGTTTTATACACCGGATATGACGACAATGAATGCTCCATTACTCGAAATAATAATTGAAATATCTTTAAATTTTACAATTAGGTTCACCTGTTTATGGGGCACGTCTCAGTTTGCATTTCGCCGGTTTAAATATAGTTTTAATATCAGTTGAAATTAAAATAAATCTTTGTAGGTACTTACTCTCGGTCCGGTGATGGCGCAGACTGCATGCGCCAACAACAAAAACTGACAAATGCTGCCCCTCATACTGCTCTCAAAACCCAGAGCGGCTGAGTATCATCACACAACACACCACTATCCTGTCAGAGCGTATGTCCTTTGCCACTGTCTGACAATAAAGCAATCACTGCACGACACTATGTTCGAAACTCGAAAATTAAAATAGGAATCAAATTTCGGCGCCAAATGTCACGAGTTGACAATCACTCGACGGTATCTGCGGATACACGCTGCGGCAGTCGGCACGACAATAACGCGAGCGGCGTCCACCTGTCCATTTTACCACCCCTACTCCTCATACCCCCTACTAGTTTCGAAAGGATTCATAAAGATGAGAATTAAAACAGACGGCAGCGCGAGATGTAAATTGAATGTTGCATAAAAAATCAATAATATTTTTAGTTGAATGCGTTTGCGCCTGAAGATGACAATATAATGTTTGGTTTTATTGAATGTTAATTGTATAAATTGGCCTGGCGTCATGCTAAGTAGCTATTTACCTAGGTTTTGAAACAACTTGTGTAGCTATCAGCACTTTCACTTCTGATATGAATTTCTAGATTATTCAAAATGGCAAGGCCACCTAATGATTTTTAATTACTTTTATTACTAACTCAACGTTGTCTTAAGCTTAATTAACACCATGTATTATATTACCTCTTAACCTTTTCTGACATCCATCAAATATAGTTCTTAAGTAATATTGTAACGTTAATCTAAACAAAATGAAATGAAACCACAAACCACTTCATTTAACATCTTGCAGAAATAGGCGATGAAATACCTATAAGTAAACGGTAGCCTTACCTACTTATAAGTGAAATGGTAATTTAGGTATTTCTGGAATTGAAAAATCCAGCTAGGTAAAGGAGCCAATTTTTTCTTGTAGATTTTTTTTTCACAGCACCGTCTAGTCCCAAATTAAGTAGAGCTTGTACTATAGTTACTAGATAATGGATATAATAATCATATACATTTTTTGTAAATTCATAATTAAAATATTTAAGAAACCGCTAGACAAACACTTTTATTCATCATATCATTATTAAATATTTGTGGGAATCGAACCCACGACCACGATCAGCAGACCGACACTCGAACCACCACAGTCGTCGTCACTTTTTTATTATTCTTGATAGGCCTACGCTTGACCATTAGTTCGGCGATCCACGATAGAGCGCGCTTGCCTAGAAGAAACCGATCCATATTCAGATCAATTCACTCAATAATTGGTCTGAATATAGAACGTTTTAAGAATCATAGGTAACTGAGGAAGGCCCAGAAAACGCTGGTCGTATAAACGTTGTCCTAACAATAAATAATAAATAAATAAATATTCCTGGACAATTTCACACAGCACTATCTAGTAATATACTACTAATTTGGCATCCGGAGGTCACAAAAGGGTCTGGTTGAAAACCAGCGCCAGGCAAATGCCTGGCACATGCTGAACCAGATCCTATTTAGAGGAGCCTTGACCCACAAATTATTGCTTTGTTTATTTGTACTGACTTTTTATTTTATTTTTTATATGTATTTGTGTGTCGCAATGTCGTCGCAAATTCTTTCTTACTAATATAAAAATACCATTTGG
Organism: Acronicta alni; assembly: GCA_964056405.1. Lineage (NCBI taxonomy): Eukaryota > Metazoa > Arthropoda > Insecta > Lepidoptera > Noctuidae > Acronicta > Acronicta alni. The sequence goes on along the minus strand of OZ043916.1, from coordinate 1,984,236 downwards.
TTAAATAAGGCTTTTGTGATATTGGGGTATAAATATGCATTGATTGTAGAGGAACTGCTCAGTCAGGCTGCCTAAAAAGAACTGAGTGAACTGAGCAATTCCTCCTATCCTTACTCGGAGAACTTTGGAGCAGATACAATGCAATTTTTGACTCTTGTGCACCCTACATGATTGTGTTACCGATGTATCCTACTTTAGTTAATATCAAAGGAAACGTGAAAAAATAACAACATAAAATATCATCGCGCCTTTATTCCCCGAAGGGTGAGGCAGAGGTGTACCTATTTATGTACATCCACAGCTTGCTGGTATGTTTAGTTCAAGTCAAATCATCGATTTGTATGAAATGCGGTTCACACGGTCCTTGTATAATACTCCGAGCTGCTACTGAGACCACAAATTTCATAGAAAAACCTAAAACCACTGCTCGACCTGGGAATCAAACCTAAGATCTCTAGCGTAGCAGTTGACTAGACTGAGGTACTTACTTAAGATAATGAAAAAAGATTCTTCTAAATATTGATAAAAATTTACAACAAATAAAATTGAAATTATAATTCAGTCACGCTTTGCAGCCCTTGCGAGATCCATCGCGAATCTTATGGTAAATCATTAATCAGGCGAGATATCTCCTGATGGCGAAACAACAGTAATGTTCCATGAACACAATGGCCCCAAACCTCGTTGAGCCACAGTTAGCGAAAGAATGGAGTATATCTTCACTAATTGGTGTTGAACGTTTTGCACCATTTAAGTTAAAGGTATTGTGTCGCAAGATCGCTTAGTATTTTGAGCTGTATAGAGTAGTTACTATATTTATAAATCCTTTATTCCTTACAAATACTCTGCGAGGAAAAGTGTGTTAGTAGTGGCTTTGACCCTTATACTGCCTTTGAAAACATCACTACACCAAAACTTTTAATTAAATTCTAATTAAGGTAAAGCTTGTAAGTATCATATTTGTATATACAAAGAAGTCGTTCTACCGTCACGGATCAGTAACATCTACATAAAAAAAATGTTAAAGCGTTTTAAAAATTTAACCGTGTTTAGCGACTTTCGTTGCTGACTGTACCATGTCATAGGAGGCGAGCTTATTGTCCAATTATATAATAATAAAACTCTGAGCAGTGAGACTGAGCTACTGAGAATTTCATAGAAAAATAATATAGGTACTTTGCTCGAACTGGGAATCGAATCCAAGACCTCTAGAGTTGCAGTCAGACTTAGTCGAGCTTTTACATTCTAAAAATGCGTAACCGGTTAGGCCACGATTCCAAACTTCGCGGTGCTTATAGAAAGTATTATACATTTGTTCGACTTGGGAATCGAACTCAAGACTAGCGTAATAGTGGCTTACGACCACTAGATCAAGGAGGCAGTTATCCATATTCAAAATCATCGGAAAATCTATGAATCAATCTATGTCAAATTGCGATCTCCAGGAGGGAAAACAATCGATATTATGTTATTAATTCCAGTCGTTAATTGTTAAGTTTCTGATAGCTCAACTTTGTGTCAAATGCATCGTTTGATTAATCAAATTAGGTAATTAGTTAGTGTAGCGAAATCGCGACACTAACTACTTTATTTCTACTTAATTTATTTATACTTAATTTCTATTAATCTTAATAGAAATTACATTTATGAACGTCTCTATATGTGATGCGGATCGCTCAATTTCTCAAAAGATTATTATGCATTTCTATACATATTGTTTCTATTCGTTTGTCAATGCGAACGTTACACGATTACATTACAATTCAACTATTACAATTTGTCTACAGGCCCTGAGTACTGTCGGACATAACTCAAAATCCTTTCTTGCTTATGTCTCTTGCTTAAGATTACTTGAGAGAACTATCGAGATAGTTTACTAAAAAAGAAATAAAGCAGATCTGTAGGTAACTATTTGGAAACCAATAAATAAAATTAATGAAACAATAATATACTTAATACAATATGGCGGATGTTATGTATTAAAGTTACAATTTTCGTAATATAATATATCATTGTTAACAGAACAATGGCCGCTGAAATCCAAAATGTTTTGATTACATCTAGACAGCTGATGATTACGTGTGATATCGATAGTTCTGTGATATTAGGCAACTGTTTTGGGACCTAGAAACGTATGTTTAATATTATATAGTCTAATTCTTTTGTGATGTGTGGCTATGGGATTAAGGCCATCACACACGGCGACTTTTGGCGGCGCCTCTGCAATGTTTTCGCCGCGCTGTAGTAGCGACACAGTAGCGAAACGGTAGCAACATTTTGCCAGCGCCTCTGCTTTAGTCGCGGTTCCGTAGCGACAGCAGCGACACGGTAAATGATAATGATATTTATTTATTTCTGTAAATAAATATTTTAAAGACACTATCAAGTAAAATAAAAAATGGCGGCGGCATTTGTTATCTGACGATCTCTGAGAAGAAACGCCCAAACAAACTCCAAGAATCATGGTATCTTTTAAAGTCCAGACAGTAACAGTATTCAATTTGTGTAGCGATAAAGCCCACTTTTAAATACATCTGACTTTTAAGATCGTCATGCATCGTATCAGTATAATCGCGCTGTTGAAACAATTAATATAACTTTAACTATACTTATATAAAATCTTTAGTAACGCGCAAATAGTCGCAGTGTGTCACAAACCTAAATAACAGTATTATCTTTAAGAGGAGTGTCCACCAGACTATTATGTATTTGACAGTATTGATATCGCCTCTATTGTAGGTACGCGCGCCGTCACTCTGCGCACACGCACAGCGTGACATCAACATTTTACTCGTATAACTTTTATATTTCATAATCTGATGATTGTGCATATAATATGGTTTATATTGAAATAATTTTTTTCATAGATTTTCATTATTTATTCTAGCTGGTTTTTCCAATTCATTATTAATTGATTCTTTATTTAGAAAAACTAGCGTAAAGTTGGTATCTTTTCACCGATTTCACATCTTAAGCCTCGTGACCTAACTAATTGACAGCGGACAGCCTAGGGGCCAATGAATTGGCTACGCAGTGTTTTGTACAATTATATTTACGACAAAAAAGTAGTATAAACTAATATTGATACAAAATGTTACATTACAATTAATTAGTGTCAGTATTACAGATTATTTCCACAATAACGAAATAAAATATTTAATAATCTGGCAAGTTGTCCGAAATCTTACAAATCAACGCACTTTTTTGTGCATATTTATACTACTTATTGTAATTAAAATAAAGTTTATAATAGCTTCATTGGTGTGGATATTAATTTGGTTGTTCTTTTGTGCAAGTACCTAATCGGTTGGCGGGAAATCGATCAACGGGAAATAGCGATTAGTGTTGGTTCTATTTAATGTTATTGACAAACAAAATAGATTTGTTTTGCGACACCCTCCAATAGGTGGTCGATTTTGGCTGTAATTTGTTAATTAAAGAGAACATAGTAAAATTATTCACTAGCAAAATTAAAGGATAAGAAAAATTCAACTACAACGACACGTAAAAGTTAAAACCACTAGCTAGCATTAGCACCTTTGTAGGTACATGACCTACCTATGATAATGTGGTACCTATGTAGAGACGTACATTAGCACCTTTGTTATGTAGGTACATGACCTACCTATGATAATGTGGTACCTATGTAGAGACGTACAGAGATGGGATAAGGAAGCGGCCTTCCTTGGGACTAGCCTTAATAGGTGCGCGTGACACAGGAATAGCCGAAAAGAATAAATTATCTCCTAGAACCCCCCCATTATTGTGCTGAAGATAGCCACCGGGAAGGAATTAATCCAAGGCACGCACTTGATATTGAAATCGTGCGGTATTAGCAATTAATTAACACTATTAATTATCGCTGAAAGTCTTAAACGGTGTGTGAAGTCTGACTACCCTCACTAGAGAGCTCACTAGCGTAGTCGTGCCTTTTATTCTGGGAGAAGAACCATTCTCATTAGAGGGATAACTCATTTGTTAATACATTTATTAATTGTTGATTTACTTCAACTAGAACAGTCGTATCCAATTATACTAGATGAAGAGATGCCTTTTCCTCCAGGCATAGTTGACATAGTTAAGAAGCAGTGATAGCCTAGTGGTATGACCATTGGACTGCCAAATCGAAGGTCTCGAGTTCGAACCCAAGGCACGCACCTCTCACTTTTCGAATTCATGTGCGTATTAATAATTAATTATCACTCGCTTAAACGGTGAAGGAAAACATCGTGAGGAAACCTGCATACCTTAGAGATTTTTCTCGACGGTTTGTGAAGTCTGCCAACCCACACTAGGCCAGCGTGGTGGACTATAGATAGCTTAATCCCTCTCAATATGAGAGGAGACCCGTGCCCAGCAGTGGGACAGTATATGGGTTGATGATGATGATAGTTGACACGCTAATGTCACTCGTTTCACTGTCACATTTGACATCTCGGTGCGTAAAGCTATTGCGTCACTGTTCGAATGACTACCGAAGATAAACGATTGTAACCGAATCATGACGATTTCAATGCGCACGCGGTGCACAATTATTGATCTGCATTAGATCTGTAATGGAACTAATTCCGAAGGTCGAACTGTGATTGATAATGATTTGCACGCAGATTTGGAAATTAAAAACAAATAACAAAATGAACGCTAAAGCCTATCCAAATCTATTTAGGTTTCTAGTGCCATGAGTAATTGGTTTTATTTGCAAATAACTAGTTTCAGATAAAATAAATAAGATTGTGTAAACCAAAGTAAGTTTCATTCATTAAAAAAATAGGAATAGTTTCGGTCTCCGTGACCCTCCAGAGGATCGAAAAAATATTTTTTTGTGTCTGCTAATTGAAATTTGAAAGGTTAAGTATTGGATAGTTGATAGGTTGTTATGCGAACACCTATCATAATTTGTTAGTGGTGGTCAGTAGCCCAAAAAGCTTGACAACCAGTCTATCTTCAAGATATTGGTTCAAGATATTGCCTAGAAATTGGGTGGGTCTGTTGGCAGTCACTTCGTGTAAAGAACTGATATTCAGCCGCATCTGGTTAGACTGGAAGCCAATCCCAAAATAGGGTGAAGGCTTTCTTTTTTCTTTCTTTCTTTTAGTATCAAATTTGTTAAAAAAAGCCATGACTTTAAAAAAAAACATCGTGTACGGTGCTCACAATATCACATCCCACAGTTATTTTAATCTCATAACTGCTTTCACCGTTGACCTTGCAAGGGAAAGTGAATTAACCGACTAAATTTCATCTGTCTGCATCTCGTCGCCCCAGTTCTGCGCATGCGGCCATTTTAATCTGCCGTATTATAATATACGTAATATGTTATATGTTACAGTAGGTACATATCTTATATTGCTTAACATAGTTATGATTCATTCATCAACATCAATCTTAGCGTCATCATCATCATTATCCTTATTCATCCTTCGAGCCTTTTCTCTAGGCTCCCAGTCTAACTAGATGCGGCTGACTATCAGTATTTTACACGCAGCGACTGCCATTAGACCTCCGCAATCCAGTCGGCAATACCGATATCCTGAGGATAGGCTGGTTATCAGGCATTTTGGGCCCAACTGTGTTGGGGTCGGCTTATAGTGTAAACAGATACGGCTGAATACAAAGATTTAAATCGTTAGATATCACCGTACTTATACTGCTCGAAAACGTGTCCATATAGAGATGAGTAAATGCACACATTCCGTATTAGAGACAGAGAACGACAATGTGCAATATTCAGTATGAGTGAACGAGACAATAACAGACTCGATACTTCCGATGTCAACCAGTTTACTTACGGAAACGTGACCATTATTAGATGCGGTAGGGCGCATCTAACGATTTAAATCTTTGGCTGAATATCAGTATTTTACACGCAGCGACTGCCATCATACCTCCGCAATCGAGTGTGTAATACCGATATCCTGAGAATAGACTGGTTGTCAGGCCTTTTGGGCTTCTTGCTACTATTAACGATTGACATAGGTTTTCGCATGACAACCGGGACCGGCTTTACGTGCTCACCGATGTGTTAAGAATGGTTATCTAGACATAGACTGACCGCGGATAGCACAGCTTAACCTTGCAGCTCGGTTCTTCTTCTTCTTCTTTTCGTGTCGATGGTAAATACATTATTTATATTACTTGAGCCCAGTAGGTGGCCACGTTAATTGCGGCATCAGTGGTATTCTTTAGATTCTCAAAGGTGCAGATGTACGGGCATTTTGGGCACCAGCAAGTGTACCATGGTCTGGTCAGGGGCACCGCATTCGCACTCTGTGGCGCCCCGATCTATGATCCCCCATTTCGCCAAGTTGTGTTTATAGCGGCCAACTTGAGACCGCAGCCGGTTGAGTGCTCTCCATACAATCCAGCTCGGTTGATCAGCGTAGTTAATACTTAGGCCCGGCGCACATTGTCGGCATCGGCAAGAAAAGGGATCCTTCGGCATTCCTACATGCAAGCGCACACTGTCGGAAACTATGTCTTGGCATGCTGCAACGTTCTTAGGGATGACGAGGCGTCCCGCACCGTCCTCAAGCTTGCCGAAGCGTCTCAATATCGTATTTCTCTTGAAAACAGTCTCAGAGTTGTTACAAGCTAGTTGCCTGAGTTGTATTTAATATGGTGGATTGGGATCTAGTGCTCATAGCAGCTCTTGCTGAAGAAGAAGAGAAATCTAATCAATCACGAGAAGATTTTGCCCCGAGATGCTTTCCCCCGAGTGTTGCCTCGGCGACGGCGTACCGAAGGATCCCGAAGTATCCCGAAGCAGCCTCAAAGCTGCCGATGCAGTAGCCTCAAGCATACCGAAGCGGTATTTTTGTTATAACGATCATATATCATGGAAATTTCTACTTTATTGCCATGAAGTTAATGTATAATGCTTTTTATCACCTAAAATCCTCAGCCGTGCCGATGCCGATAGTGGGCGCCGGGCCTTAGCCGGATTAAATAGTTACAGGCAAGAATGCCTTGTGATCGGTCTTATTCAGAAAAGAGTAGGTTAGTTGTTTAGCCACCTAGTTGCTCTAGTAGTCGCAAGCGGCTGCTGAACGGCGTCCCAGGTCCAAGACTCGATTCGGGTCAAGCAGTGTTATTGGGTTTTTTTAGAAAAATCTTAGGAGTCTAGCGAGAAATTGAATATGTTTCATACTTAGTTACTTTAGATCAGGTATCTGAAAAGTAAGGCACAGATGTAGGTACGTAATCATGTATATTATACAGTCTGTAGTTTGTTTTAGGTCCCATGTAATAGAAGACAAGCCTATTGGCAAGAACTGGAAATATATCCAAATTTGAGAATTGAACTTAAGAAGTCACGTTTCCAACGCCTAGAACAATGAGTCTTGTTAAATAAGTTTTTGCCGTACAGATAAAAATCAGATCTTATATTACAAGTACTTATTTATTATATAGTTATATAATGCATTTCATAATATCGGTCACTAAGTAACTTACCGAAAATCTAGTTTTATCATATAACAAGATAATCACTGTTATAATACAAAGATAAAGATATTATATAATACAATCTTGTATCAATTGTTTTTTATTTTATTTTTGTCTTACATTTATAATTATTTTTTCCTGTAATACTTCCGCAATTAAATGTGTAGCTGTTACATCATTATGTCAGAGACTACATTTAAAAATAGAAAATAGTAATTTTGTTAATTAGTTATAAAAATAATATTTTTAAATGTCTTACAGTTAGCACACTTAATATATTCAAATAATAAAATAAAACGTAATTTTAATGGTGTAAACGGCGCAAGGCTAGTAACACTTGACGACATCTTACCGAGGTAGGTAAAATGATCCACTGCAGAATCTTTTTTGGTATTAATTCTTTGATATATTTTTTCAAAGTCAAAAAAATGATTTATTTCAATTACGCCATTAAAATTTTAATTTTGTAACTTGTTGCACTTGCACGGTACCAAAAAATGAGTCTTATGGAGACGAATCGAAAAGATACTCCTTTTAAAAAAAAACATAATTACTTACAGTTTTATTCTTAGTTTTCAATTTTTTTCATGAGAACAAAGCAGTGTGATGTGTATAATAATGGTAATTAATCTAGTATAATAATTAAACAGATGAAGATTGCCATTGACAGTAAGAGCCGACCAGCCGACCAGACGGATGTAGTTCGTTCATTTCGTACGTTCTACTGGTTTTAGACTAAGATATATCTACGTACTTCGCAGTAAGGAAAAAATCTTTTACCCGGCGTTGCTTTGCAACTCCTTTTTTACAAGCTTTTATTTAACTGGCAATGTATGTTAGTAGGTATTTGTTTAGGTGAAATCTTGCGTCACATTTGAACTACTTCCGCTCAACTTTTGTCGTTCTTATAAATATTCATTTTTAGGGTTCCGTACCCAAAGGGTAAAACGGGACCCTATTACTAAGACTCCGCTGTCCGTCCGTCCGTCCGTTTGTCACCAGGCTGTAGGTATCTCATGACCCGTCATACTTAGACATTGACATTTTTGCAGATGATGTAGGTATTATAAATAAATATTTAAATGGGGCTCCCATACAAAGACATGATTAATTTTGCTGCTTTTATAGATAATGACGTAGTTTTCAGTTTTTAAGATGTCTTATATATTTTGTGAACAACGTAGTTGGATGTACAATCGTAAAATCTTCTAAATGTAACTTCCTATATAATAGAAATTGTAGATCTGTTTGTTATTCTTAATAAAATAAAATAAAAAATTGTACGGAACCCTTCGTGCTTGAGTCCGACTCGCAATTGACCGGTTTTTTTATAGGTATATCTACAGGAAATAGACGAATATATCTGTAATGCATTCATTTTAACAGCTCTCCGCTTCATATTAGGTATCTTGTCATCGTTCTTAGTCTTCCGCGTTGAACTAGATTTTATTCTTTAATTTGCATTTGCGTGCCGTCCAATATTTTTATTTACGTAAAGACAGTCAATCTCGATCTCGATTCTCAGTCTCCGAGTCAATTAAATAAACTAAGAGCATAGTAAATAAATAAGAGGTAAGGCATAGTGGGAGTAATTCCACTCAAATTAGAGCTGCCCGACTGGGGGACCTCCACCTTGCAGAAAATCGAAGTAAAATAACACTGCTTTGAGCTGTGTTGTGTTTCTTACGGTGAGCAAGGTTGCCAGTGCTCCACGAGGAAACTTTGTGTTGGCAGTGGGGGGAATTTGAACCTTATGCTGCCAACCCAACTATTCCTCTTTCAATACAGGATCGGCATAGCGCAAGTGATACCCCTGGTGTTGCAAGCGTCTATAGGCTAAGGTAACCGCTTACCATCAGGTGGGCCGTATGCTTGTTTGCCACCTTAGTAGAATTAAAAATAAATAAAACAATATAATCAAAATATTGCTCGTATGTGCTCGTACGCCAGCAGGTCAAGCTATCCAAAAATGTCAAATTTTCCCTATTGAACATGAACTATGATACTTTGTATTTAAGTTGAAAATCTATCAAAGAAATTTGACAAATAGAGGTAGCTTGATGTGCCTCTGTACTTCATATAGAAAATTTTCTAAACAGATTATAATACAACGTAATAATTATACATTACGCTTGTAATAGGAAGGGTTAGACAGAGGTGTAGTGATGTAGTGTGTACTAATGTACACCCACAGTTCCCCACAGTAGGAGGCGAGCCTTTTGCCATTAACCGGGCACAAATCCAAACTCCGAGCTGCTACTGTCAATTTAAAAAAAAAACCAGCAACACTGCTCGACCAGGACCATTGAACCCAGGACCTCTAGCATAGCTGTTGTGATTAAGACCTAGGCTAGATAGGCAGTGAGATTATAGTATATGATTTCATGAACCTTGTTTGAAATAAGATTCTCTATTTTTGACTCAAAAGTTAACTGGTAGATATTGTGGTACCATTTTTATACATAAATGTTTAATTAAAATATTATAGGTACCTACTTAGATATTATTTTCTGACTCTTGTTAGGTACTTCTTGCCAGTACAAACTCTTTCACAAGAGCCTCTGCCAGCTAGGCAGTTTCTCTGCTTTATCGAAGTTAAAAAGCCTAATTTTACGGTAACACAAATCGAGGCCGCAGATCTAGTGTCAATTGTTCAAACGATAAAGTTCAATTGCGTACACTTCTTTTCATAATAATTTCGCAAAAAAAGGTGTCTGACATACCCATTTACTTTTTTTATTGGACTAATTTTAATTACAATTGAGTGGCAATACTGTTAGAAATAAAATACAATTATGTAGGTCTGTATTAAGTATATTTTCTGTTGTGATCGTTTTAATTTAATATCATTATGACAATTGCTTAATCATGTCACTTTTTGTCCAATAGTTAGGTACGCTATTTTTTTATTTTAATCGTTGAGCAAACTAGGTAAATTTAATTTGTTATAAGATTTTTATGAAATATCTGTTTAAATTGATATTTAATTTAAAAAATAATAATTACGAGTCGACAAGAATTAGAAGTTACAAGAGTTATCTAAACGATTAAGTAAGATAAATTAATTTTCAGTTCCATTGTATTCATGAATGTTTTAATAGTTGTTAGGTATTTTTTTTAAATACGAAAAATAGTGATTTGTTCCGTTGACGTCGAGTCTCCTCCACGCCTACTTTGAAGACACCGCTACATTAACAGGAGTTTTCAAAGTAGACGTGGATGGAGGAGACTCCACGGCGGGACTCGACGTCGAGGGAATAAATCAAATAGTTTTTATTTTTTCAATTAGGTAATAGTAATTAAACTTCCAGTCGCAAAAAATAGAGGAATATAAATAACAAAAATATTGATACATACTATAAAATAATTTTCTTTTGTTTAACCGTTATCGCTGCCCTCTGGGGGCCATGGCTTGCCTCCCTACCCATCGTCCCTTTCATCGGTTTAAAACCTTCTAGTTACTTTAAATTTAAGAATGTGACTAGTTATTGCCCAATAATCGATCATGAGATACTTTTTTGCGACTGTTGTGGCTCCATACCTACTCTTAAAAGTGTATCACCAGTATCAATATTTGGTATCTATTTCAATTGGGCTTTCCTTGTTATTTTTTCATAAGTATTTCATCCAAGCACCTTTTTTTGAAGAAAAACTTATTAGTAAACCTTCTTACCTACCATCAACGTCACAAATTCGACAACTGAAAGTCAGGTGACTTTCAGTATTGGTTCAAGCTGTCTTGGGCTAAATAGCTAGGCAGGTGAAGCAATCTACTTGAAATATCTTCTGAAGGCCAGACTTATCATCAATTTAAATACAAAGCTTTACTAAAGTATGGAAAGTGTAGACCTTGGGACTTCACATAAAATTTGCCAACCGTTTCGATCGTTTGGTGTTAGAATTAAGTCATTTTTCTAATGCAATACGAGTAATAGAATGATTGTAATGGTATGTACCGCGCCATTATTTAATGACTAGTGGTTACTGCGGTTTCGCCCGCATTCTATAGGGCTTTAGGAGACAAAAGGTAGCTATGTCCTTCTCCAAGTTCTAATCGTATCCCTATACCATCCTATCCTATCCTACTTTCTACTTCCTACTAAGTATAATAATATTATAATGTGAAAGTTTGTGAGGATGGATGGATAGATGTTTGTTACTCTTTCACGCTAAAACTACTGAACATATATTGATGAAACTTCACAGTAATAATACTGTAAAGTTTAATAATATACTAAAATAAGATTTATTTAAAATCAATTTATTTAAAATATTTATACATCAGAATAACATTTAAGCTATAATTATAACGATTTTGAGTTAATTAGCCAAATTACAGCGATAGTTAAAAGTAACTTTTCCATGCGGATTCTTAAAAGAGGTAGCCTAAGTATATAGTTAGAGTAATTCCACTCAAATTGGAGCTGCCCGACTGGGGAAGTACCTCCGCCTTGCAGAAAATCAAAGTAAAATAACACTGCAACCTCCTTCATATAGACAACAGAACTTCTTTAATATACCTTCATAGTCTCTTCCGCATACTGCAATTTGTAATAAGATAATGATAGCAAATTATCGTGTGTGGTAATGTTAAAGCTGTTGGATAGACTTTATTTAGAAATTATTAAATAACTATTAACTTTTAAAGTATACTTTTCATCAGGTACATTAGTGCTTACCTAATAGTATGTTTCAACCCGATTGCAATGAGGCTGCAGCGCGTGCAGCGGTTTTTTTGGTGCCTCGCACGATTTGATAAATTTCAATAATATGAACAAATCGTTCGATTTATATCAAATTTGGCTTCAGAGGCCATAATAATGGTTATAAAGAAGAATAAATAAAGAACGTACCCTAAGTCCTACCTACCTGGTATCCTAAGTCTACCCGTGACCATGTAGGCTGTAAAGGGTCCGAAACGTCGGGATTAATAATATCAATATAACGATAAAATCCGTAAAATGTAGTTTTATTCCAATATACATATTATTATAAAGAAGTTATAATAAGAAATACAACGTAAGGAACACTAAGTATCAGTTTTCTTATTCAGTTAAACATACAGGTTTTTATCTAGTTTAAGAAATAGAGGCTTATATCGATTTTTTGTTAAAATGTTGTCAATAAAAGTTCTTATCATTATCTATTTAAGTAATATAAAGTCAGTCTTATTTTTAGTCTTAGTCAGTCTTAGTAAGTCTTATTATTTCATCATTATGTAATCAGCTGCTTGTGTACCTATGTATTTCCAGACGTGTATAATTTGGGATCTTCAAGTCACAAGTCAATAGGTATCTTATAGGTAAGCGTGCTACATCTTAAACCACATCGTCACTCTTACCAAGGTGAGATTGTGGTCAAACGCTAACCTATCTCTGATTGAAAAAAATGTTTTTTTTAGAACATTACAATAGCTATTTATGTTTGTAAACGAGTCGATATATTAGGTAATTCAATTTAAAAATAAACAGAAAATATTTTCATGTAGCAAGTAAGAGCGGAACAGCCCAGACAGACAGCATCCGCATTCAGGAGTATGATGTGTGTTTCGGCGTCGTCGAATCAACCAGACATTTGCCGTAAAATTAGCAAAAAGTCGGTATTCTATAGCTTAAACATACCATCACGCCTGTATTCCCCGAAGGGTTAGGCAGACGTGTACTTATTGTATTATACCCACTCTCCGGTATATTTAGGTCCCATGTAATAGGGAACGAAACTATTGCCATTAACCGAGCATAAATCCGACCTGCTACTGAAACAGACAAAATCATAACACTGCTCAATCTGGGAATTGAACCCAGGCCCTCTAACGTAGCAGTTGCACTTAGGACCACTAAGTTGATGAGTTCTACGGCATCTCACTAAAATAAGTGTCAATGTCGCAAGCGCGTGTCACTAGACAATTTGTCAAACGCGATGTATGTACGAGTTAATAGCACATTAACACATTAACCAGCTATTGTTCTGAATCATTGTCTGTCAGCCCTTGACATCCCTTCTCGATGATCATCATCAATCACGACACCAGTTAAAAAGTCATGACATGAAGATCTTACATAACTGGTTATGGATACGTTCGGCATGATTACACACAAGTAATTATCCACTAAGAATAAGTAGGTACATAAATCTGGACATTTCAAAATGAGTTTTGAGACGTGGATGTACTTTAGTACATCTCTACTAACCTTTCAGGGAATACAAGCGTGTTGGTGTGTTCTGTATTGATTCATCGTCATCATCATATCAGCCTATTCCCGTCCACTGCTGAATGTAGGCCTCCCCCAAAGAGCGCCAACCAGCCCGGTCTTGGGCAGCCCGCATCCATCCGCTGCCAGCCACCTTCTTCAAATCGTTTGTCTGTCTGTCGATCGATGGTGCAGACGAGTGGTTAGAGTGGAGACCACGTTTGGGCAAGCGTAGTGTGGGACGCCCAGCGACACGATGGGCAGACATTATGTATGTAGTAAACATTGTTTGTGGAGAGTGGAGAGTAACACAATAAAACCTATCAAGATTTTCCCGAAAGACTATAGCATGGGGTTTTTCAAGAAGAGTGTGACAAGATTATTACAGGGCCGGCAACGCGCAAGTGATACCCCTGGTGTTGCAAGCGTCTATTGGCTACGGTAACCGCTTACCATCAGGTAGGCCGTATGCTTGTTAGCCACCTTAGTGATATAAAAAAAACATGCTGAAGCAAAGTAAGAAGCCTAAAGAACACTTTGCTAGAAATACTAATCGATATATCATTTTTTTCTCTCACTGTCACATCAGTTGGTAGGTACGTAAGTACATCAGTTGGTAGGTACGTAAGTACATCAGTTGGAAGGTACGTAAGTACATCAGTTGGTAGGTACGTAAGTACGTCGGTCAGCGTGTTGATAGGACCCCGACCGTACCTACTTATTACATTGTCTCCAATTTCAAGTCGGCTGCGCCGCAGGGCTGGTCCAAGTCCTGAAGCGGAAATAGTCGTTAGTTAAGACTAGGTATTGCTGCATAGCTATTATATTACTCATTACAAAATACAGTTACCTTGTTGCACTATGTTGTAAGTAGTATTTGAGAGTCGCCCCTAAATATCAACTTTCATCTACAGCTATGACCGCTTAGCTGAATTATTGAGCAAGTCCTAATATACAGTTGGTATAGGTACTTTTCCAGCCAATTTTTGGGAAAAGCCAATGTGAACTTTTTAAATTAAAAATATGTTGTAAAGCTTCTTGAGTTTCTGACTATCACCAACGACTGTCATAGGTGTTCGTATATGACAATTAGGACTACTTAGTTGATTCGGGCACGGAGTAGACTCGATGTGTTCAGAAGGGTCACCCAAACATTCTTCTTTTTATTATTATTATTCTTTAGAGTGCGTTTGGCAGCACCACACCGGATGGTAAGTGACGCAAACTCAAATAGGCCTATTCACTCTCGGCTTGAAGGTTCCTAAATCATATGTATCGGGAAACACAGCAGCTGGCAGAGAATTCCACTCCTTGACCGTTTGCATGATAAATGAGGAAGCAAAATGCTTTGTGGAATATTAACGACAAAACAGGCTATGATTAAGTCTTGCAGAGCAGATTGATTGCACCTCAATCTACCAGAATGGTAAAATCTATACAAATTATAATAGAAACTTTTCAAAACTCTATCCAACATTTTCTAAACACACATTGGCTAACGGGCCAAGTCCTACCTATATTTACTCGTATATATTTAAAGGCGCGGAGCTTTCGAAATGGCCTAGCATTCTCTGCCTTAGCCAATTAGTTGAATATAAACCAAATCTGTAATAGAAAGCGAAAAATATATATTTTATGGCGTTTAGGGTTCTGTTAGAAAGTCAAATATTTTCTATGTATGGCATATTTTATGATCATCATAAAAATATACAGTACATAATACGTAACTTTATTGACGTAATGTTACTGATGGAATGGTGTTCGCATGATCGGTCAGGTTGAGGGTAGGCTACAAACAATTGTATATTTT
The DNA here is from genome assembly GCA_964056405.1 of Acronicta alni. Lineage (NCBI taxonomy): Eukaryota > Metazoa > Arthropoda > Insecta > Lepidoptera > Noctuidae > Acronicta > Acronicta alni. The sequence continues at coordinate 1,968,792 of OZ043916.1, read as the reverse complement.
ATACAACGCAGTCACGTCTAACCCCAACCTTCATCAGACAATGGAAAAAACATAGGATCTAAACTGAAGTGTGCAATTCATGTAAGTAAATACTCTTTCGTCTTACCATAGAGATTTGAAAAAGTTATACAGCTTACATTGGGAACAGATTTTCAGATAAAAATTTGGGTCCCGATTTAATTTATTTCTCCATTTTTCGGACTGACATATGACACGGACAGAGTGATTAGTTTCCAATTATAAAAAAAGTAACAGATTAGATTTCCCTGATGATTATTTGGCTATGCTGTGGTACCAGCTTAGACAAACTGCAGTATGAGCAAAGCCTACCAGATTTGAGAATAATAAAATATTTGAGAGCATCAGATTACATTGATTTGAATTTTGAATACGCGTTTATAAAGCTCGTAAAGCCGTCGGTCTCTGTTGTCATGTGAACACCTATGGTCCAATCGTAACTGGTTGCCTAATTAGCTTGACAACCAGTCTAACCTCAGGATATCGGTATTACCCAGAAATTGTGTTGCGCAAGTCTGATGGCAGTCGCTTAGTGTAAAATACTGATATTAAACCGCATTTGGTTTACTGGATGCCGACCCCAATATAGTTGGGGAAAGGGTCGGAAGATGATGGGTTATTCTCAAATAAAACCAATATTTTTTAAGAGAGATAGGGCATAGTGGGATTAATGCCACTCAAATTGGAGCTGCCCGTCTGTCCCTCCACCCGCAGAAAATCAAAGTGAAATAATACAGCTTTGAGCTGTGTTGTGTTCTTAACGGTGAGCAAGCTAGCCAGTGCTCCGCGAGGAAACGTTGTGTTGGCAGTGGGGGGGACTCTGATTCTTATACTACCAAACCAACCATTCCTCTTTAGTTTTACAGGGTCGGCAACACGCAAGTGATACTCCTGGTGTTCAAGCGTCTATAGGCTACGGTAACCGCTTACGATGAGCCGTATGCTTGTTTGCCACCTTAGTGGAATAATCATCCTCAACCCATATACTGTCCCACTGCTGGGCACGGGTCTCCTCTCAACTGGACGAAATGGAAATGGGACCACACGGGAAGCCAGCAGCTTTCAAATACAATAAGAATCATCGAAAAATCATCAATCATCAAATTTGGCTCACCCTCTCTTTCGGTCGAAAGTTCTGAAGTAAACATGTCATCATCAACCCATATACTGTCCCACTGCTGGGCACGGGTCTCCTCTCAGGTTGAGAGGGATTAGGCTATAGTCCACCACGCTTGCCTAGTGCGGGTTGGCAGACTTCACAAACCGTCGAGAAAAATTTCTAAGGTATGCAGGTTTCCTCACGATGTTTTCCTTCACCGTTTAAGGGAGTGATAATTAATTATTAATACGCACATGAATTCGAAAAGTCAGAGATACGTGCCTTGGGTTCGAACTCGAGACCTTTGACTTGGCAGTCCAATGGTCATACCACTAGGCTATCACTGCTTGTAAAAAAATACCACCGTTGTGTGTAGTGTGAATATATTTAGGTCATCACGCTCATTACACAGTCTGCTTTCACACGGCCAGCTTGTCTCCGCCTGCGTTTGGCCTACACTACATGCCAGCCATTGTCTTCCCAGTATTGCGAACACCTATCCTTTTCATATTCCCACACTGCACTATCTCCCATCAACCCTTGTTTTCTTTGCGGTGTAGTTTTAATTCTGATGGCTTACTGATAATTTGTAGGCCGTTGTGAACTGTTTTTTAATGTTTTCGCTTATGCAACACCAGGGGTATCACTTACGCGTTGCCGGCCCTGTAAAACGAAAGAGGAATAGTTGGGTTAGCAGTATAAGGGTCAAAGTCCACCCACTGCCAACGCAACGTTTCCTCGTGGAGCACTGGCAACCTTGCCAGTACCGTAAAAACAACACGGCTCTTTTTTTTTCTGGTACATTTTGCTAAAAACATAATGCACCATGTCTGTATTCCCGGAAGGGTTAGGCAGAGGTGTGCCAATTTACATCCAAAGTTTGCCGGTATGTTTATGTCCCATAAAATAAAGGTTGAAAATATTAATCGGGCACAAATCTAAACTCCGAGTTGTTACTGAGAATTTCATAGAAAAACTCAGTAACACTGCTCCACCTGGGAACCCAAGACCTCTAACGTAGCAGTCGCACTTAGGACCATTAGACTAACGAGCCAGGTTTGGTATATTTTATGAAATATCACAAATGTAATAATTGTATACATGTACTTGAAAAAGCGCACAAAACTTAGTACCTTTCTTCACTTACTATTCAATGTACACAGCATTTTTTTTTTCCATCTCAACAATCGCAATTCTACAACTCCACTATAATTGAACTAAAAACGGTGGGCTTCCGCCACGGAATCTGCCGGTACGAATGGTACAATAGCGCGATGATATCTACCATTATTCAACAATGCGTGGACTTTTCGCATATATAGTGGGGCGATTAAATCGGCGCGTGAGCACCAGTATTGTTTATGGAAACGGTGTTTATACCAGAAAATGTGTAATGAATGTAATTTGAAGTGATCTAGACCATTGATTTCTGATACTTACAATCATTATTCTCAGACCCTTTTCCCAACTATATTATGTTGGGGTCGTTTCCAGTCTTACCAGATGTGGTTGAATATCAGTATTTCACACCGTCTACCATCAGACCTTCGCAATCCAATTTTCTGGGTACTACCGATATCTTGAGGATAGTAAGAAAGAAAGAAAATTTATTCTGACCGCCACAACACAACAAGACAAAATACAAAAATACAAAACGTCTTAAACTAAGGAAGTACGTTCTTTTTTTTGTTGACGGAGTTGGAAATGCTTTATGCACGGGTGTGTCGGAGTCCGGTCTGAAAAGAGCGATCTACCGACTAAAACCAACCTCGGTGTTTCCACCGTCACCACTTTAGTGCCGGGACTACGGGAGTGCTGTAGCATTCTTCCGCAGACCCGGCAGTGGCGCGCCGCCCCTGCAGATACGTTATCCTGTGCTATATCAGAATAGGTCCCTATCTCAGCACTTTGCTGCAGCAAGCAAATAGATAGGAGAAACAGGTTGTTAGGTTTTTTAGGTTTCTGACCACCAATGACTGTCAGAGATGTTCGTATGATAACCGGGACTGACGACTTACGTGGTCTCCGTGTTTTTATGAAATTTTCAGTAACAGCCCGGTGTTTAGAGTTGTGCCCGGTTAATGGCAATTTTCTCGCCCCCTATTACATGGGACCTAAACATACCGGCGAACTGTGGGTACTGTGGGTAATTTAGCTTGACCTGTTGGCGTCTGTACAATAATAATAATATTGAGTTCGAGTTGGGTAGCTGGGTTAAGGGCCTGATTCAGAAGGCAGTACTCCTTGATACGGCGCGTATTGTGAGGAGGTTCCTGTCTCTGGGGCCCTAACCACCGGTAGCTTGAACCCTGCTCCCGATACCGGTGGGCCTCTATTTTTTATATTTTTAAATGTTTTTGTCTAGTTTTATTTTATAAAAATATTTAAAAATGTAATAAATAAGTATTTAAAGACGAATAAAGGAGATAATAATATTTATTCATAATTACAAAGGTAAAATATAACACAGAGATAACTTATAAAATAATTAGGAAGTATTACAATAAAAAACCCCATCTATAAAATTAAAAACTAACTAACTATTCAAGGATTAATGATATAATTGTTAATAGATATAAGTTGCTTTGTTTCTCGATAAGTGATTTTGTAAATCTTAGAGAAATAAATTATTTAAAGCGTAATTGGAACACGTAGTACGTAAACTAACTTTTTTTTTCTGCACTGCGCAAGGTAAGACAATTAACAAGTCGTAATGTAATTACATGTCTTCGTTGGCGTTCAAGTTACGATAACCCACGTAACCGCGACTAATATCTTATGAATTGACATCACATTTACATAAAAAAGTCCTTACAAAAGGTCCACTATTATTTTTAAATAATATTACCCCACTCTAGGACCGGGCAACACTATTACAGGCTAGTATTTTTGTTGCCGACCCCGTAAAATAATCATCATCAACCCATATACTGTCCCACTGCTGGGCACGGGTCTCCTCTCATATTGAGAGGGATTAGGCTATAGTCCACCACGCTAGCCTAGTGCGGGTTGGCAGACTTCACAAACCGTCGAGAAAAATCTCTAAGGCATGCAGGTTTCCTCACGATGTTTTCCTTCATTGTTTAAGCGAGTGATAATTAATTATTAATACGCACATAAATTCGAAAAGTCAGAGGTGCGTGCCTTGGGTTCGAACTCGAGACCTTCGACTTGGCAGTCCAATGGTCATACCACTAGGCTATCACTGCTTAAAAATAAAAGAGGAATATATATAGTTGGGTTGGCAGTATAAGGATCAAATTCCCCATACTGCCAACACAACGTTTCCTTCCGGAGCACTGGCAATCTTGCTCACCGTAAGGAACACAACAGCTCAAAGGCTTAAATGTTACTTAAATTTGCTGCAAGGCGGAGGTACTTCTCCAGTCGGGCAGTTCCAATTTGAGTACAATTAATACCACTATGGCCTACCGTTCTTTAAAAAAAAAATACATATTTGCCTTTAGGCCATACAAAGTTTATTCCCGTGCGGGAAAACAATCCAATTCATCCGACTTGGGTTACAAACCTTATACATCACACGACACAGTGCTCTATAAGGTACGCTCCTATTTACCATTCTCAGGAAACTAAACTTAGGTATTATTGACTAGCTAGTGCGCCCAGACAAAATAATAAAATTGTAGGTACGTGCGCCGCGAAATGAAAACGTTTGGAAACCCTGCCTTATAAGATTCCGTAATGTTATAATACAGAAACTTTCATGGTTAGGTATTACAGTTTTACAGGATAGGGAAGGTCCTCTCCTTCAAATCCGGTCGAGCAGTGTTATTGGATTTTCTATGAAATTCTCTTATGTTATGTGGAAGGTAGACATTATACACTTACCGTTTAAAATCAGTGGAATCTGGAATAGATTATCGTCGTGGAAATGATTTCCCCACCAGTCCAGAATAAAGCTATAATAATGTACCTATTGCGTAGTGATATTATTATGAAGTCTTTGACTGCTAAGTCAAAGGTCTTGAGTTTTAGGCACGCACCTCTGACTTTTCGATTTCATGTAGGTACGTATTAATAATTAATTATCACTCGCTTAAACGGTGAAGGAAACCTGCATACCTTATTGATTTTTCTCAACGGTGTGAGAAGTCTGCCAACCCGCACTAGGCCAGCGTGGTGGACTATAGCCTAATCACCCTCAATTTGAGACGAGACCTTTACCCAGCAGTGGGACAGGTTATGGGTTGATGTACCTATATGTTCTTCTTTATAAACCTTCTGCCCTTTTCATTTTCTAATACCCAGTAAGTTCCAGTCGGCTGCGTTAACTAAAGCTTATGGTATTAGCTTGCCTTTCACCGATACTATTCCAAGTGTCGTAAGTAGAACGAGAGGACAATCTCCACGGGAGACTGGGTCCGACGACCTGTTTACTTTCGGAATCCTCGACCCGCTTGCCCTGGTTTTACATGAGAAATAAATAGATTTAGTAGCCGTTTAGTTGAGAAATAGTTGAAACTTAATCTTGATATCCGTAATGTTAGCTTTGTTTCGTAGTAATATCTTTATTACGATTCTTGCATCATCATCTCTGTGCCGATATTCTGTACATCAGTAAATCTATTAGATGCTATAGCAAAAAAGGCAAACGTATGCTCTTACTATATATTACTCAATATATTACTTAGCAATAACAAGATGTCGAGAGGCACATAGTGTGTCTGTGTGTTAAATTGTCCTATTTTTGTATGCAAAATATATTCCTATAGTTTATTTGAAGCTTCTTCACTCTTCACCATCATCAACCCATATATTGTCCCACTGCTGGGTAGAGGAGACCCATGCCAAACTCCAGATTGAGAGGGTATAGTCCACCACACTGGCCTAGTGTGGGTTGACAGATATCACGCCGTCGAGAAAAAATTCTAAGGTTTCCTCACGATGTTTTCTTTCACCGTTTAAGAGAGTGATAATTAAATTTTATTTTTATTTATTTATTTATTTTTTATATATTAATACACTGTGTTTTTTACAGCCGAAAGGATATACTTCTACTCATCATGATCAACAATTCAAGATTTCAGATTTAGTCCCATATCTAGTAGAAATAATATTGAAATAATGGTTTCCTTTCGGCTGTAAGACGACAAACACACAGTGTTCATCTAGGGAAACATATCGTAAGCCCAGATGAAATAAAAGAGCTCAACCCTAAGCAAATCCTGCAGTTTATAGTAGCCGCAGGGTTTAGCGGTGAGCTCTAATGCAACAAGTGGCGATCACAATAGACCGACTGCGGTCGCAGTGATACTTAAGCCGCGATATAATAATAAAAAAAAAAAGACGACAAAAAACACGTTGTATACGCACATGATTCGAAAAGTCACAGCCCTGGATTTGAACTCGAGATCTTTGACTTGGCAGTTCAGTGGTTATATAAAATAAAAAAATAAATAAACTCACTTCTTCTTCACTCTTATCTGAATCATTTTTAAATAATTTGTGTTCCTTGTATATTTATTAAGGTTTTCAATAAATTCGGTGAAAACTGCTGCACAGCTTTGTATTATTTTCAGGAGAGGTTCACGAACCCCATGGCCTCTACCAAAGGGAAAGAGAAGGCAACCTGATGTGCGGTGTTTGTTCGGTACGCGTCCTCTGATTTATTACATTTTTTTTGTCTGTTAAACTGCCATCAGTCGGTAGCGACTATAATCAGTTCGGTTGAACTTTGTTTGGGATTTGGTTTTTGGAGGCCATCGCCTCAACCAACCATTATTTCAACGATATTTGCCTTCGCTTCAGTCGTCTCACGGCTTGAGAGGTATCAAGCAATTTAATAGCCAGGGGGTTTGGGTGTACGGCTAAGCGTTCGGCATAGCGTCTTGTGTGCTCATTTATTTCCTCCTTTATGGTGGGTATGTTGAGGTATTCATGAATCTCGTTATTCCACTTTAACAAAAAGAAACTGGGGCATAAAATGAATCACAATATGATTCACGGTTGGTGATCCGGTAACGAGATGGGCGGACGACATTTTTACCATCGCATCGCAGTAAAGACATGATTGATATTGGCACAAGAGTGTGGAAATTTGAACTATAGCACTAGAGCTATAGGAGAGTGGCCTTTAACAAACAGTGGGTGAAGTTGGGCCGCTGATGATGACGATGATTCACGAAGATATGGCTACCTACACTACATACCATTTCCAGCATAAGTTGATCTCATAATTATATGGACTTTCCGTACACTTAGAGATCAGCTAATACTGGAATTATATGGCACGTTGTATTTGAGTAGCTTTCAGTGAAATCGTGATCGAAAGTCTTCATTTTATTTTAGACCCCAAATGCTGCATGCAAGTTGACATGTAGTGTGAAACTTGCCTTATATAAATAAAAACCTCAAAACTGCTTGGAAGAACTTTAATCATGACGATTTAATTAGAACAAATATGTTTCACGAATAGATACATAACACATATTGTACATATATACTAATTACTGGTACATATACATAGGTATAACAACCATTAGCTAGTTTCTAATATTTTCATCAAAATCACAAACACGTTGTTCCGCTAACACTGTTATGGCGGGTTCAGAGAGCGCAACTGATTGGCAACAAATAGTTGATTAGTCAACTGATGATTTAGACTTCTGAAATGCCAATTAGTTACTGGTAGGTTCTCATGTTTCTTTTTTAGGAATCTTTAAAATATTATTGTTTTAAATCTTTGGCTGGAAGTCATTTATTTTGGCATATTATATTTAACTGTATTGTTCAAGTAACTTTATATTACAACTTTTTGTTGACCAATCAATTCATATACAATGTCTGAGCACGCCACAATCTAAATACTTTAAGAATACTTAAGTCAATTCACAGTTTGGCTTGGCCTAGTCCTATAACTAATATGATAAGAGTATATACACAATCTTAGACCATTTTTTCCTAGGAGTAACAAATTCTTACTAAACTAGAAAGAACTATCTGTAATTTAACTTATAGTCTATTATTGGAAAGAAAGAAATAATTTTATTACTATTGTTTAATACCTATTGTGACTTAATCTTGATGACAATTAATGAGATCTTCTAGAAAGATTTACACAGTATGATCACTCAGATTAAATGATAAAATTAACATTTAATAATATAATGTGAACGATAGGAACTGAGAGAGTTTAAATTAGAAATTTTAGTCCAACTAATTAAAGAGATTAAAATAATAATTATGCACGTTGTATATTATTTTAATTCTGTAGTACAATCAGCGCTTAACATAATGTTTAAAATATAATTCTGTGTCTACGTAATATATAATAAATTCATAGAGGAATAACCTGACGCAGCAGGTCACTTCTAAATTAAAAAGAAATCATTAGTTCAACCGAATAAAACAATAAAGATAAGAGTAACAACTTCAAAAAAAAAAAACAGAAATTGAGACTACTCTTTTTGAAGTTGGTTAAAGCATTACTATTATACATTATGTTTAGCGCTTATTGGTAATATTTGTCATTCACTGTAAAAAAACAGACGCTAAAAATGCTTGTCAAATATTTTCAGACCACGTAAATATAATGACAACAGAACTTCTAGAATGATAACTAAACAAATTCGATGTACGATTACTACTTAAAAAATCTACCACACATTACAGACAGATTGTTATCAAAAATCTATTGAACCAAAATCATTTGGTCCGTTCATTATTCTATAAAATAAACGTTATTTTTTCACGACTAGAGATGTACATTTATACTAGACTTTAGTAGGTACCTACTGACAGTAAAGTAATTTAGGCGAAGCTTCTACATATGAGTTAAAATGATGTCAAGCTTTTCTATAATAAATACAGGCAAGCTCTTTGATATTTAATAAACATTTGGATACTTTTTAGAACTGTTCAAAATAATAGAAATACGTTTCAGGCTTCCATGTACTACTATGGGTATATGCAGTAGTGGCCTGTTAGCAATGTCTTGATGATTACATAAATTCGAAGATTTAAAGAGCAGACTTTAGTCTCATAAATCTGCAAAGAACATTGGCCGATGAATAGATGTAATCTTGACGTATATCTAGAATTATAATAAAAAAATGTAAAATAACTTTATACACCTTTTCATTTCTAATTCATTTAGTTAAAGCCAAATTAACTTTAATCAAAATAATTATTCAAAATTCAATTTTGTTCAATATGTTACTTAACCACGACAATATCACATTTTTATTTAAACAAGTTATAAACTTATAATGGTGCTTAGACACCGCTGAAAATCTATAAAATTAAGTAGAAGGAAATTAGAATAGTCAGCTATAAGACTATCCAAAGAAACTACTCGACTATCAACACTTTGGTTATTTAAAGCTTAGATATCTTACATAGATTAATAATGAATTTACAAAAATCTACAACATCACAATTACTAGAACATTTATAGCTAAGTACCCAATTTCGACTATTATCCTATACAAATAACTATTTGACTAATTGTCTGATTGTGTATCATGAAGCAACAGTTTTACATTAAATTATGTGAAACAGTTTGGCAATCGAATTTAATCGAGAAAAAATAATAAGTTTAATAGTAGACTTTTGTATAATTTAAATTAGTTATAAGACATGTGCTAAATGATAATATAAAACCCGTTAGCACTATCGCTTCATGATAAAGGTGACCAGACCTAAAATAGATTCAAAGTACATAATACATTATTTTATAGTTTCGAAGGCTTTAACAAAGCTTACAACGTATATAAATAATAGTAAATGGATTTAGCTCATAGATTAGCCAGAAGACTTTAAAAATAATAAATTTATGAATAAACCGAGTTCAAAACGAAAAATCACACAATTTGGATTACATAAAACCACACACCTGTTTAAATTATTTAAGTAACCGTTTAAATATGTATTTCACATTCCAGTCGGTACTATCTCTAATTCCATTTAGCATTATAAATTCTCTAAACGCAGTCATTTCGTGCATGTATAAGTTTATTTTTATTTAAATATAGAGCCACTCCGTGATATGAGAACGTATACCAACTTGTACTCTGTTTCAGTCGACACAATATGGACAGCGGAATTCAGTAAGTACACAAAATGCAGCTTTAAGGAAAGATTCTACGTTTTCCATAATATTAAATAAAGAATGATATTTACCGATATGATATTAGTTATACGTACAATTTTCTAACTTAATACTCCTCTAAAGTGTAGACCTCGATCAGGCCTATAGAATATTTTAAAGAAAAGTGAATTGTCAGCTTACTATTGTAATGATGATATTTGGCACTTTAACAATACTGATATATGTATTGTTAATTTTATGATTGAATGTGATTATTGTTTTCAAAATAAACCCAATGACAATGTATAAAAATCCAGTGGCGCAACTGTGGCGTGATTATTGCAGTACTTATGAGAATAATTGCCATTTCACAAAAATAATAATAAAAAATAATGTGTTACCAAAATTATAGTAGAATATTGCACAGTGTGTTCTATGAAGCAATTCACTTCAGCTAAGCAGGTTTGATAGTTATAATACTGCTGATATGGGCCATTAGCCATCATTTTTCGTATGGGTCGTCTGCGGTCTATGTTTCAAAACTTAATGGCTTGTTACGTCACGGCCTGCTAAGTAGCACAACTGGGTAGATGATGCATCTATTGGTCTGATCTTAGAAAGGTTAAGTACCTGTTATTTACTGTATTTCACATTTACGCCTGTTAAACAGATTTCCAAGCTGTATATTTTGGATGTAGTCAAATGTGGTGAAAATAAATTTGATGTAATGATTTAAATGAATCCTTCTTTAATATCAACTTTAGATCTTCTTTAGGTTTTTTCCTACATAAAGAAAGGATATTACATAGGCACATATAACATAACATACCATCACGCCTGTATTCCTGGAAGGGTTACGCAGAGGTGTACTAATGTACACCCACACTTCGCCGGTATGCTTAGGTCCCGTGTATTAGAGGGACAGCCGGGCACACTACATTCAAACTCCGAGCTGTTCATGAGAATTTCAATAATTACGATAGTGGAACCTATACAATTCGCAAATCTTTTGACGTATACATCATTTCTGGACGTCTTACGGAGCGTTGTATAGTTTCTGCCAATCCTTATGGGGGAAAAGGGGGTGAGAGCAATATAACATGAAATATCAATTCATGACCTGATTTGATATTTATTTGAGTTGCGTAACCCTAATTAGTTCTTCTCACGTAAATTGAATTAAATATTTATTTCAATCAAAATATTTAGTTTCATGGCAGTTATTAATAATTGCAACAGTTAATTAACCAAATCGGCGTCAATCGATTATTGTCCGGGCAAAAAATAGAGCTAGCCAAATCTTTGTATTTACATATTATTGCAGTTTTTCGAGGGGTCAAGGTGATATTGGTCGGGTCGTTGAGCTCTCATGAAGTAGGGTTGAGATGCACGACGACTATTTTAATGTGACAGGCTATTGGGGCCATGCTATACCTATAGGAATTCCAGGAAAGATTTATACATTTTAATATAAATATTTATAGACCGTGTAATATTTTCCCAGATTTTTTTAATGGGATAGGGGGCAAACGAGCAGACGGATCGCCTTATGGTAAGCGATTTCTGCTGCCCATGGACACCCGCAACACCAGAGGAGTCACAAGCGCGTTGCCGGCCTTTAAAAGGCAGTACGCTTTTTTCTTGAAGTTTTGAAGGTTATATTGGTCCGGAAATACTGCAGGCGACAGTTCATTCCACAGTTTAATCTCGTTAGAATCTGGTCAGGGTTGATACGTTTCTTTTGTATTTTTCAAGCGATTGTTTCGTGTCGGTATGTACTGTGCAGACGAAAGTTAATTTAATCTTTTACAACAGTATCTAATAACGTAACATTTTTAGTAGTAACAAACAGTATAGGAAAATGCATGGCAAAATGATTCTTATTAACACTAAAAATACACTACCACTAATAGTCTCATTGATAAACAAGTAACTAACAAACCCACATCGAGGCCACACTACTCGTTGTACCTACAAAAAGAAACAAAAAGAAGCTGTCTAAGGCAGGCCTCCGGAGCCGATCCTCGCTCAGGAGTCGCGAGGTCACGCCCTGCCCAGCATGGCGGCCACGTCGCCTGCAGATTGCGAATGGAGCAAGGCGCCCCGGGTGGGTCGCGGGGGGGCCAGCCGCGGGAGGGCCAGGACTCCTGCCGGAGCCGAGCCGAGGGGGCAGCCGGTGACAAACTCGTGGCGAGAGGCTTCCGTTGGTGTGATCCGTCGCTTTGGATCCCATCTGAAAAGGAAATCTTGTTGTAGTTTGTCTTTCTAAAGAATCAAATTGTTTTTTGTATGTTTTGTCTCAAATCATCATCATTATCATCACATACTGTGTACGGGTCTCTACATATATATTTTACCCCAGAAAAATGTGGGAATATCCCGGAAATCCCGGAAAAACGAATATAGGAGAACTACTTACGGGATTTGAAGCAAATTTCATACAGACACAGTATGTGACCGGGAATAACAAATAGGATACATTTTACCCCAAAATTATGTGGGAATTCCCAGAAAAATTATGTAGGAGACCTACTTACGGGATTTGAATGAAATGTTGGTACACTAATAGTTTGTGATTGGCGCTGGCATATTGAATACTTCTTTTCTCGGAACAAAGCGGGAATTTCCCTAACATTGAGTACTTCTTATCCCATGAATACAATCCGACAACAATGGTGTTACTAAGTCTAGGCGTAGGAAGTCTCGGGTAAAAGCTAGTTATTTTATACGACTTTGTATTAATCATTCACTCGAAAATCTATACCCACTAAAAATATGAAAATATACCGGTAATCTAATAAAAATTCAAACTCGTACTAAATTCACAAATAACTATGCAATAAGCTGCTCATAAGCTGCTCCATTTACCTAACACCCCATATTTTTCCAGCGGTAAAAAGTACTGGTGACTTTTTAAGAACAAAGTTTATTATTTTCGTTCTGGGAAACTCAGATAGAAGGTAAGTAAATATTAGATGAACCTTTTAAACTTTTCCGTCCAATCTCCAAGTGGCACCATTTTTTATTTATTACATAAAATTATATAACAAGAAGATCCTTTACGAACTGGTCTGCAAAGTTTCTAGAAAAATGTTCCTTCGCGGTCCATAAATGGGGTTCAGACATTGCCTCATAGCTCAGACGGCACGCAAAAACCTCGGAACACTTCCTATTGCTCAACTCTTCAGGTTTCAACGGAAACCGGTCCGGTTCACTTACATACTGCACAGTTTAATCTAGTATATTTTTTGTATGGCAACAGCTGCAAGGCTGGGTTAATTTTTAATCTCCGCAGTATATGTAGTTATTTATGTACTTGGTTATTATATGTGTAGATACCATATATGGTCGGGCAATATCCTGTGAATATAGCTTACTATAGACAGAACAAATCAAATTAATTAGTTTTTATGTATTTATTCATTATCTTTTTGTATTTTTTGGCATTTTCCATGCTAAGATTTTAAAGATATTTAGCGAAGGAAAATTTCGACCGCGGGCAGAATTCGAACCTGCAGTGGGACTCGCGGTGAGGTGATGCAGAAGATGCAGGTGTGAAAGCAGGAGAAATTCCTAGTGTGCAACTATGTTTTTTTTAAGTCACAATACTTATATAAAGTTTAATAATAGTTAGGTAAATGATGTCTTTTAATGTTATCACAGCAATTATGGAACTGATAAAGAAGATGCCATGAACTCATTTTATTTTTATATATTTATTGGTCCTTTCTATCCATTTCTTAGTCCTATGTCCTGCCCAACTGGCGTCCAAGTACCTCCAATATATCTGGATCAAGGCGATAACAGTCACTTCTACATTGGCCGGGCCCAGAATAGCAATACATTAATAATTCAACTATGTACCTTATATGATATCATTTTGTAAAGTGTAAATAGGTCATTCGATTAAGAATTTTTGAATTAATATGAAATGTATTCATATTAAGTACCACAACAAAATATTAACAACAATTTTATTTATTTAAGACTGTCATATGGACAATTCTCAAGAATTGCTTAATATTAAATGAAAATTAAAATACATGCTAGGTTTTAAATGGCTCTCCATACAGAGATAAGTTCGAATAACTTCGAATCCAACTCAAAAACGTTGATCATATTCGCTCTTGGAGACTTAGCATTAGCGTTTAGGTTTTGATTTTTCTATGAAATTCTCAGTAGTTCGGAGTTTGTATTTGTGCCAGATTAGTGGCAATAGGTTCGCCCTAATTTTTCAAATCTGCCTGGTAGTTGCATAGATTAGCGTGTTTTTTTATATTAATATAGATTTGCTGTATCTCTTGTTCCTCTTAAATATAAGCATAAGATGCGTCCCACACTTCCGGCTATCTGCACTAGGAAATCGCAACAAAAGTTGTGTCGCAACGGCCGGCCGTGCGTGACAACCTTTACGAATTATGTGCGCCGCGAATGTTGACGAGTCAGTTAATCACATGTCATAGGAAGACCCGGTGTTATGCAAGTATATGGTTACAGCATTAATGGGAGTGAGACGTGCAACTAGCTGCAGCCTGCGGACTCACTTGTCTCTTTAAAAAAAAGAAAGACAGCTTCCATACTTTACAAACACATAATTAACGAACACAAAGTACTCACTCGACAAAAACATGTGTGGATCACATAAAGATAAAGATAATAATTAATTATTATCTTTATCTTTATGTGATCCACAGTCCAATGGTCAATATCAATAAGCTATCATTGCTTTTATCTACTCATAATTAGTCATAACCCTCATAAACCTAACTGAAAGTAACTTCGCTTTTACAGGGTAAAGGGTCAGAAACGTCTGGATTAATAACATCAATATAACGCGATAAAATCCGTAAAAAGTAATTTCAATGTATAATATTCGCGTAATTGTCAGAAATCAATATGAAAGTAACCTCTTTCAGGAATCGGGGCTTAAATTTTAATTCATACACACAAAAGGATTGTTTTGTCATTGTAGCTATAAGGATCATCTAATCCGCCAAGAATGCGGATTGGTATCTGATTATATCAAGATGGTACGCACTGACGCATTTGATTATGTAAGTTGACACTTCTATTACTCGTACGTTAGCTTGTACTTAAGCCATCATAGGTAACCTCCCTAGGAAGGAATCAAATAAATTTCGAGCACGTTTTCTGCATTTGCTTGTGTTAAAGCCAACCTCAAGTAAAAAGGTAGGTTTTAATACAAAAGAGACCAGAGACAACCAACGGTTATTCTTTTTTATGTAAAAAAATGTATCGCGCAAAGTACACCCAGACTCGTAATATATATCTGAGCATCACACAAAAAATTGTCTCGGGTGGGAATTGAAACCACGACACCCAGCGGAACGGTAGTAGAGAGGTGACCACACGAACCGCTACGGAAAATGAGGAGTAAAATTTAAGTATTTTTGTGATGCAGGTAATGTAGATTTCCTTGCAACAGTATGCAGGTTACAAAATAAATTTAATACTTTTATAAAAAACCAGTGATAGCCTAGTCATATGACCATTAGACGGCCAAGTCAAAGGTCTTGAGTTCCAATCCAAGTCACGCACCTCTGACTTTTCATGTGCGTATTAATAATTAATTATCACTCGCTTAAACAGTGAAGGAAAAGAAAATCGTGAGGAAACCTGCATGCCTTAGTTTCTCGACGGTGTGTAGAATCTGCCTGCATTAGGCCTTCATGGTGGACGAGAGCCTACTCCCTCCCATTATGTGAGAAGAAACCCGTGCCCAGCAGTGGGACAGTATTTGGGTTGATAATGAATTATTAAACAAAAACACAAGATACCATCACGCCTATCGATATTCCCCAAAGGGTTAGGCAGAGGTGTACTTAATACATCCACAGTTTGCAATTTTTTGATGATGAATGATGAGATTTAATGATAAAAAGACATAGAAAAGGCATAAAACAAATAAGGCCAAGTTGCTCCACAGTTCACAGTGACATCCGAGATGAGTGATTGGTTTGTTGCATCAAGACGGTACGCACTACCGCGCTGCAGTTATGTAAGAAGAGGTTTCAATTAACTTGCTTTTTGAGACGCCATGAATTATGATAGCTATAATTTTATGACGTGACGAATCTTTTATCGATGTTGCCGTCTTATCGAAACTTTTCTAAAAACAAAACAGTATGCTCTATGTTAGGGTCACTATTTAGTCTCGTTCGGGATCCGTTTTAAGAAATGAAATGACTATCGCGGTCCGCACAACAATTTATAGAACAATAATATTTATTAAATAAATGTAATTTCAGAAATAACATATTTGTTAAGGTATTTTTTTACATATCAATAAGAAAAATTACATTTTTTGCGGACTATCTGTCTGAACTTGTAAGTCTGTAATGCAAGTTGCTTGTGTTCTCGCGGTCCGCACAAATATAATATATTATATTATATTAATTAAATGGGTACCTCACGCGTTGCAGCCGCGCTTGTGACCACTAAACCATTGATACAGTCAAAAATACCTCAAATCTATTAAATAAACAAACTTGCAATTAATACCATAAATAATTGCTTATTTTTGCAATGTACCATTAATATTTACCAACATTATAAAAAACTTTGGGCAATAAGTATTTAAAGATTCTAGACCCATAAATATTCTATCTTATTCTTTCTTGCCAGAAAAGGTCTTATGTTCTTAAGTAGTTTTATTCCAAAACAAGTTATTTTGATTTTCTATCAAAATAATGGCTGGAAAAATAAATGCTGGCTTTATCGTTCAGCCTTTGTATTTTGTTTTTCCAGAAAAGTACTCAGTTTCAACACACCGTCGAAGGACGGTGAAATAGGCAGTTGAATTTCAAGTGCATCCTAATCACATAACGAGTAGATAATGTTTGAGTCACAGAGAAAACGTCAAGTGAAACTGATTCTTATTACCATGATGTTACATGAGTAGATTACAGTTGCGCGTGATTCACATAAATCCACCATATTTGGAAAATACGCTACCCAAATTTAGATGTGTACCTAAGTTGTTCTTCTTATCCTAAAAAGGGAAGTCTTCAAAAGATTCTCGATCGTCTTCCTAGCGAGCCGGGGTATCTGTGATATTTTCTTGTATGATTAATAGCCTCTTTGGTCGATCAATCCTAGTTTTGATTCCCAGGTTGAGCAGTGTTAGGTTTTTTTTCTATGAAATTGTCCGTCAGTTTGCATTTGCCCGGTTAAATATTCACCCAGAAAGTTAGCCATAATTCTGGTTTGAACAACGAAAATCTTTGAACTGTATTTTTTTATAATAAGGAAGGTTTCTTACCAGATGGATCATTACATCCTACCACCAAGAAACAATAGTCAATGCGCTATACATATATTCATTTAACGCAAAGCTATAGCTAAAAAATATCTAACATTTTGCTGATTCACGTCACTTCTCGGGTCGGCGATGGATGATGGGCATTACGTCACAACTGTTGTAACCTTTCACTGCGTACCAGATGCGTACGTGCAACCGAAGAACTTGCGGTTTGCGCTGGTATGTTAGCTAAACGGGATGGTAATTGGGTCGAAAATAAAAGATAGTAGGTATGATTATAAGTAGTGAAAGATTGTTGTATAGTTCTTGAAGAATCCATTGAGGAGACGGCATAATGATTAGCTTTTATGTGGTTTCTACGCGATTTGTATAGCTTCAATCACAAGGAAACAGGCTTCCAGCCTTCATATTTAAAAAAGAGATTGGGAATTTTCCTAACACCCTTGCAATGTAGAAACGGCTACTGTTTACCAGTATACGCTGTCATATTATGCATCTTGACAATTGCACTGCCGTGATTGAAGCTACACTACGAACATGAAGTCGCATTCTTAAGCGTAAAGCAATTAGAATGTCGTTCCTTTAGTGAGCGAAAAGGACAGTAAATATATGTATAAATAAATAATTATGCTCCTACGCAGAGTTCATTGCTCCACTTTCAGTTTTTGCTTCACGCATATTTGTTATGTGCACGTAAACGAAGTGTTTAGTGTCGAACGAGGTTGTTTATATCACATTTTCTGCTCGTCTAAAGATTTCTCTCGCTCAGATACTTATTTAGTAATTATTTTTTTAGAAATATAATACTTAGGTACTTTTGTCATTTATTAAAAAAAAAACTATATTCTTATTTCCTTTAGGATACTCTCAACATCATGGCAAGTCCTCAAAATCGTGTCGAATACAGAATACCTTTTTGATGATATCATATTTGAAACTTCATTATTTTATTCATTCTTCATTTAACCTTTTAATTCGTGTTTATCATTTTCTCTTTTTACATTTCATTGTAATATTGACCCTGCTTTTTCGGATTATTCATTCTTACCTAACTCTTCTTCTTCTTCAAATGTCTTAAAAAAACGTAGAGAATTTCTGCACCACAACTCAGAACCACCAAATGTCACCTGACTTTAAATATTTATACCTCAACAGCATCCTCAATTCATATTGAAAGTGAACCTGTCGCGAGGTCGAGTCGAGGATGCACTTTCTCGCTTACCCACATTTCACAGGTTTCATACGAAGCCAGTTTATAGAGCCGGCGAGACGATCTTGAACTCTACGGGTAATTATGATAATCTTCATATATCTGGCTATATATTGTTGTTTGTTGGAGTATTATTAAAATTGCTTATTTCGTTCTGAAAAATTACGCAACATAATCTGACTTGAACTTGAAGCAATATTCTTACACAATTCACTTTGGTAACATATTATCTACAAAACGATGGTTATATATTTTACTAGCGAAGCGCCCCCGCTTCGCACGGGTGCAATGTACTAATAACTTAAACATTCCTCTTGAATCACTCTATTTATTAAAAAAAAACACATCAAAATCATATCATACATTGGGACAGATTGTCAGAGCGACTTATGTAGTGATTAAATAACTTTATTTCTGGAACATTCAACGCTCCTGTCCTTCATCAGCACATCTTTGTCTTACATTGATTTGCTCTAAGACTTTCATGACCGATTTCAATTCGCTTGCAGGGTTTTTCTGCAACATCATAAATGCCGAAGCTGCTTTATCACTTAGTTACTCACAGATTCATCACAGGATTCATACTTACGAATACAGTCACATAGCAATATAATATACGTAACACCGTGCATGACGCGTCAGCCCTACCGCTTTCTCCGCTCTCACGGGCAAAAGGTCGCCATGCGAAATGCTGTATCGCTCGAGTGTCTGTGAGCGTGACACTGCGATCACTTGCTTCTTGATAGGTGTCACGTATTTCACGAACGTAATAAACAGAAAGTGCGTGTGATTTACGAAGTAAGCTATGAAATTTAAACTTGGAACGACGTTGTAATGTGTTACAGACCTATTCTAGTATTAATGTAATTTGTTCAAAGATGGCTCTTGCTTCAAAAGGTCCAGTTCAAATTTGCCTACATTGTAAAAAAACACGTCTGAAGTTCATTGAATACTAAGATTACGTAGATCTTATGTGATGTCAGAATAGGTCCCTATCTCAGCACTACGCTGCAGCAAGCATATCAAGTTGCAGCGGTGAAATTCTGATGTGCCAGTGACAGTCTATATAATTTAATAAAAAAAATGTTAAAAGAACATCAATAAATATACTTAGTAATGAAACCAGGGCTTCGCAGAAGTAGGAATATAAATGCATAAAATAAATAATAAACAGACAGAATTACTTATTATTATAAATGCTTAATCTATGCCGTACGCGCAGAACTCAAATTGGGAGATTTAACACAGCACGATCTAGTCGCCAAACTAAGCACTTACTTGTACCTACTATGGGTATTAGACAATCATGGTTAAACTACTTGTATACTTTTTTGTAAATACAAATCCCTGAATACGGTACGTCATACATCTTGAACTAATATGTTGGTCACCTCTTTGTTAAACTTTTGTGTAACAAGTTTTCAATACCTAATATATGTAAATTCATACTTGTTGAGCTAGTTTTCTTACTGACACGCACAAAAAATGCATATTATGGTCAAAACGTGCTTGGACACTACGTTTCCCTTAATATTACTTAAAGGCACTTAAGAATTCAGTAAGCAAACAAAACGTTTCCCAACGATTTGGGAAACCATGAAGATTGACGAAACGTTTCAAAAAGTTCATTATTCTTAAAAAAATATACAGATCCGTTCAAAGCCAGCGACAATGGCTTGGCTCATCGCTTCCTATTCCGTCCCTCGTACTTGACGCTGCAGCAAATAGGTGTGAACTTGTAGAGAAAGTCATGTTTTTATTGCTGTCCCCTTCACAACATTCACATTGTTCTTAAACCATTTTATTTTCAACCTTATGTCCATTATCAGTAAGGTCAGAACTATTTTTGGAGCTACAGTCTTGAAGTTGTTATGCAAATGTGAGAACAAATTTACATGAGCATTTGTCAAAATTAGCCGTGTTTAGCTGCGTTCACAGATGGTTGCCTTTTAATATTGCGTGAAATAGTTAGTGTTGTGTCAATATGTTATGAATGATTGTCATTATGAGATCACAATGGATTTGAATAATTATATACAATGTTAGTCTTAGGTGATTCAAATTAGAATTAGAATTAGTATCATGCGTGAGCATCTTTACATGATACTTGTTACTTACATTATGTAAAAGCTTTGATTGATGCTGCTAACAAAAACATGCGTACACTCATACATCATCCACCATAGAGATCACATTTAGACCAGACATTGGGAAAATGTTCATACAAGAACTTTGATGCCGATTAGATTTGATTTCTCTAATTCTCAGACTGACATAATATAATGACACTTAAACAGAGCGATTTACAAGAATTAAGATTTTGTTGTTAATGTCCTGTATATCACTCGTAAATATTAAATGTCTTTGCTGATCTTTAATATTAATCCTAATATAAGTGGGGAATTCAAAGATTTCAGGAAACATCAGCTATTCCAAGTTACGATTCATCCAATGAGGAAAGAAAACGTCTGATAAAAGTCTAACACTAACCGATCTAACCGGCCACAATAATGTAAAAGAAACAAGTTTTTCAATACTTTCTACAAACATGGATGATAGTGTGTTATATAAAAATTAGAAACTGCCTATGGAACGGATACCTTAGGAAACAAAATCAAAGGCTACGTTAAAATTCTGCATATATTATATTATTTATTATGTAATACTTGCTAAAATTGTAAAGTGCAACAATCTTGTTGATAAGATGTTTAGATCACCAGTTGGCAAATAGAGAAAGGTCACGATTTTGACCATGCGTTGATGGAATTTCATAATGATTTACTATTAACGCGTGTTCTGTTGGTATTGATTGGAATTTGATACAGGCGTAGAGAGGTCAAAGGTTGGAATTACAATTGGTGACGTGCTGTTTTTAAGTAGATAGATATACAATTTTATTTTTGTAATGTCTATAACCAATATGAATAGTAGATTGATCGATGACATCTATAGATAAATTTTCCTTTTACTTATTACACCATTATTTGAAGTGGAATTCCTGATAGTTAAAACGAAGCTATTAAAAATTGCATCTAAGATAAAATTGAGATAAACAAAGAATTATTTTTTACTAAACAATCTAATACGGTTGTGGCAGATGACGCTTCCCATTGAGCGGGCGTTGAATGCGCGGCATTCGCACGATTGCGCAAGCGACTCATCATTGCTTTCCCATCGCTACGACTAATACAATGTACGATCTGTTAGTCTAGTGTGGGAAATTTGGATTGTGAGTTTGAGTTTTGTACGTAATATCGGACAGTTGAACGAGAATTTAGAATTGGTCTCGCTACTTAACAAGATTTGAATCATTGTGATGTTTGAGAGGCGAGATGTTTGATTTCTATTCCATAAATTGCAGCCTGGGGCTAGTTGTTGAATATTCCGGTTGAGGAAGCCCATTATAAAGATAATAAAGACCATATGGTCCGAGCCAGATTAGCCCATAGAGTGAATAGAAAGCTATGAGAATTTGATAACGGCCTAAAGCGATGCGTCTTACTAAAAATATCGGAGGATGTTATAAAAAACTATCAAACTACTACTTATCATGATATAAAACATCCATTTTATCACTGTTACACAAAGTCGGAATTAAATAGAGAAAATTTCGTACTGGCATGTTAATCGTGTTCAATAATCCGCAACATGCTATTGATTAGAATCAATCACACTTGGGAAATCTGCAATATTTCCCATTTAGAATACTGACATGGTTTTTATGTGAATAATTAAATGGCGCGAAACCGGGACGGTCGGCATTTACAACACTTTTATTACTTGTAATTATCTTCAGATGTTGTAAGGAAAATGATATAACATCATGGTTGTAATATTGCATAGGTACTAAAGTAAGGTACTTGCATTACCATAGTGATTAATAATGATGAAAAAGTAATAGATATGTTTTTGTAAGAAGATAATGAAGTTTATGTGAAATAGTTGCAAGCAAGCCCTCGATATAATCACATAAAATTGGATTAGTTCATATAGTATTAAAAAAACAGTCAGAACTTTTTCTTTTTTATTAAAAAGATAGCCCCCGCAACAGGGAACAAGGCCTGTGTCGCGGTGGACTTTATAAATATACATATGTATAGGTATTTATTTAAGTACTGTAAAAATAAAACACTTACTCAAGACATCTGTGCAAGAAGTGCAGAAAGGCGGGGTCGTCTGACCTCACGATGGTGGTCAGAGTACGCGTACCAGGTCTTCGCTTGCGTCCCTTAGAATTGGTGATGCTGCGAGGCGCACCTTTTGAATCTGGTAGAGAATTTACTTAAATAATTTACATACCAATGTAGAATTGATGTGGAAATGTGGTACTCAACGTGGAACAATGTAAAACAGTATTATAAAAAAGGATCCAGTCGAAAAACAGCACCTAGAACCTGGATTTGCTTGAAATTAAGCTTATCCTAGCTGCCATATTATAACCATATTTGATGGTCCATAATGGAAAGTTGCACTAGGGGAAATAAATACAATATTTTTACGTAATACATTGAAGCCGTTTTATTATTTTCTTGGTCTTATATTTTTATGAGTATTGTCCAAATGAATGTATAATTTCATAATACAGATTAGACAAATAAGAAATATACCGTGGATGTTCAATGGATGGAAGATACAAGAATCAATATTTAAATCTTACCAAAAAACAGTCTCTTCCTTGTGGCATGTAACAGCAGGTCTGGGGGAGGTGGTCCGAGCAGCTCCATGATGCAAGCTAGCTGTTCCGACTCATTCTCGCCTGGGAAGAGAGGATAACCCGTGTGGAGTTCCGCTAGGATGCATCCTGGGACCAAAATAAATTATAATTGTAAAGATACTTCCTTTATTTCAAATTTATGTTGGTTAATATCGTTATTGTTGTTCAGACAAAAATTTACATTACAAAAATCCGTTACTATGACGGCATACAGAGATCATAGGGCAAATTATTATAGACTTAAGTATGTAATGCAAAAAATATTAGAATATATTGCAATGTTCACATAATATATGCATACTAAAACTTGTAGGTATGTGTAGTTTTTATCAGTTATCAATGAAACTCAGGATTAATCTAGTTCAGGCAGGCTGCATATGTATTTTAAGTCGAACTGACGAAACTTTTTACATTTTGCCTTTGCATATTATTTTAGCTATGATTTAGTTTTATATTAAACATTATTTTATAAGTATAATAAATGATTTACTTTTGAATATGTAATCGTCTATTAAAAAAGTTGATTAATATAAAAATATTATTATTCTTAATTAGATTGAAGTAATATATATACAACCACTTACGGAGAATAATCAATTAATTAATGTGAGTCATCATCTAATTCATCTCATTGAAAGAAGAAGAACTATAGGCTTAAATTTTTTATACTGTAACATAATATAAAGATAACTATATATTTATTACAGGGAAACAAGCAACTTATTACTTATTTCCTTAAAATAAATATGTGTAATACATATTTTTCTTGGCATTAAGTACACGCGCTTGCACAAGGCAATGAAAGCCACAATGTTCGTCCGTATTATAACCTGTTTGCAGATGACATGATGCTCTTGTAATATTACCAGTTGTAAAGAAGAAGCGACCGGGCACATCCATCATAAGTTGCGTAAATACAGCATTCTTTAGTTTCGATATCTGCGCGAATCGTGGGGTCACCTTTCTCCCTCACTTTCTACCGCTAAGGAATATTGCATGCTTGCGATTATTTGTCGAGTTGAAAGCTTTGAATTCTATGGCTCGTTTTGGAATTGTAGTCGTGTTTTGTTTGTGTTTAACAATTATTGTTCTTTGTAAGTCAAGTTGAATTAGGAATTATGGTATACTAAGTTTTGTAGTTTCGTTTGATTTTGGCACGTAATTCTATTGTTACCTAGTTTACTCGCCGTTTCAATAAAATCATTCCCGTATACTTTTCAAACACAGATATATATATTTTTTTATATTAAAATTTTCTCTTGCATACCTCATAAATATAAAAAGATCGTAATCGCAATTACTAAGCTAGAGTTCCTGGATTCTATTCTGAGCAAATTCTCAGTAGGTAGCAATTTGGATAAGTTGTACCCGGGTAATTAATGGCTCAAGGCTATTACTTGGGACCAAAACATAGACTACGGGCAGATTTCTAAAGTCAAAGTCAAATGTTTTATTTCAATTAGACCATTAAAATAGCACTTTTGAAAAGTCAAAACTAGTTGCAAAGTTCTAAAAAGTGAGTCTTATGGAGAAGAACCGGCAAGAAACTCCATAGATACTCTTTATAAAAAAAGACATAATTACAATGTTAATCTTGGTTTACAATGTTTGTTATGAATAGTTAATAAGAACAATGCACTTTGATGTGTACCTACTAATAAATTAATCCAGTATAATAAACAGAAAAATAAATAATTGCCATTGACAGTAAGAGCCGACCAGCCCTGATAGACGGCACCCGTTCACGAGTATGACGTGTGTACCGGTGTCAATCGACTCAACCATGTTGCAGGGAATAACCTGCATCTTCTGGTTAACAACATCAGACGCTATGACCACTAAGCCACCGCGAGGCCCACTCACCAGGTCGAAATTTGCCTTCACATTCTGAATTTACGTCTTTATAGTGAGGCTGGTGCATTACCACGTTGAATGATAATGCTTATTCTCCGGCCCAAGTAAGGCCACAGATTAAGTTACTCACTTTACTTTGTAGACGTAGATACAAAAAGACAATAATTATATTACGGCTGCGATGGTATCTTGCGAAGTGCACTTATTTCGACTATCTACTTGCATCGCGTGCAGCCAAACTAAGGTTACATAATCCGGATTTTATCAATATTAATATAACCTCTGAATTTCACTTCATTCACGTTGTCTACTTTAATCTATATTTATATAAAGAGAAATAGGATAAAGAGTTACACAATCTTATATTCACATATTCACATATTCACTGGCATCCAAAACGACTTTTTGAGATAAGAATTCATCACCCATATACTGACCCACTGTTGGGCACGGGTCTCCTCTCATGTGCGGGTTGGCAGACTTCACAAACCGAGATAATAATTATTATTTATTTATTTACTTTAGTTAAAACGGTACAGACCAAGAATATATACACACATAAAAAAAAGTTTGCGATCATTTTGAAAAATCTAAATCTTTTTTGTTACGGTAGATTATATTATGATTTCTTCTTCTTCTTTTTAGATTCTTTCAAACAGAAAACACACAACAAATATTTTTTCTTGATAAACTTCAATTTAAAAATTATATCAGCTTATTCTAGTGATCGCAACCTTTTCTTGATGTGTGTATGAACAACTTATACTACATTTTACTAAAATAAATAGAAACACAACTACACATCCTTCTCAATAAAACGCAGGCACTCCGACAGTAGAAACGGCCATCCATCCGTAAACAAGTCACAATCAGGATTGGCGCACAGCAGAGCGTTGAGGGTAGACAGCGAGCGCGGTATTGGCGACTTACCACACGCCACAGTGCGACACCAGGGCACGGCAAACAAAGGGTGTCTTCGGTTGCGACGGTAGTTGTTAGGATCAAAAGATAAAAGGCTGCTATGTCCTTCTCCAAGGTACGGTCACCAAAAGAGTTAGGTATCCACAGCTAATTTAACATCTGTGTTTTGGATAAAGATTGTGTAATAATGTATCAAGCAATATGTGTCAAAACGTAGATATTGTAAACAGCTATGTTGTTATTATGTATGTTGTTATGTTATGTTACCTTTGACGCGTAAATATGTCAAAATCTGTATTAAAATCCATATTTCTCTTGTATTGATTGTACATATATGTCTACCTCTAAACCAGGATTCATCAAAATTGGTTCGGCGATTTATTTATTTGATTTACTAGCTGTTTTTTTTTAAATTATTATTATGGCTTAAGTATCACTGCGACCGCAGTCGGTCTATTATGATCGACACTTTGCATTTGAGTTCACCGCTAAACCCTGTGGCTACTATAAACTGCAGGATTTGCTTAGGGGTGAGCTCTTTTATTTCATCTTTTATTTACTAGCTGTTGCCCGCGGTTATAGTTAAGTCGGGAAGGAGGGCAAGGCACACCAACAATATTAATCAACATTGATAAGTTAGAAGATAGTGAGAATAGACTAGTGTTTATATTAACATTTAGACACAAACACGTAACAAACAGACAGAATTACATTAGCATTTAGATATAATATTAGTTTGAGCTATATAAATTATTTGGTGACGTAATACACCTTTTGTGGGCATTTTTAGTTTGTCCCAATTCTTGATTGTTACATAGCGAAGAGTATCTATTAAAAATGCCTATTAAAAGCATTACATAAGGCATTTATATAGACCTCAATGCCTCAATTGAATCTTACGTATTGTAATTATATTTGACATACGATGTTTAGCGTGTTTTTCATTTTGTTGCCAAATTAAAATAACAGTGTCAATTTAACGGTGGAGATCTTCTTGACATTTATATTACATGTACTTAGTTACCGTACGATATTTGAGTTTTAATGAGAACTGCGCAAAAATTGGCGTTTGATTGATAAGGTTAGGTCTCTGAGCTCCATAAAATAAGCTTGAACGACATGCTAACTACCATACCGTTTTTGAATGGTGATATTTCCTCAAAGGCCATTTAATAGGTGATGGAAAGGTCATTCAATATGTAACTGTCTTTGTTACACAACTTTAGCAGAGATTATAATTTCGTAGTTTGTTCCCGACCTGTTTCTTTCGTATACTACACTGAAACTATTTAGGAGGGGCTCGTGGCTACGTAATAGATATGCTGATCAAATGGTCTGCAAGTTTATCTGGCTGGCCGCGGTCAGTCTATGGATGGGTGACCATTCTTAAACACATGTTACATTGTAAACACATTGTAATAGTACTATTATTATTTTTAAGTAAGTACCTCATTTAACTGACGATTATAATTTATGTTTTAGTGTTAATTTCTTTTAGTAATTTGTTTTGTATGTAGAAAGAATCTTCTACAAATATTTCTAGGCCCACTATTGGCTTGTGTATATAGATCGAGACCACTATAATAATGAACTGTTGCTATACAAAATAAATTAAATATGCAACGTAAGTGTCAGAAAACACCATGCATGGAATATTTTAAGACGTAGGGCATAGTGAGAGTAATTCCACTCAAATTGGAGCTGCCCGACTGGCCACCGCCTTGCAGAAAATCGAAGTGAAATAACACCGTTTCTATTTCTTACGGTTAGCAAGGTTGCCAGTGCTCCACGAGGAAACGTTGTGTTGGCAGTGGGACTTTGACCCTTATACTGCCCACTCAACTATTCCTCTTTCGTTTTACAGCGTCGGCAACGCACAACTGATACTCCTGGTATTGCAAGAGTCTATAGGCTACGGTAACCGCTTACCATCAGGTGGGCCGCATGCTTGTTTGCCACCTTAGTAGTACAAAAAAGCATTATATTCCAAGGTCTTACCCATGCTCCACATATCGATGGGCGTTCCGTATTGCAGGCCGAGGATGACCTCGGGGCTCCGGTAGAACCGCGACTGTATGTACGTGTAGACACGCGCGTGTGTGTAGCATGAGCTGCCGAAGTCTATCACCTTGATGGATGAACTGCCTCTAGCTTTTAGCAGGATGTTCTCCTGAAATAAGAAAAGGAACATTATAAGTCATCGCCTGTATCACCGAAAGGTGTAGCAGAGGTGTACTAAGGTACACAGTACCTACAGGTAAACGATAGTTCGCCGGTAGAGGCAAGCGAGCAAGCGGGTCACCTGTTGGTAAGTGATCAACGTTGTACATTGACACCCACAACACCGGAAGGGTTGGAAGTGCGTTGCCGGCCTTTAACAAAATAATAGGCTCGCTTCTTGAAGCTTCCCATGTACCGGATCGGAAATACCACTGGTAAATTACTTCCACAGAGTAGTCGTTCGCGGTAAAAAGTTTTGTTTTTGCTACTGTAATATTTGTGTAGCCTAATGGTAGTTAGTATAATAATATATGAGTCAACAGTTAATTTGTGATTGGTAATTGTTTCCACGATACTCGTCCATGAGAAAACTCAAGTCCGATGCACCTGTTATTTATTAAATAAATAAATATTTGGGACATTTTACGCAACAACATCTAGGCCCAAACTAAGCAGAATTTTTACTATGGGTACTAGACAATGGATAGAAGTTATACTTATATACTTTTTTTGTATAATAAAAAAGAAGCCACATAGATTGGGTTCCCGATCTTTGTAAGATAAATGGAACAATGATATTTGTAGTACCCAATAGTAGGAAACATAAAACAGGTACGTAAGGTAACTGCGAAGGCTGGCTGAACGTAGATAAGTTTGACTTAAAAATCATGACGAATGGAAAAGGTGGGAGGAAGCCTCTTCTAAATGTCAAACCGACTTGTGGAAAACTTCTATACAGTACTAGTAAGATCGATAATTTTTATAAAGTAACCTATCTACTCACCGGCTTCAGATCACAATGTATGATATTCTCCGCCTCCAGTAGCCTAAGACATCTCAGCAGCGAGCTCGCGAAACGCCTGATGAGGCTCAGACTGAAACCTTGGTAGTTGTTCTTCTTGATCAGCTCGTACAGGTTGATACTGGAAATTAAACCAGGAAAATAGTATAAGGATAGACCAAAGGCTACAGAAAAGAGTGGGGCATTGTTTGCACATTTTGCCGCAACCTTTGCAGGAAAAACAATTATTACGACCTTCCGGAGGATCACCGTTCTCTAATGAATTAAGTATTTACGAAGGCTGCTTTTGCTGATTCACATTATATATCTAATTGCTAAGGAACCAAACTAGTACCAAATATGAAGAATTGTTGAATGTAACCTTTTAACCTTCCGGGTTTACACAAAACGCCTTTTAAATTGTTTAATACAGAAGTGTCGAAAAAGTGTATACGGCATTGAAAATGTCATGTCATTATTGAGCTGAGTTTGTGTTCGGGCTAACCTCAGAAACTGCTGTACGGATTTTCATATGGTTGCCACCAATAAAAAATGGGATTTTCTAGAAAGGTTATATACTTTTTCCATCTCTCTTTCTCTCTCCTTCTACTCACCTCATAAGCTCAAAACTGATGCACAAGTGGTTTCTAAAGTAGAAGTAATCCAGCATATGTATGACGTTGTGCGCCTGGTCCTTGTCCTTCAGCCTCAGGTGGTCGAGCACCCTGACTTCCACCAGCGCCTGGTGGTGGAACCGCTTCTTGTTCCTGATGATCTTGATCGCCACCTGGTTCCCTGTGCGGTGGTCATGAGCTCTGATGACCTGGCCAAAGGACCCCTTTCCGATGACCTCGAGAATTTCGTATCGGTAGGCTATGTGGTCGTGGATTTGCTGGAATTGAAAAAAGGAATCTGAAGTTAGTAGAAGCTATTAGCAAAAATATTTTTTCAACGTGGTAATGCAACTAGCATTTTAGGTACCCTTCCAGGCGATAGCGATGCGGAG
Source organism: Acronicta alni (assembly GCA_964056405.1). Classification (NCBI taxonomy): domain Eukaryota; kingdom Metazoa; phylum Arthropoda; class Insecta; order Lepidoptera; family Noctuidae; genus Acronicta; species Acronicta alni. The sequence continues at coordinate 1,938,638 of OZ043916.1, read as the reverse complement.
CAGCATTTTGATGCCTTTTTTAACTTTCCTAGTTTTTCTTTTCTATAAATAATCCTAGTCCAGTATTTGTTTACTATATAGTTTATTAAGTTTTAGTTAGTAGGTAATTAACTTTATTTCTAGCTTAAAATTACATAATCAAAATAGGTAGTTTTGAAAATTCTGATGATTTTATAATACTAGATTCCCTGCCTCAAGAAGTAGCTGAATACAGAAGGGCTAAAAGCACGCTTTTGATGAATAATAATTTATAATTAACATTATAATATGGGATGGACATGTCTGCCGCATGACAAATGAGCTGTGGCTAAAAAAAGTAAAGAGTGGGTCCCACAAAACGGCAGATTGCGGGACTAGACGGAGATGGCAGGATGAGCTTGACTTCTTCTAGAAGGATTGGCCCAATATAGATTTGAAACGGGGAGGTTTACCTCTACCCTGTAGTGGTACGACAACGCCGACAATGAAAAATAATAATTAGAAAATGGATACAGATTGCTTTTGCGAATTGCTTATTATAGCCTTATTAGCCCATCTGGTCTGCTTAGAGTATTGCGCTCTCTCATTTTGTTGCTAATATAATGTACAACATACCTACATATAACATTTAAAGTTAATTATTTTGACGGCAAAAAATATAGTCGTACCAGTACCCAGTACTACGCAAAGAAATATACTCGTAATATTTCTTATAATAAAGAAAGTTCAAACAGAAAGAATGAACTCGTACGAGTTCTATCTTTCTGTTTTCTTTCAGTCAAAATTAAAACATGAACCCATTATGATCTGCTTTTAGATTCTCCGGTCATTATTATTAACGAATAAAATTAAAAATAATACTTAATTTGAATTTAAAATTTAAATTTGGAAATACAATTAAGGTCGGGTAATGAATATCAGGGAAACGGTAGCAAGGGACAATAATTTTAGGATCGTTAAAACAAATTCCTTTGGATTATAATTCTCGGTAAGCTTTTCGGAAAATTAATTTAGGATGATATCGGTTTTTTCAATTCCCTATCCAGTGTCCTACTTAAAATTCCATTTGAGTATTTTTTACCTTACTTAGGGTTTATGTTAGCCGTACTTTTTTCATAAAACCTTTTTCTGTTGGAGTAATTTGTTTTGGATTTTGAATTTTAATTAGGCTTTCCAATCCTCATCCTCCGATGCTTTTCTCAACTATATTGGGGTCAGCTTCCAATCCAATATAAGTAGTACATAAGGAGTACATAAGGAGTACATAAGGAGTACATAAGGAGTACATAAGGAGTACATAAGGAGTACATAAGGAGTACATAAGGAGTACATAAGGAGTACATAAGGAGTACATAAGGAGTACATAAGGAGTACATAAGGAGTACGTAAGGAGTACACGAAGCGACTGCCATCAGACCTCCACAGCCCAATTTCTGGGTAATAGGTACTGATATCCTGAGAATAGACTGGTTTCGGGCTTATGGGGTTCTCGACCACTAATGATTGTCATAGGTGTTTGTATCGGGCAGCTCCAATTTGAGTGGAATTACTCCCACTATGCCCTACCTCTCTTAAAATCGCATGCATTTGCATTAAATCTTAGACCTCATATTTGCGGGTACACTTAAGACACTAGAGATAAAAATAAAGAAGATAACGTTTTAATTATCCCGCTTACCTTATTATAGCTACCGTTCTCGTCATCGAAGCCGCAGTTGTTGGGCAGGTTTGCCCTGGCCTGAACCTTGTTGGACTCGAGTCCCAGGAACCATATCTCCGGGTACTTCCGGACCTCGTTCCTCTCCCATTCCGACAGTCTATCTCCGTACACTTTCAGTGCTTCTGCAATAGAAAATATAACAAGTTTTAGGTCCAGTCAGTTTATAAATATCGGAGCAAATATTGACTTGTAATAGTGAATTGTCTTTAAAAGATCTATTTACAGAAATATATATAATTTTATCATTTATCATTCATCGTTTATTGATCAAACATACATACATCGAAGATACACAGGTAGAAGTTTTTGTAGAGGATAAACAAACAAATTATTCTTGGGCGCCCAGGGCTTCACGTAGGTAGTAGTAGTAGGATCAGTATTTCCCGAAAACACTATCCTGGTCAAGTAGATTTGCTAGGTTCTAGGTAACATATTAGGATATGTCTGTATTGACATAACCATCACACCTCAAACAGGTGTACCGGTGTACCGGCGAATTGTGGTTATATCAGTACAACCACAGTTGTATTGATACAACCACAATGTGATTCTAATACTACGACCACATTTCATCGGTATGTTTTAGTTCCCATGTATTAGGAGAGAATCTATTGTCATAAAACGGGCACAAATCCAAAACGACTTAGTAATCAAACCCGGGATCTCGATAGCCGTGCTTGCGACCTCTATGTTAACGAGGCAGATTTTTATATTGATACAATTAAAATCCTAAGCATAGATTAGGTTAGGATAAAATGATCTAATAAATTATATTATGCATATATAGCCTGTTACTAATACTCACAAATCCTAGTTTTAACACAATACTAATTACGTTTAATGAATACACCCGCTGGACACTATTTTTTAATTATCTAACAGCGCAATATAAAAGTGTGCTGTAACCCAGTTAGTAGTACGCTGCCATATTACATGATCTTATAAGTTAACTGGCCTTGAAGACTGTGACTCCATTAATCGTAGAACAGCGGCGAGTATAGTTGGTTCAATTGACAATTGTCCTAATAGCAATTTCAAAATTGAAGTGACTAACATCATTCTTTAGTAAATTTGAATTCTTCCCTTAACTCTTTAAAAAAACAGTAATTAAAAAGTTATACTCTACGAGTATCATGATTGTCTTTGTGATAACTCGTAAACTGTTTGTAATTTGTGGAAGAAAAATAATAATTATTTATTATTATTATTAACCGATGTAACTTTAAGATCATCCCTCCTCCTTCTCCTATTCTTCAGAGGAACAAGAAGAGTTTTCTTCGCGGCCCAAAATCCATTTAGGACCAGCCACCTAATGTGAGGAATAAGTTGTGGAAAGTACAGCATCCACCATCACACGATTATGTTTAACCTAAAGAGCACTTGCCACCCTGACGTGCAGTGGCTGGCACTCAATGTGACCGCTGCAAACACAACTTGGCGACTTGGGGGATCTTAATATATATCCCCCCGTTACAGAGTGCGAATGCGGTGCCCCTGACCAGACCATGCTACACTTGCTGGAGTGCACAAAATGCACCAAAATGGACCTAAAGAATGCTACTGATGCCGCAATTACCGTGGCTCAAGTAATTTAAACAATGTATTTACTATCGACACGAAAATAAGAAGGGAAACAACAAACTCTTTCCCCCGCTTACACCACTTAATAAAACCGCAACCTTACTAACAATGATGTATATCGTTCGCGTGCTAACACGTGACACTGTCATATCTTCAGAGGATTGGAAATCTTGATACTTGAACACAATTCTCTTCAGGCCTGGCTTGACACTCCAAATTGATGTATCGCTATTCAAACGATGAATTGATTTTATTTGCTGTGTCATGTATGTCAGTGTTCTTTGGCCCGTTGTGAGCTATATATAGACTAGCCGCTTTGAATTCCACAAGGGATAAAAAATGTTTTTTATTCATACATTATAATTTATATTCGATACCGTGGGGTAGAAAGAAGTATAAGACATTAGGGTATTAAATCTAGTGTCCTTTACGTGAGTCTTTTCAGGTTTATGTGTCACTACGTCATAGAAAACTACATAGTTTAATAGAAAAATATTAAGGAATTATCAGAATATAAGTCATTAAGGACTATCCTGCAGCTGGGCACAATGACAGGCATAACTTATACTTAACTATCTCATAGATACTAGTATAGCGTGCAGTAGTCAGTGCTATGTAGAGCTTATGATTAACCTAAGATTACTTTGCAATCAATATCAAATCACTTATTACTTAGCACTCCATTTACTAATTAACTGTCTGTCTATAGAGGACAGTTAGACTCCCGGTCCTGAGGGATTGATATAATTACTTAAGTCTAGCCTAAGTAATAGCACTAGTGCTGGGTAGCATGCTTTAAACATTTAATCTGTAGAGACTTTTGTAATCGGCTAAAATTTTATTGATAAAACGTCATTCAGTTGTTCAGTGGAACATATTGTTTGTATATAGGTAGGCTATATGTATCTAGGTATTACTAATAATTACTTACTTAGCTTTAAAACAAAATATTACGCTTTGCCTATTTTGTAGGTTCAAAATTTATTTAACGATCGATACAATAAGAAAAAGGAAGACCTGTTCCAAATTCAATTTTTTTTTCCGACCGAACCTAATTCAATTAACTATACAGATATCCTTATTTTCACCTTTGTTAAAAGGTGAAAATAAGGATATCTGTATAGTTTTAGATAAACAATATAAAAAAGCATACACTTTCAAGATGCAGCTCAAACCACAGACTACGTAGTAATTATATGAAGCGCTTTAGCTGTTATCTGTGGCGAATTAAATATGGCGTCAGTTGCTGGATTCCCGCGCAAATTGCGACAGCCGACTGAATAGATCACCGAGTTGCCGCCGTAACTGGTGTTTCTATTAAAACACTTTTGCTGTAATTACATCTAGTAAATTACTGTTGGATTAGCGTTTGTTAGTTGCAGTTAATATACTTCCAATTAGAAGCGTTATCAGCTCTGTTTATTTCGGTTGAGAGCAAATATAGGGGCTATAGGCCGTCTGACCCAAAAATTGGGCGCCCCTCCACTTAAGATTATTTTATAGTTTTAAGTACGTACTGTAACACTACAGAATGTTTATTAAATATTTAAGTAGAACAGTCTACCGCCTAAATAATACTTCCCTTTATATTTTTAGTCGTGCACAACATGACAATCTCCTCTAATCTGCGAGTATCGCAATTGTTAGCGTTAGCGTATTACATCACACTACCCAGATGCCAAAAGAATCCTCTTTCTATTTCTTTTATTCCACTGAGGTGGCAGACAAGCATACGGCCCACCTGATGGTAAGCGGTTACCGTAGCCTATAGAGGCTTGCAACACCAGGGGTAGGTACCTACACTTGCGCGTTGACTGTAAAACGAAAGAGGAATAGTAGACCAAAGTAGTAGTATCTGTAGACCAAACCAATATTATGCTGAAGGAGAATCGCATCATTAGTCTAGATCTAATCCAGACTAATGCCTAACTGCCTGTTGAGTGGTCTTAAGCGCGACTGCTGCACTAGAGGGCCTTGGTGTCCCAGATCCTGCAAAGTGTTATTGGGTTATTCTATGAAATTCTCAGTAGCAGCTTGAAGCAGCAATAGGCTCGCCGAAAGATGAATAGGTATTTATGTATATTTAGGTCCCATGTAACATCCCGTGTGCCATATACCTATTCATCTTTCGTTTTACAAAATCAAGCCCTTGATGTTGCAAGCGTCTATAGGCGACGGTAACCGCTTCCATCAGGTAGACCGTATGCTTGTACTATATTTGTTTTGTATTATATTTTTTGACACAGTGCGCCAGTCTAACGTCTTATAGATACTATTTGGAGCCATCATACCTAATGAATGTTGCACCACCTCGTAACTACTAACTACTATTAAGTGCAAACTTACAATAACGTGATAAGTTTGTCCGCAGCATAATGGGGCGGGGTCAGACTTTGGACCTCTACTAATTGAGTAGTGCGAGTTTACGAAACCACTTTGTTATGTCAGCATTATATTACAATAGGGGCGAAATATTGTTACGTTATTTCTAGAAGTAAGTCACGATAGTTTGGCCTAGTAGCTGACCGATCGGCTTTTGCGCCACGTGTATGTATGTATAAGCTACGGTAGTAGCTAGTATGTGAGTATATATGTACTTGTAAATAAGAATAGGCAATGTTTTTTTATTAAATAAATAATGTTGCCGCGAGTGAAACCCTGCACAATAGCTAGTGTCTACTCATTACCTATATAAAAACATAAACTATCTCAGTCATTTCCTTACATTTTTTCAAAACTGCAACCGTAGCGGAAACGCCAGTTCAATATGACGATACTTAATATATTATGATCAACCGTCGAAGAAAAATCGATAAAGGATTTAAAGTAACAACATTCGTATTTTTGTTTTAATGTACGATAATACTTATGGCAATAGGCTCGCCCCCTATTACATGGGACCTAAACATACCGATGAACCACGGTTGTACGTAAGTGTACGCCTTTACCTAACCCCTCAGGGAATACAGGCGTGATGTTATAATGGTAATACTTATATTATGGCTTCTCCTGCTAAAGGTGACCTTCAGTGATATAAAAATAACAAACATCATCTTCACTTTCTGCAATAACCTGCAGATCTCAAAATATTGAATCAAGAGATATAAATTATAGGAGCATTATTAAAAAAACTTCAAACATTTCACAGCGCCTACACAAAAAATCTGAGCAAGACGCGTCCTTGTGTAAAGCTATTTTTTCTTTCCGTATAATAGCGTCTTGAAACTTTAAATAGAAAAGGTTACGATTAGGTAAGAAATACGTGGCCCGAAAAACTTCGTTTTATAACAAAACCCTAAGAATTTATTCAGAAAAGATTTCCCAAGGATTTCTTTATGTTGAAAGCAAGAAGAACTTTATTCAAAGTTGAAAATATGTAAATAAGTATTTTTTGATCTTATATACTTGTGCTTATCATCATAATTATAGCTTAACTTTTTTAATAAAGAATATTATTGTAGTCAAACACTACATTCAAGGACTTTACTTCTGATAAGATGTTAATAAGAGTTCGATTCTTGGGTCGAGTATACCAACCTTACGTAATCTTACTACGGGAATCGTATAAGAAACAAAGCTTTAGTTCTGGATAAAATAAATGGCCCTTTAAGTAAACAAAATGGTCTGTCGGAATAAAAAATGTGTTACACCTTTGACTTTACACGTGTAACACACCCCATATTCTCCCTTAAGGGCCAAAGCCAAAGCCAGGACGCATGTAAATAGAAAACTTTGGCCGCGAAATCTATACAGCAAAATTGTATTTTAGCGCCAAAAAGAGATACTCAGAATGTGCCAAATCTCTGCAGGCCATTGACGCAGCCACGATTCACTTGCGTTCGATCCAATTCGCTTAAACCTGGTACGTGGAACATCGATTGTAGGACGGTGGAGTGTTAGTTAATCGCTTTTGTTAACTGAGCGTCGTTTCAGTGCTGAAGCGGATTTTTGTATAATAGTATCGCGAGTGTGCAGATGGATGAAGTTGGGTTGACTGTCAGCGGTTAGAAAATAAAGTATTTTTAAAATCATAAAAAATACTTAATAATATATTCATTCTAGTCACAAAGTGAGGGGCTCGTGCCTAGTAGGTATTTATTTATTTATAATATATACTTTATTGTACATCAAGTAATTAAATAGTTTACAGACACATGACATACATTTTATATTTGAAGACAATAGACATACCTACAATGGGTTACCTTATCGCGGTCTGCGATTTCTTCCAGGCAACCTTTGGATGGACACAATTTTGTGATTTTGAATTTGATTATGGTGCAACCATAAAAATGGGTGTTTGAACTAGTAATAACTACGCTAATCAACCGATCTGCAAGGTTGGTCGGTATAACCCAGAAATTGGGTTGTGGAGGTTTGATGGCAGTAGCTTCGTCTAAAATACTGATATTTAGCCACATCTAGCTGGACTGGAAGCCGACCTTAACATAGTTGGGAAGGGTGAGCCCCTTCCCAACTATGTTAAGGTCGGAGAATAAATTGTCAGAAAAAAAAAATGCGTCCATGAATGATAGTTATACCTAAATGTGATTGATGATAGGTACCTATATCAGAAATTGTTGCCCAATTAGTTCCTGTTCAGTAACAACAAACCATTGCTCTTGATCGGAATCAGTGGAATCCTGCTACTCCAAGTTCCCTTTTCCTAATTGAAGTGTTTAGGTATTTAACGAAGATTTTACTGCCATAAACAAAAGCTACTTAACCCTTTTGTAGCACAAATATCTTAAAACAAAGAGCTGTTTTGTAATATTCACAAGATCATTAGTCATTAGGGTTGCGCCACGAGACACCGTGCGTTTTTTTTTCTTGGTCCAATTAAGTGCGGTGCCCTGACCTACATACAGGTCCGGAGTCCGAGGGCCACTCCAGATAAATGACGGCCGAGACACGGGCAGGGTTAGCTGTCAATATGTCGTGGTTTCACATCTGTTATATTGCTTTTGGAGAGCTAGAGATATATGGACGTATTTTGATCATCAACGCGGTCATACATATATAAATACACATACATAAATACATATCATATATCATTGATAGATGGATAAGAAGCACAAGCGATATCGTTTTTTTAGGATTTCTGAGGTGGTAGAACGACAACCACATACAAAGTATTCTGCCTCTAAGCAATAATGTGCTAACTGTTAACATTATTATGTCCGGAACTTGCCTCGCGTTGTATACCTATGCTTTTCGTAAACTTAGAGATCATCTTATACTGGAAATAAAAAAAAAACTAAATAAGTAGTTTTATTTTCATATAAAACATATACAGGCACGGTAACGTCGGGATTAATAATATCAATATACGCGATAAAATCCGTAAAAAGTAGTTTTATTTCAATGTATAATATTCGCGTAAATGTCAGAAATCAATATATACAGGCACTTATGAAATGTCGACAACAGACTGATCCCACGTATGCAACGCATTATGACATTTGGATTCTAGAATTTATATGAAAATGTACGGATTAGAAATACACACGCATAGGATTGCATTGCATACGATATGTGTGTAGTGATGGTTAATAAAGCATTATAAAGTAGCGTGCATAATATATATAGGATAAAGCAAATGATATCGCGGTTCGCACTTAATGCTATAATGCTATAAAGCTATTTTGCTTTATATCGCATAGCACATTTATCTCTCTATCAACCAACTGCCCGTCGGGTGTCGCGTATAGCGTTAGTAACAAGTGCCGCATATAAATTAATCATGCTATAATAAAGCACATAAAATCGCTTGCTTAAAAAATTAAGCATTTTTTATATAAAATCAAGAGTCCATATATCATAACGCATTGCATACGTTGCGTACGTGGGATCCGTCTGTTTCTACCTTTATTGTTTCATCCATCTGTCATGTGGTGCGCGTGCCACATGACCAGCCCAATTCCACTTCAGGTGTTTGGAGTGATGTAGAGCGTCTAAAATCTTAGTGTTGTTTCTGATATCTGTGCATTTTTTTTCTGTCGCTTATTTACGGAAAAGCCTATATACTCTATCGCTAATGTAGCCGTGTGCACAATAAAAATCACATCGTTCTGAACTTGCCGTAAAAGTAAAAAGCTGAGTAATGATCTGTCTCTAACCGACTAAAGCCCCAGTGTATCCAGAGGTTAACGAACGCATTTATACGCAATCCTGAGTTCCCTGCCTAATGTAGTACACTGTGCCACATAAAGTTCTAAAGTCTCGTATTTTATTCAAAGATCTAAACATAACATACCGTCTGACCTGTATCTATATTTTATTTAGGTATACTACTATTTATTTATTTATTTTTATGGGATAGGTGGCAATCGAGCAGACGGACCGCCTGATGGTAAGCGATTTCCGCCGCCCATGGACACCCGCAACACCAGAGGAGTCACAAGCGCGTTGCCGGCCTTTAAAAGGGAGTACGCTCTTTTCTTGAAGGTTTGAAGGTCATATTGGTCCGGAAATACTGCAGGCGACAGTTCATTCCACAGTTTAGTTGTGCGAGGCAGAAAGTTTCTGGTGGTAAACAATCATACGTCCCACCTGGTAAGTATATAATGATATATACTTTATGATCGGCAAAGGTATACATCGGTACACCTTTGCCGATGGAATGTGGATGGACATCGGTCCATCCACAGTACAACCGACATGTATTTAAGTATCTTGTAGGGTCCTCAACTGTGAGCTGCTACAGAGATTTCTATAGAAATGTTGTTCTAACTGTTGTTGTGTTCAACAACACTGCTTGACCTGGGGATCCCAAAGCCTCCAGTACCAGAAACTCTTTGGACCTATGAGACTAGAGACAATTATTTATTTTTATTACTTATTCCATAAAACAATTACGTACCTACCTACATTATAAAGTACGTATGTCAGTGTCAGTTAAAAAAAAAATTGTGAAGTTAAAAGCTCCATCATGCCATGCTCATAATGAAGTAAAAACGTTCACCGCATTTTAAAAACATTTTACCGCTCTCATTATTTATTCAAAACAAATGAAGTATATTCACGAAGGAAAATGTTTAATAAAATATTTTCTCGATAAAATTGCTTACTCGTGCCGAACGAAATCAATATTGCATAAAATAAACTTTATATGACCTCCACTTTTATTTACCTCTTGCAGGATAAAAGGAAACCCGCTAAATTTAAAAATATGTACACTGATGAATCGTATCGTGAATAGTATGGCTTCCAAATATTACTTATATATGATTTCAAATTAGTATATATTTTGACGAGTCTATCTATTGTAAATACTGTTTTTTTGTACCACTAAAGTGGCAACAAGCATACGGCCCACCTGATAGTAAGCGGTTACCGTAGCCTATAGACGATTGAAACACCAGGGGTATCACTTGCCGACTCTGTAAAACAAAAGAGGATTAGTTGAGTTGGCATTAAGGTCAGAGTCGACTGCCAACACTACGTTTCCCCGTGGAGCACTGGCAACCTTGCTCACAGTTAGCAACACAACACGGCGGAGGTACTTCCCCAGTCGGTCAGCTCCAATTTGAGTGGAATCACTCCCACCTACCTGTCTTAAATAGGAATATTGTAAATATTGATTTTTATAATATAGATCAGATCCCAGAGGAATTTCTCAATGTGGCCCCTTTAGTAGCCGTGATCCGTCATGACTCCCTCACATAGCTGAAAGAGGTCAGAAGGAAATGTTTGGAGGAAACTTACGCGCTCAATTTTTGAAAAAAGATTTTATTTCGTCTGCTGTTTTTCTGTTTTATTATTTATCTCTTACCTATTTTTTTTTAATTATCCCTCATATCTTAATTTTAATTTCTCTCGTATAATCTCGTATAACCTTTTTTTATATTGCACTACAGAATGAAATTCCTCAGCGGATGCTCGGATACCAGTCACCTTATGTTAAAGACAGTCTGTCTTATATCAATGATGGTCCTAAGTGATAGATCTGGAAGATCGGTCGCCTGGTGAACACAGGAAAACTCTGCAACTGCAATGCTGCATAAGTTATCTATTTATTCCTCTCCCATAGAAACTTGAACGGAGAGATCTCGATTTTTTACAAACAAAAACAATAGCCATAAGTTACGTTGACTTGACTTAAAAATATTGCGCCATAGATAACAGATACCCCTACGCCACAGATAACCCCTAAAAGTTAACACGTGCCTGTAGTTCCTATCGATCTAAATCTATCAATAAATTCCTTGAATTGCGAATTCCGCGATTCGCTCGGGAATATATAGCTTGGTCAAAGGTGAAGGTGACTTTATTGCGAATATTATAATTTGCATCGCGTTCTGTAACATACGTGAATATTCGATATTGCAATTCAAAAGCCTTTAAAGTTTATTAAAATGTTTTGCATTATTGATGATTTATTACTGAGCAAAACAAGACAAAGTCAAGTCAAGTGTGATAAGAGCCTAGTGGAATGACCATTGGATTGCCAAGTCGAAGGTTTGAATCCAAGGCATGCACCTCTGACTTTGTGGGTAATAATAATTAACTATCACTCGCTTAAACGATGAAGGAAAACATCGTGAGGAAATCTGTATAGCCTAAAGATTTTCTCGACGGCGTGTGAAGTCTGCCAACCTGCACTAAGCTAGAGTGGGAGAGGAGACCCGTGCCCAGCAGTAGGACGGTATATAGGGTGACGATGAAAGTCGAGTCAGACAGGCTAATCGTTGAAAATACATGCGTAGGTACAGTCGGCAACAAAAGTCGCATAAAATGTTCCAATCTTCAATACGATTTTTAATATGAAGTTACTGACCTGTGAAGGCTGTGCGAAATTATTGCATACATGACCATTATATATGTATTTACCTTACTTTCATAATAATAAAAAACTTTTGACAAGTTTTGCAGCTGTCATGTTTTCAAAATTATGCTGATTTTCGACGTACACAGCGACTTTCGTTGCTCACCGTACATAGTTAAAAGTAACGTCACTCCGTTTCTCCTTCACCCTTTTCTGTTAAAATAGTAGTTGCGTCAGACTGATTTATTTATGTAATTGTGCAAAGTCTGCTCAAAGGACCGTGTTGTAGGCAATTTCTTTTTCACACACTTAGGTACTCTTATTAGTTATAAGGACATTAACAATATCTACGTGTGTGAAAGAACAGTTTATTTGTCAAGGATATCTCCGGGAATATCTTAATCGTAATTGTGCCCAAAGGACCGTGAGTCAATCAAAACGTAAGACGAGGTAGAACACAGGAACGCAACCTATGTGAGCTACCTTTTTCATGACGTATTGTTTAGTTCGAGTGTGGAGCCGCATTGCGTCGAAACAAAACCAGTAGAGAGGCCGCTGGGTAGATTTTTACATGCATTTGTTTTTACGTTCGTTTTTCAATTAGTGTAAGTCGAGGTATAGATATATAGATAGCTCTATATCTAATATATAAAATTCTCGTGTCACAGTTTTCGTTGCCATACTCCTCCGAAACGGCTTGACCGATTTTGATGAAATTTTTTGTGCTTATCGGGGAGGTCTGAGAATAGGCCAACATCTATTTTTCATACCCCTAATTTTTTTTTTATGGCAAAAAAACGTTTGCGGGGGCAGCTAGTTTTTATGTAAAATTCTGTAGTCTCGACATTAGGTACATGATACCATATTGCTAAAAAAACACAAAAATACGGCCCGCCTGATGATAGCTGGTAACCGTATGAACGCGAAAAGCACTAGTGGCATTTCTTTGACGTCATATTGAAACCATTCTTTGACCAGTAATTTCACTGCCTACATTGCAAGCGGGACACACTGATTTTAGCACAGTACTGTTTGGCAATGGTACCCACCTAGACGAACTCAGCTGTCAAGTTCTACTACCCTAATTAGACACTAAAAGTTTCTCCAAAGTACAAAGTACCAGAAACAAGTGGCTTCACCGTCAATTATAATACTCGAGATAAGTTTGGAAGCAAATTGTCAAGTTTCCAACTCGCCTCTCTCGTTACTATATACCATTAAGAGTACTTATCTGTATGTATAAACAGTATATTGTACATAATGAGGCGAATCTCAGAGAATGAAGTACTTATGATATATAAAATAAACACCGAAAAGATGGATGGAGCATTCTCCATGCATCTCAAGGTTTTCGGAGTGTGATGATAATAATATTTTTGGGACATTTTACACAACACTATCTAGTCCCAAACTAAGCAGAGCTTGTACTATGGATACTAGACAATGGATATAATACCTGGCACTCGAACCGCTAGACCACAGAGGTCGAGAGGTGTTGTTCAATACATCATCAACATCATCTCAGCCATAATGTCTACTGCTAAACAAAGGCTTCCCCTGTTGATTTCACAAGATCCGGTTAATACATAATTAATTATTAGTCACTAAATTGAAATGTACAGAATTGTTTGGAAAATATTTTCAGTTCCAACGCAGCTTCGGAAGTAAATCTCGATAGACGAGAGGAGGGAAGTAGTAAGTAGCCCGTAGAGATCCGATATTTCCATTGTTTGCAGAACTAGGCAACGGGCTTCTAGTCATTCAATATCTGTTTTAACTAAGACAGTGGATTGTGTAAGACTAATGAATATTGATAAATCAATATAACTATCTTTTTGTATATTTTTGGCATTTTCCATGCTAAGATTTTAAAGTTATTTAGAAAAGGAAAAATTGGACCGCGGGCAGGATTCGAACCTGCGTCTTCTGGTTAGGTACACCAGACGCTATGACCACTAAGCCACCGCAACTCCTACCCGTCATGTCGAATTTTTCCTTCCCATACTGAATTTACGTCTTTATGGTGACGTCAGTAACACCTATTGAAGAGCAAGTTTTTGCTTTTCAACCGACACAACTTACTTTACAGTTAGTTCAATGTCGAACGATGCCACCTTACCTTGTAACTATCTTTTTGTATATTTTTGGCATTTTCCATGCTAAGATTTTAAAGTTATTTAGAAAAGGAAAAATTGGACCGCGGGCAGGTTTCGAACCTGCGTCTTCTGGTTAGGTACACCAGACGCTATGACCACTAAGCCACCGCGACTCCTACCCGTCATGTCGAATTTTTCCTTCCCATACTGAATTTACGTCTTTATGGTGACGTCAGTAACACCTATTGAAGAGCAAGTTTTTGCTTTTCAACCGACACAACTTACTTTACAGTTAGTTCAATGTCGAACGATGCCACCTTACCTTGTAACTATCTTTTTGTATATTGAGAACAAAAAAGTAAATGTAAAATTGTATAAGTAAGTACTCAGTCCCAAAAGATTAAGAACGAACAGAAAAATAAAAGATCATAATACCATAATAATAAAACTTGTCAGGTTACAGATTGTTTTTATACACTATCCTTGCATTAACAGAAAGGACCACGGATAAAAATCTACGGACCATACAAATTTTGAGGCATTTTACTACACCATCATCATCAACCCATATACTGTCCCACTGCTGAGCACGGGTCTCCTCTCACAGAACGAGAGGGATTAGGCTTTAGTCCAAGACGCTGGCCTAGTGCGGGATGGCAGACTTCACTCGCCGTCGAGAAAATTTCTAAGGCATGTAGATTTCCACACGATGTTTTCCTTCACCGTTTATGTGAGTGGTAATTAATTATTAATACGGACATGATTTCGAAAAGTCAGAGGTGCATTCGAACTCGAAATCTTCGACTTGGCATTGCAATGGTCACACCACTAGGCTATCACTGCTATTTTAATACATAGGACAGAGTTAAAATAACATACAATAAATCATCTCAGAATTATTTCTCAATCGCAAAGCACGTGCTAAAGACTTATAACAACGATTGTAAAATGAATTCAACTGTAAAACTAAGCCTGGAGCAATATAGGAAGTTAACAATAAATAGGGAAAAAATGAGGAAAAAATATTGGTCTGGTCATGACGTCACTCCACGTGCAAGTCCCCCATGTTCCAAAGTCTTAAGCCACACGATGAGAAGCCGTATAAATAAACTTTTGCGAAATTTAGGCGTAGCAAAATTAAACAATATTTTTTAGTCAAGAGTTCACGTGGTGTTGGCCAGCCCGCTAAGAAACCATACATATAAATTCATCAAAGGTTGGAGCAACGCAATTGTTTGAAATTGCCGAAAATATTAGGGTTGTAATAAATGAACAAAGGGTAGGTAAGGGTGGGTTAGCAAAAGGGTCAAAAGAAATATTCAAATAAAAATGTTAATGGTGAAATTTCTTTATTTCTTGACCTGTCGAGCACGTGAAAATGTCACGTGGGCCAACCCTACGACTTGGATGTACCCTACTCCTTGCTTACCATAACACAATAAGTAACCATTTCAAAAGAAAAATATTAAAATGTTTTTTTTTTAAAGAGGAGTGTTATAAGTCTGCTCTATCCGCCCAAGGATTTATGGACAGATGTTTGTGAATTTGTATAATAGATAGTGTGAAACTCCTTGCATCGAAACTCTTAAAATATTAACCCATTTCAATGTAGACTTTTGTAACAAACCTGATCGATTTATTAATGGTCTAATTATAAATAAATAAATAGTCTAATTCAGTCGGTTCTTCTCCATAAAATTCACTTTTTGGAATCGTGCAACTAGTTTTGACTTTTCAAAAGAACTATTTTAATTATCTAATTGAAATAAAATATTTCACTTGACTTACATAATGATTCCTAGTTATGCTTGAAGAAAATCGACTCGGTCGTTTTGAAATCAAACCTCGAAACAAAGTTCCTCTGTATTAAAAAAAAAACAGTTTTCCTTTCTTTCTTTATGCAGGTTTTATTCTACCTACATTACTACCTACGTGCAACGGCTTACCTTCAGCAACACGCTAAGAAGCCATAATAACATCATGTGGAAATATTTGAAATTGACGAAATATCAAAAAGGGCGCCCTGCAATAAGAAGTCCTTCACTCCTTGTTGGCGTGAAGGTCGACGTCCGCGGCTGCTGAACACTGATCCTAGGCCGAGCAATGTCATTGTATTTTCTATGAAATTCTCAGTAACAGCTTGGATCGATTCAGCATTTTACGAGTAAAAGCGTAACAGACAGAGTTACTTTCGCAATATTAGTATGGAAGTAATATTATAATCCTTTATTTATATATTATCTTGAGCCCAGTAGGTGGCTACTTGACTTGGGTTGATAGCATTTCTTTAAAAATACCTACGTAATACTTCTTTACACATTTCAGAAAAAAAACGTTCCGACTCGTACGTGCCAGTGCGCGACACGCCGCGAAGCCCCACAGCAACGTCCCATACAATAGTGTTAAACACCTGCTGACGCGAAATTTTCTATCGATCTCGTTGACATTTGTTAACCTATTTTCCTGTCGCATAATACCTTATTTCTGGGTTACTAGAACTCTGTGTTATGTTACATGTTATATATTTTAAAAGTTCAAGCAGCAAAGTGAGAAGAATATAAGTTCCCACGGAAGAATTTATAGGACCGTTCATATAATAAAGTAAATGCGAAAGTAACTATGTCTTTCTGTTACACTTTTACGCCTAAGCCGCTGAACCGATTTTAATGAAATTTGGTACAGAGATACGATAGACCTTGGAGCGGGGAATAGGCTACATTTTGCCTCAAAAAGCCATTTTGGTTGTGGGCGAAACTGCGGGCTAACTCAAAATAATAAATATCTAAAACAAATAATTTCTTCGGCTACCAACCACCGGGGGCCACAAGATTCGGTTGTGCCAACGCAATTAATAAAATTCCTCGGGAATATCCTGACATGTGGCAACCGCAATTTTAGGTAGACCTTGGCAACTTATTTGGGTCAGATTTTGCGAGGTCTATCGGTCTATCCCACTTGAAGGAACAAATTGATTGCGTGATGAATGATACGCATACGATACCAGTGACCTCGAAACTCGGTCAGGATTAATGGACGTAGGTACTTCTTAATAATAGACGAGCAATCCTGGGAGATTGCATGACTCGGAACTTTCTTTTAAAACCTTTTTCCCGTCGCTGACATTGAGTGTTAGTCCGTCATAGCAATTTTTTTATTATTTCTTTTCTCTTGAATAAAATTCAAAGTGGCACAAAGACTTGTTGAGCTTGAAGGCGCCAGAGTATTTTATTTGAAGCTCAGTTCGCCGATAAAGCTCGCCCTTTCTCGAGATTTTCTCATAGATAAAATATATTTAGGGAAACAAAGAAAAATATCGATCCCAATTTATTGCCGATACATTGATTCAAAAGAATCGAAAATGTTTGGAGTATAATCGAATATATCTATAGCATATACAGGATGTTACAAAATTACCCGTAAAGCCGAGAGGAGGTTAAATGGGGCCTTATAACAAGTCCATTCACAATATTTAAAAACCGTAGTAACACTGTAACATACCCCAAAAAAAGGAAAACAACAACATTTATGAATGAAAAATAGAAAAACTATTAAAGTAGACAATTATTAGGTAAAATAGGTACTACGTACCTATTTTAATAATTGTCTACTTTCCTTTCTGTTAAATAATCTGGTTCCCTGACATGATAGCTGACAACATTTTTGGCTTTGATAATTCATTATATTTTTTACGGGGTATTTTGTAACACGTTGTATATATATGTATATCACATCTAGGTTTAAAATTGTAAAATCCTAAAGGAAGGCTCTGTTCATGCTGCAGAATTCGTCTGGAGCGGAACAGACGCCAGCAGTTCAAGTTATCTAAAACTGTCAAATTTTCCTAATTGAAAATGAACCTTATTTTGTTATATTAAAGTTGCAAAACTATCAAAGAAATTTGCAATGCAGATTGCAAAACTATCAAAGAAATTTGAAAATTGCAAAACGGCTAATGGCAATAGGCTCACCTCTTATTACATGAGACCTATTAAACTACTACTCTGCCTAACCCTTCTTGTATTCCCCATACAGGCGTGATGGTATCTTATAATTTTGTATTATTAATAAAATGTTGTTGAGATGAATACAATACGTAGATTCTCTTTTAAAAATTGGAGTAGGTTTCTCTTCTTCCTTCGTTGCCATTAAGAATTTGAGTACCTACCCTACCGACAAACCAAATAAATTATTGTAGCGAATCTTTAGATTATATAAGCAAAAGTTTGTTACAGATGTGTCGACAAACATCCCACACAAACACTTTATGATGATTGCCGGAGAACGTGTCGGGGTGTGGGAAATATTAGATCCGCCGTCGCCTTCGAGTCAACATATCGTGTTACCAACATAATATTGTCGTTACACAAATTTCATTGATACTGCGATGTATTTTTTTATCTTTTATGGCATACTGCGTAGATAACTGAATGGAGGGCTCGTGGTTAAGTAATAACTCCGATGAACAACCTTATATTAAGTCCGCCTTTGTACGGTCAACAAAAGAGTTAGGTATACAGGCAGCTAATTAATAATCTATATTTTGATAAAGATAGTGTAATAATGTATCACGCAATATGTGTCAAAACGTAGGTATTGTAAGCAGCTACATACCTAACCCTTTGGCACGTAATTATTTATGTCGAAATTTGTATAAAAATGCATATTTCGTTTGCTATCTGTATACTTAACTCTTTTGTTGACTGTACAACAATTTTGTTTTGTGCATGAGGTATTAAATAAATAAATATTTATGACTAGATGCTTATGGTTTCACCCACATCCCAATAGGCTTTCAGAGACAGAAGGTAGCCCATGTCCTTCTCCAATGTCTAATTTAGATAAATATACCAAAATACCCAAATTTTCTATACCAAATTTCTTCAACATCGGTTCAGCGGTTTAGGTGTAAAAGCGTTACAGAAGAGCTATTTATTTATTCATAACCATGGCTTACAACTATTATTACAGGTACGACGCAATGCAATAGTGAAGCAAACAACTTATTTTCTATAACTTATTTCATAAAATATTACATACACTCACGCCTTTTTCCCATAGGGGTAGGCAGAAACTAAAGAACGCCACTTGCTACGATTCTTGCATACTTTTTTCGCTTCGACCACATTCATAAATCTTGTCATACATACACGCCGGTTGCGAGTACTACGCACTGACCTTTTTGACGAACCTCACCAATAAGGTCGGCATAAGTTTTTCTAATGCCAAAAATGTACAAAAAGATAGTTAGAAGGTAAGGTAGCATCGTTCGACATTGAACTAACTGTAAAGTAAGTTTTGTCGGTTGAAAAGCAAAAACTTGCATTTCAATAGGTGTTACTGACGTCACCATAAAGACGTAAATTCAGTATGTGAAGGAAAAATTCGACATGACGGGTAGGTATCGCGGTGGCTTAGTGGTCATAGCGTCTGGTGTACCTAACCAGAAGACGCAGGTTCGAATCCTGCCCGCGGTCGAATTTTTCCTTTTCTAAATAACTGCTGAATTTACTCAAAATAATAATAAAATTCACAAAACTCTTGCGAATTCACTCAGATTGCACGAAAATATGTCAATCTTGTCATGCACTTCGTATAACACACATATTGTGCAGGTGAGGGGTGTTTTTGACAGCAGGTTGGTTTTGGCAACAGGCACGGCCAGCAGTGGCGGGCGGTCGCCGCCGCCTCCACACGTACCGGTCTTTCGTTACTTTGGCATTTATAATATTAATACTGTTGCTCACAGTTTCACCTGCATCCCGAAGGTTTTTTTTTAAATAAAAGATAGTGTATATCCTTCTCCAAGGTGGAATCTAACTTCTTCTTCCGAGCCTTTTCCCAACTATTTTGGGGGCGGCCCATTTATCATACACTCAAGTTTATAATATAGTCAATCGTGGAGGCTTCTAGAACGTTGTCTAGAACCCTCCAGAGGGTCGTAACAATTTGCTAGATGGCTCCTATATGAGCTTGTGAAAGAAGTAGCAAACATACTTTCGGGAAATGTCGAATGACTTTCAGGGTTAAATTATATTTTTCACGTTGCTCGTACAACAGTTATAAATTGAATATAAAAACCGCAATCATTTAAATGGGTATCCTTTTTGTGTGGGATTTAGTATCGGCAACGACACACTTAACCAATAAAGCTGGAAATAAAATGGCTGCTAATATTAGGTAGGTACTTATGTAGGTATATACTGTAAATTTTTACAGTATATTGAAATCGTTTCACATAACAAATAAATTTGCATAATATATTAAATGGTAATCTCTACTATATACCTACTACTATTATAAATGCAGAAAGTAATTCTGTTTGTCTGTTAGTGGGGGGGCCTGAACGTCCATGCTCTGGTAAAAACCCGAGCATGGATGCCCAGAGGGAGATTCTCCAGTACTATTGTTGCAGTCGGTACCCCCCTGGGGTAGTATACTTATTAATTCCGCTACCATACGTATGAAGGAGGGGGGGTGGGCCTCCGGAGACCTCTCTTACCGATCGAAACGCATATTTGCTTCCCGTCAGTGTTCTGAGAGGCTGTGGTATTTCACCGGTCGAGCCGGCCCATTCATGCAGCAGTCAAAGGTTTACTGCTGAGTAGCCCTACCACTATGAAAAATGTAGTTTATAATATAGTCAATCGTGGAGATTGACTTAAGTTTTTATAATACTATTAGTTTAGATTAGACGATCGTCCAGCGCACCCATCGTCCAGTACAGCTGATGGGCTGTAGGCCCTGCCTGGCTATTCTTCCTACCACGGCATGACCTTACAGTTAGGAGCTCATGCACACGATGGTATAGTATGACGGTCTGTTTTTGGTAATTATAGGTACAATTAAATATTTCTAACTGACTTCAAAAAAGGAGGAGGTTCTCAATTCAACTATATGTTTATACTTTTTTTTATGTTGTTTACTTATGTTTAAGCAGTGATAGCCTAGTGGTATGACCATTAGACTGCCAAGTCGAAGGTCTCGAGTTCGAATCCAAGGCACGCATCTCTGACTTTTCGAATTCATGTGCGTATTAATAATTAATTATCACTCGCTTAAACAGTGTAGGAAAACATCGTGAGGAAACCTGCATACCTTAGAGATTTTTCTCGACGGTTTGTGAAGTCTGCCAACCCGCAGTAGAATAGCGTGGTGGACTATAGCCTAATCCCTCTCAATATGAGAGGAGACCCGTGCCCAGCAGTGGGACAGCATATGGGTTGATGATGACTTATGTTTACTTCAGAACTTTCGACCGAAAGAGAGGGTGAGCCAATTTTGATGATTGATGATTTTTCGATGATTCTTATTGTATTTGAAAGCTGCTGGCTTCCCGTGTGGTCCCATTTCCATTTCGTCCAGTTCTGATAATGGCACCCATGGCAAAACCATATAAGTTTTATTTTTACACACAATGTTTGAAGTCGGTTTTCTTTTCCTAAAAATTATAAACATTTTCTAAACTAAACTGTAGGACGTAGCTTCGAATCCTGAAAAACTGTTAAATCATACTAAAAATATCGTTTGTGCGCGGGTAACTATACCTTTACATATTATTTATCATCCTCAATGGTTTGTTGTTCGGCCACGGTGACGTTGATAAATTAAGTCAAATTATCGATCCGTTTTATGTTCAGTGAAATTATGCGAATGTATTGTAAAAGCTTAAATAAGTTTTCTATGGTTCTTAACACATCGAGACTCCTCCGTGCCTCGGAGAGCACGTAAAGCCGTCGGTCCCGGTTATCATACAAACACCTATGACAATCGTTAGTGGTAGTCACCCAAAAAGCCTAACAACTAGTTTATCCTCAGGGTATCGGCATTACCCAAAAATTGGGTTGCGAAGGTCTGATGGCAGTCGCTTCGTGTAAAATACTGATATTCAGCCGAATTTGGTTAGACTGGAAGACGAATCCAATATAGTTGGGAAAAGGCTCGGAGAAAGAAGAAGTTTGCTATGTGTTTGTAGTTGTTATGGTAAATACAACTCCGCTATGGAAGCTGTTTCCTTAGGAGGTAATTTTTTTTTACCCCCGATCCAAAAAGGTGGGGTGTTATAAGTTTGTGGCACCGTAGCTCTAGAGTGAACCGAGTTACATGCGTCATGTTCATACGTTAGCCTAAATCAAACGTGTGTCAGTATCTAGGACGAGCTGGACGCTGACTTTAATCAGGGGATCATTTATGCATATAATATGGTACGGACGCCAGCAGGTCAAGCTATCCAAAACTGTAAAATTTTCCCAATTGAATATGAGCCTTATCATTTCGTATTAAAGTTGAAAATCTATCAAATAAATTTGACAGGTTGGGGTAGCTTGATGTGCTGGCCTCTGTACATAAACGATCAACGACATTAAGTAATTTATATCAGGCATCCTTAGGGTGATCCAGATAGAATAAGTATATATAATAGTAATAAGAACGTTGCACTTCTACAACAAAAAGCCGTGATAGCCTAATGGTATGACCATTGGACTGCCAAGTCGAAGGTCTCGAGTTCGAACCCAAGGCACGCACCTCTGACTTTTCGAATTCATGTGCGTATTAATAATTAATTATCACTCGCTTAAACGGTGAAGGAAAACATCGTGAGGAAACCTGCATACCTTAGAGATTTTTCTCGACGGTTCGTGAAGTCTGCCAACCCGCACTAGGCCAGCGTGGTGGACTATAGCCTAATCCCTCTCAATATGAGAGGAGACCCGTGCCCAGCAGTGGGACAGTATATGGGGTGATGATATATGATACTTCTACAGCTCAAAATTAATTAATTAACTAATTTATTGATTTCTGTCACCAACCAGAATATTAGAAATTGACATAAAACTACTTCTTAAGCATTTTATCGCGTTATATTTAAATTATTAATCCCGATGTTTCGGACCTTATACAGCATCCATGATCACGGGTGTCTACGTTAGTCTTAACGTCGGGATTAATGATATTAAAATAAAATAATATAATATAACTCAACAAACGCACTGCCTTATTAGCCTAGTGGTCCTTAGCGTATAGTGTATCATGATGATGTCATAGCCTAGATGTAATAGTACCTATATAATCATTGTATTTAATTAGTATTGAAGAGAGTAATAAAAGATACATGTAACCGTCAACACGTATTCATTTCGCTCCCGAGTCAAACCCTTATATGGCGACCCTGCCACTGTCGCTGTGCGCGCGAGTGTACGTATTAGGAATGAGAACTATAAACATTGAGTGGATGGTGCAGTTTTAAAGACTTATTATAATGGCATTTGATTCGAACTCTTCGTTGCCAAGCGGCATATTGTTATTAACTATTCACTTTTGTGCAAAAAGTTACAATTATGGGCAAGCCTCAGTCTAAGGAGCAGGAGGTCATTATAGCCCAAAACGGTGCCGGAAATGCGGCTACGAGTGACCAACTACTAAGTCATGTCAGCACGTCGAACTATATGTTGGGTGCAATTTGCATTGTTTTGTTGGTTGGAGGAATGATATTGTTGCTGAAATTCTATCGAAAATGTCATGGAGATTGGATTCAAAGGAGCATCAATGAGCACGAGCTGCGAAGGGCGATGAGCCTGTACCGTCGGCAGCAACGAGAGGCAATTACTGCTACAGGAGATGCTGCGGTGTGAGTGAATTGAGTTAAAAAATCGTGTGCGGTAACAAGTGCGGTCAAGGTTAACATGCAGTAATTAAGTGTAAGTTAAGTTTAAACTCTAGGAAGTATATTTGTATTTTCATAAGTAATAATGCGTTATACACTTGCATTGATTTAGTTATGATATGATTTATGTAATCAATTAATAATCGTATTTGTATTTCCTTATTAGTCGTCGTCAACCCATTTTCATACGTCATACGTCACAGGCTTTATAGTCCTGTTCTTGTTTAGTACTGTTTCGAATATTGATAATTATGATTGATGGCAAGTGAGGCTAAGGAAATATTTGAAAAACTAAAATATATCAAAGATTACCTTACAAAGTTAGGTCCGAGTAGAAGGTCGCTTAGCGTAAGAGAGGCAAAGTGTGCTGAAGCGAAAATTTTATATAATCAGTTTTGTTCTATACATAAGGTAGTTGAAGTTCAGATTAAGAATAAGGACATTAAAAGTTGTGATATACAGGTTTTTAATGAATTATTAAATAATATTAATAAATTGTACGCAAAAATTGTTCAACTTTGTTCTGATAGTACGGAGGATACGATAAGCACCATGGAGAAATTCGAGTTAAAAACTGCAATTGCTTTGCTACCTATAATGACAGGTGAGGAAGAAATAACAAAACGATTAATCTCAAATATCGAAATGTATGAGTCTATGATTGATGATGGTAGTAAAAAACAGCTTATCCAGTTTGTTTTAAAATCTCGGTTGTCGGAAAGCGCTAAGTTGCGCATGTGTACTAACTACTTGTCTGTTGCAGATTTAATTAAGGATATGCGTTGTATTTTGTTGCCTAAAAAATCTGACACAGCGATTCAAAGTAAATTGCAGCGTACGAGACAAGATAACAGGAGTATCGAGGATTTCGGTAAGGAGATAGAACAATTATTAGTTGATTTGACAATTACTCAGGCCAACGGAAACTCCAATGCATATCAAGTGTTGAAACCAATAAATGAGCGTGTAGCGATAAAGCGCTTTTCTGATGGCCTGCGTAACAGTCGCCTTAGTACGATAATAGCGGCAAGAAATTATGACTCGTTGAAGGACGCAATCCAAGGTGCACTGGACGAGAAACTCTCGAGTGGTGGAGAAGAGCGAGTGATGAATTTTCATCATAGCAGAGGTAGACCCAATCGTGGTCATCAAGGTAATTATAATAATAATTTTAACAGGGGTGCTACTAGATATTTTTCCAATTCTCAAAATTATTATCGTGGTCGTAGTTATAACAATGGGGTTCGCAGTGGACAAAATATTAATACTTCGTCTCATAATCGCGGGCGCGGCGGTTTTCGTGGCCGTACAGCTTTTCGTGGCCATACGAGACAACATCAAATAAACACAGCTGAATTAAATAGTAATGAAAGCGTGAATCAAAATCCTGAAATCGACAATACAACTGAAAATAATAATTGGTTTTTTCGGGCATGAACATTTTTACTGTCAAAATATTAACTCTGTTTATTTAAATGTTTTCCAAGAACCTCGTAGTTGGCTAATTGATACCGGTGCGTCATTGTCCGTAGTTAGGCAGGAGATATTAGAGAACTTAGACATTCCATTCCATATAGAGCGGATTAAAATAAACGGTATAGGTGGTCATGTTTTTTGTGACGGGTTTGTTTATCTTACATTACGTTATGATACGTGTCATGAGTTCATGCATAAATTTTATGTTTTTAAAAATTTCACTTGTAGAACAGATGGCATTCTAGGTCAAGATTTTTTAAGTAGATTTAATTGCGTTTTAGATTTTGAGAAAAACTTTATAACAATTAATCACAATGTTCCTATTAACATACCACTACAAATGGGGCAACTTGGGTATAATAATTATATGTCAATACCACCCAGGTGTGAAGTTACGTATTTAGTACAGACAAATTTAAAAGATGAATGTGTAGTTATGCCTAAGCAGTTAAGCGAAGGTGTATTTTTAGCATCTATTATAATTAAGCCTTACAATGGTAAAATTCCGCTTAAATTTTTAAATACTAGAGAGGAACCTATTACTTTAAGTTATTTTACCCCAGATGTAGTACCTTTAAAAGACTATTTTTTATGTTCGTTTGATAGTAATAATTTCAATGCTGAGCGTGTGAAAAAGTTATTTACGGTTTTGAACTTGAAACATTTAAATAAAGAGGAGCAGATTACCATTGAGAACATTTGTGCAAAATACTCGGATGTGTTTTTATTGTCAGGTGACAAATTAGGTGTCACTAATTTATACCAGCAATCTATACAATTAAAAGATAATACACCTCCAGTATATAGTAAACCCTATAGACTTCCTAAAAGTCAAAAAATTGAGATTGATAAGCAAATCGGTGAAATGTTGGATAACGATATTATAGAGGAGAGTAGGAGCGAGTGGTCTAGTCCAGTCCTTCTTGTTCCTAAGAAAACCGACAATAGCGGTAACAAAAAATGGCGTGTTGTAATTGATTATCGGAAATTGAATGACAGTCTTAAAGATGATAAATTTCCTTTGCCAAACATCACTGATATACTCGATTCTTTGTCAGGGGCAGTCTATTTCAGTCATTTAGACCTTAGCCAAGGCTATTTTCAGTTAGAGTTAAGCCCTGAAAGCAGGAAGTACACTGCCTTTACCACTAATAAACAATATCAGATGAAACGACTTCCTATGGGTTTAAAAGTTAGCCCTAGTGCGTTTAGTCGGTTAATGACAGTAGCAATGTCTGGTTTGAGTCATGATAAGTGTTTAATATATTTGGATGACCTGATTTGTATGGGGCGAAATTTGGATACACACAATAAAAACTTAATAGATATTTTTGAACGACTTAGGAAGGTAAATTTAAAAATTAATCCTGAAAAATGTCAGTTTTTAAAGAAGGAGTTATTATATTTAGGCCATGTTGTTTCTGCTAATGGAGTCTTACCCGACCCTGAAAAAACAAGAGTAATGCAAAATTATCCAATACCGAAAAATAGTGATGAAGTTAGGCGCTTTGTGGCTTTCGCGAATTACTATCGTAAATTTATTCCACATTTTGCAGAAATAACAATACCTTTAAATAAGCTATGTAGGAAAGGTGCTAGGTTTGATTGGACGCCAGAATGTCAAAATTCATTTATGATATTGAAACAATCTTTGGTCAACCCTCCTATTTTACAGTATCCAAATTTTGAAGAGGACAATGAATTTATATTGCACACCGACGCCTCTGGTTTGGCAATTGGTTCCGTATTAAGTAATAAAAATGGGTTACCCATTGCTTATGCAAGCCGACCCCTAAATAAAGCGGAACTTAACTACCCCACAATAGAAAAAGAGCTTCTTGCTATTGTTTGGTCCGTAAAATATTTCAGACCCTACTTATTTGGTACAAAATTCATAATTAAGACAGATCATAGACCGTTAGTTTATTTATTTAGCATCAAAAATCCCTCAAGTAGGCTACTAAAGTTTCGGCTGACTCTAGATGAGTATGATTACGTAGTTGAATATGTTAAAGGAAAGAGTAATGTGGCTGCAGACGCGTTATCTCGTATTATTATTACATCTGACGATTTAAAAAGTATAAATAAGGATGTAATAAATGTTATGACACGGCGAATGGCAAAAAATAATTCAAGTGACAATTCTACGATTTCTAAGAACGAGACAGACAATTGGTCTGATCAACCGAAAGTCGTTGAAATTCTTAGTAAACCGAATAATTGCACTGAATTAATATTTTCTCAATATAAATTAGGAAATATTACTGATTATGTTCAAGTTAATGACCTGATATATATACCATCTAAAATGTCAATTTTTGTTGATCCACTTTCTCGATCATGCTCGGCGCGAGACGCTTTCGTGAGAGATTTGGAATCAATGTGTAAAAAAATAAATATAAATGAAGTTTATATAATAAAAGATGATAAAAATATGAAGTTTATAAGATGGTTAACCAAGTACTATAATAATAAAAATTGGACCGGTCCACGAATTTATATAATAAAGAATGTAACTAGAATAGTAAATGATGATGACAAACGAGTAATATTAAATGACTTTCACCTGCTTCCCACTAGCGGGCACGCAGGTATTAGACGAATGATTAATAATATAAAAAGATATTATTTTTGGCCGAGAATGGCTGAGGATGTGACCAGTTTTGTTAAAAAATGTAGCAAATGTCAGAAACAAAAGCATTCGTTGCATACAAAACAACCTATGGTTATAACGACGACTGCGCAGTCAGCTTTTGATAAGATTTTTTTAGATATAGTTGGGCCCTTAGATAAGGATTACTATTCTTTCTCTTATATACTCACACTACAATGTGAGCTAAGTAAGTATATAGAGGCATATCCATTAGTTAGAAAAGATAGTGTAAGTGTAGCTAGAGCATTGGTGGACAACTTCATTCTCAGGTATGGTATCCCACGCGAGATCGCCACTGACAGGGGAACTGAATTTATCTCCAGTACCATGTCTGAGGTATGTAAGCTATTGAATATTAAACAAACACTTTCTTGTGCCTACCATCATGAATCCATTGGATCACTAGAAAACTCCCATAAATCATTAAATGCATATTTAAGAATACAAACCGATAACAACAGCAGATATTGGAGTGATTGGCTTCCGTACTGGTGCTTTTCTTATAATACTTCCGTGCATTCAGAAACAAAATATACACCCTATGAGCTTGTATTCGGAAAAACTTGTAATATTCCTAGTAATTTTAAAAATTGCACCACAGTTGAACCATTATATAATGAAGAAAGTTATCCATTAGAATTAAAATTCAGACTACAAAAAGCGTTATGTGAAGCACGACAGAATTTAATTAAAAGTAAAACACTAAGAAAATGTAAATTTGACAAATATGTTAAACCTGTAATGTATAAAAAAGATGATTTACTATTGGTTAAAAATGAAACTGGAACTAAATTTGATGATGTATACCATGGTCCTTTTGTAGTTGTAGAAGATCTTGACCCTAATGTAAAAATTTTACGCAATAACAAAGAAGAAATTTTACATAAAAATAGAACAAAATTATATATTACTTGAAAAAAATAAAATAAAATTGTAATTTCATTTTTTTTTTTTTTGTGTTGGTAGGGCGTATAGTGTATCATGATGATGTCATAGCCTAGATGTAATAGTACCTATATAATCATTGTATTTAATTAGTATTGAAGAGAGTAATAAAAGATACATGTAACCGTCAACACGTATTCATTTCGCTCCCGAGTCAAACCCTTATAAGCGCGATTGCTACGCTAGAGGTCCTGGGTTCGATTCCCAGGTCGAGTAAAGAGTTATTGGGTTACTGGCAACAGGCTCGCTCCGTATTACATGGGACCTAAACATACCGGTGAAGTGTGGGTGTACATTAGTATACCTCTGGCTAACCCTTCGGGGAATACACGCGTGATGATTGTTTGTCAACAAACGACAGATTGGTTTTCAAATTTATTTTTACAAGGAACATGATAATCAGCCAATGGCCGGGTCTGTATTTACTTATTCGGCATGGTAAAATTTGTATCTAATTTTGGAATCTGGGTTACTCAAATAGGTTATTATGTCATGATGAAAACGTTTCCAGAAATAGATTAAGGAAAGTTATTGAATACGAAATGTACGCTGTGATCATTGGATTAACTTAAATAGAAATAATTTGATATTCTATAAATAGTACGGGGTAAATTGAGTATAACAGAGAGAGATAGGGCATAGTGGGTGTAATTCCACACAAATTGGAGCTGCCTGACGGGGGTAGTACCTCAGAGAAATAACACTGCTTTTAGCTGTGTTGTGTTCCTTACGGTGAGCAAGGTTGCCAGTGCTCCGTTGAAACGTTGTGTGTGGTAGTGGGGAGAATTTGACCCTTATACTGCCAACCCAACTATTCCCGGTAACCGCTTACCATCTGGTGGGCCGTATGCTTGTTTACCACCTTAGTGGTAAGAAAAAAATACGACTTTGATTAAGTTTAAAGTTTAATTAATCTTGTTTTCTAGATCGGTTGATGTCGGGCGTCTCAACTTGAGTTGCGAATGTTGCTTGCGCGATTCAGTTAGTTCCATGCGTAGTTCCATGTAGCGCGATAGATGTTGCTACAAGCGGTTCAGCGGTTTAGGCGTGAAAGCGTAACAGACAGGCAGACAGACAGACTTACTTTCGCATTAATAATATTAGTAGGAATTAAGAGTTAAAGTTACTAAGTCATGTTAGTCATGTAGGCAAGTCCTACCATTTCAGGAATGCGTTGTAGACTAATTATGTTAACTAATACTTATGTAATGTATAATAATAATATATAAACATGTACCTATGTAACAGTAAATATTTGCATGCCACAATTAATGGCGAAATGTGTCTTTGCATTTTAATATTATTTATAACATTATCGTTTGTACCACATTTGAGGCAAATAAACGATTTTGATTTGATTTCATACTCACTCAATAACAATACCGAAATCTCAGTAGGTAGGTAAAGCCTACAAACTTGGAGGGCATATAGGTTCCAGGATGTTATTAAAAGTAGATAGGTTTGCCTAATGGTGTGTATATTGGGATAATGCGGAGTACAGAAATTAAAATCAAATCGACAAATGGTAGTACTTATAAAATTTGTACGGCGGCGGCACACAGAACATTTGACGTCACATGTTGGTAAATTATAATAAAATTACCTAAAACTTTCTTATTTTTGAACCGATTCTCATTTTATTACTTTTAATCTATGGGTAAAACAAAGTAAAACCTAAATCAACGTAGGTAACTGCCGCGCACAGATAATAATTCTATACTTATAACATTTTGATAACCAACAATGTACACTTCTTGAAGTATTGAGACAAGCTTTGCTGTTCCGTCATTGTCCGTAGCTACACACGCATAAGTATTGTAAAAAGCGCCCACCTGCAGGAGTGAGTGGCCTGGCGCGAGGAGTCACCGGTGGTGGCGGCTGTGCGTTGTGGTTGTCATCCCTGGGCGGGCTGGCCACTGCACCCTCCGAATTATTGTTCACTGGCGGCCCAGGACCCTCTCCAGCTGCAGCCTCGATTTGCAGCTGTAATTAAAAATTCATGTAAGTAAAATATATTTTTTCTACATTTTTCTAAGGGACTTTTATTCTACAAGAATAATTTTAGTCTTATAAATAATCTGTTAGCCTTAAGATGTATAAAAACAACTTACAATTACTATCCTGCAGTTTATAGTAGCTGCAGAGTTTAGCGGTGAACTCTAACGCAACGAGTGGCTATCACAATAGACCGACTGCGGTCGCAGTGACACCACAGCCGCAAATACTTAATTACAAATACAATGATTGATTTCTGACATTTACGCGAATTAAAGTTATTTAGAAAAGGAAAAGTTCGACCGCGGGCAGGATTCGAACCTGCGTCTTCTGGTTAAGTACACCAGACGCTATGACCACTAAGCCACCGCGATACCTACCCGTCATGTCGAATTTTTCCTTCACATACTAAATTTACGTCTTTATGGTCGAATTTTTCCTTTTCTAAATAACTTTAAAATCTTAGCATGGAAAATGCCAAAAATATACAAAAAGATATTTACGCGAATATTATACACTTTTTACGGATTTTATCGCGTATATTGATATTATTAATCCCGACGTTTCGGACCCTACGCGATGAAATCCGAAAAAAGTAGTTTTATTTCAACAAATACAATTTTATTATTACGAGGACAAAGTGCTACTTAGATCATGTTTTCCACCGAGGCTTTTCCCAACTATGTTGGAGTCGGCTTCTAGCCAAACCAGATGCGGCTAAATATCAGTATTTTATATGACGCGACTGCCATTAAACTCCGCAACCTAATTTCTGTGTAATATCGATAGTCTAGGCTGGTTGTCAGGCTTTTTGGGCTTCTGACTACCACTAACGATTGTTATAGGCGTAACCAGGTTGTATGACAACCGGGGTCGACGGCTTTACGTGCTTTCTTCTTTACGTGTTTTTTTTATATAAGGAATTTCTTATATAAGGAAGCCCTGTTCTCGTCCTTACTGTATATGTATAAGCACTAAGACGAGTATTCCCAAACTGCACATGATAATAGTGTAAGAAATTGAGCTTGAACTTATTTATATTCAGGGTTATGTATTTATAAAATGTCAGGCAATACCGTCATTACCATTAAACTAGGGCTTGAAACAGATGTAAGAAAATGGAAGTGGCCCCAAAGATCGGTCAAGTCGTTTCGAAGGAGTTCGATAACAAACACTGTGACACGAGATTTGTATACATTAGATAAAACTAAATTGGCGTATTTCTTTGGTACAATTGAATTAATTTCAGTGGAGATTGTACGAGTAATCCAACAATTAATATTTTCCTTTGCGAGATCTAGTGCTATTGCGAAATCTTCACGCAATCACTGAAAAAGTGTGTCCCTCATTTCCAGCAGTAAGGTTAAGATTTATTTACACATCGACGACATAATTTACAACGCCATTGGACTGCCAAGTCGAAACCAAGGCACGCACGAAACCTGCATGCCGTAGAGATTATCTCGACCGCGTGTGAAGTCAGCCAATCCGCACTAGGCCAGTGTGGTGGACTATAGCCTAATCCCTCTCATTATGTGAGAGGAAACCCGTGCCCAGCAGTGGGACATTTATTTGACATTGACATAGACAATTAGCTATCAATTCTCTCACTCACAGTACTTATATCAGTTCTTTTCAGATAGAAACAGCTTTAATCCCCAACTTTGATCATTTAGCATATTATAAAGTCGAATGAGGTTTTAAAATATAAGTATTCGTAATTAAACAGCCTTTATATTTCTATATTTTTTTATTTGCTGTTAGATAATTACTTTCAAGCTTAATTATAAATAAACAACATCTTCAATGGTTTCGCTACTTCTAACGTTTTAAATTATTCCTCCTTTACGATAATTTTCGAGTCATCTTGCTATTTCTCCTAAATGGACAATACTTAAGTATTATACAAAAATATAAAATTACATTATGACCTCTCATGACCCGGAGATTTATGTTTCAAAGGTTTCAAACGATCGAAACGAACCAACGACCTTTGATATGCCACGCGTTCAAACAACGCGTGTCAATTTCACAAAGGCGCTCTCATGTGATCTATCTCGTACCTACTCACTTTAAAAATGGCTATAAAAAATAAAAATATATCTGGACAATTTCAAGCTCCGTGGTAACTCCCCTATTTCCGGGCTGCATGCGACAAGCGCAGAGCACGCGATGTCTTTTTACTTGTAAATTATTACTGTTCCACTAATTTATTCTACATCGTAATTATGTTTTGGCTTTAAAGATGACAAACTTAAATTTCATGATTAATTAAATTATAAATATTTTTCTGGAAAAATTGGTTGGACTATTCATTGGTTTTTTAGGCTGGTGTTCTAAGCTAGGTGTAAGACAATTATCTAAGAGGAAGAAAGAAAAAAAAAAGGAATATGCCATATATGCATATCCTATAGCGGGACGAGCTAGATCACAATAAGAAGAAGTGGAAGGAGGGTAGGGACACCTTCCCACCTTTGCCCTGCAGTGGGATGATAATGACTGAAAAAAAAGTATATCGTCACACTAATGGAGTTATTAATAGAAAGTACAAAACTCAAAGTTGAACAACATCTTGGTTGTCATCGTGGTTATCGTCAGCGTCAGCGATTATTTCTTTTACGATTACATCTAGTGTAGTAATTCTATAAATAATAAGAATCATATAAACCTTACAAAACCGAATACTCGCGTTAACTCTCAACTCATCACCATCCTAGTGGGTCGCCTTCCATCTTAACCCTGGCGCGGCACTTTACAGTTAAAATATGTATAATATAAAAAAGAAACAATATATAGTTATTTATAATCTGTATCAATATTTTTCTATGATCTGCAAAATAGTTCTTCTTAAAATTAATTATGTTTTATTCCAAAACAAATCCAATGCGGCTAAATATCATTATTTAAACGAAACGGAGATTCAGATATCTGGTAGTCCATCAGATCTCCGAAACCTCTGGGCAATACTGATATCCTAAGAATAAATTGGTTGGCAGGCCTTTCAGACTTCCGACTACCACTGAGGACTATGACAACCGGGACTGACTTTTACTATTTTTACTATTTATTAAGCCTTTATTGCTGAAGAACTAAACACAAGTATTATATCTAATAGTATTAAAAAACTTAAATCTAATACACCGGGTTTTCCGGTTTAGTGATCACATCATGTCCTGTGACACATAGGCCTCTTCCACTCATTTCTGTCTCTAGCTTATCTATACTAAGTAGCGCCTCCAATTTTTCTTATGTTGTCAATCCATCTCTTTGCCTGTCTTCCCCTTTTCCTTTTGCCATCGCGTGTTTGCCACTCTGTTATAATATTTGTCCATTTTAACTTTCTATCTCTCGTCATGTGTCCTGTGCATCTCCATTTGACTTACAATTGATTATGACTGTCGGCTTTACGTGCATAAAATAAGCCATCGCAACAACGAATTTATAATTTGCATACAATATAAAACTCTATCGTTTAGGTACAGCTGTTTACAAAATACATTATTTTGTAAAAACGCTACCGTAACGCTCATTCAACGTCGCGTGCGGCCCTTGTTTAATGTATTGTTATTGAGTTTGCAAGTTACCTTGCCACGATCCATTTTCGAAACTACGCCAATATAGAAAACAAAGTAAAATAAAAGAAGAATTTACCATAATGGGTATTATGGTACTTAAGACGCAGGTGCAAGAAGGGCTCCTAGCTAAGTAACAACTACGCTCAAGCGATCTTCAAGTTTGAGCTGCAATTACTGCGGTTATTCTATGAATTAGTGTCCATTCTGAACACATCAATGTTTTGACAAAATATTGACACACGCGACATGGAGGGATCTGCGTATCTCGTGTGTCAATTTAGTGATGGGAATACCTATGACAATCGTGGTAGTCAGAAGCCTAATGCGTCGTAACCCGTGTTTCCAGAATATCGGTATAGCACAGAAATTGGGTTACGAAAATCTGATGGTAGTCGCTTCATCTGGTTAGACTAAAGAAGTACCTCAACATAGCTGAGCAAGTCTAAGAAGATGAGAATGATGAAGAAGCGGTTGTATGATTTGTAAAATTGTTGACTAGTTTTGTCTGAAAAACATAAACAGGGTCTACAGGCACTTAATTCAAGTAAGTAAATCAAATCCCACCAAAAATATAAATTTGAAAACGTGAAACAAGTTGAATATTATTATAATTGTGATAGATAATTTATTGAACATCGACATTTGGCTTGGCTAGTTTTTACCAGCAAATCAAATATTTAGAAGAATAAAACCTTACAATATAAAAACAATAGCTTGTTTAGAACATAAAGATGATAAGTTGATTAGCTAAATTTAGAGGCCGATGTGGTGCCGGTCAGTATCAGGCCGGTAACGCGCCTGGTGTAGCGGGTGTCCATAGGCAGTCGCTTAAATTACCACCAGGCGATCGGTCTGCTCGTTCCCCTATCTCATTAAAATTATTGCCTATAGGAAGCTGTGTAACTAAACTAGTTCCCACTCAACTACGACTGTCGTATACCACAAGGCTGTAGTCGGGATTCTGCCAATAATAATACTATAATATCTTATCCCTGATCGTCGATTTGCAACACCCCGAGGCAATTGCTTCGGTTACACGAAGATAGGTCAATATAATTGATTGCTCTTGTGTGTGAAAAGGTTCTTATCTATCATCGTTAGACATGACATAAGTATAAGTTACTGTCGTCCCACAATTTATAAATTGTTCTAGTTGCTCAGCGACAATCCCCACTATTGTTGAATGGACACATAACTACACAACGTGTCATACATTTCCATTATAACCAGACCTCTAATTAAACGAAAAGCCTATACAACATGAGGTCAGATTATACTTTTTTTATACCACTAAGGTGGCAAACAAGCATACGGCCCACCTGATGGTAAACGGTTAGCTTAGAATATAGACGCTTGCTATACCAAGGGGTATCACTTGCGCGTTAGTACGCAAAGCCAACGAAAGAGGAATAGTTGGGTGTGTTTGGCAATATAAGGGTTAGTCTCCCTACTGCCATCACAACGTTTCCTCACAGAAGGCACTGGCAAACCTTGCTCACCGTTAGGACACAACGCGGTGGCGGAGGTACTTCCCCAGTAGGACCGCTCATATTTGAGTGGAATTACACCCACTATGCCCTACCTGTCTTAAAACTGGATGTGTATGTGGGTGAGTCATATCGTCATCCATAAAAGTGTCTATTTTAGCTCCCCTGAATGGCAGTGAAGAATTGAATTGATTTTAGCCCCCCCATAACCTACTACTATAAGGTATTGCAAAGGTGGTTAAAATTCTTAGCGTTACCAAAAACATATTCTATATATAATACTATTTACCCGCGGTGTTACTCGCGATGATCACATTTTCCAATCCTGGAATATCCCAAAATCGTATATTTGCCTTACGTTATATACCAAAGAATATAATATCGCTACATTCAATTTCGAACACGCGAGCGCGAACTTCGTTGCTCAAACTTTCCAACTGCAATTAATAGCGATTGCCGAAACAAAGTAAAGAAATTAATAGCAGTGTTATCGTGAATGCTTAGGTACACGGGAAAATGGTCATCTCCTTCAACCCATATACTTTCCACGACCATATACTACATATACCCATATACTGCTGGGCACGGTTCTCCTCTCAGAGAGTGAGAAGTTAGGCTATATTCCACCACGCTAGCTAGCTACTGCGGGTTGGCAGGCTTCACACGCCATCGAGAAAACCTCACAGGTATGCAGCTTTCCTCGCGATGTTTTCCGCCACCTTGTGAAAAGTCAGAGGTCATGCCTTGGATTCAAATTCAAGGCATGTAGTAGTACATGCAGCTGATGCAGCTTTAGGGTAGGCACCGTTCAAATGTCGCTCACGCTCGCAACACGCTATGAGTATCCTGACGTCGCGTTTACTTCGATGTCAGGCCAGCCTCAATAAGTCTGACTTCGAAAAACGATTCGACTTTTGACGTTGCTTCAGTACAGTTTGAAGTTCCTTTTGCAATGTTTAAAACGAGTATTATAAAGCAGGGTAGTCACGAATGCATAAATATTCTAGAAGCAAGGCAACGGCCTTGCTATTTAAACTTGAATGATTTACTGGATCGTATATCACAGGATACAAAGTAAAATATAAGTATGAACTTGCTATAAAATTCTTACATAATATGAACCTAAAAAAAGCTTCCGAATAAAAAAAAATAACGACAAGCAAAAAAGCAGTGTTAGCCTAGTGATGCGATTGGACTGCCAAGTCAAAGGACTCGAGTTAGAATCCAAACCTCTGACTTTTCAAATTTATGTGCGTATTAATAATTAATGGAATATAATAAACCGCGTATCAAAAATACTGATTGAGCGACAAAATTACTGATTGAGCGGCAAAATACAGATATCGGTTAGGTTAGGTTAGAACCGTGACCACACAACGCACGAGCCGAGCGAGCGAAGCGAGCGGTGCCGCGGTAACGGCCGGCGAGTGCCAGAACCAAATCTGAATGTTTTGAGTGTATATAAAATAAGATAGTAGTAAGACAGTATTATTTAGATGCTCGTTAATTGTGGCTGACTTAGTAATTTAGAAGGCAAAATACATTTTTGGAGGCGTATAATGATATTAAAAAGAAGCCTGTTTAATTAGCACCCATAATTAATTATCACTCGCTTAAACAGTGAAGAAAAACATCGTAGGGAAACCTGCATGGCTTAGAGACTTTCTCGACGGCGTGTGAAGTCTGCCAACCCACACTAGGCCAGCGTGGTGGTCTATAGCCTAATTCTTCTCATTGTAAGAGGAGACCCATGCCCAGCAGTAGGACGAATAAGGCAAATATAGAACACAGACGAGATGGCCGCCCATCCTAAATTATTATGATTATTTTAGCTGGCTTACCTTACTACGCCCAAGGGGAAAAAAAGGGTTGCTTTATCTGAGGCGAAAATTACACATCATGACTCCGTAAAGAAGATACCTATCTATGTCTACAATATAGATCCCTCGTGTTGTCATAACATACTACTACGCCTGTATTCCACGAAAGGATAGGCAGAGATTTACCAATGTACAATCACAGTTCGCCGGTATGTTTAGGTCCCATGTAATAGGGGGCGAGCCTATTGCCAGTAACCGATCCAAACTCCGAGCTGCTACTAAGAATTTCATTGAAAAACTTGACACTTTGCTCGACCTTGTAAACAAACCCAAGACCTCTAGCGCAGCTGTCGCACTTAGGACCACTTGGCTAATGAGGCAGTTTTTTCGGGTTCAGATAATAAAAATAAAATATAATGATAATAATATCTTTATCAATATGGAATAGGATTTTATTGCAAAATATCTTATATTAGGAGTGAACCCAACCAGGATAAATGGTCATCTTTCTTCTCGGGTCCTTTTTTACAATCATATTGCGTTCGGCCTCAAAACTGACCAGATGTGATGAGACCTCCACAACCCAATATCTAGGCAGTACCGTTAAGTATCCTAAATACAAGAAGAAAGAGAGGTAGCATAGTGCATACTTGCTACTACTTACATGCATACTTTGAGTCATTCCACTCAAATTGGAGTTAAATCAGTCATAGTGTAGCTCAACCATTATTTAGGGAGCTCAACGACCCGTCTACGACGATACCAGATCGGCAAGACATTAATGACCTGACAACATCATTTATCTTAGAGGATATGTACGTATGTATGTATGTTTCTGCTAACCGCTATTAAGAAAACATGCGTGAAGGTATGTTATTTATAGTTTATGTGCGGCCCACACCGCCGACCGCAACGTTCATTGCACCATCAAAACTCCCTAATTGGTTCGGGAACGCGGAAATAAAACGCGAATCGTCGTACCTACCACCGCGACCGTCGTAAAAAGACTTTATGGTCAGACCAGTATGTTCCGTGCTTTATTGTACGATTATGTAGTTCGGATAGGAACATATATGTCCAAAAAGACGAAAAAAACAGACTGCGTTAGAAAATAGTAACTAAAAAGCGAAAATCAAGCTGTATAAAAACTATAAAACCTTAATGTTGGAAATTGTACGAATTTTGCCTTTACATTCAGAAATTACGTCTTTACTCGAATGTTTCCTTCGCTAAACAACTTTAAAATAGTGCCTGTCAACGTTATTTTTAAAGAGTATTTGCACTTTTAGCAGTAACCGGATCTGTCCGGTGTGACAGTACTCTCCGAGCGATTAGCCCTGCAAAATTAACGCGTTAAGGAACAAATTAGCAGACACCATTTATTAAATTATTATTATTATTATAAATAATAGGCTAAGTGAAAAATACAATTAATTATAATTCGTATACTGAAAAAAAAAACAAATTGACAACACACATTGATTGAAAAGTTTTTGGTGTGATTGAGTGGGGATGCTCTGTCATTTTCCTTCCTGTCAGTATAGAATTTGTATGCGCACGGAACATTTGACGTCACATGTTCGTATAGTACTCTCTCTGTCTAACATAAAATTAAAATTCTTATAACTTCTTATATTTTTAACCGATTTTAATTATTTTTTGTTGTTGATGAGCTCTATTTATAGTCAACTTATTCATAAAGCCATAAAAAATAATCGAATACGAGCCTCTCGAATACAATCACGAGTTGCGGCGAATCGAATAATGTTATTGTTCCCACTCACACTAATACGTGCAGGGTTGTGGAATTTACGCAATATAAACACTGTTTTATAACAGAGACTGTATTATTAAATTGGATTAGCCTGTAAACGTCCACTATCTAATATTATGAATGGAGTGCGATAATTAATAGTTATAATTTACCCTTTTTTTTCTGTTCGGAGACAATGCCTGTGCGTATACTACACCGTCGGGGACACAGTGAGGTTATGTGGGGCTCGCACAGAGTCACCCACTAAAATCTTTTTTTTTTTTTTAAATTTAAATATTTTATTTAATTCACCAAAAGTTTGCACACACTGTTACAAAGCTTAATTGACATTATAATCGTCTTATTACTATGCCAGCGGTACTTCGTAACACCGGAACTTCTGCATCCGAACTAGGTGTAAACCTGTATCTCGGAGTGCAGCTCATTCCCCTCATTGTCTGCCCGCTTTCATAGAGAGGCCACGAGAACTGCTACGTATTACTTTCGCGAATTATGATTTAACCTAATACAACACTACATACCACTACGTTTTATTAAGGAATTATAAATTGCAGGTTATTTCGTGTCAATGGATTTTCATAACAAGAAATCATTGTTTACGTATTTCTTTTCTTCCTTAATAAAACAGCTCAAAGTATATCCCGAATACTTTATCAACAGTATACTTACGTAGAATAAGCCCGTCTTACTTACGTTCCTATGTAAATATAAGCCATTGAGTACAACATAAGTAAATTGCGGATTTCCGGGCGGATCTCCGAAAGAAATAGTAATACACGTATAGTTGTATATATAGTTGTGCCAAATAGGGATAGTTTTACCAGATTTTGTGTATTAATAATTTGAACTTGGTAGAAAGGAAATATCATTTTTGTTCGGGAGAAAAGGTTTTAGACATTGATTTTCAGCTGCATAAACTCTATACAAAATATACTCTATTTAAAGAGAGGTAGGGCAAAGACGGAGTAATTCCACTCAAATCGCAGCTGCCCGACTGGGGAAGCCTTGCTGAAAATCAAAGTGAAATATCACTGCTTTGAGCTGTGTTGTGTCCCTAAAGGTGAGCAAGTTTGCCAGTGTTCCGCGAGCAAACGTTGTGTTGACAGTAGGGGAGACTTTAACCCTTATACTAACAACCCAACTATTGCTTTTTCGTTTTACAGTCACGCAAACAAGTGATACCCCTGGTGTTGCAAAGCGTCTATAGGCTACAGTAACCGCTTACTATCAGGTGGGCCGTATGCTTGTTTATCACTTAGTAGTATAAAATAATACAACTTTGACTAAGATCAATATAAAAAACCTTTTTCTCTACTTTACTCAAATCCTTTTGCTTATAGTGGAATGATCAACAGCTCAGCAACCAATGCTTAAATTGAATCATAGACTTTCAGTATTCGAAGTATTTTAATAATTACAAATTTATTAATCCTTCAAGAAATAAATTTTCTATTAGGTACTATTATTTAGTCACTTATTAGTTTATAGAAAATGTATTACCTAGTCGGGCACTATTGTCCAGGTATAATTCTAGTAATATTCTACGCTCCATAGTTTGTGGGGTGCCAACCCAACAGGATACCAATTAGTATTTTTATTTAGTTCAACCTGTAGCATACTATGTCAGATTTATCTAATCGAGATTTTTCTCCATTTCACAACTGTATTTATTGATTAAATTAGTATTCAAAACTAAATTATTATCAAAGTTAAACTCTAGTAAATAAAACTAGTTAAATTCATCGAATCTATATTTCACGTGAAATTAAAAGGCTATTCAAGCAAGTTGCACCCTTGTCTACTTCCAAGAAGGGCCAGGCCCTCCGGGACAGACGCACATCGAGACCCCCCTCCCTTTACAGGTCAATATGAGGCCGAGAGCCCGTGACGTCAGTTGTGACGTCACCGCTTTGGGGATGTAACACGTCTTTTATTAGTCATGAGTATTGCGCGTATGTTTGTTTTCATTAGTCTTATATTACTGATTATTATACCTTAGATTAAATAAAATATATTCAATTTGAGGATAATTAACACGTTAAGTGATACTTTATTAATTTGGTAATCAAAACATGAAATATTGATTATATTTCTAATTTTCTAAACCAACATTTAAAAAAAAAGATGTTTAATGTTTTACGAAGACATTTTAAAGCTTAAAGAAATATTTGGAACATTTTCATAATTATTATACGACGGAAACGGAGCGACCAGTTATGTTTCCAAATGGAAAAAAATAATTATGTCCAGTCTACCGCTAGTACCGTTTCTCATCAATATAAAGGTATCGTAAGTACTCACATTGCTTATCATGGAACCATATATTCTATTTATACCGCGACGACAAAAAAATATCTATCGTTGAATTTGCAGTTCCATACTACAGTTTTCGATAAATTTATCAAATTCTATCGTGTCGACATTTTTAACAATTTGTTCCATGATAGCACCACTATCACGTCTTATATCGAAAATATTTATATTTAAGTAATTGTATTTGGAATATAATAAACCACGCATCAAAAATACTGATTGAGCAACAACATTACTGATTGAGCAGCAAAATACAGACGCTGTAAAGGGTCCGAAACGTCGCGATGAAATCCGTAAAAAGTAGTTTTATTTCAATGTATAATATTCGCGTAAATGCATATCGGTTAGGTTAGGTTAGAACTGTGACCACACATCGAACCAAATCTGAATGTTTTGAGACCAAAGCTCAAAGGTATAACTAGTGGGTAAGATAGTGTATATAACAATATTTTGAGGTGACTATTTTGCTGTGCAATAAGTATTTTTGCTAAGGACTGGGAATTACTGTTTATAAAAAACGTTTTTTTTTATTTGCATATTTAGGCTAGTATTTACTAGCCATTGTATTTTTGAAAAATTCTAGTACTCTTCTAACACAGATTATCTAATGTTACTTCGTTTTTATAAGTGAACACTTATTGATTTCTGCATTTACGCGAATATTATACATTGAAATAAAACTACTTTTTACGGATTTCATCGCGACGTTTCGGACCCTTTGCAGCGTCTATCCGTGACCATGGACGCTGTAAAGGGTCCGAAACGTCGCGATGAAATCCGTAAAAAGTAGTTTTATTTCAAAGTGAAGACTTGTTAATGGCGTCTATATGATTTTTCATTCTATAAATAAATAAATATAAAATAAATTTCAATCTACCTACTCAAGCTACAGCTACACAGTCAAGCCCACTTTCCTCCTCTCGAGAAAATCCGTAGTACTTTACTCCAAATACACATAAGTTTTATGTATACTAGTTTTTCTAGAGAGTGGAGGTAGCTGGTAGTGTCTGTATCGCTGTTCAATCACCGGAATTGATCGCACTTGTTGCGTATGGCCAGATCCATCCAATCCACCCGAGTTCACCCAACATATTAAATCTTCCAGAACTTTCAAAACATCGCCGCAAAAAGCGAGACTTTGAAAGCTTAATTTAATTTA
The DNA here is from genome assembly GCA_964056405.1 of Acronicta alni. Classification (NCBI taxonomy): domain Eukaryota; kingdom Metazoa; phylum Arthropoda; class Insecta; order Lepidoptera; family Noctuidae; genus Acronicta; species Acronicta alni. The sequence continues at coordinate 1,895,637 of OZ043916.1, read as the reverse complement.
AACTAGTCTTAATTTAATTTTCTTTGTTGAGAGCACACGTCATATAAAATTACTTTATTGCTTTACTTTTTTTTATCATGGATGATATCAATCTCACCTGATGGTAAGTGTAGATATTGTGATCTATCAAGATGACTATCTACTCTGGCCTTGAAAAGAACCATGTTGTAACTGGCAGGGAATACACAGTCGTCGGAAGAGAAGTCCACAGCTTCGGCGTGCTGTTCCACGCGGTTCGGAGTAAAGAGTTTTTTTTTTAAAAGGTGCGCAGGTCCTTGTCCAAGGTCGAGTCTATACCAAAATTCATCAAAAGCGGTCAGCGATTTCGGCATGGAAACGTAATAATTATACAGACAGGCAGAATTACTTTCGCATTTATAATTTTAGTAAAGTATGATTGTTATTAATTACCTATCTATTATTTTCATGAAAGATTAACCGATTAGCCGAGGCCTTTGTTCAACAGTGGGTCTGCTGTGGCTGATTATGATGAACCAATTACCGCATAACCTATTAAGGATCAATTAGCAGACATAATAGAAAAACCGTTTGAACCCTCTACATTTATCTATCTTTCTATTTGTAAGGTGAAGCTGCTGAACTGTGTATTGGTAACCGTTCTTGGTACAATGAGAATCCTCTGTAGGTACCTCAATGAGTACTCGTACATTATGCCGTTGATCCCGGTTTTAATACAGACACCTATGAAATTTGTCAGGGGTGCCAGTACCAGTCTAACCTTAGGATATCAGTATTGCCTAGAAAGGTTACCAGACAAACCAACCTGTGTTTTATGCCGAGCCTAAAAACGAGCGGACTGAAGTCACTTGTTTCATCTGTTATGAAACCTAAAGTTTGAGAAACGGTAGCTTTACAGTGTACACTAACATATTATGTACCTGTCTCGTTATTGTAAATAAGTATTGATTGTATTCCTTAATGTTATTATGCATGCTGTGGTCTCCACTAATTGACACACTCTATCACGTGTACTCCACACGTGATAGAGTGCTACACGTGAGATTAATTTGCTTTGTAACTTGTCAATGTTTGTATAAATATCCTTTGTTGGAGATCCTTAATAAATAAATAAAGTACTTCTAGCCGTGATCTAAAATCGACCCTCCAACCTTTAATCTAGAAAAGTTTCATTGCTACCCGATACCAGTTACATCAAAGAGTTTTTAATTGAAATAAGAGCTTAGCAAGTTTCACGAAATAAGCCTTAATTTACGACACAATCTTTTCATGTTTTAAGCACTATTTTTGGGTAATTTCGGATTAATGTTGATGAAGTGTTAAGCGAGCTTTAAGTACTATAATTGTTTTTAAATTACGTTCTAAAATCATATTGTATAATCTATGATATTATTACATAGTTTTAAGGTGTTTTTAAGGCTTTGCTCATGCTGCAAAGTCCGTTTAAAGTGGTACTACCACATTGTAAGAAAATAGAAAGTAGAGAGAATGAAAGATATTTATTGACACAGTCTTGGACAATGCACACAATATGCACATTGCCAGATTCTGAGATTCTGCCACTAAGCAATCTTGTGTTATCATTATCGTGTTCCGGTTTTAAGAGCAATGTAGCCAGTAACATTACTGGGCATATAAGACTTAATAACTGAGGTTTCAATATAACAACGCGGTAGTGACCACTGGTGTTGTGCCCGTATGCTTGTTTGTCATCAAATCCAAAAAGAAAACTAGGCTAGATATAAAGGCAGTTTTAAAGGGTCTAGCGGCTTTGAGAATTTTATGTGGCCTATTCCAATTTTCAGCTGATCTGGTGACATCGTGCGACAGGTTTTTATGATCGAGCTACACGATGACTGATGCAAGCGCGCCGTCAGCTGGGACTGGTCTACCCAAGCGCTCTTACTTCAAAAGGTAATTTCAAACATTGCCCTATATTGTAACACTCTCTCTCATATTTTATTGTAACACTATCTCTCTCTCTCTGCCTCATATTTCCTACTACTACTATGAATAGACTTTGTTTCGGCATTTTTTTTTTTTTGTTTTTTTTTTTTTATGGGATAGGTGGCAATCGAGCAGACGGATCGCCTGATGGTAAGCGATTTCCGCCGCCCATGGACACCCGCAACACCAGAGGAGTCACAAGCGCGTTGCCGGCCTTTAAAAGGGAGTACGCTCTTTTCTTGAAGGTTTGAATTTCTCCTCAATGAAAGTCTTGGAACAACAACAACTATGACGTGTGACATATTTAAATAAATATGCAAGTTTAGACTTACATCTTCTAAGTATGTATACCTAAAAGCAAAAACAAGTCTTCCTAACCGCAGTACCGTGTTAAGATATAATTAGACCCAAATTTATCGCCGCGTTAACGTGTGGTAGCCGGCGATAAGCTCGTGTGGATGAATTTAATAAGGCTTTGCAAGGCCCTAGTAATCTCTGTGATAGCTACAGCCATATAGTGAATATACGGATTCATTAGAATTTCATTGCTATCTTTTATAAATGATCTTTCGGTGAAATGTGGGTAACATTTAAAAAAGATTCTAAGGGTAATTTTATTTTTGTTGCCAGTTACTATGATTTTCCCTCGTGTCGTAGGAAAATTTATGATTACAGGATTTACAGGTTGAAGGTGTATACCCAGACCTGGTGTATACCAGACCAGATTTTTTTACTTAATAATGTATTTTCCACAGCATGATTCAGCAGCATTAACTAATCGAGGATCAATCAGCTGACAAAATAGAAAAAGTATTTCTTGACCTTCGAGAGGTTCTCACCGATTCTTTAATAAAAGTAACTCGTGCCAAAATGATAGAAGAGACGCAAAAAAATGCATAGCATCATATAAAACACTAACATCAATTAAAACGTCTTGAAGACGCCCACAAGCCACCGGGGTTTGGTTGAATATAAATCTCACTTATCCAAACCCAACAAAAAATATTATTATACAGGAATAATATTAGAATCAAAGAATACTTTCTTAGCAAATTCTTGGTGTTCGGTAACAACTCGGTCTAAACTATCAATATACTTTATTCATAATAGTATGAATAAAGTATATAGTAGTTAAACAGGAAAAATATTAGAATCAAAGAATACTTTCTTAGCAAATTCTTGGTGTTCGGTAACAACTCGGTCTAAACTATCAATATACTTTATTCATACTATTATGAATAAAGTATATTGATAGTTTAGACCATTCTAATATTATTCCTGTTTAACTACTATATTTAGACCAAGAAGGTTCAATATCACTTAAATAAATGCAATGTAGGTTATATTAAGTAATTATGTAGTGCACCTATTACAGCTACGATTTTGCTACGGCGTAGTACGTCTACGCTCCACGCTACGTCGTAGCTCGTAGCCTCGTACAACGCAACAGGAATAAATCGCAAACTGACATTCATTTAGTTACTTTGTCAATTATTTAAACGGTTTTATTTTTAAATGACGTTTAATAAAATACAATAGTATTTATATAAAGTAAGTAGCATGAATCTAAGATTTAAGAGGAAGCCTTACAAAACTGATTTCTTACTTCATTGTTCACATATTTTGATACTTCAGATTATATATAACTTGGTATATCATTTAAACACCGTATATTAATTATTTAAACACCAAATCAATTATGCTACCAGTACAAATTTTAATACAACAATATGATGTAATGTTAAAATGATTTCTTTTCAAACTAAAATAAATTGAAAATTGCAAATAACTTGAAACTTGTGTTAACTGAGCACAAACGTGCCACCTAGGAGGAAATAGAGGTGAAAAGGAGAAAATATAAAACTAGTTTATAATTTAAACCATAAACACAAAACAAAGAGATTTTACGTAACTAAGTAGCTAACGGTTTAATTAACTAGAACAATGAGAACAGATGACAAAAGCCGATCACCGTCCGCAATGCATCGACAGCTCACTAAATATCGAATATCAATCATAACTATTGAATGCCCTGTTGCATCGAGTGCTAACATACAGTCGTACGAGATTAATAATTAATACAGCTCTGCAATCTTACTATAGACACGATAGTAATGGTGACTTATAAATACTAAATTTTAAAATACTAATACAAGTATTAATTATATTCGGCAGATTGAATACACAAAGATTGCCGAAGCGAATAAGCGGAAGGCCTATAAGACCGCTTTTAGTGAATCATAATTTTTATTCACCATAGAAAGGATGAAAGTTTGGTGGTGCCCAAGTTTGCTAGGGTATTACTAGATGCACTAAATATGAATTAATTTAGATGAACTGCTAAATGTTTCGATATTAGTTGCCTCTCAATTCGCAACTATCGTACATGTTATTTTGATGAAAATTGTCACAAATTGACCTAACATACATAAAACTTGCACAGCAAACTTATGTTCTAGGTAAGATTAAGCTTGCAACGAGCAATCAGAACGTCAAGGGTGTCATAGTGATCATCGCGTCATCTCTAGTAGATACGCATAACCTCAATGGAATAGTGATATATTCCACGCTTCAACTAAAACCCATTTACTGGAATGACACGTTTAATGCGAACCATTCACCGTTCAGTATACTGTTACTGAAATTCGACTATAAAATAAAAGCCTGACGTACTTTTGATTAATTAAAGTGACTGCTTGTTAGTAGTATGAGTCCATGAGAGGCTTTTTATGTGACGTTACGCTGCGCTTGTCGCGGCACCAAAGACCTCACAAATTCTACTAGACTGACATGCGCGTCACGAAATAATTAAGTCGTTTCATATCTTGTGCCGAGACATTGAATGGAAATGTGATAAAGCGACGACAAAATAATGTCAGGTGTAGCATGTTAGTCAATAGCTGTCATACGAAAACAAATGATAATCCAGCGTTCGACTACCGATACCAATGTAAAATATCAGCCTTGCCTCAACTATCATTATATTATTGCGAAAAGGCTCGGGCTAGGGAGCCAAGGCTCGGGGCTAGGGAGCTAGGGTTAGGGAGCTAGGGCTAGAGCTAGAGAGCTAGGGCTAGAGCTAAAGGGCAAGGGAGCTAGGGCTAGAGCTAGAGAGCTAGGGCTAGAGCTACAGGGCTAGGGAGCTAGGGCTAGAGCTAGAGAGCTAGGGCTAGAGAGCTAGGGCTAGGGAGCTAGGGCTAAGGAGCTAGGGCTAGGAAGCTAGGGCTAGAGCTAGAGAGCTAGGGCTAGGGAGCTAGGGCTAGGAAGCTAGGGCTAGAGCTAGAGAGCTAGGGCTAGAGAGCTAGGGCTAGGGAGCTAGGGCTAGGGAGCTAGGGCTAGGAAGCTAGGGCTAGAGCTAGAGAGCTAGGGCTAGAGAGCTAGGGCTAGGGAGCTAGGGCTAGGGAGCTAGGGCTAGGGAGCTAGGGCTAGAGCTAGAGAGCTAGGGCTAGGGAGCTAGGGCTAGGGAGCTAAGGCTAGGGAGCTAGGGCTAAGGAGTCATGGCTAGGGAGTCAGGGTTAGGGAGCTAGAGTTACGTAGGGTAGGGAACTAGGGAGACCCGTCTCCAATGGGACAGTTAATGGGTTGATGGTAATGTTATGCTAGTTTCTTAATCTGTGTGTAGATTTCATCTCAGTCAAATATTCTGAAATGTTATCCCAAGACGTGAAGTGTTGATTACTAAGTACTTACCTACTCATTGTTTATTATACACACCGAATTACAATTACAAATTAAGCGTAACATATGCTTAGAACGTGTTACAATGAATTTACGTTTCAGTTAATCTAATATTCGCTTGTGTTTATTGTACACTGAATAAACATACCGTAAATTCAGATGAGCGGTTACGTACCTACTAAGTGTAACTCCCACTGTAGTAAATAACTTTATATTACCTATTAATTGCCTCATTAGCTTAGTGGTCGTAAGCACGACAGCTACTCCAGTCCTGAGTTCGATTCCCAGGTCGAGCAAAGTGTTATTGGTGTTTTCTAAGAATTTTTTAGTAGCAAGTTTAGAAATTTTTTGAAAAATGAAAATAATCACAGTATTTTAAATTTTCTGTAATTTTTTTGGATATGCGTCTACCCAGGTAAGGATACAAAAATCAACACTGTATGCTCACAGGTCCATAACACCAAATATTATCACTGTCTATTCCCTCCCACCTGGGAATCGAAGCAAGGACCCCTGTAGCAGTCGCGCTACTAGATCTAGGCTAATAAGGGTAGTTTTAATTTCATTAATAATTCTGAAAAAACAACAAAGTTCAGTGCAACCTCTTATTATAGATTTAAAGAAACTGATGTTATATATGCTAATAAATTCTAGATCTTTTTTCTAACTAACCGAAGCACACTATTTTCCTTCCTTTAACATATCAAAACATTTATGAAAATTAAAGAGAATGCACCGCAAATTCTCCGTCTATTTTCCTTTCCCTGAGATCAGTGCAACGCGAAAATGTCAAGGACCTGAGAGAGAAACGTAAGCAAAAGCCGAGTTCAGTGAATGTTGAATAAATTCATGAGCTTGGTGTGTCTGAAAACGAGCTAAAAGTTTTACTATTCGTGCCATTAAGACAAGCAAAGGCAAGGTCATATTTTTTACTTAAAAACTGAGTCTATGCTGCATTTACCCCATCATTGAGCCAAGGTAGGATTATAAATTTACTTATTTGTTTAATTTTTTAATATACATATTTATTTATTTTTACTCTGATTCCGATCTGGCTTTGCACTCCGGGGCTGGTTGAAAATCAGGGTCAGACAATCTGTCCGATATATGCTGAACGAGATCCCTTTCAGCTCAACCGTGAGGCAATGTGCTATCTTCTCTGTGTCTCTTTTGTTTTAATATAATATTGAAAGTATATGTAGTTACATGTCTCATCTGCAACCGAATAAATGTTTCTACGTTTAACCAACGGCATAATTGATTCCTGTGCATTTCAGCAGGTAGATAGCTAGACCCGTGCATCATTTATGTATCGTCACTTTTCGGGACTCCTTTAATGGCATCTAGGCCGTTTAGATGCAGGTATCATTACTAATTCTTTTTACCGTAAAAGTAAGTCACATTATTATCTCAAAAAGAAGAATAATATTCTTTATATTCGTCTAGTCAACAATAATAAGGCCTAGCGGCACATTTGTTAGCATCGTATCGGCGAAAATATCTCATTAATATGTTTGCTAAGCCTCTCCCATCCACCGTAATCCGAGCGAGCTCCAATTTCAGAGGGATTACCGACTATTGATCACGCAACTTGTGTGCGATATGAATAATTAGGATACCTGCCACGGCAGTCGGGACTGAATTTTATTTTTGGAATTAAATGCTGGAACTTCTTTCGATGGATTCCATCGGCCTTTAGACCCTTCAAAGTATGAATACCTTAAGGTGGAATACCCATTTATCCCCAAATAAGTCGGCTTATCGTTTAACCTCCCAACATTCAATTAGTATCATTGGGAAACTTTTTGCATCATCATGAATTATTCCTTTTAGATTTGTGTAAGTTGAGAAAGTATTCAATTTATTAGTTTAGAATAAAGATTCTAAAATCCAGGATAGTCATCAAAGCTCCCAACGCAACAAACAAATAGCATCCGAAACGTTTACTTACGCTGCCAATGTTGCTTAAAATTCAGAATTGTGTGAGGTCTACTAGCCTAAGCTACTAATTAACGTAGCAGTGAATCCTGTCCTGCAAATGTGACGCCCACGGAGATTAATCTTCAGCTGCCCACGCAGCGAAACAGAGGCAATAGGTCGGTGTCGGATGGAGACCAAAATACATTAGTAGGTTAGCAGTAGCAAACGGTCCATACAACGCGTTTTCTGCCGATATTGCTCTTAAACTTTTACTATTAGTGTCAATTTTTGTCAAACAGAAGTCAGTCAATATTATTATTTTAGCTCCGGCTTTCGTAGTAAATAAATTGATCCTTCGCCACTGGTAGGTTCAGATTCAGATTTGCTCTGCCTGCCTAGTAAGTAACTGCCTCATTAGCCCAGTGGTCCTATAATATCATTTCACCATCGCACCACACACCGTAAAAATGTTCCGTCACCACCTCGATAGTTGGCAATCAACCACAGTCCGGTTTACACGAAACTTCCTACCGAGAACATGTAAGCTATGGAATGACCTTCCTGCGGCAGTATTCCCAAACCAGTGCGACATGGGGGCCTTCAAGGAAAGAGCATACACATATTTAAAAGGCCGGCAACGCATTGGTGACAGTCACTCATGTCCATGGGCGGCGGTAGTGTCTTACCATCAGGTGAGGCGCATGTTCGTTTGCCCGCAAAAATAAATAGACTACTACGCTTGAGGGCATGGAGCTATGGAAACAGTTGCTCGGATTCTGAGGAATAAAATTGGCAACGAAGTTATCGGTCAGAGAACCAAAGTTGCAGACATAGCTCAAAGGATTAGCTAGCTAAAGTGGTAATGGGCTGGTCACATGTCGTGTAGAATTGACAAAAGCTGGAGCAAACGAGTTCTCGAGTGGAGACCGCGTCTAGGTAAACGTAGTGTAGAACGCCCTCAGGCTAGGTGGAGTGAAGACTTGCGGAAGGCAGCTGGCAGTGACTGGGATGAGGAAAGTCAAATATCGGGCTCAGTGGCGTTCACTAGGAGAAGCCTACGTGCAGCTGCGTCCGAATATGTGCTGATGATGACACGTTTATCAAACAGACAGTCATTTTTAAAAAATATAGAAATGTCTGAGATGGTTTGGGCATGTCGAGAGAATGGATGAAAGGCGACTAACGAAAAGGATTTATATGGCGAATGTCAGTGGAACCGCCGAGAGGGGACGCCCTAGAAAAACTTATACCGACCTTATTGGTGAGGTTCTTCAAAAAGGTCAGGTGCGTAGTACTCGCAACCGGCGTGTATGTATGACAAGATGTATGAATATGGTCGAAGCGAAAGAAGTATGCAAGAATCGTAGCAAGTGGCGTTCTTTAGTTTCTGCCTACCCTTATGGGAAAAAGGCGTGAGTGTATGTATGTATGTATAGAAATGTATTGTGTTGCTTATTCTCAGTCCCTCAAATTAGTTTTTTTGCAAATTTAAGCAGTATACAGGCTAAACTTACATTCTTATAATAATATGTACTGATAAATTATATTTATTTCTGCAAAAAAATATTTTAAATACACTTTTACAAGTCAACATTTAATTAATAATACTAGATGACCCCAGCATTTCCTCTGAGAAGAAACGCCGAAACAAACTCGGAGAATCATGGTCTCTTTTAAAGTCCAAACAGTAACAATATAATATGCTTATCCGATGTATGTTTTACAATAACTGAACTGGCCTTTTGAATAAAGAGCCATAGACTGACGATGATAATATTTACAGTTCCTTCGGTTTTTTTTTTATAAACGTACAGATTTGCCAAATGAGTCGTTGTAAACGAGAATTTACTTCGTAATAGATCAATTATTATTAGATTTAGGTTAGAAGTCAGACCCAATACCTTTAAATATCGTAATAGCCCAGGCATTTACCTGACATTTACGCTTCTTGCGTGGGTGAATTGCTGAAGACAAGTGATTTCCATTAAGATACAACGACACAAAAGTAATTTCAGATAAGTTGAAATTCATTTTGAGAAGGTGCTATTTTTTTCACGTCATTAAAGTGTCATCTATAGCTTTCTGTATAAGCTATATAAAAGACTTTGTTCTACGAATATACTTTAAAGTGACTTAGGATTTTAGTGAATGATAAATCATATTTAACTTGTAGAAAAATATTTTTGAGGCTAAATAAATATAATATTTTCGAACATTTCGGCATGGAGTTCACCCACATACCCTTGAACCACTTTGGTCTCATACCGTGCGATTCCAGAGGCATTTTCTTCCACGCACGCTTAGGTTGTGGAATTAGCTCCCGGTCCAGGTTTTCCCCAGAGACTATAGCATGGGGTTGTAGAGTAGTTGTATGTGGTAGCATGAAAATTTACAGTTTGTTTTTTTTAATGCATGTCATGTTATGCATCGTATTTTTTTACATCTTTTTGTACCTTTAAAGACTCATCACTTTTTTTCCCATTAAAATCTGTACCAAACAATAATTTTATGAGAGTCTGCTACAATTAGACATTAATACAAAACAACATCCTGCCTGTTTTACCCGTCACAAGTAAAGATATTCGAATTTAAAGTAAAAAAAAACTGGTAATTTTCTGTGAAATTAAAAAAAGTAAAAAAAAAACGGTGCGGCCAAGGTCAAATAATTTGGGCCAAATGAGTAGCAGATGACCCCAACTAACCACCATTTTCGTATGTTCAACGTTCTACCAAACACCCTGTAGAAAGGACTTCCCTAAAAATTCTAATAATTCCAAATAGAATCTATCATATAGTCGGCAAGATTACATAGAACTAAATGTATGTAGGTACCTACAACTAAAATATTACCTAGCATTAATAAGGCATAAGATCCTGGTTTCGATATCCAAGTCGTCGAGCGTTATTTGGTTCCTCTATTATGAAATTCTCAGCATCAGCCCGGACTGTAGATTTTAGCTAAGCCCTATCACATTGGACCTAAAAAGACCTTTAAATTGTAGCTGCCGGTACTTCTGCCTACCATTTAGTGCGATAGTTTGTTATATAAAATTATGAAAGACATAAAGCTAAAACGTAAAAAAATTTGAGATGGGTACAGAAGCTAAAACGTTTGGTTCTCGTCATTTTTTTCTGCCTATAATCTAATACAATCACTTAAATAAATTAGATATAAAATAATTGCTTGTTGCAGATAACGCTTGCCACCATTAGAGAGTACCTAAGTACGGGCTTTCTGGGGGAATCTATTAGCACCTTTTCTTAAATAACTTAATTTTTAATTAATTATGCATTCAACGTAATTCAAAATATGGCTTCGCCACCTCTTTTTAAACTGTGTATAATAATGACATTGCTTTTGAAGTCTAAATGATACCCAGACTGAAACATATCTATTATGCACAATTTTCAAATGTCCTAACACAAAAAGGTAGGGCTATTTTAAACCTTGATTTTTTCTTAAATCATCATTTGTAATATCTAATACAAGGCAAATAGAAAAACAACACAATCTAAAAAGTTAAATACATAAAAACATTGTCTATGAAACTAACGACAGAAAAAGAATAATTTAAAATTTTAAGTCCGTAGAGATTCGAAATACGAAGTAAGTCTTAAAACCGCATTTCGACGGACGCCCCGGCCAAAACACCGCAGGCAAAGGTATACTCACATTCGGCCTCTGCGGCAAACTATCCACGCCCATTTTAAAATACACTATCACACATTATACTTTACTGGTGTCAATTCTTGTATTATTGTGTTTGTAGTTTTTTTTTATTATTTTTAGCCGCTGAGCGGCTGGCTGTGTGCGCCCATCACTGTCGGGGAGAGAACTGGATAGCAGAGGGATGGCCTATGGCGAGAATATCGAGGTAGTCATAAAATTGTAAATGGAAATGTTCACATATTGACACTCTTTATCTATTCGGATTTCGTAGATCTATAATGTTTTTATTAATTTCCACAAAAAAATCGGTAGTTTTCATTCAAGAATACTAGAATAGGTACTTGCTTCTTTTTATAACATCCTAAAAACTACAATCCTAATTCAAAACTGTTCCAAAAATGGTCGAACAACCTTTTAAAGTTATATGTTAAATCTAAGATATCTATAATTGTTAATATTCGTTACGGGTATCATAATGTTTTAAAATTATCGACATATCATCTTCCCATCCTTAGCCTACTTGATGCTGCGCGCGCCGTCCAACCCCGAGGCCTGCCTCACACCTTATCTCACGAAACCAATCAAAATTACACCCTTTCTATTTAGAAATAGGGTTTTATTTCGCTATTTATTCGCATGTCCTTCGTTTTCGTTCGTAGTACAAGTTATGACGACCAGCGATGTGACTGAACTGAGCTATCATTTATACCCCTGACAAGATACTGATTTTAATTATATTTAAGCAGATTTATTTAGGATAAGTAGGATTTATTTTAAAAGACTTGAGGCTGATAGCAAATCTTATAATTGCCGTCAAAGCCATTTCAGATAAGATTTCTTTCATAAAAATATCCGGGCCGAGGAACTCCAATTAACACTTTTTAGGACGAACTGTGAATATCAACACAAATTTGGCAGCAACGTAAAGTAAGTAAGCATAAGTTTACGCACTAAATTTACTTTCCTCCTTATTTAAAATTGAATCATAATGTTGCTCGGCACTGAAATGCCTTTTCTTCGCTCCGCTTACTACTCATGTCGATACGGGAAATCGTCGCAAATTCCTGTAACCCCGTAAGTTCCAAGAAAAACTGTGTGGTTGAAAATTGTACGTGTCAAAGTTATTTATTAATAACTATAATCATTAATAAATATCTCTTTTATGGAGGTACGTTTTGGCGGCAGTTTCACGTGAATCGCAAAACGTAAAGCTGGAAAATAAAACTTAGATAGGTACCTACTTTTTTCGTAAAAAGATTTTTGCGTTCAAACTCTTTCGTGTGACGAATTGGATTCCAAATACTGACCTCTATAATACAAGTTGTATATAAAGAGGTCAGTGATTCCAAAGAATAGTACTCATTTTTTTTACTTTTTCAGCATTCTTATTGTTTACATAGCCTGTTTGTAGCCAGTTTTGGCTTCCCCTTTGCCATTGATGTCAGGCTATAAATAAGAACAATGACTGGTTACACGATCATTTCCAGTTGAACATCTCGGCCTCCATAAAGCAGAGGTTAATTATTTGTAATTAAGTTTTGTATGAAAGTTTAAATGCATAAAATGATTTTGTTTTTAGGAATTTGTAGTATAATGATTATAGGCGGACGGAGGTGAATTTGTTTTTTATTTCTATAGCTTTATAGGATAAGAACACACCGTGTAGGTACAGGTACTTTATTTCTGAGTGTGTTTGAATGGAATACTTACATACACATCGTAGACAGACAATTCTATAATAGTGATTAAAGTACAATTCTAGGTAAAAAAAAATATTATTTTAATAAATAAAGATATTGTAAAATAATTTTTATAAGAGGGAGAGCGTTTGACCGCAATCACACCTGATGGTAAGTGACGATTTGGTCTAAGATGTAGCACGCTTACCTAGTAGATACCTATTCACTCGTGACTTGAAGACCCCCAAATTGTACACGTCAAGAAATACAGACTCAGACAGCTGATTCCATTCCCTCGCTGCACAGATAAGGAATGTTGAGGCAAAACGCTTAGTGCAGGTTTCGGGAATTTCCACCATTAATAAAGGTGTTGTACTGTGCAGTGGATGGCACCATAAGTCAGTGTGCCAGGATGACGGCCAACAGGAAGAGATGGCGGGACATCGTGAGGCGAATAACATCTGCCCCCAACACCACTACTACATGACGACCACGACCGCTCTGCGAAGAGCGATTCGGATGAGAAGAAGAAGATTGTATGTACTGTATTGCATTCACGGCAGCACATCAAGTTACCACAAACTGCAAAAGGCTGTCGTCTAGGCTTTGTTCAATCGCTTCTTACTTATAACTTAGGCGCTGAAAACCGGCCGTATAGCATTTACTCGGTGCCCTGTACCTAATACGCATACACGTACAGATAGTCCAAATGTCAGCCAGCTATTGATAAACGACTCTCACGCCACAGATATTATTATGCCGTCTATTTTTGGAAACTTTTTGCATTATTTGTGGCAACATTATGTTCTATCTAAATCGGTACGTATTTTATCATGAATAGGTATTTCATACTTTTTGGTTTTTGTGTACTTGTACGTGATTATCGTAGTACGGTTAGCGTAGGTCATTGACATGACTCATAAATCGTAGTCTAACAAAATGAGGTGCCATTTCTAACCAGCCGCAGTCTATTATTTTTTATTACTTGAATTTACAGCCATGGAATTTGTTCCGGCTTCGTTTTACGATGTTTGTGATTACAGACTAAAATCAATCCATATTTGCTCTTTCTTTAAAAATATATAAAAAAAAAATTCAGATAGGTCAACCTTCTATCTACTGATGAAACCCATACCTATCTCAGGAATGTGATATATGGGTATTGGATTGTATAGTTCAGATGGGATAGTCGCTCCGTGTGCAACCGAGATATTTAGAGGTCGCATTTGGTAAGTCTCAAATTCCCTCAATATGATTGGGAAACGTACAAGTAGATGTAAGAACACAGCTGCGAATTAATAAACTGAATAAATTGTTGAAGGCTAATGTATGGACTCAGCTGTAGACGTGCCGAAATCTTCATAATTGCCTGTTGTAGATTCTCTAAACGTAAATCATTTTCGGATTTCCATAAATTTATTTGGGCCCAGTCAGACTTCGAGTAATAGCATAATGCTGAGCTGGCAACCCATTCGGGACAAGCATACAACACATAGTGGTGATCTTTGTTGTTTTTTGTATGTTTATTCCTTATTTAATTTTTATCTGTGTGTTTTACGGACTTGTCGTCTGAATAAATGTGTTTTTCTTTCTTTCTTCTTCTTTCTAACATGCAAGGCAGGAAATAATTATGTCGCCGCTTCTCTCGTGCCAGAAATATAGCTGAAAGAGATATTGCAATGACAAAATTATTTTATTTTATTTTTATTTAATAGGTACAGTAACAAACAACAGATTAAGTTATGTCGCGGCATGCATGTTAGTCTCCGAATCGTTACAGTTTCAACATTGCATTTGTCTTACAATTTCTGTTTCGTTGCTGCTAACTTTCATCAGAATTGTGTGGCTTGAAAGAGCTGGCCGCATAGATCAGGCTGAAAAGTAGGCTCTACATATGCCAAAGAAACTGTGCAGTGGCTCCCAATCGGCTAAAAACAATAAGGATACAGCAGTAAGTACATACAGATGATCTACCTAAAAAAATATTACATACTTAATGTATAAGGCCATGAAATGTGGAAGAAAGAAAGAATGACCTTTGCCTGCAATGCGCTAATGTCACCGGTATAATGTCAAATATTGTAAATATTAACACAGAGTAAATATTATTTATATTACTTACTTACCTTAAAACCTTTTTAAACGAATGTTCCAGGAAACTTCGAATGCTTTTATGTACCTAATTACCTATATAGGTAACATTTGTTTGGTTATGGTCATTGTGTACATACCTTTATGATTTTAGTTCTTCTTTTTTTCAATAAAATTCAACATCGTCCAGGTTCATTGTTTTTTTTTACCCAATTCATTGTTACGTTTCAATTGTAAAAAGATCCTTTGTCTACCTTTATAATATAAAATGCTAGGTAGGTACAGACGCCAGCAGTTCAAGCTATCCAAAACTGTCAAATTATCCCAATTGAATATGATCGTTTTGTGATAAGTTGAAAATCAATCAAAGAAATTTGACAGATTGAGGTAGCTTGATGTGCTGGCCTCTGTACATAGTTCTTTTATTTTAGAGTTATATATATTTATATGAGAGTTATATAAAACTGGGTAAGTATATAAGTATACATTTATATAGGCTCGCCCCATAATACATACTAGTGATCTAGATCTCTCATACTTTCCGATTCCTCTATCTCTGCCTAACCCTAAGGGGAATACGGGCGTAATGGTATGTTAAAGACTTATTAAACAGCAAAAAAAAAACCCTACTAAGCGTCAAAGTATTCCTCGGCATTGCTGTCATTCGGAAACGTGCCCAGAAGACTGGAAGCATCGCCACGTTGAATACCAATTCTTATACGTTCTGCTAGAAACAAGCCAGCCCTCTAGTCACGCGAAGAGTCGACCAGTCTCCTTCAGATTTCTTTGAAAAAGAGACGGGCACTTGGACCCCATGATCCGAGCGTTTCGACTGCAAACGGCTCAAGATTTATATTTTGTTTTGTTTGATACGAGTATAATTAAGTAGGTATATATATTTTGTGAATGTATTTTTTATATCTATTGTAAATAATGCAAATATAAATAATACAATAAACAACTGAATAAGTAGATATGTTTAGCGTCAATGTCTTATTTCATGTCCCAAAATAGTTATACCTTTTTTTTTTATAGTACGGAAAATCCTCATGGATCCTCCGCCACCCGGTGAGGTGGCAGGGTATGTCGGACTCATACCGACTAAAAACCGCACTTGCCTTCACCTGCCCTATTGTCATGGCCATGGGATCCGCAAAATTCGCCACGACCATGACAGGCTGTGGTCTAGCGTTGCTGGACCCCGTCGATAAGCGAGGCCTCTCCTCGCATACTGTTTAGGCGCGCTTCGTTAAAAGCGTGCCGCCTACTGGGGCCATTGTCTGGTCGAAAATAGTTATACCTAGGTACTATGCCTCCCCGTCATGGTCGTGGCGAATTTCCCGGATCCCATGGCCATGACTATATGGCAAGTGAAGGCAATTGCTGTTTTTAGTCGGTACGAGTCTGACATACCCTGCCACCTCCTCTGGTGGCGGAGGATCCATGAGGATTTTCGGTACTATAAAAAACAGGTACTAGCTGAAGGTAGCTGAACGGTTGGTTCCATCGCTAAAGATTGCCAGTTCGAATGTTCGAATTCGGTCAAACACATTTTTGCTATTTACTGGAATTTTACTGTCAGAAAATACGAAACTTAAGGCGTACTTATCAAATCGAGTAAAAATGTTGTGAGCCTAAGCTTTGAAATATATTTATGCATGTAAGAGTATTTAGATTTTTTTTTTTTTTTATATTACTGGACAATTTCACACAAAACCATCTAGTCCCAAACTAAGTAGAGCTTGTACTATGGGTACTAGACAATGGATATAATACTTATATACTTTTTTTTTGTAAATACATACTTAAATTATATAACAAACATCCAGACAAACACAAATACTTAATGTTCATCACATAAATATTTGTGCTCTGTGGGAATCGAACCCACGACCTCGTGATCAGCAGTCCGACACGCGGACCACTAGACCACTGACGTCGTCAATATATTTTTTGTAGACAACAGTACTTTTCAGTAGTATTACACTATTTATAATTAGTTATACCAGCGCAGTTACTTTACCCCTTCAATCGTCTAGTATCGATTCAGTAAAAAGTCTTGATGGTGTGGCAAACGGTCAATGAAAATTATTGAAGTTATAGGGCCAAGAGATAAGATCATTGCCAAATGCCAAAATACATAATTATTATCCTCGTTTATGATATCGTAAAAAAGTTCTACAGCTAAAAATATGCTACAGTTTAGCATATTTATAGCTGTTAACTAAAGACAAAATTATTTAAGTATATTATATACTACCGGACATGTAAAAAACATTTTAGTACATACTTACCTAAGTATGGTAGGTCTACTTTAATGACTATAATTGAGATATTTTTTATAAGAAATATAAAATACTTACATCGTACAAAATCATGTCAAGTGTCGTTGTTTCAGTCACCTGTTGCACTGTTCTGAACTCTATAATCTCTATTTTAAGGGCTTATTTTAATGATATTAAGTAGATACTTAAAAAATTAATAGATATTTTATCTTGTTGCTAATGTTTTTTTTTCTCTACAATAAATAATACCTAAGTATATTTTGCAAAACTTTTTAATTTTTACTGAATATTTTTAAAACTGCATTAATACTTTTCAAATTTAGGTTGCGGTCCAGCAAGAAGAATTTATCACAGTAAATTGTCATCAAATAAGTGCAGTTTTTATTGAGAGTTAGTAAAAAACACAACACTACGGCAACACCGTTGAGAAGTTCGATTTTTTAAATTTAAAATAGGTTAACTTATTTTTAATTTATGCTTTATTTTGTGAAGAAAAGCAGTACTTTAATTTTATATTAATATTAATTTAGCGCAGGGACAAGCGTACTCGCTGAAAGCGCGGCATACACTAGGGGCAGCTAACCGCCCTGCCTGCGTACTTGGGCGGGGTAAGCCGAGAGGAGCGCAGATTTTAATTCAGTTAAAGAACAACATGAGCAGCTCACAACTTCACACGACACAATAGTTAACTTCAGTCGAATTTGGTAGCTTACATTCCATATAGTTGAGTACTTTAATTTTGTACGAAAATCTTAAGACAAGAGGACTCATAATTTTATTACGAAATAATTGTTTTATGATAAGTATTAGGTAATCCATTAAATTATCATGAAAGACGTGGGTAGGAAAATCCCTTGTATGCACAAATCTAGTCAAAATCTTTCGAAAAATATCCAATAGATACAGTATTATTTTATGACATTAATTATAGGTATAATTATTTTATACTTTTTGGAGCGGTATCGTAGGTCCATATAATTATTTAAACTGCGGTACTGATACTTTGCAGTAGAACCTATTCTTGAAAGTTGTAATAAATAGGTTTCATAAACTCCATGAAATTTGACTACTTATGAGATAAAAAAAAAGAATATATTATCAGAATGATAATAAGTACCTATGTTCTTTTTATTTAATGAAACACGCGTGCCACCTACTGGTGCCGTTATCTGGTCGGACGGCGGAATCTCCAATTCAGCCGCGCGCAGGCCACAGCTCATGGAAGTCGGAGGTCTGCCTGCACCCTCCGACGCCCGATGCGTCTACTACGGATGGGGAGTTCATTTATGATAGGTACCTTACTACGAATTATTAATTAAGTACATGAAAATGGTCGACCTATATCTATAGATAAGCGTATGGCGAGACAGTTGTGGTTTTAGTCGGAACCAGTTCGACTTGCGACGCCTGGCACGGATTATCGATAAGAATATTAAAGAGAGGTAGGGCATAGTGGGAGTATCTAATTACACTCAAATTGTAGCTGCCCGACTGGGGAAGAAGCCTTTTAGAAAATCTAAGTGAAATAACACTGCTTTGAGAGCTGTGTTCCTAACTGTTAGCTGGGTT
This sequence comes from Acronicta alni, assembly GCA_964056405.1. Lineage (NCBI taxonomy): Eukaryota > Metazoa > Arthropoda > Insecta > Lepidoptera > Noctuidae > Acronicta > Acronicta alni. Next base: position 1,876,819 of record OZ043916.1, on the reverse strand, counting down.
GCCAGTGCTTCGCGAGGAAACGTTGTGTTGGCAGTGGGAGACTTTGACCCCTATACTGCTACCCCAACTATTCCTTTTTAGTTTTACAGAGTCGGCAACGCGCAAGTGATAGTACTACACTTTGATCTTAGCCAAAAGGCCGAGAAGCAATAACGCGCAAATGAAAAATAGGTACACCTGTTATTGCAAGCGTCTTTAGGCTGCAGTAACCGCTTACTTATCACCTTAGAGTTTGCCACCTTAAAGGAATCTATAAAAAAAAATATTCCGCACTAAATATTTAGGTATAAGTAGATACTTACCAAAAATATTCACACTATTAAAACAGAATTTTACCACGACCACGTGGTTTCTCGCTTCTCTGGTATTATTGTGAGAGGCCCTTATTTGCGAGACCAGTCAGCAGCATTTAAGAATTCGTAGGTGTAGCCTACTTTGCCATAGCCATACTTTGGTGTAGCCTAAACCTGCTCGAAGAAGGTAACGATCGAACTCGGTATATTCTCACTTCGATGACTATGCGAAACATAGTATACTTAGATAGTAGATAGAGTAGATAAGTACAAGAGCGACTGACATTTCAGGGCGCCGATATACCGAAACGATTAGAACACTATGTGATCGCCAGCACATCTGCTGCAAACTAGAGAGTATCAACAGGTAGGTCCAATAGGATATCTCTATGTTAATCTTTGTGTGCTGAAGAACGCAATCAGGGACTTTTTCGCAGTTGTCCAGGACTTCACACATTTTGATTAAATTAGTCACCTTTGAAAGAATTCACCTTCGAAAAAGAAAATAAGAAAAAGTTAGGAGTACAATAATTGGGTAGATATTCTGTTACAAAGCTCCCTTTTGGGATAACGAGCGCTAACGGTTACGTAGGTAGGTATATCCCAAATGTCAATGGAGGTGATGTGTCCCTAATGAAAGATTTTTTGTTGTCATAGAAAGTACCTACGAGCTGCTTTCCGAAAATATCTACATAATACTTTCATGATTCTTTTCAAAACACTATGTTCAAGATCACACCGTTGTTTACTTACTGCATTCACTGACTTAGGTTGGTACATTAAAGGTTAAAACAGATCATAATAGGAAATATGAAACAATATTCGAGGCCAGATAATTTTTTTTTCAAGTGCGTTTATAAGCCGCCCTCGTGCGAGGTCCCGTGCCGATGAAGCCCGCGCCACGCGGACGCAAATCCAATTAAATTTCAAAACGTGCACGACAGAACAAAAGGATTACTCATATGCGCAGTTTGTCTATCCGAGATTTCAGAACACGAGACTGATGCATGTTGAATGCGTTGCACGGGCTTCCAGGTAATATTTTTTTATCGTTTTGAGAATTGTTATAGTAAAGCCCTACAGTTATTTATTTATTTTTAGAATTACATAGAGTTTTGACCGTCTTAGTGCTGTTTTGTTGACTAATATCCTACAGAACGCATTTTTTAACAAGCATGCATAGAAGAAGTTTTATATTCTTAACCGGCCCATGGCCGCAAAAAGCAATGACACGCCAGGCACGCGCCTCCTGAGAATAATTATTCTCAGGAGGCGCGTATTATTCTCATACTTCATAATAACTTCCTGAGAATAATTATTCTCAGGAAGTTATTATGAAGTATGAGAATTAAAATAATATGAAGTTTCGTTGTGAACGATGGGCATTCCAGACTGAGGTATACCTACTCAGTGGACACAATAGAATTAACATTCAGCCAGTATTTCAGTGGTGTCAGGCTCAAAAAATATGCAGGGCCCTTCTTACTCGACTGCGGCGATGACCAATAGGAGGGTAATTTTTTTACAAAATAAGCAATGGGTACGTCGGTAGGTACCTACCCTTTTCATGATTGTAGTTTGGGAGGAAAGCGGCGGTTAAATTGAACCTTTCTAGAATTTGTTTATTGATTCTTTACAATAACTTTGACAATTATTGTCAGTTTCTTTTCTTGTTATCTTCCCTTTCCATTTGCCGTCGATACGAAGAAGAGGATTGTCAAAGTACATATTGACATAAAATTATAATGCTGAGTGGAGTGACGTAATAGGCTCCTGTACTCCTCTAAAACCTTCGTAATGTTATTAGTATGTATTAGCATTATGAACGACTTTCAAAATAACTTCATTGTGAACATTCGTGACGTTATTATAATTCTTTCTTAAGTCCATTATCGCCTGACATTGTCTGGACACAGTTGTAAGACTTACATGCAATGAAAAATTGACCTTGCTCATCCGATTTTCAAGTTCAAGCTCATTATTATAACGACGTCTAATGTAATAATAATAAAGCAAATAGTAATATTATTTTTAAATCAAAATATTAATATTCTAATAAAAAATAAAGATAAACCAAATTGATAATGGCAGCTAAAAATAGAAATCATTCAACAACTAGACCGTACAGTACCGTCGGTACTATCTAAATATATTTTGGTGGCAACACAGGAATAAGCGTCAAAAACTGTCAATTGGAAATTAAAAATCATAAATGTCAAATCGGTAAACAAGAATTTCGTGGATGTTTGTTTTCTAACGGAAACCTATGTGAAATAACCATTAAATAATATTTTGTACAGAGTAAGAAGTTTATTGAAGGTATTTTAGATGACTCTTGGACGTAAATACCAGCAATCTTCCGGGTAAATGGTTCTCCTGCCCTTGTAGCGACGTCCCTGTTTGGCGATGCATGAACGATGTATATCGTTTATAAATACAGCAAAAATTGATTTTTCCCTATTTATAGGAATGCTGGGGAGGCTCGTAAGGTGTATTCTAACCAGTCGAAGGTCGGGACTCTATCTGGTTGCTCGTCTTCTGTAAGTTATCCTACTAATACAGTATCCATTTAAATCATAACTTTACCTTTGTGAATCACCCTTTCCCTATCCTTATTTGTAGTGTGTGCTTCGGATTGCTTACTAATTGATTGCTGGTACGTCAAGGCTGAAGTTACTTCATATATTACTACTATTCATATATTAGCCAATATGTTAACAATGGTCTTGTGGTTCTTAATCTTAATTTTTATCCAGGACCAACATTATTTTATTTTATTTTATTTTATTTTATATTATAATATATACTAACTAAAATTTGGGTTAGAGAGTCCCCTTAGGGGCGGATTATAATTCAACAAATACCTGGTATACATTTTTCTCATTATCTATATAATTCTAGTGATAAAAATTGTGAAAATAAATAATTTTGTTAAATAAATATCTTATAAAATATAAATATTATATTTTATCTTCTGTCCATTCTTGAGCAGTCTTGTGTAAATTGTAAATATGAGCGAGACTGATTACAGTTGTGACAATATGTATGTATAAATGATTAGGTGTTATTTTAATACAGTTTTCATGGAAGAAGACCCCTTTTACCATATAAATATGTAAACAAGTTGCTGGGATCCTATCTGATAAACTTTACACTGTTTTGTTGATCATACTGGGAAAGCTTTGGGAGGGCCAAGGATTCCCCGGAATGGTACAAGTATACAGGCAACAAATTAAACATCTGTTTCGATAAAGATTTTATGATAATGTATCATGCATCATAAAAATAAAAATATATGCAGATTTTATTTGCTATCTGTATACCAAACTCTTTTGTTGACTGTACAACCTCTGTGTATTTTTCTTATTTAAAACATAAGGAAGATGTAAAGTTGGCCATTGCCTTCTGTATAGTAATAATATTCTTTTGAGGTTGTCAACATATGGGATATGGATTTGGTAATTATTGTACTGATAGTTATTATGGCCAATGGCTTAATAGCCAAGAGCCTCAATGGACATCTGAAGAGGCTCTAGTTAGATGGCTGGACCAAGGGCTTGATACAGAAAGTGGAACTCCTTGACATGGTACATCTTAACCACCGGTAGCTTGGACCCTGTTCCCGATATCGGTGGACTGACTATTTTTTTTTTTAATGTTTTTATGTGTATTTTTTGTAAAGATATTTAAAATATAATGCATGGCATGATCAATACTGATATTGTTTCGGTTACAACAACCTATATTTTTTTACAGGTATTTATAAGGTTACCTTAATTCCTAAATTTAATACACAACCATTATCTATACCGGTTACCAAAATAATAAATTGATTGATTTTGAATAGAAATTATCTTACACGTACCGTCGGCATTAGTGAAAGGGCTCGCATCGCCTGTGTGTGTCAACAAGCTGTGTTACCTACAGCTTTATATTAAAACCAAGGTCATTTTTAGGTAACCGGTATTAAAAGGGTAACCTAACTAGAGGTTACATGTTTTTTTCCAGATAGCGGTTACCTTTAGGCGTTTAAGTAACCTAAATTCTTCGATACCTGTATCGTAATTTATAAAGGTTTTCGTTCTCTGTTGAAGTCAGTTATCAAATGTTAGTTGAGTAACAACACTTTAAACTTAAATTCTCACCAGATATCACTGTGCGACATGATCGAGCCACCGGATTACGAGGAGGTATGCGACCGCCTGATGGGTGAGCGAGACCCCCTCGCTTACCCGGCGGTGGACATGGAGCTGTGTAATGTACCACGACGCATCAGGACCATTACTCACGTCCTGCCTGATGAGGACCTGTAAGTAACTCTGACTATTACTAGATAAGACTTTATAAATCTGTGCTGAAGGCTAGTAGGTATCACCCAAAAGTGTCTGACTGCGATTGCGAGTACAGTTACAATTTTTGTGTGATAGTGCACACAATATGTCATACCGACATAAAAACATATATAAATACAAATCATTTATTTCACCAAAGAGAACTATAAATACATAATTATTGGCACATAAAGTTTTATACAGTGGTGGATCATGTACATAAAGTAAGAGTTTTTTAAGTAACCACACTAGGCAAGCCTATCGTGGATAAAACTTAATAAGAAAGAAGAAGAAAAAAAAATGTATTCCGACAGTCACAATACAAGACAAAACAATACTGAACAACAAAATAATATATCCAGGTCTTATACTAAGTAAGTAGGTACAGACTCCAGCAGGTCAAGCTATCCAAAACTGACGAATTTTCCAATTGAATATGAACCTTATCCTTTTGTATTAAAGTTGAAAATCAATCAAAGAAATTTGACAGATTGTGGTAGCTTGATGTACTGGCCTCTGTACATTATCCAGTACGATGTCAGAATAGGTCCCTCTCTCAGCACTGCTGCAGAGCTGATATTCTGATATAATAATTAATTCTCACGAAAAAGAACTACCTGCTTATGAAGGCTAAAGATTTTAGAACAGAAAAACATAATAAGCAGAGTACTCATTTAAAGGAATAGCATTTAATTTTATGTTCTCACACCTCTAAGTAAGTGATGATGGTAAGTATGACTTAATAAAACAATGTTGTTAAGATAAGATAGTCCCAAACTAAGCAGAGCTTGTACTATGGGTACTAGACAATGGATATAATACTCATATACTTTTTTTTTATATACATACTTATAATACATAAGATATCCAGTTATAGTGAGTACCGTACACATCTCGTATTTTCTTGCCAGTGCAAAGGCCCCAATGTTCGTTCGCGACTGCATCCGCTGCTACACGACGGACTACACGGTGGTGGAGTACAAGCACCGGATGCACTCGGGCTCCATGTGCGGGCGCGAGCGGCTGGCCGAGCGCCTAGAGCGCCTGCATGCTGCCCCGCGACACCAGTACGAGGTGGACGCTGAACACTCCCCCACAGAGGAGCTTCAGGTAATTTCTTTTTTAAAGTGGTCTCTCACATACAATAATGTTTATCTAACTTAGAGTAAGTTTTGACTCAAGCTATGAAATTGCTACGAAGCTCTGGAAGGAATCGCCAGGCATGGTGCACTCCAAAGCTCTAATTAAAGCCTACAATAAACGGCACACAAACCTTGTCCTAGCATTAAATAGGAACAACTTGCGCATTGTAACGAGAGACTTAACAGGACACTGCTGCTTAAACAAGCACATGTTCAACCTAAGGCTGAGTGACACGCGAACCTGCCGGCGTTGTGAGGAGGTGGACGAAACGCCACTTCATCTCCTGGGAGAATGCGGGTCTCTAATACACAAGCGCAGTGTTCATCTAGGGAAACATATCGTAAGCCCAGATGAAATAAAAGAGCTCAACCCTAAGCAAATCCTGCAGTTTATAGTAGCCGCAGGGTTTAGCGGTGAGCTCTAATGCAACAAGTGGCGATCACAATAGACCGACTGCGGTCGCAGTGATACTTAAGCCGCTATATAATAATAAAAAATAATAATAGAGTAAGTTTCGCTTCGTCAAACTTTATTTGGCTTCAATTGAACGTTAAAGTTATTTAAAATGTTTCTAAATAACATGAAATAAAACTACTTTTTACGGATTTTATCGCGTATATTGATATTATTAATCCCAACATTTCGGACCCTTTACAGCGTCCATGGTCACGGGTAGACTGAGGTGGTGGGCGTCTTGATGAAATAATTACTGACAGCTACGCCACATTTTTATTGTTACGTAAAAACAATATTCGCGTAAATGTCAGAAATAAATGTGTTTCTAAATAACTTTGAAAATCTTAGCATGGAAAATGCCAAAAAATACAAAAGATAGTTAGTAGGTTAGGTGGTATGGTTCGACATTTTTCATCATTCAACTAAATGTAAAGTAAGACGTAAATTCTGAATGTGAAGGCAAAATTCGTCATGGCGGGTGGGACTCGCGGTGGCTTAGCGGTCATAGCATCTGATGTACCTAACCAGAAGACGTAGGTTCGAATCCTGCCCGCGGTCGAATTTTTCTTTCGCTAAATAGCTTTAAAATTCTTGGACAAATTTACACAGCACCATCTAATCCCAAACTAAGCAGAGCTTGTACTATGAGTACTAGACAATGGATATAAATACTTAAATACTTTTTTTTTGTATAACATACCTACTTATCACTACATAGTATAAAACAAAGTCGCTTTCTCTGTCCCTATATCCCTATGTATCCTTAAATCTTTAACACTACGCAACGGATTTTGATGCGGTTTTTTAATAGATAGAGTGATTGAAGAGGAAGGTTTATATGTATAATACATAAAATAAGTACTCGAAAAGTTACACAATCAAAACTGGAAATACCGAGATTTAAGAACTATTATGGAAAGCGGACAAACGCGCACTTAATACCAACTCTCATTAACGAAATCCCAACAAAAATACAATTAGAAATTACAAATGACAATTATAAACGTAAATATAAACAATATTTTAATTCGCAAATTTAATGTGGTTTACGTAGTAAGTTGTAACATCCTGTATTTGCTTCACTAGCATGCATCGTCCGAATGCTTGTGCCGTGGCGTGCCTTAAAATCACTATCGGTTTTTGAATATTTGTAACATTGAGGGTAGTCATACAAATATTATCGCATAGTCGTATTCATAACTTACACGATTTGATTTAGAAATATTATAATAAATATGTATAGATTTATACTATAGTTATATTTTCTTCTTTTTTTGTTATTGTTCTGTTGTTTAGCGTAAGAATAACAACAATGTACGGTTGTGATTATTGATTATGATATTAGATCCGCAGCAGTGTCTAAACATCCAGACAAACCTAATTAGGTTTTTGTGATGTGTCTTTTGTTAATGTATGTTTCCTTTTGAAAATTAAATAAATGAAAAAAAAAAAAAAATGTATTTTATTAGTACATTGCACCCGTGCGAGGCGGGGGCGGGTCGCTAGTAATTCATATGAAACAACACATTTTCATCTCATAAATATATGTGTTCTGTGGGAATCGAACCCACGACCACAGCAGTCGTCATGGTATGCGATAGAACGCATCTCGCGGGCTGATTGGTTCTAAAATTTAGATTACAATTTAAAGAAGGTCTTAGGAGCTTTTGGCGAAACAGCGGGCAAAACCCAGTATAATTAATTCCATTTAAATAACTTCTATCTCCAGTCGGAATCTCAACCCTCAAGCGGTCGCCAGTCAGTTGCGTCGATGTCGTCATCGTCCTCATGCAACGAGACCCTCACACCTCGCGGCTCCTGGGCGAGCCTGGACCTCCGGAGCTCGTCCTCGGATCCTCTGTTACCTGATTTATTTGAGAGGAAACCACCTGAACAGTTGGATGCTGTCAATGAAGCGAGGAGGTGAGTTATCTTCTTAACTAGACTCAGACATTATCTTACATTGTGACTCACTTATTATATAAGTACCACTTTGTCTAGAATCTAAAAGAGACCATGATCCTCTGAATTGATTTCGGCGTATCTGCAATATATCTAAAATATTGACTTGTAAAAGCATTTTTATAGTTTAATGTTGAATAAATGCTTATTTGAAATTTCAAAGTCAAATATTTTACTTCAATTAGACCATTAAATAGCACTTTTGAAAAGTCAAACTAGTTGCAAGATGTAGTAAAACTTGAACTTGAAACTCAGAAGCTATTTCTACACTACTTCTCTTAACAAATTATTCATCATCATCAGCCTATTAGTCCACTGCTGAACTTAGGCTTCCCCTAATGTGCGCTATTTAACCCTGTCCTCGGCTATTCGTATCCAGCTTCTACCAGCTGCCTTTCGCAAATCATTACTCCATCTTGCCGGAGGGCGTCCTACACTACGTTTGCCGAGTCGCGGCCTCCACTCGAGAACACGTTTACCCCAGCGGTTGTCGGACAATTATTCAATATAGTATAAATATCGACTCTTCTGATTTGATAATTTGTAATCGTATTTGAAAAAATGCTTACTTTGATCAGAAATTAAACAAGAGCAATGTTTTCGTTACCAATTTTACGTAAAATTCTTCGTTTCTTACCTAAAGGTTAGAGAATCGTCAATCAGATCTCCTGGGCCTGTACACTCCGTACCTTGACGAGGAGGAGGCGGTGGAGCGACGGCTGGCCGCTGAGATGCCCTGCGAGATCATGGGACATCGGATAATGGTCGTCTGTCATCAGTTGAAGTAAGCCAAACTAGCTGTAAGCTAAGCTAAGCTGTATGCTGTATATATATTATAACTAGCTACAGCTGGGTACACCCAGCCACGCGATGCTGTAGCTGAGAAGTATAATAAAAACAAGCGTATGTGTCGAGCCGTTGACTTCAACAAGTCGACAGTGAGGGGGCGGGGCGCCCGGCGCATGGGCGTAGCCCCGGTTGGTCATCTAAACCACCCTGGTCCAAAACTCGAAGCTAAAAATTTTGGTTTATTAAGTAAGAACAAAATTACATATTTATTTGATAAACCAGAACCCTCGCTGTTTATTATTAAAATAGGGTCAGTAAATAAAAAGCATTTTTAAATTCATATGTTGGGTATGCATGGGTCTTCCGCACTCCCACCAAAACTAATCCGCTGCTACATAATATGTACGTATAGCCACACTCGCCCTGTTCCTATCGACCGTTTTTAGGGTCCCGTGTCTGTTTGTTCCTGCTAGTCTCTGAAACGGCTGGACCGATTTTAACGGGAGTTATACTGGCAGATAGCTGATGTTATAAGGAGTAATTTAGGCTACTTTAATTTAGAGTTCCGCGGTCACATATCCACCCGTGCGAAGCCGGGACGGGCCGCTAGTACATAATGTAACTATAATATAATCAGGAATCCTTTTACTAGACTCGAGCTGGACGTGGAGCCACTCTTCGCCTCCATGGCAGTGTACGACGCAAAGGAAAGAAAGAAAGTATCAGAGAACTTCTACTTCAACCTGAACTCGGAGTGCACGCGCCAGATGCTGTCCTCGCACATCCCTCACGCGGACCTCTCGACCCTCAGCCGGAGCGCTGTCTTCGACCTGCTGAACCCTACGCCAGACATGTTCCTAGTCGTCAGGGTTGAGAAGGTGTTGCAAGGAGATGTTAATGAATGTGTTGAGCCGTATATTAAGGATGATAAGGTACGTTTTCGTGTAAAAATATAATTAACCCAACTAATAAGGTATTTCTGCAAATTTGTGTTTTATTGTTTAGATTCGTTTGAGATGGAGATGGATGTAACATTTTTTACAAAAAGCCCTTTTTAAAGCGGGTGAAGCCGCGGGCAACAACTAGGAATATAATAATTATAAGTATTAACATTTTTTGAAACATTTTTGCACCTAGAATCGCGAAAAAGTGCGGGCAGGCGCGGCGGCGGCCTGCGCCCGGCTAGGGAAGTACCGCATGCCGCTAGCGTGGAGCGCCGTGTCCCTGCTCAACATACTGAGCGGCTCCAACAGCCTCGAGCGCGAACACGACAAGGACAGCCTCTCCGCCTGCCCCAACACCAACAGCTTGGGTAAGTGGGGGTAAGGGTTTTTTAGGATACTATGGGGACCTCCAATAAGACCTCCAAAAAAAATCTAAGCAACATTACAATTTTGTTTTATATAATTTTATCGTTATATACAGGATGTCTCAGAACGTGACAATAAGCCGGCAACAGGGGAAAGGCCTACTAATGGCGGGCCCAGTAAAAAAAATATCGATTTATTCGCTACGGTTCCCAAGTATCAGCCATTTAAAAAAAAAACAATAATACCACCCTGAGTTAAAATTTTCGGCATAATGACTAGTTTTCAATTATTTGATTTTTTTTACTGTTGCGGAATCTCAAGTAGCTACGCTAATTATTTTCAGATCAAAACAGATCCAAGATAATAATTTTCTGAAAAAAAGAAACTAAATATCATCGGTTAAAGAATTTCTAATTTACTATCATTCAAATTTGACTGCTCATACTGAAAAAAAAATTAACTAAGCTGACAAGGCAAGTTTGACCAAAAGATGGCCCATTTCACCAAGATTCTATAATGTAGGCCTTTTCCCTGTTGCTGTTGTTGTCACGTTCTGGGACACCCTATAGACGAGTAAATTACAAGACAGAAATGTGTTGCTGGGGAGTTTATTGCGCCGCTTCTTCCTACCAGCTAAAACATTAGGAGGCGGTGAAGGGCGAGCGTTTTGGGGGCTGTCTTAAATGTCAAAATGACGTTAAAAAAGTATTACCTAGTAGTCTATCTTGAATAAATTATTTTGACTTTGGAGCTGACAGAATTATAAAATGCTGAAATAAAATACCCAATTGTTGTATTGTATACTTCAACAATAACGGCGACTGCTAACGGCCAAATTTTACCCACGGCGTAACGGAGAAGGTGTATGGACTTAGGGTAAGAGGTTGTCTGTTTGTTTGTTTGTGTGTGCAAACGGATGGAAACATTCGTTTGTTACTTTGTTCAAACATACCTGTAGCGACATCTGTGGCGCTACCCAAGAACTACGTAGACTAGGAGCAATATACAATACTCTCCACTAAGAAATAAGTGTTTAGTTTCGTCAATAAATAATAACTACACACACAAATTAACACAATACATTTCTATAGAAGACTTATTTAGGATAAACATAATATTAAAAAAAATACTTATTTGTTTAATTAACTCTATGACTAGAGACGTAAGAATTAATCCAATTTGTGTTTAATTTCCACGCTGACCTGGGAACTAACACAGAAGGTGCATCCGGTAATTGGCTTATTTATGATAGCTTTCAACAAAATTATATCATCATTTCGTTTCGCTTTCCCAGATCAACGTGTTTTCATTTTATTTTTTTAATCATCATCATCTCAGACCTTTTTTCTATTCTGATCAAAAGCTTCGGCTTATGTGCTTATAAGTTTTAAAAATATTGTATAGTTTATTACTAAGTTAAAAATAATGTTGTATAGTGTAGCTATTGTATAGTAATAATATTGATCAGTGTAGGTAGTCCATTTCAATAGAACTTTCTAAACAAACCAAAATAATTACACAATCACTCATTATATCCACAACAAATCTTCACTTTTCCTGAAAAAACACGGCTAAATAATATTTTTAATCGTGTTTGAATATCTAGATTATAAGCGAGCTTTTTGTGTATCTATAATTCAAATTATGTTGGAACGAAGTTTAACTAGATTATAAGCGAGATTTTTGTTTATCTATAATTTAAATTCTTTGGAACAGATTTTATAAAGGTAGTACTGTGGTGTGTAGATCGTAAGGCGTCGTCGAGCAGCCTGGAGCAGCTGCGGCGGCGAGCGGGCGAGGTGGGCGGGTCCCTGACGCGCAAGGGTTCCGTGGAGCGTCGCGCCGCCCCGCACCACGCCGACGACATCGCCAACCACCTCGACACCTTCAAGCCCATCGTCATCACTGTCACCAGCTTCTTTAAACAGGTTCACTTATCGACCGATCTATCATAAACCGATGGGTTGCGCAAGCGCAAGCGACACGGTGATATTTTTCAAGGTGGTAGGCTCAGCTCATGCTGCAGATTTCGTCCCTTTTCAATATGAAAATGTAAGAAGTCTAGATAAAAGTAACTAACAGTTTATTTACTTTTAATAACCAGGAAACAGACAAACTACGCGATGAAGACCTCTACAAGTTCCTAGCAGAGATCAAAAGACCCAGTTCAGCTCCAAAGAAGCTTAAGTGTATTCCTGGCACTTTAAAGATTGAGGTGTCTCCCTGCCCTGACGAACTGAAGAACGGGCTTACTCCAGAGCTCGCCAAATTACATCCATATGGAGGTGAGATAAGGTTCAATTTTAACAACATGTGGCATTTTGTGTCGTATTTTCTGTGCGTTTCATGATGAGGATCATGATAAATAGATGTTTTTAGAAATACTACACCTAAGATCGAAGTAATCCAATCGATTTTTAATTTATGAACATCATGCTATATAGGTTTTAGAAACTTAAGAATTGTGCCTTCATCAATATTTTTAAATAAAAATATTTTTTAACCAAGAATTTAATATTTACAAAGTGCGATATTGCCGAAGGAATTTCAAATATTTGAAACGCGACGCCATTTCTCAAAGCAAATATGACGTAAAAGTCTATTTTATTAAATGTTAATATATCACTGATTGCGTAATGGTTGCCTACAACAAACTGTTTTAAGAGTAGGAATTTTATTTATGTTTTATTTTATTGTAGGAGTATTTGCGATTTGTAATAGACTATGACGTCACACTAGGCGCGCCAAAATAGCGGGCGTTTAAATTGCCCGGTTCGGTTGGTTATTTTTAATCACTTAAATTACTTTTTTGGTGTTGAATATTTTTTTACCATTATAATTATAATATATTTAAAAAAAACATGCACATTCCCTATTGTCCATTAATATTTATTTATTATTTCCCGTACGCAGACGACAATGTCCGTCCGTGTAAGGAGATCCTGCCGTTCCCGAGCACTCCGCCGCTGCTCCCACACTACCAGTACCGCAGCCTGCTGTACCTGGCCGTGCGAGACATCAACCTGAACGCGTACACCTCGCGCACAGGCTCCGCTAGGAACATCACGGTTACACACCAATATTGATCTTTAGGCTGGCCCCATACATCCGGAATGGCTCTCTGGATTCATTATTTATTTATTTTAACCTTTTGACTGCCACGGACGTGTATAGACGTCAAATGAAAACTTGCTCACGACGCCAACGACGGCGTGGCACGTCAAAAATACCACTTTTTTACCTATTATCAGATACTAGAATTTGTCGCTTGGCGTAGAGAACACGGATTTTCGTTATTGACTTAGCGGACAAAAGGTTTAATACTTTATGCACAAACATAGTACAAAGACGGACTTAATGCCTAAAGCATTTTTTACCAGTCGACCTTAGGGTGATGCAGAGACAGAAATTGGTAGGTGCACTAACAGTGTTGTATATAAATTGTGTATATAAAATAAATTTAATTTAAAATTCATAATCGTAATTCACCTTGCCTCACACTTATCTTAAAAATTCAGATTGCTCAGTATATGATATCAGTATCGTGATTCCCGACACATGCAAACGTCTTTATGGAAGAGGAATTAATACTAATCGCATATCAGATGTACGGGGCATTTCTGGATTCATAATCTTAACATTCGTATTATTAATTCATAAATCCCAGCGTATTCCCTTACATTTTAATAGAGCGGCACGCACATACTGGAATCAGATTATGTATTATTTCAGTTGAAAAAGGAATGCGATTAGTATTAATTTCTCTTCCATAAAGACTTGCAGGTGCCGGCAATCACGAGACTACTGATCAATCTGAATTTTTAAGATATGTGTGAGGCAAGGTCCAATTTAGATTATGAATTTTAAATTATGAATCCAGAGAGCCATTCCGGATGTATGTGGCCAGCCTTATTTATTTTATTTATTTCGGGAAAAACAAACAGTTACACACTTATATTGCTAAAAAAAAGAATAGTAGAAAACAAATATTTCGCATATGTGAAACCCACAACGTTTTCCACGTATTTTGCATAAATATTATTAAGTAGGAACTGAACCTGAAGGAGACAATACTATTGCATTTTTTAAATTAGAGTATACATCTGAATAAATATGAAATCAAGTGAAACTAGTTAAAATTATTGAGCCTTATACATACTTTATATCAGGCTCTGGAATGAACTACCTGCTTCGGTGTTTCCCGTGCACTATGACATGTCCTTCTTCAAACGAGCTCTCTCCACACACTGTAGGCGGCGGCACAGCTCTGTCCCCGACGTTGCTGATGTCCATGCGTGGCGGTAACCACTTACCATCAGGTGGGCCGATGGCTCGTCTGCCACTGTAGGCAAAAATAAAAAAATACTTTTGCGCATAATCAACCGATCTGCAAGGTTAAGCTGCACGAGCCGCGGTCGGTCTGTGGATGGGTGACTATTCTAACACCGAAACCCCTTCGCCTGGGAGTGCACGTAAAGCCGTCCGAACTATTTAAATATATTTTAAGAATTTATTTTGATTTGATACCAATATTTCTAAACAGGTGCGAATACAACTGATGTCCGGTGAAAACGAGGAGTCAGCGCTGCCCGCCATATTTGGACGAAGCTCTTGTCCAGAGTTTACCAACGAGGCTTACACTACCGTGTTGTATCATAACAAGTAAGATGACAATCTAATCTTTGACGACATTTTTGGCGCAACGGCTGATCAATCGAAAGAAAGAACCGTTTTTACCGTGGGAGAGCCATGCTTCGGCACGAATGGGCCGGCTTGACCGGACTTGATACCACGGCCTCACAGAAAACCGGCGTGAAATAACGTTTTCGTTGTGTTTCGTCGAGTGAGTGAGGATACCGGAGGCCCAAACCCCTTAAAAGGGCGGCAACGCACCTGAAACTCCTCTGGTGCTGCGGGTGTCCATGGGCGGCGGTAATCGCTTACCATCAGGTGATCCGTCTGTTCGTTAGCCCACCCTATCACATAAAAAAATAAAAAAAAAAATTACATTTATTTAAAACAAACACAATCCACACAAAGTATAGAAAATTAAATATAACCATAAGTATATAAGCTCACGACAACTTGGCCGGCTGGCCGCGTCCCCTCCCCGCTCGACTCGCTTCCATGGTTTGATATATTATGACGTCAGCCATGGTACTGACCGGCCGGCGCGCACGGCAGCCTAACTTTTCACGCGCATACGTATTCATCAAACAAACTTATCAAACAATCGGCTTCTGCGACACGGGTTGTGGGTTCGATCCCCGCACGAAATAAATATTGTGTATTATGTAAATGTATATGAAATATTTATGTATTTGTCTGTAAACGCACCCACGATACAGAAGAAAATCTTAGTTTGAGGCAACGATTTTTTTTTTTAAACAAAAACATTTGATTGAGACAACAGCTGCGGGTCACGGGTTCAACATCATCATTTTGACGACACGTTTGGCGTAGCGACTGAGCGATCGGTTCTGCGCCACGGGTTGTGGGTTCGATCCCCACACGAAACAAATAATCGTATGATCTACATGTAGTTGTTCCGGATCTGGGTGTTTGTGTATGTGGAAGTTTGTGTTTGTAAACGCACCCCAGTACAGGAGAAAATCCTAGTGGGGCAACTTCTTTTAAAAAATAAACTCAACGTCGCTGCCATATCAGTCACAACAAGTCCACTAGTGAACATAGGCCTCCCCCATAGACTTCTACATAGATCGATTATATGCCGCCTATAATCCTAGTCCGCCTAGGTCGATCCTAGGATCGATTATAGGACTTCCAGCGTCGTACTTTACCACATCTATCCATCTCGTTGGAGTCCGTCCTATGCTACGTTTTCCGATAACCGTTTTCCCTTGGCCATCAGTTCTACGAGCTATGTGCCCCGCCCATTGCCACTTAAGCTTGTCTTATAGATTTCTGACATTTACGCGAATATTGAAATAAAACTACTTTTACGGATTTTATCGCGTTATATTGATTGATATTATTAATCCCGACGTTTCGGACCCTTTACAGCGTCCATGGTGACCATGAACGGTTTTGATTTAAATTGCTAAGTCTTTCTTCTAGTCGGCAACTCTATCGATGTATTTTCTGTATTCGCAAGGAATCCGTCTCTCTACGACGAGATTAAGCTAAAGCTGCCGGCTGACCTGGGCGACCAGCACCACCTGCTGTTCACGTTCCTGCACGTGTCGTGCCAGCGGAAGCCCGTCGCGCCCGATCAGGAGAAGAACCTCGAAACGCCTGTCGGATACTCTGTGAGATGCTATATTAAAAACTTACATTTTGTCATTGCTATCATCGTCAGGTCTATCAGTGCTCCACGAGGAAACGTTGTGTTGGCAGTGGGGGGACTTTGACTCTTATACTGCCAACCCTGAAATTATCTTTCGTTTTACAGGGTCGGCAACACGCAAGTGATACCCCTGGTGTTACAAGCGTCTATAGGCTTCGGTAACCGCTTACCATCACGTGGGCCATAAGATTGTTTGCCACCTAGTGGTATAAAAAAAAACATTGACGTATAAAGGATAAATTAGCAGTCACAAAAAGCAATTGTGTTGACCCTCTGGAGGGTCATGGTTTTTTTTATTGAATTAAAATAGGTATATATTGCTATTAAGATAATTATAACATATAACGACAGCTTTTGAGCATTGGCAACCTGGCTCCCCTTAAGTAACACAACACAATTCAAAGAAGTATTATTTCATTATTGTTGGAGGTACTTCCCCAGTTCCAATTTGAGTGGAATTACTCCCACTATACCCTACCTCTCTCCTGACTAATTTGAGTCGAATATATATTTTTTCTTGTTATTGTCAACAAACTCACCTGTATGCCTTTCCCGGGGGTATATAGTGGCTGCCGCTGTGCCGCAACGGCAAGCTGACGTGCGGCGAGTTCAGCCTGCCGGTGATGCAGGAGGAGCCGCCGCCCAACTACTCGTACATCTTCCCCGACGTGCTGCTGCCCGGCACGCGCTGGATCGACAACCACAAGCCCATCTTCAACATCGCGCTCGACGCTCACACCACCGTGCATCCGCTCGTATGACTCACTTTTGAACATTTTATATATTTTACTAGCTTAAAATCCGATCAGTAGTTTTAGCGTGAAAGAGTAACAAACATACACACTTACAAACTTTCGCCTTTATAATATTAGTGTGTTTAAATAAAACTATTCCCCCAGCGACGACAGCAGGCCAAACTATCCAAAAATAAAATTTTCTAATTGAATGTGAACCTTATCGTTTTGTATTAAAGTTGAAAATCAATCAAAGAAATTTGACAGATTGTTGTAGCTCGATGTGCTTTGTGAATTTTGCCCGGGTAGTGGTAATAGGCTCGCCCCCCGTATGACATGGGTCCTAAATATACCGGTGAATACGTCACGAATCTCGTGAATCGCACAAACAAATGAAGGTTTTAAGTCGGTACAAATTCGACATAAACCAAGTGTGGAGACGATCGATTAGGATTCCACAACTCAAAAAAACTTTAAATTGTACGTACTACTTATACAGAGCTTTTACATTATTTATATGTAGTTAAACGATAAATGATATTTATTTCTGCAAATAGATCTTTTAAAAACACTTTTTCAAGTCAATGTATTAATTTGTTTTTAAGCTAGATGAATACGGCATTTCTAAACTGACGACATCTGAGAAGAAACACCGAAACAAACTCGGAGAATCAATCTCTTATAGGGTATAGTTATTGTATGAGATTGTTGATGTTTTTAGGACGGATACATAGAACGCTTCGCCATGGCATGCGAGGCGGTGCTGGAAGGCAACATTCCTCCGCGCATCGGGCTTGCCAACATGGAGTCAGAGCTACGGGCTAGGTGAATATTTTTTACCACTCAGTTCATATTTCAGAGGGTGCAGGGCAGTTTATGAGCTAAAAGTATTTTTTAGGCAAGGCCTATGTACATATTTGTGTCCAGTATCAATAACATTATTTTCTTTCTTTCTAATGCAGCTTTTTCAGACGAGTAGGCATTCGTTAACCTTTTGCTTTGGGTTTTTTTTTTTGACGGGGTTGTAAATGCTTTATGACCTATCCACCTCAAGAACTGGCAAAACTCCATAGACACTCTTTAAAAAAAAAAATTAAAGTGTTATTCTTGGTTTACAATTTTGTTCTGAATAGTTCATGAGAACAATGCAGTTTGATGTGTACAATAACAATTAATCATATTACAGTATATTTGTATATCTCCTACTGCTTGCTGTAAAAAGGAAAACCAACGGTTTTTCTATTCTTCTTCTATTATATTGAGGTCTGAATATCAGTATTTTACCGGAAGCGACTGCCATCAGACTTCCGCAACCCAACCCAATTTCTAGGTAATACCGATGTCCTGAGGCTAAACTGGTTAGCAGGCTTTTTGGGCTTCAGACTACCACTAACGATTGTCATAAGTGTTCGTATGACAACCGGGACCGATTGCAACGTGCTCTCCGAGGCATGGAGAAGTCTCGATGTGTTAAAAATAGTCACCCATCCACAGATTGACCTCGACTAGTGCAGCTTAACTTTGCAAATCGGTTGATCAGCTTATAATAATAATATTAAAATTAATTCATCATGTAACATTACTCAATTTTTTTGTAACAATATTTTTTACATCTATGTTAATATATTCCTTTTTTTTTTATTCACGATAGGACCGCTAGCTCATCTACGCTTGACCACTAGTTCATCTGATACAGACTTTTTTAATTATTCCTACTCTAATCACTTAACCTAAAACATATCATAATCATTGCCACATGCCAAACTCCCAGATGGATAGCTTGTAGCAGCGACTCACATAAAAAACAATCGAGTCGGCTCACCACACAACGCAGAATAAGGATGGGGCTGGCCTGCACGGGGTGCACCATGGAAGGGGTCTCAGTCACCAGGCGCATCGTTGAATAAAAACAGTTGTTACTTAGCCACGAATTCCTCATCATGATCAGAACTGAGTATTGTACCGTTATATTGTGACGTTTGTTGCAGTATATCGGAGCTGCCGACTGCGAATGTGGAGACGTTAGCGCGGTACCTGCCGGTGGTGCTGGACAAGCTGCTACAGCTGCTGGTGGCGCCGCCCGCGCTGGCCGGCCACACGCTCAACATCGCGCAGGACGTCTTCACCTGCCTCACGCATCTCTTCACCGACATCACTGTGAGTCTTTTTTGTTTTATTCTACTAAGGTGGCAAACAAGCATACAGCCCACCTAATGGTAAGCGGTTACCGTAGCCTATAGACGCTTGCAATACCAGGAGTATCACTTGCGCGTTGCCGACCCTGTATTGAAAGAAGAATAGTTGGATTGGCAGTATAAGGGTCAAAGTGGGGGACTTTGACCCTTATACTGCCACACAACGTTTCCTCGTGGAGCACTGGCAACCTTGCTCACCGTAAGAAACACAACACAGCTCAAAGCAGTGTTATTTTACTTCGATTTTCTACAAGGTGGAGGTACTTCCCCAATAGGGCAGCTCCAATTTGAGTGGAATTACTCCCACTATGCCCTACCTCTCTTAAAAGTCTACTGCTCTACAGGACGGCTACAATGCCCACTTGACGTATCTGAATTCGAAATCTAAAATGCCACTTTGTTACATAACATACCATCACGGCTGTATTGCCAGAAGAGTTAGGCAGATATGTTCTTACGTATGTGAAGCGGATCAGGATGTGTTAAGTAAAACACTGAACCGAAGTTCACTTACACAATTTAATTTTAGAATGTAAACCTAGACACAAAACAATACACGGCTTAAGCATACAAGAGTGGCGCGTAAACATGAGCGCGGGCGCATGAACCGTGTCTCATTTCTCACTGGTGCTGTTGCTACGCCTTACTTTTGAGTATCTACCGGACTTAGTCTCTCGGGCCGGTAACGGAGCCCCGAGTATGTACATAGCACAGAAATAAAATATTTGAAATAGCTACGCTACAGTATGTCCCATGTAATAGGGGGCGATCCTGTTGCCAATGCTAATACCAAACTCCGAGTTGCTACTGAGAATTTTAGGAGAAACTGAACAACACTGAACAGTGGTACAGTGGTGGCACTGGTATTCTTTTCTTTTTGTATTTTTTTGCAATTTTTAAGTGTTATTTTTAATTTACAATCCTGCACATGTTAACAAAGTGTTGTATTTCCGTCAGAACATGTCTGAGGGCGCGACCTGCGACAACCACGGCCGCAGCAGCCTCATCAGCACGTACATCCAGTACCAGTGCACCATACCGCGACCCTCGCTCACCGACAGGGACATCGGACTACCTCTACCGCCAGCAGGTATAAGCCTTTAAAATCATAGAATTTTAGACACTGTATTTCTTATTTTAGGAAATGGAAGATTTTATTGTTTTATATTGGCGTCCATGCTGTAAAGGGTCCGAAACGTCGGGATTAATAATATCAATATAACGCGATAAAATCCGTAAAAAGTAGTTTTATTTCAATGTATAATATTCGTGTAAATGTCAGGAATCAATAAGTTACTTTCTCGTTTATAATATTTGAATGGATTACTTATTCGTTCGAAAGATGGACACTAGTACCAAATACATGCGCAGAGTGCCTTTGGGCGAGCGACAGACATTTGCTGACATTGCGCACCCGAACTAAGAGCTTTCGTTTGTCGCCAGTGATGACAGATGGTTCGTGTAAGATCCTGCACGAGGAATTGGCGCTGCAGTGGGTGGTGGCCAGCGGAGCCACCAGGGACCTCGCCATGCAGAACTCGTGGTCAGTATATAGATTTTTTAATTTTTATTTCAGAAAGGGGGATAATAGGGGCATTTTAGGAACCGTTGGGTAAAAATTGTTAACAACTGGACGCTTGATAGGGTAAAGCGCCGTCGAGGTCGCCTGCGACGTAGGATCTCGATATGTTTGCAGGGCAAACATAGCTGGATGTGCGCAAGATAGAGGTTTGAAAGAAGAAAGGGGAGGCCTTTGCCCAGCAGTGGGAAACTAAATATGCTATTTAAAAAAAAATTAGAAAGACGTTACGTCTAGGATTTTCTCTTGTATTATATTTTTTGTTCACCTTAACCTTGAGGCTTAGAAGCCGAGTCATTAGTTCAAACGTGAAGTATAAGTAACTTGATTTCTCATACAACGTGGATATCACATTTTTAAGAGAACAAGAAATAATAATACATACATACACTCACGCCTTTTCTAAGGGAAAGAAACTAAAGAACGCCGATTCTTGCATATTAAAAAAAACTACAAGAAATAATAATACAAATATAGAATGGTTATTTTCCTAGTGGACGATCTGAATGTTGATCTACTTAATTTTTTTTCGTAGAATTAAAATTACAATATTTAAAGAAACTGAAAACTGTCTATATGGTCACTTCATTGTTATCTGAATGATATATCCCTGAAGAAACCAATGATCTATTACAAATTGACTTTTCAATGAAATAAGGATCTTTTAACTCTGCGAGGAAACGTTGTCTTGCCAGTGGCTTTGACTATACTATACTGCCAACCCAACTATTCCTCTTTCGTTTTACAGGGTCGGCAACGCGCAAGTGATACCCCTGGTGTTACAATCGTCTATAGGCTACGGTAACCGCTTACCATCAGGTGGGCCGTATGCTTGTTTGCCACCTTAGTGGTATACAACGTGTTATAAAATACCCCGTAAAAAATATAATTCATTATCAAAGCCAAAAATTTTGTCACCTGTCATGTCAGGGAACCAGATTTTTAACAGAAAGGCCTACGTACCTATTTTACCTAATAATTGTCCACTTTAATAATTTTTCTATTTTTTATTCATAAATGTTGTTGTTTTCCTTTTTTGGGGTATGTTATACGGCGTTCCTACGGTTGTTAAATATTGTGAATGGACTCGTTATAAGGCCCCATTTTACCACCTCTCGGCTTTACGGGTAGTAGTAGTTTTGTAACAACATGTATAAACGAAATACTAAAAAAAAGTTGTTTTAAATCTTTTGTTTATGAATTGCATAGTAAGCAAGTTATTTGATACGTCAGGGCGCTGTTCGAGCTGATGGTGAAGTCGATGGTAGAGTACTTGTACTGGAGCGGCGCGCACGAGGCGCGGCGCAAGGCTCGGTTCCCCGACCAATTCACCGACGACATCACCACCCTCGTCAACAACGTCACCACTGAGATCATCTCCAGGTATGTTTGCGTACCACTTTACTACTTCGTGCTCCAATTAAGAATCAAGAATCAAGAATGCTGTGAGAACAGCCGGTCAGTGTATAATATTATGACAATGGATATTATATTTTTTAACTCCTCCGGCAGTTGATTTGCTTAATAGGTTGTTAGACCCTTTTTGAAAACAGTTTTAAATCAATCTTGAAGTCATAGTAAACCAGTAGAATGTGTGTTTGTATTTCTGTCTGTGGCATCGTAGCTCCCGAACGGATGAACCGATTTTGATTTTGTTTTTTTTTTTGTTTGATGAAAATCGGTCCAAGATCCCGCCGGCACAAAATGGTGGATTACATCATCGGATTTTTTCACAACTCCCTCAATATGGGTATCAAATGAAAGGACTTGACTAGTAGAATACTAAACACTATGATACATTTCAAATCGAGGCTTAAATTTTTAATTTTAGTGTTATTTATCTAAAACTCGTGTACACGACGTCATATTTAGTGTTCAGTGAATGTACCCATTCCGTACTTTTTATTTTTAATAAATAAATAATAAATAAATATTTTTGGGACATTTTAATACAGCACCATCTAGTCCCAAACTAAGCAGAGCTTGTACTATGGGTACTAGACAATGGATATAATACTTATATACTTTTTTTTTTGTAAATATATACTTATAATACATAAGAAACACCCAGACAAACACAAATACTCATGTTTTACCCACACAAATATTTGTGTTCTGTGGGAATCGAACCCACGACCCCATGATCAGCAGTTCGGTACTCGAACCACTTTTAGTGTGTCCTGTATAGTAGCGAATAAACTATTTTTCTTTCTTCTTCTTTCTTCTTCTTTCTTGTATTTTCCCCAGATACGGCAAGGACAGTCGTCTGACGCAGAGCCTGAACAACAGCCTGGCGTTCTTCCTGTTCGAGCTGCTGAGCGTGATGGACCGTGGCTACGTGTTCAACCTGGTCCGCACCTACTACAAGCAGATGTGCGCCAAGATCGCCTCGCTGCCCGACGCCGTGCCGCTCGTGCATTATAAGGTAACATCGTCAATTATATTTATTTTGCAAATATATCTTTTAACGAGGTATTGATTTCTGACATTTACGCGAATGTTATACATTGAAATAAAACTACTTTTTACGGATTTTATGGCGTGTTGAGTACCCGTGACCATGGACGCTGTAAAGGTTCCGAAACGTCGGGATTAATAATATCAATATAACGCGATAAAATTCGTAAAAAGTAGTTTTATTTCAACGCGGTCTCGATGTGTTAACAATGGTCACCCATCCAAAGAATGACCGAGACTAGCGCAACATAACGTTGCAGATCGATTGATCAGTTTATTTATTTCTTAGTTACGAGCCATAATTATCATTATAAATTGTCCCAAATACTGAATACGTCAAGAACCTCTGTTAATAGAGTTTTAAGCAGAAGATAAAGTTAATAAAAAAGGATGAATTGACTTCTAAAAGGAATAAAGAAAACGTGCACTGGACTAAAGAGTGACTGGGAAGATAACAATGTATGGGTTTGACATTTAATATAAAATGTTTTAATACTAAAGTTCAGTCATTCTAAAGTTATATTAGCGAAGGAATAATTAGTTCCTAGTGTGAAAAATGCCAAAACATATTTAATTATTATGTTATTGTGACGTATTCACCCAACAGAATGAAACTTAAATAGGGTTTGTTTTCAGCTCGCATTCCTTCGAATCATCTGTTCTCACGAGCACTACGTGTCGCTGAACCTGCCGCTGGCGGGGACGGGGGTGGGGGCGGCGGGGGCGGGGGCGGGGCCGGCGGCGGGGGCGGGGGGCGTGTCCCCGGCGGCGTCGTGGCAGTCGCTGGGTTCTCAGTCGAGCGCGGCGCCACGTCACGCGTTGGGCCACGAGTTCCGCTCTCGCCACTACCTGGCGGGGCTGTTGCTCACTGAGCTCACCAACGCGCTCGACCTGCAGTATGTACATACTTACTTATCGTTACTAACATTATAAATGTGAAATTAACTCTGAGAGTTACTAGCATCCAAAAACTAAGACCTTATTTAGACGGTGCGAGAAATATCATGCAAGTTGTAGTACAGAGGCCAGCACATCAAGCTACCACAATCTATCAAATTTGTTTGACTTTCAACTTTATTACAAAATCATAAGGTTCATATTCAATTGGGAAAATTTGACAGTTGACCTGCTGTCGTCTGTACGTACATTAAATGATACCATAGCCGCGCAGCCCCGCAATGTACCGCACACTCACACTCGCACGATATTACTCGAATCGTCTAAATAAAGCTTACTGGCTTTTATGCTTTTCGCCAATATTGTTGTTTAAAAAATAGCCGCAAATAATGAAGGATGATCTTTTTGTCATCTAGGAGTCCAGTCCTCCAATGCGCGGCCGTGAACGGCGTGCTGTCGTTACTGACAGCACACGACGCGGACCCGCGATTGGCTGCGCCCGACGTGAAGGCGAGGGTGGCGGCGCTATACCTGCCGCTATTGGGCATCGTCATGGATGCGCACCCGCAGTTGTACAGAGGATTCACTACTAACAAAGGTAAAGCCGTCGGTCCCGGTTCTCACACAAACACTAATAAAGTCGTTAGAAGAAAGAGAAGAAAGAAAGAAAAAGTATTTATTTTCGCCCAATAAGATGCATGAAAATTATTAGTGGGCCAAAGGGCCCACTAATAATTTTCATGAGAATGAAACTGACATATTGGCCTTTGCCAATATGTCAGTTTAGACACTACTAAATTGGCAACCAGATAAAATTCACTTGGCTTGGATAAAAAGTCCTTTAGACTTTTTATCCCAGCCAAAACCAATAATAAAAAAAACTATGCGTTAGTCTCAGAAACCCAGGAAGCCTGCCAACCAGCAAATCCTCACGACACCGGTTAGTTGGAGATATTCTGATGTTCACCCGCAGTTTATTTATTTAATTGATCACCAACAGCATACACAAAACATTTAACAACTTAGTCTTCAGTCTCAAGTGGCACTTTACAAATAAATGTGGTGAAAAGAATAATTAATATATATTTGAATAAATAAATATTTTCGAACTATTTCTACTCTATCCCGCATCAGGCCAGCGTGGTGGACTATAGCCTAATCCCTCTCAATCTGAGAGGAAACCCGTGCCCAGCAGTGGGATAGTATATGGGTCGATGATAATGATATCTAAGTAGGTATATCAAACTTAGTATTTTAGAAAGAAATCTCGGCTTAGCAACCTCCTCATAGAAGTTAAATTAACGTTAAAAATGTTGGCCAGTGTGTTTAAGGTCCACTGTAATAGGGGGTGAGCCTAGGTGGGGGGATGTACTATCAGCCTAGGTGGGGGGATGTACTATCAGCCAAGATCGGCGCATTCTTCTGCTTCTATTTTAATAATTATAATCTTGCAAGTGCAGCTTTGAACACAAACATATTTAAATACTAAACTTTTTATATAGAAATACTGCAGCTGGATAGTGAAATGGGACAGTTTGGCGGATTGTACACTGCGTCTTCGCCAGAAGGTGACTTCAAACAGGCATGTATTGTTTCTCATGTTCGTCTTTATAATTTTAACACACTTACATTAAGTTTACACACAAAATAAATGACGCTTTTATTTAATGCGAATTAACTGTCTCATGTTACCCGCGATCATTAATAATTATTTGCAAACCCACAAATATTTATAGTCATTTTTTCTGAACCCCAGCATATCAAAGTGTAACACAGTGTACACGAATTTTAATTAAAATTACTGTACTTAGTGGTCATAGCGTCTGGTGTACCTAACCAGAAGGCGCAGGTTCGAATCCTGCCCGCGGTCGATTTTTCCTTTTCTAAATAACTTTAAAATTACTGTTTTAATATATTGTTTTCATAGAAATCTTTTCCGATGTTTCGTAGTTTTAACTTTCAGAAAGACCGATAAAAATTCTAAAAACGTTAATTCACGATATTAATTATTATTACATAATTATTTTATTAATATGGCATTGTATAAATAAGGTATTTTCCATTTTTGAAAACTGCTTATATAACAACAAGTGAAATCGATTTAATTATTTTCTGAGGTTCAAAGTTGACGTCACACAGTAGACGTCATCGAACCGAGCGTTTTGGCGGTAACTTCAAAACTATTAAACATTAATTCGACTTTAATTGGTTTAATGGGTAAAAAAAGACATTAATTTTTTTTTTTTTTTTGTTAAATCGTTCGCCCCAATCTTTAAATATAAGCAGATTTCAAAACTTTGGAAAATACACTATTACAGATGGCATTTTTACTGTATCGTTCTGAGGAGAACTGTTGAAGTAGCTACTGAATGTGTAATAAGATGTGTACAATGTAACAGAACGGTCGGCCGCCGTTCAACAGCGAGACGAGCCGCAACCTGCTGATGTGCCTGGTGTGGGTGCTCAAGTGGGCGGAGCGCGGCGCGCTGGCCGCCTGCTGCCACGAGCTGCCGCCGGCCCGGCTTCACACGCTGCTGGCGCTGCTCGACCTCTGCTTCAAGTGCCAGGAGTACAAGGTACACCACACCACATACACCGCACGAGCCATCACCACCACCCCTCCACCCCTCTAATATGGTCGACCTACACAATGATTGATGCATGCGTGGGATTGGCCTACACAAAGCCACTGTGGCTCTTTTTTCAAAAGGCCAACATTGTGACACTCACATAATATTTGATATTATTATGTCTGGACTTTAAAAGAGACTGATTCTCTGAGTGTGTTTCAGTGTTTCTTCTTAAAGGTCGTCAGTTAGGAAATGCCGAGGCCTTCTAGCATAAAGAAATCAAAACATTAAATTGTAAAAGTGTGTTTAAAAGATCTATTTACATAAAATAAATATCATTTCATTTCAAAATTCAAAAATACTTTTAATTTTTTCTTCGCTAAAATAACTTTAATCTTAGCATGGAAAATGCAAAAATAATTATAAAACGATAGGTAAAGTGGCATCGTACGGCATCAAACTAACTGTAAACTAATTCATATCAGTTAAGTGATTACTTTGCTTCTTGCTTTTTAATAGATGTCACTGACGTCACCATGAAAACATAAATACTGAATGGGAATCCTGCCCGCAGTCGAATTTTTCCTTTGTTAAAATAACTCACTCTTACACTTCCAGTATACCGTGGAAAAATTCAATTAGTCAACAGACAAGTCTTATAGAAAATAGTAAGTGTGAGGGAGCACCATCAACAGTGACTAACAATTTAGAGAAAGATTGCCTCCTGTATCGTAGTTGCGTTCACAAAACCCAGATATTGAGTAACTACCCATAGGTCATACAAATACTTATTCTATGTGAGAATCAAACCCACAAACCATGACGATACGAGACAAAACCGATCACTCAATCTACTATCAAACTTGCAGTGACTAGCTTAATTGGATGCATCTTTGTTTCGTGGCGTAGGGTCGGAAGGAGATAATGAAATGCGCGCATCAGAACGTGCGCAAGACCACAGACATCAAAGCTAAACTGGAGGACGTCATCCTGGGTCAAGGCTCCGCGAGGAACGATTTCATCATGAGGCGTAAAGGTAAATCTAAATTTTTCTCATAAAGAAATAAAAGTAACTTGTAAATATCATTTAATGGAATTTCCAGCCGGCTCTTCTCCATAAGACCCATTGTTTGGAATCGTGCAGCTAGTTTTGGACATTTTAAAAGGACCTTTAATAATGGAAGGCGGCTCTGAGACCTTACGAGTACACATAAATGAAAAAAAAAAATGCATAAACATGCAACAATAAAATATGCCCATTGGACTGTTAATTCTAAGGTCTCGAGTTCGAATCCAAGGTTCTGATTTTTCAAAATCATGTGCGTAAATAGTGAAGGAAAACATCGTGAGGAAACCTGCATACCTTAGAGATTTTTCTCGGCGGCTTGTGAAGTCTGCCAACCCGCACTAGGCCAGCGTGGTGGACTATAGCCTAATCCCTCTCAATATGAGAGGAGACCCGTGCCCAGCAGTGGGACAGTATATGGATTGATGATGAGGTAGACGTGTGCAGTATGACTACAGTGTGTAAGATAGGTGGTGGTTCGAGCGTAGGTGCGTGTCGTCGCGAGCGGTGGCGCAAGGAGTGGGTGCGGGGAGCCGGGCGGGACCTGGCCGCGCCGCCCGCCCCACAGCCGCACCTGGCCGCCGCACTCGCCGCCGAGCTCGCGCTCACCCTGCTGCACGCACTCGAGACCATCGTGCAGGTTATACATTTACGAATATTACATTTCCAATGTAAGATAACCTGTTTCTTAGGTTCCTTCATGCGTACTGAACAAAAATGCATGTCATAGTGTCCACTATCCACTAAGAATTATTTATTTAATCAGAATTTTGGATATAATTTTTATATTATTGTATTATCTGATTTTTGTTTAATATTATTATTAGCCCTAGTGGAGTGGTTCTCCAAATAGCTGTGAATATATGAAGTGTTAAAAATTAGCTGTAAGAAATTTAAAGACTAGAGTGATATAATAAAAAATAATCACAAAAGAAAAAAGAAATAACTACAATCATATCCATACCAAAGAAGCAATCATTTTCTTTATGCGCAAATTGTTAAATATGAATATTATACATAGCACTTAGGCCGCTGTTTTTTTTTTTGAGAGTCCATTTTTAAATAACTACATAGACAACCGACGGATATAAGAGTGATACTATGTTTGTTTATGTCCAGTCGTGTAGCAACTTGGAGTGCGGTCAGAGCGTGTGTAGTGCGGCGTTGCAAGTAGTGCTGCGCGCGCTTCAACGAAACCAGAGTGTCGTCGTGTTGCAGCACATGTTCGCGACCGTGCGCGCGCTCATTGCTAAGGTAACGTTGCTAAAGAAATTACCAATAATTTGTATTAGAAAATATGTCTTGCAACCGAAAAATTATCCGCTATGTAACATCGTGTGTTTATGTTTATTTATTGTTACACTTGTTTGTAGGTATAGTTGTAGGTTTTTCATGTATTAAATCTTTACACAAAAAACAGCTTCCGTATCAAATGTATGCAAAACTCCAAAAGTAGTCTTTGTCTTGGAATTGAAATAAAACTACTTTTTTCGGATTTTATCGCGTTATATTGATATTATTGTTACGCCGGATACGTAATAGAACGACTGAGATGGCTCACGAAGATTCTAGAAACGCGTGGAAGTTTAATCTCGACACTCGCGTAGGTATAGGTAGGTACTTATATCTATAAGTGCCTATAACAATAGCTCAAGGACACGCGGCTCGCGACACAATAGGCCGAGGTCAACGCCCGCGAAACAATAGGCGCGCGAGTTATTATTCGATTCTGGAACTTTCTGAGCCATATAAATAGCGGTCCTAAAGGGCCGGCAAGGCAGTTCAATTGTGGACACGGACAAGTGAAGATCGAAGCGAATTACGAAGCGACTACAGTGCGATAGTGAATTGTGAAGTGAACTAGTATAGCGACATACTGGTGATTTGTGTTTAGTATTCGTGTGAATAATTAAAGTTTTGATTGATATCGGTTAAATTGGTGTCATTTAATTTATCCCGAACCCCAGCTCGTAACATTATTAATCCCGACGTTTCGGACCCTTTACAGCGTCCATGGTCACGTTGGGGTTAATAATATCAATATAACGCGATAAAATCCGTAAAAAGTATTTTTATGTAAATTTTCCGTGATTGTTACGTTGGTGTTGTGCACAGTTGGGGTGGTCGTGCTGCGGCGAGGAGTCGGGCACGTGCCGCGTGCTGCTGCGTCACTGCGCCGCACTGCTGGCCACCACCAGGGCGCACGCCTCCGCCACGCTCTACGCGCTCATGAGACAGCACTACCAGCTCGGAAACGTACGTACGGATACCAACCGCTTTACTTCACCGCTACTTACTGGGAGTCGACACTATTTCAAGAGTATCAGTATGGTTGTCCAAGAACCGAGAGAATCATCGGACAAAACTATAAAAAAACAATAATTCTGAAGTAATTTGACCAGATTTTGAGGCCCAGGTGTGAGAATACAGTGCTTTCCAGAAATTTCAAGGAAAATCCTCAATCCTCTCACCTTTCCTCTCATACAGAATATAAGCGTACCAAATCTCATTACCATCTGCGAAAATATGGAATTATCAATAGACCAACTAAATAAGCGAAATGAAAATATCGATATCACTAAGGCATTTTAGGTCCTAATCTATTCTATCCCCATAAATAACGACTGTGTATAATAATCAAAATTTTAAATAAAAAAAAACATTACTCATTACTTCTCCACGACACCCCCTACTTGGTACCGTGCAACTAGACACAAAAATACTTGGAATAATGGTGAAATTAAAACAAATTACTGCAAACTAATGTATAGCTAGTCTCGTTCGATATCGACAGAACTTCAGTCGCGTCAAGATGCAGGTGACGATGTCTCTATCATCGTTGGTGGGCACGTCCACGACGTTCAGCGAGGAGTCACTGCGGCGCGCGCTCAAGACCATCCTCGTGTACGCTGAGCACGATGCTGACCTCGCCGACACTACCTTCCCTGAACAGGTAATACTCGTGTGGTGACGGCGACTTTTATAACCGACTTCGAGGTTCTCAATTTTACCTGTATGTATGTTTGTCCGTGATTATCTCGCGTTTGGTTGAACCGATTTTGATGCGGTTTTTAGAAAATTATTTGTTATGTTCTGGAGAAGGTTTTGGTATACAATAAATGGATGCCCCGTGACGTCATCCGCGTGGATCTGTTATTAAGCGATATATTAGTTTATCTCAACTTATTTTATTTTCCTAAAAAGTTATTATAATTAAACGTCAGAAAACGAGCACCTGTTGGTAAGTGGTAATCGCCGCACATGGACCCCTACTGAAGAGTTGCACATCGGTTGCGGCTAAGAACCGTATATATGCGCCGTTTGAAGAACCCCATGTCATAAGGCAATGGGAAAATTTCAGCAGATAGTTTTTATCCTTTCGTGTTTTCAGGCTGTTCGTTTGTTTTTAGGTGAAGGACCTCGTTTTCAACCTGCACATGATCCTATCCGACACGGTGAAGATGAAGGAGTTCCAGGAAGACCCGGAAATGCTGCTGGACCTGATGCACCGCATTGCGCGAGGTTACCAGCACAGCCCTGACTTGCGCCTCACGTGGCTCAACAACATGGCACAGAAGCATATGGAGGTCAGTAAACAGTTCCATGAGGACAGAAGATGTGTTCCATTTGTAAAATTGCTGCCAATTTTACCGCACTGGAATGGATTATCGTTTACGATCTCGGTTTTGTATTATTGATAAAAAAATCCTGCCCTTCGTTGGATTTTCTCCTATATAGATACTTATATAACCATAAATAGGGCAGTTGGTGGGTGGTATTAATTGAAAATAACAGGCTTAGTGGAAAATATAATTCGTGGAAATTAATAAATAAATTCATTAATGGAAAGAGGCAAGGAAGCCTTCACCCAGTAGGACAAAAAATGCATTATTATATTTTTAAAAATATTAAATAAATAAAATTATAAAATTTATTCAAAAAAAAAATCATGAAGTTGATGAAATACATTATTAAATCGACTAATAAAGTTTTAAGACTAAAAGTTTTGATGAAAGGCTTAAAAATTCTTGGTAGGGATTGGATGCGCTGTCCATTTTCTGCAAAACGAGTGTTTAGCATAGAATTTGAATGGCGCATATAAGAATTGACGTCACATCTCCCAATAGTACGCTCTCTATATAGAGAGCACAGAATTAATGAAAATGCCTAAATTACAACTTCGTTTTTTTTTACCGATTATAACTTTGTTTTTTTTGATTGGCTTGTTTATTCTGACTTGTCCTTTGGTGTACCATAAAGAATACTCTATCTATCTATCGGCTCTATTAATGATTAACATTTGCATGACCCCATTAAACCCGGGACAACTCAATGTAGACCATAAAAATACTTTTTCTTGCGGGTTTTGAATCATGACCAAAAATACTGACTTGCAGCGTTCCAACCATACGGAGGCAGGCATGTGCCTAGTGCATGGTGCGGCGCTGGTGGCGGAACAGACGTGTGCGGGCGGACGCGGCGCGGCACTACTGCAGCACGTCACGCACAACGCGCTCGACGAGAGCTGCGCAGACGCACTGCACCACCACCTCACGCACCACGAGCTGCAGGTACTGCTTGTGTCCAGCAGGCGCGGTGATGGGGATCTGGCGAACATCTTTCCTCAGCAGTAGGCTAAAAACAAAAAAAAAACTAACATCGACTTATAACTCCTGCTTAGACTATTTTTCCTCTGTCCAGGCGCTATTGGAGCACGCGGCCAGCGAGCTGATGACGGCAGGCATGTACGAGACCGTCAACGAGGTGTACAAAGTGCTGGTGCCCATCGCCGAGGAGCACCGCGACTACAAGAAGCTCGCCAACATACACAGGTACGAGGGGCAGCTTTAGTTTAAATAATTAAGTACAGTGTAAGTGTAAGAGATAATAGAGTCACCCCCTATTTATTACACGGGACCTAAAAGACACAGGTGAACTGTGGGTGTCCTTGAGCAGATCTCTGCAGAAACCTTTGAGGATATAATCATATCACATTTTTTATCATTGCTGGTGTGCGCCATTTCGCCGATATAATTGAATTAAAGAGGAGGCTTGCTATTACTATAATGATGCTTGAGTATAAACTTCGATGCCAAAAATGTGTGCACTGCCTGTACATTAAAAATAAGTAATTCAAATTTTATTTTATAAATTTTACACAAATCAACAGACAGATAGATATGTGTTGTTGGGGAGTTTGTTGCGCCGATTCTTCTACCCAGCTAAAACAACGGTGAAGGGTTTGTTTTCACCTTATGGGGTCTATTTTAATGCAAAAATGACATTCAAAAACCTAGTAGTCTGTCTGTCTATCTTGAATAAATTATTTTGACTGACTTTTCATTGTGTTCTGTCCCCCCAGCAAGCTAAACGAAGCGTTTACACGCATCGAGCAGCTGCACGGCAAGCGAGTGTTCGGCTCGTACTTCCGCGTGTCGTTCTACGGCGCCCGCTTCGGAGACCTCGACGGCGAGGAGTTCATATACAAGGAGCACGCACTCACCAAGCTGCCAGAGATATTCAGTAGGCTGGAAGTGAGTAACAATATCACAAATATCAATATGACGAGTACAAAATTCGTCGGTGATACTCCAATACCGCGTAAGCACTACTTTGCTGTAAGGCCTAATTTTCAATGTTATTTGATACAAACTTAGGCCTTATAGCCAAGTGTTACTTACGCGGTATTGGAGTATCACCGACGAAATGTCGATTTATTTTATTCTTTGAATATGTTCCGTCGTAATCCAGTTTCCATGCCATTCCAAAGAGTATAGAAATTGAGAGGGATTAGGCTATAGTCCACCATGGCCTAGTGCGGGTTGGCAGACTTCGCACACCGTCGAGAAAAATCTCTTAAGGCATGCAGATTTCCTCACGATATTTTCCTTCACTATTTAAGCGAGTGATAAGTAATTAATTATTTTACTAATGCACACATGATTTCTAAAACTTGGACTTGGCAGTCCAATGGTCATATTACTAGGCTATTACTGCTTCTTATATAACGAACTTTCGAACATAATCAAATATGTACGACAATAATTAAAATTAAAAAACATTTATTTATTTCTTCTAATTAAAATGTTGATATCTGTAGAACTTCTACGGCGCCCGCTTCGGCGTAGATAACGTGGTGATAATCAAGGACTCGAACATAGTGGACGTGAGCACGCTGGAGGCGGACAAGGCGTACATACAGATAACGTACGTGGAGCCATACTTCGAGCCGCACGAGCTGCGCAAGCGCGTCACGCACTACGAGAAGAACTATAATATCAGTCAGTTTCTTATTTTACTTTTTTCATTGTTTTTTAGTCTTAAAGTTACGCGCAACGGCTTACCATGACTTCAATACATGATTCTGGACCCCCCTGCGTTGGAATTTTTCGTCGGCTTTTTCTTAAATTTTACATTTTTTTTGCAGTTTTTTCAACTTTAAACTGTATAAAATCATTATTTCTATCTAACCCAATAAGAATTTTAATTAAAAAGTCATTAATTCACTTTTTTCACTAAAAAGAGAATTGTAAATTAAACTTGAAAGATCTTCTGGTCAGCTGTTTCCTTAGAGTTCACTTGCGAGTTGTAAAATTTAAGAAAAAGCCGACGATAAATTCTAACGTGGGGTGTCCAGAATCATGTACTGAAGTCATGGTAAGCCGTTGCGCGTCGATGTCCCTTCCACCCTGTATAGCATGCTATAAAAAGCACTTAAAATAACATGCTTAAAAATTAAAGCAAATAGCATTAAGCTCCTATGTAGCACTATAGATGTCGCTACAAGTATGACGAATAAAAATGTTCGTTCCAGAGCGCTTCATGTACGCGACTCCGTTCACGGTGGGCGGGCGCGCTCACGGCGACATCGCGGAGCAGTGCAAGCGGAAGACCATCCTCACCACCGCGCATCACTTCCCCTACGTCAAGACGCGCATACAGGTAACAACACCACACCACGCCACGCCACGCCACGTCACGTCACGCCACGCCACGTCTCGCCACGCCACGCCGACTAACACTCTCAATACATATGCTTCTACCAGGTTAATCTCGGGACACTGCAAACCGTATTTGGCCCAACCGCTTGACACATGGATAACCAGTTTATTTTTCTTTATTTTACAATTATTTTAAGAAAAAAAAGCTTTATGTGTACTCGTAAAGTTCTCACATTTTCTTTCTTTCTTACAAGATTTTTATGACACCGAAAAGTGTCAAAATTGTCGAAACTAATTTAAAAACTTTTATACCGTGGGAGAGCTATGCTTCGGCACGAATGGGCCGGCTCGACCGGACTTGATACCACGGCCTCACAGAAAACCGGCGTGAAATAACGTTTTCGTTGTGTTTCGTCGAGTCAGTGAGGATACCGGAGGCCCAAATCCCTTAAAAGGGCGGCAACGCACCTGAAACTCCTCTAGTGTTGCGGGTGTCCATGGGCGGCTGTAATCGCTTACCATCAGGCGAACCGTCTGCTCGTTTGCCCACCCTATCACATAAAAAAAAAAAAAAAAAAAAAAAACTAAATTAATAATAATAATAAGTATTTATTTCCAAAATAAGACGATTTACATTAGTCTAGTAGCTAGGTATGTGGTAATTAGAAATACCTAATGTTAAAAATAAGCTTAAAGTATCCCCAGTTCCCTAGGTGTATATGTACGCAAGAACTTTACCTTGTATATCACTTATACAGAAATAAATAGATTAAGAAGTGGCATACTGTACTTACAATTTTTAAACCCTTTTTCATTTTTATATATTTAAGTTAATCATAAATCGTGTATTTGTAATAAATAGAGTAAATGTAATAGAATGGTGTTTTAAGAAAATGTAATACAGGACAAGCCCATTTAACAATTATAAACGGCATACAAATTTTACTTAAAAATTGTATGCAAAGTTTGTATACACACTTACAATCGAATCCACAGTCTATGCTAGGTGACAAACTTATTATTAGCAACATAAGGTTCAAAACTCCATGATTGCCAAATTCACGGCACACAACAATTACGTTCGTTGTACAACAATAAAATGCTATTCCAATTTGCAGGTTGTCCAGAGAACACAAATAATATTATCGCCTATTGAAGTAGCCATTGAAGACATACAAAAGAAGGTAAGATGTTGTTCTTATCTCACCGTTTGAGGTGGAACTCTAGCTGTCGAGATTGTCTTTAGTAGTCGTCTTAAACGCGACTGCTACGCTAGAGGTCCTGGCTTCGATCACAAGTCGAGCAAAGTAATATTGGAGTTTGCTATAAAATTTATTATTTATTTATCTCTTTATTGTACACCATAAATACACGCTTTGTCTCTGTATCACCCTATGGTCGACTGGTAGAGAATGCTTTTAGCATTAAGTCCGCCTCTGTACAATTTGTTGTGCATAAAGCATTAAATAAGTAATAATAAATAGAAAGAAAAACAAAACAGATTATATCTAACAACAAATGTACAATGGGCGGAAAATAAAACTATATAAGTAGATATATAAATATAAATAAATACATATATATAAATATTTATAAAGTATATGTAATTATTAACACATACTAAGTCTAGAGCTGTTGACAACAACAGCTCTAGATTTAGTATATATAGTTAAAAGCTCCTAAAAAAGTACTACTTGGGACAACTCAAGTACCTAGTGGTTTTTAAACGACGGCAAAGATTGTGCACGTCTTATTATAACTGGTAACACATTCCACAATCGGGCCGCATGTACGCAAAAGGATTTGTCAGTAAACTTTGTGGAGTGCGTCGAAAATTCTCAGTAGCAGCTCGAAGTTTGCAATTGTGCCCGGTTGATGGCAAGTGGCTCGCCGCCTGTTAGATGGGATTTAATCATACCGGCGAACTTAGTGTACACCTCTGCTTAACCCTTCGGGGAATACAGGCGTCATAGTATGTTACGCTATGTATTTTCTTTATACCACTAAAAGTGGCTGACAAGAATACGGCCCACCTGATGGTAAGCGGTTACCGTAGCCTATAGACGCTTGCAACACTAGAGGTATCATCACTTGCCATTGCCGACCCTGTAAATATCTTTTCACGCCCTTCTTGAAGAACCCCATGCTATGTATTAGTCTCTCGGCAGGAAGCCGAGCTGTATATTTTGAGTTCGTTTTGTAAGTAATACTGGGCAAATAAGGTTAAAACTAAGGTAACACTCGTTACTGGCGTCTGTGGTGGCCGCTTACCATCAAATTTATTACATTAAATAAATAGTTATTATAACTATCTTTTTGTATATTTTTGGCATTTTCCATGCTAAGATTTTAGTTATTTAGAAAAGGAAAAATTCGACAAAAGCAAAAACTTGCTTTTCAATAGGTGGTCACCATAAAGACGTAAATTCAGTATGTGAAGGAAAAATTCGACATGACGGGTAGGAATCGCGGTGGCTTAGTGGTCATAGCGTCTGGTGTACCTAACCAGAAGACGCAGGTTCGAATCCTGCCCGCGGTCGAATTTTTCCTTTTCTAAATAAATAGTTATTATAATTATAAATAAATAGTCATTGTATATTATTTTCTTTGCTAATGTATTTTGTAATTAAACCCATACATGTACACCTCCTCGCTTATTTTTTTATGATTTTACTTTAAAACTCATCATAGAAATGGAGGCTGGCATATTTTTCAATTTCAATTCATTTTTACCCGAGTACGCGACGCAAGGGAGGGTAATGTGTTTATCAGCCTATGTATGTATGTTTGTTTTTTTATAATGGTCTGATTGAAAAAATATTTGAAATTTTGACGTAAGACTTTTTATGTCAGATTAACGAGCTAGCGGCGGCGACCAGTCAGGAGCCGGCCGACCCGAAGATGCTGCAGATGGTGGTGCAGGGATGCATCGGCACCACCGTCAACCAGGGCCCACTCGAACTGGCGCAGGTAATACAGACGAACAAACAACCACGTTCACACAAAATACATTTTTATAACATTGTTATAGACCAAGCTAGTGATGGTTAATATTATGGTAAATTAGCATAAAGCAGTGTTATTATAAATAGCATATAGCAAATGATATTGCTATTTAGCTTTATATCGCATCGCACTCCCTCTCTCTCTCTCTCTCTCTCTCAATTAACTGTCCATCGCGCATCGATCACTAAGACTAACTCTATTTAATTTAAAATTTGGTTGTTAAAGAACTGCCTCGTTAGACTAGTGGTCAGTGGCGCGACTGCTCCGCTAGAGATTCTGGGTTCGATTCCCAAGTCGAGCAGTGTTACTGGGTTTTTCTATGAAATTCACAGTAGCAGCTCAGAGTTCGAATTTGTGGCCGTTTACTGGCTATAGCAGTGATAGCCTAGTGGACGACCATTGGACTGCCAAGTCAAAGGTCTCGAGTTCGAACCCAAGGCTTATTTTTCGAAATGTGCGTATTAAAAATTGATTATCACTCGCTTAAACGGTGAAGGAAAAACATCTTGAGGAAACCTGCATAACTTAGAGATCTTCTCGACGGCGTGTGAAGTCTGTTAACCCGCACTAGGCCAGCGTGGTGGACTATAGCCTAATCCCATTCCATCCCATTCTGTGAGAGGAGACCCGTGCCCAGCAGTGGGACAGTATATGGGTTGATGATGATGATGATGACTGGCTATAGGCTCGCCCCCTATTACATGGGACCTAAACATACTGGTGAGCTGTAGGTGCATATTAGTACACCCCTGCCTAAACCTTCGGGGACTACAGTCCTGATGGTAGGTTATGTTATAGACTAAATCAATGGTGAAACAAGAAAAAAGTAAATATGTTTCTATACACATGTGCACTTTTTCTGTTACATTGTGTACAAAAACAAAATATGGACATACCTCTAGCTCCTAAAACTCTTGCTTTTCAATACGTCATCATAAGCGACTCCACCAGACTGCGAAACTGGAAATTACTAATGAATGAACCTTGCGGTTTATATGAAAATAAAACTATTTTGATTTTGCGCTACCCGTCTCGATTGTCATTTGTACCAGTTGAAACAATGAAAATATCACTTGTATAAATATCACTTAGAATTTAAATATTTCTCTCATTCTCATGGTTATAGGTGTTCCTGGCTCCGGTGGCTGAGGGCACACAGCCCCCGACGCGGCTCACTAACAAACTGCGGCTCGCCTTCAAAGATTTCTCGAAGAAGTAAGTGGTCGTTGTTGTATACCGTGAAAAAAATTGAAATTTGAACTTTATGTTCATGACATAAATGTCATACATACAAAACTTGACAACCACTGTCTTTAAGATATCGGATATGAGCAATAAACCACCAGCCTCTCTCTTCGCCCAGCCTTATCCCATTTCATTTGGGGTCGGCTCACCTCGTCATTCTTCGCCAGACGTTTCGGTTCTGGGTCGTCGAGCCAGAGGGTCTACTCCCTATCTCCGTCAAGTTAAAGTTACGAGCCGTTCGAAAGTTCTCCGAAACTTCGGAGTCCAATAAAACAAGTGTCAAATTCTATTTTTCTAACGGATAAAAACACATCGGGAATAGGGACAACTGCCAAATTGTGTTGTCATTCATTCTTATTTCGGGCCCCGAACGAAGCATCCATCCGTAGGTGATACGGAGTAGGAAACGCCCGTAACTAAGGTCGAAACTACGGACTTCGTGCTTAGGGAGTAGACCCACAGAACCAAAACGTCCCTAGGGCTTGCTTCAGGTCATTGCTGACTACAGACATCCAAGTGAAAAGGGGTCTACCTCACTTTTTTGGACATAAATTCATATAGAGGACTTGCCATGTTTTTCGGGTCTTCTCATTAAATGGCCATACCAGGACCAGCATTCAAGAAGATATTCAGCCGCTTCTGGTTGAACTGGAAGCCAACCCCGACACAGCTGGGAAAAAGCTCGGAGGATTATGAGTGATGGCCCTTTGTCTCATTGGTCGTAAGCGTTACTTCTACGCTAGATTTCCTGATTTCATTTCCCGGTCAGTGTTATTGGGATTTTATTAGAGAATGAAAAGTTTTATCTCAGGTAGGTTTCAACCTGCGTTCCTTCGGTTAAGTACACCGGACGCTTAAGTTTAGTTAATCGCAATAGGCTCGCCTATACCTACCCTTCGGGGAATACGGCGTGATTGTGTGTGATTATGTGATGTCCCTTGTTATTGAGCCACAATGCACATTTATTTTCATTACATCATAGATGTCACGACGCGCTGAAGAAGAACAAGAACCTGATCGGCAGCGACCAGCGCGAGTACCAACGTGAGCTGGAGAGGAACTTCCAGCGGTTCACAGACAGGCTCGCGCCGCTCATACAGGCCACGCCCGGCCACGTCGCGCAACTCAGGTATAAACTAAACAAGTCTAGCTTAAAACCGCAGTACTGTAACACAGGAGGTCCAAACTTAAGAGCGGTTTCATCCGTAAATCGCTCCGTACAAACTTATATTGGCCCTTTATTATTATAATAAGCTATGAAAGTCAATAAAATTTTGCAGTCACAAAATCCACTCTGTGAGTGCATTTCGTGATTATACGTGCCTATGGCAGGAAAACTAATCTTAAATATACAAGCTCAAAAAATTACTTAAAAAAGCCTAATCTATATGGAAAGGATTATATTTACATACATAATAACTGTATTATAAAGAGTAATCAGTTTTGACTTCTAAAGGTCTGATTTACTTATCTATCAACCATGTATAATGATTTATGTTACAGCAATGGCCTGAGTAAGCACGACTACAAATATCAAGCATAACGTGGCGAATTTATATACAACCACCGTCGAAGTACCTATATAGTTGTTATAACTGATTTTATTTGTAACTTAATTATGTTTCATCTTAGTTTGTATCATCAGTGTAACTTTAAGGTGTCATTGCCTTCTATTAGTAGTGATTACGATGTCAACAATAGATATTTTTTAATGTTTTACATAAAACCAAAAGGTTCATTCTCGACTAATTTAACAATTCCACCATCCAAAATTAATTATCACTCGCTTAAACGGTGAAGCGAAACATGTGAGGAAACCTTGAGATTAAGTCTGCCAACCCGCACTAGTCCAACGTGGTGGACTACAACTATTCCCGCTCATCGTGAGATCCCGTTCCCTGTAGTTGGACAATATATTATTATATAATATCCAAAGTGCGTGTATGGAGTATGGACAGAGCGAAAAAAAATATAATGTTAAGAATGTGAACTCTAAATACTTTACTGACTACGCGATATTTGCGACTGCTAGGAAAAGGCCAAAAAGAGAATTTCAAGTTTTAATTAAATAAAATGCCTTCTTAGGACGCACATACATGTAAAGTACATCTAGCACCTCTGCAAACCCTTCGGGGAATACTAGCGAGTTGGTGTTATGTTTTATGACGTACACTAGAAGTTCAGTTCAGTGTTACAATCAAAGATTTTTTTATCGTGTATTTCTATTATAACTCGTAATTGTATTTAGCCAGTACGTCACAACAAAATTACTCTAGTCGCCCTTGGTTGGAGATTTGGTCTGTCCCTGTGCTGTGTAACCCTGCTTCTCTCATATTGGACTGACTATGTTGGTTATAACTGTTGACATATCTTTATATAGGGCATAGTTCTTATAGCTGACATGAACTTTGATGTCGCTTGTCCGTGTTCAACATCAACGTTTTGCACACAAGATTATTGTGATCAAAATTAAAATCAGATGAGAGAGAGATTTGAATGATTAATTTGATTATGTATGATCTTTTGACATTGTCTCAGTATTTTTTATTATTATTATGATTCTGTGTAATCTAAATGTGGTGTAACTTACGTGTCTGTATTATTGAATGTCTAGGGTGTAACGTAAATAGATAAGTATAATTATATTTATGTATCTAGATTTATTTATAAAAAAATATAAACATTATATATTTGAAACTGCGCTATAATAGCTACTGTATTGGACAACCAATATAACAGGAATAAATGCGGTTGACTGCTTAATACTAAAAAAACACTGGATATAATGTTGTTTAGGCATTAACACCAATATAATAGCTAGTTATTATAAAACGAGTTACGACGTTGGCTGTAAGAATCCTAATTTGTGAATCAATAAAACCCAATATTTACTTATGTATTTTATTACATTAATTATATATAGAAATTAAGTCCGCGTTCGGTATAGTTTCGAATCGTGCGCTTTGTATATTGCCAAGAACGGTAGGACAATCTTATTCACATATACATGCAATATTACGTCACTGAGTAACAGAATCAGTGTATGTAACTAAAAATCACATTGGTGAGTGTTAGTAAATACTTAGGCTGGCCTCATACATCCGGAATGACTCCCTAGATTCATAATCTGAATTCATATTATTAATTCAGAAAGCCCGGAATACCATACAATATCAGTATGCTCCACACACATTCTGAAATTTTCAGATTATGAATTTTTCAGATCGATCTGTAAGTAAAGTAGCCTATATGTTATTCCCGGTCACATACTATGTGTGTATGAAATTTCATTAAAATCCCGTAAGTAGGTCTCCTACATAAGTTTTCTGGGAAATTCCCACATAATTTTGGGGTAAAATGTATCCAATTTGTCATTTCCAGTCACACATACTATTTCATTCAAATCCCGTAAGTAGTTCTCCTATATAGATTTCCGGGATATTCCGACATTTTTCTGGTACATACTATTATATAAGTATACCAAATTTCAAGCAAATCTGTTCAGCCGTTTTGTGTGATTGAGTAACAAATAAACAAACAAACATCCAAACTTTCACATTTATAATATTAGTAAGATTATGATTTCATAACGCGCTTATTCCCTTACATTTTAATAGAGCGGCACACACATACTGGAATCAGAATGTGAATTATTTCATTTGACTAGAACTAGAAGACTAGAATGAAATAATTCAAGTATTTTAATTCCTCTTCCATAAAGACGTTTGCATGGACCGGGAATCACGAGACTACTGCTCAATCTGAATTTTTAAGGTATGTGTGAGGCAAGGTCGGAATTTAGATTATGAATTTTAAATCATTTATTCAGAGAGCCATTCCGGATGTATGAGGCCAGCCTTAGTATCACCTGCCCTTTCACGTCTGAAGATTGTTTCAAGCGAATTTTTTTATGTTACTAAAGTTACGAAGAAGCTGCAGGGCTGCTGTTGCTACCCCTTAGGTACCTGCTTGATAAGTCCATGTATTTAAGCGAACATTTCAAGTATTGCACACTGATATATATTTTCTTTGGGAACTTGTAAAATACACGGCTGAAGAGCACTTTGGATGTATCCCAAAACTGGAAAGAAAATTTTCTTAGGAACTTTGACATTAGATATTGTAATAATATTTAAAAAAACAGTAAATTAATCAGTGTGTTCAAACATTTTGGCACAACACCATTATACTCTTGACTGTCGATTGCGTATTTAAACATTTTTTTTTGCTCTTGAGGTCAAACCCCATGAGCTCCCGTTGCGCAGATGTTTAAAATTCTCACTTGAAACAATTTCCAATTAATAATCTAATTCATTATATCATTTCTAATAACCTAATCTGACGCAGGTTTGCTTGTAATAAGACATTATAATGCATAGAAAAAGTTGTTCCATTGGCGTTAACGTTTTTAGATCACTAATGATCATGTGATAAAATGTCAACTGTTTACATTTTATAATTTCCGAAAAGCGTTAACGTGAATGGAATATCATAAAATAATGTACAGCGGCCAGCACATCAAGCTACCCCAATCTGTCAAATTTCTTTGATAGTTATTTAACTTTAATACAAAATAATAAGGTTCATGTTCATTTGGGAAAATCTGACAGTTTTGGATAGCTTGACCTGCTGGCTTCTGAACACCAATTTAGTACCACCTTACAAAAACTATCCCCACAGACCTGTTTCAGATATTTCTTACTGCTAATGAGATAGCAGTCTCCCATTTTTTTCTGCAGAAAATAAACAGTGTCATATCACAATAAAAGTATTTTTTTAACCATACACTGACATGGAACAAAGCTAACATAATAAACTATATACA
Source organism: Acronicta alni (assembly GCA_964056405.1). Taxonomy (NCBI): domain Eukaryota; kingdom Metazoa; phylum Arthropoda; class Insecta; order Lepidoptera; family Noctuidae; genus Acronicta; species Acronicta alni. The sequence continues at coordinate 1,832,713 of OZ043916.1, read as the reverse complement.
AATCTTGTAATAACCATGACCCCGCAAATGAACGGCAAATAAAACCTTATTCATTTTCAAAGCCAATGAATATTGTACGGTCGACAAAAGAGTTAAGTCTACAGGCAGCTAATTAAACATCTGTATTTTGTAAAAAATTGCGTAATAAGTATCACGCATTATGTGTCAAAACGCAGGTATTGTAAGCTGCTACACATCAAACCCATTGACGGGTAATTATATAAATCACAATCTGTGTAAAGATGCAGATTTCGTTCGCTACCTGTATACCAATCTCTTTTGTTGACTAAACATATATATATATATACCTTTGTTTCCGAACTTAACACAATATGTCAATAACGTACTTATTTTAATGCATCGATTGTCATTTCACTTCTATCATGACGCACAAAGTAATGAGCTTTTAAAACGAAAGTGATAGGGAGATACCATGCATGCTTATATGTTATATCTAGTTTATATTATATAATAATTAGACGCGTTGATGTGTTCACAGGGTACCTTTGTTATGGCCTGCCTTATTTCCAAGAACAGCATACACGCTTAGTGTGTTCATTAAAGCCAATGTTGGCCTAAATGGAACATGAAGCAAGACTAATTTGTGATGCCTATTTATTTGTAGAACCACAAATTAATGCACTTAATAACTACATTCAAATATAAATACATCAAACATTGATTATGGATTTGACTGCAAGAGCCTTACCCACACAAAATTAAACCACAATAATCTTCTAATGCTACCAAATTTGAAATCGCGAATTATGGCAACACTATTTAGAAAATCCGTCACTAAACTCACTAGCAACACTATTGGTTTAAGTCGGATGCACTTTAAACGTGGCGTTCATGCTGGCGTCTCTGCTTAGCGTATACGTAGAAGTAGTCTCCGCCGTACCGAATGCTGGGCATGCCACAATCAAGCCTGTATCATTCCGACTCCGCCGGCGTATGCCATGTTAGCCTCTCCTCGTAGAAAGCAATTACCTGGAAATAAAATTACTGTTTATGTCCCCAATACAATACCTACAACCCTATGAATGGGTTAAATACTGTTTTAAGTTCAATATATTTTATATACAAATGAATTGCTCACCTGCTGTGGGCACTTAACATTGGCGATTTTAGCGGGCACGAGCTCTGCCTCATCGGAGTCCGCCCATTTCACTAAGAACATCAGCTCGCCAGTAGCGTCAGATGCACCTAAATGCGCAAACATTTAAAATAAAATAATCAAGACTAAAAGATGGACTGCAACTGACTGAGTATTTTCAAAATAATAACATCTCATAGATTGGCTTTAAAATGTTGGTATTAAAATTTGACAAAATTTTATCAAGTCATAAATTAATTGTATTAAAATATTAGAACAAAAATTTGTTAAAATTTTCAAATTAGCTCTATCGATAAACTAATGGAGATTGTAGGCCCTTCTGCTGATATGGCTTTTTGTCTTCAGCATACCCTCTGAAGTAAAACACCAAAACAATTCTTGAATAAGTTTCAAAGCGAAGCTGAGAAGCATTATTTAACCATTGCATACATCTTACCTATGATCTTCTCAGCCTTGAGTCCCTTTTCAAACCCAGATTTGGCCTTGTCCTCCTTGCGCTCCCGCTTGGAATCCTTGTGGTCATCGGCGGAGGATACACTGGTACCGCGCCCCTTGCGACCAGACGTGGTCTCCTCGCTCGATTCACGGACACGCTTCTTGCCGCGGTCCTCCGGTTTTTTCGTCTTTGACTAAATTATTATGAAAGGATTTTTAAATGAGTGAAGTTATTATTACTTTGGCTTTTGTCGTAAACAGAAATAATGAATGCCTAAAATCAATCAATGAAGTGGCAACAAGAAAACCAAGATTATGATTAACCTAGTGTCCCACAGCTGGGCTAAGGTATATCAAATAAATGCAAGTTATCAAGGTAGTCCATATCCTTTCCTTTGGTCTTAAGATTGCTCTGTACTATTTTTACTAGTACCTCACAACAAGCAAAACTGCAGCTGTTTACCAGCTGCCCACGCCACTCTAGCTTCACCCTAGTCCAAATCTCAAGTTCTCAACCACTGTTCTGGGATTGTGCCTAATAAAATGGTATTCCATTTAAAGACACCCTTAGTGTGTGTAAATAAAATTTATTAATACCTCCTTTTCCTTTCTATTATCTTCAAATGTCTTGATCAGTTCTTCACAATCCAAGTTCTCCACGGGTTCCCAGGTACTCTCCTCTTCCTTGTAACCTTTCCATTTCAGCAAATATTGCACCTATGAGTGAAACAAAAAATAAGGTTATAAATGAAGAATCCTCTGTCTATAGTTTTATCATGTAATATTGTATTATCTAAAGACTAAATAATCATGTAGACTCATTCTTGTACAAAACTTGATAAATAAAGGTCATAAGATTTTATTTGCATTGTATAAAAGTTTAAAAAATGCGGTGTCAGTAGAATTTGCAATATACATTAAATGATATAGAATAGGAATGTTACAAAACACTGAGAAATGAATGTTCTTCCACTCAATGCAAATGACCTGATCTTTTGACTATACAACTATGGCCCATGGATCCTCACTTTATTTCATTAAGGATCAACCAGGTCTCTTTGCCCAAATGTAATAGAAATTCAGAAAAAGATTGTTTCATCACATAATATGTATGATTATAATGGATTAGTAAGATTATATAGAATACTAGCTGTTGCCTGCAGTTTTACCTGCATTGCAATTTTGCAATGCAGACATCATAGGCTACCCTTTGTATCGAAAAGCAAATGCTTTTTGATACAAAGGGTAGCCTATGTCTGTCTCCAAGGTCTTATCTATCTCTGTACCAAGTTTCATCAAAATTGGTTCAGCTGTGTAGGTGTGAAATCGTAACTGATAGTCACTTTCGCATTTATAATATTATAGTAGGAATTATATTTGATCCACGAAAGTTTATGAAAATTATAATCTTTTCGACATTATCTAATTACATATTGTAGGTGTGTAATAAACATAACAAATCCCTACTAGATTTTTTTTTAATCTACTAAGGTGGCAAACAAGCATACGGGCCACCTGATGGTAAGCGGTTACCATAGCCTATAGACGCTTGTAACACCAGGAGTATCACTTGCGTGTTGCCAACCCTGTATTGAAAGAGGAATAGTTGGGTTGGCAGTATAAGGGGTCAAAGTCAAAGTTTTACTTTGATTTTCAAATAGAAAAGATTTGTAATGTTTTTAAATAATTTAAATTCAGGAAAGATATTTCTTCAAGGTCTATTGATGTCAATTAGGTGCCATATGGCTATTAGGCCATATGGCATCTAATTGACAGTTGGTTTTTCATTGGTTCAAGCATTGTTTAACCAACTTTGTTAAATTCACATTTACAGTTTAATTTCAAACATGTAATAAACCTCCGGCTGTGTTCATACTTGTTTTTAAACAAGAAAATGAAAGAGCTAAGTCATTAATAATTTTAAGGGGTGTCAATTTTGTAAGCAAATTTTCATTCCTCCCCCACACTATGTACTTTTCACTGATGATGTTATACATTTTACCATGAATGGCCAATATATCATGAATAAATGAAAAAGTAATTATAGTAATAGTTTGCAACTGCATATAAGGCATGTGACATGTATTGTAGTAGTGACAGTTTGTCAAAGCTTCATTTCTTAAGACACAGGCTCGAGGCCACCTTAGGGGCTGAATGCTCTTTCCTTTTACTGCTCTTCAACAGGTTTTGAAATGGCAACTCATATCCAGTTGCCTTTAGGATAATGTAATGAAAGTAACTGCAGTTATTTATCTGTAGGAAGTGATATTGTGGTGTACTGCGACCCTTTAATTAATCTAAGACTGACGATTTTAAATTACTGTAAAGAGTCAATACATGCCGTATATAGGACATGGCAAACTATGTCCTATTGCCTAGTAATAAGAAAAACAAAAAATCTACATCCTAATCTTTAATTGATAAAGTCTATTCTATTACCAGAAACTCTCAGAAAGTTGTAAGGTTCTTCGACTTCGCAAGGCTAGGTTACCGCTATACTGAAGCTCACACTAATCTCGGAGAATCTCTGACCCAAAGATTTTCAACTAGTTTAATTGATATTCTATGGTGGACTGATAATTCTTAACTCCGTTCTCGACTAATCAATAATGAAATGTATGTAAAGTTGTAAAGCCTGAGAAGTTAAATGAAACGTCTTTACCTTGCCTTTAACTGTACGTTTGTCGAGAACCTTCTCTACAACATATTCCTCCTCACTGGATCCATCGCTTGTTTCCCCTTTTTTATCTTTCTTGCCCATTTTGTATCTTTTATTGTAGTTTGATGAATCAATCGTTACACAAATAGGAAATAATAATACAGCGTAGCGTCACCCCAGCTAAAAATTCTCAAAATGGCGCCTTCAAAATAAATATGGCGGCCGGGCTGCTGGCTGCTGCCGGCTGCCGCACCGCAGTCTAGGCATGGGCAAAAATATCGGTCTATCAAAATATCGATATTTTTCCATACAATTATCGATATATATCGTCAATATTTTTAATCGAGTTATATCGATATTTATTTTAGAGTATCAAATTCGTATCAATTTTGATTTTTTCAACGCGTTTCGTTTCATTTTTAATTAATGTTACTAGATACATTAAATCGTGTAAAATTGTTTGGACTCAAGCATAAATATAAAAATACTTTTTATTTCATGTTTATTCAAAATTCGTAAAAACATACGAATTTTGAATACTTTGGGAATATGTATGAATAATCATGCGAAAACTGACGATGTATCGATATTTTTCACTAGATAATTATCGATTCTGATTAAAAATATCGGTAAGTTTTATCCCCATTACTCTTCGCAATATTTATTAATTAAATATCTAATCAACTTCTTTCATCCTACCACCTATATGCAGATGATCTTCAAATTTACTCACAAGCACCACGAGTATTTATAAGAAGCTATCCATATAATTAATAAAGATTTTTCTTCAATATCTGAGTGGAGCAAATGCTATGGACTCAGTGTTAACCCGTCTAAGACACAGGCAATCATTATTGGTAGCTCACGAATGGTTTCCAAGATAGATTGGTTCCGTCTCCCCAGTTTATCTTTGATGGCATCCAAATTCCTGTGAGTGACCAAGTTAAAAACTTAGGGTTAATCATGGACAAAACCTTAACATGGGGTCCGCAGTTGCAGGAAACTAGCCGTCGTATGTTTGCGTCAGCAGGATCCTTGAGACGACTACGCAACTTTCTTCCAACTGCCACTAAGATTGCGCTTGCACAATCTCTCCTCTTGCCTGTCCTTGACTATGCCGATGTCAGCTATCTTGATCTCACCGAGGACCAATTCAATAAGCTTGAGCGTCTCCAAAATTTTTGCATAAGATTCATATTTGGTTTACGAAAATATGATCACGTATCAGAATTTCGTACTAAGCTCAAGTGGCTTCCAATTCGCCTTCGTCGGAATGCTCACATTCTTTCGTTACTTTATAGTATTCTTTTCAATCCTGCAACACCCGCTTACCTTAAAACACGATTTGAGTTCGTCTGTGATACACATTTGCGATCCTTACGATCACCAGAGAACTTAAAACTAAAGGTGCCTATGCACGCCACAAATTTTGTTGATCATTCTTTTACTGTTCAGGCCACTCGTCTATGGAATGCTCTGCCGGTTTCCGTGAGACGTGCCCAAACACAGGCATCTTTTAAAAAAATGGTTAAGGAACATTACTTGGCTACTTGTACGTGAATTGTTATAGTATTCTCTTTATGCAAAAATAATATATATTGTATGTGTAGTATTTATATACATTATTAATATTTATTTTATTTTATTCTTGTTTGAATATAGATATATATTATCTATCTATCTATGACTACTAAGCACACAACCGCCCGTTACCCGTTTCTTACATGACTTGTCCATCCCATGGTTGTCTGTAAGAAATTGCTTTAAGCGATAAGACCGCCAATTGTAGATACATTATGTGACGTTTGTTTTCTTTTTGTCATTTTCTCTGTATTGTGTTATACAATAAAGAATATTCTATCTATCTATCTATCTACGTTAGACATTGATAATAATATATTTATGTATATTATTTCGGGAATATTTATGTATTGTTTAAACTATATTGTATTACTTATAGGCTATTAATTTATTACCTAGAAATATAATTTTTATTTTTTATTTTATTTAGTTATTTATTTCAGGCAACAAGGCCCATATAAAAATATAGTAATACAATATAAAAATAGAACACAACATAAAATACTATAGAATATATACAACAATAACATTACTACTTCACACGCAAATTCGTCGTGTGTCGCTCGGTGTTAGGTATCCGGCCTCGGAATCGCCGGAACAGTACACCTTTCGGCCAAAACTCCTCCTTCATAAATGTCGATAGATGTTCGGTCGGTACTCTAACCACAAATGAACTGATAATTATGCATGTACTATGTACACCGCCAACGTTTACGTTTTTTTTACATGATCTGTGTACACATCCAATGGTTGTCTGTAAGAAATTGCTCTTAGCGATAATACCGCCAATTGTACTACTTAAGTTTATTGTTCAATTTTACTATGCTTCTTGGTGTACAATAAAGAATATTCTATCTATCTATCTATATACTCACTTGCCCATTCCTACCGCAGTCGCACTGGCACTTGCCCCTCTGCACTCTTGCCAACCCACAGATAGACGCTTTATTTACAATATAATCTATTATCTATTGTCATACAGTAGGGATGTGCGAATATTTTTCGATAATGGATAATTATCAATAATTGTAAAAATAATTTATTTTATAAAGAGTTCACAATATTCAATACTAGTATAATAGAATTATTTCTGCTAAATAATGCTAAGAATACATTGGCTTGGCTGTATCGAATGGATTGAAATTTAATACCTCTGATTTGTCTATTAAGTCCATATTAACCTGTCAGTGCGAGCAATCAAGCAGGTAGCACCTGGCAATACTTGAGATATATTAGTGTTTTATAATTTGTATGATTGTACTCTTTAATACAGTTTCAGAAAAAGTATATTATTATTAACATTTAAGTTACTGTTGATTATGGTGTCCTATCACGTTATCACACACCTGTACCAGTAAAAACTGATAATTTGTGATCAATTGTATCGAAATATCAGTTTTAAAGCTATCGATATTTTTTTCAATAATGCCCATCCCTACCAGCTAGCCGTCAGGCACCGTCAGGAACTATGCTGTCCTTTGAAGTTTATCTAAACAATTTTTATGTTGTTTCTTTAAATTTATTATTAATAAAACATACACAAGGGTATAATATAACATGATTTTATACATAGTTACAGGTTATTATTGGTTATAAGCCAATAAAAACTTATTTCAATGTAGTAACATTAATATCAGCACTACCAATATAACATAACTATAAAAAGTATGTTGATTTTCTATCTTTGTCTATTGATAAATTATAACTTTGATTTAAAACTTACTTTAAATGATAGCCAGCAAAGGTATGTTGGTGTTAAATACATGTAAAACATAACTGAAGTACATATTTAAAAAAGTTATGTACAGTTCCATTCTATCATATTAGTGTACACTCGAAAAACAAGTTGTCACTTTTACAACATTAAACAGAGCGAGATAACAATAGGTACGACACGCTCCCGTGGCAAACTTCACACTTGTTTCATTCATTTTTTTCTTGCTTCAATCAAAACACGGCAACAGAACAGCAGTGGACCTTTTCGCAAATCGCAGCAGTTTTCATTTCAGTCAACCAGCCAGCCTGTTGCGCTAAGTGTGTGTATACCAATATCGAGCAAATCACGTATTATTTTGTGCTATAAGATAACCATATATTTATGCTAGTGGTGAAAATAGTGTTTTGTGAACTCTTTAAACTAATTATTAAATGGATTGAACTGTAAGATAACGATTTATAGGTTTTGTGTCGATTCGAGTGGTTTCAAATTGACTTTTGACGTCACGCGCGACAACCAATCGGTTCGCGCCAAAGAAAAAACGGCACTACACCACTGCGTGTTTTTGTTTTCGTGGTTACCAAGTTTATTGTTTTGACTGTATCGGATGGATCGTAATAGGTGAATGTTCGGATTGTTGAAATTATGCTTTTAAAATGTACTGCGGACGGGAGGCCGATCAAAGTGAACGGGGCGCCGGTCAGCCACGGGAATGGTGCGAGAGGTAAGGTCCGACAATGATTTTATTTTATTTCTTCATAGCACAATAATTATTGACTTAAACCATTTAAATCTTAGTTAAAATAGTTAACTTTTTCATTCAATTACCACATACCTATAAGAACCTGATGCCCCGATTACACCGATTCTGATGCAGATCGTACCTGGTGCTGGTACCTAGGATTACCTACAAAATCTCAACTTAAAAAATAATCTAATAATGATGAATTCTTAAATTTTGCAGTAATCCTTATTTTAGGCTCGAAATAACCAAAATAAACTAGGTATTTCATACTTCAGTGGAATGGAAAGCCAGGCAAAAGCACATATAAAAAGAGTTGTAGGCCTAGTTTTTTTACGAATTATCGAACCAATAGGTACCAACTACCTACCTAGATTTGTAAAATTAAATTGAAATGTACTCTTTTGCAATAATTATCTTAAAGATTAAAGTATAAGTAGGTAGGTACAGTAATTAACCATAGAGGCAATTATTTTCTCTATTTTTGTAGGTAACCCGAAGCCACACTCATTACAGAATCACTAACTGTAACTCTATAGGTACCTACTACCGTCATTTTTTTTTTGTTGCGGCTACTATTTCTCATTTTACCCGTAAACGGATAACAATATTACTAATTACTATAGCAGTATCGCACTACGCAAACAAACTTCTATTTACTACCCATGAGTAATCTTTGTATCTTTGTAAGGCCTCAGGTGTAGATTTGGTACCTACCTACCTACTAGGAAGGTACTAAATACCTATTTAATTTAATTTCAAAGGCCGGCAACGCATTGGTGACAGTCACTGATGTCCATGGGCGGCGGTAGTCACTTACCAACAGCTGACCCGCATGTTCATTTACCCACTCTGATATAAAAAAATAATAAAAAAAGAAAACGAAGATCGGTAGGTACAGACACCAGCAGATCAAGCTAGCCAAAACTGTCAAATTTTCTCAATTGAAAATGAACCCTATTATTTTGAGTTAAAGTTGAAAATCGTAATGAATTGCGGGTCGCTCAAGTGTCTCCAAACCTACTTATTGACGAGGAATCGACTGAGGCCGGTCAAAATCAGAAACCTTTGTTGATATAAGGGTGACAACGATATCTCTTGGTTCAGCTCTGCTCGGATAACGCGACGGCACTCCCATAATTATAATCAAATAATATTATGTATATTAACGATATCTATGAAGAGACTGTTTGGGGTTCCTCTCTCTACGCTACTCAAACGTTCACTTAAAAAATTGACTGAAGAAATTCGAAGAACTTAGAGAACCAGGGTCCATGAGTCATTCTGCGGACGATTGCTGCAGCGCTCCCGTAGCCCCCGGCACTGAAGTAGTGACGCGAAACGCCGAGGTTGTTTTTAGTCGGTAGATCGCTCTTTTCAGAGCGGAGTCCGACCCACCCCACCGCTGGTAGTGCATAAAGTATTTCCAACCCCGTCAACAAAAAAAAATGGTCCATGAGACAGCGATAGACCCGAATTAATTGAGATTAAACTGGTTACCCTTGAACTAAGTATATAAGTATAAATATATGTATAAATATATAAGTACTATTATAGGAAGTATCTCAACCTGCTTTTTTGGGTGCTACGCCTCAGGTATTGAAATTTCATGCACGCTTGGAAGACGAAAGGATTCATACAAAAAATATTGTGTATGTACACAATATTTTACTATTTGACACCAAACTACCAACAAACATAGTTTCCTCAAATCCACAGAGGCCCTTATCGGGATGTCCAGCTGCTTCATATTTTGTGAATGGTTAAATAGGTAATTTACACAAGGACTGACAGATTTTGTAGACATAACTGTCAAATAAAAAAAATTCTGTAAGTCTTCTTCTTCAATTCTGTAAGTCATTGAACGGCGATTTTGACAGAATAAAATTGCAGACTTTGGCCCCAGCAAGTGACAGACAGTTATATTAAGCTTCAGCAGCTAAAACAATACTTAGCCGATGTCACCTGATATTGTCTATCTATGTACGCATTACAAATCGGCCTCTCTTAATCATCTAACTCATTAAGCAAACGAAGAAAACATATCTGCTTATTGTGCTTATTAGATAAAAACAAAATTCCTAACTGCGTAGATATGTCGGGCGTTATTTTTTTTTGTAGCATCTGTCTCAAATCACAGAATAAGCAAAAGCATACCTTTCTAAAATTAATTTTATTAGGATTTCGTTTTTATCGTTGGCGTAGGTAGGTTAATTTGAGAAAGACTGTGGTTCTGACTGCCGCATTCAGTAACAGTACAACACTGCTCACTTCTGGACTTCCCTGGTTTCTTACTCCCATAAAAGTAAACTATAAAATATATCAAGGTGCTTTATTTCTTGAGGAAATGTGAAATATCTCGCATTCGCCTCTCACTAGTAAGTTCCGGGATCTTTTGTTGGTTTTCCCCCCGTGAATTTAAAGGCCATACTCCACACGACCTCGATAGGGGTATGTAATTATTCCAAAACCGAGGTTGGAGGTCGTCCCTTATATCAAGGTCTCTAATTTATTACGATCTCACTGTATGGTTATTTTTTCTGATTCTAATGACCTTGGAACCCCGATTAAGCGATTTCCACTTTCCCAACTAAATACAATTCATAGCTTGTACTTACAGATACTTACCTACTTGAGTAGTCGAAATAGTAACACGTTTTGATTCCTACGTAACCCTGTTCCTTTTTTTGCTGTTAAGGACCTGACGTGGTTTGAAAAGACACCACATAATGGATAAAATCTCGATGAGAACATGGAGCTTCAAATAAGATTCCTCGCCCATGAAACAAATGATTCGGTATTGATTTTATACATAATTATTGTATTTTTTTCTCTAAATATCACTTGGTGTTTGTAAAGTTACCTTCTTCTTAAATGTCCATTTTGTGAAAGGAATGGTTTAAATAGGTACTTCGGCTTTAATGAACATTGTGCATTCATAATATATGAATCTGATGCATAATAATTTACCGTACAGATGAAAGAATAAGTACCCAAACAGTAGTTACTTTAACTCTGTAATCAGAAACAGGATAACAAGGAATTAAGTTAATCGTAATCTGCTGCTGGATATGCCATAGTCTTAGTAAAGCCACGCCACGTCACCTTATCCACGCCTTCCGAAACCAAAATGCTCTATGACGTCATAAAAAAACTGTTATTCGACATAATAATCGATAAAATAATCAATATGGAAGCGCTCATTATATAATACTTTGAATCTAGACTTTAGATTTTATCGTAACACTATCTAAACAGCTGAGAATTATTAATTATCTACGTAACGTTAGAATATCATTTACTATTTTCACTATTTACCTATATCTACTCAAACTTGCACTGGTATTATCTCTTACGCAAATTTAATGTATGTGCCTACTTCATGTAAATATTACAGAAGGATCACTCAATAATTCATCGATAGTCATATGTAGGTATAAGTCAAAACAAAGATATACGTATACAATATGTATGAGAATAATTACCCTACATTGATAGCTACACGACGCACCAATAGCTCTGTTATCGCAGTTTTTATTTAAAGAAAGCGGTTGAATCGTATTCAAATAGAAATAATTCCGTCCTTCCTTTGCTTTTTATTGCTGGGTAAGGCCAAGGCTTCTGCTAATGACTTACGTGATCATGGTTTTCCTGGTTCTATTGGCAAGATCAGAGGATCCAAATCCTGGAGCCTCACCGACGATAAGAGGGTGGAGAAAGGAATACTATGTGGTTTTATTGGTGAGACTACACATGGTCTACTCAAAATTCATGATCTTTATTTTATAGTCTAAATCATGTCAATATTCTTTTACCAATACCTTTAATCTATCTATCTATACTTATAAAAGCGAGCTACTATACCAATCATTGATAATTCACGCAATCTCAGAAACACTGAAGCCTTGAAATTTGGCAGACAGGCTCCCTGAAAGATACAGTGCATCCGCTAAGAAAGGATTTTGGGAATAACGCAAACGTAACACCGTGGGACACAGCTAGTATTATTTATGATCGAAAGCTGCAAAAATTAAACGGCCAGCGATGATTTCTAGTACTGGATTCAATAAATAAGCTACCTACCTTTTTAATATGAGACTATCTGAGTGTTTATAGATTCTATGAGTATAATCTATTGTCAAGTAAAACTGAACCTAAAACATTGTAGCTATTCCCATCATAGCAGCCTATTATAATCTTACCACTTCTAGAACAAAGAGACTGCCACGGCTTGGACTTAGGTATATGTATCGTTTTTCTCACTATATTTTGGTCAGTCTTTAACTGTAATTTCTATAACTATTCCTTTTTTTTAAATCTACTGTCACCTTGTAAAGCTGGCAACGGACCTCTCATTCTGTCTGTTAAAGCCATAGGTACTTCTGATAACTCGTGATTATGGGTCGAAGTTGCAAAATGCTCAAAGATTTTCCAGCTAATTTTCAAAAAAGCTAAATTCACCCACCCATTAGAAATAACACGATGGCATTTCATGATTAAGGTAACGTAACGTACCTAACACTGTCTGTTCCGTAACTGATTACTTTCATAACATTATAGCTCCGAAGTTTCGACCACGTGGAGAAATGCCTCACTACCATTAATTTATATTTTTTTACCAGAATTTTAATTAAACTTCCCAACCAATATAATTACAAAAAACACATTAGTTACGGCTGATAAAACAGTTTCCTACTTCGTCTCTTTGTCCGTTGCCTCATTTCGTCAAAGCTTGTCTATGAATGGTAGAAAAAATTGTACAGCAATAAAAACCCAATGGCACAACGTGTTTACACGACGCAACGCAACATCCGCTGCGCTGGAGAGATAAGGATAAGGGATCAGATAGTTTTATAGCGTCTTGGTATATGGACGTGTTATGCAGCAACTGCCTTGAGAATGCTACAAAATGACGTATTAAACACGACACACATGCATGATGACAAACCGGATATCTAGCTAAATATTTACACATTAGCATCTCGTTCTCAGTTTTTTGTTCTACTATACCTGTATCCATCTCATGTAACAGGTTAATATTCTATGTCCAAAGGAGAATAACTCATTTAACTAATACATTATTTATTTCTGATGTGAGTTTTGAGTATGTCGTTTAAATTTTTTTTCATGGTTCTTAATCATACTAATGATCCTATATTATGTGCTCATACAAAAATATAAAAAAAAATGTCCCGCAGGGGACACCCTTAGCTGTGTTGCTTAGTTTATAAGTTGCCCCTGGCTGGAGGCATTTGGTGCCTCGCCACCTAGTTCGGTTAAGTTTTTAAAGCTCCCTCGAGCTAAAAACTATGTCCGTCATAAAAAAAAATAATAAAAAAAAATATAAAAAATACAAAAAGTTGAAGCATTTTTCCTTTGATGTAAGTTAATAGTCCTACTTGAGTGAGAAATTTGATTGAAGACAAAGAGTACCTTGAAAGGAATGTTTATAAAAGTAGGTATGAATTTATCGTATCTTGACCAAAATACCTCAGCAATGGCGGATATTACTAAGTCCAAATAGACACGCCGTCGGGAACCTTGTTCTATACATAGAACTCTGATCGTATAGTGGGTACTATTTTTACCTGGAACGTGCAAAATGAACAAGCAAAACTATAGATGATACCTATTGGGTTGAATAAATGCTATTTAGACAATAGCCATATAGAATGAAGATGTTTTATCAAAAGAGTATTCAATAATTCATCAACCTATAAAAATTGATATTAGTTGCGTAGTGGAATAGCCAAAACTGGTACTGTATAAAAAAAAAATTACAATCATCACCATGTTAAAATCTGCGCGTTTCCGCGCGTCTGTCCGTGGGGGTCGACTAAGAATACGAAACTCCCTCTTCTCGCTGCTGGGAAGAAACACGTGTTATAAATCAACTTATCACGCCTGGTTGTATGATCTAATGATCTGCCTAGCTCATCCCACGTGTAAGACCGGCTACAGCCAATGCTGTGTGTGAGAGCCATATCCAATAGGGTATTTACTTGAATAACGTAGAGAACGTTCTATCTTAGCCTGGCCTTATTTGTGTTTTCCATCAGACAAGACAAGGTATGAGCGTAAATAAAACTAGCCAATTTATTTTTGAGACTGACTTTCCGTTCCAGTCGCTTCAACTCTTAATAAGCTTCTAAGTTAAGGTAAACAGCGACCGAACATAAAAACACCTGAAACAATTAATTTTGGCGTTTTCCATTGACCTATTTTGAAATCAGAAAAAAATACAGTTTCCATTTCCTGCCTTATCAAGTGGGAGGCTATTGGAATAAAAATAGAGTGTAACCTGCATTCAATGAGTAAGAGTCAAAACAAACTGCTAATTATATTTGCGATTTGCGTAGTTAGCCCCGAATCCAATAATACGCCTTCCAGATTTCAATCTTCATTGATGTAAAGTCTCTTCGATCCCGGCCCATGAACAAACAAACAGTATAATTATAATTGATGGGCGTAATAACTTTAATATATTTATTTGACGGGTTGATATAACGATCAATATTATTGCTATAATTACAACATCAAAGGACTGAGTTCCAGAAATGATTGGAGACCAAGTTTTGATTGAAAATGTGCGGAAAGTCAACAAACAAAACTGTTTGGGTTAGTTCAATACTTGTCGTCAGGATAACCTCTTCGCAAGGATCTAAAGTTGTTTGTGCTGAGTAAAACAACACTTCCAAAATATTCTGGTTATTTTTGGTAAAGAATCGTGTCTATGGTGCATGGTCACCAGTTTAATAGGAACGTTTCTTACGTTTGAACTACGACAACCAGAAGGAAAGAGAAACCAATTGTTTTTGTATTTCAAATGGTTTTTTTACATTTGAGGATCTTGGAGCATTACCACTCATGTCTAATTTACAATTATGAGCTAACTAGAACAATAATGCACTTGTCGTGTGTACTTCTAGATTGACCAGAATAATTATATTTAATGTTATGTTGATGATAATTATTAATTGCTTGTAGACTAATGGCTTATATAATTTATCATTTTTTATACTTAGTTCCTTACGTGCAACCGAAACTGTCCAGCTGTGTTGGCTGTAATTCCAAATATTCAAGATACCAAAGGTTATCATTCTCATTTTAATAATATAATCGTATTATTACGTTTGCGCGTCGATTTATTTAGACTAACATTTTTATAGTAGTAGTCATTAAGTGTAATAATTAATAGTCAGATTTATCCGAATTTCACAATTAAACACTGTAATGGTTCACTTGAGTTGTTATGTAAACCTGTTTAGGAAAAAATGCTATTACCTAACAATCTTGTTTGGTATTCATATTAATTTAAATAAGACGTGTTGTCAGTGGAGCGCCCTCGAGGCTCAAGTTATCTGCTGTGTTATCTAAGGGGACTACTATCGGGGGTCAGAATGGCGCCCGCGCACTCCTCTGTCTTTACAGACTATGTGCGCACGCGTCGGTCATATGATGAACTAACTAGTTTACACAGAATTATTCACCTGACTGATATTTTGAATGGTCATTGACTCCGGTATTTTGTTAAATAGCATAATTATGAAACGCGAACGCGTTCTTTATGTTTGAAAACTGAAAAGTAAATGTTGTAAATGGGAAGATGATACTAGTTGAAAAAATGGACGATATGTACAATAATTTGTCGATTGTCATTCTACTGATATGCACGAAGACTACAGAACTACTTTGTAACTACAGCCTGCCTGGGAGATGAATGTGATGAAGAGTCTCAAGGCCCCAACTCATAAGCAAGCAACAGCAAGTGCGGTTTTTATTTGACTCAGACATACCTCACCGGTTCCGCTCACTCCTTGCCGTGGATGCACAATAAGGGGGATCATTTTATTCCCTCCCTACAAGATGGTTGAGTTAACTGACGCTGATGCTCATCATGCTCGAAAACCTTTGCTGGTCAGCTCTCATCTGCTAATTGCAAACCTTTTTCTGTATATTTTTTCTCTTTTGCATTTCGTCTTAGCGATTGAATTGTTTGTAGCTTTGAGAATAATATTGTAATGTAATCACATTTTAAGTGTCTATAGAGTTTCTTGTCGATGCTTCTCCATTACATTTAATTTTGAAAACACCAAATTTTGAGAAGTTTATTCCCAATTGGGAAAACAAAATTCCGGCATTTCCTTTGTAAGCTTCACATATATTTGATTCTAACTAAATATTTCATCTGACGTGAGTGTCTAATGCTCAAGGAAATTAACAGCGTGTTTTATTTCTTTGATATGTAAGATTTTTCTTAACTTTTTGCTACGTTATCAGCTTCATGAGTTTTTGTTAACGTTTCTTATAATATCTTTGTGGCTAATAAAAGATTCTGAACTGCCCTTTCTTAAGTACAATAACAATTCAATGCTTTTGTATTGAATTGTATTGTACAGTGAAAGGAAAAAAACAAGCTTTGTTCAATTAATACATTTTTCTCGGTGGCCAAGCCATTTTGAATATTATGTTAAGGCTACAAAAGACAAAAATGTTTGTTCCTAAGTACAAATATTAAAAAACAATGTTTTCCATCTTGGTTTTTAATAGTCAATTATCAATCTGTGCCTAACTAGACCAACTGCTCTAAATAAAATACTCTTGAGATAATATTACCTGATTTAATTTTTTAACCAGATTTTTGTTATCAAAAATTATACTATTTCTGGATTCACTATATCTGGTTGTAAAATGCAAAATTTAAGTACACAGTTGTTCTGTGAGTGAATGCTTTTAAATAAAGTAAAAATAATAATGATGACGTTAATATACAAGTGCGAAGTTGACATGATACAGTAAACCACAATAATGGAGGTGCTATACAATGTGCTATCTTGTAACACTTGTATCTAATTAAACACAAAAGGGAAGCCAACGATAAGATAAGCAATTTAGGTCCATCATGAATGAAATGTCGTTGACCGGAGAAATGGGTCAAACCGTAATTAACGGGAAATATTTAGCGGTAGAACACATGTCTTTAGCTAATGTCTTGACGTTTTTTTATTAGTTACTGAATGAGAAAAAGTAGTTGCATCGGTTAATGCCAAATGCAGCATCTATCTGTGTTTCTTTAGAGGTCATCAGTTAATTCCGTTATGTAGTAAATATCTAATCTAAAAATATTGATTTCATAAATGATAATGATAAATGTTTTTTTAAGTATCTTTTAAGATGATGAATTTGTAGAAATAATTAATATCGTTTCTCGCCGCTTTATGCCTACCTATAAACGGTTATAAATGGACATAATGTTATTTTAGGGACTGGTAATTCAGTAATTTCAATGGTATGAACAGAATTGTGTTTGCACACTTGTCAGACTGCAATATATTATTATAATCTGACAATGCGATTGTACTCAGACAATCTTCTGCAGAATACACCACAACTGTTACTTTCGTAAATTTGACAAAAATCATATTTTAAAACATATTCTGACAGCCGTGATACGTGAGACATTTGACGCTCATTTAATTGATAATATCGTCGTAGTTTTTATATCTTATAAAACCTGTGTTTGTTCTTAATTGAATATTCAATGACCTACATTTGGAGGCTACACCACTACAAGTGGCGCAGCCATCAACGTGTTACATAAAATGTTTTAAATCTATGTTATTTAAATCATTATTCTTTTAAATACTTTTTTTTGTTGCATGTTTTACATTAATAATGACCAAAAAATCTTTAAAGCAAGAAGGCACAGCTTTAATCTTCAATCCAATCTTACGTATTACATTTTTCGTAATATTATCTTCATCTTTCCTTCAGTAATAGTAACCTCAACAGTACCGTCTCCAACAGATATGATTTCATTATAACCTTATTATAGACCACTTACTTCATTTCCGTATAACGTGTATGTTAGAACACATTATGTAATGCCTTCTACTGTGTAATGTAACCCAGTGTTCGGACTCGACTTTAACGTTTTTATTATCGAGCGCCTAATTTGTAGCGAGCTATTAACACTGCGTTAGTTCTAAGTGTGTGGCATTTTAGTGAACTGGCGTGAGACACTTCTGCTTAAACTGGCTTTTATTTATCTCAATCCGTAAAGGATTGTGAAAACAGCCATACTGAAGTTATTTTGTAATCTAATGTATGTCACACACAAAGTATATTAGTAGTATCAAATCTTGCGATTAAATAAAAAGAAAACTAGAATAGTGAAGCAACAATACACAATGGATGAAACAATAATTGTATTATTTGTAAACATTGCTTGGAACACAACAAAACCGTCTGTTGTGTCACACAACCTAATCTATTTTTCTTACAATTTGGAAAAATGACCAAGTAAATGTTCAACAACGATCCAATATCGAGAAGCTGCGAGCTAGAAACGTCGAAATATATTGTGAGCAAACTAAAGCCGTGTTTGATTAACACATACACGCTTATAAGATGTCTGAACAAATTTTTGAGGAAAAACTTTAAAATAATTCTCTTAATGTATGATATATGATAAGTATGCTGCGATATGCCGTAACAGATAGTCATCAGGAGCTGCATATAATTGTATGGAACTTATTTTAGAAAAGATAATGATACCGTGATCATACAATAATTCCACAATAAACAGTGATAGTAGACAAGTGAGACAAAACCAATAGTTGTTCTAGAGAATTAACGCTTCCTTTATATTACGTAATTTTGCATAAGTATCTGCGGTCTTTTAATCTATAATTATCAACAGACGACGGCATGTGGTAAATTACTTCAGCGTCGTTAGCTAAGAATATGTATTTACATCTCACTGGCGTGACATGTGTGTGGTCAGGTCCTCTTGCTTTCCAGAGAACATAATAACTAAGAAAAATATCTCTTATTTTAGCTAAGAAAAATTTCAACTGCGGGCAGGATTCGAAACTGCGTCTTCTGGTTCATAAATTCATCAATAGTTCATAGAATCATCATCATCATTCAAATACTCCAGAAATTAAATTCAAGAATGTGAAGGCAAATTTCGACCTGGTGGCGGGTGGGTTTCGCGGTGGCTTAGTGGTCATAGCGTCTAGTGTATTGAAGACGCTGGTTAGAAACCTGCCCGCAGTCGAATTTTTCCTTCGGTAAAATAACAAGATAATTAGGTAGTTTATTCCTAGAAAGTCCAAATCTAAAATAAAGTAGTGTACACACAGAATCGGAAAACTGACATAAGGACTGGTTTACCATGGTCTAAATCAAAATAATTTGTCCTTACATTAGTTATAATAAAACCAAAAGTAATGACCAATATTTAGGACTAGAAGAGACAAGATAACATTGAGAATTCTCGTGTCGTATCTCCCCTTTGATAGTTCCTAGTGCAAATCCACACAAGAGATCGACACTATAGATACTAAACAGTTTTTAGAACAATACATCACCAGAAACGCGTTTCCAGCTATAGCCAGCAAGTTATATGTTGTGATAACATGAGCCCATGCCTAAGATAATGAATCTTACCTATGCTATCTAGCAACTAGATATAGGTATATAATTGGGTGATACCAGTCTTTTAGACATTAACTATGCAACTGATTCGCAATGAAGTGACGCTTGAATAAAATTAGCATAATTATTATACTGTTTATTAACCTACTAAAGTATCAAATAAGTGAAAGAGTGAGGAGTGCAGTGGGACACTAAAAGCTTGTAATAGTAATAATAATAACGTATTTAATATGTAATTCAGTAGTCAGGATAGTTTCTTTTCTTCAATCTTTAATTGTCTAGACTCGGATTTCCTCAAGGAGCAATCGTAGGACCGTTGAAGTTAATGGTCAGAGTTTTGACTAATTTAGGTTTTGACTTATTTACACTAAGAGTTCATGTGACTTCAGTTATTCGCATTTCACTATAGTTTTTTATTTGTTTTAAGATACATTACTTAATCTTTTCAAAACAAAAGGTTTTGCGGATACCACATTCTAAGAACTTCCGTATACAATAAGAAGTAAGGAAACAACTGTAATACCAATAAAAAATCTGTAATTCAATGATTTCGCTGTAAAACGCACAATAGTAGAACATTTTTTATAGTGGTAGTTAAAGTTCATTTTATGCATTTATCTTACGAATAAGTTGATGTTGTCCACTCGATACCACTTAAAAAAATGTTACATCAGCATCTGATAAAATCATCGGATGCATAAGACGTTGGATATATTGACTTTCACTCCAATCTTTAGTATATAAACTTATGCTTCTTCATGCATTTGTTATTTCTACTTTTCGACCAGAAACTGAATTTTTTAAATCGTTTTAAAAATCTTGACTTGGACACCAAGACAGCGTGACTGTTGCATGTTAAATTACCTCTTGATCATGATTACAATCTAGTGTGTTGTGAGATGCCAATAGAACTAGTCGCACAGTCTGTCACTTGTGTATGATTGCGCAAGCGCACGAGGCGGCACGGCAACAGGAAACACACACGTGGTCCGACGTATGAACTATGGTTAGAATGTTGTTCAGTTTGTAGTAACTAGTAAAAGCCTTGATGGAACGTTTTTTATGTACGTTTTTCATGAACTTGAACTCATCAAATATTTCATATTATGATTATTTTAAATATTCAGTTTTGCAATTTTTGCATATTTTTTTATCTTCACCACGATATAGTCAATAATATAATAATAATAACTAATCTAATTTTAGTAATATTATCACGTCTGGTAAAATCGTTGTAAGTATCTGAAAGTAATACAAGCAATCATGTCTCATTAGAGAGAATAATAAAGTTAAGACATTTCCTTCCGTTAATGCTTAGTGAGTTTCTCTAATACCATTAGCAAATTAGTTCTTGTCACAAAATGATGTATCGCAGAACAAACTCTAATTTAGTTAATGATTTATTTTCAGCGACGGAATGCGGACGGCACTGAAGTTTTGTGATGGATCTGCTAGGCAGGCGGTTTCTCTCAATTATTCTCTGTCTCTTGCTAATTGATATTTTCAGTATGCATGTAAAAGAGACGACATGACTTTTCACGCTCTCATTCAAAACATGCGCGAGCGACGCGTTCTAATCAACCTTGACCTTGTAGTGAATCAAGCTATACCACTCTGAAGTAATTTGCAATTGATACAAGACATTTACATTTGAAAACGTTAGATTAGATCTACATTAATACTGTGAGTATTGAATAGGTGACAAAAATTTTATGGGTGGACAAAGGTAGTAACTCCTTAGTGTTACTACAAAAATTACTATAAATTATTACTACAAAAAGGTAGGCACTCACAATGTTAGAAAAAGATGGAACAATGCTGTGATTATGGATCTCTTTTAGTAAATTATATTGCATAGTTTATGATTTATAATAAGCGAATACGGGTCACCTAAGTATTCTACAATTACCTAGTTGTTAAATCAATTTATACCAAGTTGATATTAATTCAACTATCGAATGCCAATGTATAGCCACTGTCTTTAGTATACAATAAAAAAAAGTTTTACATGAATATATTATTATTATTATTCACTATCAATGTCACATGTTCTTACATGCCTTTATTAACTCGTTTATTTTTGTTTGTATCGAGGGCATGTCGGGTCGTCCGCTTTTTATTGAATATCAAATGGTCGATTGTTAAATTTGAATTGATCCAATACCTACCTCATTCAGAATTGGTAGCTTAAAATAATATACATATTTATTTTGTTTTCTCAAGTATTCTATGGTCGTCTCTGATTTTGTAATGTGAGACGTAGGTATCGTCATCATAGTTTATAGTTATTCGCAAAACTTTTCGTATATTTACACTTGGATTACGGCGGATTTTTGTAAAAATCGCCTAAAGGAGAACACTACGTACCTATGTAAGCCTAAAATTTTTGACATATTGTTTTACCTTTACTATTCAGATATTATTTCATAAACGCTTGTAATATCTAAACGGTTATAAAATTTTAAACAATACGCCATAACAATGTAATACAGATAACAAATCATATTAATATTGACAGTAAATGCTTATTCCAAAAATCTACATTATGAAACTAAATCTACACTAATATTATAAAGAGGAAAGAGTTGTATTTTTCTGTTTGTAACGAATAAACACAAAAACTATTGAACCGATTTCAAAAATACTTTCACCATTAGAATGCTACATTATCCCTGAGTAATAGGTATAGGCTATATTTATTACTATAAAATATCCACCCTTGCGAAGTCGGGACTGGACGCTAGTAAATTATACATTTAGTTTGTCTGTACTTATGTGTTTTGCTTGTCTTGTTACCAAATTTTACCAACAGAGTTCAGAACCTTATCGCTCCAAGTTCAAACAACATTCAGTGAGAATGATTCTCACCGATTGTTATCAAACAAGCCCTCTCGGTTCTCTTCAGTAGCTTTGTCGACTTCGTAGGATTACGAGTACGTAGTCGACACAATACGCTTTTCCTTTGTTTCGTTTCGGTGTTTTCGTAAGCTCGCCATATTTTTGTTCTAAGCAAATGTGTAATAACAACCTATTAAACTCATTTGACAATGTTTTCGCTATTGTGTTTGCCTTTTAGTATTTTGATACTGTTTATCACTTATTTCTTTTACAAACAAACAATTCATATCTTTACTGCTCTTTAACCTCAGTGGCTTTCCTGAATTTCTTGTTTATTTTGTAAGTTTATTGTGCGTAACAGATTAATAATATTTAGGTACTTGCTTTTGGCCACTATTGATTGTATGGGATTAATGGGTCAGATAACATATTGCCTTAGTTAACGTGCAATATAACTTTTCCGAAATCAGTCAAAAATTAATTGATTAAATATCTTGTCTGAAAATGTGTTAACACAAATAATATGAATCAATTGGAATATCATAAAACAGAAATTCTATTTCGATTAGAACACGTTTTGATTCAGAATTCAGAACTCGAACCTGTCGGAAGGTACCTTTTATTTTGTACATTCTCACAATAATATAATTTTCTTGTTCTTTTAATCTTGTTACAGTGTAACGATCACTTCTCGCGCCTAATCTAAATCGAGTTTCGAGTCACTTAAGACAAAAAATCAAATGGGATATAATAAACAAATCTTTGGTTAAATCTTTCTCGTCATATTATCAACTAACGGTAGACCGGAACCAGTAGAAGAAATGACGATAATTTTGATGCAATTCGTTGAACTAAGAATGCGGTTATGTGACTTTATAAATATTAAACATAGAAGAACTCTCTGCTTAACTTCTTCGAAACATAAGGTAATGCAAGCCAATAGCAATCCCACTAGTAAACCATTATTTTTTTATACATATAATTAGTGGACACAAAGTTATTACCAGAGTCGAATCACACAAAGATTTATCTCTGGTGGGAATCAAAACCAGAGCACCCGTCGCAATGGTAGTTGCAGTCAATTCAGTTTTGGTGAACTTTCCAATAAAGGACCTTATTTTAAACCTCTATTAAAAGACTTGACAGCAGAGCATGGTAACTGAGTAGGTAACACTTGAATACTCAAAAAAGTGACGATAGGTATGAATACTGAAGTTTACTAAAACATTGAGTATTCAAAATTAAATAAATAATATTTAAATTTACGAGAACGATTGACCGAGATCGACTTAATTTGGTTGGTGTTTTTTGCACTTTTTGTACCTATGCTTACTTAGTTCTATGATAATAGGTTACATATGTATTTGTCCTTTTTTTTATCACTGCGACCGTAGTTTGTCTAAATTGTGGTCGCCACGCGTTGACACCGCTAAACCCTGCAGAACCCCGCAGCTACAATAAACTGCAGGATTTGCTTAGGGGTGAGCTCTTTTGTCCTTTATAATAATATTTTATTCCTCATGGATAGGTTCATTTCCTGTTACACAAAATACTACAAGCAACACTTTTGTAGGAACATCTGCGATTAATGAGCCGTCTGTCGGGGCTGGTCAACTCTTACTGTCAATGGCAATCTCTTTTTTTTTCTGTTTATTATACTGGATTAATTTAATAGTAAACATCAAACTGCATTGTTCTCGTGAATTATTCAGATTTAGATTGTAAACCAAGCTGAACACTGTAATCATTTTTTTTTAAAGAGTGTGTATGGAGTTTCTTACCGGTTCTTCTCCATAAGACCCACTTTTTGGAATCGTGCAACTAGTTTTGACTTTTCAAAAGTGCCGTTATGGTCTAATTGAAATAAAATGATTGACTTTGAAATCATAATAGACACCCAAGACCTATTGTCAGGCCAATGGGATTGGCGAACACATTTCTTACATGACAGACAGGATTGGTATGGGGACTGGGGGATTAGTAGTATTTATAAAAACGGGTGTGGTTCAAAATCATTAGTCAAGGACTCTCGCTTGTCCGACGCCTTATCCGTTGGTCTCTTGCCGCTTAAATTAATGCTTCCCATGCAAGTCACGTCGAAAATAAGGTTGTATCATTGGTCCGGGTCACGTAGATACACGGGCATTGCTATAATTCTGAATAATCCACGATAATTACTTGTCAGGACAAAAGACAGTTTAGTCTCTCCAGCATCACGATATCACGTGGATGATCAATAACAATTGATTATCTATGAGTATGAGAGTAATGAGTTGCTTGCAGGATCAAAAACTTATAATGTAGGTAATACCAGTTTGATAAAAAAAAAAATAGTTGCAAGTAGTAAAACTACTGCCGCCTGGCATATCAACACGGCTCTCGGCTGAAATACTACCATTTCGTAACGATTTTATAATTACCGTGCTTAAATTAATTCCAATTGCACAGAGTACTGAATAATCAGTTATGGATATTACGTAGTTATAGTAATGGGCGGAACAAACGTATATTCTAATCGACGTTACATAATATTCAGGCTTGGTTCTTGGAGTGAACTACGTCTTTGTTCAAGATCAGCAGCTGGATGGGCTAGATGAAAGAGCCTATTGACTAACTCAGTGACACAACGATTCTGGGTTGATGTCGAATATATCTGCATATCCTAATGCAGAAATCGCAACTTTTTAAGCAATCCAGAATTTTACTACTTTCTAATAGTAAAGACCCTAACAGGGAAACATTGGCACTAAATGAAACCACCATAACTCATTAATCCCCTCAATAATAAAATCTTGCTTCTTCAATACCAAAATTCTCAATAGTTTTAACATATTAGAAAACTTAACTACAATAATGCATAAAACTGTTATCAAAAGGTCTTGGATCTCGGCTGGCACCTTTATCTAATCAGAATTTATCTCCAGGCCTTGAGTGTCACGCCACGTTGTTCGCTTATGGCCCACTCTGAAGTGCGATAATTTCGGATTCACCACCCGAAATAGATATAACTGGGTGAATTGCTCGCGAAATTCTTACCAGATGCCAAATTGTAGGTTATACGATATATTTTCTTGTTTTAAATACGTGCAGTATTGTGTTTCTTCTGGGTCCTTATTGGTATTTGTTCTATCGACATCGTTATTAGACACACTTAACTAAACATATATTTTGTCCTCTAAATGCCTTATGAAGTTATAGTCAACTATTAAGTAAGTTCTGCAGCACGCCCATCAGGAACGACTGCGTGAAGTAGAAGCCAGAGATCCAAAACACGATTGGAGGGCCCTCGTCTATCCAGTCTTGCAGGAAGCTTTGATGTCACGCTGTAAATATGCAACACTTGGCTGTCAGGATTGTATACAATTTGTGCAATAAGTTTAATACCTACTTGATTTATGTATCAAACCTTAAATGAAAAACCTTATTGTATTCTCACAACAAAGAATTTGTATTGAATGACGTCAAACGACTGGTTGTCGTAACCCACATCAGTGCAGAAATGTGCTCCAAAATGACTAGGACTCAAACACTTATAAAAATAAAAACCCACTGTGACAGAAACGTGAGTTTAAATTTGAAAGTTCGCAGGAATTATTTTTAAAAATCCAGATATGAATCCAAGTATGGCAAGAGACTTAAGTAAAATAACCTAAATGACCTGTTTGACAAAACTAGAAACCGTGCTGTCTGCGTTAACTGCAAGGAATGGAAATTATTACATAAATATACTAATTTATTAACGTTTTGCATATTTCTATTCTAGGCATAATTCCAAGGTATAACCACAAATTGATTTACAGTTTAGATATCGATGATGCTGAATAATTCATGATCATTAAGAACACAGCAACGAAGGTAGTTTTTTATTTAATTCAAATGCTTAGTGCCTCAGTGTCAATTTCGTCATAACTGTTATACAAACCAAAACACTTGACTCAAAACAGACCATCACTTTGGTCTTTGGAATCGCGACCACCTGACTCTGTTTTCTCTCGACGTCCGCTTTCGCATCGATGTTATTATAAATGCTTTTATAAATATAGCCTTGTATGCTTAAAATATCTGCGGGTTGACAGTTCTTTTAGAGAGAATAACGACCGACCGAACGCCTGATAAAAGGATACGTTCTATTTGCACAGTCGTTTATCGCAAACGCAATACTTTCAGAGGCTCGTAAAGTTTACATTGTATGATATAATTGCATTCCTAGATTTTTCAGCAGCGTTTTATACCTCTTCTTGACAATTAGATAAATTATTTTTCTAGTATTTTTCTTATTAGTTTGAAATTTGGGATCGTAGATGATTCATGACAATGTAATGTACAGAGGCCAGCACATCAAGCTACGACAATCTGTCAAATTTCGATGATAGATTTTCAACTTTAATTCAACACGATAAGGTTCATTTTCAATTGTTAAAATTTGACTGTTTCATCCGAAACTGTCAAATACTGTCAACTATCAATTAGGTACAGACGGCAGCTGGTGAAGCTATCCAGCTTGACCAGCTGGCGTCTGTACCTAATGAAAGTTATGAAACAAGATGCGGTACTGATGTATTTTCTCCAGTTTTATCTTTGAAATCAACTAATATTTTTCGTCGTTATTTTCACCTTCTTATTGTCGTACATTAACCTCAGCATTTATCTTAATTCTTAGTTTGTACAAATAACTTTAAGTAAATTGTGTTTTCTACAAAATTGGTCCTTTACAGACCGAGTGTGTCGGTCGGTTTTTTGATCCTTTCTATCGATTTCATCCAACTTGCTCTGTCTTTGTTGGGAACGGCTTTCAGCCCGATTAGATCTTCATCCAGACTACAAAACTGATATCCATCGAGAGACTTTCGGCCTCGGCCTAGCAGTAACAAGGAACGCAATCTTCGTTGCGTACTGTAATCTCCTAGAAAGACCACGATGGTAATCAACGATGTATTGTGCGATGCATTGCAGTTGTTTGGAATGTAAATTTTTGTTATATGCGTAATTTACTCCTATACAATTGTTTGATTGCGTAATAAAATTGATTAGAAACTTCTAGTATTTTTAATTATTATTTTATAATGATGTATTGTAAGTGTATGATTTAAGTAAGTTTAATCATTCATACGAATCAAATTTTACGTTGACACTGCGTCATAAGCGAGAAATATGTATAGTGCTGTCATTTAATATAGTCGTACCTAATACAAGATAAACAAACTCAGAACTTCTAGATCATTATTCAATAAAGCCTTATTTGTAAACAGACTCCAAGGTTGGTATAAATAAGGAAATTCGTATAAATGCATACTTGATCCGCTAGTCATTGTAATTCCAAACATAACAATTCGTTTTTTGCAAATCGTATGTTTTAAAATTTGAGTGTAACGCTCCACGTGAACTTTGCAAGGCTACTAATTTGCATTGATTTTGTTTTTGATTATGTTTGGTGTTGATTTATTGCGTCTGCGCGCGATGTGTTTAAATTCCAAATTAAAAAGGCCTGTTTCCATTTGGAATTTCGGGTTCTTATAATTTTGAGTATTTTTATGTGTGCTTATGTACCTACTACTCTTTAATAATAATAATATTTTTGGGACATAAACACTCTTACCACTTTCCTCCACATTGAAAATAAAAGACATTGAAAATAGATTATATATAAATAATTTGCGTGATGTGATGAATACTTCGGCACATTACCAAGAATTTATTTCTATTATTCACTATTAATGAATATTATTTACCCGGAAAAGGAAGTAGTCTTATGATTTATAATATGTATACTGGATTATACAAGACGACAGAAATATAGCACTGGATTATACTAGTCGTAATTAGATACGGTTATATTATACATTATGATCTACTTATTACGCGAATGAGATTAAAGTGTCCCAGGACAGGGACACTATAATCTAATAAACAAAATCCTAGTGAGGATTTGAATCAAACAAAATTTCAAGTTAGTCTACCGCCAAATATTGAATTAGTAAATATTGTGTATCTCAAATGAGTAAACCCGCCCGATCTAATTACTTATACCGATAAGATTATAGCTAATCGAATGTTTTAGTATGAGGACCTATTTGACAACACATTTTTAGAAACCAGAGGGTAAGTCGCATCGCAGTTGAGTGCACGGTCCACCGGATTCTTAAATTTATTCAACGTATAAATAACAAATAGGGTTAGGTATTATCAATCATTGCCCATTCACGAAGAAAGATTAGATTTTACCAATTAGGTTACTGCACCGTAATTTAGTAAACTTTAAACTTTATTATTTGATTGAACGAAGAATTAACAAAAATATTTTACAGAATTTGTATCTATAAACAAAACGTACTCTGGAGTCTCTGGACTGTCAAACTATTGTCAAGCATGTATTTTATCCTGTCAAAGAACTATTAACTATTTTAATAGTAGACAGAATTATAGAAAAACAATTAATTATTGTTACCCTTTTTGGATTATCGTCATCTCTCGGCAACTTTTTCTCCGGCGTTGTGTTGCGTAGATGGGAATCGGGTTATAACGGGAGCATCAAATATAGCAATCATTGTTTGCACTAAACGCGAAATTCAAACAATAATCACACGAGTGACTGGAAACCAGGGTTGGCAGTTTATATTTCTGGTGAAATTCAAAGGTATGCAAGATCCTTGACTGATTAATAATAAACATTTAAGTACATTGCATCATTCTGAGCAATTTTGACTTAAGAAAAATGATCTGCACCCTGTGCTCGTAACTGCAAAAAATGTGATAAAATCTCTAGTTTTAATAATTACTCTTCCTGCTTCTTAAAGGTGAAACAAGAATAATGTGTATCTGAATTCTGGTATTAAAGAGTAGGTAGGTACATACCTGCGTTAATTAATATTAATTGCATGTGATTCGATTCCGAGTAAAGTTATTAAAACTTAAAAATAATGCAGATGTGAGAACCCTGTTCAATGAATGAAACGGTGACCCTATTGCACCTTTTCAGTCTACTCACCCCTCACTATTTTCATTCACACGCAGTCGTATCGTATTTCGCACGTCCTTGCAGTTACGTCGTTGCAGCCCTACAATGTTTACCAGCGCAGGCGCATCTGCGTTGTATTAGTTGCATCACAGCTACACGTGGCGTAACTGGTTGTCATCAATTATGTGCTAGGATTCCTTGAAGGTTAACGTGTACGTACTACGAGAGAGATAAGAAATAGTAACCGTAGCGTAGTAGATATAAAGAAAATTATACGTATCACCCAGAAATTTAAGTGGCTAAATAAAATGTCCTAAAAACTACCAGTGGTATTTTTTTGCGTTTGCAATGTATATTTAATAATGAATAAAAAGGTTGCATTATAAAGTGGTTTTGCTGTTTATCTAGACTTCTGGGGTAGTGGTTTGCCGTAATAATTGGATTATGTAAATTAAATTAAAACTTTGCGAAAATGAAATTAAAGTCTTCGTTCGTAGTCATTCACAGATAATTATAGTGTAGATTAACAGAAATTTCAAACTAAACGAGGAATACATGCATGCATGATTGGCATTAAATATGCATTAAATTGTTTGATAAGGTCTATGGATATTTAAAATTCGTGATTGCCAAGTAATTGTAGCTGAAATTAAATCGTCGACGGCGACGTCTGATAGTCACTTCATGTAGAATTCTATGCAGCAGACCCCACCATAGGCAAAATACTAGTTCGATTATGACGATTAATATTTTAGTGGTGTTACAATTTTTTTTGTTAATAATAAAATCTGTTTCTTTTTCAGGTAATGGATGCTTCAAACTATTCATTTGGTCTAAGATTTGTAAGTAGACATTATTTGCGTAGGTACAATTGTATGCACTTACCACTTTTCTAAATCAAAATCTCGACACATTTTGAGCGGTTAGGAATTATTAAATTAACAAAGACAATTTCCCCAAAAGCGAAAATTACACACTAAACATCTGCAAGCTTTGTGACGAAACTACTCTAAAATTCCGTAATACATGTTTATTATTGGACTGTTAATCGGATTGTTTTGTAAAATGTTGGGGTATAAATGAGCAAATTTCTTAATACTAGACTAAAATTTGAGTAAAATGTGTCTTACCATAAAATGTAAAGCTACTATTAGCAATACAGATAAGGCTTTGATGCGGAGCCCGTTATGTAACCCAATAAGTCAACATCGGCACTTCGGCAAACAACACTACACGTTCAAAATAAGAACGAAGTTTAACTTCATTACGAAATGATAACGATTATAGGATATTTTAGACGTAGTTCAGGTTTAGCTAGGAAAGTACTTATATAACATTTTTGACGCGCTGCTGGCTTAAAAGATCAGAAAATATTGGGAACTTCAAAGCAATTTCCCAATCATAACTCCTTGCGTTACATTTACTGGGCTTCGGTAAACTCGTTGCTATACTTATTGTTAATGTGCTAAATCAATAAAATGCATGGAATTAATTATTCAGCCAAGCTATTGTACGAATATTGACCGAAGTCCTATAAGTGTGACCCCTTAATATAATAGATAGCTACCTATCTAATTATTTTTTGTTGGAATAAAAGTCTGTTTCTGGCTTCATTATCTCATTTTATGTAACGCCTTTCATGCACTTTTATGTAAAGTAACCTTTAACTTTAAAAATTCATGAGGTGCTCGGTATGCTTCTGCCCTTGGGTCTTTCTTACCCTTGAGACATTGTACATACATACTGATGATACGAACTAATGCATCGAATGGTCTGAATCATGTTTTTGATCACAATACTACTGCAATGATTTCTATACTCAAATCAGTACGAGTCGTGGCTTTAAACCTTTAGTGTTCAAATGTTACTTTAAGTATTCCTTCCAAATGTCATTCAAAACATACCTATTGATAAAAGACCAAATCAATATAAATGTTTGTTTAACAGACAAGAGCCGGCTTCCAACATCCGCTATTTGATGGACTCTGAACTGATTAATGAGTTTCACTATTAATTGTCCGTTATTGTCTTTGTTGGTCTAATTACATCTGTGACTTACTAATGGACTTGTTTAACGTTACGAGACAATTTTATAAAACTTCATTTATATTGACGAAATCCGTCTGGGGCTAACACAATTATTTCCGTTTCTGGGGGTCTACTCCCTAAGCACGAAGTCCGTAGTTTCGACCGGCCGTTTCCTACTCCGTATCACCTACGGATGGATGATTCGTTCGGGGCCCCAACTAAGAATGAATGACAACACAATTTGACAGTTGTCCCTACTCTCGATGTCTTTTTACCCGTTCGAAAAATTGAATTTGACACTTGTTTTATCGGACTCCAAAGTTTCGGAGAACTTTCGAACGGCTCGTAACTTCTTTGACGGAGATAGGGAGTAGCCCCTCTGATACATACGAGTGTACATAAAAATAAAAATTACCGATTACCATAGGATTGGGATTTTTATTACTAATTTTGTACCCTTCATGAGCATTGGCTCACCGTCGCTCTTTGGTTTCCGTGTCATTGGACTCAGAACGGTTTGAACTGGTCGTGTAATTAACTTCGCGTCTCCAAAGGTTAATGAACTCTCAAATAAATATTAGGAAACAAGATTAATTTGTATTAACAATATCCTGTATGATGTCTGCTAGTCGGATTGCGGAGGTCAGTATCACATCGGCCTACAGAGGAAGTTGGGCTCAATATTTTCTTTTTAGTACGCACGGATCGTTAAAAAAAGATTTCATGCTTAAATTTAAAAAAAAACCCGTCTCTATGCCCTTATTCAACAAAATCAAATTAATATCGTTATATGTATGCGTGAGATTGCGTTGCATACAATGCGTTTCTTTCTTGTGTCGCGTAGGTATGAGCGTACAATCTGCCTTTACCGTAACTGGTACTTTGTACTATCTACATTAAAGCTGTCGTGTTACATTGTATTCACCTCCACTCTATTGATTAATTGACCTACAAATTGATCAGCCACTGACACATCTATCATTCAATATGGGATCATATATCACTCAATATTCACTGGTTTAAAACAAACAACACAATTTAAAAGGTTCGTTTGTTTTCGTGTCTGATATAGTCTTGGTAGGCTTAACCTTTTTTTCAACCTTGAATACTTCTTATGGAGTCTGTAAAATGCGCATACAGTAAAATTTACCTTTGGATCCGAAAAGGCAAGGCTTTTTTATAGTATGGAAAATCCTTATAGATCTCCACCTGGGGAGATGACCCGGTATGTCGGACTCCTGTCATGGTCGTGGTGAAACTCACGGATCCCAAGACCATGACCATAGAAGAGTGAAGAAAAGTGCTGTTTTTAGTCGATACGAGTCCTACATACCCTGCCGCATCCCCAGATGGCGGACTATCCATGAGGATTTTCTGTACTATAAAAAAATAAGCCTGAGTCTTCGATACGGATAAATTGTAAAATAATCTCTACTTGCATACTAATTATAAATTCGAAAGTAAATAAGTCTGTCTGTTACGCTTTCACGCCTGAATCGCTGAACCGATTTTGATGAAATTTTGTAGAAGAGAGAAGGAGATAGGAGGCCAGCTTTTGTCTCAACAACCTCTTTGGGATGCGGCTGAAACAGCAGGCAACAGCTAGTATTTAATAGAACAGTGGAATTTTTAGTTTTTGTTACAAATGAACCGTAATCATCATAGACAAACGAATGTTATAATAATTTTTATTTATTTAATGATTTATGCACAAATATAGTACAAAGGCGGACTTAATGCCTAAGGCATTTTCTACCAGTCTATAATCTCTTATGGAGTTAAGTAAAATTCAGTTTTTTTCGCTGACTTAAATTGATTCATTCCAAGTGTTGTCTGAGGGAAAGCATAAATAGAATCTAAGATGGACCACGCAATAAAATAAAAGTCAAGTAAAAAGACACTGGAGCTCTCGCTCTCACTTACGATTGAACGCTATAAAAGTGTTTGGAGCCGGTCTTACTTGATTTGCCAATAGTATTTGGGATGAGCGAACCCAAATGTGTTGTTTTTTAAAGATACCAAAGATTATTACAAATTAAGTATTGGGTATTAAGGGGTATAAAACTACAGGTTTGGATTGAATTAGTGGTTGGATTTAGTCACTTAATTATATTTATCCTGCTGATCCAAGGACCAATACTACAGCAGTAATAAATCGTGCTATCTTAATGAACATATCATATTAGAAGCGATTAATACCTCAACTTTTTAATAAGATTCTCATTTTGCTCCATGTAGAATCTATACTAATTTTTGTCGCCTACACAGAGCCGGTAAAACGAGTTCTAATTATACTAGAAAAACCTTAGAGATGATGATTGATGGTTTGTTTTTCGTGACGAGAAAAGAGAAATACATGAGTAATTCAATCTTGTTGTTGTTTAGATTCGCACTATTCACAGAAGATTCCCCAAATATACAGGGAATGATTGCATAAATTCCGTGTCGAATGTGCAAAAGCACAGATATTTAGTTAGACCATAAATAATGTAGAAAAGATCAAAAGGCATGTGTATTGTGTATGATTTAGTTAATACTCCTTATGTAAATGAAATAAACTGTGATTAATAAGCGCTTCATTCTACATCCCTACGATTTACCTAATCACTGCGCAGCGCGGAAGTTAATGTTGCATACAAAAAGACAATTACTGTAGGATCCTTGATTTCGCGGGGTAATCAACCTTCTTTACAGTTTCCTCATTCTAGAACATTTTTCCTCCACGTTCATACGACGTGGTACTGACCACAACAATCTCCACGAGTGCTCTATTACATAACAGAATTAGCACGCACACAGTAATTGTAATAGATAAGTATCAAAGTAGTAAATAAGATGGCATGTCTGCTTAACGTAATCATTCGATTGCTTTATCATTTGTAAGAGACATTAACGCTAGTGTCCTTTACGCTCTTTGAGTCTCAAAGTATACTTGTAATCGCCAAGGGTTAGCCAACGTCTTATTCGCATAATTCGCAAATGCCAAGTCACTAAGAAATGTTGACTGCCTGCACAAAAATGCTCCACGAAGGATTCAAAACAATTTTCCGAGTTCAAGTTTTGATTTAGAGACAGAGACTGTTTCTTCTTCAGCTTCACCTAAACTGACAATTTCTTGACAAAAACGATTAATTACAATGTGTCGAGAGTAACCCACTCTATCTAAGAGGTGTGACAGAAGATCGGGGAATCGGGTCCCTTCTCTGGCACTTAGCGCACTGTCATTCCGCTGTCGTTCTTTGTGACGTTAAAACTTGTCATTTTATTCGCTCTGTATAAGCTAAGTACATATCATACGAACACAACATTAAATTATCAGGATCTGTCTACCGAGCCAAGCGCCCAATGGTTTGCAAGTACACTACACTCCCACTTCGTGTTGTAAACAAGTTCACGTGTTGCTCACTTTTTTGCACGCAACTGCATACAATGCGTACTAAACGATGTCTTGTCGATCGCCAGTTGATACTAACCGTTTCCTGAACATTGTTTTAGCTGTTTTTGTCAGCTGTCTTGTAGTTATTTTGTAAACAAGTTGGAGGTAGGAGGAGAAATGATATGCGCCTACCATATTGTATACCTATAGAAACAACGCTTAAAGCTACTTATCGACCAGAACAGACCAATGTAAAGAGAGGACCAATTTTAATCAATAGAATCGCGTAAAATGTTGCATCTAAGCTCCCAGTGAAACACTTTTGTAATTGTCACATACAACTCGGCAAAAGTAAACGTTAACTTATAATGCCTCTTCAAAACTGTTACTGCTCAGCTCAGCATTGACTTTGCTCCGCTTCCTCACATTTTTCCAGTGCATAGACAGTCTGACTACTTTTCCACCAGATATGTCCTAGGCAGTGCAGCTAACCAGTATGCACGATTTTTTGCTTCCAGGATAGCATGTCTACACTCGGTGACAAACGCGCGCTAAGTACGTAAGTACGCCGTGTACTTTGATCTGCACGTATTTACACCACTCGCGCATCCCTAGCTCACATACTTAACTCCCATCTCTCATCATCATAGATCACATCTCTAGCACGCATCTCTCTATATTTAAAACATAGCTTTGTAGAAAACGTTTCCAACAGTGGTAAACGAAGCTAAGCTATGAAAATAAAAGATCCTTATTGGTGGATAAGAAAGAAAGAAACAAAATTTATTCTGACCATCACAACACAACACAAAATTCTAATATCTTACATATCCTTAGCTACAGAGCTTAGCAGATCTCTGGTGGCAAAGCAGCCTAAAGTTCCTGTGTCGAAAATTAACTACGTTCTACATAAAACGCATCGATGACCGAATCGTGGGGTGATAATTGAATTGTATAAGACCACGCGTAATGCGTCTATTTCAGACGTATGAGTAACAGTTAACAATCTTATAAGTTTAAAAGCTATTAAGTTGCGTGGTTCTTCTATACGTCAGACCGTGTTTGAGCTAATCGCTTTACTAATTTAACTGCCGTGAAGCTCCGACATCGCGTGCATACTGAAAACAAACAAGATATTATGCTGATTAATCAAGAAGCATGCTGATTTCTATACTTCCAATCTGTGTAAACAGCTCTGCAACTTATCCGATTAATATGCTAATCTCAACGTGATGGAAGCATGGAGGTCCAAGTCTTTGCACTTTTATCTTTATTAAATATTTCTGGAAACTTCTTAAGACAAATTTAAATGAGAAATCGTTTCAAATA
Organism: Acronicta alni; assembly: GCA_964056405.1. Lineage (NCBI taxonomy): Eukaryota > Metazoa > Arthropoda > Insecta > Lepidoptera > Noctuidae > Acronicta > Acronicta alni. The sequence continues at coordinate 1,796,494 of OZ043916.1, read as the reverse complement.
CTACTAAATAAAGCGCCTACAAAAGCAATGAACGAAAAAAAATGAATAGTCCATCAGTTTGGTAAGATTAAGTTGTTCCCCAAGCCGGTATTACTTTACATTATCGTAATTTAGATGAATGGCAAGGAGAGCCGTGCCCACCGCCGGCTTCTAGGAATACCGTCGTATAATGCCTGATAATGGCGTCCTCTACGTCACGCAGCTGCGGTTTTCGCGCAATTATCTTCAATTAAATTTATATAATGGTGTTTACCTCATTCCTACGTTGTGTTCAGTTTACGTTTTGCCACCGATGTGACTACTTCGATGTGGCGTTTGGACCTTGTTTGTTGTGCATAGACTTGTTCCAGAACATTTGTTGTTACAGTGATTTCTATTGATCGGATACCTGTGGACTGATACGCAATTTGTTTTGTTTCATCTTTAGCTGCAACGCAATCTTTGTGAGTATTAACATTTATGGATTCAGCTATGTCCTCAATTACAAGCTTCGGTTGAATTACGACTCTGGTACCCGTATTATGTTTATGATTTAGTACATTTTCAAAATATTTTCCTTGTAAGTTAATTAGATGGTTGTTACCATTCAGGGCAACGATAAATAAATATTTGTATTATCCAATAGTACTTTCGGGATTATGAAGCGTAAATAATGGTAATTTTTATTTGTTAACAATTTATACGTCTGGTGAATAAAAAAAATAAGATTTCCTTGCAGTAGCATCACTGGGCATTTAGATATTTTGTTTTTTGTCAGTCAATACTTTAATATTACCTTTGAATGCTGATTGTATCAAAAACATACAATCATCATACATGCAATATTGTTTGTTTATAGCAGACAGAATCTAAGCCGAGTTGACAAGTTCATTACATGTTATCATAATGTAAACATTATAGATATTAATAATTTTATACAAGGTCTCTTGCAACTGTCTGATACATTATTTAAGGTATACTGATAGATCATGGTGATCTCATTTTGATTATACTTCTCAGTTCATGATCAAATATTAACTTCGCAATGTACGTTGAGTAGAATATTACAGTGCGCAACGCTTGGTACAGTGCAGCGAGTGATTGTTTTATGACCTTGAGAGTAATAGCTACATAGAAAGGTGTCGCTGCCGCTATTGTCTGTCACACTTGCATATTTATCATAAATTAAACTGCGTTGGAAATTCTAAGCAGTTAATCTTAGGGCAGTTTGAACTTTGACTACCTACTAAAATGTACACAAGTTTTATTCCTCCAACAATACATATAACTACGCTGATCGATCGACCTGCAAGGTTAAGCTGCCCTGCCACGGTCAGTCTGTGGATGGGTGACCATTTCTAACATATCGAGACCAATCCGTGCCTCGGAGACCACATCTGTGACATTTGTTAGTGATAGAAACCCAAAAAGCCTGACAACCAGTCTATCCTCAGGATATCGGTATTTCCCAGAAATTGGGTTGTGGAGGTCTGATGGTAGTCTATTTGTGTAAAATACTGATATTTAGTCGCATATGGTTAAATTGGAAGTAGACCCCAATGTAGATGGGAAAAGGCTCGGAGGATGACTATGATGATGTACTTACCAAAAAGTTCAATGGAATTAGGCGGTAAACTGGGTAAAAGAACGTTTTGGTTATTTGTAAAACATCTCAATTCGTGGCCTTGATACTAATGACGCTAGCTAAGGATAACATATATTACTAATTTCGCAAGAATCAGCAACGCGTCAGTAGCCGCATCACATATATGGGCAATGCAAAACTGCCTTAATTAACATAGGTTTTTATGTAACTTTACGTGTAAATCGCATAGCAAGGAAGCCATGAATCACAGTGGTCAGTATGATCTATTTTCGCATGGCCCCACGATAAGCGGGGGAACTTGGGTTTATACGCTAACGATTATCATTTTCGCGGTACATACATGAATTAGAATTCTTGAAATGAAGCGCTTGAGCATAAAGTTGTATTATTAAGTTTCCTGCGTGTTTCTTTAACTTCTTGATTATTTTAATAATTCGACACCAAGTTTCTAAACTGGCTGAATGTCTTTATTTTACATTAATTGCATTTTAAATAGTAAAGAAACCCAAGGGCCAGAACATAGTCCACAATTTGAAATCCATTGTATATTAGGTATCTATTGAAAATGGGTCTTTTGTATGAAGATATTCAGTATCCACTAAATGCTATAGCTTACCTACTAACTTTAGCCCACAACTTGGTTCTCATAGATGTGATCAGAATAAAACATAGCCTTTATCAGTAAAAGGAAACCAATACTATAATATGTAATATTGTAGGTGTAAACTGTTTGATGCCTGTCCTCAAATTTGACTTCTCATGGCACCTTCGTGACAAAAACAATTTGTGAGTACCTAAATGACTACTATTAAAGAGACACCTATTTATTTTCGTTGTCGCCTTGCTATTAAAATGATGTTTCAGCCCTTCGGCCTTCGTTTCTTTTCAACTCACTATAATTCTACCTCTTTTTTCGGCAGCATACTAGTACTTACCATGTTTTGGTGACATTTTCGAGGTCTGGGAAGGTGCTACGATTTTGTCATTAAATACGGACTTCAAAAAATCAGGCACAATAATTGTTTCTTTTGTGTATGCTCGCTTTATAGACGGAGTGCTCCTATACATAAATTGATATACAGGGTGTCACAAAACTACACGTAAAGCCGAAAGGAGGTTAAATGGGGCCTTATAACGATTCCATTCTCAATATTTAAGAACCGTAGTAACGCTGTATAACATACCCCAAAAAAAGGAAAACAACAACATTTATGAATGAAAAATAGAAAAACTATTAAAGTAGACAATTATTAGGTAAAATAGGTACATAGGCCTTTCTGTTAAATAATCTGGTTCCCTGACATGACAGCTGACAACATTTTTGGCTTTGATAATTAATTATATTTTTAAGGGGTATTTTGTAACACGTTGTATATGTACATTCTTGCAGCGTAGTACCTTATTTGTTTCTCTGACAAACAGACAAACTTCAGGTCAGGCCAACATCTAGTATAACAGAAAGCAACTGGCTAAATGAAAAAATCTATAGGTATTAACTAAACGCCGTCGCTGGCGTCCCACTCATAAGAAAACGAGCATGTCAGCGGTTTTATGTAATTTTATAACTAACTGCTAGTTATGGGCATGTGTAACTACTGTACACGTGAGTAAACAATTGACAAACACACACTTGTAAAACATTGCAGCTTAATTTATGACGGATTTTATTGACTGACAAAACTAAATTTGCAAATAAATCTTGCGAAAATTACTTTTCGGTTGCATACATTAATTACATCTTTGGTTAGTTGGTTCATTTGGTTGGGCAACCAGGAAGTGGATCAAATGAAAGTGAAAGATTTTCTTACTTAGTTGTCAATAGTCATTTATTTCGCCGAAAATATGGGTACAAATATATGGTTAGAGTGCTAAAAAGTCTCCACACATTTTGCCGTAAGAGGCATAGTTACAGATGAAACTAATAAAATAATGTTAAAAGTATAATTAAAATTAGAATCTCCCTCATAATTCCGTTAATAAATGAACTATCTCCCAATAAAATGAAAGACATACAATGCACTCTCTGTTATTCAGAAAAACCATTTCCTTGACCTGATTCACACAGAGATACATAAAGTTACAAAATACGTATTGCATTGTCTTATTCATGCACATTCTATTACTTAACGCCTCTATTGACAACCATAGCATAGCACCATAAATTATAATTTATGTTTTTTGAACCGTAACAAATAAATCTCGTAATTAAGTAGTAACTAATGCTACATCTGGAATAAGAAATAAGCTGTAAATTATTGTAAGTTTAGTTTAATATGTGAAATCATTTAATTATACAGGTAACGGACTTGAAAGTGTTATACTTTTTATACGTTGAAATAAAAGGCATCCCAAAAATGACCATCCCTCAATCTTTTTTTCAACGAGCGGATAAGGAAAAGCTCGAAGTATTTTAGTATTTTTTTATTTTTTATTGACACAATATTTATACGTGCCAGTAATATAATAACACCTGGCAATACTGGAAGGACATACAGAAATACATTAGATTAGCGAATCATGAAAAACTGAAGAGCTAATTTCATCTAGTCACATTCATGTTTTCTGAACTAGTCATGTCCAACCAATTATCCAAGTTAAATAACATTACAACATCAGACAGATACCTTGCTCCAAATATGAAATAAATAGAGCATCCGTGACGTAAGGGCGCGTACTCATTTGTCTCTCAGTCATCAGTGTAACGTGTCGCGTTACAATGGAATCTTTGTTGCACTGCAAAAGTAAATTTAGGATAAGGAAAACTCGTAGAGAAATGGAAAGGAATGGATACGGCCCTTATGCTTGTGCCAACTAGGCCCAGAGAAATAGGTTGTACGAGTCGAGATTTCCATTGAAGTATTATCGTGAATAACACGTTAAAAGAGATGATTGAATTAAATAGTTATTAATTTGCTAACATATTTTACCTTATTATCATTGTAATAGGTCTCGACTCTGACACTTTTTTAACTAATCCATCATCTGTCAAAGTGTCCAGCTGTGGGCTCCTTGTAGGGCAAGGCAGAATGTACATTTTAAGGTTGAATCTTTAGATTGAAATGTTCTTCCGAAATTTGAAATGAGAATAATTCAAAATGTGTCTCTAAACAAAAACTGACACCGATACAGTCCGAGCCTCGACCTCTGAGATTCGTTGACCCAACGCTTTCAAAGTCCGTTTTTGACGTTAGCTATGCAAGCAGTTGAGTGTGTTAGTTGTAGTTGTAACATTAATTTAAAACTGACCCAAGCAGATTCTTTAAATGCCAATCCCACGCGCCCAATTAACAGTGTGTACACAAGTGTGACCAACAATTAAATGTATTTATGTTACAAGCATTGTACTCTGTTAGAAATGTCAAAATCAAACATCAGGACGCATCCTTAATACATTTGTGTAACTCGTATGAATGGGTTCTAATTAATCAATTGTGTTAGTAAGAACAAGCAGTGGTTTCACAGTTTCATCGCTTGCCTGCACAGTGGTAAGTCCAAACTGTGGGCTACTGTTTACTGCTACTATTGAGAACTTTTTTTATTTTTTTTTATACCACTAAGGTGGCAAACAAGACCACCTTATGGTAATCGATTACCGTAGCTTACAGAAGATGTATTACATAATTATGTGTCGTCTTAATATGGATTTTATTAATTTATTTATTTATTTTTAGAATAATTATTTGTTCGTGTGTACGTCAATTCATTTCCATGCGAAGCGGACTTTTTGTGTAGAGACAATATGAATAATTTATTCTGTTTCATAAATAATAACGTTTTGTAATATGTTGAATTAATATTTATGACCGGCCTGAATTTCAACGTATGTATAAATTAACTAAAAACCAATTAACATTTTAATATGTAACCTCGTTCGGACTAATCTCATCATTCAATGATCTCACTGAGATAAAATCAATTCTGCTTATAGATAACAAACAACCCTCATGATTCGTTAAAGAAAAAGAATCTGTATCTTAGGACCAAAGTAATTTATTTAGAATTGAACTAGGTACTTTTACTCCGTTAAGTAGTTCTGAAAGCTTGCCGATCCTGTAAAAAGAAAGACGAATAGTTAGGTTGGTAGTTTATGGTTCAAGTCTGCCAGCACAATGTTTCCTCGCGGAGCACTGGCAACCTTGCTCACCGTATGGAACACAACACAGCTCAAAGCAGTGATATTTCACTTTGATTTTTTGGAAGGCGGAGGTACTTCCCCAGTCGGGCAGTTCCAATTCGAGAATTACTCCCACTATGCCCTCTACCTCTCTTAAAAAGTTCTTTCAGTCATTACATGCCAGTAATATGAGTAATATTTTTTTAAATTGGCTACCTACTATGTTATCCTAGTGATCGTAAGCGCAACTACTACGCTTGAGGTCCTGGGTTCTATTCCCAGGTCCAACATGTTGTTGGGTCGTCTATGAAATTCCCAGTGGTAGCTCTGAATTTGGATTTATGCCCGGATGGCCATAGGCTCGCTCCATTACATGGGATAACATACCGGTGAAATGTGGGTGTAATTTAGTACACCTCTGCCTAACCAGTCGGTGAATACAGGCGTGATGGTACCTATGTTATTTAATATAAAATGGCGAATTACTTATTTCCTTAGTGTATGCCGAACTTCAAGGACTTATTCATACCTTCAACCGCACGCAACTCACAGTACCGACGTACTTACACCCTTAGAATTTGCGCAGTTAGTCAATTTAATGACGAACGACAACTAATAATGTATTTCTGTATTTCCACTAAAGCAAAGAAAAAAGCTTTACTTTTGTTGGTAGCTCAATACGAAGAATTTGCTTATTTATCTCAGCATTATAATTCACAGAAATACGACTAAAATAGTAATTTAGAAAAATCTTCAAGACTACAACAAAAAGCTTATACAGTCAACGAAGCAACATAACTATATCGTTCTTATTATAATTGACCACAAGAATTCATTAGCGGTGTATGATCGACGTAAATTAGACCGTATTACGTATGAATTAAGGTTGAGAATATTTTGTTGTTATTGTGGGTTTTCCTCGAGAACCGAAGGTGAACGAGGGTTGGCCGTGCGTCACAGATGCAATGAACATTGACCAACCCTTCGATTCGTTGAAATCGAGGCAAGTATGGCAACCTTGATTAATTTAATGCTTTTATTTGTAATTGAAAGCATCGCTTTAATATGTGCCTTACTTTTTTTTGGTATTTATTTACTTTTCAGTCATATTTTTATAAATTATAGGTATAGAGGGCTCTATACAACCCTATTCCCACAATACATTTTTTGAATGAACACTATGGCCAAGTAACAAATTAAGGTAAGTATTTACCAAAATTTAACCTTCGCCAAATGTAAATCTTTGAAAAAAAAAACATCTGGTCTCTAGAGAGAGTGAGAGAGACGGGAAGATATGTAGAAATCTTTTGGTTTTAGAAGTCTATAGAAGAACGTGTTCAAAGTGCACGTGCTCAAATCATAATTCATTAAGTAGACAGACATGGTAGGACACTTTTTTCTTTTCTCTGCGGTGTGATACGCAAAAGATACAAATATGTAGCCAGCTTATGGGTTTACAGACGCCTTATTATTATTACAATAACACCGAGATTTAATCCAAATGTCAACAATCAAACAGGTATATCCCCTTTTTTTCAATATCGAAAACCAGTCTTTAATTCTTTATGGCGTTTAAACGCAATAATTTAAAAAATGTTTTGACTAAAGTGATGGACCAATTTCTATAACTTTTTAGAAAAGGAATACATAAAAATATATTTTTGTGAACCACCTCTGTTTATGATGCATTGTCATTTACAAACTGACCACATTGACACTGACGCATTAAGTCACTGAAGTAACGTGATAGCATCGATTTTGACGACACGTTGACGTCTGATTGAGGCTCAGTTTTCTGTCTAGGCCGACGAGGCACGTCGGACGGGCCCAGTCCCCAACTGGACCCCGGCCTGGGCAGACATGAAAAAAATAAAAATAACACCCATTTCATTTTGATTGAACAATTGGCGACTGATTGAGTCATGTCTACTCGTGTTGTTGTTTCAGTCTGTTTATTTAATTGTAATATCACGCTTGTATTCCCCGGGTTTAGGCAGATGTGTACAAATGTACACCTATAGTTCGCCGGTATGTTTAGGTCCCTTGTAATAGAAGACGAGCTAAAAACCAAACTCCGAGCTGCTACTGAAAATTTCAAAGAAAACCCAATATTACTTTTGCTCGACTTGGTTCACAATTAGTTTTATTTTTTATAGAATTGGCTTATAATATATAGTACTCATATTACCTAGTTCTTTATTGCCGATTATCTAATACGTGCCATCACAAGAAACTTCATCCATAATACACGATTCAATCAATCACACACAGTGATCAAGGACTTCAAAAGGAACTGGATTGCTTATACGATGAATTATAAGAGTTGTCATCTTGACTTTCATACCGTGGAGGTTTATCCAGACAAGTTAATAGCGAGGATCTGTCATGGTTGTGATGAATTTCTCGGATCCCATGGCCATGCCTATAAGGAAAGTGCTGTTTTTGACGGTATGAGTCCAACATACCCTACCGCCTCCCCGGGTGGTGGATGAACGATGAGAATTTTCGAAAAAAGTAAATGGTTAATAGCATGGATGATTGTCTGGCTCTTATAAATGACTAGCTGTTTCCCCCATTTTCTCTCATATCCCAAAAGACTTGACAAAAGGTATAATCTATTTCCATCTCCTAGGTCCGAACTATCTCTATTATATTCCAACATTTTCAAATTGAGTGCAGTTTGGCGTGAAAACGTCTACGCTAGGGTCGCGGAGCAATGAAACCTCATTCTCGTAACCCCAACAAAGAGACACGAGGCGAAGAAACCGTGTAGTTTTAGTCGGTAGAAGACCCCGTATGGCCTATACGGTATGGGTGAAGTCCGACACGCCCTTTCGCCTTCCCGGGTGGCAGAAGTCCATGAGGATTTCCATAAGTTAAAAAAAAGCGTGAAAACGTAACAGGCAGACCAGAGTTACTTGCGTATTTATGATATTAGTTGGATAATGTCAAATGCTTAGAAGATCAATCAGAGTACCTGCCGAAGTGAGACCGATTACAGCTATAGTTGTGTGCGATGGCTTGACAACTCAAAATATTTTTATGCAATGGCAATCATTCAACAATTTATTATGTATGCACTATGCACACGCCGCGTCACGTTTCACGTTGGGTTCATTCAAGCCGTGCCAACACGTGTTTAAAGTGGACTTTGCTTTTTTAAATTAAATATACCTATTAAGGTCTTCTGTCATGGACATACTCTTCTAGTTTGGCAGGGTCTTTGTTTATGTGAGATTCTGTTACTAAAAAAAATGGAATTGGTAGAGCCTCTACTCTACTAGGCTATAGACGCCAGCAACACCAGTAGTATCATTCGAGCGTTGTCATCTTGAGAACTCATGCCCAGTAATTTCACTGGCTACTTTGTCCTTCAATCCGGAACACGATAATGTTAGCCCATTATTGCTTAACAGCAGAATATTTTGCAATACGCGGGTAAAAAATAATTAAAAACTAATTCCTCATAAGATCGACGCCGACGCACTGAAAAACCACAACATAATAAGTGGCTAGTTCGATATCCTAAAAAGTGTTACGCCGCGTCATCGATAGGCAAAAACCTCGGACAAGGCGAAAACAATATGGCCGAAAATAATATTAACGTAGTCCCAAAAACTTGTTTACTATTATAATTTTAAATGCAAATTCATGCCGATTCGCTATTTTCGTACAACCACGTTGCTTCTAATCTTGGCACGTCAACAAACTGAAAACTCGTTACGCATTTGAAACGAAACTGCGAAAAAATATATGAACCCTATGCTAATGTAAGTGTGAACTATTTTAGAATGTCTTTTATTATTGCGATAGCATTACATAGGTTTGTAATCACGCAAGATCCGAGAACCAAATATTTTTAGAATGCAAAAAAAAGTGTTGTCTTGATAGCAAAACAAGGTAGCGGGACGGGCTCATTTGAAATTAAGCTTCTATGGCCTCGCATTAAGACTTATCTTAGATTATTCTGAAGTTCTCAAAGTATCTGTCCAAACTGTAGTAGAGAAAGAAAAAGTGAACGTAGAAAATTCAATCAGATTCCAAAAAAGCTTTGAAGTCAAACAAAGCGTAGCGTAGATTTGCTATTTTTTATTTTAGGGCGTTAAAAACCACGAATAGTTTTTGTTGCTCTGCAGTGGGACACAAAAAAAAAAACAATTTAATTATTTTTTATTCGTGGATTTATAAATGTACATATTTTTTCTAAATTGATACTACTTAGTACATACTTATAAAATCAGTGTTAGCACAGTTCAATTTATCCCATCGAAATCTTACAGCAGTTTATAACGCTTTTCCTAATAGAAAACAAGATAATTACTCAATAAAATGTAGTTACTTTTGTACACAGCAAAAGTAACTACATTTATCTATCAGGCAAAAGTTGATCAATTTACGGTTTACATTCATTGATAAGATTATTATTGTGTTGTCAGTCAGGCTTTAAGTGCTTGTAATTGGCCTTATCAAGACCTATTTTTATATTAAAACTGCAGCTAGAAATAATTGTTAACTGTATGGATTGACAAGTTAACGTTGCCTTAAAATGTAAACGTAGATAATTACCATAATTATATCTGGTAAACTGGTCCTTTGGTACAATATATTGGAGAGTTGGCTGTATTGTCCCCCCTAAGGGTTAGCAAGTACTAAAATGAAAAATAGCGAATGGGTTGCGTTCAATGGGTGGCGCGGCCGTGAAAAAAGTGTTGTCATTCGAAAAAATAATTTGGTAGAAAATACTGCAGTGATACGATTATAAGTCAGTTGGGACTGGTCTACTCAAAGCCGCTGTGGCTCTTTCTTCAAAAGGCCATTTCAGACTTTGCCCTACATTGTAAGACATATTTTTTTACTATAGGTACATTGTCTGGACTTTAAAAGAGACTATGATTCTCTGAGTTTGTTTCGGCGTTTCTTCTCAGAGGTCGTCAGCTAGGAAATGCCGAGCCATCTAGCTTAAAAAAATATGTAAAATATTGACTTGTAAAAGTGTATTTAAAAGATCTATTTACAGAAATAAATATCATTTAATCATTTATACCAACGGTACAATATAGCCGACTCCAAAAAAAAACATTCATTTATAAATTATAAATCACTTATGCTTTGACCTTCTAATCACAACTGTAAAGTAAATCATGATGGATTCATATATGACACTTGTTGAAATATATTCGAATTATTCGTATTCAACTCAAAAATTACAATAAAAGGTATTTTGGGGCGGGGCTTTAAATACGATTATTATTAAGGTTAAGCAAGCCTCTTGGTTAAAAATAGTATTAATTATTATATGAGCGGGGAATTCGAATGACGTGGTGAGAGGCGATCGCGGCCCGTCGAACGTCATCAGGTTCAACGCACTCTCTTGATATGTCGTCGCAATCGATTAAATAAACAAGCGCGTCTGCATCGAATCGAATCCAGTGTTGCATGCCCAGTTGCCCACCACTATTATTGGTATGCTAGTCTAGTGTTATTTTTGTACAGATATTTTGGACGGCACCTCGTCGCTATTTTTTTTGCGCCTCCTTTGTTTCCTCCACAACCAACCTATCGACTGATCTACCTAGTTGCTGTGCTGCATCGTTTCAACTCCGAAGACACTTAATAATAGACGCTATAGGAGTTACTTTTTAATAAAAAAGTATACAACATTGAAAAAGGGCCTAGTTCAATGCCTCATGAAAAGGTACTGACTTCTCTGCACGAAAAAAAGTTGAGCAATCATAAACCCGAAGAACTATAAAAACAGTAGTCCAAAATGGACGGACTGATAAAGGTGTCTTACGTCAAAGCACATCTAACTAAAAACTCAAACACTGGCTGAAAGATAATGTGCAGTTTAAATCGGTGGGTCGAGAATGAAATTTTGACACAGCAAGCAACTCCTGTGCAAAACATTAACTTTTTAACTCTTATTCTATACTTAATGTGTACAAGATTAGCCAATTAGCAGGATTATAGCAAAGTAACTGACAAGATCATACTCATAATATTGATTGCATTCCATAATGCACACAATTACACATACAGGTCGTTAATATAATAATTAGAAACAATTATGGACCCTGTAGGAGGGAGGAGGAATAATACTCTATCCTAAATGTTATCATATTACTAGATCAGGAGTGTGGACGGATGGAATTATGGGATGTTTTGGCCACATTATCCGTAGAAATTCCGATAATCTGGAGCGATTGATGGTGACAGTAAGAGTCGAGGGCAAAAAAATCTAGAGACCGGAGCCCAAAACCTTGGACGGATCAGATATTCGAAGAGCTGAAGATACCTGTTAGCGCCGCACTCCGTCAAGCGCCTGATCGTAACAAATGGAGGCATATAATCTTACTGAAACAGAGTCGTGATCCTCAGCAGTGAGGGAACTACTAAAAAGAAAGATCATGGGAGCATAGCAAAATACCATTGTTATTCAAGGTGCGTGATAGGGTTTACACGCGCATAAGTAATGACTGAACAGTTCAACGCTAATGACTAATTACTGACGTGTAGTTGGTACTGCAAATGTTACACGCAATAATTATTTATTTATATAATCAATCAAACACTATTGTTACGATACTATGACTCTTTGTTGGTTGCACTAGCTACTACGATTTAATAACTGTAAATCTACATTTCTCTGATAATGCACAAACTGAATTAAAAAATGATTTTTTACCATAAGAACTTGACCGATCTCCCTTGTCTGCAAGAAATACAGTATTTTATTGCGGTCGAGAATCGGAGTTGTCTAGTCCTAGTTATCACCAGCTTGTACATTAGATATCCTGGAGCCCTCTGCCTGTGTGCTAGAGATAGCTGAAGGTTCTTAGTCGGTAGGAGTCCTATATAACCCTCCGCCTTTCCCTTTATGACAGACGGAAGATAACCATGAAGGTTTCCACACGAAAAATGGTCAGTTAAACACACTTGACAAGTTTTCATAATCTGACGTTTAAAGGTAAATGATTGCATAAATTTCCCACACACATCAAAAGAGTATCTTTGTAACGTCCTGTGTTAGTTCAAAAACCTTTATATATCTAATTTTAGCTGCATTGGGTTTTTGTGATCATAACTTTACATACTACATAAATTCGAGGTGCATCGACATTATTATAATGAACGCTGACTGAATTGTGTATTTTAATATGAATACCTACATTTTTTACTATAAACACAGCAATTAACTCTAGATATGATCATACAACAATTATATCTATTAAATTGTGTATGGCGGAAAGCGATATTGAGAAATTTTTCATCTCATATTTGTAACTTGTATTAGATCCCTATCAATTAGCCTTAGCTGTCCCTACCTGTCCTGCCCACCGAAAATGGAAAATCAATAAATGTTACCAGTCCAATCTGGTTATAAAGTATACGGTATTAAAATAAAGAGTCGTAAATATTTGAGACTATAAACGTCGGAACCTAAGATGAACTGGAAAATTCTGGGTCAATGAAAAATAATGCTGTCGTAAAGCACAGCAATGCCATTAAAATAAGGAGCGGCGCTCAAGTTTTGGTACCTACCTATATTGTAAGTCTTCTTTTGAATTTGAACCTATCTAAAGCAATTATAATCTAAAGCTCAGCAAAAGAAGATTACAGTCTCTCGCCATTTTATAATAGGCCTTCCGCATCCAACGTATCCAGTAATCAACCTTGGTCAGATCAATAGTCTTCAGTTACCTACCCTCTGCTACTGCTACCTTCTGTGCTGTTGTAGTTAGCCACAACCTATATATAAAAAATAACAGGTTTTTTTTCGGACCCTTCGTACCGTGTTAAGTAGATACTGTTAAAAGGATATGATGTTTCATGAATTATTTACAAAGGAACCAAATCAAAAGTAGGTTAAAATACGATATTCGCAGAAATAGCTACTCTTTTAGCAAAAAAGTCTATTCTTTAAGCTTTAATCAAATAGTATATTAAGCTTTAATCAATCTTTATAACTAAACCAATAATTTCTTCGTACACGAACACCATCATCTCAAATTATGTTAGATTATAATCCTGCGGATTTCTAATTACGAGAAACGCGACACATGGGACATTGATGTTTACAAACAGCTAGTAATTACTGGCTCTAAAAATAAGGCCGACGTTATCTGGGCCGAGCCACCCGGCAACAGGTGCCTGGGGGTGTTCAAACACTCGTAGGGCCTTGTAAGTAGTGCTGCCACGTGGAACAAACGCAAAGGGACTTGTCCTATTTAAAGGACACTACCTTCCGTCGACGACGTTGTCCGTTGTTAATACTTCGAAAAAGTTCTTACTTCTAAAACTTGCCGAGGAATACAATATGAACTATTAAAGACAATAGGTTCTATTGGATGATCGGTTCTCGTGCAAGTAAAAGATTCTGAGGAAAAATCAATCCATAGAGTAATTGAAGTATTATCAAGATCAATTTGCATTTGACTTATGTTAGACGGAAATTAAGACAGTTGTCAAACTCAAATGACAGTTAACATCTTAACATTATTTCTCTTCTTTGTGGCACTTGGGTCGATGAATCTTAACATTATTTGCTTTTATAATCATCGTGATTTCTCTTGATTTAGTGACAAATGGTTACCCTACGTGGAAACCCCTACTCCTCAAGGAAACACCTCCCTTATTCTAAGTTGCTAAGCAACAGTTCCAGAAGGTCCGATTAAAACGTCGTGGCAACAACCTGGCCGTTGTTTTATCCAGATTGGATTCTAAAAGATTAGTGGGGAATACCATTTGAGTAGTTCCTCGTGATATATCGATACGGAATCGGTTTTTGTACAGGTTGTTATTGCGATTATGCGGGTGGGTACGAAGCACATCAACAAATTAAGGGGCCCAGCTCTTAATTGTGTTGGGGTTTACTTACAGTAACTAACAGTGAGATGATGACATTTGGACAAGTTAATCATACTTTGTCTCAATTTTCTTCGTTCTTTGTTTTCAATTACTTGAAGGTCGGCGCAGTATGGTCTTTTTCTTCCATACATCTCTATCAGCCGTTATCTCATTATTTACTTCCTTTGTATCCTTATTATCTCTCACATTGTCTATCCATCTTTTCTTGGGTCTCCCTCTTCCCTTATACCTTAAACCCTCCAGGTAACATGCTCGTCTCTCCATTTAGACAAATTATACAGATGTAAATCATACATATTTTGTCTTGCAAAGTTTTTTTTTTTGCTTCGAACCATAAATCAGTTTTATCATGATATTAAATAATAGATTTTTAAAATACATAATTATGGAAATAATCGAATATTAAGACTTCGAGAATTATTTAGTTAACACTATGTTTATAAGTTTAGCGTTGTCATTTAATTCAATACATTACAGGCCAAACGTATGGCTCAATATGCAAATGAGACATTTGAATTCAAGTTGGTTTACTTGAGCAGTAAGTAACTTAAACCTTAAGATTATGTCATAAATTAACTATACAGGGTGGAAGGGACATCGACGCGCAACGGCTTACCATGACTTCAGTACATGATTCTGCATTGGAATTTTTCGTCGGCGTTTTCTTAAATTTTACGTTTTTATTTGCAGTTTTTTTCAACTTTAAACTGTATAAAATCATTATTTCTATCTAACCCAATAAGAATTTTAATTAAAAAGTCATTAATTCACTTTTTTCACTAAAAACAGCATTGTAAATTCAACTCGAAAGATCTTCTGGTCAGCTGTTTCCTTAGAGTTCACTTGCGAGTTGTAAAATTTAAGAAAAAGCCGACGAAAAATTCCAACGCAGGGGGTAATCATCCCAACAAACGTCTCTTGTTTCTATTTCGTCGGAAGAATTATCCGATCTCGGTAGTTATAAAGACTGAAATAATTTTATCGATGGATCGAGCAAGAATAACGCTTAGAAAAATGAAGCTGTATATTAAATAACAATCAAAGCTCCCTTGAAAAACACTTTATATAAAGTATCTCGAGTGAGGTGGCAGGCCCTATTGTCGTCCGTCGGTCTAGTTTATATTTGCACAGACGGTCTCCGAGGTCCG
This sequence comes from Acronicta alni, assembly GCA_964056405.1. Lineage (NCBI taxonomy): Eukaryota > Metazoa > Arthropoda > Insecta > Lepidoptera > Noctuidae > Acronicta > Acronicta alni. The sequence goes on along the minus strand of OZ043916.1, from coordinate 1,780,779 downwards.
CTCTCCTTTAGTTGCCACGTGCCACCTCTGTTTTACGATCTGCCCACGCAACGAAGTGTTCATTATAGTGTTGAGTAAAGTAATCGAGTGCACAATATTTGTCATAATATCAAACTAGATTGTGCATCGATTTTCTACAAAAGTTCCTAAGAAGAAATGTCCGTATCTTAAGTCATCGAGAATAATAAATGAAATAAAATTCATTAATTTTACCCTAAAATAAGTGAATAAAAATAATAATATTTACAGAAATAAATAAAATAGTAGAAAACAGCCATAAGTTTAACATCTATTATCATGGTATCGATTGAAGTCGATTACATTGTCACATCTTCGGTTTCCCATCTAATTCGGATAAATTTAGGGATTTGTTTGATCGATAATTTAAGTTCAAGTGGGCCATTGCGGTTTTTTGCCGTTTTGGCGACCAAATTTAATATTTCATACATATCATGACAAAAAAAAAAATAACAATAAGCTTTTTGTTTCAAAATACGTCATAAAATACTATGTCAGAACAAAATATTTTGAACAATTTCTCATAATCTTGTGGTCAGGTTAAAATGATCTTAAACTGTCACGATTTTCCGCTCTAAGTATCTTTGCAAACCGCAACGTATTACCGCTCTTGGAAACAATAATTAGATTAATTGATTTGCCAGTAATGTCTTCATTAACGTTGATATATGGCAATATTTGCATTTTGCACAGTTCAGTCAGCCTATCTGTTCGTCGTAGGTAATTACTTGTTCACTTCTAGTACATAGAGCATCATTTGTGTAAGGACTTGGAACTGCTTCCTGATTTAATTAATTAGCTAGTAACTAACCTTTACTACTACGGGTATATTTCTTGTTTTTGATTAATATACGTACGCAGTATTTAATGCCCTGTTGCAGTGAAACTTGCGTTTTTGGGATACAAAAAAAGGGTTATTATAAAAAAAATCTTTTGAAATCTAACTCGATTGAGTTATAATACAGAAATAGTGATAACCTCTTTATCTATGTTTGAATAAATTTAATGTAGTTGTCCCGGGGATTACCATGATAAATGTAATTAATACTGATTCAATGGGCTTATTCACTGACCCAAAAATTCTAAGGAAGAATTTAGATAGACTAATGACGTCATATTTTCAAGGAATGAACTGAATGTAACCCAGAATACCTTAACTATACATTAACTTAACTCAAAAAAGGAAAACCTCAATATTTAATATATTATGATACACTTTGAACTGCGCAAAATATTGTACTATATACATTTTTTTTTTAAACGTTTTGTGGTCAACACATAAATTTGTTATTTCTTAATAGGGTTTCGTTCCACGTGTAATTAATGACATGTTTTGGCCAATTTAATTATTTCCGAGATTGATTTTAATAGCGCTCATTAGGTAATTCAGACAATAGTGTAAATTAATCAAATTTTGTTTGGTCAATGCGGTTGTTGTTAAGAGATTTGATTAAATCAGAATCTAGAACTGTATTATATTACACTGGCTGCGCCCGCGGTGCAACCTGCCTTTTTTCCTTTTAGCATGATATTATAAATATAACCTTCCTCGGTAAATGGATTATTTAACACAAAAATATTTTTTCAACATTCGAACCTGTAGTTCCAGAGATCAGTGCGTTCAAGCAAACAAACGAAGAAACTTCAGTGTTATAATATTAGGATACAATCATGCAAAAATGCCCCGTAGGGGTAGGCAGACGTGTACTAATGTACACCCGGCAGACCCTATTGCCTATATATTTTAAGTGCGGAAAATCCTCATAGACGTCGGACGTCGATTTAGGACTAATCTCAGATAAAAAAAACGCACTTGACCGTCCCTTTTTCTATACATGGTATAAAACTAAGTCGCTTCCCGCTGTCTGTGTCTTTGTACAGACGCCAGCACATCAAGCTATCACATTGTGTCAAATTTCTTTGAGTGTTTTTAACTGTTAAACAAAACAATAAGGTTCATATTCAATTGGGAAAATTTAACAGTATTGGATAGCTTGACCTGCTGTCTGTACGCTGAGATCTTTTCAACTACGCGACGGATTTTGATACGGTTTTCACTATCATTTTGACAATTCCTTCAGGAAGGTTTAGATGTATGCGTGATATACAGGGTGGAAGGGACATCGACGCGCAACGGCTTACCATGACTTCAGTACATGATTCTGGACACCCCTGCGTTGGAATTTTTCGTCGGCTTTTTCTTAAATACATGTGTGTTATTAGCAAAGTACGAAGCCGTGGCAAGTCTCTAGTTTTTAAATAATTAATATTGCTCCTTATATAACTGCTTTATTAATATTGTTTATCTCTAATAGTAGGTCAAATCAAACGTTTCACATGCATATTGGTCATTCAGTGCCCCAAGAGGAAATTCTCCTTTCACCCACCGACCTAGCCAGTTACAACGCGGTCAGCGCACGCGCATCTACGGAGTATATTCAATCTTAAATCTTCACGATTATGGGTGGAAATTAATTGGGATGGCCCAAGCTGGTCATTAGCTCGTGCATTGGTTAGTGGAGAACATGTTAGATATTCGAGTTAATTAACCAAATTAAATAGTTTAGAACCGTGATGTGCAACGCTGACTTAACTCATAAATTGCACTTAATTATGGAATTCAAGAGTTGGTTTGTGAGATAAGAAGGCCCTTATTAACGCTTCCGTAATCTAACGGTTAAGTTTTACGAAAATTCATAACGTAGGTATAATGTTATTATCATCATACATTTATATTGCGTTTAGCATTGCTTATTATAATTCAAAATTTATTTTGCTAGGTACCTACTATTATTTTTATCAATGTCTATTTTTTTTTTAATCAAAAATTCTATACTTTTCTGCTGCCGTGGTTTTGCCGCTTTGATCCAACAGTGGTCTGGTGGACCAAAGCCACTTCTAGCATCTTCCATTCATTTCTGCTCTGGACTACTGTTGACCATTTCTTCACCACCCCCCGCAACAGTTGGTAGCCGAGATACTAAAACTAAGAAAGTATAGTTATCTTGAACCGGATTTGTGGGGAATGTGAGGTGAGGATTGCGATAGTGTAAGAAAATCTTAGTGAACTAGGCAAAGAATGCTGTGTTGTGTTCCTAACGGTGAGCAAGGTTGCCAGTGCTCCACGAGGAAACGTTGGGGGACTTTGACCCTAATACTGCCAACCCAACTATTCCTCTTTTGTTTTACAAGATCGGCAACGCGCACGCGATACCCCTGGTGTTGCAAGCGTCCATAGGCTATAGTAACCGCTTACCATCAGTTAGGCCGTAAGCTTGTTTGGTATAAAATAAAAGATCTTTATATGAAACAAGTTTGAGTGAAGCAATGCAGATTGCAGTGGTGCAACCTAGTAAGCAGTGTGAAATTTAGCAAGCAACTTGTCAAGTGCCATACTTATGTAGCGTAAGTAATTATAATGAGCCTATTATATTTTTAACTACCTCTTCAGTCTAGTGGTCGTAAGCTCGACGCTAGACGTCCTGGGTTCGAGCAAGTGTTATTGGATCTATAAAATTCTCAGTAGGTAACAGTTTGGAGTTTGAGGTTCGTTTCCTATTACATGGGACCTAAACATACCGGGAACTGTTGGTGTACATTAGCACACCTCTGCCAAACCCTTCGGGGAAGACAGGCGTGATGGTATGATTATGATATTATTCCTTTACGCTTAATAATGACACTTGAAAATATATATTATGTATAACTTGTCTAAGTCATTTTGATTGTACATTGTACAAAGCGATAAAAGCGTAACCGTGAAGTTTCTTGCCGGTTCTTCTCCATAGGAAACGACTAATTTCGAACCGTGCACCTAGACTCGACATTTAAGTGAAAATAAAACTATGTTGATAATGATTAAATGAGACAGAAAGTTAACGGTCTCATGAATTATTAGAAGCGATAGTGATTGTCATGTCCAAATAATCATTGGACAATATTCAACTCACTTAATTAGGCGTGATAAGCAGAATCGACCTTAAACTTATACAAGTAGATATTTATAACAAAATTTCCATCCCTTACGCCCGTAAATTATAGAAAAACAAGCTTTACATCCAATTAAAGTAAACATATTAAATGTTACCCAATTGTCGCCCGTGGCTGATATAACGAGGATAACAAAAGTAGGTACATCATTTTGTTCATACACACATAAAGGTATGTGGCTATTTGGTATACAAGCAACCCAAAACTGCAAGGCGCCACGTGCTTCGGTTCTTGCAATCTTGCGTTCATGTGTCTAGTCATACATGTTCATGTATTTGGACAACATCTGTGGTCTAGTGGTTCGAGTCTCGGACTGCTGATCACGAGGTCGTGGGTTCGATTCCTACCGGACACAAATATTTATGTGATGAACATATGTTTATGTTTCTTATATGTATTGTATGTGTTTAAAAAAAAAGTTTAAAATATTGATTTCTGACATTTACGCGAATAGTGAAATAAAACTCCTTGAAAAACTGAGTCTACCCGTGACCATGGATGCTGTAGAGGGTCCGAAACGTCGGGATTAATAATATCAATATAACGCGATAAAATCCGTAAAATGTAGTTTTATTCCAAAAAAGTTTAAGCTAAGCTTTTTACCATTAACCGGACACTAATTAAATCTCAAAGACATGGTGAACCAAAGGCTACCCTGTACTTTGGTCAGAGTATCAGCATTGCCGTCCAACTTCGAAATACTGGCAACTTTCTTATTTCCCACAAGCCAATAGTGATGAGCAGATTTGTGTAGCCCTTTTTAGTTTTTATAATGTTATAGTCCGTTTTTGTGCCGTTCCAGACTGCTGCTGTAAATTTACTTACAATATAGGTAGATACTTGCCTTATTGTTCAAAGTTAAACTACTGTATCGTATGTATATCTACAGTGGTACTTGCGTCACGAGACGATCTGGGGCGATGGCAATTTGCCGTTTGCGATTGTTGAACTCTGCAATATATGCAGTATAGTCTACTCTAGCCTATAGTCGTATGCGTCGCACCCTCGCAAGTTTAATTGAGTTTTTTTTAGCAGTGTTTTGTCTACGTCTAAGTAGGTCGAAGTTGGTTCTTGAAATTTGATTTTTTCGTTTATTTGCGATTGTTTTCGAATTCCGAAATACATCTGCGTAGTAACGAAATTGAATATTTTATCCTGTCTTTTAACCTTGAAGACGTATGTGTAAGGTTATCTTTTTAATTAAAAGTTATCTTGAATTTATGTATTTTTTGCTACCAACCACAGCAATTATATTCCTTCTGACAAAGTCTTTTACGACACACTCGGTGCGAGTACCACATTACTGAAACCTATTCCTCTGTCGCAATACCAGGCCACAGATAATATACGAGCAGGTCACCAGGGTGGGTATATGTAACATAGACGTCTCCATCTCCCGTGATGGCAGAATATATTTTATGATCTAGATAAAATGTATTGTTGTAATAATGTAGAACATTCTAAATATTTTTAAATGAAGTAGGCATATATTGTAATAACTAATCGATTATTGTTGTGGTTTTAATATGAAGCTGTAATTATCGAATTGAGATTTCCTGTAATGGTGGTTACATGTAAGAAATTAATAAATATCCATGACGATTTCCGCATTGTAATAAAAAGTACTTGGGTTTATCGTATGTCGAGGGGTGTGTGTCGTTTCTATAAATACAAACCTGCTATCATCGGTTTAAAAAAAAAACAAATGCGAAAGTGACGGTGTCTGTTGGTTTTGACGTCTATACTTCTGATCCAATTTTGATAATATAACCTACCTTTTGTCTCAGTGTTTTAGTTTGCGAGTTCTTCCTAATCTGAATAACTATTTAAATAGGCTAAATTATACAAACCTACATGGAATTTAATGGTAACTCTTTGAAAAGTAAGAAATTTAAAAATCAAAGTAAGCCTCTATCCTGACTGCAGGATGGCAGTCCACTTATTCAATTTAGTAAGTTACTTAGTGCTGTTTGTATCACAGTCTAAAAAAATGAGCCGCGGACTTACACACGTCAATGTCCTAGAAGTTCTGTAATGAGTATGTAAAGCATTTACAAAAATATACAATAGTTAAGCAGCCGATACATACAAGATTGTTACAACAACACACATATTGTTTCCTTTGTCCCACTATTTGTACTAGCAATCAGCTGTTTATTATGTACCGTTATCGCACTGATGTTTTTATTCTGTAATATTCATTTCATATACTGCTACCGGGTAAATATAGCTTCATTGTAGTATGTAGGCTTGTTATTGTGACATCATTCTATAATAATCAGATATTTGTGAGGGGCCAAATGAAGCCCACCTCCTTTCACAAATGACATTCAGCGACATTGAGCGTTTGCAAAAGTCAGTCCCATACAATTCTTAAGTTTTCGTGAACGCTGCGGACTGTCAATATACTTAACTAGGGCCACTAATAGGGCGAAATAATCAGTTATCGAAAAACACTCAGAACTAATTCAAAATATCTACCTATACCAAATTACGTATAGGTACACTATTCATACATTTTAGCTTTCTGCACCGCTTCTCAATACGTTGGTAAGGGAATCACTTTAGAACAGCTGGAGCAATTTGGCTAGTTGTTGTTTTAAAGTGTTTGTAATGGTCCCGATTAGGGTTTTAGGGAAAGAAAAATGACAAAAGTTACCCAGTACGTGGAATTTCGGGAAAAACTGAAAGTGCTTTTGTAGGTATGAGAAATTTTGTACCATGATTTATTGAAATTTGGACAGGACGTCATTTGTGTCAGCTAGTTAGTAATATAATAAGGTACTTAAAAAGTTAAAACTGCCTAGTTAGTGTAGTGGTACTAAGCCCAACTGCTAAAGGGCATGAATTCTATTCCCTATGTTATTGGTTTTTTCTATGAAATTCTCAGTAGCAGTTCAGGGAGTTTGGTTTTGTGCCCAGTTCATGAAAATTGACTCGAAGAAGAAACCAACCGGTGAACTGTGGGTGTACATTGTTACACCTCTGCCTAACTCTTCGGGGAATACAGGCGTGATTGTTATGTTATGATTCAAAGAAGCAAAAGACTAAATAAAAAACAAACAAGAAAGCGCTTTTCTAATAACTCCTTGTTGTTTGTCAATAAAACGAAACAATCGTGATAATTTATAAAGTCAAGCATTTAAAATTTATCATTGACGACGTCTGTGGTCTAGTGGTTCGCCTGTCGGACTGCTGATCACGAGGTCGTGGGTTCTATTCCCACGTGACACAAATATTTATGTGATGAACATAGGTGTTTGTGTTTTTCTGGGTGTTTCATATGTATTATAAGTATTTATTTTCATAAAAAGTATATAAGTATTATCCACTGTCTAGTACCCATAGTACAAGCTCTGCTTAGTTTGGGACTAGTGCTGTGTAAAATTGTCCAAGAATATACATACTTAAATTTAAAAAAAAAAAACAGTTAATTAAGTAATATAGTACCATTTCTTAAAAAGCACAGCTAGTCCAGTTATCAGACATAGCTGAAGCGTCTAAGTACCTCGAATACCTGCCACATAACCCACACAATACCCAGAAGTCTAATATTAGCCGTATATTCCCCTTTGTTAGACAACTTGGCACTTCTTCAAGTCCTTTTAGTTATGTCATGTGTTGTTGCGATGTTAACTACGCATACTACTATATACTTACTATATTAGGTATATACTATTGTGTGAAAAATTATATACAGCGCAGTCAATGAAAATGTCTTTGAATACAATGTACGGGGTATGGGATTTGAAATGTTTAAACAATTTAGGGTACAATGAGGCTGGCATAATTTTTGAAGATTAAAAGCCTCTAAACATAAGATATGAAATTAAATTATATGACCCCCCACCGCTAGGAATCAGGAACGTTAAAGCAACTAGCTCACATTCTCAGATAACATAAAAAATAAATAATGTTAGATAATGTCTACTTTTTATACGACATCGCATTCATTCTTTTATTTAGTCACTTCTACCGTCGTAACAATGAGCTCTGGAACAACTTATCACCCTAAAGCAATAACATTGACATTGTAAATAGTTAAAAAGCTGTATTGCTGTGTTTACGACGTTTTTATTGCGTTCAGTTACCTATAGACGGTGAAAAATACTCGAGCAGTAACATTGTAATGTAGAGCAGTACTAGTAATTAAAATTACATACATCAATTACAATTGCTTAATGTTAAGGCGAAGATTACTGCAGAAATAATTGTTAGTTTATTAAAAAGGTACAATGATGAGTGTAGAACTATACGATTATTTATTAATCTCCTTAAATCTTGCAATCAAAGCGCCGTTTGCGCAAATGCATTTAAAATTAGTACCATCGACACGAAGAAGAAAACCGTAAAACTGTCCGTAAGAAGTGTTGATTAGAAAACAATAATGTAGTGTATCACATCCTGATACACTACATCAAGTTATCAGTACCCCATTTACTATAGCATAAATTTTAGACAGTTATATGTCGGTACAATTTAAATTTATTTACAAATGATAGACCTTTGTATTTATCCATCCGATGATGGATGTGAGCTACCCAAGACTGGGATGGTTGGCGCTCTTTGGGGGGAGGCTTATGGCAAAAGGCTGATATAATGTATTTATAGTGAAATAACGGAGCTGATTAGACCCTTTCGTTAAAATAACTATGAATGCAGTATAGCATGTACGGAAAGCAATGCGGGGTAAGTTTATAATAGAAATGTATATGGCAGCGGAATTATGGACGGTCGATTCCGCAACCCTAATTTTACTGGATCTTCGACGGTTTTGCTAAATGTTTGCACATAGTGCATTCCGGTGAACGTCAGTTTCCCAATCCACCATCCCTGACCCAATCAAAACCGAAACAGCACTGCATCGTTGCAAAATTATATAAGACTATCACGAGGCTCCTCCGGCCTTACTACCCAAGTTCTTGCCTTTCAGACAAGAGTCAATTTACAAACTAACGTGTCTATTCTGGATAGAAACTTCATTTAATTCGACCTCAGTGCCAAGACCTCGAACCAAACACGTGACCACTTCATTGCCGCCGCGTTGCATTGACCACTCGCATTTTCCGCCTTTTTTGTCTAAACTACGAATTAAATACCTACTTTTTCTAGTAAGTTTTTTTAACTTAGTTATTATCTTGATTTCTGACACGTTTTATCCAACTGCAGGGCAAAGGTCTTCCGTTCTTTGCCTATGATGAATGGTAGCTCTCAACTCTGAAAGATAAAAAGCCGACTTAGAATCAGATTATATTAAGGCAGTCAAGGTATTCTTGGTGCTATCATCCAAAGCTCGATGCTGATTCGCTACGTAGTTTTATGCTGACCATAACCTGACTCTAAGTCAGCTGTGTAAGCCTGTGTGAAGGATTGATCATACTCGTATACCTAGCCGTCAAATTTGTCCCGCAATTTTGGTCTCGGTGTTTTGGTTTTCGAAACCAAATTTAACTTAGTTCTGTAGTGAGTAAATACATACCAAAATCTTACCTTTTTTTTATTATTAGTTTTATTTATTTTTCCTTCATTTTAACTTTTAATGTAGGTATTGATATTTATTGCATAAGTCTTTGAATAATATTTCTTCGGGAGAGGGCACTGGCTCTTGTAACACAAGTTTAACACTTAGCACAATAGCCAGGGACTTCATACAAAATGTAACAATATTTATGTCAATAAAGATTATTATTATTATTACCTCACAGCAGAAGCAAAGACAGTATTGTCCTGAACTGCATTTAATGCATTACCGCTTAAATATCAAATGGTATGTCACTGAAAACGTCTCCTTCTCCTTCAAGTTGGGTCGCTTTGTTTAAGAAGTCCTTTCTGAACATCACCATAGACAGCCTCCATATTATGCTTAACTTCCATGTACCAGTAACTCCACTTATATAGGTTACGTCTAAGTATAATTAGTCAAATTAATCCCTTACCAAAAAAAAATATACAGGTCTTAACACAATCAAATACAGAGCGGTGAGCACTTACGAGTGTTTGCATCATATCGGTAGCAGAGTATAAAATATATGACACATGGAATGTGTGTATCAGGTGATTTTATCTCGCCTATGGCGTGAAAGTTGCTCGAAGCAGGTTGGATATGAACAAGAACAAGTATGTGAGGGAAGGGCTTATTCATGATCTAATAGATAGGCGATGGTTAGCAACCTGTTACAGTATGGTTAAGAAATAGACTCAAGTGAAAACTATACTCGCTTCTTCTTCTTAGACTGAGTGTCGATGGTAAATAAAAAAAATAATAATATAACTATTATTGTAGACTCATATTCGTCTGACCCAGAATTCAGCAACCCGGACTGCATTTGCTGATGCAGCTACTAAATCCTCGCGTGTGCAGGTACAGGGCATTTGGGGCAAGATGGGAGGTGAGCCATCGTCTGCGGAGGCGTCTGTGAACCCCCCTGTTTACGAAGAAAAAAAAACGACCAGTCTAGTGGATAACACCGGGGAGTGTGGGATTTTTACCCACTTCAAACACCCCGATGGCCACCATTAATCTTCAGCACACGGAAGTTAGATCTGTACCTATGTATGAATAAATTTCTAAATATGACATAAGGTCCATCAACAGAGAATTGATAAGTATAAGTATGTTTTCATTTATGGTTGCTTTTACATCAGATGGTCCGTGTACATTAGCCCCTTCTTCTAATCAATGTACCCATGTATACGATCTCAATTTCATAAACTTCTCACAAGTTTTCCCGGAACGAATTATTGGGGGGTTAATCGTAGTGCTCCAATGCATTAGATTTATTTTGTTTATCTACCGTTTTGATATTAATAAGCGTAATTTTATTTATGCATCCTACATCAGGAGAATTGATTACCTACTCAGAGTAGAAGTAAATGTAACAATTCTGATTAACTTTGCGTTATAGATAGATACGTGTTTTATATGTATTAGGCTCAACCAACCAAAAAATCCTGTTCTATTGCTCAATTCATTCCTAAAGTCAATGATAACTTCATAATTATCGCTATCGAGCATCCGAAACTGGGTCGCCTCTAAAAATCATGTTAAATTAAAAACTGACAAGATTCATTGCATTGTTTATTAAAAACCTTGAGTATTTAGGTGCTATCGGTCAGCGCTGACGATAAATTAATACTGTTTCGCTGTGGCCTGTTATCGCGGCGGTAATGCCCGTGTAACGAGCAAGTAATCGCTTCATAATCACCTAAGGTTAACGATACACCTGCCCTAGGCCTCTGGGGAGATAAAATGCCACACGAAGCGTTAACTAAGAACAATCCGGTAACTCGTAAATTGACATAACAGGAAAGGTTAAGGTTAAAGGAAAGCAGTGATCTCTATCCTTGTACACATATTAAACGCTGTTATTATATAAATATAAAACAAGTGCGTCACTTTATGTATTATAATACTTTATATACTACCTATATTTTTCGCAAATAAATATTATTCAACCGTGAGCTCGTAACTTGACTAAATAATACGTAACTACGCTCATTACCCGATCTGAGTCATTTTAAACTGCACCTGCTGCGGTCAGTTTGTGGATGCATGACATTCGTAAGACGTTAATAAGTCAACTCCAGTCTGAAGCCCGAAAAGCGTGATAATTATAGCCAAAGGCTGGCAACGCACTTGCCCTCTGGTGTTGTGGGTTTCAATGGGCAGCGGTGATCACTTACCATCAGGTGACCCGCTTGCTCGTTTGCCTTCCTCTTCAAAAAATAAATAAATAATAATTAACCAGATTATCTTCAAATCGGTATCGACCAGAAATTGCGGAAGTGTGATAAGAGTCACTTGGAGTATTTTTCTTTTTATTTTGGGCCTTGCATTGGGTACTCGATTGTTTAACTCCATCTAAAAATATATTTTTAGACCTAATTGACCTAAAAGTGTTTTGATGATTTTTATTATTGTCTACAGAATTAAATATAAATATATTTATAAATATATATTTCGGACATTTTACACAGCACCATCTATGCCCAAGCTAAGCAGAGCTTGTACTAGACATTTTTTTTTGGGAAATACATACTTATAAATACGAAAGAAATACCCGGACAAACAAACACTTTGTTCATCACATAAATATGTGTGTCTTGTGGGAATGGGTACCACGACTTATAAATCGATGGTATACTTGAAAGCAATGTTCTGAAGAACAAAACAGGATAATTATCTTACACTAAGTATAGTACGGTCCAAGACATTCCGCCGGTGTCCAACAAAATGGCGCTTGTAATGGGTGATTTATTAAAACTGTCTATAAAATCCGTAAACATAATAGTTACACTGTCTGGCGATTCGAAAATAAATAACAGTGCCAATGCCCGCTTGTTTACATACCCGATTCACGAACGAATATTAAAATTATTTGTGTCTATATTATATGTTCCAGCTTATCTCAATAACTTTCAAAAACATCTTAAATCCTAGCTACTTACGACGAATTAGAATATCTATAATCTAATATCTAGCTATCTTTGTATTGTGTGGTTGCTATTGGTCATCATCGAGCGGCATTTTAAAGCCCCAGCAACGTGGCCGGCGCGTGTTTATATCAATTTCATTAGAAACTAGACGCAATATCCACAGTGTTTATTATCTGAACCAGTGTCGTCGAGAAACGATGCATTCTATTTAGAAATAATTATGCTAATAGCTTATATGAACAATATAGCATCTAGTTGAATGTCTTAGTAATTCAACCAATAACTACGACGTCTGTGGTCTAGCGGTTCGCGTGTACTGCTGATCACGAGGTCGTGGGTTCGATTCCCACAGAACACAAATATTTATGTGATGAACATAAGTGTTTGTGTTTGTCTGGGTGTTTCTTATGTATTATAAGTATGTATTTACAAAAAAATAAATATACTATAAGTATTATATCCATTGTCTCGTACCCATAGTACAAGCTCTGCTTAGTTTGGGACTAGATGGTGCTGTGAGAAATTGTCCAAGCATATTTATTTATTTATTTAACTATGGTGATCAACTAATCTGTTAGGTTAAGCTGCACCTGTCGCGGTGTCTGTGGATGACCATTTATAACATGTTGATACCCCTCGTGCCTCGGAGAGCACGTGAAGCCGTCGGTTCCGGTTGTCGTACGAACACCTGTGACAATCGTTAGGCGTAGAAGCCCAAAAAGTCTGATAACCAGTGTATTCTCCGAATATCTGTATTGCCCTGAAATTGAGTTGCGAAGAGCTGATGGCAGTAGCTTCTGATTTAAAATACTGATATTCAGCCTCAGCTAATTAGACTGGAAGCCGACCCCAACATGGGTGGGAAAAGGACGATGACGCACATTGGACAGGCTGTCAGAAAGTTTTTTTAAACCGAAATTCTACAGCTTATTTTTTCTGCTTCAAATTAAGTCAACATTAGATCCGGCTACTCCATTTTATAAGTTTTTGTTCCAATGTTTACAACTTATTACAGTTTTTGTGGTATCTATTTTAGTACAGATGGGATTTTACGTTGTACGCAATACATACTTGTATACTCGTGTCGCGTAGCCCGTGGCAGACCGGTTCCCGGATAACTTGCTACGCCGTAGCTACATCGATCTTGAGGGCTATTATTTGACCAGGCGGTGGTATGACCATGACTGGAATATGGCTATGTTGTAGGCTACCTTGTGTTAGGTTTCATAAAAAAGTAGTTTCCTTTTATATTTTTTTTTCCTTTTTTATGATTGCTTAATCTAAAAAAAAGGAAAGAAAAAATTAAAAAAACGCTTTTTATTTTAACTCTTACATGAATTAAGTAAATAACTTCAGTTTATTACAGCAACCCTAACCCTAAAAGGCCTCTGTCTCAGCATAATGCTGCGACATAAAAATATATAATGCCACAGCGCTGGTATTCTGATAGGAGCTATATTCTCATAATCTTGTGAATCTGCGAACGATGACTAATTTCCCGCTATTTCTACAAGCAGTTTTTGTAATAAAATTCTGTTTTATCAATATGTAGATTAAATCGATTAAGAAATACTTTATCACAGAACTTATCGATAATGTAATCGCTATCACTGTATTTTGTCTATCCAAATCGGTCACATGCTTTTTTACGCTCAATTGTTATGTTACTAACAAAACATTGTCAATTTTTTACACTTTTTCTATGTTACCTTTAAAAAGGCAGGCAACTGCAATCATTTTAAGCTTGATATAGACTAAAGCATTTACTTATCATTGGCTGTTTTTGAATTTACTCGAACCACATTTCAAACATGACGCTCGATGTTTTGTTACAACTTGATTTTAAGAAACAACGAGCATTTTAGTGTAATACTTAAATGAGCATACGCACGAGCGCGGGGGACGGTGGGGAGTAATTGATATTTTTTTAAGAAATATTACAGGTATTATGTTCACTCGCCGTGAGCATAACATCCAGTCGAGCATTCACAAGAACGTTATATTACATGGTTGTTTTTAGAAAACTGAGCATTTCAATTCTACCATTCGCAAAAACGTAACATTTCAAAGTACCTACATACACAGGGTTGTCTGAACAACGGCCCGCGGCTCGTTTTCATGCGGCTCGCGACGCATGTTTTAAGGCGTAAATTTACTCGATTTTCGATTGAGCAGATCTCTTTGACTTTGTACATTATGAATCTAGTTTTCAGGTATGTGGTTTTTGAGTATATGATCTAAAATCTCATGAGACTGAAAACACGATTACATACAATTTTCTCGATAGAAAAAAATCGTAAAGTAGACCATAATTATTTACTTTTTTGAGTGCCACCATGATATGTTTTTATGAATTCATTTACGATTTTTTTTTAATACATAGTAAATAATCATACCTAAATTCTTGCAGGAGGATTTTTTAATAAATTACGTAGTTTTGTTATAATAAATAAAAATGTTGTTTGGCCCTTACGCCATTTACTTCCGAGTACACCCTCAGTATATCTATCTCATTATTTGTGTACATAAAGTATTTATTTATTTATATACGCTTTATTGCACACCAATTACACAATTTCAAAAGAAATGAGGCAAAACTTATATAGGTAGGTACAATGGGCGGTCTTATCGCACAAGGCGATCTCTTCCAGACAACCTTTGGATGGACTGGAAGAAAGGAAACACAGTGGCTAGTGTAGCGTTCTATAACATTACATATGGATGCATATAAGTACATAATAATTATTATTATAATTATTATGTACTTATATGCAAATAACTATGTAGTGTGTATAAATATAGATAGATATACATATATATATATATAAATAAAATGTATAATATAAATATATGTATATGTATAATAATAATAAGGAAAAGAGTGAATGATAGAGCAAGTGATTAGGGAGCTATGCATTCCTAGGAATAAGAGATAGATAATAATCTTTCACCAGCTTTTGAAGATAGGCAGCGGTTGAGCACCTCTAATACTAATTGGCAAAGCATTCCACAGGCGAACTGCTTGGATCGTAAACGATTTGTCAAAAAAGCTGGTGGAATGCATTCGCATTTTCAATTTCAAGTTTTCAGATGATCTAAGACATTTACTGTGTGTGTCACAAAGGAACTCATAAAGCGACTTTTTAGGTACAACGGGGTGGAAGGATTAAAAAGAACATTATATAGTAAAGAAAGAATATGAGCATTCCGGCGAAGCGGATATGCAGCCATTTGAGCTTCGTATGAAATTCAGAGACATGATCATATTTGCGCAAGCCAAATATAAATCTGATGCGTAAATTTTGGAGTCGCTCAAGCTTATCAAACTGGTCCTCAGTAAGATCAAGATAGCTGGCATCAGCGTAGTCCAGGATAGGAAGGAGAAGAGATTGTGCAAGAGCAATTTTGGTGGCAATTGGTAGAAAGTTTCTAAGGCGTCTCAAGGAGCCCGCCGCTGCAAATATCTTACGACTAACTTCCTGTACTTGTGCAGTCCAGGAAAGTGTGCATCACTGTCATTTTGAATAACGTCAGATGGCCGGTGGGCCTCACCGACGTCGGACCTGTGCTGCTTAAGGTTGACGTCTAGTTTCGTGTGTATAATTAATTAATATGTTTGGTTTGGATGGATTAAAATAACTTAAACACTAGGCAAAATTATAAAAACATGGACGAAAATTATGAATATTGTATTACATTATTTTTTTTTCTTTTTACCTGATGGAAAAATATCTTCAACAAATTCAAAACTGTGATGACATGCCAGAGAGAGAGCGATAGATCCCGAGAGGTGGCTAAGACACGCCCTCAAAACTAAGAATTATTTTCGAGGTATCCTCTTAATCAGAAAGTAGTTTTGGCGATGAGTGTGACGTACAGTCAGATCACTTTTACAAGGGTAGAACAGAAACTGGAATGGATTTTTTTAAGACCCTTGGCGATTATTTCCCCAAACTGACAAAACTGACTGAAAATATATTTTTCTGCGGCCCTCCCTCCCTTTTATAGTAAATTTAATTAGCCCGCAAAGCCGCGAAGGTATGTAGTTTGAACAGCCCGGCTCTAGCAAATGCTCTGGACTATACCCACCTTTAATCTTTTCTTAAATTATTCGGAGGTCAAGCTTGCAACCTAACCAGATGTGACTGAATATTAGTTATCAGTATTTTCACGAAACAAAGCCAACATCTGACCTCCGCAACTCTATTCTCAAGATAACCGTACTGCAACATATCAACAAATTACAGTATACCTATATTGTTCTGATAATAGGTAAATGGACAATCAGCAACCAAACATGATAATAATAATATTTAATAAACATTATTTTAAATGTAAAGAGATTGTTTTATAATTCGCTCAATCTTTTGTGAGACTGACCTTACAAATCATTTACTTATTTCACACAAAGAAAAAGTACAAAATGTACGGAAAAGTTCCTCATCAGTTTTTATTTAAGAATAAGATTCCAACTATTAGTCAACCTTGTGTAATGAATAACATATTAATTAATATTATAGTAAAAATAAGGGACGGCATGTCGCCCATTGTTACTAAAGCCACTAACTCACTACATGTTAGGACCTTGCTCTCTCCAAGACCCAGATACGAGCCTAATAATGTTTACACTAACCACAAATACGGACAAGTCACTTGTTTGTTTCTTATTATCTATAAAGGAGAAGTCGTACAACCGTAATACCGTACGAGTATGTAATAAAATGGTTGATTAAATAAAGTACAACATTTTAGTGAAATATTACTGCTTTGAGCTGTGTGTTCCGTACGGTGAGCATGGTTGCCAGTACTCCGCGAGGATACGTTCTGTCGGCAGTGGGGGGACTTTGAACTTTATAGCTTATATTTGGGGTCTATTTAAAACCAGTTCTATTTCGGTTGTATTGATAGGGATCTGCCACGTCCCACTTTTAAGTACT
The DNA here is from genome assembly GCA_964056405.1 of Acronicta alni. Taxonomy (NCBI): domain Eukaryota; kingdom Metazoa; phylum Arthropoda; class Insecta; order Lepidoptera; family Noctuidae; genus Acronicta; species Acronicta alni. The sequence goes on along the minus strand of OZ043916.1, from coordinate 1,763,398 downwards.
GTTCTATTTTTGGAGCCTATAGAAAACCAGTCCTATCTCCGATGTATGGATATGGATCAACTAATTTCATATGTACTGTTGTACGCTCGTGTCTTGTAACAACGCGTAGTAACAAAACATCTATCAGTAACAATGATCTACGCAACACACTTCCCTAAACAACGTGATAACTGTGAGATATGATCTTGTTACGATATCTTGAGTATTATTTTTAGCTCGTACTTCAACCACGTGAACGTACAATGGCTCTTAGACCTATTTCTTGACCCAGCGCACTCCGGTTCAATATAAACAGATGCTAATTTATCAATGTCCGACTCCCTTGTATTATCTACGCGGTTTACAACGTGTAGTTACAACATCGTTACAAAACACGGGCTTATCAGTTTATTTTTAGGTTATTCGTCATTTTGTACAGTTGGAAGCAATATTTTTATTCATAGCTGTTACATCCGTTGCAGTATCCACGTATTTATCTTAGCCCACGGTCGGTAACCTGGCTACTTAATAAATTATGGTGATAAGTGATGTGGCCGACGCGCGGTCTGTACGCAGATTGACCGATCGTTCCGTACGTTGACCATGCGGTTTGTTTACGTGCCTTAAATAGCTGATAACGTGGAACAAGGAATATTAATTAATATAGGTATTTTGTTATGTTCTTGCATGAGTATTATCTGAAACAATCGAAATAGACATATGGTCAAAAAAGATCATCATATCGTCAATACGAGTGTTTATGGAGTTTCTTGCGGGTTCTTCACTTTCAATAGTACCTATTTTAATGGTATACTTGCAATTATTATTGTTAATCATTTATTTTCAGCCATTTATGGCCCATAAATAAATACCATGCAAACTAACATAAATACGAAATTGTTAGTATATAAAGCTTAAACCTATTAAATGTTAGCAACACTTCCCTTTGCACAAATTGAAATAAAACATTTGACTTTGAAAATCGTAATAAATCTGCAGTTTAAAATACGTTAGAGTTTTTTTTTAGAATACAGTTTATAATTAATTATATTTTTCACTAAGCCTGTTATTTTGTATTAATCAAAGATCACTCAACTAACCAATTACCACATCGATATTATTATCAACTTGTTTATAAAGTTACGAAGTTAATCTTATAAATACAGTATGATATAAATATCTAAGAATAAGGAATATAGGATAGTAACATTAATTTATGTTTAGATCCCATAGCAGCTTCTTAGCAATTTTCTAATATATGCATACATACATACACTCACGCCTTTTTCCCATGGAAACGCAGAACGCAGAAACTAAAGAACGCCACTTGCTACGATTCTTGCATACTTCTTTTGCTTCGACCACATTCATACATCTTGTCATACATACACGCCGGTTGCGAGTACTACGCACCTGACCTTTTTGAAGAACCTCACCAATAATGTCGGCGTAAGTTTTTTTTTTTGTTTTTATTTTCTAATACATTACTTACTAATTATAATTAATCGAAAGTAGGTAGCCATTATATTCCAGTAGACTAAAAGAAGAACCTGAATAGCTTAGAAAATAACAAATCTCTGATAAAACTGTACTTGAACTGTATTTTAGTTGAGATCTTTGAAAAGATTTCAAACTTTCATGTAAGTAACTTAATAAAAATAAGCCTTGTATAATGTATTTCAAAAACTTATATTGAAGGATAGAAAGTTCCAGAAAATTTGTTGTTACTCAAATAAACTTTCATATTCTGTTTAAGAAAATTTGTTTCAGACTAATTACGTAGTCCAATTTTTAAGTTACCTATTTTTGTAGAACCTTCCCAGCAGGATTTCTAAAACTCCAAAATCAAATAATACCAAATTAATTCAAATATTAGTAACACAACCGTTTACATTTTACTATTGTCAGAGGCGAAAGAGAATATATACTATTCTTAACTTGAACGGAATGGAATACACCTACCATAAAAGTATTAATAATATCCGATACAAAATTATTCAATTTTACATAGCATCAGACGGCTTAAGGAATACCGCAACTGCTACTCGCAAACAAAAAAATAAATTAGCTAGAAAGGAATAAAAATACTCTAAAAGCAATTACGCAAGAGTAACACAGAACTGACCTCGAACAGGACGGAAACAACCTCGGGGCCTCTGACCTGTTACATCTAAATAAAACTAATAGAATCTATAAATAATACACTCAATTTTCCCCATAGTTCCGTATTTAAAGAATTAACGACGTAAACGACTTTGATTAAGATCACGAATCTTCGACATACTCGAATATAAGGTGTTTTTGAAGAGAATCTGATGTCATCATTCTCCCAGTCCTTTTAATCAACTATGTACGGCTCGGCTTCCAGTATATCTGGGTGTACTATTTTGCACGAAGCGACTAAGGATACACTGGTTGACAGACATTTGGGGCTTCTAACTACCATTAACAATAAAATATGTCCCTATCGGGTAACATATTCAGGACTTGCAAAGTACTTTTATAAAACCCTACCACAATAATCGCTCGACAATAATTTGACGTCTGTTGGGGCAGTCCCTGTATCAAAAGGGCAAAGGTAATAAATACTTAAGGAAAAAAAATGTTTAACATAACCGCTTTTTGATTATATAAGCATCAATTATAATGCGGAATTGCTGCCTTTCAACTTACCGTATTGTTGTACATAGTATTTGAAGTAGTAAAATCGAAATTCAAGTTTACTATTGTAATTGGTTAGTAACTGATTGTATAAAAAATTGGTCAACAATTTAGATGATTATAATATGGTATCGAATAAATTATTTATGGAAGTAAATATCAAACGGAAAGATAACAATGAAAGACAGATAGAGCTAAATTTTATTCAAACAGTAAGCTTGCGCAATGCGAACAACTTAAAATCAATAGAATTCATTTAACTGAATATAACATACTGGTCACATTTAAAATTCTAACAAGATCACGTGGATCGCCACGACACAAACCAAAATGTTTAGTAGCTGAATACATATCGGTACTATTCAAAGTTTGACCTATTATATCCGTATCTCTAACGTAATAGTGTACACACAGTGTTGGGCGCGAAACGATAAATGTTTAATACATGTCACTGTAACGGAAACCATGATATCAACAAACCAATTGTTTCCCACACACTCGCAGTTTGCTTTGCAAATAAAAAATTGTTCCTTATTGATTGGTTCGTTTTACGAGCGAAAGATAAATCATTGCTTGCAAGATTATGAATTTTCAGTCGTGACCATGAATACCAAAGGTAAGCATTAAGTAAATTACAACAATCTAATTAAGAATAGTTTGCAAAGGTAAACTAAATATTATTGAGTTTCGGTAATCGGTTCCAAAACAAAGTAACGTACCTAAGTATTATTTCTGCACAAGACATTTAGAGTGTTATTTGATTTGACATCACATCACATAAGTAATATATTAAACTAAACTTGTAACGTTTATACAGTAACTCATATTTATTTAAACTATACATGTCTAATACATACCACCTAGAACTTTGAACAGGAAATAAAAACGAACAGATCCCTAATCAGCGTTCGACTGGGTCTACAAGTCTATCCAATACAAATAAAACTAATCCTTACTTTCCTGTTTTCTTCTGGACATGTATATGGCCAGTCAGGTGTGGTGGACTTTCACCAGTGAACGACGACGACCGATAACCGTCGATAGCTAGGGTCGCGTCTCGGCGTCCCGCAGGGTAACGAACTCGCTCCTATTATACCTTATACACATTTACGCATGCACTCAATTGCGCGCCTTAATGGCCTGTCGTTTGTATCGATTCACGTCGCTCTGTTGTCAAAGGGCCGATACTTATCTGTAATAGTGCTACTAGTTAAGTAGTCGCGATGTTAAAGGTTTTTACCGTTTGTATTGTGTCGTTAACGACTTGTTGCGTTACGTGCGTGGTAGAAGAGGCGTTTGTTTCTTTGACTTTAAAAAAGTTTAAACCGGTTTTGGTGATTCTTCAGATTAATTATTTATCCAAGGCATTGCAAATTTAATAAATAGTAACTCAATAATATATACTAAATAATCTGTTACATAAGCAGTGATAGCCTAATGGTCTGACCATTGGACTGCCAAGTCGAAGGTCTTGAGTTCGAACCCAAGGCACGCACCTCCGACTTTTCGAATCACTCGCTTAAACGGTGAACATCGCGAAGAAACCTGCATACCTTAGATATTTTTCTCGACGGTTGTTGAAGTCTGCCAACTCGCACTAGGCCAGCGTGGTGCCTAATCCCTCTCAATATGAGAGGAGACCCGTGCCCAGCAGTGGGACAGTATATGGGTTGATGATGAATCTGTTACAAACATCTACACAAAAGATTGCAGCAACATTATCTAAATTGAAATACTCCTGTAAGGTAAAATGTTATGTGTGAATGTTAAATATGAATATCTATTTCTGCTTCTGGCATTAGTTATCCTACTATCAGGTGATATTATTTCAGTTATCATGCTATACAGCAATACATCTGAAATTTAGATTGAACGATATAGTGTGCAAAGGCGCCGGTCATGTAATAAATTCTTAATGCGTAAGCCATTATTTCCATTGTTATGTCGCTTGTAATTTACTATTATTTGGGACACATCTAATGGGCCCTTTTATTAACAATAGATTTGTATTATTGTAGCGTTTGTATATTTGGAGTTAAGTAGAGAAATCTACACCTATAGAATGTTAATTAGACTCAAATTGAATGTTTAATAATTTGATCACTTATACTAACCATCTTGCTGGTTTTTTAAGTGTTTAAGACGTTTGATTCTATTTTCACTTTACTGACAACCTCTACTCCATGTACTATATAACCGTTATATCGGAGTAAACCTCTAATAAATTTCATAATAAGTCCATTTACTATTTACAAACAAAATTAAACTCTATTTCAACAATACAAGACAATAGCGTTGCCGAGATTTGTTTAATCCTAGTAAATACGAGTATCTGTAATTATTATATTATTTTAGTATACATTGCACACGTTCTCTACAGCCAAAAAAATAAGTACAAGGTTATTATCATGCAGTAGATCTTTATGACTTACGAGTAACTCTTCTTTAACAGTCCTTTACAAGGTCGGTACTAAATCAGAAGTAACACTTATCTTAAACGTCATCAAGGAACTTAACCTAATCATAAAGTTCTGAATAAAGATAAAGGATAACCAGTGGACCTCCTTAAATGTAAAGGTTAATAGTACGGTTTACTAACAGAACGAATGTCGTTCTCTAGCAATTTGAAGTGACTCGCTCAATTATTATAAATTATCCATTGTTATTATGCTCGTTGACGTTGTGGAGCTTGAACGCGTTTATTTTCAACGTATTTATGTGTATTGAAAATTATTTTACTGATTTCATACTGTCTGGACCTTTACACAATAATTATAGGTACGCTATGGGGTAAGCAATTACTTTTATGCATATTTCAGTTGTTCGGAATGAGCACTAATATTGAAATAAGGTAAACGTTTTTTACTTAACTATATAACTGTTATTTAATTCCCGACGTTTCAGATCCTTTACAGTTAGAAACCAGTAAGCTACAATAATAATTCATACCATGATACAATTATGACTACTCAATAATAATTTCTGACATTTACGCGAATATTATACATTGAAATAAAACTACTTTTTACGGATTTTATCGCGTATATTGATATTATTAATCCCGACGTTTCGATAAATTATAGAAAGAAGCATAGGGACCCGCGTAAAAGAACACATCGCCGATGTCAAACACCGCCGTTCCAAGAAGTCAGCAGTTTGTGAACATACTCTTGACAAGGCCCAACATTATATCAGATTTGATAAACCACAAATACTTGCGAAGGAAAGTCGATACCTACCCAGGATGATTCGTGAGGCTATTGAAATTAAAAAACATCCAAATTTCAATAGAGAAGATGGCTGGGTCTTACCACCTGCTTGGAATCCTGTTATAGATTCTATTAAACCAAAATCCAGGCCTACAACTGCAAGACCAAAGGATACTGTGAGCTCGTTCTGCGTGAATCGGATTGCCAATAATTAACAACTAAAACATGATCATTGAATATTGTTACTTTAAAAGAGACTATGATTCTCTGAGTTTGTTTCGGCGTTTCTTCTCAGAGGTCGTCAGCTAGGAAATGCCGGCTCCATCTAGTTTTAATTAATAATTAGTAATAAATGTCATTGATCATGTAACAATAAAAAATGTAGGGTAGCTGTCAGTAATTATATCATCAAGACGCCCACCACCTCAGTCTACCCGTGACCATGGACGCTGTAAAGGGTCCGAAACGTCGGGATTAATAATATTGATACGCGATAAAATCCGTAAAAAGTAGTTTTATTTCAATACTCAATAATAAGATAATTTTGATGTCGTTGATATCTATTTTCCAGTTGTTTGACTGTACCACGGTAATATTTAATATTACCGTGACTGTACTGTTGGTTTAAAATTTAACACTGGTCTTGAATATGTCTCTCTATATACGGTGCTAGATACGTTTATCTGGTAGGATGAATGAAATTGATATTTTGTTTAGACGATCTTAGCGATTCAAATACTTCCACATAATCTTTGTCATTTATCATACTTTATACAATGACCTTGCATCGAAAGTGGCCAAAAAACTCACGTTTATTTACATTCTGATTCTTGATTTAATAATAAAACAACAAGCCCGTAGTAACAGTACAATAAGTAGAAGCATACGATAGCATCTATTGTTCAGGTACCGTTATCAGTTCATAAATGGGCGTCAAAGGCGGAGAGAACGCGATTAAAAATCGCAAGGACGCGGCTATTTTTAACGTTTCGCCGTGCTCGAGTGAATGTCTCGGCTCTCTGTGCGTGGAGCGTCCGTGTCGTCGGTAACTATTACGTGTACAATGTACGCGTTAGTAAAAGTAATATAACTTTTTTCCATGGAGGGCAGTTACTAAATAATAGCGAATTTATGACTCATAAACTCATGATGTTATGAATGGGTCTCAAATTATACTACTGTTTGAAAGTCATTAGGGATTATGTAATGTAAACAGTCTTGTATTAAGTATATTATTTATAAAATAAAGAAAAACACTTCGTTCTGATTGTTTACTTAAAATAAATAAACATTTGTGTATGTATGTATAAAATGTATAAAAAATCCGGTACATGTTACATGTACACGAATTCTTGAAGTCGTGATCAATACACAAAAGCTTCATTATTGTTGGTTTTATAACAATACTAAAATGCCTGTTAGTAATTAACGAAGCCATAAAACAACAAAGAATTCCAACAAATTACATTAAACACAATTACATATTATTACAAAAAGCTAAAGGAATATTTTAAATCCTGGGTTTTTCTTAAACCATAGTTTGTTTGACCATGTTTCGGAACGGTTGGCAACAGTTAGTGAATTTGTAAATAGGGATGGTGTAGAAATAAATGCGATCGTTTAAGTTTATTACTCAACAGATACTTAAAGCCACGATTTGCATAGACCAATAAATATCCATGACCCTACTACGCATTCGACAGGAATACTAAGTGGCTCCACTTCGCCAGATGTATTCATGCAAGGTCAAGTTTTACTGGCCAAATTTATTATTTCCTGTAGACCGTGAAAGAATATTATATCAGACCCATTGTGGACGTAAATCATATCTGCATTGTGCATAAAATGATCGCCAGATGTAACTGTGATGGGAGTCAGATCAACAACAAAAAATAAGGAGTCCCGCAACCTTTGGACTGTTTTTAATGGCAAAGCTTTTTAATGATACCAAACTTTGGGATCACTGTAACAATTTCGTATGGATCAATGAAAGCTATTGTTTGCCTTGGTAACTTTTACCCGATTACCCAAAGAGCGCCAACCATCCCGTACTTGGGCAGCTCGCATCCATCCGCTGCCAGCTACCTTCTTCAAATCGTCGGTCCATCGTGTCACAGGGCGTCCCGCACCGGCACTACGCTTGTCCAAACGCGGTCTCCACTGTAACACTTTTCTCTCTATCGATCGTCTGTTGACATGGCTGGTCCATGTTTTCTTCGCAAACGCTTGAATGTTTCATATGCCATAACCGATTGTGACGATAATACCAGTGTTAAAATAACAAAGTTACAACGTGGGGCGGTAGTGGGATCAATCCGAGCGTATTTACTGCTGCGAATAAATTAGATTTATGTATTTTGGCAGTAATATGCTAACGATCGGCGATAACGACCGTACTTTACTTCTAGACGGGCGTTACATTAATTTTGAGACTTGACTTCTTAAACGACTTCGCTTTGACGACTCTGTGATCTAGTGGTTCGACTGTCCGACTGCTGATATAATGAATATAAGTAGTGTTAGTAATTTTTAAATATACATTTAATTAATTGATTAAAATCGAAATTAATATTTAGGCATTTTGCACTTACATATAAAATGTTAAAATCTGTTTAGAAAAAAAATGTAAAAATTCCCACGGTATTGGCAAAAAAGAGACCATTGCACCACCACCAGTGGGTAGCACCATATTATCATAGTCATTAGTCATCAAAAACCAATTGAGCCTTAGCACAGTAGGAATAGAAATTATTGTAATAAATCACATGCATAAAATGTAAAATAGACCAGTATTACTAATCACCACGTCTCCGTGGTGGTTCCGCAGACCGGAAATAGAAACCCGTGCGTAATAAACTACTGAGAACTCTACTGTGTCATTTAATAGGAGCCATTACGATGTACACACTATTGACATTATTATTGCTCGTTTAAATTCAACCTTTTCGTATTCTATTCTAAATTGACAAGATCGAATCGAAGGCGAAGCTTATTAAACACCAACCTCTATGTCACAAACCTATTTTTTTCTCACTACGGCACATATAACAGCTCTAATAATATTGTAGTTATAGGAATCAACTGAATTTAATAGATAATATCGTCTAATAGGCGATGGACTGTGTCAATTTAAAATATAGTAACCGCAGAATTCAACCGATGAATTCGCTCCATTTCCTTTTTCTATGCCACTATGGTGCTACTCTTTTATTGTTTGTTTTTTTGTGTGTGATTTGATTAAAACTCATCTAGAGGGTTTACTACAAAAATCGGATGTCGAAGAGTCAGATCGAAAAGGAACAACGACGCGCAATGATCTTACGATTAAAATGAAGTACTAAACGTCAAATAACAACATTCGGAAGTCGCGTCAACGCAAGACGAAATTACATCAAATGGAATGTCGAGTCCGAAACACTTTCGTAGCAGGACAACGTTCGATCCGTCAGCTGAAACTTCGCAATTCGATTTTCGTATTAATATTCCAGCAACGGGTTTTCGTTCAGATTTGACATAAGTACCAGTGACTTGAAAGCCGATGCTTGAAGACCTTTTGAACTCGTTTAACATTCATAAACATCATTTTGACAACACTGTGTGCAAACGCACTTACACCATTTTATGTATTCACAGACGCGTCCATTTTACGATTTATAATGTTATGGCGTTTGGTCCATAAAACTTTGATTCCGATCTCTAAATATCGTCTCGTGACTCACGGCCTTAAGACTCGGGAATTACAATTATCAACCGCTTCTGTAAGGTTCGGTTATGTAATAAAATTTCAAGGATACGCGATTTAATGCCAAGTCGAGTAATACAAGATAAACTGGCAGGTTTGTAATGGAACGTTTGTTTATGCTCGAAATAGTATTTCTATACAAATTAAGTGGAAAGAAAAGCATACCGATATTATGGGTTTTTGTCATATACATAGAATGGGCCTAATATTTTTAATTGTAATTTCTAAATTGATAAAAAGATCTGACTCGAGAACCACTTTTCTTTTCTGGTCAACAATATCGTCTAGCTCGGTGATCAATAGTAAAATAGCGTGATAACCATATCCATTTTATTTAAAATCAGCCGTCTCTTCATATAGTCAATAAAAATGTAATAATTTTTATTTTCTGTTTGTCGACAGGCATGAAAATGACTATGTCCACGGCTCCGACGATGAGTGCTCGGGTACACAGGAAAGTAATGCGGGCGCCAAATAAGCGCGCACACCCGGGCAAGACACAGCACCCGGGCAAAATGGTGCACGCCGGCAAAATGGCGCACCATCCGGGCAAACTAGCACATTTAGGCAAATTCGGAAAACTCGCGCACTACGCTCACACGCACTCCCTGAGGCCGCCGGAACCGTGCGAGAACAGTAACGACAGCGGCCTAGGACCCGATGCTGTCAACAGGTAAGATCTATGTAGCTATGCACTCGCTTTGCTCTGCAATCATAATGTTTAACGTGGGGTCGTACGCACTGTTCTAACATCTCGAGTCTCGTGTTTTCTTGTTTTGGGACTGCAAAAAACTAACGGACGGACAAACCATTCGTGGGTATTGTTGAATCTGTTGTTTTGTTGGACTAGACTAAACCACGTTTTTAGTGCTTAAAGCTTTAACATGTACTTTTATTATGAATATTTTTTTAATGTACAAATGACAATCTTGACGGTTGACAAATTTTCGACCTTATGCTCTTCTCTATAATTGTGGTGAATCACCAAGATTGTCGCTTGGTACGTTTCAGAAAAATAAGTTTCAATAAGACATTTGATTAACCCGTAGTCTGAGAAACTCCCACGTAACCTCGATGATTAAACGGCGTCTGTGTCGATGTGTTCATCATTAATTTTCACCCGCACAGCGCATGCACATACAAATATGACGAATCAGATTATCTGTCGAACTATGATGGACTTGTATGAAAGTAAAAAGCCTATGCACAGAGGCCAGCACATCAAGCTACTCCAATCTGTCAAATTTCTTTGATAGATTTTCAACTTTAATACATAACATAAGGTTCATATTCAATTGAGAAAATTTTACAGTTTTGGATAGCTTGACCTGCTGACGTCTATACACATAAAATTGCGTAATTTAGACATGATCGTTAAATAAAACTTACTAATAATGTATTTGTATATAAAAATCTGCCATTTCTGCCATGTCTTACAGTCCTGATCTCATCTCTCTCATTCTAAGACAAAGGCAGTTATCGTATATTTGCTTTATTAGTGACGGAGTTTGAGAAACTCTGTCCTTTATTTAACTGCAATGCTCTCTTTACTGAAAGTTAATATTCACTTGTGTCTCATTAATTGCATGAAACATTTTATATAGCATCACCGTTAAAGAAATGTATCCAATATGTCATCTACATCTTTCTCTTATTTTGTTTCAAAAAATTATTTCCTTCTCATCTCACAGTAGTACCCGCCCAACTATATTCAATTCCTTCCCTTTCTGGAATCGCGGTCTCAAACCGACCATGTTTAAAATTTCTGTAAAAGTTCGCATAAAGGTCCCACTAATGAGCCGCAATGTATTGAATGTCGTTAGTCTTTCTTCAGCAACGAAAAGATATTAGCTTCTCTGGACAAGTGTTCTTTGGCGTGAACACGTCTTGGTACTATGGAAATTTGGGCATTCACCACGTGGTCGAATAGAGCTTCCGCAAATTGCTTATCTCTAGGGAACTGATATGCTTGATCATATTATGTACTTTATGCTCTTTTTCTAGTCAAACCATGAAAATCCGTGTCAGTTACATGGTACAGACTATCTCCACTACATACAAGCTGAACCTGGTCAAAACTCGGGTATCTAAATCTATCTGCTAGTCATGTCAGCGATTAGTCACACTTTTTACAGTCTCAACGCAGAATAACCACAGCTTTACGCGAATTCTTTACCATACGACCTTCGTTGGTTCAGATATCGGACGTGCTTGCGCGTGAGTCGCGGGTGCGAACACGTCCTTATCGATCAACGACTACTCGATTTTATCGCTATCTATCTCCATCCCACTCGATTTTATCGCTAACTAGATTTTTATCGCGTTGTCTATTGTATACAGATGTAAGTATTTCGGCGGAATTTGCTAGTATTTTATTTTAAGATTCAGTCTTGAATATCTCAGGATTCTTTCAAGTAACCTTTTTCAAGAATAATCCATATTTAGAATTCCGTTATAGTGGCAAAAGTCTCACCCCCTATTACATGGTACCTAAATATACCGGCGAACTGTGGACGTTTACACCTCTGCCTAACCCTTCGGGGAATACAGGCGTAATGTTATGTTATGGAGAACGTTCTTAAAAAAAAAACGCAAGACCAAAGAAATCTATAGAGCGATTAGTATTAAATAATGTTATATTATAAGACCCAATTACTCCGAAGGGCATATAAACAAAACAAACAGCAACCTTAAACAAGCTTATTATTTACTTACAAACAATTTATCGAAGGTGGTGTATCCATGTGATATAATACACAAGTGGAGTACACAACACATGAGTAATACTAACATATTATATAAGACCGTCACCACGCAACGTAAAAGAGTTTATGTAACACACAATTATTGCGAAAATACACGAAATATTGTAAGTAGAGTCAACGGCCGATTTGCCAACGTGTTAGAATATGATGGCTTTGTTTTATTTATCTAGCCTTTTTTTAAATCTTTAACAACAAAGATTGTGTACACGAGTTATTGATGACCTTATCGAAATGATAAAATAACTAGCTATGGTCCGTCCATTCATTACGTGAGGTGTTTAGGGGGAGGAGACCTAGCTAAATCACACCCAATGTCACGTGGTGAGAGGGTATCAAAAAATATAGCTTTATTTTAATTTGGTTCCACAAGATAGACTTAAATAAAATTAAAATAAATGCAACACAATCAAGCACACAAAAAACATGCATTTAAAAGAAATCTCACTTAAGATTGAGAGGGGTGGGAAAGGGTCAAGCCAAATATCACGGCATCACACTAAGGGGGGAGGGACTTAATGGACCTCCCATATGCTGATATATCATTATTAGTAAAAGTAAGAGAATTACTCGATCATTCCTTACTGTCTATGGGAAAGATCAATCTGTTTCTGAGGCACCGTTGGAGTAGGATTCATCATCTTACTGCCGTTTTCCCAATTATTTGGATAAGCTACAGTACCTACCCACCTTTTCTTCTCTCTGCAATTGCAGTGATAATATCCACATAGCTAAGGAGTAGTGAATAGCACAAAATACTTTCAAACTCGGTTCTGGTCAAGATCAGCAGACACTACTGCCGTTACGTCGTTCAGATTCAGTCCTGTATACCTGTTTACTTTTATAAAAGAATAAACTGACTGACTGACATACCAAAACGACAACCTAAAACTTCTGGGTCCTGTAAGCTTATAATTCACTTGCATAAAGGCATTCCATATGTATGCTAAATAAAACTTGCAAGGAATTAAAAATTCCCATAAGATTAATTTGTTGAAATTTTCGTATGTTATAAATTGCTATGGCAAAGCAATAACCGAATAAAGTTTTTCAACCTTTTTCACGCCTAATTACACCTGCTGAAAACTCTGACCACTTTCCTTGTTGTGTTTCGCTTAGTACCTAAATTTACAACGTAAAAGTTTTCTCTTCCTCATTAATCCTTAGAACAATACACAAAGGTTTTCCTCGTAATTATATTTCCATTGCACGCCCATCTTATCCCTTGAAATCATTTGCATATTAATTTAATCAAATTAGCTGGCATTCCATTGAAGAGTAACTTAGTCACAGAGTAATATATCCAGGCGGTGTTGTATGTGATGTTGTTCCTAAAGGTTGGATGGAATACAGTGGCGAGTCTATCAGAAGGCTGAGTAGCCCTAGGGGAAGCCTGGATTTTGGAGACCAAATAAATTTTTAGGCGTCTTACATAAAAAAAATGATTTCTGTAAGATTGTGATTCGTGTTCACTGTCGTAAAGTATATTAATGAGCACAATTTCAACCAAATTAGCTTTAAAAAATTTACGGCAAGACTTGGGTAATGTGTAACTGATTGCCGCGGATGAAAGAGCTTTAATTTAATTACCTACTCTTGCGTCTTAATATTATAATTATCTCCTCTGAAACTATAAATAACTTCGAATTCAGTTTTACCGTCATTATCGCATGTAACATACATGCGGTAATGAGTATGCGGGAGACTATAAGCCTAGACTTTATTATTATATGACTAAAGATACCACAGAATATCTTTAGATTACCTAGCTTCAGACTGCTTCTTCTAATAATAAACTGTTAAAGCCTGCATAACTAAGTCAGTTTTAGTGATCAACCAATTTTAAAGTTAACGTTCTCAAAAATCCATAAATGATGATTCTATTCAGTCTACTAGATCAATCACTCGTCCCCATCGCGTCACTGCTGCGCAAACGCACCGCACTGCTATACGCTAATACTGTATTTTTAGCACGTTTCGCCGCACGTGCGCATGAGACGCCTATCACGACGTTACCTCACAGTTTAGACAATATTACTAACTAATGCCTTTATAGTTTATTTTGGCCAGGCTTTCAGGATGATGGCCTGCTTTTTGCTTTATGTGGCGCAAAAAATAAGCTTTCGCGATAAACAGATTAAGTACGATGAGTTGTGAAAATCCGTTGTGTTAAATTATAGTTTAACGAATGTTATTGAACTTTAACAACATTCTGAATGTTTATGTGTATGTTGCTTGAATTGAAATACGCCTAACATGTCCATTTGAGCGTCATAGTTAGAGTTCTAAATCAAGGGCCTATCTGACAGGACAGAAAATCCTGATGATGGGGGTAAATCCAAATTTAACTAAAGCCGTTAATGGCGTGTGCAGATTGTCGGACACTTTGGAGGAGTGGGAACACCCGGAGTTGAAAAGACGACGCGGCGACACTGAGGAAGCGATTAAGATAGAATGCGACAACGCAAACGACGCGTACGCATTCCGCGCACCGGGCGCGGTCGACACCACGTCCGCGCCCGCTCCGCCCGACGCTCCCGCCTCCACGCTTGCACCGGCCCTACCCGTTCCCGTGTATGTTGATTTTTTTTTTGTTAGAAAACATTCTGTTTCCGAAGGTAACATTGGCTTACTCTCAAAATTAATTCCAAATTTGGTGTTTTGTTCCTAACTTGTCATTGGATTACTAAATAAAAGCACGGATCCTGGCTATGGGTCGATCCTGGAGACTCCAGAGTGTCCTGTTATGGTGAAAATTCCATTAAAATAGACGTGTTTATCCGTTGCTTGAAAGCGCAATGTTTCTGCATTGTCACGAGCATATCCATGAATGTTGACCGCATGTAATTGTTGCATTTATCGTGTTTTCGTTCGTACACTGGTGACGCACTGATGGTTACTTACAAATATTGTACTCGTTGTTTATTTACCTACTTACAATCATAATGACACATTCATTTGTGTTTTGGACGACAAATCGAAGAAAACATACCATTAAGAATAAAAGCATGCTAACCTTTACTAATAAGGTGTATTTATAATAACAATAATGTAAAAATTATGCCATGGCTATTTTATTTTAAAAAATGCATGATAATTCATAGCGATGTCGATTTTTTACAGAATGAGAGCGGGTTGCAGTATATCTAGTCCAAATATAGCTGAAACTCCCGGCAAGAGGTTCCAAGACCCATACAGATCGTGCGGGAAACTGGGCAGCGGGGGTAAACTGGCAAACAAGTACCCTGGAGGGGGGAAATTAGTTGGTGCCGGAGGAAAATTAGGCGGAAAACTGGGGGGGAAATATGGAGGCAAGTTGGCACAGGCAATGGCGCGGAGAAGAGCGCTAGCGGCCATGGCACAGGGTGGCAGACCCGGGCTGGCCGCACCCCTGTCCAACAGGTCGAGGGATGGCACGGTGGAACTACAGATACTATGCCAGCCAGAAACACAACACAGAGCGAGGTAAATAATTGATTATGGTGTTTTGCAACTCTTCTTCTTTTCCAAGGAGGAAGATCTTTGACTAAGGTTAGTTGAACTAAAATGAGGTCTAATATTGTACCGTGAGTAGTTGGCACTATTTTAACGGCTTCAGGACTCCTTAATCCATCGTGCAACTACTACCAATTCAGTGAAAGCAAACCTTTGCCAACAGTGTTCTTGCCTTTGAAACTCTTAAACCAGTGTCAACTAACATGAGCGTTTCTGTTCCAGATATCAGACTGAAGGCAGCCGAGGTGCTGTCAAAGACAATTCAGGGAATAGTTTCCCAACAGTCAAACTGGTTGGTTATGACAAACCAGCTGTATTGCAGGTAAGATGGCGTCGATGGTCAAGTCACATTTTCCCCTAGATTTTAGTCGAATAACTGCATGGTGCCGTCTGCATCATCATTATGAATAAAAGGAAAGCCAGCCCATAGCTGTGTTAATTATAATTATGCCCATTTCATAAATTATATTGGAAAACAATTATTATTATGGATCGATTTATATTTCTTTTTATATCGATTTAGATAGATGGAGACATGGGGCGGAGGCCTTTGCCCAGCAGTGGGCTACACCAGGCTAATCGTAAATGTAATACATTTTGTCATCACAGTGTTTAATGAGCTTTAGATTTAAGCGAAACATAATCCTTTACGCCATTTGTTTACCATCTTCTCATTCTTCTGTCTATGGGTATAGAAGCTCTAGCCATTGCTAGAGCTTCTATACCCGTTGCATCATTATGCAACCCTCCTTCCTTGATCGCGAAGGTCACTTGACACACACAAACGACAATAAATCAATGGATAAGATCTAAACGTGATTGGTAAGCTAATCTCGATGAACTATCGCGGTTGGGTTTACCACAGGTGTAACTGAGAAGGGCCTATGAATATAGTGTAGTATTTAGATTTTTTTAAATAGTGAGTCACTAATATACATGGTGCACCAATATATTGTATTTGGTATACTACATGTTAAACGTTTTAGTGAAAGATACAATGTGGAAGAGAAGCATGTAGCTTGGCTAAAGCGTCCGGTCTCCCAAACCGGTGAAATAGTTCGAATCCTACAAGATATACCTACAGAACCGCATCTCAAAAGGCTCCGAGACAAAAGTTTAGGCGTGAAAGCATAAAAGACAGACAGAGAATTAATAATTTTGTAGGAATTAATTTCAACGTTTAACTTGAATATAATATGTGCGATTTTCATAATGACGTTTTCGTTATACAATAAATTGCCCGACAAAAATAGTCTCCGATACCGTTAAGATATTCTCATGAGCAGCATTCTGAAGCATCTGCTTCTTGCCTAACTCACAGACTAGTGACTTCTTAATGTTTTTTTCTTTATTCCCCCAGGTATTCATAGGCACAGACACGGGTAGGGTAGCGCCGCACATGTTCTACCAAGCGTGCAGGGTGTCCGGCAAGAACTCCACGCCTTGCAAGGAGAGGAAGGAAGACGGCACGGTCATCATCGAGATAGATCTAGAGCCGGCCAAGAACTGGCAGGTCACCTGCGACTGTGTCGGCATATTAAAGGTACGGAAACAGCGATACTACTCGTCCTTGCACTACGAAGGTCATTGCTAGGAAAAGTTGTTGATCCGAATTCGGGATTCGGACATTTCATTGACTCAATTATTTGCCTACACTGTGGAAATGACGATTCGGCACAGGTAGCCGCAAGCAGATAAATAGAAGTAATAATACAGTAGTAGAAATAATAAGTCAAATTTATTTGATAGATTTGCAACTTTAATACAAAATAATAAGGGTCATATTCAATATTTTGGATAGCTTGACCCGCTGATGCCTGTACTTTGTCTACATTCGTTCGTCTAAAACTTTACCACTAAAATCTGGTTGATGGCAATTCTACATTACTTGCTCAGGTACTTGGCTTGCCTTATCCTAAAACGTAACGAGGTTGTAGCATTGGACAGCAAACAAAATATTGTCCAGTTTATTTTCCATAAGGCAACGTTTTGGTGTGAAAAGCTAATGACGTTTGACCGCTGACGGCTTTCATAAATTATGGTTTTTTTTTCAGGAGCGCAACGTAGATGTGGAGCACAGGTTCGGCGAGGCGTTGGGCGGTGCGGGCGCGGGCGCGGGCGCGGGCGGCGCGGGCGCAGGCGGCGCGGTGGGCGCGGCGCACATCTCGCGCGGCAAGAAGAAGTCCACGCGCTGCCGCATGGTGTTCCGCACCGACATCGTCAACGCCGCCGGACACGCAGAGACGCTGCAAGTCTGCTCCACACAGATCATATGCAGTGAGTTCAAAACACTTTGTTTCTCATTGAAGTAAAATTTTCTTGACGTATGTTATTAAGTACCTAATAGTGATATTTTTAAATGGCAATAAGTTCGCCTCACAATGTACAGACGCCAGCAGGTCAAGCTATCCAAAACTGTCAACTTTACCCAATTGAAAATGAACCTTATATCTTTGTGTTAAAGTTGAAAATCTATCAAAGAAATTTGACAGATTTGGGTAACTTGATGTCCTGACCTCTGTACCTCAGAGATACCGGCGAACTTTGGTCTGGTGTACAGCAGTAAACCGCAGCTTAATTCTTCGAGTATTAAGTGCGTAATGATATATGTTATGTTTTTTAAATCCCAACGTTTTGTATCCTTTACAGCACCCATGTTCTTGTTCACCTACACTACACTTATAGACACATATTAAGTTGGTGTTAAGCCATAAATAAATAAATATTAGGGATAGGGACATTTTCAAAGCAACATCTAGGACACCTAACTAAGCAGAACTTGTACAGTCAACAAAAGAGTTTGGTATACAGGTAGCGAACGAAATCTGCATCTTTACACAGATTGTGATTTAAATAATTACCCGTCAAAGGGTTTGATGTGTAGCAGCTTACAGTACCTGCGTTTTGACACATATTGCGTGATACATAATTACACAATCTTTAAAAAAACACGTTGTTTAATTAGTTGCCTGTATATTGTCGACCGTACTATGACTACTAGACAATAGATATACATAATCCTTGTATCCTTCTTTTTATAAATACATACTTATATATGATACATAAGAAACTCCCAGACAAACACAAACACTTATGTTCATCACTACATAGTATAAAACAAAGTCGCTTCTCACTGTCTGTCTGTGCCTATGTATGCTTAGATCTTTAAAACTACGCAACGGATTTTGATGCGGTTTTTTTATAGATAGAGTGATTCAAGAGGAAGGTTTATATGTATAATACATGTATGTTATTAGACCATGGCACCCTTGCGAAGCGGGGGCGGGTCGCTAGTCACATAAATATTTTGATCCTGTGGAAATCGAACCCACGACCTAGTGATCAGCAGCCCGAAACTCGAACCACTAGACCACAGATGTAAATCTGTGATTAGTTTTATTTCAATGTCTTTATTTCGTGTAAATTTCATCATCACTTGTTTTTAATGTATTGATTTGATTGAGGGTGCATGGTCGTGAATGTATGAATGCATGCTATTTACATTTACGCAGTAACTGACGTCAGTACAGTCGATGACCCTTTTTGTCAATTAGTAGGTATTACAGTTAACGCTGAACTAACAAAAGAAACATCTCAGAAGCAAGTTAATTCTAGTGCTTCTTCTGAGCGAAGTAGCTTTCCATTGATTGTCTTGGAGATACAAATAGGATAGAACCGATCTGGCATATCGACCAGCCCGTCATTATGTTTTTTTTTTCGAAATCGCGTCGCATAACTTTCATCGTGCGTCGCCATTTCGAGAAAAAAACAAAATGGCGGGTCCAATATGCCAGCTTCCATCCAAAAAGGTTCGAACCCCTATAATGACAAATCAATGATCCAACTTCATATTTATCTCCATACCATCACGCCTGTATTCCCAGAGGGTTAGGCAGAGGTGTACTAATGCACATTACATTTCACCGGTATGTTTTAGGTCATTTTCATAGAAAAACCCAATAGCACTTTGCTCGACACTTTTCTCTTATTAACCCAGGACCTCTAGCGTAGCAGTCGAGCACTAATGGCAGTATTTATCTCCAATTGGATGAATCAAGAGATACTTACATTGGCAACATTGTCACCATCGATTTATAGTGTGGTACTTCTACCACGCGAGAGAGGTAGGGCGTAGTGGGAGTAAATCTACTCAAATTGGAGCTGCCCGACTGGGAAAGTACTTTCAAAATTAGTTTCTTTAAGAATAATAATAATAAATTTCATTTCAATATTCTGAAAAGACTCCGCCTTTCAGAATATTGAATTAAAGTACCACTGCTTTGAGCTTGTGTTCCTTACGGTGGGCAAAGTTGCCAGTGCTCCACGAGGAAACGTTGTGTTGGCAGTGGGGGAACTTTGACCCTTATACTGCCAACCAAACTACTACAGGGTCTACTACTATCGTTTTACAGGGTCGGCAACGTGCAAGTTATACCCCTGGTGTTACAAGTGTCTATAGGCTACGGTAACCGCTTACCATCAGATGGTACAAAACAGGTCTTTTATAATATTATTGTAGCGACATCATTCATGCCATGTGTGGCGTGCAAATAGTAACAAAAAAATGGTAGAATAATAATAATCTTAAAAATATAAAATAAAATTTGGTACATTTCTATAGATTAATAATAATTGGATACAAAAAATTGGAGTAAAAAAAAAAAAATTAATTGTATGTTAAAAAGTATCATTCATAAAATCTGTCAAATTATAATAGCACTTTTTGCTTAGAAGGTCTTTTAATTTTTTTCTAAACAAATTTACATTTAAATCTTTGTAATAATTAGGTAGCTTATTGTAAATTTTTAGTGCTAAACTGAATATGCTTTTCCACATAAGAGATGTATTGGCTCTATGAATACATAAATTATTTTTACGTCTATTGCGAATAACAACCAAATAACAACAATTTGTATGCTTGTTTGCCACCTTGCTATAAAAAAGTACAAGGATAAAAAAAAATAGGGAAATGTTATTAATTCCGAACGTCAGCTGAACTAGTCAGCCAGTATTGACTTGTTTAAAAGTTGGAAAACATTTCCTGACGTTAAATCTGCCATTATTCACAGTAGCTGAAGCAGAACATCCTAGTTCGTCTAATGGTTCTCATCGCGACTGCTACGCTTTAGGTCTTGGGTTCGATTGCCAGGTTTAGCACTGTTATTGGGTTTTTCTATGAAATTTTCAGCGGTAGCTCGTGGTTTGGATATGTGCCCGGTTAATGACAATTGGCTCGCCTCCTTCGCCTTACATTACATGGAACTTAAACATATCGGCGAAATGGGGGTTTACATTAGTACCCTTTTGCCTAACTCTTCGGGGAATACAGGCGTGATGGTATGTTAGGTTTCAAAGAAGCAAAAGACTAAATAAAAAACAAACAAGAAAGCGCTTTTCTAATAACTCGTTGTTGTTTGTCAATAAAACGAAACAATTGTGATAATTTATAAAGTCAGGCGTTTTGTTTACATTTTCTTGTCTCCTTGAATATTTATTATGTGAGAAGTCCCATCCCACTTCACATCGAAATAACTACTCAAATCTGTATCTGCATCCCCCTAAGGTCAACTGGTAGAAAATTCCTTAGGCATTAAGTCCGCCTTTGTACTATGTTTGTGCATAGGATTAAATAAATAAAAAAAAGAATCTCTTATTAATTTCGGACACTATATGGAATATAATAAACCGCGCATCAAAAATACTGATTGAGCAGCAAAATACAGATATCGGTTAGGTTAGAACTGTGACCACACAAGAACGAAATCTGAATTATACCGAATCTGAAGACCAAGAAAGTGTATTAAATATCTAACAGTATAGTATAATTGATTTATTTGATGCGCAAATTTAGTGTGCAATTCGGTATTTTTGGTGCTAATTTCGAATATTTTGATTGAAAAAAGGGGGTTTACAGTAAAAGTTTTAAATACCACCCATTTTATATTACAATCACCCAGACATACACAAACACTTTTGATCAAATCAATATTTGTGTCCTGTGGGAATCGAACCCACGACCCGTGATCAGCAGTCCGACACTCAAACAACTAGACCACAGACGTCGCCTATTTTAAAAGACTTTCAAAATAGTTTTTTTTTTAAGTCTTTTAGGACATTTAAAGATTTTATTTAGTTCCTACAGGTGCTATAATCATTTCAAATATATTTTTATAGCGAGAAAGGTGAACAAGTCCATTCCTTATCATATTTTGAAGATAATTCATTAGTCTAGTGGTCCTAGACGCGACTGCTATGCTACAGGTCCTGGGTTCGATACCCAGATCGAGCAAAGTGTTATTGGGTTTTTCTATGAAATTCTCAGTAGCAGCTCAGAGTCTGGATTAATTGTGCCCGGTTAATGGCAATAGGCTCGCCTCCTATTACTTGGGACCTAAACATACCGGCGAAATGTGGGTGTACATTAGTACACCTCTGCCTAACCCTTCGGGGAATATAGGCGTGATGGTATGTTAATTGCTATGTAATAGTTTTCCCAGTCTTATAAATGGGGGAATTATTCAATTATTATTTATTTATAATTATCAAACAGTTGCATTCAAAATTTTACACAACTGCCTCTCACCGTCTCTTTCAAAATATAGTTCGTTAAATAATTGCTGCAAACTATTGCTAATTAAGATTGTTATAAATATAACAATGAAAATGTTAAATAATGACATGACGAATTACATAAATCGATCAAACATCGGTTAGGTTCGAAGTTAAAAATAACCGTTTTTATTGTGTTGGTAAATCACGATTACTTTATTTTATCACGTAATCAAATAACTATCTCTAAAGAATAACAGTTGCGGTATTGTAAAATTGACTTGTGAAAAAATATTTCAGCAAAATTTAATGTAGCTTGACTATGTAATATGACTAGCTTTGGAATAAGTGATCATAAAACGAATACACACAGTGCATTTTCCATTGCAATTAAAATCGGTTTTGAAACTTTCTAGATGTATCTTGTCATTATGAATTCGACTTAGTTTTTATACAGTTTAAGTTTATATTTGTGTGGTTACTGAAATTTATTTCGCATAAACGAGTTGTAGTTCTTCGTTGTCTTCAAATTATTTGTTAGAAAGGCATGCCGGTTTCCCCGCAATGTTTTCCTTTACCTGTTGTACAGTGGCCATAGACATAACATCATTACCACGGCCGTATTCCCGGAAAACGAAGGCAGTAGACAGCATGTCGCCCAGTATTCGCGCATTGAACGCATATTTTTATTGGTAGTGAAGAATGCGGGTGTCATGGCGGCCTGGCGGGCGTTGTCCATGTCGTTGTATACTTACAAACTGTGTGTAACAGTTAATCCTATCCTATTAATATTATAAATGGATGTTTGTTACTCTTTCACGCTAAAACTACTGAACAGATTATGATAAAACTTTACAGTATTGTTATATATATGTCAGAATAACATACACCGTGTTTTTCCGAGAGCTGTTTCTTAGAAAAAAGTTCAGGCCTCTCGACAAAATGTAGGATGTAGCTGCTTTTTTTTGCACTTCATGGTTGATCCCACACAAGAAATTGTTGATCATGATTAGTAGAAGTAAATCCTTTCGTCTGTAAGACGACAAAAAAAAACACGGTGTATGGTATATGTTATAATTTATAACGATTTTGAGTTAATTAGCCAAATTACAACGATAATTAAAAGTAACTTTTCCACGCGGACGAAGTCGCGGGCAAAACCTAGGCTTCTACAGGTTGTTACAAAACTACCCGTAAAGCTGAGAGGAGGTTAAATGGGGCCTTATAATGAGTACATTCACAGTTTAAGAACCGTAGTAACGCTGTATAACATACCCCAATAAAAGGAAAACAACAACATTTATGAATAAAAAATCGAAAATCTATTAAAGTAGACAATTATTAGGTAAAATAGGTACGTAGGCCTTTCTGTTAAATAATCTGGTTACCTGACATGACAGCTGACAAAATTGTTGGCTTTGATAATCCCTACTAATATTATAAATGCGAAAGTAACTCTGTCTGTCTGTTACGCTTTCACGTCTAAATCACTGAACTGATTTGAATGAAATTTGGTACAGAGATAGAGTTGACCTTGAGAAAGAACATAGGATAGTTTTTATCTCGGACTTTTGAAGAGTTCTCTTGGAAACGCGATATAACCAAACTCGACGCGGGCGGAAAACTAGTTAATTATATTTTTACGGGGTATTTTGTAATACGTTGTATAAACTTGCAAGTTAATAGACTAATTTGTAATATTTCCAGCCCAACCGCCAGGCGTGCCGGAAGTATGTCGCAAGTCGTTGGTGTCGTGTCCGGCCACGGGCGGGCTGGAGCTGTACCTGCTCGGCAAGAACTTCCTCAAGGAGACGCGCGTGGTGTTCTGCCAGCGACAGGACGGACGCACGCACTGGGAGGAGGAGGTCGTGCCTGACAAGGAGTTCCTACAACAGGTATAGTTTTCATCTTGAGCTTATTTTAACTTTGAAGAACAATATTCGAACCATAGTGCGTGATGTAAGAAATAAAGTGTCCTTGGCGTAGTGTGGCAATTGGGAATATTCCCTAATAAATAGTGTTTTTTTATCATCATCATCATCAACCCATATACTGTCCCACTGCTGGGCACGGGTCTCCTCTCATATTGAGAGGGATTAGGCTATAGTCCACCACGCTAGCCTAGTGCGGGTTGGCAGACTTCACAAACCGACGAGAAAAATCTCTAAGGGATGCAGGTTTCCTCACGATGTTTTCCTTCATCGTTTAAGCGAGTGATAATTAATTATTAATACGCACATGAATTCGAAAAGTCAGAGGTGCGTGCCTTGGGTTCGAACTCGAGACCTTTGATTTGGCAGTCCAATGGTCATACCACTAGGCTATCATTGCTGTTTTTTTATGTATTTACAAAAAAAAGGTATACCTAAGTATTAAATCCATTGGTAGTACCCATAGTACAAACTCTGTTTAGTTTGGGACTCATGTCAAATTATAATCTGTGTAAATATGCAGATTTCGTTTGTTACTTACCTGTATACCAATTTATTTTGTTAATTGTACACCTCTGCCTGACCCTTCGGGGAATACAGGTGTGATGGTATGTTATATTTATAAAATCACTAAATCTATAATCCACATTAAAGTAGTGTGTATGTATGTCAGACGCACTGAATCCTAATCTGGAATACAGGCGTGATGGTATGTTAAATTATATAAAATTCTCGTGTCACAGTTTTCGTTGCCATACTCCTCCGAAACGGCTTGACCGATTTTGATGAAATTTTTTGTGCTTATCGGGGAGGTCTGAGAATAGGCCAACATCTATTTTTCATACCCCTAAATTATTTTTTTTATGGCAAACCAACGTTTGCGGGACAGCTAGTTATGTTATATTTATAATATCGTCAAACCCATATTAAAGTGGTGTGTATTGTATGTTTGTATGTCAGACGCACCTGGTGTGTTGTGTGCCGGCGTACGTTCGTCCGGACGTGTCGGAGGCGGTGTGCGTGCAGTTGTTCGTGCGGTCAGGCGGCAAGGCGTCCGAGCCACACGCCTTCTACTACACGCCCGCCACACACACACACACCAGCAGGGACAGCCCCGCCCCGCTCCACGCCACAAGACACCACTCACAAGGTAACGCTGCACACTACTCTGTACATGACACCGCATAGGCTTTGGTGTGCTTGGTTATCTATCACGTTTTTTAATGTCAATCGTCTATCTATTCAACTAATCGCGTCAACCTCCCGTGATAAAAGATTTTGCATTGTGACTGTTATGTTAGATACTTGACGGGTTGAACTGAACTATTTGGGTTGGCGTTAATAAAAAGTTAAAAAAAATATATAAAAAAATCGTCAAATTAATCTCTTGTTGCTAAAATATGTTTTGTTTTCTTTTCCTTTCACAAAATATCACCTAACAAAACTCAACACATTTTAGCTATAACAAATTTATTAAACTTCATATTAATACCGTTATGTTTAAGTAATCAAGCTCCTCTAGCGACTTTTACTACGTTTTTAATGATATTACGCATTGACAGTAAAAAACACGTTTTCGCATTCAATACCATATATTACGTTGTACGTCCAATTATACGATGTCTAGATGTATTGTCCTACATGTTTGCACGAATATGTACATACAATATTAACTCGCTTAAATAATCTGTGTGCAATACAAATTGCTATCGATATATGCAGAAGGCTTGTGATACCTACATGATCATATTTTATTAGTTTAACAAGTACCATTTAAAATTTGTAAGACTATTATCGAAGAAAAATCTATAAAAAATTAACTTGCTATAGAAATCTAATGTGTAAAGTCAATCAACTCCATTAATTTTATTTTAATGTCACACAACATTTTATAATTCAATTATAATTATATTAAAATTATAGTCTTGCATTCTTGAATGGTCCTGTTTAACGGTTTTTAAATATGGTGTGAACACACTTAAATTGTATTTTGAGAAAGCAAAGATAAAAAAAGACTGCTTTTTTTGAAAAAAAAAATCATCTAGTCAACTTAAAATATGGACATAATTTAAAAAAAAATGTTTTCCCTCATCTTCATGTCATAATATCTTGCTCCATTTTTTCCTAATATAAGACTATACTTACAAGTAAAAGAATAGGCCTACACTCAATTCTACACCTGTTACATAATCTTAGAATTTATGTGGTGGTGAATACAGTTCTAATTCGCCTAACCAACATTTCTGAGATTCCCTTTAAGATACGGACAGACAGACCCGGTTATAATATTATATATATATCATTTTGTCTAAGCGTGCACCTCATTTGTGTTACAAAACGTGGCTTGTAAATTGACTTGATTTGCTTATTTTCTAATATTGCTTCAATCCATCGTACCATATCGTACTAACAAAAAAGAATAAACAGTATAATTTGGAATCTAAAATGTATTGCATAGAAACTAAATTAGCTTTACTAATAAATAGTATCATTTAGCTTTTATTGCGTATCGCTTACACTTTTATTTATGACATGCGATTTTACGTAAATAAAACATACATACCTACTTAATTATCATACTGCATTATCAACAACATTAAATAAAGAAATGTACTATAATCATAATAATTATGATAATGATCAGTATATAAGTACATATTCATTTTAAAGGCAGAGTTTTTCGATATTCAAAAACAGAAGTTTCTTTTTCCGTAAGAATAAAAGTTTAAGCGATACAATCAAACTAAATATAAATAATTTGATTGCCTTATTGCATAATATAATGTCACAACGTGTTGCTTGGTTTTAACCACGCTTATATACAGCATGTTTATAACACTTGCGGTACAATAGTTATATGTAATACTGAAAGTTAAGATATATATTTATAGAGATATTTGGAAGAAACGACTGATGCGCGAATTGCGTACTCTTTCTTTTTTCCCTTCTGTTCAAGCTAGGTCTGTCTAGGTAGCGAGCACTGCCGACGCCCGCCGCTGCCCGCTGACCGCGCCAGCACGGTACTGACTCACACACACACACACACACACACACACACACACACACACACACACACACTCATACACACAAAACACACACGTGCACACACATACACCGACATCACAAAATCAGACATTACACAATAACACACTCATACAAATTTGTTTTAAAACATACTCTTGCGCATTGTCGATGTTATATTATTTGAGAAAACGATTTTTAACAAACAGGTTTTTATGTAGATAGTCTTAATCACTTTTCTGTGATAAATATTTAATAGTGCAAATCATTTCATGTTCATTAATAAAAAATATATATTGGAACATTATTTCGTACAGTGATAGAGATGTTTGAGTTCCTCTAAAATATACTTAAGGTACGAGATGATTGATGCTGAACAAAAAAATATATAATGACACAATTTAAGATATATAAACACAAAAATATGATTAATAAAAATAGGCCTACCATCAAAGAACTCGTTTTTAAAAAATTGCACACACAAACTTTTAGTTAATTATTACTAAATCGTTTAATTCCACGTCGACAGTGCACTATATTCACACAAGCAATCAAAACTGAATACAGAAAAAACACCTGAAAAAAATACCAAAGACGACGCAAAGTCAATGGAAAATAAACTATATCTACTTATACACAGAGCTCACTTGCCAGTAACACTGACTTTCGCGTAGGACAGACTGTACATCCCCCCACACCCTAGATTGTACGAATTTTACGTGTCGACCCTATATTGTATTTTATTGTATGTTCTTACTCCGTCTTAACTGGTTTCTAATATATAAAAAATGTGATCGAAAAATACTATACGTAGTATTTACATGACATTTATAATAATAAGTGACGCTTTGCGGCCTACAATCCGTTTCATGACGGCTTTACTTTCTAAATTGGAAATGGCCCTAAATCCAGCAGTGGACTCTATCAAGAACCACGCGAGCTGGTAGAAGACTTAAGGAGTTTCATCATGAAGCAAGCATCGTTGACAGAAATTAAAAAAAAAAATGAAAAAAAAATATCTATGTATTAATCTACTTATCTACTTCGTCTAAACTGTAGCCACTTATATATTCTGACATAATTATAATCAAAATATAATCTGTTTCCAATTATGTGATTGATATTTTGATATAAATGTTTCATTTATTTTAGTATCAATTGAAATATAATATTTTTCAAAAACAAGGTTCAATCAATATAAAGTTATTTCATTAATATTACACATTCAAAAATCATAACATTTTCACATTTAGTTTGGTATTCCAATAAATGATATTTTAATTGTATCAAATCACTCAATCTACAAATTGTGTTAATACTCGACATAGCAAGTAATTTAATATTTAACAAGTCAAAAGCGTCTGTTGTTCACTAACTAATAGATCTTTGATTATATACTTGTCTAGATGGAGCAATGCAAACAAACGACACGCGAAAACTGGGGCCAAATTGCGTGATATGTGTGAGTACCGCTTGTGTACTTATTGTAGTCAAACTGTCAAGGTGTGCGTGTTTAGGGATGCCTGCTCCAAATTATTAACTTACCTTTTCTCCATTATTTAATGGGATGACAGTTAAACGAAATAGGCTGAATAAAGTAATTACTTTGTAGATTAGTGTTTTATTTATTTTAATAAAAACAAAAAATACAATGAAAAAATATATACAGCAATTTATAGATCAAAATCCATCTCTTTGTATTTGTTTTCGAAATAGTTTTTTTTTATATATTTCATTTCGTGTCCAGGCAAGTTATCATTTACTGATCAAATAAATTATGTAGGTAATTATTAATATAATAAAATTTTCTCATCGAATGATGATGACTGATATTTGCATTTTATCTCCCATAGTTTCGCCAAATCTCCCTTGTAATAAATTGACAACACCGGCTAATCTGTCGAACCTACAAATTAACGAATTGAAAAATCATGTTTTCATAAAATAATAGAGGTTAAATAACAAAACTTACCGATGTAATGTCATCTTAGTGTAATTATACGGTTTTCCCACATAATTGCGACACAATTTGACAGCACATACCGACATAATTAATTATTTTTCGAGAACTCCACACCCTGAAGTGATCCAAATGACACTGACGTAAGTGAGAAGAGAGTCTACCAATTTTAGTAGACTTTATTTGGGCCGTTCTGTACGTGTCAATGTGGCATCTAGACAAGTATATAATCAAAGTAATAGATATTGCTCCTAAGTATTTTTTCTAAAAACTACCAATTCGAACCATCATCGTACAATTACAGATAAAAAAACCAGCTCTGCGCAGGATTGCCAAAGCATATTATTAATTACGTACTACGCGTACAATGTTTGACACGAAACGTATGTGACATTTTGACGTATATCTGCCTTTACGATAGGCTTATTGTCATCGCTAAAAGCGTTTCCATTACGCCGTTATGCCTGCGTATCTCGATGCTCTAATATTATATAAGTTAATGAACTAGTTACCAGTTAACCCGGAGTACGTAGGGCGTGGGTCGGCACGCGTTAGGGCAGAGCTCGGACGGAGATGTTAATGTTATTGCGGCAATAGGTGGCGACGAGGCGCGGCCCGTGATGCTGTGGGGGGGCGGCATGATGCCGCCGCCCGCGCTGCCGCCCCGCCGCCCCTCCATCATCGTGCCCGACCCCCACTCGCCCGTCGGACTCAAGAGCGAGGTATGTACCGCTTTACTATTGTTTACGTTGGGCGCCAGATGTAACGCGGTGGACACGTTTTAGGAACATGGCCGACCGGGAACTATTTAGTGGAGATAAATTACATTCGGAACACAAAATATACAAATTTATTGACACTAGGGTTAAAATTTTAAGTACATTAAGGCAAGAGTAGGGTGAGTTAAGCTCGGGGTGGGTTCGGCGAAGGCTTCGAGGCGAGGTCCAGCTAGAGGGCGGCACTTAACTTGGGCAGCTGCAGCGGGAAGAAAGAGGCCCGCGCGTCGTCTGCAGATCTATTTATACCGACGTGCGGGGTGAGGCTTGAGGCGCGGAGAAGGAGCGGCGAGCGCGGACCATGTCACATAATGTCATTATAGTCTATTCAAGGCGTGGTGCAGCGATTAGTGGTCAGAGTTTCAAAAAAATCCTTATAGCCTCGGACCCAGCTGTTGCAACGTCGTAGATCCTGGATCTGCAGGGCTAAGAATACCCCTGCCATGGTCGTAGCGGATTTTATGGATCCCATGGCCATAACTATAGGGCAACTGTAGGCAAATGCGGGTTACGAGTCCCAAATAACCTGCCGTAACCCCAGGTGTTGGATGAACTGAGGATTTTCCGTTCTACAAAAAAAACTTAAAAAGGCCGCTTTCGATGAATCATTTTTAAGAGAGGTAGGGCAAGGTGGGAGTAATTCCACTCAAATTGGGGAATTAAGCTTTGAGCTGTGTTGTGTTTCTTACGGTGAGCAAGGTTGCTAATGCTCCACGAGGAAACGAATCCTGGAAATTAATATTAAATTCAGAGAATGACTTAAATTGTCATTTTTTAGCTCTCTACACAAATATTGTATAGTGTCTGTATCTAAGGAAATAAGGAATTATCCCAAGCACACGTCCATTACTATATCAGATCAACACAATCATCTCTCGTTCCCTCAGATTGCAGACGAGTCCAGCCAGCACTCGTTGGTAGACGGAGGCGAGTCGTCGTGCGGCGCGGAGGGACCCGACAAGCCTATGGGTATGGCCGATGACCTCAGCGTGGTCGATCTGCGCCTCAAATCTGAGATGTCCCGCGACTCGCAGACACAGGTCTGTTGCATTACTTTTTCGAGTTTTAATTTAGCCCCAAAAAATGAGAACCGCCTTTCTCGGTTATAGAACAAAAACTATGATAAAATACATAAATAAACAAACAAACAGACAAACAGTTTACAGGTTACAGTGACTATTGAGTGTGTAGCTTACTATGATTACGTTTAATATTGTATATTTATTATTGTCTTCTTTGACAAAATGTTATTCGATCCAGGTTAATTAAAATAAATTATGAGGATAAAATACCTCTTTTGGTTAAAGTAAAAAAAAAAACAACTAAGCTAAATAAAAAAATACCAGATTACTATTCGCACTAACATTTTTAATTTCGTATTTACTATACCTATATAATTTCGTATATTGGTCCGGTAGGTTGGTTTCGGGTATGAGAGCATGAAGCTGTCTCCGCACACGCCGGGGCAGAGCGAGCCGCCGTCGCCGCTGGCGTCGTTCACGCAGCAGCTGCAGGCCATACAGAACCAGGTGCAGACCGACAAGATGGTGGAGACCGTCACCGCCGCCATCTTCAACTCCGACGACAACGCGCCCCAGATCTACCCCACCATCATGCAGCCCATGGACCCCATGAGACAGCTCATCTCCTCCAAGAGCGTCGATCCCCTGGAGACCGACATGAAGGTCCTCAACCCCGAGCTCATGATCACCGACACCAGTATGCAGCAGAACGTCATGCAGACTAACGAGCAAAGACTAATAGTGTACAACCAAATGCAGACCAGCAGGCAGGAGGAGAGCTTCAACCCTTTCGGAGCCATCACCAAGCTGGAGATGGAGACCAGTCAGATCGAGCAGCGACTCGCGCAGCAGTCCGCGCACATGGAGGCGCTGGTCGAAGACGCTATGAAGGCCACCGCCGCCATACTGCCTGACAACACCAAGCTAGACGAACTCGTCAACTCCAGAGTAGACGACCATCTCTCAGGGTCTTCCACGTCGCCCTCCACCGCGTCCCATGCCTCGGACATTCTCCTGAGCCCTAACGCGGCGGTCGCCAGTCGAAACTCCGCAACAGAACTGTTACCACCGATGCCAGCGTCGGCTATCTCCCCCGACGTGATCCTCAACCCCCAGGTGTCCCCCAGCATGCTGTGCGACAACTCGCAGCGGATAGTGATGCCGTCGGGGCCGGCGCAGGACGAGCTGATGATGATTCAAGACCAGGTGCAGCTCACGTCGGTGAAGACGCCGCCCGCCGCCGTCAAGTCTATGATACTGAACGCGGCGGCGGAGATCCTGACGTCGGACACGACGATGAACGCCCTGGTGACGTCAGCGATCAATACGGCCAACATCCTGACGACGGAGAGCGGGTCGAGCGGCATGCAGGAGGAGGAGAAGGCGGAGGCCGGGGCGGGGGGCGAGGCGCCGCTGGTGGCCATGTCGCAGGCCGTGTCTCAGGCCGTGACGCAGGCCGTGTCCCAGGCCGTGTCCCAGGCCGTCTCGCAGGCCGTCACGCAGGAGATGACGGCGCCCGTGCAGGGCCTCACCGACATGAGCGACCAGGACCTGCTCTCTTACATAAACCCCAGCACGTTCGATCAAGGTGAGTACATGGACGTGTACTACAACTAGTCAGACTAACTAGGCCGCGGTAATCCGAACTGTCCCAACACTAGCTTCGAATGTTGCCATGTTCGGAGATTTATTTTATTATTTCTTTAAGTAAGTTAAACACAAATTAATGTAATGTAAATATGTATATAGTTAGTACGTACTCTAGTGTATAAATAAGCACAGTGAAGGAATGTGGCGTCTGATAGTCGCAGCGTTTCGGGTTCGGATTAACGAGGTTTTCTTGTAATTTCATTTGTTAAAATATTCTTATAATAACTGCAGTAGATAAATGTAACAAATTGAATTTAAATAATGTATTAATTAAAAAAAGTAGAGGACGTCGCTTTTTTTAATTATTAAATTATTTATAATCGTGGCAGCTGTTGCAGTTGACATTAAAAAGATATTTTTTGTTTGGTATATTTTGAGTTATCTATCAAAATTCTTTGTTTTGTTTCTAATGTCTAATTGATTTCCTGTGCAATACTACTTGCATATTACTGACGCTCCAATAAATAAATGACGGTCGTTATTAATAACAAAAACTAATTTTATTTATTGCAGTGTAAAGGCCCGCGTCGCCCATCGTTCCGGGACATTCGCGCGGGACACTTTGCCTACTGAATGCATTTCTTGTGTCGAGGGCTCAAATGCAGTTTTTATGTGAATTTTTAATAGATGTCAGCGTATATGTAACTTGTGTACACTAGAAAACATAATCTCCGGATATATGTGTGAATGGGTTGTGTTCATGATTCTCAAGATTCCCTTTTTTATTTCCTAGTGTTTGGATGTCAATTAATTAATCATGTGAGTCAGTATTACAGGGCAAATCAATTGTTTGAATACTTATTGTGCTTTGGAATCATTGTGGATTATCGTACATAGTGTAGATTATAACATGTATTTATATACGGGGATATACCAGACATTTTCTTATATTAATGTACTATTCGTAAGCATACGCCTACTCCGACTATTTTTACGACAAAATCCTATATTTATTATACAAATATTACTCTAGAAGTGTGAATTTTAGATCTTATACAACAGTTAATAATAAAAAATACTGTAATGTGTGCAATGGTTTCAAAACAAATCGTAATCAATTGTATGTAATAAATACGTCATTTAAGTATATATGTAATCACGCATATGTTGTATGCACGCAAAGAATTAACGAATTATTGTAAAATATAGTGTCAAGCTTTGAGTTACAGACGTTTTTTTAGCTCTCCTGTAATGTAACCTTTTGTCATATAAAAAAAAAAAAGAAAATATATAAGAAAAAGTTATTTAAATGATTTATACACATTTTTGGAATATATACATAAATTTAAGTAAGAGTATAAACGTTAATATAGTTTATATCACAAGACAGCTAAGAAAAACGTTTTAAATGATATATTCTGTGGTGACAAGCGGTCGTATAGTATCCCCCATACCTGTATCAGAAATGATAATTTACGTAATGTAATTTTGTGTCTCAGATTACGTGAATTTAGTGAAACTCCAGAACTGGACGTCGTTCTACAGAAACAACTGCGTCGGTTATACCTGTTGATTGGTTGATGTCAGTCAGTTCTCCTGCCCTCTCGCAGCCATCACCGTTCACCTTGATACTTGCGCCCACTCTTGAGGTCAATCAACTCGCAGTGAATCAATCAGTCTCTTTCCGTCACTTCTGGTTCGGCCAGATTTGATACTTGCCAAAATAATGGATGTATCTTAAGTCTAGGCTTCATCTATAGGTTAGGATCCAATCAATAACATAAAATAAAGACATATTTATTCATGCATGACTCGCTTTCTTCCAGAATCCAAAAAAGTCTTGAAAATTTTTGAATCGCTCTTTAAAATTATCATTTCTTTTACGGATTTTTTCCATTTTTTATTTGTATGTAAAATCCTTGGGTTAGGATTTCAGTCATTTTATAGATGACACAAAAATGTCATTGTTTTTTATCAGAGTCTTACAACGAATCTTTTGATTTCTTGCGGGAAAACTGTTAACTGTTACGGTGATTGGAAGTGGTAATTTTTAGTACCATTATATGAGATTGTCTTAAGTAACTTGACGTCATTTCAGTGCTTGAAATACCAATTCCGTACCGCAACTGTGTATTGTCCGGAAGTGTCTTGTTTTATGTAAATTATATATGCCTATTTTAGGTTTATGTACGAAATCAATTAAATATCCAAAATGCATTGAAATTGTTTACATTTAACAGATAACTAACTGACATACATTTATGTATGTATATAATAAATGTAGTGTATATTCGTGCTATTCGTGCCAGACATTCTGCCGCCGCGCCATCTATTTATTCTTTGAAACAAACACACGCCGTGAAGTGCTTTCGATACAACAAACATAAAATTTAATGAAATACAAATTTCTTACATAGATACAGAAACTTTAACAATATTAATCAGAGTTTGCGTCAACAAAACAACCTCACTTTGATTGCTATACAAGTGACCACTTCACATGATGTAAAGTATATTTTTATATGTTGTATATGATTGTGATATGTAACTGAATATACATATTATTCAACGTAGTAGTTATTTAATTTCTTCTATAAGTGTTTAAGGAAAATGTACTGATGTGATGTTAGAGCAAAGAGTATATTAAAATTATGTTATGAACATTTATTATTAATTAATGAGTTTTTTATAGAGTCGAATGCTACATATTTGTGCCATTTAAATAAATGTTAACGTAGATATATAGTAGTGTATGGAGCAGAGTTCTATCAATTGGTTTTTGGCCGACATGATGATGTAAGCGTGCCTTTAGGACATTTACACATACCTTTACGACATAATTGTAGCTATAGGACAAAAAAATATATAAATTAAACCATACAAATATTAATATGGCTATTTTTCGACTTGCAACACAGTTGACCTATAGCTATGGTTATGTCTCGATATACCTAATAATGAAAATATAGATTATACAGTATTTCAATCGGGGACCATGATGCACATATATAATATAATCATATGCATTATACAAAATAGACATAATGTATACAAAAAAGTCTACAAACTTTTATACTGATATATTAAATGCCGAATATGAAACGCACCAAATACGACGATGTCTGTAATGTTTATATGTAACGTTATCGAGTAATAAGCGAAATATGTATATAACAAACATAAATTATGTATAAATGTTAAGTTTTGGTGCAACACATTATTGTGCTTGGAAAATGTAGATGTCTAAAAAAACGGATTTTTTGTTATTTTTTTTAGTAAATTGTCTAATAATTACATTTTGATACATTATTCAAGCATGACAATGATTTTATTGATACATTTGATATAAAATAGTATAAAAATACTGGGAATCTCCTAGATCTTCCTCTCAAGTGTTTCTGAATGTGTTTACATAGTATCCAACGGACATCACACTTATCTGATACTTATTTCTATTTTATGTAAGTCTTCCATTTTGCCCAACATTCGCAAACCGTGTTATTGCAAAGTGATGTGAAATATCATTTGAAAAGGAGAAGATAGTTAATATATAAGTTTGTATGTTAAGTAGAAAAATTGTGTGTTAGTGTTTTGTTGACAGTTTATAAGTTTGTGTTTATATAATTATAATATTGGTTAAAGTATATCCATGTTAGTTTTCTGATAGTAATATACCTAAGTTTCTTATTTCTAATATTTGAACTCCATCAAAGAGTCGAATCTTTTTAAATTGTTGTGTTTATAATAACACAACGAAAATATTCTACAAAAATGTATTGCTCATTTCTCGGTTTGTATATTTTGAAGAGCATTATTAAATATTTTTAAAAGGTTAACTATCTTCTTCGTTTTGAAGGATAGATGTAAAAGATAACGTATAATTACGTACACTGATAGATCTCTAGTCGGTCTAAGTCGATGAGTGTTATTGCCGAGCGCGCGTTCATCAAGTATGTTATTTGTTTTGATGTAATTAATAAATGTTATGAAAAATATTTTATGATTTTCATTTACGATACTCCAAAGATATGATAAATCAATAAAATAATAAAAAAAAAATATTCGTCAAACATACTGACTGACTTGGTAGCCAAAAACTGCCAAAAATCAACAACTTATAATAATAAATATTTTTGGGACATTTTACACAACACCATCTAGTCCCAAACTAAGCAGAGCTTGTACTATGGGTACTAGACAATGGATATAATACTTAGATACTTTTTTTTTGTAAATATATACATAAAATACATAAGAAACACCCAGACAAACACAAATACTCATGTTTTACCCACACAAATATTTGTGTCCTGTGGGAAGAACCCACGACCCCATGATCAGCAGTCCGGTACTCGAACCACTAGACCACAGACGTCGTCAAACTTACGAAATCATTGAATAATGATTATAGAGAATTAGGGCGTGTCTACTACGTCTCTGTTATTAACTCCTATATTATTATGTACTACTATAATAACCAACTATATAGAAGAAAGAAAACGTATTTATTAGCACAATAAACTTTATAAATACTTACATAATTATATTTAATTTAATACTTAATTGACTTAATAATGCCGTAGATATTTTTGTTTTGTTTACCAACAAACATAATCAGCCCCAAAAATTACTAATTATAATAATTAGATCAACAGCTGTACACAGTCCGTCTTAAACCGATGTCATTCACCTAGATACGCTTCTGTTGAACTTTGAACTTAGATAAATATATGCACGTGATATTATCTCCATACATTATTTACAAAGAATTTAAGGAACACTAATCCAATTATTTACATATTAAACTAATTAGGTGTTATCTTGACTATTTTAGCTTTACTACTAAAAAATAACAAGATTTACTAAAAAAATATTTTAATTTAAATTACTTACATCAAAATAGTTCTTCTTGGGCCTTCAAACCTCGCCTGCCGTCAACGTTGCTTTTAAAATTATTCTTCATCGATGCTTCCAACACACTCACTTACGGTCAGCGTTCGTGGACTAAACTCATCGCTTTCTCTGAGAGCAGATCAAATTATTGAGAAAATCCAAATAAAAAACCAACACATTGCAACATTGCACCTCATTTAATTCAATTACATAATCCTATTTATACATACGTAATATGTATATGAGCGTAATAATCATATTTGCCTATTACAATAAAATTACATACACTAAACATAACCCCGAATTACTTACACAAGAAATAGTTTCATTTATTTTAAGTTTACAATAAATATTTATATACCGTTAAATGCCCATGTATGAACATAGTGTAAATGTACAGAATAGTACGAAGATTATAAGTAGGATGGCAACCCAGGCAGGTACAGTACCTGTAAACAAGACGATATTTTAAGAATAATGTTGTTTTTACCAACTATATGGAGCAGTGCAGTTTTTTTATTATACAAGCATTATATATTCTTACAAGGATACGGGCTGAGTGATGGTAACACTATAGACGCCAACAACACAAGTCGCGCGTTGACACCTCAGTTGTTAGGTCTCTTATTATGATCTCACTCATCATCATCATCATCATCTCTCATAATGTAATTTCACTGGCTACATTGACCTTACCGGAACTCATTGAATGTTAGCACATTATTTCTTAAAGATAATATCTGGCAATACAATGGATCTGCAAGAAGTTTCTGGAGCACACTAATTTAGAAATGATTTTGTATTTCGCAAATTATGCCCGGTTTATGGCAATAGGCTCAGCCCCTATTACACGGGACCTAGTCGTACCAACGAACTGTAGAAATATATTAATGTGGTGTACCAATGTGCCTAACCTATCAGGATATACAAGCGTGAAAATGAAATTTCTGAATGATATCATTGAATTTTATAATTCAGACAAGTATGTATGTTCTCAGACGGTAGTCCGCATAATATAGTGAATAATTATACATAACAGTACCGTATATCGTGATAAAAATCACATAAAAAAAATTACAGCGTCGCAATCATATTTTTCAATCACGCAAATAGTTAAATAATGCATATTGTTGCGGGGAAAATGTCTCACTCTCACACACAAGACAAGACCTTATTCCTAAAGATATTAGGATAAAAATAAGTAAACAACTAATATTGTTGAATGTATTCTGTTCTTTATTTAGATAAATTAGCTATTCTATACATTTATGTTCACACAACTCCCTAAATGTATGAAACAGTTCTTTTCGCGATTTCGCGAAGTTTGGTCCCATACAAAAAGTTGTTGACAATGATGAATTTACAATAGCACATTGACTTTTTGAAGGTAAGTAATTAAAAAGTAAGGGAATATAAAACCTGTATAGCGCCTCTAGCAGTTACTTGAGGTACTAAGTTTCTCATAATAAAACAAATTTGACAGATTCGCTGGTAACTCTCGCTCACTGAACTCCAGTGAACATGCATGCGATAATGTGAAGGAAAACGTCGTGAGGAAACCTGCATGCCTTAATGTTCTTGATGGTGTGTAGTCTGCCAACCCGAAGTAGGCCAGCGTGGTAGACTATAGCCTAATCCCTCTCAATCTGGGAGGAGACCTGATCAGCAATGGGACAGTATATGGGTTGATGATGATTATGTATATATTATGAAGACTTACTTCTGTGCGGCAGCGAGTGGACGCAGAGACAGTTGTCGACAGAGATGGAGAGCAGCGCGGCCTCGGAGCGGCTGGTGATGGGCGGCCCGTAGCCGCGCACCGGCAGGAACTCCAACCCCGTCACGAACATCATGTGCGCGTTCTTCACGTGAAGCACTCGCTGGAATAGACACACGTATCAAAACATTACTATTTTGTTTCATACAAATTATTATTTCATACTACATGTCGCCCCGCGGTTGCACCCACAGGTCCTTCTCCAAAGTATAATCTATCTTAGTACGAAATTTATCAATATCGGTTCAGCGGTTTAGGTGTGAACGTAACAGACAGACAGAGTTACTTTCGCATTTATAATATGAATAGTGATTTTTAAAAGCAGTGATATTTTACTGATATAACCGGTGGACTATCGAGTCGAGTTCTCAACCCGCACTAGGCCAGCCAAGTGGACCATAGCCTAATCCCTTTCATTCTGTGAGAGAAGACCCGTGCCCAGCAGGACCAGTATATGCGTTGATAATGTGTGAAATCTGCCTACCCGCATTCGTTTGCCTAGTACTCATAGTACAAGCTTTGCTTAGTTTTAGTAAAACAGTAGTTAGTAAAATGACCCAAATATATTTATAAATTTTTATGTTATTTATCTTTAGAGTACTCGATAATTTGTCCCTATGGTGCTTTGGACCTAAATATACCGGCGAACTGTGGGTGTACATTGGTACACCTCTGCCTAACCCTTCAGGGAATACAGGCGTAATGGTATGTTATGTAGTATTATAAAATTAATTAAATGAACAAATATGTGGGCCGGATTAAACTATATATAGGTTCCTATAGGCAATGCGATCTTTGATGATACTCCTCTAGTTTTCTACCGTACTACAAAGAATACTTGTTTTCTTGGGGTCCATAGTCAGTTGCCGACTTCAACCAGATATCATCTGATGCCAATCAGATATCTATATTAATACTAGCTGACCCCGCAAACCTTGTTTTGCCATAAAAAAAAACCTCCAGGGGCACCCTTATCACTTAGGGAAATGGAAAACAGATAGTAGCCAATTCTCAGACCTACTGAATACGCATATAAAATTTGGTAAAAATCGGTCAAGCCGTTTCGGAGGAGTACGGTAACTAACATTGTGACATGGAAATTTTCTATACAACATTATTATTAGTATATGCGAAACCTGAATATAGTTTGTTCAGAATCAGTAACTGAATCGATTCCAATAATTTTTACATCATGTTATATTTTGTCCCAAAAACATTTAAAAAATGTTACGAGTAGGACACCGAGCGACACTAAGTACCTATCCGCAATCATATGCGCGCAACACAGGTCACTGACACTGAGCGGTCAGCGCGGGCGCAGTGGGGCGGGCGGGGCCCGGGGGTGAACCAACCAGGCAACCACTTCAGTCGCCCGGCAGCTATAGGGAAGTGTGCACGTATGTCGCTCCCGTTCAGATAAGTAGGTACAAAACGAGAGCGCGACCGCGAGCGCAAGCATTTCGGTTGATCTGTACCTATCGTATGTAAAAAGCATAGGTAGTGTTCGTTTAAGAAATGGTACGTACAGTAGCGGTTTGTGGTGATAACGCGAGCGCGTGGCAGTTGTGTTTCGGTTGACGTGTACCTATCGTATGTAAAAAGCATAGTGTTCGTGTAAGAAATGGTACGGATACTAGCGGTTTGTGGTGATAAGTGATAACGTATTCCTGGCAGTGCGGCACGAGGAGCTATCTGACATTAAAGTATCGTCACACACATGAACACACGTTTTTATTTGTACCTACAGCCTGTTGTGGTTAAGTAGTGCGATGTTTAACACTTTTCATCCATTTTGAACTTACAGTGTTTGGTATAAGGGGCA
This sequence comes from Acronicta alni, assembly GCA_964056405.1. Taxonomy (NCBI): domain Eukaryota; kingdom Metazoa; phylum Arthropoda; class Insecta; order Lepidoptera; family Noctuidae; genus Acronicta; species Acronicta alni. The sequence goes on along the minus strand of OZ043916.1, from coordinate 1,722,209 downwards.
ACATATCGCATTGACTACATTTAATCACTTACGACTGCATTTACAAATAAAGTACTTATTAATGTCTACCTACACTTGACCATTACGACAGTTCAAAGACTGGAAGTGTGATGGAAAATGTGGAAAGTGTGATGTATCATCAGTTAAATACAATGCAATCGGAAATCGCCGTACGGTTAGGTACCTACTGCCACATTATTATCAATGAGCGCCGCGACAACGCGGGCGCGGGGCGGCGCCTGCGCGTGATGAGCATGTTTTTGTACGGACAACCAGGTAACTTAACAAGCTTATAACTTTGTGATTTTTCATGATACAAGTTTTGAAATTTTGTACATAGATTATTTACATAAAAATACTAGACACGTGTTTCAGGTTTCGCATATACTAATAATAATGTTGTATATTAGATTATAATAAGGTAAAGTTTGTGAGATTGTAGGGAATATTTCTGGATCTACTGAACCGATTTTGAAAATTCTTTTTGTGTTGGGAAAGTCCATTTATCGAGGAAGTTTATAGGCTAAATATAACATCACGCTACGACCAATAGGAGCCGAGAAAAAAGAAAAACAGCGGTTAACAAACGGCGCGGGGGGCTAGTGTGTATTAAAATCACTTAAACATACCTGTAAGCTAAAAGCAATATAAATATCAACGGATCCACTGAACATAGTGCCAACGCCCACGAATCTGCCGTCGTCTCTGACAGCGAGCGCCGACAGCGACTCGTTGGCCAGGGCGGAGCGCCGCAGGGCTCCGCTGCGGGGCTCCCACGACTGCAGCAGCCCCTTCTGCCGCCCCGAACGGGTCAGCGGGTTCGCTATTGTGAACATCCTATATTCATTCTTCTGGTCTTCTATTAAACCGAATCTGGGAATTATTAACTATATTACATTTTAATCTGTAAGAAGGGACACGAAGAACAAAAATGTAAGTGAAAAAAATTGGTAGATACAGCTTTCTTAGCTAATATAGCAACGAGTCAACTCCTCAAAAACAATAGAAGATCTAGTATCTATCTAGGCGCCGGAATTAGAATTCAATCACGGACCATTAAGCTTTAAAATAATAAAAAAACATACACCCGAATTATGAACCTCCTCCTTTTTTGAAGTCGGTTAAAAACGAAATAACATAAAACAACATACCATCACCTCTTCCCCTTGGGAAAAGGCTCGGAGAAAGAAAGAAAGAATACCATATACAGGCTCTTTTGGAATCTCGAGTCTAGATGCACGGTTCTAAATTATTGGAGTGGAGTTTTCTATGGAGAGAAACGCCATGCTACTCCTTTAATTATCTTTTGTTTTTTTTTTTTTTAAAGTTCGTTCAGTCACCTGCATCGTCTGAACAGGTACTTGCTGCCGTTGGGCGGCTGGCAGGTGATCTGCAGCAGTGGCGGCCGCTTGCTGGCCGTGGCCCACACCAGCGCCAGCCCGTCCTTGGCGATGCTCACCAGAGAACTGTCGCACGGACTGAAGTCCAGGTCGTCGATCTACACACATATGTATACAACGTGTTACAAAATACCCCGTAAAAAATATAATTCATTATCAAAGCCAACAATTTTGTCAGCTGTCATGTCAGGGATCCAGATTATTTAACAGAAAGGCCTACGTACCTATTTTACCTAATAATTGTCTACTTCAATAGTTTTTCTATTTTTCATTCATAAATGTTGTTGTTTTCCTTTTTTGGGGTATGCACCGTTCCTACGGTTCTTAAATATTGTGATTGGACTCGTTATAAGTCGTTAAGTCCCCATTTAACCTCCTCTCGGCTTTACGGGTAGTTTTGTAACACCCTGTATTCGTGTCACCCTACTTATATTACAAATATGAAAGTTTGTGAGGATGGATGGATGGATGGATGTTTATTAGTATTTCACGCTAAAACTACTGAACGGATTTTGATGAAACTTTACAGTATTATTATTTATACATCAGAATAACATATAGGCTATAATTTATAACGATTTTGAATTAATTAGCCAAATTACAACGATAATTAAAAGTAACTTTTCCACGCGGACGAAGTCGCGGACAGAAGTTGTAAAACAATAAATGTAAAATAACATCAACTTCTGTTTAGTTACTCGGGCGCAGTTACGATTGCGATTGATGTCTACGTGAAATGAAAGGGAAAAAAGGTTCTCACCTCCTTGGTATGTCCGTCTAGCTCGTACAGTAGCTCCATCTTGGGGAAGTTCCACACGCGCACCTTGCCGTCAATGCCGCCGGTCGCCATCTGCTTGCCATTATGACTGATCCGCACCACCCGCTGCAGAGGGTCATTACTGCAACATTTACAAGAGTTTTATAAGTATCTTTGTGTTAGAACGATGGCTAACAATACAAAACTCCCGCTAACCACGCTGGGAAACGCGTGTTCAGGGGCGTATTTACCCCAGGGCCCATCCGGGCCATGGCCCGGGGCGCCAATCCGCCAGGGGCGACGTCAGGGGGGGGACTTTTTTTATTTTTTCTTGTCAATCTCAATTTAAAATTAACAAAAAAAAAAACAAGAATCAGTAAGTAAATCATTTGGTCGAAAACACGCTTGTAAGTAAGTTTCGCCAATATCTACGGAGCGCGTCTGTAAGTAAGTAGGTATTAAATAAATAAGTAGGTATAACGCCTCCGAATAAAACGCCACGGGGCGCGGGCGTCGAACGAGGTGGGGGCGCGGGCGTCGAACGAGGTGGGGGCGGCGCGGCGTGGCGAGTGGGGCAGGGGCGATCAGTCTTACGTACAAATACTTCGGTTTTTGGTATTTGATGACACAAAAGAGGAGACACGCCAGATGCAATTATCGTCTCGACTTCATTTTGAGGATTGAATGTCTATTAAGAAATGGAGTGACGTGTGTTTTATATGGGATCTGGTAACAAAAACGAGCGCAAGCATTCTGCAATCTCGGGATAAGGCGATCGGTTCGACCAATAAACGTAGGCCATACACAGTGTCGGCATAATTCAACCTTGACACAACAAGTGTTTGAACGAGCTGTTCTCGAAGTTCTTCAGATAGATAAGGTCTTATTTTATAAAGGACCGTATGGCGGTAAAAACAGCTTTGTACCGAGTCAGATACATATATATTTTTCGAATCTGAGGTTGCTATCCACGAGCAGTCCAAGGTTATTAGCTTCAGCTACCCTCTCACTAGGTTTTCCTAACACTATTATATTCAATGACGATGGAAGCCTTTTAACATGCTGTATGCGTTTATGCATAGAATAAACTTTGTTGTACCCCACGATAAGAAGCAACATTCTGGAATTCATAAAACTAAGGGTACAGTGGCGGTCTTATTGCTAATGGTGGGTAATCTAAGGTGTAATATAACCAACTACAATAAACAATATAATATACTTATTATTTATAAAATAACTAAAATAAATATAAAATTAAAATATAATATAAAACAAATAAATATATTTAAATAATAAAATATAACATAGATACTTAAAAATGCAATAATAAATATTAATAAATACTTTAATAAACTAAACTATGTACTCCTTATGTAAGTACTCATTATGTACTCCTTATGTACTCATTATGTACTTCTTATGTACTCCTTATGTACTCCTCATGTACTCCTTATGTACTCCTTATGTATTCCTTATGTACTCCTTATTTCCTTGTCTATGTACTCCGTAAGTACTCATTATGTACTTCTTATGTACTCCTTGTGTACTCCTTATGTACTCCTTATGTACTCCTTATGTACTCCTTATGTATTCCTTATGTACTCCTTATGTACTCCTTATGTACTCCTTATTTCCTTATCTATGTACTCCGTAAGTACTCCTTATGTACTCATTATGTAATCCTTATGTACTCATTATGTACTCCTTATTTCCTTATCTATGTACTCCGTAAGTACTCATTATGTACTTCTTATGTACTCCTTGTGTACTCCTTATGTACTCATTATAAACTCCTTATGTACTCCTTATTTACTTATCTATGTACTCCTTATGTACTCCTTGTGGACTCATTATGTACTCTTTATGTACTCCTTATTTCCTTATCTATGTACTCCGTAAGTACTCCTTATGTACTCATTATGTACTTCTTATGTACTCCTTATGTACTCCTTATGTACTGCTTATTTCCTTATCTATGTACTCCGTAAGTACTCATTATGTACTTCTTATGTACTCCTTGTGTATTCCTTATGTACTCATTATATACTTCTTATGTACTCCTTATGTACTCCTTGTGTACTCCTTATGTACTCCTTGTGTACTCTTTATGTACTCCTTATGTATTCCTTATGTACTCCTTATTTCCTTATCTATGTACTCCGTAAGTACTCATTATGTACTCCTTGTGTACTCCTTATGTACTCCTTATGTATTCCTTATGTACTCCTTATTTCCTTATCTATGTACTCCGTAAGTACTCCTTATGTATTCCTTATGTACTCATTATGTACACCTTATGTACTCCTTATTTCCTTATCTATGTACTCCGTAAGTACTCATTATGTACTTCTTATGTACTCCTTGTGTACTCCTTATGTACTCATTATAAACTCCTTATGTACTCCTTATTTACTTATCTATGTACTCCTTATGTACTCATTATGTACTTCTTATGTACTCCTTATGTACTCCTTGTGTACTCCTTGTGGACTCATTATGTACTCTTTATGTACTCCTTATTTCCTTATCTATGTACTCCGTAAGTACTCCTTATATACTCATTATGTACTTCTTATGTACTCCTTGTGTACTCCTTATGTACTCCATACGTACTCCATATGTACTCCTTATGTACTGCTTATTTCCTTATCTATGTACTCCGTAAGTACCCATTATGTACTTCTTATGTACTCCTTATGTACTCCTTATGTACTCCTTATTTCCTTATCTATGTACTCCCTAAGTACTCATTATGTACTTCTTATGTACTCCTTGTGTACTCCTTGTGTACTCCTTATGTACTCATTATGTACTCCTTATGTACTCCTTATGTACTCCTTATGTACTGCTTATATACTCCTTATGTACTCCTTATGTACTCATTATGTACCCCTTATGTACTCCTGATTTCCTTATCTATGTACTCCGTAAGTACTCCTTATGTACTCATTATGTACTTCTTATGTACTCCTTATGTACTCCTTATGTACTCCTTGTGTACTCCTTATGTACTCCTTATGTACTCCTTATGTACTCCTTATGTACTCCTTATGTACTCCTTATGTACTCCTTATGTACTCCTTATGTACTCCTTGTGGACTCATTATGTACTCTTTATGTACTCCTTATTTCCTTATCTATGTACTCCGTAAGTACTCCTTATATACTCATTATGTACTTCTTATGTACTCCTTATTTCCTTATCTATGTACTTCATAAGTACTCCTTATGTACTTCTTATGTACTCCTTGTGTAGTACTTATGTACTCCTTGTGTACTCCTTATACACATTATGTACTTCTTATGTACTCCTTGTGTACTCCTTATGTACTCCTTGTGGACTCATTATGTACTCTTTATGTACTCCTTATTTCCTTATCTATGTACTCCGTAAGTACTCCTTATGTACTCATTATGTACTTCTTATGTACTCCTTGTGTACTCCTTATGTACTCCTTATTTCCTTATCTATGTACTTCATAAGTACTCCTTATGTACTCCTTGTGTAGTACTTATGTACTCCTTGTGTACTCCTTATGTACTCCTTATACACATTATGTACTTCTTATGTACTCCTTGTGTACTCCTTATGTATTCCTTATGTACTCCTTATGTACTCGTTATGTACTCGTTATGTACTCGTTATGTACTCGTTATGTACTCGTTATGTACTCCTTATTTCCTTATCTATTTTTTTATTTTTTATTTATTTATTTAATTCAGGCTACAAGGCCCATATAATATAAAATACTATAATACAATACAATATAACTTAAACAAATAACAATTAAAATACTATACATAAACAATAAAATAAGCACTAATTCACATGAAGAGTCGGCGTCGTGTGTCGCGCGGTGTCCGGTAGCCGGCCTCGGAAACGCCGGAACACTACTCCTTTTGGCCAAAATTCCTCTTTCATGAAGGTCGACAGATGTTCAGTCGGCACTCTCACCACAAAGGAATTAAAATCCACATTGTGACGAGACTCCAACTGTTCGACCCTCAAGGTAAATTTGGTCTTGATGCGGATGTACTCTACAATCTCCTCGGCCTTTGTAGAGTAATGCAGTCGAGACACGTAAAGCTGCGTCGCTGGTACAGCAGGTCGCAGTAGATGGTTAGGTCCAGTCGGTGCGCTACCGCACTGATTTCGACACTTGGGCTTTCTATTCTTCTTCACAACTTTAGTAAAGCCCTCAGTATCACTCTGTGGCAGATCTCTGTGAATGGGTTCACGGTTGTTCTGCTTATCTCCTTCTTGCTGTTGCGGTTTTAATGCAGCGGGTTTGTTGCCGGCAGCAATAGCAGCGTAGGCACGTTTCGGGGTCGAAGTACTCACGCGTGACGAGGCCTCTACCGGAGTCGAGGGACGGGCGGCGGCGGCGGGACATAATGCATCAACGGCAATACCCACAGTCGGTGACGCATCTGCATTCGCCGACTCGAAACTGCTGATGGACGCATTTTGCGCCCCGCGACGAGTGTTCTCCTTAGTGATAGAGAGTGACCTACTTGCAGGAACAGTGTTTCGTAACAACACTACTTCGGCACGTAGTTCACTTATGGTGTTATTTGACACCTCTAACTTGGACTGCACCTCGGCCAGGCTTGTTTTTAGGAAATTGATGTCCTTTAGCAGCCTGGTAACGTCAACGTGGTCGAATGTGACTGGAGGAAGCCCATGTAATTCCTTCGCCACAAAACTCGGCACGTCATCTGGATCGGTCACCTTCAGCAAGGTGATAATATCTTGGATGCTCTTCTCAGTTCCATCCCTCCTGCGGGATGGCATCTGGTCGACCTTTCCAAGCGTTTGGAATAGGAGCATCTTGCCACTACTTATCTCATCTTCCTTGAAGTTCGACTTGCAGATCTGCAAAATGCTGACCTCGTCCATGGTGTCGATGGCATGCTGTATGAATGCCAGCAGCTCGTTGGCTATAAGTTGTTGCGAACTCATAGCGACGATGACGTGCACCGGCTATAGCCGCGCAAATCGCGAATTAATAATAATTGTCCCTTGAAAACACGTCCGTATCCGAGCGCGCATCGCACTGCACTTCGTAAGTACTCATTATGTACTTCTTATGTACTCCTTGTGTACTCATTATAAACTCCTTATGTACTCCTTATTTACTTATCTATGTACTCCTTATGTACTCATTATGTACTTCTTATGTACTCCTTATGTACTCCTTGTGTACTCCTTATGTACTCCTTATGTACTCCTTGTGTACTCCTTATGTACTCCTTATGTACTCCTTATGTACTCCTTATGTACTCCTTATGTACTCCTTATGTACTCCTTATGTACTCCTTATGTACTCCTTGTGGACTCATTATGTACTCTTTATGTACTCCTTATTTCCTTATCTATGTACTCCGTAAGTACTCCTTATATACTCATTATGTACTTCTTATGTACTCCTTATTTCCTTATCTATGTACTTCATAAGTACTCCTTATGTACTTCTTATGTACTCCTTGTGTAGTACTTATGTACTCCTTGTGTACTCCTTATACACATTATGTACTTCTTATGTACTCCTTGTGTACTCCTTATGTACTCCTTGTGGACTCATTATGTACTCTTTATGTACTCCTTATTTCCTTATCTATGTACTCCGTAAGTACTCCTTATGTACTCATTATGTACTTCTTATGTACTCCTTGTGTACTCCTTATGTACTCCTTATTTCCTTATCTATGTACTTCATAAGTACTCCTTATGTACTCCTTGTGTAGTACTTATGTACTCCTTGTGTACTCCTTATGTACTCCTTATACACATTATGTACTTCTTATGTACTCCTTGTGTACTCCTTATGTATTCCTTATGTACTCCTTATGTACTCGTTATGTACTCGTTATGTACTCGTTATGTACTCGTTATGTACTCGTTATGTACTCCTTATTTCCTTATCTATTTTTTTATTTTTTATTTATTTATTTAATTCAGGCTACAAGGCCCATATAATATAAAATACTATAATACAATACAATATAACTTAAACAAATAACAATTAAAATACTATACATAAACAATAAAATAAGCACTAATTCACATGAAGAGTCGGCGTCGTGTGTCGCGCGGTGTCCGGTAGCCGGCCTCGGAAACGCCGGAACACTACTCCTTTTGGCCAAAATTCCTCTTTCATGAAGGTCGACAGATGTTCAGTCGGCACTCTCACCACAAAGGAATTAAAATCCACATTGTGACGAGACTCCAACTGTTCGACCCTCAAGGTAAATTTGGTCTTGATGCGGATGTACTCTACAATCTCCTCGGCCTTTGTAGAGTAATGCAGTCGAGACACGTAAAGCTGCGTCGCTGGTACAGCAGGTCGCAGTAGGTGGTTAGGTCCAGTCGGTGCGCTACCGCACTGATTTCGACACTTGGGCTTTCTATTCTTCTTCACAACTTTAGTAAAGCCCTCAGTATCACTCTGTGGCAGATCTCTGTGAATGGGTTCACGGTTGTTCTGCTTATCTCCTTCTTGCTGTTGCGGTTTTAATGCAGCGGGTTTGTTGCCGGCAGCAATAGCAGCGTAGGCACGTTTCGGGGTCGAAGTACTCACGCGTGACGAGGCCTCTACCGGAGTCGAGGGACGGGCGGCGGCGGCGGGACATAATGCATCAACGGCAATACCCACAGTCGGTGACGCATCTGCATTCGCCGACTCGAAACTGCTGATGGACGCATTTTGCGCCCCGCGACGAGTGTTCTCCTTAGTGATAGAGAGTGACCTACTTGCAGGAACAGTGTTTCGTAACAACACTACTTCGGCACGTAGTTCACTTATGGTGTTATTTGACACCTCTAACTTGGACTGCACCTCGGTCAGGCTTGTTTTTAGGAAATTGATGTCCTTTAGCAGCCTGGTAACGTCAACGTGGTCGAATGTGACTGGAGGAAGCCCATGTAATTCCTTCGCCACAAAACTCGGCACGTCATCTGGATCGGTCACCTTCAGCAAGGTGATAATATCTTGGATGCTCTTCTCAGTTCCATCCCTCCTGCGGGATGGCATCTGGTCGACCTTTCCAAGCGTTTGGAATAGGAGCATCTTGCCACTACTTATCTCATCTTCCTTGAAGTTCGACTTGCAGATCTGCAAAATGCTGACCTCGTCCATGGTGTCGACGGCATGCTGTATGAATGCCAGCAGCTCGTTGGCTATAAGTTGTTGCGAACTCATAGCGACGATGACGTGCAGCGGCTATAGCCGCGCAAATCGCGAATTAATAATAATTGTCCCTTGAAAACACGTCCGTATCCGAGCGCGCATCGCACTGCACTTCGTAAGTACTCATTATGTACTTCTTATGTACTCCTTGTGTACTCATTATAAACTCCTTATGTACTCCTTATTTACTTATCTATGTACTCCTTATGTACTCATTATGTACTTCTTATGTACTCCTTATGTACTCCTTGTGTACTCCTTAAGTACTCCTTGTGTACTCCTTATGTACTCCTTATGTACTCCTTATGTACTCCTTATGTACTCCTTGTGGACTCATTATGTACTCTTTATGTACTCCTTATTTCCTTATCTATGTACTCCGTAAGTACTCCTTATGTACTCATTATGTACTTCTTATGTACTCCATATGTACTCCTTATGTACTGCTTATTTCCTTATCTATGTACTCCGTAAGTACTCATTATGTACTTCTTATGTACTCCTTGTGTACTCCTTATGTACTCCTTATTTCCTTATCTATGTACTCCGTAAGTACTCCTTATGTACTCATTATGTACTTCTTATGTACTCCTTGTGTACTCCTTATGTACTCCTTATGTACTCTTTATGTACTCTTTATGTACTCCTTATGTACTCCTTGTGTACTCCTTATGTACTCCTTATGTACTCCTTGTGTACTCCTTATGTACTCCTTGTGTACTCCTTATGTACTCCTTATGTATTCCTTATGTACTCCTTATGTACTCCTTATTTCCTTATCTATGTACTCCGTCAGTACTCCTTATGTACTCATTATGTACTTCTTATGTACTCCTTATGTACTTCTAATGTACTCCGTAAGTACTCCTTATGTACTTCTTATGTACTCCTTGTGTACTCCTTATGTATTCCTTATGTACTCCTTATGTACTCCTTATTTCCTTATCTATGTACTCCGTAAGTACTCATTGTGTACTCCTTGTGTACTCCTTATGTACTCCTTATATATTCCTTATATACTCCTTATGTACTCCTTATGTACTCCTTATTTCCTTATCTATGTACTCCGTAAGTACTCATTATGTACTTCTTATGTACTCCTTGTGTACTCCTTGTGTACTCCTTATGTACTCATTATGTACTCCTTATGTACTCCTTATGTACTCCTTATGTACTGCTTATGTACTCCTTATGTACTCATTATGTACCCCTTATGTACTCCTTATTTCCTTATCTATGTACTCCGTAAGTACTCCTTATGTACTCATTATGTACTTCTTATGTACTTCTTATGTACTCCGTAAGTACTCCTTATGTACTTCTTATGTACTCCTTGTGTACTCCTTATGTATTCCTTATGTACTCCTTATGTACTCCTTATGTACTCCGTATGTACTCCGTATGTACTCCTTATGTACTACTTATGTACTCCTTATTTCCTTATCTATGTACTCCGTAAATACTCCTTATGTACTCATTATGTACTTCTTATGTACTCCTTGTGTACTCCTTATGTACTCCTTATTTCCTTATCTATGTACTCCGTAAGTACTCCTTATGTACTCATTATGTACTTCTTATGTAATCCTTATGTACTCCTTGTGTACTCCTAATGTACTCCTTATGTACTCATTATGTACTCCTTATGTACTCATTATGTACTCCTTATGTACTCCTTATGTACTCCTTATTTCCTTATGTATGTACTTCATAAGTACTCCTTATGTACTTCATAAGTACTCCTTATGTACTTCTTATGTACTCCTTGTGTACTCCTTATGTACTCCTTATTTCCTTATCTATGTACTCCGTAAGTACTCCTTATACACATTATGTACTTCTTATGTACTCCTTGTGTACTCCTTATGTATTCCTTATGTACTCGTTATGTACTCGTTATGTACTCGTTATGTACTCGTTATGTACTCGTTATGTACTCGTTATGTACTCGTTATGTACTCGTTATGTACTCGTTATGTACTCGTTATGTACTCGTTATGTACTCCTTATGTACTCCTTATGTACTCCTTATGTACTCCTTGTGTACTACTTGTGTACTCCTTATGTACTCCTTATGTACTCCTTGTGTACTACTTGTGTACTCCTTATGTACTCCTTATAATTAAAATTAAAATAATAGAAAAAAACATTTATATCACTTTTTTCCTAGAATTCTGGGGCGGCGAAACTTATTGGCCCGGGCGCCAAATTCCAAAATACGACCCTGCGCGTGTTGTAGACAGTTCGGGACACCTCTGCCTAACTCTTCGATATACAGGTGTGATATGAATCCACAAATGAATGTGAAAAGTCACGATTTGATGAGCTACTTCATGAGCCTAAGAGCTCTTATAAACACGTACATAGTGTGTTAATCGCGTTGTGTACCGCCGACCGCGTCGTAGCACGCAACGTCTGACGGCATCGTATTGTGTTTATGTGTAAAGCCCTAATGATCGCAAGCACGACTATTACGATAGAAGTTCGATTTCTAGCAATGATTTTTCTATAAAATTCTCAGTAGCAGCTCAGTTCGGATTTGTACCCGGTTAATGGCAATAGCCTATTGCCATTACTATTCGCCCATTATTACATAGGACATAAACATAATGGCGCACTATATGTGTACACATTGGTACTCCTCTGCCTAACCCTTCAGAGAATACAGGCGTAATCGTATGTTATAATATTTGCATAATTCCATCGTAGATAGGTAATGCCTCCACTACACTACTCGCAAAGTTGCTTCGACGAAGTAATGGTCGAAATTGACCGAAGTTCGAAGTACGTGACTATATCGTCGTGGAACCTCGTCAGAAGCTGGGACGAGACGCTTTGAGTCCTTTGACTTGGGGCAAAAACCGACAACGAGGCGAGATTACAGGCGAACCGAAGTACCCTTCTACACATTTTCGCTTAACTTCGCGAGTAGTGTAGTGCCGGCTTAATACCTCTTTTTAATAATATAGCCCGCATGCACGGAGGAATGTGAGATTCGACATAGTTCAAGTACATATGGAGAAGGAGTGCAGGAAGCTAAAATTTATATAACAAATACCTTAAATTAAATTATCATTGCTTACATTCGGGCTGCCAAATAGAAATATATGGTTTTAAATAAAATGAGACAAAAGAAACTATAATATTCAAACATAAAAAGGCGACCTTTTTATGTTTGAATATTATAGTTTCTTTTAACTACTACACTAGTACCTAAAGTTTAATGTATTTTAGTGTAAAATTATATTTTTATCTTGCAGTGCATTTATTTTATTGCCATATATACATTAATACAGTAATTTAAGAGCTCCATAAAACATGCCACAGCCAGTCAATATTGAATACGTAAATAGCTGCAAGGCAATAACTGCACAAGTGTTTTATTAAATAGGATAATAAAATATTTTTATGGGATAATTGGATTGCTTATCTGCTACACATCACGGATCCAAGTCTTGCAGGAAAGAAATGTTTGTGTAATTAATCTATACTCATATTATAAAGGGTAATAATATTAATACTATAAACCTTGTAATTTCTCGTACAGATTAAATTTTGAAAACTCTTTCACTGACAAAAAGCGACATTATCCCTGATTAACAATAGGGTTTAAATGAATTTATGTATTAACTAAAGTAACATATAATATGGACATATTTGATCCATGATGATATTTACAGAAAATATCATTTCATTTCATTTCATTTCAATAATAGACAACTATTATTGTGTCTAAAAAGCAATGATAGCCTAGTGGTATGACCACTAGGCTATCATTGCCACTATGGACTGCCAAGACGAAGGTCTTGAGTTCAAACCCAAGGCACGCACCTCTGACTTTTCGAATTTATGTGCGTATTAATTAATATTTAATTATCACTTGCTTAAACGGTGATGGAAAACATCGTGAGGAAACCTGCATACCTTAGAGATTTTTCTCAACGGTTTGTGAAGTCTGCCAACTGCCAACCCGCACTTGGCCAGCGTGGTGGACTATAGCCTAATCCCTCTCAATATGACAGGAGACCCGTGCCCAGCAGTGGGACAGTATATGGGTTGATGATGAATAGACAACTATGGTCACAGTGATCCTATAGCCGCAAATAATAAAAAATACTAACTAATATATTTTTTTTTTAAGGATCATTGCATTTTCAGATACTTTCCCGCTAATCAATAATGTGCTAATATTATTGTGTTCCATTTTGAAGGGCAATGTAGCCAGTGAAATTACTGGACATGTGAGACTTAACAACTAAGGTCTTAAGACAACCTGCAAATGTAACAACTGGTGCTGCCACTTTATAAAGAAACAACCACTTATCGAATTAACCATAATTAAACTAAATGACAATATTTTCATGTCTTGTGCTTATACATTTAAAATTATGGTTGGTATTAAAAATGGTGTTGGTAACAAAACATTAAATTATTTCTTCATGATCAATAAGAGGTGTGGCACTTCTTAGAATGTTGAAATTATAAATAATTTACAAGTCAAATTAAAATTCTGTTATCTAACAAATTGTGTTCTATCTCGTGAGTTTATCTATCTGGGGAATATGTGTCATAACTTTATCTCTCGAAGATAAAAATGATCTATAATATCTGCAAGTTGAATGAGGTTTTATATGTCATAGTGAAAGCATGCATCCTTCTTCTAAAACATAGCAATCAATAATTTTTTTTCTTGTAAATATGATAACACCTATTTAATTCTAATAGGAAAAATAATAGAAAGGTGTATAAATTAATGTCTATAGTATGATTTAATATTTTAGAATATTATAATGAAGTCTTAAAGTTATGTTAAAAATAGTTTTGTTGTAGTTTTACCATATTATAAAGAAACTTGTAAGAACAGTTAAAAATTGTTATTTTCTTCCATGATGAAAGAAGATGGTACAGAAGAAAGGCAGGAGGGTTATTTAGGACTGTAGCTATACTTTAGACTTGAAGGCTAAATTATTATGTCTCTCTGTAAATCGTTTTTTTAGAGATACCCACTACTCAAGTCAATGTGTCTGTGTGTCTAGTATTAAAAAAAACAATTTGAGGGTAGTTTACCTGAAATCTGTCTGCACACTATCACTGGGCCTTATTTCAAAAGATATTCTCTTCTCTGTTGTGTTACTATTGCTGTCCTTTTTAGATATATTGTCATTCTCCGATACAGTGCGACGTCTTCTCCTTACAAGTCCATTCTCTGCCCTGAAGCTGCCTCTGCGCATCTCAGCGGCATCCACCATGCGTATATTGACTTTATACAGTTGACAATGGCTCTCTTGTCCTGCTGTTAAATAAGTCTTGTTCTGATTACTCCTCACTGAACAATTCATCACTACATTTGGTCCAGTCTCATGGCGCATCACCTCTTCGGCAACAAATCTTGTTCCATTGTGTGACAGCTCGAATATTTCCTAAAAATAAGAATATTGGTATGTAAATGTCAAAGTAGACATTTGCCGACCTTGCTTACTTGAATTAAGTCAGTAGCTAAGAGGTTTCTTGTAGGATAAATATAAAATCTTGAAACAAAATACTACAACAAATCTGTGATCATTAGACCAGCCCTGCTGCATAAAATTATAATAGCTTATAACTTTCTGTAAAGAAAAAATTGCTTTGGAATGTGAAAAGCAGAGTTTTTTGAACCGAAACAAGTGAAAACTGTATTTATTACCCGTCCCAGTAAGCAGCTGACACGTATACTAATAAAACAAATCGGAGTCCCATAATTAAGCATTAATGTAAGACTATACTCACAAATCCATTAGCAACGCCTGTAGCCGCCGCTCCACCGCCACCCGCCACAATTACGTGTCGATTCGTAAGCGTTTGAAGCGTGTAGAGCGGAAAATCTACCCTCGCCAGTAAACCATCACATCTATTAGGAGACATGGTGGCTATAACATCAATTTAACCAATCCAATGAGCTTTTGCCAAACAAATAACACTATCACAATGTCAAAGAAAGCCACAAAGGATCATTTTAATTAACTAAACATCGTATAGTTGCCGTAATATGGATAAATCAACGCGAATCAAGAACAAAACTTTAGGAAGAATTCGCCACTTCCAACATGACAAAAGTCAAATTTGACAGCAGTTTGTTTTCGAATGTAGCTTAATAGTAATCATCCAGATTTTAAATAGTGTATTAATTTGTTATTTTATAAAATAGCACATTATTACGATAATTGTAACTTCTAATCCTTCTAAAATACAAAATCTCCCAAATTTCATTAATTTTTCAAAGCTTTTATTTGATTGGTCTATTGCTGTATGTTTTGAAAGAATACTTCGTAAACGTTATCTAAAGCTTACTGTTCACAGCTGTCACCCTTTATTGGTTTATGCAAGGTTTAAGTTTGTTACATTCACAGCTTAAAGCATAAACTCGTGACTTAGAATAATATAGTTTTTTTTATATGAATAAGTCCCATATAAATAATACGAATCATAACCTTACGACTGCATTATCCTAAGGGTACTGAGGGCCATAGTACATCCTGATCACTACGTGCTGGTAGTTGGGAGTGAGATAGCAGAGGACCGTGGCAAAGCAAAAAGTGGCATTATAAGCAAAGAGAGGCCTATTTTCAGCAACGTGTAGGTAGATTCGGGCTGTGATGATGATGATAATAAGTTGTAAACTACACCAAAATTCCAGATAATTATAGCATACCTATACAGGGTGGAAGGGACATCGACGCTCAACGGCCTTCGGCGTGACTTCAGTACATGATTCTGGACCCGGGTCCCCTCGTTGGAATTTTTCGTCGGCTTTTTCTTAAATTTTACGTTTTTGCAGTTTTTTCAACTTTAAACTGTATAAAATCATTATTTCTATCTAACCCAATAAGAATTTTAATTAAAAAGTCATTAATTCACTTTTTTCACTAAAAACAGCATCGTAAATTAAACTCGGAAAGATCTTCTGGTCAGCTGTTTTCTTAGAGTTCACTTGAGAGTTGTAAAATTAAAGAAAAAGCCGACGAAAAATTCCAGAATCATGTACTGAAGTCATGGTAAGCTGTTGCGCGTCGATGTCCCTTCCACCCTGCATATAATATATTGCGACAGTCGAAAGAGACTAGTTTAATACCACCAGTCCGATTGGAGTACCTATCTAAATTTCTATGAGAGCAGAATAAGGGAAATCTATTATATTATGTTAGTTCTCACGTTTCTTCAGTTAGGAATCACCGCACTGGGCGCAGTGACGCTATCTATTAAAAAAAACTTATTTGTAAAAAGACTTAGTGATAATTATCATTTATCATAACAGTGGCAGAAGGTAGCACTCATTCGGCAGTAATGTTTATCACCATGTTCTAGCTATCTCATTCTGATAGCGTGCAGAAATTAATATGAAAATAAAACGCAAAACGTATCAAAAATATATTATTTTTAATAAATAATTTGAACATGAATAAATCATTACATTTTCCATTCACGATTATACATTCACAAATCAGAACACTTGTTGGCCCCAGTAAAATGGGATAGCAGAAAATGCATGGTATTACAGCCATGGTGTATTAATTTCTATAAAAATTCAGTGTATTTACAGAAACTATGTAAAATGAATTTAGTTAGATTAATTGCAGAGACATTTTAATACTCAATGTTTTAAACCTCTTTGATTGATTTTAACAAGACGCCTTATTCATTATTTCTAACGTGCTGGCGGCTAATATCAAAAGCTACTATGTACGTGACACTCGCTACTCGCTATAATCCCGCTGGAAAAGGTAGGCACACATAATTTTTGTAGTAATTTTTATGGCAGTGTAAACAAAATTGTGTGTAATCATACCATCCATCGATCCAAAGAGTAAAAGTAACTATACCAAAAGGCCACCTTTATCGCCAACATTAGGAGAATGTCTATATTTTAGGAAATATATTTTACAATAGCTTGGTTCTATAATTCTTATCTATGATTTTTAAACTGTCATAAAAAGTTATGCATTAAAACTTTTTGCATTTCCTTAAATTTTATTTACATAAAGAACATTTCTATGATTACTTTGTGCATTGGAACTTTTTGGACTTTCATATTAAGGAAAAAATCATTAATTTAATGTATTTGTTAAGACAGCTAGATAACAAAATACCTTATTGTGTACAAGTTTGTTTTGGTGAAAAAGAGGTCCTTTGGAAGCCCCAATTACTGAGACATGCCAAATCCTATACAGCTAATAGCATTTACAAAAGATTATACTCAGCCACAACCTTTCTTCGTCTTTACAAAACGATATAAAGATCGGGTGACATTGTTTGCTAGTAGGTGAATATGATGGATCTTATGAGCCCATCCCGGACGGAGTCGGAGCTCTGCCCGATGCCGAAGTTGAAGAACACTGACTCGGCCGCTACTTGCTGCGCGCAGGTGCCCATAGGGTACCAACCTACTTTGTTGAACACTATACCCACTTTGTACACCTGTGGATAGAAAAGGATTTTGTAATAGGTTACTGGAAAGAACAGCATGGTTTTGCAAAAATGTAAATCAACAACGCTCGCTATTTACGACACCATGGACTCAATTTTGACTAAAATCAACTGTAACCACCTAACAACCGGGTTATTCTTTGACTTATCCAAAGCGTTCGATCTCGTTTCGCACGACATATTGCTACAAAAGATAGAAAGGAACGGGATAAGAGGACCTGCATATCAATGGATATCATCATATCTCAGCAACAGACAGCAATGTACTGTGATATCTAGAATTAATTAAAAAAAGTTACTCAGATCATACAAGTCTGAATATAGACAATGCATACGCGGCATTCCACAAGGAAGCGTGCTGGGACCGATTTTATTTCTATTGTACATTAATGATATCGTAGAAGTCACCAACCATAAATGTATACTGTTTGCTGACGATATTTCAATAATAGTAACAACAGATAAAAAAAAATACAGTTAAAGACCACGAGAATGACATAAACAACACAATAGAAAAATTAATTAATTGGTTACATATAAACGAACTTAAAATAAATCTTGATAAATCTGTTTTTCTTTTTTTAGCAATGTGTGTACGTATTTATAATCATATACCCAATAACTTTAAAACATTTATTCTGTTAAAGAATTTATGGGACTAAACATGCTCCAACAATAGTATAATAATATTGTATGATGTAACGCAACAACAAGTACAAGTAACAAGTTTGCATGCTATGTCTTTTTAGCGAAACATGTACGCACTTAACTTAATGTAACACCTGTAATACTATGTTTTAAGGCAAATAAATGAATATGAATATACTATCTAAGAAAATAATGAGATTCCGTTGCCAGAGTAAAATTGAAATTAAGTTCAAATATTAAATTAAATGAACATGCCATCATTAGTTTTAAATGAAATTTCAACTATTCCTAAATTTAAATCATATCAGTATGACGAGCCTATTCTTAAAATAGGATAAGCCGTAATTTAGACTCAGCGTACAAGTTGAGTGAGCAATTCGAAATAGCAACAAAGAGTGGTCATCGTTCTGGTGTTATTTCCTTCTGCCGTTCATGTACGCAATCATATGATCTGATTGGTAATTCGAATTGGAATAGGTACGAAGAGGAGAAGCGACACCCGTTCTCTCTTCTATGCTGGTCTTATTTGTTTAGCTATTACCTAAGCAGTGACAGCTCAGTGATATGATCATTAAATTACCATGCCGTAGGTTTCAAGTTCGAATCCCAGGCACGCACCTTTTTGAAATTATGTGCGTATGCGCATATATATTATAATTAATGATCACTTGCATAAACGGTGTGAGGACACCGTTTATGCAACATTTTGCACACCCACAGTAGGACAGCGTCGCGGACTAAAGCCTAACCCTTCTCATAGTGAGGGGAGAACCATGGGTTGATTATGATAACCTTGTTCCTCTGTATGTAGACGGGCCTGTTGAACATGATGTCGAGCAGGTGTCGGAAGGGCACGCGGTTAGTGTAGTGCGTGTAGGTGAGGCGCGCCCCGTCCGCGTCCAGCAGGTGCGCGTACAGCAGCTCGCAGTAGCTGCCGGCCCCCGCCCCCGCTCCCGCCCCCGCCCCCGCGCCCGCCCCCGCCCCCGCACTGCCCGCGCACGTCACGCCGCTCTCCTCGCTCGGCGCCTGCGTCGGCACCTAGAGACAATATATATTATGTCATTAAAATTGACATGTAGACTATGGAATTAATCTCTTTGGTCACAAATTCACACCAGGCTTCTCTTGCCCTATGGTCTCTGTTTCATGATAACATTTACCGCGGCTCTAATGCATCCACACCGCAGTTACTTTTTGTGGACCAACGTTTCCAAGTGTTAGTGGGCAACATTCGATACAAAAAGTTATTTGTTGTAGCAATTTTTCAAAATCAAAATAGTTTTATTGTCATATAAACCATATACAGGCACTTATGAAATATCGAGTCTAGGTGCACTTGCCGTGTTAGGTAAAGTTGCGTCAACATGTGGTAACTATCGATAACATTTGTTAGTTCGTATGCTGCGCAACTCGCTACTATTTGTTACTTTACGTTATTGGCGATATGGATGCGATCATTCAACATAGACCAACAAGCAGTCGCAAAAGTTGAAGAATGTGTTTCATTTTTTTGCTCCGCAAAAAGTAACTAGGAGTCCCTTACCTGCACGCCCAGAAGACAGATGTTCTTGTCAACCATGAAGGTGACGGAGCAGTCCAGCACGGAGGTGTTGAGGCAGTCGGTGTGCTGTATGATGGGTCGCTGGCAGTAGATCTTGTTGTAGTCCGTCACGTGCCGGTCCAGGTGCTCGGACACGCCGAGACCTGACAGGTTGGCGTTGTGGACGATGGACGAGAGGCGGACTGTAGAGATAACCACATTATGTTACTTTGAACAGTGCGCATTCGCATCGTAAAATGGAGGATTTAATAAAACGTGATTAATAGAACGTGACGTGCATCAATAACAAGGTATAATTTTATTTGGGCAGAAATTCAAACTTCTTTCTTGCATTCTTTTTAAAAATAAACGTTACCACACACTAGGATTCTCTCCTGTATCGTGGGTGCGACAGATTTTCATACGGAGATTGTTAATTCAGTAATGTAAAGTAAGTCGTTCTAACTATGACTACATAATTATATTTCGACACATTACATTGCATCGAAGTTATGCTGAAAATGGAAAGCTGGAAAAAGAAGACAAGAGAAAAGAGAAAGATGGAAGCTGAAAAACGAAGGGCAGTCAATCACTGTATATGTTCATACCAACTTGCTCTCTTGTACGTCTGACATAACAATGATTTATATTAATTTGATATCAGCAGACATTACTGAAATTATTACTGTGATTATATATTTTTTTTTCTTATTATTTAATAATGTTCAACTATAACTGACTAACTGTAAATGTGAGTACTTTGTAGGCTAAATTTACATACTCAGCTTTGAACAGTCTGGTGGCTTTGAGCCTTTTTTTATGTGGCCTACGCAAATGTGCCTCTGATCTGGTATCGTCGTACGACGGGTTGTTGAGCTCCCTAAATTATGGTTGAGCTACACAATGACTGATGCATGCGTGCCGTCAGTTGGGACTGGTCTACTCAAAGCCGCTATGGCTCTTTCTTCAAAAGGCCATTTCAGACTTTGCCCTACATTGTAAGACACATATTTGTTACAATTATATGTCTGGACTTTAATAGAGACTATGACTCTCTGAGTTTGTTTCGGCGTTTCTTCTCAGAGGTCGTCGGCTAGGAAATGCCGGAGCCATCTAGCTTTAAAATAAAAAAAGTGTAAAATATTGACTTGTAAAAGTGTCTTTAAAAGATCTATTTACAGAAATAAATATCATTTCATCATTTCATTTCATAACTGACGAGTCTGTTTAAAGTTGAATGCCTTTTTATTTTACAAACCACACTGACGTCATCATGATGTTTGATGAATTTAGTAAGAATAACCCAGATAACAAATTACAGACACAATTCAAACACTATTGTTCTTGGGCCTTTACGCGAATTGCTGAAATAAATACCATCATGTCGCGAGGGTCTGGGATAGGGCGGTACACAGGAGTGATGCGCCGGCGCACCGAACACCTGCTCCAGCATCACCGGGCTCGGAGTATCCACTGTCAGAGTCGCCATCTGCCGGATGCAATAATATATCAGGAAAAACATGAGGAAAGAATGTAGTTTAGAGACCTTGAGACCCTAATGCAATCCAGTTCTGCTCTATCTCATACTTCACCAATATTACCTGTTTTCGTATTTCATTAAATGACGATCCAGCTTTCGATGTTACCGACCGCAAATTAATTAACACAGATTCTCTCTAATTCTAACCACCAGCGAAGTCCTAATCCATAGGCTGATAATCTGACCAATAAAGTATTATAGGTATGTATTTACCAAAAAAGTATATAAGTATTATATCCATTTTAAAGTTATTTAGAAAAGGAAAAATTCGACCGCGGGCAGGATTCGAACCTGCGTCTTCTGGTTAGGTACACCAGACGCTATGACCACTAAGCCACCGCGATACCTACCCGTCATGTCGAATTTTTCCTTCACATACTGAATTTACGTCTTTATGGTGACGTCAGTAACACCTATAGAAATGCAAGTTTTTGCTTTTCAACCGACACAACTTACTTTACAGTTAGTTCAATGTCGAACGATGCCACCTTACCTTACCCACCAGACGTCTGGTGTACCTAACCAGAAGACGCAGGTTCGAATCCTGCCCGCGGTCGAATTTTTCCTTTTCTAAATAACTTTAAAATTTTAGCATTGAAAATGCCAAAAATATACAAAAAGATATTATATCCATTGTCTAGTACATAATATATGTGTAAAATGTCCCAAATATTATTATAACTACTCGCCGTTAGCCAGACGCGAACAACCAAAGATAACAGGTTGGATTTACTCTACCGGATGGTGGCATGCCCGACATAATGTCAACCATGCCATCCTTCACTGTAAAACAAGCTCAAAGTCTGGTAGAAAATGCCTAAGGCTTAAGATTGCCTTTGTAAACTCATGTACTTAAAGTATTAAAAAATAAATAAACTTATATAGGTACTAAACACTCACATTAGAAGACTGTCCATCACCAATCAGCTGTTTCCTAGGCACCCTGCAAGTGGAGAATCCACTCGGCATGGGCACATCCGATGTGCTGGATAGGATGTTCATGAGGACGGCAAACGCCTCGGATTCTGTGAGGAGTGAGGAGCGCGCCGGCCCCTCTGCGAACTGCTGCGGCGTGAGGGTTAGGAAACGGATCTTCTCTATAGCGCTGCGAATCGTTGGCTTGTCTGGTTTGGCATCTGTTGGAGAATACGTCGGTTGAGCAATGTGATACAGCAGCGTGCAGCAGCAGCAGGTTGACAAAGTAGTGAAACATTGGTTTTCGGTCTATGTAGAAAGAAGTAAATTGGTTTCTCCCACTGTACAATAAATCAATAATTTACTATACTATTATGAATTGCGACATTTATGATAACGAAATGAAATGAAATATAACGTGACCATAGATGCTGTAAAAGATCTGAAATATTGGTATTTTACACTATCAACACACCCCGACAATATCGATAAAAAGTAGTTCTACATATTTCAATATCTAATATTCACATAACAGAAATCAGTATGTTAGTAATTAATGTCTGATTGTCCCACGTCTGGCCGTTTGTGCATCTGATTCGTGTTTGTAAATACACCTACCACCCATGAAATGAGTGATTATGAGGTGACTTCATGCTCACCAGGTTTATTCTTTTTGGTTTCATCAGAGGGTCCTGGCAATGGCTGGTCTGAGGTGTCACTGGTCTTCTGCGGCTCCATGACTGCTTCGGGGCTGTTCTCTGCACTGCTCTCAACATTCACCACCTTAAACCATATCATTTTGCATCCGGTCAGATAAAACACTAGACAACAGACTGTAAAGATAGACAGAGAGACACAGTGAAAGTGAGAGAGTCTACTATACTATTTTGAGAATTAGTGCTCAGGTCCTGTCCACTACCAAGTGCTTGTCTGTCCTTTTGTTAAATAGCTATGCAGAAAATGTATACATATAGATAATTCAAACCATGTGTAATGGGACATACAAGTCTGTTTTTACAGGCTTCCATTTTGAAGTCTAATAGCAATATAATGTTATTACTATTAATTATTGGCTCCAGCTTCCCTTTTACCAAAATTGACCTTTCACCAGAGCCAGATGTTAAGGCAAAGTAGGCTGCCTATGAGCCTCATGTCCCTTAGAGGAACCTGAGAAATAAGTATATCTTTGTAGGAAGGTATAAAATGAGAGTACCTCAAGAGAATTATTGTTTAGAGTCCCCTACATGGCTTAATCCAGCCCTGCCCTTCACCACTGGTAAGATGATATAGTAGAAAGGCAAAAGTGCAAGACTACACAATTGCAAAATATAAAATAATGGAAAGTTTTAATTTGTGCATGCCTTGTCTTTAGAAGTGGATGGTCCTGGACTCTTAGACCTCTTCTCATTTGGAGGTCCATTCTCGGAAGGCGGACTGACACTCCTCTCTGAGGTCCGCTTGTCCTGGGCCTTGGCATACCTCACTGCGGCCTCAAACAAGTCCAGTTCACTGTCAACATTGAGATGGTCTAGGGAAAACACTGTGATAACTGTATTCAGTTCCACATCCTCGAAACTACTGTCATTTAGAACTTCTTTGGTGTTTGTGCTCACTATCTGAAATTATATTCAAATTATAAGTAATAATAAGACTAACAAACAACAATTTATTTTTATATATATAGATTAAAATGTAATTTTGTTTGTCAAAGGTAATCTCTGGAAATACTGATCATATTCTGAAAATTATTAATAGCAGTATTTAAAAGAATACCTGTATGCATTTATCCATGAGCACGTTCTCCTCAAAAAGCCGTGCAAACTCATAGGCTCGGCATGCATTCCTGGGGTACAAGTCTGACCACAGATATCGAGTGCACTCTTTCACTAAATGGGGCAGCATATACTTCTTGGCACCATAGCATAACTCACAGGCTTTGTCAAATGAACTGATGTTGATGTTGTCTGTATAAATGTATCTGTAATTTTAGATACAAGAAATGAATATGAATTCAAGAAATAGGATAGGTAGTTAGGATATTGAGTGTTGACAATTGTTGGCAACCTGTTGCAATACCAAAAGTTCTCAATTACATACTCACTCAAGCAAAGCTTTAAATGCTTCAGGCTGTACATCCAATATGGGTATAGGTTCATTCCTCTCTGCCATGCCACCAAAAAACATAGCTTCAAAAACTGGTGACGCCATAGCTAAGATCAACTTGTGACCAGCAATAACCACCGGGTGCGGCTCAGCACCTACCAAGAAGGTGCAATCAGACCATTGTGCTGATTGTAGCAGGTAAGCTCCCCTCTGCTTCACCTCAACGCATCCTAATTGCCAATCACTGGGAACTCCTGCCATCTTTGTCACTTTTGTATAGCAAAATCTAGATAATAATGATAGATAATAAATGATAAGCTGATCCTCAAACAGTCCAGGATTTAAAAATAAAAACAAATTGTTTTGCCGTTTTCGATCAAATTATTATTATTTATGTCATTGTCAAAAGCGTTTCGTAGTTTTTTTCGATGTAGTGAGTGACTGTGAAGGTAGTATTGTAATAAAAGAAGATTCGAAAGTAATCATATTAATTTTTGTAAATTAGGTAGAGTTTATGAAATAATTTACCTAAAAAACTGAAAGGATTACGCTTTAACTAAATTATTCTAATAAATTCAAATATGACGTAATGGAACTATTAATAATGTTATCCGAAATAAGCAGACGATCTTCATAAACAGAATAACAACAGACAGATCACAGAATCGTTTAGAAATAGAAACTTGAGACATTGACAATTAATAATTAAATCACACACCTCAGTTCAGTTTATTAGCATAATATTACTGATTAATCTATTCTAATTTTATTGGCAAGATTAACATAGAATGTTAAGTTATAAGTTTACGACGGTCTTTCGTTAATTGAAAGCTATATTGAATTGAGAGCTATAGAAATAGCGTTTCTGAACACAAATAATCCATGTGTCATGTCATACTGCTGTTAATGTCAAATATTAGCTCTTCTGTCAATGAAATCAATTTTACGTGAACTTCAATTTTGATTACAATATCGATGTAATGTGCTAAGTGGAACGAAATAAACTCATGAAACACCATGAATCACGAGGAGATAAAATCTGTGGTACAGGAGAAATTTCTATCTAGCGAACGAGTTACAGCCTTCCTGTGTGACGCCAAAGTTTTGCATCCCGAATGGGTGAAAAAGGATCGACTATTAGCAATCGTTGAATTTGGTGATGAAAAGGCAGTTTTCTGCTTGTTTACGTCATGTTACCCACCAAAGTCCTTCACGGATTTGTCAATAGAAATTGTATTGCCAATAGATAAGAGTTTCAAATGTGAAATTGACAACAAACCTTCCGATCCCGAGGCCATACTGTACCTGAATCTGCAATCTCGTAGTAATAAGTATAAGTTCGAAATACAGATGACTCCGCGCGTAGACAACTTCGTCGACGATCTATTCAGAGGCATAGAAGCTGTAAACAAAGTGCCAACCCAGCCAGAATTTGTGTGGCTCAAGAAATACAGTGGTAAGATTGATAATGATATACTGAATCATACCATGGCACTGCCTGGAGGCGCCCCGCACACACAGAGCTCAGCTCCAGTAGCCATTAGAGAAAGCCTTATCAAACACAAAATGTCTGATAAAGAATATGAGTATACATTTACAAAAAAGTTCTCTATATTCTGTGGAACATGGAATGTCAATGACAAATCCCCTGTGATTCCCCTTAAAGGATGGCTGAGCATTGATAAGGAGCCCCCTGACATTTATGCTGTTGGTTTCCAAGAATTGGACCTATCTAAGGAGACATTTCTGTTTGACCAAACCTTCAGAGAAGATGAGTGGTATAATGCTGTTATAAATTTTGTTGATAAGAGAGCAAAGTATGTCAAAGTGGAGAAAGTGAGATTAGTTGGCATGATGCTGATTGTTCTTATTAAAGAAAAACATTTTTCTCATGTCCGTAATATAGTGTGTGACACTGTAGGGACCGGAATTATGGGGAAGATGGGCAACAAAGGTGGAGTGTCTATAAGATTTGATCTCCACAGTACATCAATGTGCTTCGTGAACTCCCACTTGGCTGCTCATGTGGAGGAGTTTGAGAGAAGAAACCAAGACTTCAGAGATATCTGTAACAGAACAAGATTTGTTCAACCTAATCAGCTTCCCAAAGCCATCAAAGACCATGACCATGTATACTGGCTTGGTGACCTGAATTACCGTATCACAGAATTAGACCCCACCACAGTTAAAAAGCTGGTGAATGAAAACAGCTTTGCACCAGTACTAGAGTGGGACCAACTGAAGCAACAACATAAGTGTAATAATGTATTTGCTGGGTACACTGAAGGTGAGATTAATTTCAAGCCTACATACAAGTATGATGCTGGAACCGACAACTGGGATTCCAGTGAGAAGAACAGAGCTCCAGCCTGGTGTGACAGAATATTCTGGAAAGGAGAAAATATCACACAACTGGATTATAGAAGCCACCCATCATTAAATATAAGTGACCATAAACCAGTATCAGCCATATTCAATTCTTCAATAAAAATAATAGATGAAGAGAAATACAGAAAAGTATATGAAGAAGTAATTAAACAACTGGATAAAATGGAAAATGAACTTATTCCACAAGTCAAAGTTGACAGAACTGAAATTGATTTTGAGACGGTAAGGTATCTGGAGCTGCAAGTGCGAACCATCACTATTAAGAATGTTGGTAAGCTCCCTGTAGAGTTTGAATTCATTAAGAAACTTGATGAGACCAGTTTCTGTAAGGAATGGCTGATAGTAGAACCATACAAAAAATGTATTTGTGCTGAAGAAACATGCGAAATTCAACTCAAGGTGCTTATAAATAAGACTTCTGCCTGTAAAATGAATGCTGGGACAGACAAACTGTATGACATTCTTGTACTACATTTGTATGGAGGCAAAGATATATTTATAACAATAAATGGGACATACCAAAGAAGTTGTTTTGGGTGCTCAATAGAGGTTTTAGTTAACCTCAACATGCCAATAAAAGAAGTACCTGTAGGTAAATTAATTGAGCTGGAAAATAAGAGAGACCAGTGTGTCTCTAACCAGTCCACTTACTCCATACCCAAAGAGATTTGGTTCTTAGTTGACCACATATACTTGCATGGACTGAAGGAGCCAAATTTGTTTGAGCAGCCAGGATTTCATTCTGAAATACTTCAGATCAGAGATTGGCTCGACAGTGGTTCTGTGGACCCCATACCTGGTAGTATTCATTCTGTGGCAGAAGCATTGTTACTTCTTCTAGAAAGTACTGCAGATCCAATCATTCCTTATAATCTACAGTCTGTGTGCTTAAGAGCATCTGCCAATTATTTGCAATGCAAACAAATTATAATGGAGCTGCCAGAATTCAGAAAGAATGTCTTCCTTTACTTGTGTGAATTTTTACAAGAGGCATTGCAGCACAGTGCAGAAAATGGACTAGATTCGAAAACACTGTCTACATTATTTGGGGCCATTTTCCTTAGGGATAATCCAAACCAAACTCAGGAACCGCAGTCAAGGATAAACAAACAGGTCATTGATAAAAAGAAGGCCCAGTTTGTATACCACTTTTTGGTAAATGACCACAGTGATTTAATATTTTCTAGATAGATTCATCATTTAACTTGTAATATTGTTAAACTTTTCTGGAAAAAGAGAACACTGCCTTCTGAGTGCAAAAACATCCCTTGCAGTTAACCCCATCAAGTTGTTAATTCTTTCTAGCCATGCTCTTGTTTAGTACATCTTTGTATGTATTGTTTTTAATTTATTAGAATTAATACTCAGAAATTTCCATTAGAAACTATAGGAAATTATTCTATTTTTATTTTTTACATTTTAAACAATGTATTGTAACTATTAGAAAGGTTTTACGCTTAATACCTTATAGTTGAATTGAAATCACACATTGGCATAATTATGTTAGAGTGTGAGGTTTCATTTCATTGATTCATATTAACTTATTATTAATTAAATGTATTTGCTAAATGACATAATCACTAAAATTAGATCATGTAGATCAGTTTCTAAATGTGTCTGTTCAACTACTGCCTGTCTAACATTGGTAGGTAAGTATAAGATTATTGTTTCAGATATAAATTGTAAAGAGAGTAGAAAGGAACCACACCAATAAGCCTTTGGCTGTTAGAGCTTACTTAGACGGTGCGAGAAATGTCGTGCAAGTTGCGGTATATTGCCGTCGATGAACAATCACAATGATATTTCTCGCATCGTCTAAATAAAGCCATAAAGTGACTTTGAAGCATGTCATGCTATATAGGTAACTAGAATGTGTTTGTGAGGTGATTTAAAATTGGTGACATTGCTAAGCTCAACTCAGTATACTGATATTTAATTTCTTTCATAGCTCTCTCAAGGCATCGATTTTTCAAGATTGTTTTAAATCCTGATCAAATATCTTTATGGCTTGTGAGCATTTTTATAAAACGACAAAAATATATCAGAGATTATTATTGTTGCATGATAAAGTGTGATTTAAAATTTGCCAAAATATTTTTTCTCTAAGGTTGAAAACAAAGGAATGTACATTAGATTTTATTTTTAATTTCGGGCATAAACTTTATCAAATAATTTATATTTTCAATTACTTATTTATGAAAATACAATATGTTTGTGCTTTTACGGGTGATTCTCAGAAAAAAAAACGACTGAACGCTTCGGCAAAGAATATTATTACATTATTATTTAATTGCGGCTATAGTATCACTGCGACCGTAGTCTGTCTATTGTGAGCCTCTATTCCCTGAAGGGTTAGGCAGAGATGTACCAAGGTACACAGTAACGACAGGGCGACAAGAATACTTATTATTTCTGCTAAGTAACATTTAATTGTCGGTTCCCATACCCGCGATCGCAATAGTACTGTTCATTGCTAATTAAACCTAGGTAATGTTTTTTTTTCTGAGAATGTTCTACAAGAAGGGCCGGATTTAAAGGTGTGGAGGAAACCAAGAACGAGGTCCTGAAAATTTTTTGGACGTAAAAGAAAATCGTATTGTGGAGGCTCCTGGGCTAGAGCCCCGGGTGCTGTATGTCCGACCCTGTCTACAAGGGAGACTTTAGTCGCTAGTTCAACGAATCAGTGGCCAATTGTCCATTAGCTTAAGTTCTTAACAACTACGTCAATTAAGTTCAGTTTACACCATGGTTTTATGACAAAAATAAGTGTTCCATCTTTAAAAAAATATGTTATTTATAAAATATAGAAGTAATGACTGTTTATAAAAGTCTTATAATATGACTTTGAAATTATCAAAAAAAAATAAAAAAAATACAGGATTTATTACACGAATATAGTTAATAATATATTTGCAGTAATGCGTCCCGCTTACATTTGAAAAGGTAGTGAAAAAAAGGTGTGATGCATCTTTGTGTATGTTCTTCTAATCTTTACAACCCACTTCCTTAATCGAAATGTAATATAAATAGTTATGACAGTATTTTCAATAACTTTTATATTGTAATGATGTCCATGCATAGTAGGAAATATGTATTTTACATTATTGTATAAACAAATATTTTATTATTATATTTTTATTCATTCATAGTGAATATAGTGAACTGTTAATTTATTGAATTATATAAGAATATGACAATGAAAAGACATTTTATTGAAACCAATCTTATTTTAGAAACTTGTAGTAAATAATTGGCGCTTACATGCTATATACAAAGCCAGAAAATCGGCAGCTTCATTATGCAGCTTGATTTGCAAAAATACTATTTTACTCTATGTTTGTAATCGCAACAATCATAACTAACTATATAAGTAAACCATAGAACTTCATTGACCCCACCTTGTAGCCCTGCTTACCCATCCATTATTGCAATGTCCTCACCCCATTCCTAAAACAAACAAACTACATTCGTTTAACATTAATTCAATAGATGGCGTTACATACAACGTTTTAACTAAATACTAACAGATGTCGCTAACAGTTATATCAGATCTTAATATTCAACTTAATATTTTTACTATGTGTATTCTTATTTACAGCTAGAACAACATAAATTAATTAGTGTTTTAAGTAATTATTATTCAGAAATGGCATTATTGATGGCTATCGTATCATAATAATTATGTTCCTAAATGAAGTTTATTTGGAACGCAGCTTCCTAGATCTCTGGTCGATGGATCGAACGCAAAAGCGCCAGATTTGATTTCGGCCAATCAGCTAGTTGCATCAAGCAGTTTGTCAAACTCTATGAAAACTTCATTCATTTTAGAAAGAAAACGTCTACCATTAACTCACATCCTGTCTTTCTTTAGTTCAAATTTAATTCAAAATAACTGTTTCAACGGTGTACGAAGTTATAAAGATTTTGTATCGAACATAACATTATTAAAACTTGTCCATCCTTTGTGTATAGCGGACGCTCTCATCTTTTGTTACAACTTTGATATCCTTTGTTGCAACCATGGAAGTTGAAAACGCTAAATGTAAGTAAATTTCTATTGTTACATATTAATTATTGCATGGATTCCACTAAATATTTCTGCTTATTTAGCAGAACTTTTATTTCGCCTAAACGAAGATGTTTCTTTGGATTTTTTATCGATGTCATTTTGTTGTCTTTTTTTTTCTTTTTATTGTTCAATCATAAACGAATTATTGTGGTTGAGGATTTTACGTTCACATTATCTAAACCTCATTAGTCTGAAATAGGTACGTACTTACTCACACCAATGTTTCTTAGGTCCTAAGAAAGCTAATTATGCTAGCCAATACTATAAAACGCCTGAAACTTAAGACAATGTGATTGACCTTTGTCTAGCTAGGTAGTACATACTTAAAGGGACTTTGGTATTATTTTCGTTACCAAAGCACATGATTACGTAGACCAAGTAGGATCTATGATTTGTTTCTTTATTTTTTCTTGATCAGCATTTAATATTAGGAAAACGAAAAAAAATATACTTAAGTACGTGTAGGTAGGAATTATCAATGGCAGTAAAATAGATGCAGCTCTTTTTTTCTTGGTCTTGAGCTTTTGCATCGCAGATACAAAACCAGGCACATTCGAAATATTTCCGTAAGGATCAGCCCCTAAAAATATCATCATGTTTATTGTTCAATGGTTGCGTCCAACACGCTAGCCTAATACAGGTTGGCAGACTTCTTACCCACTTACTTACGTAGGTAGGTACGTAGGTAACTACGGCACCTATTTATTAGGGCCGTTTTAGGGGCTGATCCTTACGGAAAAATTTGGGTCCGTAACATAACTTCGAGAGTCATATACATATATGTTCGTTTCGAATGAGCGTGGTTTTGGACCAGCGATGCAACAGCTCAAGATCAAGAAGAAAAGAGCTGCATCTATTCTACTAGTCATTGATAATTCCTACCTACATTTTTTTTTTTTTTCGTTTTCATAATATTAAATTATGCTGATCAAGAAAAATATAAGTCCTACTCGGTCCTGGTAATCATGTGCTTTGGACATGGGGATACGAAAGGGTATTTCGGTCTCGTGCCGTCTAAAACCACACTTGAGGCTCTCTGGCCTACAGTCACGGCTCTAGGATTCGAGACATTGACCACGAAGAGCACCTACTCCTGCACAACTTATACTTAGGTAGGACCGTAGGTACAGTGGGCAGCACATCAAGCTACCACAATCTGTCAAATTTCTTTGAATTAATTTCAACTTTAATTCGAAACAATATATGGTTCATATTCAATAGGGAAAATTTGACGGTTTTGTATAGCTTGACTTGCTGGCGTCTGTACGTACTTTTAAAAAAAAAACGTTGCTTTACATTAGGATTTTCTCCTGTATCGTGGGTGCGTTTACAGACACAAATTTTCACATACACAAACACCGAGACCCGGAACAACTATCTGTAGGTCATAATTTATCGCCTAATATAATTTTGTACAGATAAAGTGCTATAAATCCTAGTAATATACCTACCTAGTCTTCTGTCCCACCATAGCCGCATTTTTCAGGAAATAACAACATGAGGCCTGTATTCCCCGAAGTGATAGGCAGAGGTGTACCAATGTACACCCACAGTTTGCCGATATGTTTAGGTTAGGCGGGCCTATTGTCATTAACCGGACAAATCCAAACACCGGATTGCTACTGAGAATTTCATACAAAAACCCTATAACATTGCTCGACATGGGAATCGAACCCAAGGCCTCTAGAATAGCAGTCTCGCTTACGACAACTACACAGGGAATAGGTATTAGGTAGCACAAAAATATTAGGTAGGACAAAATGATTCAAGTATAAAAAACTGCATAGAACTTTATTTCATATGATAACATTGAAGTCTGTATGTAAAAAACAACTGATTTTCAATCTCTGCGTGATTACCATTAATCTCCTGTACTGTGCCATAGCTCTGAGCTTCTCAGTCACAACTAGTCCCCGAAACGGTTTAGACTCCAAGGCTACTAATTCATAATCGAACCCAGAATCTCGCCCCCCAACATCCCCGACCAAAATGATTCATGTAAAATTATTGACACGAACTTACATGTGCTTCCATTATCTCAAAATATATTGTTTCGTCAAAATGTCCATACCTACCACACAGTTAAGTTGGTGATTGATTGATGATGTATGTAAAATTACTAGAATGGTTTTGTATTTCGGAGTCTCTTAATATGCACATGCATTACTAATCACCTACTGCAAATAAGTTAGTAATAAACTAAATTACTTTATATTTTTTTTTTTTGTATTTTGGTGATTTTCATAACATTCGTGGGTTCGAGTAGGTATTCAAGTGCACAAAAGAAATGCAATTCCATAATTCACCATAAACTGACTTCTTTGTGTTATTGTATAACTTTATTTTAAGAATACAGAGTATAGGAAAGGTACCTACCATCATTATTCTGCCTGAGATCGAAGTTCTCTTTCGCAAAAATGTACTAACCTATTCAATCTTTGAAAATTTTTGCATATTGCTTTAAAAAAATACCACCGATAAACTGAAAATTGACATGATTTATTCTCAAGGCAACATCTTATTTTCATTTGTTGTTGTTCATACGTAATACTTTTAGTAAATAAATAAGACCCACACCCATCAATTTACCCATTAGTTTTATAACATTATTGCAATAAATCGTGCCTTTATTGTTTGTTTTGACATCTATAAATCACAAACAAGAACGTATTTACAATCTAGAAGTTCAACGCGCTCTTCGTTAATTGTAATTGTATGTCGGTTAATATTTTAATAAACTTCAACAATTCAACACAATTAGAACAGAATTCGCAATTTGTCATCATTGCGACCGTTAAACAAGTTTCAATTTACCGGCTGCGACTGGCGGGACGCGCCAATAAGAAAGTTTTTTTTGTGGGTGTGTGTCATCCTCCGTTTAAACAAACGACGCGGCGAAGACGGTTGGCAAGGACGCTGCAACCGTCGTCGTGACTCACCCATCTCTTCCTACATAACGAGTTTATGCCATATTTTGAACTTGTAAATGTCTAACCTTTTACGGGACGTTAAAGGCGGTCAGCTGCATGTAAACGACCGGCGTCATATGTAAATTGTCTCCTTGCCGACATGTAAAGAAACTTGTTCAGAGTTCCGGTCACCGTACGAAGGAAACGTACTCCTTTGTTTACTTAACTAGATAGTGTCTATAATTAATGAAAAATATATATTATGTATGTCACTTTTTCAGCCAATAAAAGTCAGTATAGTGACCACACCAGTCGCTGTTTCCACAGTCTCCATTGTTTTCACTTAATCGATTGTGAAAATGTATTAATTTTTTAGCTCTTTTATCCTGGTTGCATTAAAAACGGCGAACGGCCCATGCAAATCACAAACCAGAGCTTAATTAAACTGCCTAAAAAATCCTCCCAACAATAGGCTTTATTAAATTGACTGCCGTCTACGTTACGTTGCTATAAATAAAAGGCCAAGCTGTTGCCAAAACACCGTCGTTTAAATTTGACGTTCAATTTAAAATGTTATTAAATTGACACTAAGAGGTCCCAAATCTCGGAGGGTGGCGTTGATTAAAACGCAGGCGGCGGGAAGAGAAGAGCAATAGCCCCAGAGAGGCCGAGGTAAATTCCAATTCGATACAACAGTGTAATATCTCGAAGCAAGCCGCTTAATGGGCCGTTACGGGGCGGAACGTTGTTCATTTGTAAAAGAAGTGGATTCGCCGCAGCCCCTGTTTGGTTGATATCCGACACATTAACATGACAATGAAAGGAATCCTCTGCCCACAACGCCGCACCTAAAGCAAATATTGACCATTGTCCATGACGGAACGTAAACAACTACATTATTACAGTCAACGGACGGAGATATCAAAAGATAAGAAGCTAAATGTACTAATTAAACTTTCTTCTGACGGACGAATCTTGTTCCGTAGCAAAATTATCATAGCACAAAATTCAATTCTTGCTCTCACTCCAGTTTTGCCCCGATTCGTATTACTAAAGTAGCCGTACTTATCACATTTATTTATTGCTTACTTCAACTTGAAAAGTCGTAACTAATTACGAGAGTTTCATTGTGTACGGCTCAGGTTTCAGCAAAGGCTGGCTGACATGACATGTTAACGTATGACTTCAGTCACTTCACGTTAAACTCATCTTGCAGACGGGAGTCGAGCCAGGCAGAATACTCTTGATTTATTCCACTTTGTATTTGCTCATAATAAACATTTATGTTAATGATATGATTACAGAACTTTTGGGGCTGTTGTGTTTGATAATTATTAATTAAAAACTTATTTTCTTCTTATTTAAACAAAAACTTTGTCTGTCCTCTCCAGTTTCTTAACATGATGGTACCTATTGTTACTTTTAGAATAGAGGAATTGAGAGAACAGGAAAAACACTGAAAAGAAACTTATATTGAACATCTTTTCAGTGGCCAAATTTAGTTACTGTTAACGCTTCTTTTCTTGATTTGATTTAAACAAGGGGGGTAAGCTCGTACTGTAGGTCAATCTAATTTGACCAGTTGTGGCAAGTAGTTTTTGCTAACGCTTTCATCATAGTGCTCCTTTCAAACCCATTTTTTTTCTATGAATCAGTAAAAGGCTAAAAACTTTCCTCGCATCGTGTCAATCAATCTTAATTATACGCAAAGATTTGGCAATATACGAAATTGTATGCAATCATAATAACTGAACGTGTCCACCTACACTGCTTTCTATACTATGTATAGATTTACATGCGACCGGCTTGTTTTTGTGGTCTCTTTGCTGCACGCAATGAAAGCTTGTTCGAGTACGTTGCCCAGAAAAGGCAAGACGTAGGCGATACTTGCCAGCCCACGCCTTCCACACTTACCCAGTACTCTGAAATTCCATTTTGCCATTCATTATTCATCGGCAGAGATCTATTGTGGCAAATCGCACCGGCATGACTAATAGATACAATGCTTTCGGGTCATCAAACTTGGTGCGTTTTGTGAGCAGCGCTCCACTTGACGGTTTGCAGAAATGCGACTAACACATGCTGGCTATAATTACAGCACACGGCCGATGGCCTTGCTTGAGACTAAGGACTATAATAATACATACAAAATTGGAAACGTGAAACTTCAGGTTACAATGTTTGTTTCCTTTAGTTTGGTCTTAACTTTATTACGCCATTCCTGGCTTAGAGACGTAGATTCAATTAAGTAATTTCATGTTTCCGGTAATCAGAATTATTAGGTACGAGACGTTACTCTGTATTGAGACGTGACATATGGATAGGATAATTAAAACCCCTCTTGGTACAACCCGATTTTTTTCGCGAGGTTTACTGCTATCTCATAAATGTATGTACCCCAGATGATCGCTATTACCAATCGGTAATATAAAATGCTATGCGGATTACTGCCATATTAGCCCAATAATATTTCGGTACGAGTAACTTGGACTATTTGTATGAAAATCGAATGAGCTCAAGACCCTCCTAAAGTTTTTTATTATATTATACATACCTACTCCAATTGATTAAATTAAAACCTACCCCAGAACAGATCCTTAAGACCATTTCATAGCCCCTATCACTACAGAACATCGGAGACGATCATTAATTTGAACTTTATTGATGTCATAAATCCAGCCTAGTAGCGGTTTTAGTAGTCATTTTATTGTTTCCATGAGGGACTAGCAGTCTGCCCTCGTATAAGGTCACCTAACTGCGCTGTTATTGCAGGATTCGTATTGACCGTTTTTTTATTCAGAAAGTTTCGCAAAATGAAATCGTTTTAGAAACAGTTCGTCTACCTCAGTTTCTCTCACGGTACAACAAAGACGAGCTGTCCTCTCGGGGCGACTTGAGTTGTCCTTGAATTCCTTATAAATTTATTAAGAAGAAAGACACTGAATAAGCTCCGTATTTGAGGCGCCATTTCTCGCACAAAGAAAAACTCGAGAAAAAACTGCTCATCAGATGAAATTTCAATTCCCATGGATACTAGGCGTCCGTTGAGTCGGAAAATTTGGATGGTACCCAAAACATTTAATCAGACTCATTGCGCATGACCTAAACGAGTGGTGCCGGGGTGAATAATCTATAGTATGCAGAGCCTACATCGCGATTGCCTAGCGGTGCTGCACACAACGGTACATCGTACACCGACGAATCAAATATAATTTCACTGAACTCTGTAAAAAAGGTTCAAATTCGAGCTAAATTATTTTGTAAAAGTCAGTTTCATAACGATCGATTGTAGTCGGAAGAAATTTAAAAAGATCTGTGTAAAACTTAAATAATACTTGCTTTTTAGTTTCGCCTTACAAAAGGGGACTGTTTGGCAGTCGCAAGTTTGTAATACGAGAAAGCTGTAAAAGATGGTTTAATTAATTACTTAGCACTGTCTTTGTAAGTTTTGACTTTGGATAAGAACAATTTCTGTGAATTTTACTTGTATTTCTGCAAATTGGTATCTGGAATCTAGAAATTTAGGGTAGCAAATTGGGTAATGTGGTTAATGCATCGCAAGTAACACTAAGATAGATCCATTTTGAACTAGAAAGACATTAACCATCATAGAATGCAGACTTGTATGTACATTTCCTTCAGGAGTGTTTCGCCTGTTTCGTGCACAGGATATGTTATGCATATCAAAAATAGATACGGCGTTTGGCGTTATGCTAAACAAACCCTATGGAACTTTCGTGTTTTAGGGCCGTACTGAGACTACAACTGCATGTTTCTTATCTAGACTACTAAAATGTACTAACAGTTTATTTAGGATTTGGATTTTGAAACTGATTTTGATATACATATAAAAGGAATGTTATATGTTGGCTGTTTTGTCAGTACTGTTTTACAGTTTATTGGAATAAAAGAGTGAATCTCTTTTATTCCAATAAACTGGTATCCTCAACGTAGGTCTCCTTATAAAGTACTAATAGTACTTTAAATTACCTAATATTGGTTTGAAGAGCGATCTATGTTTTCACAAGTAAACATAAATCTAGCCCAGGAGTACCAGAAAATTTAATTAAAATGCTATTAGTAAGAAGGGGAGACTTGCCCAGGGGTCGATACGGGCCAGAGAAAACGTTATGATTTGTTCTGAAATTAATACTACTGAATATTTAAGGCAGTTCACTGAAATTATGTAGAACGTGAGGATGTTACTCCTTTCATCTTTACGTTATTTGGAAGCCTTTCGAGATAATTTTGGATGACCCCTTTTTGGAAAATCTATTGTAACTTTGTAGATTTCAAGAATCCGGGGACAATGACCTGTACTCTTGATGTAAAGGACCTATAATGTACCTTTTTAATACATAATTAATGTCGACAAAGGTTATCGTATGAATTATCGGTCATACTTTATTTTCCTTATACGTAATAATAACACAGTCGTTATGCCATAAACAATATAAGAGTGTAATGTCACAAGTCTAGACATCGGGAATGGTGCCCTTTGGTGTCTCGAAGACTGGAACACAACATTGAACCAGCAATCCTGATGATTATATTCCAAAGTGGCGGTAGCTAGACTGCGATGAGAAGAGCTTGACTCATACTGCAAAAATTAAATAGCGAAAGGTCTTAACTGGGAAGAATGGAAGGAGGAAAGGGGGACTAAATATATAAAGGCTAGTATTTAACTGCAAATCAAAAAATGTCGTTTTATATAAAAAAATAATTTCCAATCCTAAGCAAAAATACTTATTGCACAGCAAAATAGTCACCTCAAAGTATTGTTATTATATACACTTTCTTGGTCTTCAGATTCGGTATCATTCAGATTTGGTTCGATGTGTGGTAACAGTTCTAACCTAACTTATATCTGTCTTTTGCTGCTCAATCAATCATTTTGATGCGCGGTAAATATATCATACGAATCGTAGTAGAATGATTGAAAAATATTGAATTGTTCAATAGTTTCTTTTTTAATTTTCGTTTATTAAACATATGTAGTACTTAAATACTTTATTTTTTTAATTCATACTTTATTTAAATATATGAAACACTCAGCCAAACATAAAGACTTTACTTTCATCACAAATAATACACATACAATATTTCTGTCCTGTAGGAATCGAACCCACAACCTTAGAACCTCTAACTTATTTGAGGAATGACTTCCAGTTGATAAGTGTGAACTGTAAACAATCTATTAGCAGTAATTCGGTTAGGTTTTCTGGGAACCGATTCTCATTATTGAGTTTCTCGAATCGAAATATTTACGAACAATAATACAACACACGTATTTTCACATGGGGGTAGGTACGCAAAAACTTTAGAACCCGATGAGCCACTACGATCCATCAAATATTTGCTACACTTCATACATTTTGTCGAACACGGAGTCTGTAGCGAGAGATTGACCTTTTCCGTAAAAATATACATTTATTTTCCCCCTTAAATGGGACTATTACAAATTGGTAATGTAGTTTTAATTGTATTTCTGCCTGTCGAAGCTAAAGCGATGTGACCTGTTCGTAGAATTTTGAGTCACCCTCTTTCATAGAAGTGCATTATCAGTTCACGCATACCTATGAAGACGAGTTACTTCTTCGAACTGGTAATATTTAATACTACGTATCAACTTATCCAAATTGTGATACTTACCTGGTTTAATTCTTACCAATATATTTTTTCAATCCATTGCTGAATTAATTTGACCAAGGCCAAACCTTAACCTGTCTAAGAATAATGTGTCAGACACGACAGACATAATAAAATAAAATATTGATACGTCAGTTTCTTTAATTAATTAATTTGGAAATAAAATCTTTACAAATGTTATAAAAATGCAAGTGACTCTGTGTCGATCTGTTTGATGAAATTTAGTACAGAGAGAGAATTAAATAAACATTCCTGTGTTTCCCATTTTTACACCCTTAAAACAAAAAGATATTGGACTTGACCTTTCTCTAATAAAATGGTTACATTCATTTCGATTTCTGTACCGTCCGAACTATGTTATAGATACTGTTGTTAAACCCTAGACAGGCCGAAATTTGTACAACACACCGAGCAAAGGCAGACGTGGTACAGCAAAATCAATACAAGTGATATTTATTGGCGTTGCTCACGGGCGCCGATGTCAGGACATCCGCACCAGATATTGCGAACATCTGTCCGTGTATTAGATACACGTTGTATGCAAAATGAAGACAGAATTATGTACTAGGATGTCATAACTTGTGAAGATACTTATGTATTTTGAGATTAAAGTACTTTGAACTAGGTTTCATAGTTAAATTGTTACGTGAAACTACTTATATTATCTTGAAAAGGGAAAGACAGCTCAGTGCAAATATTATTACTGTTAGGAAACAGTGACTGTACAAAAAGGTGCCCGTGACTTCATAATATGCCTATACAACACCCTATTTATTAATAGCAATACAAGGTTTCCAAAACCGCGGAAAAATTGTGAGGTCTAATAGTATTATGCCCTAATATATAGTAATAAGTTATTTTTATTTATTTATTTAGGTTTACCAACTATTGTTACAGTGTTACTTATCTCTAAAACTTAATGAAATAGTTATTAAATGCTAACTGCACAATCTTTACAGGTAAACACCACTTGCTATTTTGAACGTATTACAATTTACATTTTATACAATTTCGAATTTTTATTTATATATATAGATAGATAAATTACATTTCATTATATTTATTAAAACCAATAGTTCAACCTGAACAGCCAAAAAAAATAAAAATTATACAATTAGTTTTTAGGGTAAGTTAAACCTATATGCGACGCTTTTAAATCAAATGTTTCTCATTTGTTACTATCCTTTGGGGACGATTGGACGTGATAGTTGCTCTTTTAAAAAAGTAAACTTTCCCTTGGTGTTATTCTCTAAAAATCTTCAAAGTACCTGTCAATTCCACAAATTCCCAAATGGCAGACGCCGCTGACCACAACTTCAATGCAACGTCAAGCGTAATGAAGTATGTGCTATAAAAATATTGAATATGGTTTTCATTTTCACGCCACGCTTACTCCAATTACTACTAAGCTGAAGTTCGATGCATTCTAGACCATACGGGTCACTGATCCATCACCGATCATTAACATGCTCTAGGTATTCGTGAACCTAATAACGACTTACCTCCATTTTGCAATTGAATTAGCAAAGTTCCAATTACCCGTAATAGGATCTAGATTGGATTTTAGAACGAAATGAGGTGTCGTTTTTTTTGTAATCTTCTTGATGAGTGCTGTTTCATAACTGGGGTTATTACTATTGACGAGCGTGGGAGATTATATTTTTAACGATTTGATTATTCTATTTTTTTAAATCATTTACACTAGGATTATCCCTCCCACTGCTCGACCGCGACGTCTCGATCGAATCGAGCTGTCATCGTTAGCATGATAGCCCAATTTCTTGAGCTACCTTATGCTGCCTTAGGAATCGAGCGAAAAGTCAGGGCAAATGAAATTGGACAACGTCTGTCGAATCAGCTAGTGTAATATATTTTCAGAAATCTGTTTTTCCTAATTTCGTATTGGTTGTTAAAGTTTTATTACTCCGAGTATCCCGACTCGTCGTGGACTCTGCAACTCGTAAAATATACGTCTGGGAGTCTACAAGAGGATTAAATAAAAACATTGTAATACTTACCGAAGCTAGTGTGTTGCTTAAAATCTAATGTAGCGGTTTATTTTGCGTAGACGAAGTGTATAATCAATTATTATTTAACAGCCGGTTCCTATAATAAATAATTCTTTAGATTTGATTGTTAGAGATAGGATTTAACGTTACTTGTATGGAAACCACTTTAATGGAGCTGCACTGCAATTAGCGATGCAGTGCTGAATTTAGGCTTCTCTTTGAGCCATGTTCTCATACGATTACCATCATTTTTTAATCTCAACAGCGCAGTCATAGTAGCATAAAGTCGACGATTATTATCTTTCAAGTGTTTATAATTATTTTATTTAAAAAAAAGGCTCACCAACAATTGATTACACTAATACAAACATCATTATTATACATCCAATAAACTTATGATCTAGTGTATCAATGTCTTATAGGTAAGCACAACATGCATTATAACATTGTTAAGAGATACTAAAGTTAAGAACTGCTCAAGTGAATTATTAACAATATCAAAAAATTCTAAGTATTATGCCTCAAGGCCTCTTAATCACGCCATGTTACTTACACAGCTGGGGAATCCATGAGATTCGTAGACACTTGGAAGGAACTTTTAACTGACAAAAAAGGAACCGGGCACCTCATTGTGTGGTACTCATTTCTTATCACATTAACATTGTCCTTAGATAATTATACTTAACTGTCTTAATAACTTTCTAAGCAATTAACTTGTGATAAACGAAGATTTCATTGTGCCTTTTTTCTTAAAACCAATTCCAATTGTTATTAGAAGTTCAAATTAATTTTTTGCCATGGCAATGAAATATTTATCATATCCAAAAATACAAAAAAGCTGTTTCTCAATGTATAATTTTCAATATTCCATTGAAAACCAAATTTAGCAATTTAGATCTTATATGTGAGTAAATAAGGTTTCAGCATTAAATTAGACATACACGTAAAATACATTATCTTCAAGTCTTAGTGCAATCGTGTAAAAAAGAAACGGCAGTTTGAAACATATGCTGATATATATGTATATAAACAAAGATTAATTAAAACTTATGTATGTAACGAGGGCAGAAAAACACGATGTTGCAAACAAAGAGAGACCGTTATCCTGATTCGTCATACTGATGACTAAAATGTGTAATCTAGTTTAATAAATCGACTGAAGATAATGTTGTTGTAAATTTGGATTAAGGCTATTGTCTGTAGGTCTCTCAATATCGTGTAGCTTGCTACTTTTGATTTTAATAGAGTCCAAAATTCGGTCTACTTGTAAAGGTCACCTGAAATTAAATAACTCCTGACCTTTAAGTTTAACCACGGCACTTTCATCACTGCTACAATATGCATATGAAATACAAAATGTAGACAAAGCCATTTTTTCCTTCTACTCAGTGGTGTCATGAGTTCGTTACAATTCCTTTTATTAAATCACATTCCAAAAATATCCCTGTTTCAGCAGGGTAAGTCAACGGCTTGCAGTGATTGCTTAATTTATATCACTCGGTAGCTTCGTTCAGGTTACGACTGTCCATCGACCAATTAAAGCGTCGGACCTTGGCAGTTAACCGCGACAGGAGTACGTATGGCTTCAGTTCTAACGTTTCATCCTTTGACCGAAGGCATTGCGGCTTTGGCTTCACATTAACCGCCGTGTTCCAATTCACTGGCCTCAATCAATCTTTATATCGCATAATTGAGATCCTTTATTCGTTTAGTCTATATTGATTTTCCGCGTATCCTTGAGCCGGCGAGGTGTTACAGACGTACGTATAGTTCTCACCTTGAGAATGTGACGTAGTACAAGAAATTCGCAAAGCTTCTACCTGCCCAGACTGCGGCGGATCCACGGTGGAGGTCAATAAGGTCACAACCACCCTCTTTGAAGTTTCAGCATACGTACATTCTACCCAAGTTGTCATACAGCGATCAAGACATTGACACCCCCTTGCTACTGTTGATTCTCCCTTAATCTGAAGGCTCACCTCGCCTACTCAAGATGTGTGTATAACAAAGGTAGGAAACGCACATTGTACAAAAAGTCTTTGCAAAACGTCTAGCCTTGATCGATCCGTGTGCGTGTGTCATTTTCTTTACGGCCTTTGTCGTCGACGGTCGTGCCTTAAGCTTTCTTTTATAGCATTATAAGGGAAGTCCGTTTGTGTCGAGTTACGGCTACCGGCAGCGGTGCGGTGGATTACGGTTGGACTAGGGATAATCGTTCTGGCTATGGCGTATGCCTATTTACTTAGGAAAAGAATACAATATAGGTTATGTTTTGAAAATAAATAGTTCAACCCAAGTAAGCTATCAAAATAAATCAAGTATAAAAAGGGGGTGCGAAAAAAAAACGAAATAAAAACGTTGTACTAGTAGGGTCATTATAATATAAGTATTAAACCCTCGATTTGTTCAGCTTGGTATTGAATGTCGTATAGAATTGGATGTTGTACCCACGCACTGTCTGTTGAGAAATACATTAAGTTTTATGGATTACTTTTTAATGTGTCAGAGATAAGCGAGCGGTCTACTTATCCTAAATGTTACGCCGGTCGAACTCGCTTTTTGTATAAGCCTTTTGAAATGCTCGATTTGCAATAAAATTACTGATAGAATATAAAAGCTATAAATAGTACCGGTGACTGGCCGTCTCTTGCGTGTTTCAAGTGCTTCTGACTTGTAAAGTGCAGTTCAGCATATAACTGAATAATATGTAGATAATGTCGAAAAGGTTATCATTTTCATTAACTTTAGTAAAGCTAATTATAATCCATACTGATATTAGTAATACGAAAGTAACTCTGTCTGTCTGTTACGCTTTCACGCCTAAATCGTTAATCCAACTTTGATGAAATTTAGTACAGAGATAGATTAGACCTTGGAGAAAGACACAGGCAATCTTTTGTCTCAAAAACTCCTTCCTTTACTTATAAAGGAGGAACAGCAACTAGATTGTAAAACATACCTAATTATACAATCACACAATG
Organism: Acronicta alni; assembly: GCA_964056405.1. Taxonomy (NCBI): domain Eukaryota; kingdom Metazoa; phylum Arthropoda; class Insecta; order Lepidoptera; family Noctuidae; genus Acronicta; species Acronicta alni. Next base: position 1,677,651 of record OZ043916.1, on the reverse strand, counting down.
ACGTAACTAAATATATTATTGTATGTAATTAAATTGTGTAACAGTATCACTGAATCTCGAGTTGAAGACCCCAAAAGTATTTCATAGTTTTTTTTTGCTTCATGAATGTGTAATTTAACACGCTTTGCTTATTCTGATTTTGGTTAAGTATTTTTGTAAATAATAAGTTATTGTTCTTTTGGCTTAAGATTACACATCAGTGTTTAGCTTTCGACTGATGGTCTTTAATAATTCTGCTAACAAAATCTTCCTTTTCTAACTTTCGCAAAGTTTGCACGATCCAGATGGCTTTACATCCGATAAGGTCAGGTCAGTGGTAGCCATATGGCGTTCCAATCTCTTCGTCAATATTTAAAATTAAACTCTGAACTATATCATAGCTAAACCCTCGTCTTACATCAAAAATCGTATTATCCTTGGCTGATTCCATTTTATAGTCAACTGAAAAGTTTCTCAATGACATTTGGAAGTTCGCAGCGATGCGGATCTCCCTTACATGTTAACATAGATCGCGTTATACACCTTGTTTTGAATATATTATTTCGTACACATTATCTTTACCTACTCTGAAATTTACAGTAACACTGCCTGAATCTGAATAATTTATATGTCCTAGTCAATATTAATGACGCAACTTTTCAACTCTGATTACCTATCTCGAAACGTGATATCCATAATCATTAATATCTAATCGGGGGACACCCTTATCATTATTTCGTTTGCAGGCTCTTTACTGCTGTCAACAGTGCCCCTTTTAATTGGTTTTAATGCTTCTCGTCCCCATTAATATAACTTTACTTTAATTTATTTCACGCGACGCGTTTACTGGAATGCTATCTATATTAACATGTTGTAATCTCTTTATATTTCTTACGGTATCTCGATCCGCAGTACACAATATGTTACCATTCCAAGTTATTTAACTCACGTATGTCGGGTTCTGCTACTCGTACCTACTAAGTTACTCCAAATGTCTACGTGTACATAAGCTGATGAAACCCTTCAAGGGTAATGTCGAAAACATCCAGCTAGATAATTTTTGTTTGGAGTTTGTATTAGGCTGTGTCTGCGTCAAAATGCTGGGTCGGTGATGTCTAACCATTGCTTGAAACAAGGCAAAATCGATACTGTTGCTGTCGCAGGCGGACGCGCGCCGCTGGCTCCGAATTATATTCTCAGCCAAATCCAGTCTGCACGTGACCCTACTTGTTGCCGCTCTGAAGAGAGACAAAGCTACATTATTATATGTTGTAATACGCTGGTGGTGAGATCTTGGCCACCGATGGCGGATTATTGACCATTATCTTAAGTGGCCCATTTAAAATGTTTGAAGCGCTATTGACACCGTTATTGTCGCGGTTTGACTCTATAGCGATTTTTATGGGGGAAAATAATGATGGAAATTATGATTGAACAAAACCTCTACGTATGTCAATTCGGACATGTTCGTAATAGATATTATTACGAACAGGTTCGAAATGACATACAAAGACGAGTTATAAATGTGATGTCAAAAATGATTTTCATTCTTCCATTCAATTCGTCAACATAATATTTGGTACAATAAAATCTCAGTAAAACCTCTTGATAACCTAGTTAAATAGGCCCTACAAATATTGCCGCCACTGCATCGCTCGTGAATGAGACTGCAGTCCTGAGCTACACGTATAATAAGCATCTAAGCAGGAATTATTAACCTTGTTGCCCCACGGTGGGCGCCAGCTTGCTGTCAATATTAAAAAGCTTCAAAACCACTAAGTGAATTTAACAATCATTGTAAGATCTTATTTTTGTTAAACTTTAAAAAGGAAACAACCTGGAGAACCAATTACATTCTCAATAAAATTGAAGAAAATAAGGATGTCTGTTAAATTGATTTTATGTCAAAAGTTAGTCATAAATAAAAGCCTCAGAAAAGTTTATTAGTCACCTCGCCGTTGAGTCGACGACGAACTTTTATTAAGGAAACTAATTTATCACTGCGGTGATATGATCTATGGAACGCAGTCGTCGAGGGTAGTCCGACTACCGGTTTATCTTGAATTTCATGTTCTTTTGATGGAGTGTTCGCAAATTGTCGAGGATTTTATGACGTCTCCCAGCTTAATACATTCTGTGGACTTACTTATTTGCATTTTTATGCATTACTATAGGGCTGGTTTTAGGACTGTAAGTTTGTGTATTAATAAGTTTGGACACCTACAACAAAACACGGAAGTTAATAAAAAATTTTTGGTTTGTTAAATGCGGCGTTGTTTGAATTAGGCACATAATGTTTGTAACGTCAGCCAGGCGGACGCCGCTGACGACGGTATTTCCATGGCGCTGTCTACTCCTTTCCGTATGCACCGGTCGAGCGAGGCTCGCTCCTGGTATTCCCAGTTATTACCGCAGGGGGACGCGGTCTAGGGGTTGTTGGCCGGAATCGATCCGCCGCACCACGGCCGGTGTTACCGGTGCACGAGGTTACAACACCATCAACACACCGCAGTCTTCCTATTTCATTTCTCTCTTGCACCGGACTAGGTAAGCCGTTTCGCTAGCTGTTTCGGGACTTGTACTTAACATCACTTTGCCAATTTTCGGAAATATTTTCAGGTGGTTTTGGCAGTGTTAACTTCGAGAGGTGTTAGGAGAGCCAGCTAGTGATAGATTTTAAGAACAGGAAATCAATCGGAACCAATTTGAGTGGCGAAACAAATTCAGCGTGGCGTTGCCGGCTGTTAATTGGCTGCGGGTGGCGGCGCCGAGACGGCGGCGGAACCTCCGCATGGAGGCTCCCTCGCGTGCCCTCCCCACGCACGCGCCTGCCGCCCCCAACAGCTCGGCGTTTTTATGAGCGAGAAGTCCGCCGAGACCCGCACGAGTCTGGGTGGTTCTTAAATTAGTTTGTCTTCCCCGGCCCTAGACCTTGTAGTTGCTAGGTGCGGTCTTGGACTCCAATGCGTTTTGGTTCTCTGTTAATCTTGCCTACTGATGCCTATACTATGAGCAACTGTCACTTGTTTCTTTTACGCGTATTAGATGTCATTCGAACTACGACATTTTCTGTTTCAGAGATGACTAGCTTACAAAGAGGAAATTAACCTTAGGAAGAAATCTTATATTTTTTCGCATGAAAGGAACTTGACGCAATGTAATATATGTGGGTGACATTATTTTTCCATTTGGTAGGCTTATTTTCTTGTGCGGGTTATCAAGTTAGGGACGGTAGCGCGCAAGGGGTGGCTGCGGGGTGGGTCCGCAGGGCGGGGGTTGCGGGGCGCGGAGTGTAGCTATCGACCGGCTGCCCTCCCCCCGGCGTGGTTCAGTTTCCGGGCGAGAGTCGCGCAGTCCGCCAGCGCCGCGACGCGACTCCGTCAGACGTAGATAGTCAATTTCATCATCACCATGCTGATAGGGCTCGTTCGGGACTCGGTGATGCAGTGCTTCTGCCACTCATGCCGCGCGCCCGTTCTGCCTGCAGGTTGGAAATGGCGTTAACCTGGACAAATCATCGCACCCACAAGAAATTTGACTGGCGACACTGTTGCTACTATCTCAACGGAGACAAACGCCCTACGTTGTTATCTGGCTTAATCCTATAACGTATTCTCCAAACCTTTGGTCAAAATTAATCATTTTCACAGGAAAGGCTAAATAGAAGGTAACCTCTTTAACTGTCAACCGCAGCTTCTCCAATTTGTTTCGAGACTGATAAACTGAAGGTAACACGTGAATTGTTAACGCAATTTTTTGATTTGTATACAAGTTATGATTTATCGGATTTTGATGTCTGTTATTGAGTCTTCATAGTCGTCGGCCGGCGTGGAAAGGAACGCCGGCCGGCGACTTCACTTAGTTGTACCTGACGTAAATCACGTGATCCATCGATTACAAGCTAGGGGCAGTTTTATAGTAGATAATGTATCATCTTGTCGCCCAACGTTGCGACAATTTTGATTAAATGTCGTGGACTACTAGACTCGCTACTGAAGACGAATCAATTTCTGTATGAGTTTGTCTATCTAAGAATTTTCTTGAGATGATTGATATATTCACTGCGTAGACTAGGAAAAATTCGCTAAATCTTAACGTTTATGCTGTTTGAATATGTAAGAACTGTCTTGTTTTATTTTCTTTTGCGAAGATACGTTTTTCTTCAGTTTTTCAGATCGGCCTCTGTTACGCTGACTCATGTTTGGGGTTTTCCAAATGTACGAATACCTGTCAGTCCGTGCCGGTTTCACTACAACTATTGATTAAACATTACTGCATAATGTCCACCATCTTGTATAGACTGCGAATCGCGATACTGTAGCAAGCGTCTGCCATTCTGCGCACAAAGCACCACCGGCTCTGTCTGAAAAACTCCAAATCAAAATTTGAAATCCTTTCAAGAATAAGATTTCTTGCACCTTACGTAACAGATAGGTACGGATTCCGTAACATTTGTGAAATACAAACATACTTGTCTGGGGATTTCGGAAAAAATGTTGTTTTCACATAATATCGCCGGCTTGATTAAATTATGTCACGCAATCGCGACATAATCACTTTAGTGGGTCCTTTGTTAAATGTTTTGATATTTTATGCGTCACTACGCACGCGTTTGAAGACTTCGTGTTGCTTTATTATTGCAGGCTTGTTAATTAACGACATGCTTCATACATATTTTTGTCGTAAACTCCCTTCACTTTCCAGATAGAGGATTTTCCGTTCGGGGATACTACCATAAGTAGTATTCTTTTTGACGTATTGCAGATTTCGATTAGAAGTATATTCATGTTGAATGAGTAGTTTCATTTATGATTTACCAAAGTATTCTTCACAAGCAGCCTAGGAACAGACTCGGCAAACAGTTTCAGACTCGAACCTTTTGAATTATTGATGTTCAGACCATTTTACGATCGATCTTCTAAGTGTTCTAAGCCTTGATATTCAACTTCATGTCTTCAAGGTCATAAAACATGGGATTTGCGGACCATACCGATTACCTTGAAATGTGCTATTCTTTGAAACCACCCGCTACGAACATTCTCTTGCGCATATTACAGATGGATCAAACGTGACGTGAAATAACTTCTTAATTAACGCACTCGCGGTTACTTAATTAATCATTATCGCATAATTCACTTCGTAACGTTATGTAATGCTTGTCACTACATTTCAAGTGGGTTTGGATTAGCAAACACGCTATTGTTAAGTAACAACAGGGGACTCGAGATCACATAATTGTTTAGGGGACGATTATAGCAGTAGGGTTTAATTGGCTTAACAAGTCCTGCACCCTTTTTGAAGGGTGCGGCAGGGGCTTGCAGATTTTGATCATCTTTATTACCATGTCATTTTGTATTAATAAAAACATTACTTCTACATTGTGATTCATTACGACGAGCGTTAAAGGGATTATTGTCGTTAGGGTTCGTGAGGATACGCGAAGTTTCGCTTTTTTTCCATTCGTTGTTGAGACGTAAGCCTTGTATTGATCCCGCATGAGGGTTGAACAATGCTATAAAACAGACATTTTATCTTCTGCATTGGATCTGACGTATATTACTTTGATGTAATGAGGTACTGGAAACGGATAGCACGTAAAAAGTCTTAATATAAGCTTTTCATCATCTACATTTGTAGTCACACAGTGATGCATTGCAGGTGCATACAAAGTTTGCGTGTGGCAAACTATTTCGTTTGGCAGACTCAAGAATTTGCAACAACTGCTGCTTTACGAAAGTAACTGAAAAAAATTTCATCTCAGCTCAACATATCGTGAGAGATATTAAAAAAAAACATTTGCGGCGAAGCCTATAAAACGGGGTTGCACACAAAGTCACACCCATTTTCCTAATGAGCGCAACTCGTAAAGAGGACGTCGGTGCCGTCTCCGCATTCTGGAATGTTCTCGACGCTGCATAGAATATATCTCTTGTTTCTGCATCGCTAGCCGCCGCATTTGCGCCGTGTTTAAAACACTCGTACGTGCCAACGTTCGTATTCCCAGAGGTAGTAAATTTACTTTCAGCTTTCCCCTCTAGGGTTTTAAAGTCAGCCTTTAAATATTTTATCAGGTTTTTCATGTAGTATCGTGCGGCGCCGGAGGGGGCTGCCCGTCGACCTTTCAGTAGTAACTGCCTCGTTTGTATTCGATTACCATGTTTTTTTCTGGTTTATTGTTTTTATGCACGTTTATTAAATTGTCGTTTTATACGGAGCTATACAGATACTTTGCAGCTCTATTGAATATGGATGTAAAATTATTGATTTGAATTCTAAAGGGCCAGTGAAACTGACTTTTATACAAAAGCGATCTTGCAAATCCCGAACTGTAAATTTATGCGATCTTTTATTTGTTTTACCCTTCCTTGGACTTATCCTTATTAATTACATTTTAATATACCCACAACAAGCGTGGGTATATTAAAATTTTATCATTTTTATTATCATTTCATTATATATTAATGAAATGATAAACGAAGCTTTATCATTTCATTTACCCAAATTTATAAATGCATAAATGAAATTGAAATATATTTACTGATATGGATGAGATGAAACGTAAAAAACTAGGCGATAAATCTTCTTAGATTTCAGAACATAATCAAATGATAACTTTAAAGATACCGAAAAGTAATAGACTTCTGATTATCTTAGTATTCAAGTGATGCCATTTAAATGATTCCCTTATGCTTTCACCTTAAGTAATCTTGATCTAGGTTTTTATTTGCATTTAGCGTCTGCGGTTACATAAATCTGTAGGGATTGAAGTGGATTTCACCGCAATGTTTTCTCTTAGATTTGTGAAAATCGTGATGAAAGGAGATGAATTTACACAGAATTAAAAAGACAAACAACTCGTGGGGATTGTTTTGACGTGAATTAAGCAGTGAAAGCAAATTAGGTTTTGACAAATAGTCCCCCAGTCGCACTCGTGTTATATAATCCAAAATACGAATATTCATTACGAAAATGAATGTTAGTTTTGGCAAACTTGGATTTTAGGTTTTGTCTCTTAGGGTTTCTTTGATTTGGAATGGTTACTAATTAACGTCAATTAATAAATTCTTTCCTGATTTGAGTATTTATCAAATCAACAGGCGATGGGCTAAGTAATGAGCATTAGCATCGCTTAAACCCTAAATTAACATTGTTTTACCTTGTCAAACTTTGGCCATGAATTGGCCGCGAATTAGAGTTTAAAGTCGACTTAACAGAGTTTCCATAGCATAGTCTCCGCATCGTCTGTTGTGTAAACTGGGACTTAGCGTTGCCGTGAGGGATTATCCGTATTTGCTGCGAATTTCGTCGGCACTCCGATATTCCCCTCACGTGCCGCCCTCATCTCCCGGCGTCGTGTCGTCGTTATTACCTCGATACTATTACCGACGTCCCCAACAACACGAGTTGGGGTCCAAATATCTAATAAATGACTATTCATTTGCGGCCTGAAGTTTTAGAAGTCTCCGAACTTTGACGGCACTTTCTAAGAAAATATTTGGGAATAATCACCCGAATCCATTAGAATGGATTCGGGTGATTATTCCCAAATATTTAATTAAATTTATAAATATTACGAAACTAGAGTTTCGTAATGGGAACAGTGGGTTGAATATTTTATTCAACATATTTGAGTTTTAACATGTAACTTTATAGGTTGCTTTTCGTCTCGGTCAGATACAAAAAATCATATTGGGAATTCTTCGGCCGCTACATTAGTGTGCGTGCATCAATATGATATGATGTTCCGGTTTGCAGACTTTATAAGTGCCTTTTGGGGTGGTTGATGTCCCTGATGTTGCCATTGCTAGCTTTCACACCTACTACCCTAAATAAAAAGATAGTGAGTTGACGCGTATTTATGTTAAAAAAAAAACAGGAAGTATTCGTTCGCAAAACTACTTTTATGTATTGCATAGCATGTCATACACTTATTAGCTTGAAGCTTTTATCTACTTTATGTTAGCCATTAGATTCGAGGCTGTTATGTGGACTATACTGCGACATTTTCTATCGATTGTTTGTTCACCACAATCGATGGTTTCTAGCAGTCACGCGAGCACCGAATGACGATTCATTAAAGCGGACCCACCGAATGCTCGGAAATTCGGAATGCTCTTCAAATAAACATTAGTCGGGTCGAATCGACCGGCGTAATCGTTTTTCGATTGTCCTTTAGCTGTGTTTGGGTGCTGTTGACTTGGGAATGGAGGCTCGACTTTGATGGTATTTGCAAACGAAGTTTCGAGGTCTTGGCCTTACAAGTAAAACTTTTCCATACCGTTTCTGGTTTAGGCTTTGTTTAGAGGACTTATTTTTTGAAGACTTATTTTTTGAAGGTTTAATAACTATATTACACTGTGTGCCGGGAATATGGTAACATTTTGATATACAAGCCAGAGGGTTAGTTTGTCTCCTAGAAGTAGCCAGCGTCGCGGGCTCGGGCTCCGCTGACGACCTCTTTTGTCCCTAGCTCACCGACGGTCGGCGCCCGTCAAGAAACCAGTCGGCAAACCAAGGACCAAACAACCTAAGAAGGTCAAGTTTATAAGTAAGTAGTGATTTGCAGGATCTTTAAATTAAGAATTCTGTTTTTAAAATTGTGGTGTGTAGGTACAGTTATAAATATTCTTTTTTTAAATAACTTTCATGATTTTTAAGCCCAGAAACTAATTCCAATAACATAAATTAAATTGTTAAAGCCTAATATACGTAAATGCTCAATCCAATTAAAATATACAAAAATTTTAGTTTAAGATGTAAAATTAAATAATCAACGAAATGAACTGCTCTTAGTCCTGAAGGCTTTGCAGCCATATATGTTCCAAAAAAGGTTTTAACACAAGATTTAAGAGACATTAAATAGCAGCAGACAGCCATTTGGACATGATTCAATTTGGGTGCCAAAAAAGTTGGCTGGTTTTTTCTCTAAGTGCAGTGGCGAACTAGACTCGTTATTCAGTTTACAGCTAAAGGATTCTAAACTACAGCCTGAAGCACATGACTTATCCAGGTTATTCACGCCTTCATGGTAATAAGGGACCTTTTTTTCCTTTGACAGTTAATCAATTTATCAATAAAATTATCAGACACTTGTTTTGTACGAATCACACTCATCGACTTCAGTAGTAGTAGTAGTGAGATGTGAGAAGGGATTAATGACGATACCTTAGTGAAAGGATACTGAACAAAAATGAGAATTAATTTCATAAATACACTTGGCAAAAGCCCACCGCCACAGGTTCTTAACACAACTATAGAAACGGAACATGTCTGTCTGCCTGTCACAAAACTTGCTGAACATCTCTTTAACGCAATTCTCGTTGAATTTTGCACTCAATTTTCTACTTCTGCATGCTCAACGTATACAGAGCGAGATCCCTTTCATAGATAGTACACACACAGCCCCGGGGATGTGAGCCCCTTTGTGGGACGGGTCAAGAGTTTTCACCCCTTTTAAGTGAGTTATTGTTAGTTTTGTATTGTGGCGCGCGATTGTTTTTTGAACCTCCCTTTTCACGTGGAAAAGTGGAATTCCGACACTTTTTTAAGACCCTTGACGACTTTGTGTTTCCCTTTATTTTTATGTTCTTTGTTGTTTATAAGATTAGAGAAGTTATTACATCCCTATTTGTCTACTAATATTATAAATGCAATAGTAACTCTTGTCTGTCTGCCACACTTACGCCTAAACTGCTGAATCGTTTTTGATGACATTTGGTACACATAGATGACTTGGAGAAGGACAGGATATTGTCTCAAAAAGCTTTTTCGGATGCGGTTGAAACCGCGGGCTAGTTGTACCTATATTTTTTTTTTAATTTTAATTTTATTGAAGAGTGGTTGTTGGCAAATCATTCTACTATGAATCGTGTCTAAAAATAAAATCTTTATTCATTAAATACAATTACAGGCAGTTAACCCAGCCACTCACTACCGGAAAAAATATTGACATTAAATTTATTCTAATCGGGAGCGTCGACCACGAACCCAAAATAATCTGTTTGTAAATTTCAGACCACACAATGTTTGGTGTGTACCTTCAGAAAATTTCTTACATCATAAAACTAAGGCGAGGTAATATTAGGAATAAAGCCTCGATTATAGTCCTAAGGGAATCATATTTGTAACCTGTCTCCACTCAGTGTCTGACTCACCGATTTTCATTTCATCGTCGTAGTTGGCAAACAACGTGGCAGCCTGAAACGCGATGTAAATGCAATTTATATGACTCACAAGGGGTGAGACAGTCGGGAGTCCCGGTCCCGTTCCCTCCCAATAATGAAACAATACAGAATTCCTTACCCAAGACGAAGTTTACCCGACCTTGAATGTTATCGTAATTTACCCCTTACCCCACTGCGTTTTAAGAATTCCACCCCTAAACGGTGGGGGCGGTAATTTAATGAGTTTAGCGAGTGTATTCAGATGGGACGTTAATTAACGCCTTTAAAATTACGGTTAATTTTGTAAAATATTGTCAGGGAAATTAGTGGGAACGTTTGTGAGACAAAATTGGTAATTTGGGGGATCCGTGGCACTTTGAAAGCGTCAACAGTGTCATTGTATTTGTTTAGGCTCATGTTATACAAAGATTTAGTATTTTATGAGCAGGCTTTACAAATGTATTTGACACGGAACTAGGTATGGAACGCGGAGTTCATATAACGTGATCTATCCATTCAGGTATTTCAACATTACCTTATGTGAGTATTGGTAAATGGAGGCCTAATTCAAGTACTTAGGTATTTACTAAATTAATTTGGTACATTCAGGTATTATGTGAAGAAGTTCTCCATTAACGGTACCTACAAACTGCAACATTCTTGCGAAATGTAGGTAGGTTTACATAAGTGAACCTTATGTAAACCTACCTACCATCTATCACTATCATCCTATCCTACCATCTATCATCCTATCTGCCATCCCCCGAAGTACAGGCGTGATGATGTTTTATGTTTGAAAAAATGTAGATATACCGTCGCACAGCAAACCATGTCATCAGCTAATAACCGGTCAACTGTAGCAATATGCGTTAGTGTTATATTACTTTCAGAGGGGCTCGTGGTTGATCTGAGCAGTTATTGGCCGCTGCTAAAGCAGCTTAACCTTTCAGATAGGTTTATCCGTAAGGTTAAGCAGCGGTAGCTGCGCCCAGTCTGAGGATGGGTGACCATTATTAACAATTCCGAGACCTTGGAAAGCACGTAAAGCCGTTGATCCCGGATTGTCATACGAACATCTATGATAGTCGTTAGTGGTAGCTAGAAGCCCAAATTGTCTGAAAATCGGGCTATCCTCAGGATATCTTTTTGTATTTTTTTTTTGTCATTTTCCATGCAAATTTTTTAAAGTTTCATAAGCAAAGGATCAATATCCTCAGGATATTGGATTGCGAAGGTCTGATGGTAGTCGCTTCGTTGAATATACTGATATATACCCGCATCTGGTTATATTGAGGATATTTATCATTAAGTATATTAAAACCGTGCTAATTCTATGCACTATTGTTTGTGGGGTTCTGTTAGAACGCACAGTAGTTGCATTATGTGTCTCTAGTGACGCGTGGTTCTGTCAAGACAGTGTTACACTTATGAGTTATGACACAATAGAATCACAATGAAAAGATTTTTTTATTGATCTAGTATCGATGTGAATACGCTGGTTTCTTCATCTTACAAGGTGGCAATGTAGATATCTTAATTCATCAAATAAGGATTCCGAATTATAATTCTATTAATTACACGTAATATTTCCATCATTAAATACATTTTCTAAAAAATTGATTGTTAAGTTCTTATAAAAAGTTAATGTCGTCAACACGAGCATCGTTAATTGATAGAAATATGAAATATTAACGAGTTACGGTCAATGAACGACGGTAGGTATTGCGTGTTGGATTATTAACAATTTTTATTGGCATCTATTTCTTAGTTATATATAAATTATTAATTATTTTAAGGTATGAATTTTGGCTTTTAAAAGCAGAAACTCAGGTGGAGCCTGTTGAAGCATAATTTATTTTTTTATTTATTCACATGAAACATGGCAATACATAGATGTTCACAAATAAATTGAGTAATTAGGTACCTACGTGTTTCCCCGAAATGCAAATGAAATCTTAACAAAATCAAAAATATTTCATTTTAGTTCAGTATAGTCAGCGAGATGCTCAATTTATTAGGTATTGAGTAATAGACTCCCTTTGACTCCGCTCATAAGATCTGCAAGGTTAAGCTGCGCTAGCCGCGGTCAGTCTGTGGATGGGTGACCATTCTTAACACATCGTATAAGCCGTCGAACCCGGTTGTCATACTAACCCATAACAATCTTTAGTCGTTGTCAGACGACTAAAAAAACCTGACAACCAGTATATTCAGAGTATCGGTGGGTTGCAGAGGTCTGATGGAAGTCGCATCGTGTATAATACTGATATTCAGCCATCTGGTTAGACTGGAAGCGGGTCCCAACATAGTTGGGAAAAAGGCTCTGAGGAATATAAAACACATTTATAATTAAAAAAAGAAACGCAACACAATTTTCATGGTTCACCATTATATGAAGGTAGTGTTAGGTTCACCGATGAGATGGTGAGGCTAGGTTCAAGATGACGATGAATAATGTGTCGGGAGACACCTAGCTCATTAAATACCTAGGAGCGTAATAATTATGTATTTTAATAAAAAATTCACAAGGGTGCTTGACCACTGTTATGGTCGTACCATGACATTGGCCATGGTCGTACCGAATTTCACGGATCCCATGGCCATGACGTACGAGTCCGAAATACCGTACCGCCTCCCCGGGTGGCGGACGTTCCATAAGAAAAGAGGGTACTTGAACCGCCTCACACGTTCGACAAAGTATTTTGGTTATTTTCAAAATACCTATTGATTCGTATCTACACGATCATTGATATCAATAGGACAATCTACTTACCTAGGTAACAGCCATAATCCCGTTATCTGCCATTGTTGTTGCCCATTTTTGTCCGGCCACGATTAAACCTACTTACTATCTAAGCTTCTTTGCAACGCGTTCGTTAACCCAACTTGATAGTGGAATCACTAACCATGACGTCAAAGATCTATTAGTGTAAAGCCTGTTTTAGCCTTCTAAAAATAAAGATATAAATTGTATAGCGAGCGATCCAGGCACCACAGTACACACACACACACACTTGAAACTACCAAATTTAAGATATTTTTAACATCCACAAAATAAGGGTGATTTTTGTTTAGCCGATATTTGAAAGTTTGAAACTGATTTAATCTCGATTCAATTCTGGTTTTAATATCTTTCTTTCATTACGCATACTGGGTTTTGTGTAACGAATTTTAATTAAATTTAATAATATTATAAATATTATATAATTTTGTGTAGAAAGACTGCGTTATTATATCTTTTTAAAAGTAAAAATATTGGCGCAAATAATTTGCCTTGAATAGGAGAACTACTTACAGGATTTAAATGAAATATTGGTAGGTACACTAATAGTTTGTGACTAACGCTGACATATTATATACTTCAAATCTCGGAAAAATATTGAGTACTTACTTCTTATCCCATGAAATCAATCCGACAACAATTGTGTTACTAAGTCTACGCGTACGAAGTCGCGGGTAAAAGCTAGTCTTATATAAACAAAGGATTTCCTTTAGGTTCTATAATAAATTCCAGAGGAATTGCTAAGTGGCCACTTCATATAATTGTAACGTCAATAAATTTTGCCCTAAACCACCATAATCTTACTATTTACACTTCCAACAGCCACCGAGATCCGTTGCCAAGAGATGTCGAAGGGCGGCCTGGCGTACGAAGTGATCCTGGCTGAGCCCGTGGGAGTGCCGGTACCCCGCCGCGCGGACTCCCCGGAGAAGACTCCTTCCGTCGAGGAGATCCAGGAGAAGCTGAAAGCGGCTGAGGAGAGAAGACGTGTAAGTAGGATGTGGGATCTCCTTTTTATGTCAGTTAGATTGTTTCTTTTCACACTGTTGTCTACATTTCTTTGTTTCTGTTTTCAATTCTCTCGTAGGTCTGCTGGAAGAGATTCTTTAGAAATAAGCAGTAACTTTGATTTATGATATTTATTTATTTAAATAGATCTTTTAAAGAGACTTTTACAAGTCAATATTTAATTAATACTAGATGGCACTGACATTTCCTAGCTGACGACCTCTGAGAAGAAACAAACTCACAGAATCATGGTCTTTGTATTCTACTTTCTTTTAAAGGTGTACATAAATTAATTAATAAATATATATTACTTATTAGAATTTATTCGCTAGAGATATATGTATACAAAGTTCTAGTGGTTTATACATATAACCAGGAGCTTCTGGCTATGTATCTATTATTTCAGGGCTGTTTCGGCATGTGGAACCTTAATATATAGGTTTAATAAAATTCGTTAAAAATAATATTTACTAAATAATTAGCTAGTTATCAATTTAAACTGACCACTCTTAAGTACTGAACTGTTAGATAATGGCTCATTAAAATTCGTCTGTTGTACTCTTTAAGATGTTTTTATTTTACTTCCAAATTAGTGTAATTACAAAATCGCAATGCTATTGTATTATAAAATAAATAGTTCTAGATAATCCAGATATTAAAATAGTTCATTGTGGAGGGTTGATCATTTACAGTCTTGATATAGATATAAATTATGTAGTTACTGTTATGATTAATCGATAATCCTTCTTTTATTTACAACATACCACCATACACGAATTTACCAAGGTTCCTTTCAACCTGCAGAGCCTGGAAGCCAGCAAGATGGCGGCGATCGCACAGAAAATGCAGAAGATTGAAGAGGCGTCGCGTATCCGCAGCGAACAGACTAACAACTTCATCGTCAACACCAAGGAGGCGCTGGACGCCAAGATGGAGACGCATGAAGAGAAACGCGAGGCGTACATAAACGAGCTACGTGCCCGCCTCAAGGACCACCTCGAGGGCGTCGAGAAGACCCGGTATGTGCCATATAAACCGTACTATTAATACATATAAATTAAAGTAATAGGGAATAACATCTTAATGGTCTAATTGAAATAAAACTTTGAATATACATGAAGCCTAAATTTGTCTGGAATATTTTTTTCCCGAATCTTTATTGTCGTCACATTATACCTGAAAGTTATTTAGTTCCTATTAAACCGATAAAAATATTTATAAAAATTTGGCGTTTGAACGGCACAAATTATTCAGTATTTAGTTAGTTAAATATTATTTAAACATTTCCAAGACTTATATTTTTCCTAAATTATAAAGATTTAAATAATACCTAATAAAAAAAAAAATGTATATTCCTTATTCTAAAGTTCATTTGTTGGTTACCTTTTCACGCCTAGGACTAAAGGAGATAGACTGATATCAGTCGTAAGATATCCTAAGGCTTTCTTTAAACAGTCTTTACTGTTTGTCAGGCGTTTTGGGACCTTAACTACTACTCACAATTTTGTCAAAGGTTCAAATGTCAACCGGCCTAACTGATAATTATATCAAAAACACTTCACAATGTTCTGGAAGTTATCACAGCTTGCTAACATTGCATTCCTCTCCCTTCAGGTTGACCTTGGAGCAGCAGACGATGGAGGTCTACAAGGCCATTGAAGATAAGATGACCACGGCCGCCGACAAGCGCGATGAGAACATTAAGAAGATGCTTGAGCGCCTTCGCGAACATGTAAGTTAATATTTTGTCTTCCATATGGTTTTTTATGCATCCTAAACGTTTTCTCCAAATGAGGGTTATGACAAGGTGTCAACAGCAGTTCGCGGAGGAATAACAACTGGTTCCCGTGTTCCCGACCATTAGTGGTGAGGAAACACCTCCTGTGGTTATAGTCGATAGGTCGACAAAAGTCCGATACACCCCGTCGTCTCTCCGGACGGCAGCAGTCCAAGAGGATATCCACAGAGGACAAAAATAAAGTGTCAACTGCAGTATCCCTAGGCCTGACGAATAGATACCATTTCCAGGAAGTAATTAATGTAACTAGACCAATATAATATTTTCCTTCTCTATGGGATAATTTCAAAAGACTTCCTGGAACTGGAAGGCCAAGTCAAACCTGCAAGTAAACTACGTCTTCAGGATATTCGGGGATGTTGCATTGTCTCACCATATAAGATAGGGTATACTAAACTGTCTTCAGGAAACCAAAGCTGGATGACTTATATCTTGATCTTTTGAAGTTCAATCGTCACAGACGACGTCCTTAATGTGTTTTCAAAAGAAAGGCTGATTTTGTAGCTCTTAATTTAATCCGTTAATTAACACGTGTCTTGGCTATCAGGAAGAGCAAGTGCGCAAGGTGCGCGCGGGCAACCACGAGCGCTTCCAGCAGCTGGAGAGCGCCATCCAGGAGAAGCTGCAGCAGGCCGCTGACCGCCGGCTTCTGCTAGAGGCTGAGCAGAAAGAGAAGTTGCGCAACCATGTAAGTGATGCGCCAGGGGCCAACTGCTTTTAAAGCCATGCTGTCCGGTTTTCGTGGTTGTACCACAGTGGACTTGCATACCTCATAACGTCAAAATAAGATTTTTTGTAGAGATTTTTTATCAAATCTTGCAAACTATTTTAATTCTTGTCTTTTATTGTGTTGTGTTATGGTATATCCGACTCACAGACACTCTCATCCGGATTTTTTACCAATGAGTATTGTATTCATAGGAAAAATGAGACATTTTGTTAAAGAGAAATCCTTAGTACTGAGTTCGCGTCTTAGATATTTTGCGAATTAGACGTTCTGCGACTGACCCAACAGAAATACTGCGATTGCCTCTCAAACGAAGTTCGCGGTCGAGTACCTGTACATAATAAACTATACTGAAAGTAATCCAATGAGTCTTTGAAAAAGGTCACCGCACTTCCTCGCAAGGAGGCGGTGCCATGAGTCAATCGACTAAGCTGATCATTGCGTTTTGAAACAAAACACCGTTAAATGTTGCAACGCATTGCGGAGCGTCGCGTTTAGTTTCTAAATACAGTTGTACAACTCTCATTATCCAAATCGTTCAACCATGTTATGAGGTAGGTAGCTACACTGTGGTACTGCGACTGCTAGCAAGTCACTAGTATGTTGGTGTTTATGTATTTTAAACAAAAATATATTTAGGCAATAAAATTTTCATGGTAAGCTTCCTTGGATATGTATATCTTGTTGCGACCTTAGGTCTTAGGTGTTCTGTTTGTGTGCCGGCTGCGGCGGTTCGAACTGGTTTCAAGTGGATCGTAAGGTAATCAAATAGTTATCGCTTTGCTAGGGCTAGGGCGCTATATTTTTGTTTTGGCAACCCTAAAGTAATATGAGACAATTTCGTAATTCGAAGATACTATAAATTTATATGCTTTTCTATACAATATGTTTTTTGGGGTTCCAATTGGCTTATACGCGAGTTTATTCAATCCGGAAACCACTTCAAACCGTTTCAGAATATTCATACATCTCATTTATTATTTTCTCCATTCATCTTTCATAATCATTACATAGCATGTCGTATGTATGCATGATTGTTTTTATGTTTCTTTTTTTTTTCGTGAATGCGTAAACGCAGAATCTTAAGCTAGCTGAGGTGCGTTCTGCCGCTACCGCGAAGGTGGAGGAGATCACTAAGGACATTGAGACTAAACTCACTACCGCCGAGCAGAACAGAGAGAAGGAAATACAGAAAAAGCTGGATTTCGTCAAAAAGGAGGTCGGTCATCGCATTTTTTGTTTGCTAACCCTACATTCCAAAGTCTCTCTTCAACCACTTAATGACTTTTGTGTAAGCAAAATAAAAACGCAGTTAAATGTTGCAATTTTATGTAAAAAATAACTTGGATTTGGAGTGTTCGGCTCTTCGCTTTATTTTTTATTAATTATACATACGTATGAAGGGAAATTTATAATTCCTTTGACTTAAATTGTTAGAAAGTTTCATCGTCATTTATTCATAAATAAGTACGGCCAGCAACAAAAGTCGCAGAACACAGCAAAAAAAATTACAATTCCAGAACTTGTCAAGACATTTTTTTATTATTTAATGGTCATCTATGCAATTATTTCCCACAACCTTCACAGGTCAGTAACTTCATATTAAAAATCGTATTGAAGATTGCAAAATGTTCAGCGACTTTCGTTACTGACTGTACTTATCCACCTAATTTAAGGACAAACACATTTTAAATTTATCTTTAAATTTAAAAAGTTTATTCATGTGCATGGTTTGGCACTGATTGCAATGTTTTAACCTTTACGTATGTATGTTATGTGCAGGAGCGACGCGCAGAGATGGTGCGGCAGAACAAGAGCGCGCGCGTGGAGAGCGCGGGCGCCGCCAGCTCGGGCTAGGCGCAGCCCTGCAGCAGTGCCACCACGCACCACACCACACGACGAGCCAATACACTCCTACCACCACCCTCAAATACAAACATGTCAATATCCACGCCATCGATGACAGTTCGTTAGTGTTGCCATGTGTTAACCATGGTACAATAATAACATGTATTCTCTTCCCGTGACAGCTAGGCCACGTGATTCGTACGCAGTGACGTCATCGACAGTCTAACGTTTGATTATATGTTGTGAAGCAATAATTGTTAATAATTTTTCACTAGCAAATTGCTTCATTATAGGAGCCAACCTATAATGAAGCAATTTTGAATTTGTAATTGTATACAGTTTACTCTTTTTAACTAAATAGATGAAATATGTACAAGATAAAAAAATAGTTGGACCACTAAGCAATTTTTTTTTTTTTATATTATAATATCTCAATTTTATAAAAATTTCAAGCATTGGCAACACTGATCGTGACATTCGTGACGTCACGGCATAACAACATTCGAAGAGAATACCTGGAGTAAGCCATTATTATTCTACCATGGTGTTAGCATAACTTTTAGTAGG
Source organism: Acronicta alni (assembly GCA_964056405.1). NCBI lineage: Eukaryota > Metazoa > Arthropoda > Insecta > Lepidoptera > Noctuidae > Acronicta > Acronicta alni. Next base: position 1,658,779 of record OZ043916.1, on the reverse strand, counting down.
GTTGTCGGAAAGAACTGCACGTCTCTTGGACGGTCGCTTAGCGAGCGTTAGTGCGCTCTATTGGCATTTATGTAGTCTACATCTATGTTATTGTTCAGTAGCCCGATTCACGTAATTGAAACCGTAGCGATGTCGCAGCGATTTAATCGTTGAAACAGTTTTCCTATTCACATCCGTCAATCGGAGTGACTTAGAAGTCGTCCTATTGAAAAATAACTGTACTAATGCCAATACTGAACTGTATCACACAGTTCAACGATTTGAAGACGATTCGATCACGGATGTGAATAGAAAAACTGTTTCAACGATTAAGTCTCTGTGACATCGCTACGGTTTTAATTACGTGAATCGGGCTACAGGTACGAGGCTTCGGGTGCGCCGACGGAATGCCAGTGAAGTTTTATTAATAAAATTTCACTAGTTTTCTGGAGAATGATTGAAAAGACGTCATAAATTGATAACATAAAGGCGCGTTAGCGTGAGTGGAACATCCATCGGGTATATTTATTTATTGCAGTACTAACGCGTTTTGCTCGTGTTAACAATTTATGACGATAGATATAAGGTCTTTTGACTGGTCCAGTAGCAAAATTTGTACAACGGTGTGAAACGTGGAGGCGCCTTTAGACGGCCGATATTGCGTCGGTGTTGTAACATGTCAAAATATTGTGATAAAAATTATAAAAAAAAAATATTTCTCTAATATTGCACACCATACAGCATCCTCACAATATTTGTGTTACACCCCCCGACGCGCTTACTTTGTGACACCAAATATGTCCCTCGTGATCATGCTTACGACATCTTTGATTCTTGATTTCAATGAAGTTATAAATTATTTTCACCAATATTATGGCAACATTGCTGTACACTTTAAATAACAATAATTATGGCCTATTTTAAACAATGTATGGACTTAATTGAATATGTCTAAGACGTGATCCCACTATGAACCAAGTTTTAGTATTCCAATTGATAATACAATTTTACCTGATTCACTTCAATGGTTTCACATCTCTTGTCTTGGCATACTAAAGATTGGACAATCGCATAAGGGTTCTGTACCTAAAAAGCCGCATATTCGCCTATTATTTTTATATTAAATTTTAATTTTCTAGACAGCTGAAGTTCGCAGAGGCTAGCTATATTTTTTAGTACGGAACTCACGGCAAATTTAACGAATGTTGAGATTTGTAAGCAAGCTGGCGGGACGCAGCTGGATGGTGGAACGAGAACTATCTCTAATCGTTAGTTATAGACTTATATCATTATTTTTAATGTTTATCATACGCAACAGTATTTTTAGGGAGGTATAATATAAATTTAAGTTTTATCATGTTCTTATAATTGAATAACGCTATTAACTTCATTATGATATTATATTTCATTTGTGTTGTCGATGATTTGGAAGACTGTCGTGTCGCGGGTTGTTTGTGGCTGCGTTTGTTTCGTCAGGTCGGTGTTTGCTGCGCTCGGGTGCTAGCCGGGGCGGACTGCCGAGCGCACTGGTCCACTGGTCCACTGGTCCACTGGTACACTACACTAACACTAACACTGGTGCACTAGTGCGCGCATGTTCGACCAGTCCGCGCGACTCCACAACATCTAGTCTACAAGTTTAAATTTAAGTCGTATATCACTTCCTTTTATGATCTCAATCGGATACAATAAAAAGTAAAATAGATGGATTGTTAGTCGACTAGTTAACCATCGGAAGTGCCTCAGTATACTGTGTAATGGCTCTTGGATAATATCAATAAAGTGTAACGTATAAAACTGCCTTGATAGCGTTTTATATTTTTTTAATTGTAGATGGCGAGGGCGCCGGGCCGCGGACGTAATGGTGTGTTGGACACAAACCGCTTCTGTGATGTTTTTGCTCTAGTGATATTATGTATCGTATCGTTCGGTTAGGCACAAATTATATCGACACGGACGCTCCGTACTTGCGTGTTGGGTGAGACGGATACAACGCGGGGTTTGTCGCTCGACTGTTAAGTGAGAGTATTCCTGTATTTTATAGTATATTTTTGCCATTTATTTAGCGTCGGTCTGTTTTAACGTCAAAGATATGATAATAATTGTATATAATATTAAGAGATGATGTATCGTTGCTTGGCGCGAGGTGCGCGGCGGCGGCGGGGCGAGTTGCTTGCCTGCTTCTACTCGTATGTTACTAACGCTGATATGAGTAAGGGAACTAGTTGTAAGTTACTAGCTTGTTTCTCGGTGAAGAAGTGAAAACCTCTGACCAATTTGCCTTGGGTATTGTGTAGCCTTTTAGATTCTCACGATCGAGACAATCATGTATAGCGATGCAACATATAGCTTTCAGATAATTATATTTTTGTTTTTCGTAATGTTTGCGTAATGTTAGTCACTCTCCTATCTCTTATTATGGTGTTATTATCGTTAATTTTTATATTTTATGTGATTAATTATATTAATGTGCTTCAGTTTGTGAGGTATATGAAAATTGCTGTTTGAAGTGCAAGCAACTTTTGTAGTTTCATTGTCGTATTAAATAAAGTCATAAATACTAATAAATAAGCATTTTTATTTTAACACACGAATCCTTGACCCCTATTTTATTAAAATGATATGAATCAAGACACATACACACACAATGAAAAATAACATCTAATATATAAAATTCTCGTGTCACAGTTTTCGTTGCCATACTCCTCCGAAACGGCTTGACCGATTTTGATGAAATTTTTTGTGCTTATCTTTGTTGGCCTATTCTCAGACCTCCCCGTCTGAGAATAGGCCAACATCTATTTTTCATACCCCTAAATTTTTTTTTTATGGCAAAACAACGTTTGCGGGGTCAGCTAGTAATATATATATTATTGGAATGACATACAGTTCTATCAGAAAGTATTAAGTTGGTGTTAACCTTGTTAGATACAGGCTACACTATGAAAATAAAATATCCGTAAAACAAGTGAGTTTTTTACTACCTATTACAGTATCTACCACTACTAAGCAACATCAATATAATAAAGAATATGTCGACGACGTCTGTGGTCGATGGTTTGAGTGTCGGACTGCTGATCATGGGGTCGTGGGTTCGATTCCCACAGTAGGTACACAAATATTTGTGTGCTCATAAGTGTTTGTGCATGTCTCTGGGTGTTTCTTATATACCTATTATGCCTACACTCAAAATTGATTGGTTCAACTGTTAGGTTATAGAATTAGATATGTATATTAGTATTAGCGTTGTTATTAAGATACAGCAAGAGGCACCTTGGTGCATGCTGTTTGGTATATCATTGTCCTCGTTAGTGAACATAGTTGGGAAAAGGCTGGGCCTTTTCCCAACTATGTTCGGGTCCGCATCTAGTTTAACCAGATGCAGCTCAGCCGATTATTAGTCATCAGTCTATTCAGGATGTACCAGTGTTGCCATTTATACAGATTTTTCCGTATTTAAACAGATTTTCGATGTGAGATACAGATTTTTATACAGAATAGTTTTCCGCCCGCGGCTTCGCCCGCGTCGAGTTCGGTTATATCGCGTTTCCAAGAGAACTCTTCAAAAGTCCGAGATAAAAACTATCCTATGTTCTTTCTCAAGGTCAACTCTATCTCTGTACTTACCAAATTTCATTAAAATCAGTTCAGTGATTTAGACGTGAAAGCGTAACAGACAGACAGAGTTACTTTCGCATTTATAAATTATAATTATAATATTATATAGTAGGGATTTTCACATTCTATTGACTACATTGGCGTAATCTGCTTAAAACGGAACATATCAAAATAAATAACACACTCAAACGCCATCCGTAATTAAAATATTAAAGAAAAATATTGGAAAATGTTGTCTGCGTCTATTTTTTATGGATAATTTATTTTTTAAGCCGTGCCGTTAATTTTTTAATTGACCACATTACTAATTTGAAATGGAGGGAATTCCTTAACCAATAACTTTTGTGTGCTCTCGAAGATACTGCGCTCTCGTGATGCATTTCTCGAAAGTACCTAATTCATATCTTACTTTTAGTAGTAATTGGTATTCTATTGATTGGTATTCTATTGATTGTGTTTTAGTGAACAATTCATAGACGACGTCTGTGGTCTAGTGGTCCGCGTGTCGGACTGCTGATCACGAGGTCGTGAGTTCGATTCCCACAGGGCACAAATATATATGTGATGAACATTAAGTGTTTGTAGTATTTCGGGATCGGCCGACTCCTAGCCGAGAAATGATACTCGCTGGTGTGTGTGTAATTATTTTAATCTCACGAAAGTATCTCAACTACACGTAGACAGAGAACAATGTCTACGCAACTACACAATATTAACAAGCGGCCATTGTGGTCGGCTCGGGCAACGCGACATGCGTTTGAGTCGATTGACGGCCGGAAGCGGAGGATCCGAAGCAAGCACGCTGCGCCCCCATCCACAGACAATCATCTGTGGTATTTTTTTAGTCGTTCAACTAAAGACAATAAATAGTTGAACTATTAGAGGCGTGCTGATACGCCACAAGTGTTTGTGTTTGTCTGTGTGTTTGTTATGTAATTTAAATATGTATTTACAAAAAAAAAGTATATAAGTATTATACCCATTGTCGTACCCATAGTAAAAGCTCTGCTTAGTTTGGGACTAGATGGTGTTGTATGAAATTGTCCAGGGATATTATTATTATTAATTAGATAATATGGCATCTTAAAAATCAGAAAAGTTTAATCGGAATTGGATGGAAGAGTCTTCATAAAAGGCTTGATTGAGACCAAGTTATAAAGGTGAATATTTTACTTTTTGTAACATACATTCCGTAAAACAGATCTTTCCGATTCCGTAAAAAAGAAGCAGAACAAATTCACTAGCCTGCATATGGTAAGTATGTTCTGTTTTGGTTCTTTTGACCATACAGATTTTATATAGATTTCAATATAAAAAGGCATACAGATTTTATACAGATTTTAGCCGTCTTAAATACAGATAAAAGGTTCAATGCGTCTGGCAACACTGGGATGTAGTATTTAGCCAGATTCTACATACTTATGATGTTCTTCAGAATGAGCTTAGGTTTGCATTGAAAACGTAATCGGAAAAATATATCCTTGGTGACTGTAATATTCTTGTTTGTATCACAGATATTGGAAAACATTTTGTTGCACTTTGCAGTGACATTCTAATGCTAATGCAGCCGATTGCAGCCAAAAGCCAAGTTACTGAACTGTCTGATCTGAACTACTAGAGCAACAAAACCAAAAATGTCATCAATCAACAACGTCAACCACACAACCAACGACAATCGATCGAAACTGTCAAAATAAAAATGGCCGCGACATCGTGTTTATATTTCACATAATTAGTGGTGATTCTAAACTTTTATTGTCTTTAATTTGTTGCATTCTTAATTTTTATGTGAATATTGGACGCTGCAGTTGATAAGTCTTGATTAAAAATTAGTGTATTTATACAAAATGGATTCGAAAAAAGATGGTAAGCGCAAGAAAGATAGCAACAGTGATGACGAGAAGAGACTCTCGGAAAAGAAAGCAAAAAAGGCACGGTCTAGGTCTAGATCACCCGCTGACCATCGAGAGAAAGATTCCAGACGTAAACGCAGACATTCTGTGGCACCGTCTCCCGATGATCCCCCTAAACATGAAAAACAGTCGGGCGCAGCAAGAGAGCCCGAAGTAAAAAAAGAAGCGCCAGGACGACGTGCCAAGGAGACAGACATGCTGAACACAAGAACTGGAGGTGCCTACATACCCCCTGCACGACTCAGAATGATGCAGGCTCAAATTACTGACAAAAGTTCAATAGCATATCAAAGACTTGCTTGGGAAGCCTTGAAGAAGTCAATACATGGCCACATCAACAAAATTAACGTTGGAAACATTGGTATTATTATAAAAGAATTGCTGAAAGAAAACATAGTCCGTGGTAGAGGTTTATTATGCCGATCTGTGATACAGGCACAAGCAGCTTCACCAACATTCACAAATGTGTATGCTGCTCTAGTAGCTGCAGTCAATTCTCGTTTTCCAAACATTGGTGAGTTGCTTCTAAAGAGGTTAATGATCCAATTCAAAAGAGGTTTCAAACGTAATGATAAACCTATTTGTATATCATCAGCATCATTCATAGCTCACTTAGTGAACCAGAGAGTGGCTCATGAAATTCTAGCTTTAGAACTACTCACATTACTTGTTGAGACACCAACAGATGACTCAGTTGAAGTAGCTATAGCTTTTCTCAAGGAATGTGGGCAAAAACTGACAGAGGTATCTTCAAAGGGTGTGAATGCAATATTTGAAATGTTACGAAACATCCTGCATGAAGGACAGTTAGATAAGAGGGTCCAATATATGATTGAAGTCATGTTCCAAGTGTGGAAAGATGGTTTTAAAGATCATCCGGCACTGATTGAGGAGTTGGAGCTGGTGCCTGAGGAAGAGCAGTTCACTCATCTCATGATGTTGGATGAAGCAACAGATGCACAGGATATCCTAAGTAAGTTGTATGTTCAATATTCTAATATAAAATGTTTAAACTTAAACTTTCTTAAACAATGAAGAATAGATTATTATACATAGTCTGAGAAATAAAACAAAGACAATCTGTCACTACATTATGAAATAAAAACCAAAAATATTACAGAGTTGTGGTTGTGATATACAACAACAAACCTGTAATATTTTTGGTTTCTGCCTATGTGATGGAATAAAGTATTAAGTTTCATTGGAAATATTCTAGTACATACTTAATTATACTATAGTTTACCTACAAAACTTTAAAGATAATGTAAACATAATTATACCTAACTCCAAATTCCATAGCAAGTTATGTAATACTTATCACTATCATTTTACTTTCTAGATGTCTTCAAATTCGATGAAAAGTATGAGGAGAATGAGCAAAAATATAAAACTCTGAGTAAAGAGATCCTAGGCTCTGATGCTGAGTCTGGTGAAGAAGATGGTTCTGAAGAAAGTGGCAGTGACGAATCTGGTGATGAAGAAGAAGATGAGGCTCAAAAGGAAGTAACCATCATAGACAATACGGAAACAAACCTTGTAGCATTACGTAGAACTATTTATTTGACCATAAATTCCAGTTTAGACTTTGAAGAGTGTGCACATAAGCTAATGAAGATGCAGTTAAAACCAGGACAAGAAGTAGAACTTTGTCACATGTTCTTAGATTGCTGTGCTGAGCAGAGGACATATGAGAAGTTTTATGGACTTCTAGCACAGCGGTTCTGTAACATAAACCGAATATATATTGGTCCTTTTGAAGAAATATTCAAAGATTCTTATGGTACGGCACACAGATTGGATACAAACAGATTGAGAAATGTTAGCAAGTTCTTTGCACATTTGTTGTTTACTGATTCCATTAGCTGGGAGGTTTTGGAGTGTGTGAAGCTGAATGAGGAAGATACAACAAGTTCCAGTCGTATTTACATCAAGATCTTATTCCAAGAGCTGGCGGAGTATATGGGGCTGAAGAAACTGAATGATCGGCTGAAGGACCCGTGAGTTAATATTGTCCATATTTACCCAGTTCCTTTTCTTATTTATGATCTTCCAAGTCATCTTTGTCCACATTTACGACATCTAAGAAAAATAAGGTTTACATCCCAGTTGTACCTAAACCTGCTAAACCAAACCATACTCTTTACAGCTTTAGATGTATAATAAACATGCTTGCTCATAATAATCCCTTCAATTCAGGTATTAAGCGCTCCATTTAATGAGCTCCGTGTCTTTTCTTTTCAGGACCCTGCAGAGCGCGTTCTCGGGCATCTTCCCGCGCGACAACCCCAAGAATACCAGGTTCTCAATCAATTTCTTTACGTCGATCGGTCTTGGAGGTTTGACGGACGAATTACGAGAGCATTTGAAGCAGATGCCTAAGGTATTAAGTAATTTAATCTAATTATTTTTAGTCTATTGGCAAAGTGGTATTACTAATCCAAACCTTTTCCAAACTATGTTGGAGGCAGATTTATAATTAGAGTAAATTCTCCCTAATTAAATTGAATTAAGAGAAGTTAGTGAACTACTATGGGGTATTATCTACTTATTCCATAAAGATTTGATGTGGAACTGCTAATAGTTTTAGATATGAAATCTATCTATTGAGCAATCACTTGAAAATAGGGAGGAACCTCTAACGATTGTTAACTATTATAGGAAAAGTAACATTTACCGATTGAATCCCTTACTTTATTTCTAATATTATTATTATGAAAAGCCTGTAATGTCCCACTGTAGGGCAAAGACATCCCAACTCTTCTTCCACTTCTCGCTGCCCATTGCTGTTGTTGCTGCAGGACCGGTCTTCTTGGAACGAGTTTAACTCATCCCGCCATATCCATCTGGCCTTTCTTGCATTTTATATTCTGAATGCGAAAGTTGTCAAACCTATTTTAAATCCTGTTTCAGAATGTGCCAGCACCAATCCCAGAGATCAAATTGAACAGTGACTCTAGCTCAGAATCCAGTTCAGACTCATCTAGCTCCAGCTCTGATGACTCCTCGTCTTCTAGCGACAGCTCTAGTGGTTAGTTCGTCAACTATTTTCTATATTAGTAACTGTGTTTAGTTAGATATTGCCTCAGTCTCAATATATCCTAGACACAACACATTAAACTGTGTTCTATTGGTTTACTTTCAGATACTGAAACAGAAAAAACTAATAAAAAGAAAAAGGACAAGTCAAAATCTAAAAAGGACAAAAACAAGGAACAATCTCCTAAAAATACTGAGGATTCAGCTGAGAAACCTGTTGAAAGATGGGGCCATGATGGCTTCTATGATACATATGGCAAAGATGCCAGGAGGATGGAAAATAGACCTGATATGCGTCAGGACAGGGATAACTTTGCGAGGCCTAGAGATGTTAGAAGGAATGATGATAGAGATAGAATAGATCAAAGGAACGGAGATGATAGACGAAGGCGGCCTGACGGCAATGAACAGAATAGCGGTGAATACAGGCGTCGGGACAGAATTGATGAAGAGAATGATAGAGGCCGGCAAAACGAAGTTAAAGATCGCAGAGAAAACGATAGAGGAAGACAAAATGAAGACAGGGGAAGATATGACGAAAGACCACGAGATGAAGGTCGGGGTCGCCGAGATGATGTCAAAGACAACAAAAATGAGGAAACAGGTCGTAGAAATGATGAAAGACAGAAAGATCAGAATAGAGGCTACAGGGACAATGATAAGCAACAGAGAGATGAGGGCAGAGGTCGGAGAGATGATGACAAGCAACAGAGAGATGAGGGCAGAGGTCGGAGAGATGATGACAAGCAACAGAGAGATGAGGGCAGAGGTCGGAGAGATGATGACAAGCAACAGAGAGATGAGGGCAGAGGTCGGAGAGATGATGACAAGCAACAGAGAGATGAGGGCAGAGGTCGGAGAGATGATGACAAGCAACAGAGAGATGAGGGCAGAGGTCGGAGAGATGATGACAAGCAACAGAGAGATGAGGGCAGAGGTCGGAGAGATGATGACAAGCAACAGAGAGATGAGGGCAGAGGTCGGAGAGATGATGACAAGCAACAGAGAGATGAGAGTAGAGGCCGAAGAGATGATGATAGGCAACAGAGAGATGAGAGTAGAGGCCGCAGAGATGGAGATAAGCAACAGAGAGATGAGAGTAGAGGCCGAAATGATGATGATAGGCAACAGAGAATTGAGGGTAGAGGCCGCAGATATGATGATAAGCAACAGAGAGATGAAAGTAGAGGTCGGAGAGATGATGACAAGCAACAGAGAGAAGAGGCTAGAGCCCGGAGAGATGATGACAGAGGTCGAGAAAGTGATGACCGAGATCGAAGAAATGATAGAAGACTGGAAAAAGATGATGAAAGGTCACGCAGAGACGAAGGCAAAGAGCGACGAGATGAACGACCACAGAGAGATGAAGTTAAAAGTCGTAAAGACGAGGATGAGGGTAGTAGTCGCAGAGAATATGACAGGGAAACAAAAGAGCGTAGGGACAATGACAGAGAAACAAGAGAACGTCGGGACGATAGAGCACGAAAAGACGCAGGTAATAGATCCTGCAAGGAAGAAGATACTGAAGATAGAGAACGAAGAAATGATAACAGAAGTCGTAGGGACGATGATGAGAATAGAAGCCGCAGGGAAGACACCAGGGAAAATAGAGAACATAGGGATAACGACAAAGCACAAAAAGATGGTGATAGATCACGGATAGAAGAACAATCAGAGGATAGGGAACGAAGAAGTGATAATAGAAGTCGTAGAGATGAAGGCAGAGAAAGAGATCGTAAGGATGATGACAGAAGATACCAGGATGATGAAAGACGTAAGGATACTGATAGAGGCCATAGAGATGACGACAGGAGACGCAGGGATGATGATAATGATAGATCACGTAGAGATGGGCGCCGCGACGATGATAGATTACGTAGAAATGACGACAGAGGGCGGTCAGAGGAAACGGACGACTACAGAAGGAATAAAAAAGATACAACAGAAAGAAACGGTAAAGAGAATGATGAACTTAGAAGCAGAAAGAGAGACGAAGAACGAAACGAACGTGATGTTCCAAGAACAGACAGCGGAAGGAAAGATAAAAATAATGAAAGACAAAAAGATAATCGTGACGAAGACGACACTAGATCTAAAAGAAAAGATAAGGATAGCCAAAGATATCAAAACGGCGACGAGAGACAAAACGGCAAAGAGAGCAAAAATAGCGACGAATCTGAGGATAGACATAAAAAGAGAGATGTCGAAGTCAAGCACGAAAAACAAAGCGAAAAGATAAACAGTAAAACTAACAAAGACAAAAAGTCTGGCCGGAAAGAAAAACAACAAAACAGCAAAAAACGTAAAGATAAAAATGACAGTAGTGATGAGGAAAAATCAAAGCGGCGAAAAGAAAAGAAACGAACAAAAGATAGCAGTAGTGATTCAGACGATTCTTCGTCGTCCTCTTCATCATCATCATCATCGTCATCATCATCTTCTGGTGAAGAAGAGAATTTCCCCAGCAGATACTGGAATACCCTAGACATTAAGAGTAAGGACGAGGTGAATGAAATGGTTCGCAGGAAGAGAGAGGTGTCTTAGTGATTGCTAAGCCCCTTTTGTTGACAAGGCGACGTCGTTTCCAGATAATAATTCCGATTGCACTTCCGTTGTAACACGGTATTAGGAGCCTGAAAGAAAAGAAACAATAAAAAGGTCTATAGTGCGCTACCACCTATTATTGGTCAGCATGGATAACAGCCAATGATGATTAAATGTCGTCCCTAAGTTATTCTAATAGAGTTTATAATAAAATAACAAGAACAAGTGGCGAGATCTGCTGATTACTTGGGGATGTGTTCTATTTGCAACTTTATCTGATTAGCATATGGATGACTTATTAATGTGCGTTGGGGAAATGCTTTGGCGTGTTTAGCGCCTCTGTTTGCGCTTGTCGAAGTCTGGGGAATCTTTTTCTTTCTCTTACTTTTACCCAATAGCACTGCCATCTATCTGGAAACTCGTAGTTTTGTTAGCAAAGGGGGCTTTAATATCTAACTGTATATGTACGGGCGAGTAGTATGTTCAAACCCTGAATAAATGATTTAAATTTAGTTTTTAACGCATTATTTTTTAATTTGACGCTACGCACGCTCCCCAACATAATGTAACGATGCTCGGGCATACTCAGTACCTCTGTCTAATGTGACTAGTTTGTCGGAGTCTAACGCCCTGTGGGGGAATGGCCCAGGGGCATATCAGGATCTCACTTTTATCTAACAGCACTGTCATCTATGTGGAAACTTTCGCAGCTTTGTGAGCAAAGGGAGCTTTATTTTCTAACTGTATTACAGAATTGTCAAAATCTTGATAAATAATTGAAATTTAGTTTTTAGTACCTACATTTTATTTCACATTTAACCTCTTTTATTATCATTCTATCCAGGATTCCAGGCCCATGCCGATTGTACTGTCAAAATTATAAAAACTAGTGTCAAGTTACTGTTTATTTATTGACTATTATTACTTTATCTCGTAAAATAGCACATTTAAACCGACATGGAGACGTTACTCGACTCCAAAACGAGTACGGTAGCCACTTCCGCAACAAATGAATCGGTTAAAATGAAAGCTGCGTCGGCCCCCGCAATCCTGAAACTTTCAGAAGATGCCCTTATAAAAACACAGCTGTCTGCTCCATCGTACTTGCACTCTCTGAAGGAGAATGACGCCCCTCCATTCAGGAAGCCCGACTATGAGCCGAGGCCTCACCTTATAATAGGGACGATTATGAACAAGGATGAGGCTGTCGCTATGATCGCAGCTGGCGACGCTGACAAACAGAACGGATTGAGAAAGTTCCTAGGTTCATTGTTTTCAGTCTTGTATTGTAGGAATCATACCGGGTATTTAGTAGGTAATTATGATTTCGTTGCACAGGTAATAACTATGCTGATCAACAGATCTGCAAGGTTAAGCAACGCTAGCCGCGGTCAGTCTGTGGATGGATGACCGTTCTTAGCACATCGAGAGCACTCGATGCTCGATGACTCGTGCCTCGGAGAGCACGTAAAGCTGTCGGTCCTGGTTGTATACTAACACATGGCAACCATTCTATCCTCAGGACAGGATGTCGGTGTTGTCCAGAAATGGGGTTGTCTAACAACCGGGATTGCGGAGGTCTGGCAGTCGTTTCCTGTAAAATACTGATAGTCAGCCGTATCTGGTTAGACTGGAAGCCGACCCCAATATAGTTGGGAAAAGGCTTGGAAGACGATGATGATCTCGTTGCACAGGAATAAACTCCTTTACAAAGAAAAAAGATCACGTTCGCTAAAAATTCAAGTTTTTTATATTTTTTGTATGTTAATAACTGTGACACAGGTGTGGTACAGGTCGCTGGGAGTCATTGGATGGAGCAGCGCTTGTAACCGGTCTTTGCGGAGGTCTATGGGGGAAGACCTTTTTCAGCAATGGACCTCTTGTGGTTGATATAATGATGATGAATTACCATGTTATAGATTTCTCATCACTAAACTAACTCTAAAGAACGTGTTATCTCTCTTTTTTTGAACACGGATAATCCTCTTGTAAAGGTGACAATATATTGGACTCATACTGACTAAAGCCTATGGTTACCTTCCCTTGCCCTGCAGTCGCGTCATGCCATATCGTAGCCATGGGATTCGATCCGTGACTTTCGGCACGACCAATCAGAGGACCCCATCAAAAAATTTTAGCCCTCTCAGAAATATCTAGATGCCAGCAAATCAAGCTACCTTTGATATATTTTCAACTTTTATACAACATAATAAGGTTCATTCTTAATTGGAAAAAAAATGACAGTTTTGGATAGCTTGACCTGCTGGCGTCTGTACATAGCATTAGTTAAATATGAGCCTGAAGTCAACCATCTTTAGTAGATTACATCGGTATATTATCTGACCAACAATGTCTTTCTCTAGTAAAATCCATCATCTTATTCTATATAGGTGGCTTCCTTGTTGACAAGAAAATAATAGCTAACTACAGCCTATCCGAGAGGAACTTTCTCATCAGCCTGCTGATGGAAATAATAGACTATTCGGCGCAGAGGGACTTCGACGCATTCAAATTGTCTGTCCTCATCACCTTATATCTGGACGCGCACCTTTATTTCAAGTGGTACTACTGGCAGTCACCTGTGGCAGTCTGGAATTACTTCAAGGAAATGATGATACGTCACACCATTGAGGTTTGTACAGTCAGCAACGAAAGTCGCTGAACATGTTGCAATCTTCAATATGATTTTTAACAAGTATGAAGTTACTGACCTACGAAGGTTATTCGAAATAATTGCATAGATGACCATTAAATATTTAGGTTACCTTAGTAGAAAAGACCTGTTGCCAAGTTCTGGAGCTGTGACAATAAAAAAATTTAGCTGTGTTCAGCGACTTTCGTTGCTGACTGTACCTACTTGTACGTTTTCCGCATACCTAGCTCACTACAAGTTGTTGCTTAGTCATAAATATTCTACATGTGTACCTATACATTTAAGGCGGAAGTATTTACACATGTAAAAATGTATATTATGTAAATCACATAAGTGAACGTGCCTCCTCGTGTTCTTCAGTTGCACTTGCACCCATCTATTGCTGAAGGCTTTTGGAGACAAAATATAGCCTATGTCCAGAAGGACAAGGTCTAATCTATAACTGTACATAATTTCAACAAAATCGGTTCAGCGGTTTAATCTTGAAAGCGTAACATACAGTTACTTTCGCATTATATATTAGTAGTGACTGTAATATGCTAAATTATTATTAGTTGATGGTTAATTCTTTCAATTTTAGGACTCCCCTGACGGCGAGGAGGTCTTCGAACCAGAGGAGTGTTACGACATAATCACGCACTTTCACACAGTATACCTGTCGAACTTACCACTCATCCACATCGTGACCTTCGGCAGTCACCGACTCAAGCTGCTGTGGCCTTTCAAATCCAAATGAAATGATCAAAAAACATAACTACAGTTAGGTGTAGTTATATTGTCATGCATTTGAATCTTTTAAAATAAATATATATGTATATAATAGTTACATAATAAGATTATGTATGTGCAGCGCTCTATGCGATTAAATCAGAAATGAAATGAAAGGAGATCCGTAGAAGAACGAAATGTGCCGTTGAAAAACTTATAAGACACGTTTGGCGCAGCGGCTGAGCGATCGGCTTCTGCGCTACGGATTGTGGGTTCGATCCCCACACGGAACAAATATTTGTATGATCTACAGGTAGTTGTTCCGGGTCTGTGTGTAGTGTATGTGAATGATTGAGTTTGTAAACGCACGCACGATACAAAAAAAAAATCATTTAGCAAGCTTAAGACATGGCTGCCGGAGTAAAAAGGTTCTCGAGTGGAGACCACGCACCAGAAAGCGCAGCGTAGGACGGCCTCCAACGAGACGGACGGACGACCTGGTAAAGATCGGTCTTTAGCAGTGGACCTCTTGTGGCTGATAACATCCTTGTAAATCATCATGAGATGATGATGGTATTTACAAGGACTTTACTAGACAGCCTCAAGTCAAAAATAAATAATAGTTTTTTTATTGAAGTGGGACTGCACTGTGCAATGTCGAACTTAAATTAGTGGGTATTGAATATGCACAAAGCCAATACCAATTACAGTTCTATACATAAGTCGATTCCCGTTGTATGTCCCTCTATACGCTGAGACCCTTTTAAACTACACAAAAGATTTTGATATGGTTTTACTATCATTTAGAGATAGTTCCTTCCGGAAGATTTATATGTATACATATAGGTAATATATGCATGTAATAACACATACAGTACCCTTCACTCATGCAAAGCTAGGGCAAGGGACGTCTTTCGCCCCACACCAGGCCCGAGCAGGCGGCGCAGCAGGTGTTTCCGCGCCAGTTGGCAGGAGAGGAGTGCACAACGCATTCTCCCGACAGAGAATAGGCGGCCCGCTACCGTCGGGTTCGCAGAGGAATGACAACTGGTTCCCGCGGTCCCGACCATTGGTGATGAGGTGAACACTGGTGGTTTTAGTAGGTAGGTCGCCCACTGTGGGCGAAGGTTTCTAGTATAAAATAAAAAACATTACATTATTATAACATATTATCCATTTATTAGCCATTCACAGCACTCTTCAACTGCTCTTTCAAATGTTCTGGCAATTTCTTCTTCCTTCTCCTGGCTTTACCTTCACTTACCGTTTCTTTCGCCTTTTTAATATTATTACCTGGTTTCTTCTTCTTCTTTTTACATGACAGAGGATTAGGATTATGTTGTTTCTTCTTTTTGAGAGGAATTTTCGGTACTTCCAGATTTTCTTCAACTCCCAGAACTTTTTTCATAGTTTTCAGTGCCTCATTTTGTGTTTCTGTAATAAATATGCGTGGGTTCCCTTCTAAGGTCTGTCCGGCTTTAGCATAAGTTGCTGGTGAAGGCTTTTCTAGTGTAGGAGACTTATTGTGAAGGTACAGTAGAGGTACACCTGCTTTTTCTCGAAATTTGTTTTGTAAATCACGGTCTTGTGTTGCCAGGATATAGTGTTTGTCATTTTTTTTACCAACCATAGACAAAATGCAGTTGGATCCACCAATAGGCTCTTTGTGATTGCATTCATGTATTCCAAATTGCTTCAATATAGTTAGGGCTCCGTGAGTCTTCTTTGCCAGTTTTTCAGTTTCTATAATAATACATCTTGTTGTCAATAATTTAGCTTGAGAGTTTAAGTATTTTGGTATTTGTTCTCTAATATTTATATGCTCCTGAAAAAGATATTAATATTACTAAATGATCAACAATACCTAATTTTTCTGCAATAAGTAACCAAAGAGATAAGACCCACATTAATGAGTATCAGAGTTAGTATTCATAACATCATTTCATTCTGACAGGAGACCTGAGCCCACTTCTGGTACAATTGGATTGAGGAACATCAATCTTATAAATAACTGAATAATTAATGAGACAATATAAATTGATTTCGAGTCAGACTGACATAGCTCTGCACATCTGACAATAACTTGTTTGCACAGAATAAACTTCTAATGTTATCTTCATAATGAACATATAAATTGTGAATAGGTTGTTGGTGTGCCATTAAAAAAATAAATAAAATTACTAAACAATTTGAATATGTAAGAATACCTAGTTTTAATTACTGCTCGCTGGCTCTGGGAAATTCTCTTGCCAGCGCATGCTCTGCTCCTTGAGAGTGAGGTGGGAGTCTGCACTATCTGCCTCAGGGTCAGGGAGCTCTTCCAAAGGAACCTGGATATCCTCATGGGGCAATTCCTCATGCCGCCACTGTTCATTCACTATGTCTATCAGACGACCGTTGCGACGGTATTTACTATCCATTCTGTATACATATTATTGATTTTAGAATCTTTATGGAGAACAGAAAATTAATGCATTTTTGAAAGCAGTAATTAAAACTAAGTCTTCTTCTTTGAGTATTAATTAAATATAAATATTTGGGATTTAACACACAGTACAATCTAATCCAGACTAAACAGAGCTTGTACTGTGGGTACTGGTTTTGTCTGTTTTTTATTTTAATAATTTGTTTTTTTTTGGGGATTATAAGTATGGCTGTTCTGTAGCTATCTGAAATGTTACTTCTCCAATCAAATTATAAGAAGTTAAGAACTAGGTGTATGGGGTGCGCCATGGAGAAGAACAACACATGGAGCTTGTACAAGAGCTATGCTTGCTTTCTTGCCATGAGACCCCCAGTCAATCCCATCCTTGTGACATAGCCCCACTTTCCAGATTTAGTAATAGTTTGTAGTTGGTAAAAAAGAAGAAGACTTACTTTAAACGCAGCAAAACAAAATGTGCCGTCGATGAGAACTTGATACGGTTGATGGAAACCAAAGTTGTTGTAGTAGAACTTTAAATATTTCTGAACCTTTTTGTATCTAGTAATCTTCATTTTAGGAAAGTATTGTACAAACCTGCTAGATAGAAATACAAATACTATTTCTTTTTAGTATATTTTCTTTGAATTCTTAATTTCTGTTACTACTTCGAATGACAGTTCACAACTTTTTTTTTTTTTTTTTGTAGTGTGGCACTAGTTTGATCTTTGTGCCAATTTCGGGTAGTAAAAGGTAGGGAAAAGTTCACAACTTCTTCACCATTCTTCACATTCACAAAGTAATTAATGAGTCATTCAGAATGATAGAATGAATGAATGAAACCAAATATACAAAATTACAAAAAAAGAGACAGACAGAGACAAAAAAGAAAGGTACTTGTAACTTCAGGGTTACCATTTAAATTATTTTACCCCAAATCTTAGATTTTACCAGACAGCGTCAGAAGAGAATTATGTTCTCTATCTACCTACAGGGCTTATTTAGGGTTGGAGTATACGTAACGGGGCACTGAGGAAAAAAGAAAAATTTTTTTCAAAAAATTTTTTTTTTCTTAAATTGTTTATTTTCTCGATTCTATCGTATAGAACACCCAAAAGTAAGGCGAAAAGCATCTGGGTGATGTTTGTCTCCGACCAACCGTTTGTCGTAAAAGCGATGTCGAAGGGATTGTATTATAAAGGAGTCAGGGACTTGGAAAAAAAAAAATATTTTTCTCAAATCGTTGCTGTCGTGATTCTATCGTATAGAACACCTAAAAGTAAGGCGAAAAGCATCAGGGTAATTTTTGTCTCCGACCAACAGTTTTTCGTAAAAACGATGTCGAAGGGATTGGTGTCTCAAATTTAGGATACAAGAGCAAGCGTAGCGAGCTCGGAACTTCGGGCATCCCGACTCGGATAGGTTAGGTTAGAAGGGGATGGCGGGGTCTAGAAGGTCCCGCCATCCCCTTCGTGGTTATTTTTTTTTAAACCACCCAGTAGTAGGAGCCCCCCCCGCAAAGCGGGGCTCCGTCAATATTACCTCCGGAATCACTTGACCCCTTGACCTCAAAGTCAATTGTTCTTGACTGTAATGTCATTTGACCTTGTCCTCAAGGATACCAGACCTTGAGGTCAAGGTTAGTAACCTCAGGAGAATAGAGGATTTTGAGCTTCGGAAATTTGACCCTGACCTCAAGGTCAATGACCATGAGGTCAAGGTCAATGCCCTTGCGGTGTGCCATGGTGTTCCCCCACCCTACTACTCCCACATCCCACCGGGTCCCGAAGGCTTGATTAGGCGATGGAGTTTTTCTAAGTCTTTTTTTCATAGTGCCCCGTTTCGTATCCACTGACCTTATTTAGCCCTAAGTTATTTATAACCAGAAATAAAACATCAAAGCCAAATTATAATTTTTTTATTGTCTTTGAAATAGTAACAATTTATTATAAACATTAATATTATTCTTTCCTTTGGTGCAAAAAATGTTTTAGTTCCTATTTTCTTCCTTTCCTATCTTCACTAAAGAACTATTACGAAAGTGTTTGCTGCATATTGTAGAGCTTTTCTTAGGCAGCCAGATGTTTCTTCTTGTTCCTTTAATCCATAATTTAAATGATTCTGGATTTTCGGGATATCTGAAAACCAGAAGGCGTTAAGGTTAAACGACAAATACATAGTCATTCATCAAAATATATTGAACGAAATTATTAAATTCTATGTTAAGTTCCTTACATTTTCCATTAAAAACTGGGGTAATTTCCCAGCACAAAGTGGCAACACTGAACTTTTAGGTTATGTTTTATCATTAAGTAAAAATAATAAAATAGCCGCTTTTTTCACTTTAAAATAGCAGTATCTGATCTAAACTAGATAATAAAGCTTCACAACAAGTGTTTAATTGAAAAACTTTTAGCAAATAAACAAAAAAATTTGATACTTACGAATGAAAAGATAAACCGGGAATTTTTTTTCTCACTATCACTTTTGCAACCAAGAACACTGCACCGTACCATTTTGCAGTATTAGATAAAGATCTTACTCAACAGCGAACACATAATAATACAAAATTGATGAACTAATCATTTAAAAATTCAATGTTTTTCACAATCTGTCACGAACGCTCAATCAAATCGTCAGTTTGTTTAGCAAATGAAGTGCTGACCTTGAAAAAAACGGCCACGCGATGAGGGACAAAAAATAACATATCGTTATCTCTTTTCTTCTCGGGTATCTGGTATATATTTATCCTTTTTTTTGCTGAAAAGAGATAGATGTATCCAGCAGTCTATAGTTTCCTCTGTCTACGACTAAACCACTATCAATGACAGACCATCAATAATGTGATTATGTCGAATCTGTGCTTTACAGTTTGACAGTTTAATATTTGGCACAAAGGCCTTTGAAGCCATACCAAAATTATTAAGCCTCCTCTACACAATCAGCCATGATGGGCACTCGTTGATCGTCTGTGATCGGCAAGGTAATCGTCACGATCATTGTGCAAGCATCCACACGATCGTCCGTGATCATTTATTGAGCGGCAAACCTTCAAGATGGACGTGGAGGTTATAGCTGCAGCTACCATTAATTTAATTTCCGTATATATTATTTTATCAATGTAGTTGAACGAAAAGTTGTGAAAAAACAATGGAAGAATAAATAAATATTTTTGGGACATTTTTACACAGTATCATCTAGTCCTAAACTAAGCAGAGCTTGTACTATGGGTACTAGACAATGGATATAATACTTGAAGTCTTTTGGCTTTCATCAGAATCGTGAGGCATGTTGTTATAGGCGTGGATTATCGGGTAGGGAGACGGTATTTCAATAAAACACTGCTTAACACTATAATTATAATCTTCAGTACTTTAAATAACCCTCTAATATGATTAGCACACAGTAACATTAACTAGCTATGGATCATTTAATAATGAAACTTACTACTTAATCACAGATCACCGGTCAAAGCTTCATCATCATCAACCCATATGCTGTCCCACTGCTGGGCACGGGTCTCCTCTCATAATGAGAGGGATTAGGCTATAGTCCACCACGCTGGCCTAGTGCGGGTTGGCAGACTACACAAACCGTCGAGATAAATCTCTAAGGTTTGCAGGTTTCCTCACGATGTTTTCCTTCACCGTTTAAGCTAGTGATAATTAATTATTAATACGCACATGAATTCGAAAAGTCAGAGGTGCGTGCCTTGGGTTCGAACTCGAGACCTTCGACTTGGCAGTCCAATGGTCATACCACTAGGCTATCACTGCTTATTAAAGCTTAACTATTATTATTAAAGCATATATAATTATTAAAGCTTCACTTGTGAAATATTAAGTAACGTCCACCGAACACGTGGTTACGTGCGCACTTCGCAATATGATCTCAACTGACCGTTCTTACAAGATGGCCGCCCCACCAGCGCTCGGTGTTCGTTAATACGTCATAGTCAAATGACGTTTTATTTATGTCTAATAGGCGGCTGCGCCGACACGGCCAATCCTGACAGTCGCACGGCCTCGCACGTAAGGTGTCATGCATTGACGAGCTGTGATGTTACTCCTCTCTGCCTGATTGATGAGGAATACACATTATTATACGCTTGGCTGTTCCTGACCCAGATGAAACTAATCGCCATTGTAGAGTAGATTACTAAACCATGGCCCGGGCGTGCTAGGCCCCTTCAACCAGCTACTACCCCATGGCCCGAGCGTGCTAGGCCTCTTCGAACCTTTCCCGTAGCGTGGCCCGGGCGTGCTAGGCCCCTTCAACCAGCAACTACCCCATGGCCCAGGCGTGCTAGGCCCCTTCGAACCTTTCCCGTAGCGTGGCCCGGGCGTGCTAGGCCCCTTCAACCAGCTACTACCCCATGGTCCGGGCGTGCTAGGCCCCTTCGACCAACTTTACAGAACATATAAGAAGTTCAAGTGAAAATTACTTACTTCGATGTACTTGAGCTCGTTCTAAAACTATTATAGGGTGGTCGTCTTCCGAAACCGAGGTTGTGTCAGAACAAGCAGTCAATGTTTCTTCACTAGCAGTTACTGTCTCTTCACTAGCAGTTACTGTCTCTTCACTAGCAGTCATTGTCGCTTCACTAGCAGTCATTGTCTCTTCACTGACGGTGGAAGCAGTCTCAGTATCGATGTTTGAAGGCTCAATTTCGTTTCCATCAACCGCAGACACGTCATCGTCATCATTGATTAAAGCAGTAGATATTTCTACAAGTCCCTCAAACCCCCTAGGTACCGCGCACAAGTTTTCGTGAGAATACTTATAAACGTGACTTGATCTATTAATACCCTTAAGTTCATAGCGGTCGTTACCTAAAACCTTAGTTATGACGAATGGCCCCTTGAACTTTCGAGCGAGTTTTGTTTGATTACGCTCACTACACTTAATGAAGACGTAATCGCCTAGTTTGAACGGTTTTATGGGGGCTTTACCTCTATTAAAAAGTTGTTCTTGAGAGGTGGCTGCCTTGATAATGTTTGCCGATGCTCGACTTCTTATGACGTCAAGATCAGCGCGCGTAGGAGTACTAACGTTAGAGGCTATTTGAGACATCCCTAAGGACTGTGCACGAATGCCGAACATGAGTTCTGTTTGTGTGAAACCACTAACCCTAGATTTAGTGCTGTTTAGTGCCAATTGTACCTCGTCTAGCTCATCTCTCCATACCTTATTGGCTTCATTTTCGATTATAGTTAGTAGGTTCTTCAAGGTGCGCATTACTCTTTCTACTTGACCATTGGCTCTGGCAGAGCCGGTTGCAATGAGATGTAGCTCTATGTTATGATCAGTGTAAAATTCTTTGAATTCTGCACTAATATAACATCGGCCCTGATCTGCTATTATCCTTTTGGGGGCCGCGTTTGGCTCGGAGAAATGTGCGTTCACCTTAATTAAAATATCTATATGGGCTGGAGGAAGGCCTCCTAATAGCTCAGATAATTATGAAGATGATGAAGGATAAAAGTTTATCCTCATGATACTTTAAACATGGTTAAACCATCCTAAATCTGTGTTATCTAGTTGTTGCCCATGGTTTCACCCCAAAAGATTTTTTCAGACAAAAAGTACCTAGCCTATGATGGTCATAGGCTGCTAGAAAATAAAGCGCATATCGTACATAGTAACGTAACCGAACGGATTAAATTAATCTTAATATTTCAATATTCTAATATCTTACATCATAAACAATCAGCTGATGTTTCTTAAAAATGACGTATACCAAAACCATAGACAGGTTTTTTGTGAAATGAAACGTCTCGCTCGCTCTCTCGCTTCCATGTTTGTTCGTGGTCATTTTGCATTTCTGTGCTAGATTTTCCAGTTTAGCATTTAAAATTAATGATTTTATTCATTAAAGTGTGTAATTAATGATATTTTCGGTGTCACGGCGGCCTCTTGAGGATTTGTCGCCCGAAGAAAAGTGCAAAACAGCGGTATAATAACAGGGAGGGTACGTCTTTCATATCCTAATAATCAAGTAAATGCGTCATTTTATCGAATAATGTTGAGAGTGTTCATGAAATGAGAAGAATAAGTGTATTGTTCTGCACAGTAGTCGAAAGAGCAAGTGATGAAACGCGTAGATGACTACGTCGAGTGGTTTTATGACATACAGCTGATTCCGATGGGGCGTCTATAGGTAATTTTTAATCGCCCGAGTCGAAGGAAACGGTGTGATACGGGCATAAGCGGTTAGTCATCATCATAACAGACACGTTTCTGGTGCACGACAGATGAATTGATCGAGAAATTATATAAAGTAGGTCCGGCGTACTGCGCCGAATAGTGGCTGATAAAGTGTCATTGTTATACCTTTTGTTTCTTTGTGATTTCGCGACGATACGTACGTGGAGATAACAATTTCTTGTTTACCGTTTTTAAGCCAGGATTTATTGCAGTGGCTGTCGTAGTTATCAAACCTTGATTTGACAAAAAAACAATAGATTGGATTTTTTTTTCAATGTGCATGGGTGATTGATCATTAGTTCTACTAGTAGTAATTACAAGCATTGTCAATGGTGTCCAATTGTGTTTTTGTAGGACTTCTATCTGGTAAGTACTGTATACTCAGAAACATTATCTAAGTAATTTAAAACTAACATTCTACATGTGTTAGGTAACTGACATCATTGTATGCATGGAGAAATCTGTCTTTGTATAAATATCACATAATTTAATATTTAAAACAACAATAGAAGCAGGAAATAATTATTTGTCAGTATCTGCCTATAAGATTCTTTAATGACTCATTGGTAAAAAGTACACATCCATGAGTAAATAGTGATTTAATTTTACCCAGTCATTATAAGTGGAAGATTTGAGGGTAATTATAAATTTTGTGATGAAATTAATGAGAAATTGCTTTTCTGATAAATTATTTTTATATTTTTCCTTTCAAGTAAACTGTTGTGTTTCATCATCTTACTAACACATTTAGATAATTATACGTAAACTGAAAAATAAATATATAATAAAAAAGTTTCTTTACAATACATTTTTAGTTAAGCTAGGTACCTACCAAAGTAATTATCATAGATAACCAATATGAATATTCTTGCTACAAATTCTTAGGCAAATGATTACTATCAGTATTTTAACATTTTAAATTAATACATAAAACCTGATGGGTACTTAAAAAGGTTTTAATTAATTCATTAAATAAATGGTGACCTTCTGGGGATCCATAACAATTTTTGTTGTTGTGCCATGGCAGGCCATTAAGCTTTGCTTTCAAAAGGGAACATAATCAATATAAATAATATATTTTTTTAAGATACATACAATAAAATTTAATAATCTAGCTTACTTTAATTTGACAAAATAATTTCTGGAATAATAAAGTGTAACTAAATTCTATTTTCACAAGGGAAAGAAATAAGTTGCTTATCTAGCATTCAATATAATAGACAGAGAGAACATAAAATAGTTCTAATATCTTTGCTCTGTTTACATAAATAGAATGTTTAAAGACATAACATTATGCAATCATATAAACATTATTATTCCTTGAGATTGTTATGACATTTAAATCAGTTTAGAGATCAATGTCACAGTTGAAATTAGGTGCCACACTCAGATGATTTGTGAATGATTTAATGGGGGCCAGTATAGAGGCAGGTCACAGGTGGGAATATTAAAATATTATAGAATTATTGATTGATAATAATAAGATGTAATTAAGATTTATTGAATTTTCTGTATAGTCAACCATTACATTGCTTTACCACTTTTGACAAAAACTTCCATCCAAATTAAATTTCACTAAGACTCATTTTGTCACTGTCAGTTGGTCTTGTAAGCAAAAATAGACCTTGTTGTTTTGGGAAATACAATTGACATTCATTCAAGGGTGGTAAAGCAATTCTATGGTTGACTATATTGTGTGAATGTATCAACATTTTTGTGTATATTAATCTGTCATAGGTAACAGTTAGATTATTTATTGAAGTTATTTAAAAACTTTCTTAGCTTACCCCCGCGCCCAGCTTGACTCCTAACACCCCTCTGAAGTTTAAGATAAAAAAGATAAAGATATTTATTCACCAAAGATAAGGTACAAAAGTTGTTATGATACATGTATTCTAAATGTCTAAATAGTATTCATTTCTGACACACGGGCCTGAATATCATTGAAAATCTATTTTTTAAGGTTTCTATTGTGTTATATTGATATTATTAATCTGTTACCATGGACGCTGTAAAGGGTCTGAAACATCAGGATTAATAATATCAATATAACGTGATAGAATCAGAAAAAGTATAGTAGTTTTGTTTTAATGCCTAATTAGTGTTGAAATAGTTGACATAATTTTCACTCAAATGCAGTGCACTTCTCTAAATACCAGTTTTATTTTCTCCAGTTTTATGGCATGGCATTCATATGGTTGTGGTGTACAAGATTAGGTATTTGTTTATGCTAAAGGGTTCTTTATATTTATTGGGGTAAAGTTGAGAATGTCTTTTTGCTGTTGCTAGTTTATTTTACTATTAGAAATTATACTACTAAGTAATATGAGAAATTATCTTAATCTTACTATAATATAAAATATTAACAAAGGCTCAATATCAATACTTTGTTAGATTTGAATCATGCTATGCATAATAAATCCAATCTAAGATAATTGCAGCTAATTTCCACTTGAATATCTACTTTAGAATCATGTAGTTTAAGTTGATTCTCGTTTGACCATACTTATATAAAAAAATTGTGGAAGCAAGGAAATGTGAACTTTGTCACATAAGACTTTAAGTTTGTCATTCGAAAACTTGATCATTATCTAAGTTTCCATACAATGTAACAGAAAGGTAAAAAAATACTTTCACTATGGTTTTTAATTACACTTGATGAACAATTTTTAATATGGCCGAGCCTCCTTCAGATTACTTGCAGAAACCCATACCTTCAGATTAGGGTAAACAAAGAAAAACCTAAATTTACAGAAGTAGCCCTGTATCTGACTGTCTCATTAGCCTAGTGTTCTGAATGCTAGGCTAGTGGTTCTGGGTTCGACTCCCAGATCGGGCAGTGTTATTGGGTTTTTCTATGAAATTATCAGTAGTCGCTTGGAGTTTGGTTGTGTGCCCAGTTAGTTAATGGCAATGGGTTTGTGCCCTATTATATGGGACTTAAACACACCGACGATTTAAGGGTGTACATGAGTACACCTCTGCTTAACCCTTTGGGGAATGTAGGCGTGATGGTATGTATCATACTAGAGATAATAATAATAATAATATTTATGGGACATTTGACACAACACCATCTAGTCCCAAACTAAGCAGAGCTTGTACTATGGGTACTAGACAATGGATATAATACTTATATACTTTTTTTTGTCAATACATACTTGTAATACATAAGAAACACCCAGACAAACATAAATACTCATGTTTTATCCACACAAATATTTGTGTCCTGTGGGAATCGAACCCACGACCCCATGATCAGCAGATCATATAATATATTATGTTTGAGCATTACTTTGTTGTTTATGAACTTAATTCAATCATTCTCGATCATTGTTCTGTCTGACGGCTTTTGTTGCAGTTTTTATTACTTTTTTAAAGTTTATACAATTAGTGTCAGTAGGACATCATTTGATAAATATTTCCCACTATCGCACAAATGCGTGTTGTTATTGTTTTGTGAGAAAGAGGACGGCTATCGAAAGTCATTGACTTTCCTTTCTTCCTACATCTTTGTTTATTGTTTATCCTTATTTTTTATGGTTGTTAGACTCATCGGCGGCCTTAAACATTGAGAAGGTCTTGTCCTTTGCGGAAACTATGTGATTTGAAAGTAGGTATTTCTGATGATTTATGCAAAATAAAAAACTATCCTTAATTTTGTAATTGTTAATAATACTTTTTTATACCAAATTTATTTTATTGTTTTATAAGGACTAAATACTGTTTTGAATTTAATTTTTTTCTACTCTGGTTCGAGGCGCGAGGCGCTGCAAGAGCGAGGGCCTGGGCGGTTGCCCTGTTCGTCACCCCCTAAGGCCGCACTGTTTAGACTTAACTTTTTCATTTTCATTTATTTTGAAAAGAGAATATAGTGTTCCTCGGAGCCGAAAAGCCACATATTCAGCAGTTTTTCAGTTTACAGAATTGGTATGAGACTTGTAGACGATTCGCCTCACGCAGATTACCGGTAGACAAGGGGCCTCTTTTAGCATATATATTTTTTTAATTCAATTAACAATGAGATATACATATAAGAGCTACGTAAACGCCCAAAAAAGTACCTATTCTTATCACCACGTATCACATATGATTTAATAATTAATCCACGCGTTTTTTGGCCTGTGTACATTTGTCATGTGTTTCTGGTTATGATAAGACCTGATCCTATCATAGGTGTCGTAAGGCTAGACAAACCATGCGTGGCATTTTTAATTTTTTGTACATTTTTCTCTTTTCTATAAAATATCATACCATCACGCCTGTATTCCCCAGATGATAGGCAGAAGTGCCACTAATTTACACCATGAGGTCCTACTGAGAATTTCATAGAAAAAGCCCAATAACAATGCTTGACCTGAGAATTTGACCAAGGACCTCTTGCGTAGCAGCTGTGTTTGGGACAACCAGGCTAATAAGCTGTCTATATAATAAATCGACTGCACGTCTGCGTAGCGGTTTAGGGGGTCACCTCGCATCATCTTAAAAAAAAAACAAACCATAGTACAATATTTATCTAGTGTCCTGCGTGTGTTTACCCAGATCACACGATTTCTTGTATATCTTGTATAAATTTATAACAACAATCTGTCCGTCCTATCCAAATATTTGTTCGAAACGGGAATATTCCCGGAATTGTCTCCGCGACCCATCGTACAGGAGCGCATCGTTCAGCCACAACGCCAGTCAATTCAGGTGATTAACATCTTTAAGGTTTGAAATTCAAATCTTTTAAATAAAGAACGATTTTTTAAATAAAGAAGGCACATTCAAATTTTGAATGTGCCTTCTTTGTTTAAAAAATCTTTAATCAGGTGACCACTGTCAAGAAAATGGTTGGTTCAGGTTGTTAGGTCAGCTGCGGAAGAATGTCCCCCGGCGTACGTGTGTGACGGCACACCGGGGTGGTTTTAGTCAGTAAGAGTCTGACAGACCGCCCACGGGCGGAGGACATCCATGAGGATTTCCACCCCGTGAAAAAAAAAAAAAAAGAAAGTTGTTAGGTCAGTTTTTTTTTTCTTTAGAATAGTTGGCTGCACTTGCCCAGAAAAGATTCCGTCGTGGTAATTTTCATGCAAACAGCAAACATTCCAAGGTCGTAGCTTAATGTCAGCTGTTACTGGTCAAGGACGAATATATTTAAATAAATTGTTAAAAGCGTAAATGTGGCGAATGTAACTTCAAGTCATCTTTGTGTGCGTTTTGAGGTTGGTACTGTATGTAGGACGTTCTAATTAGATTATGAGATCTCTGACATTAATATGGACAGTGGACAGTCTCTTATAAGATAAATATTATTAATATATCAGTTTCTGCTTTAATAATTTCTGGTTTAAAAGACGATTTAGTGTAAAAATTTGAATTTCTGAGATGGTTTGGGCATGTCGAGGGAATGGGTGAAAGGCGACTAACAAAGGGGATTTATATGGCGAATGTCAGTGGAACCGCTGGGAGGGGACGCTCTAGAAAAACTTACGCCGACCTCATTGGTGGGGTTGTTCAAAAATGTCGTGCGTGCGTCAAAAAGGCGTGTTGTATGACAAGATGTGGTTGAAACGAAAGAAGTATGCAAGAATCGAGTGGCGTTCTTTAGTTTCTGCCTATCACCATGTCAAATAGGCGTGAGTGAATAATAATACTTTATTGTTTCAATAATAGAGTGTGTGTGTGTGTGTGTGTGTGTGTGTGTGTGATTAATGGAATTACTGTTTAATTTTTAATAAATGTTCCGTTGTGTCATAATTCGTCTTTTAAATAGTTTTTGATGGATGCCTTACAATTTGCTCTAGTCCTATGAAATAGATTAAGTTCTTTATTTAATTTACTAAAAGGAGTTGAAGTTGAAGTTCCCATAAAGTTGAAGCATCTTTTGCCAAAGGCTTCTCTATCTTATTTTAGGTTTATGCCATTTAGGAGTTCTACGCGAACGAATATCGGTCTCAGCTGTCTCATAGGCGGTTTTATGGAATTTTAATGCAACGGCCATATATGTATGTATTAATAATATCTTTTTAAGGTACTTACTCTTTTCCGGAACTTGAACGTCGGTTTAGTACATTCAATGCATTATCTGAATTACAAACTGACCCTGAAGTTCTAAAATGACTCCATTAAATACATACAACGAAGTTCCATTTGACGTGATAACTTAAAATAACTTGCGTGACCGTCCCTACTAAGTATAAATAACTTTTATATCTGCTCGAAGTCGATACTGACCATAAAACTTGACAGGCGATGGCGACAAACAGGAGCGGTGCGGCACAGCGGCCGAACGGCGCTCCACAAACGAAAGTATGCCAGTTCAAGCTGGTGCTCCTCGGCGAGTCAGCAGTGGGGAAGTCTTCTCTGGTGCTTCGCTTCGTGAAGGGGCAGTTCCACGAGTACCAGGAGAGCACGATCGGCGCCGCTTTTCTCACGCAGACCGTCTGTCTCGATGACACCACCGTCAAGTTTGAAATTTGGGACACGGCGGGGCAGGAAAGGTGAGTTTTTATCATAATATTTAGCGGTATTTGTAACAGTAGTTGTATTGATTCATTATTCATCCACTGCTGGGCGTAGGCCTCTTTTAGCGTAGGCCTCTTTTAGCGTAGGCCTCTTTTAGCGTAAGCCTCTTTTAGCGAACGCCACTGAACCAAATCTTTATGTATTGGTTGCGGTGGTAGAACTACTGCTGCTTCTGATTCTGCCGCTAAGCAATTAAATATTTGCTAACATTGTTGTGTTGGTTTTCTAACGACCTTTAGACCAGGAGTGTCAATATACCTTTCTGCTAAGCGGAAATAATCTTAGGGTCCCGACTATAGACCCAGTCGGTTTTAAGGAGTCCGTCAGCATAGACGAAGGAATCCATACGGTTTACTTTAGTCACTGAGAGTTTTGTATAATCTTCTGCCATTACCGGCAATATAGTGTGTTTTACACGACCTATACACCGTATATGTTTTTCACGAAAATATAAACAGTAAAACAAAAGAAGATTACTTCTTCTACAAAGTTATGTCGATAAGTTCGCAATGTAAAGAATACTGCAAGTTATCAGAGCTGCTAATAGTTACTCAAGGAAAATACCAAGACAAATGGAGTCAATGGACCTTGAATTTCAACTAGCAAAATATGCAAGAAGTGTCTGTTGAAGGTCACTTGTGCATGGATCTTTGTCCTCAGCATTCCTAGCGGTCTAAAACCAAGATTCCACCGAAATGTTTTTATTCCTTTGTAAGAATAAAGAGCGATTTTGGATTAATTTTGACGGATTATACTTGGCATCCATAGTGTTTATATTGATTTCTGACATTTATGTGAATTGACGCGACGTGACATTGAAATAAAAATACTTTTTACGGATTTTATCGCGTATATTGACATTATTAATGACGCTGTAAAGGGTCCGAAACTTCGGGATTAATAATAGATATCAATATATTATTCCCTGACGCTATAAAATCCATAAAAAAATAGTTTTATTTCTATTTCGATAGTTTATTTTTTACGCACTTACTAAAGATATCAGGATAGAAATGTGCAGGCAGAAAATAAGGACCCAGTCTCGCGGGAATATTTTTAAATTATAGGTATTTTGTTGCAGGTATCACAGCCTAGCGCCAATGTACTACAGGGGTGCGCAAGCGGCGATCGTCGTATATGACATTACTAATCAGGTAAAAAAATATTTACATATTATAGGTTATAAGGAGGTCGTAATAACGTGACTTTTTAAATATTTATTTACATATTAAATAGAATAGAAACTCTAATTTTTATTTCTTTCAACACAACCACAAATACATCAGGTATATAATATGAAGTAGGTAACATTACGTTTATATTATGTTTTTTCTATACATGGTAAAACTGCCTCCGACTCACGAAGCGTGAAACAAACAAAGCCTAGTTTTACTAGGAGATGAGCTACGAATACGATCATGTTCTCATATGACTACAAGTACATCCCGTAGACTGAACGACCCTGAATATATCCAGTTCAAGTTAAGCATCGATTCGACTCAGTCGGATTGTAACGATGCGGATTGCAATAATTCTGATAATGCTTTTAATTTTGATGCGTGGCTCGGTACATTAAGTCACGAGAACAACCTGCATAACGGGACATTCTAATAATATAACTACGTGATTAAAACCAGTTGTGATCTTTGTAGTGGAGAAGGTATTTTTTTTATTTATTATATTATTTTATTACTTCCGACCCGCCTGTTTCGCAAGGGTGCAATATACTTCCTAATAACATGCATATATTATACATAAATATAGCCTATGTTACTAGCATCCTAATGGTGAAAGAATTTTTGAAATGGGTCCAGAAGTTTTTGATTTTGTTAAAAACAAAAAAATTTTTCCCGTTTCGGTATAATATTAGGGTAGATTAGGGCCCACCGACAGCATACTCACAATCACATATACAGAATAAAAATTTACAATATTTCTCCTGCCAAACAGCATAACAGATTTTCAGCGAATTAGATGGTTGTTTTAAATAACAAAAATTATAAGACTGCTCCGTCGTGGGAGACTACAAACATAATATGTAACGGACACAAAGTACACCCAAACAGACACAAGACACAAATATTTGTCCCTCGTGAGAATCGAACCCACTCGGCGCAAGGCAACTTAGCCGCTACGCCAAACGTGCAGTTAATATTATTGTGTTTAGGAAGCCCTAGAAAGATATTGCAAACAAAATTGGCCTTTCAAAAAAAGACTGTTGATAATCTCAGAAATGTATCGATTAGCATAACCTTGAACAGTGGAAAAATTAAACAAGAACGTCTGTGCCACTTACCAGTGATGTCACAAAAGTGTGTCAATATCACACTACAATAGCCTAATAGTTGCGAATGAAGTAATATTGCTTGTTACAATACGGTACAATTTGTGCCCCCACATAGTCAACATGATGGTCAGTGGGCAAAGGCCGGCAATGTTTGCACTCCGCTTAGTAATACTTGTTGTAACTATTTTTGAATGATGCGTAAAGGTGTTCTTACATTGTATCGTAACGTGATTTTTTAAGAGATGGCTTCGGTGTAATTTAAAGAAAATAAAGTACATACATCTGTATTAGAAATGAAACAGAATGTCAATGTCAAATGCCAATGACAAAACGTCATTATGACAACTTGCTCTCCCTCTTGCCCTCTCGCTTTAGTCGTCGCTAATCTCGGGTCGAAACTATCGCTGGACGAGATATTGCGACTATAAAATTATGTCGCGGCAATAATGTTAGTCCCGCTGTACGGCGCCCGCGTCTGTACATCAGACGGACGCCAGCTGGTTATACAAAAATGTCAAAATTTTCCAATTGAATATGAGTCTTATTATTTTGTATTAAAATTGAAAATCAATCAAAGAAATGTGACAGATTGTGGTAGCTTGATGTGCTGACATCTGTACACATACCTACAATTTGCCGGTATGTTTTTAGGTGCCAGGTAATAAAAAGCGAGTATATTTTGCCATCAACCGGGCAATACGTACTCAGGGTTGCCATTTATAATTCCCTATCCTGGAAATCGAGTCAAGGACCAAGGATACTAGACTAGAACTACTACTTAAATTGATTGTAACACTTGCACTTGTTGGTTCGTTGTGTATCTACTAATATAATGAACATGAAATCTATTTAGTTTGTTTGGACGCTCTAATCTCTGAAACTACCAGACGGGTTACAAAAATCTTTTTGCATTTAATAGTTTTGCCCTTAGTAGAACTCCTGAGAGGCTAGGACCAAGAGTCCATAGCACAGGGTATCCTAGTTTGGATTCTTCTCTCCCACAAATTAAATGCACCTCTATTATTAATTTTTGTAAAGCTGCCTATTATATACTTAAGTTTATAAACTTGTATTGTTCTTTTGTTATCTTTTTTCTGGGAGTAAAATAGATGTTATTATTATTAATAATCCAATTCTTGGGGAAGTTTATAGGGTATATATCGTCACGCTACAACCTTCAGGAGCCGAACAAAAAGGAAAAATGACCGGGCGGGTGAAATTTATTATAATTTTGTCGGGCCAACGTCTGTCGTATCAGCTAGTATAGTATAATACTTGATGTGTTTCCGTCTTTTGTCTTATCGTGAGGTGTGTAGCAAAAGCGGACATCCCCTTTCTTCCATTTCCTTCCAACGTCTCTTTGTGAAGTTTTAGAACTTGAACATGTTGGTACAGTCAGTCAACTGTACTGTGGCAATGAGAAAATTTATTTTGTAGATTTTAATTTATTATCCCTTAGTTATTTTAAAACTGCTAAGTATTATGTATATTTATTATTTATCAAAGTAATTCTCTTGCCATACGATATCCGATGCGATGTGATAAGGTTTTAAAAAAAAATGTTGCCCTCATTGGAATTTTCACCTGCATCGTGTGTGAATTTACAAACATAAATATCACACACATAAACACCGAGAATCGGAAAACCCATGTGCAGCAGTCGATTGCTCGAGCAAGGTCCCAATCGAGCCGTCAAAATGGTTCACATCACTAAAATACAACTGACTAGCGTAAATTTTTAAATTATCATGCAAATTAATTCTTAACTTATAGTTAGGTATTAACTCGGGTGTATTGTACCGGTCAGGATCATAAACAATCTTGTCAAAGAAGACAAAATAATGGTTTCATGTGACTTTGTTTTTCTGCCATTGTGTGTCATTGTATTGTTTGCTAGGTTTTAGTCCGCGGCTTCGCTCACATTTAAATACAAAAACGGACAAGAATTCCAATTCCAAAAATTACATTGTTGAGTTCTGGGACGTTTATATACTATATAGCCACTTATTTTTTTAAATATCTCCAATGTGCAGGCACAGGTCCTTTCCAATTTTATAATAGTATAGATGAATTATCACTAGAATTTTACATCGTGATACGGTTACAACGGGCTACTATGGGCCGTACCTGGGGGCTTAGACAAGTGGCAATCTGACAATCGAATCGACGAACGAATAGAAACAAAATATATGGGAAGGACATCTATGATCGCCCGATTTGTCGAAAGCTTATGTCATTTCCATACTTTTTGTTTCTATTCGTTCGTCGATTCGATTTTCAGATTGCCACTTGTCTACAGGCGCTGGGTCCATAGTGATAAACAATATTATTTTATTCATGTAAACAGAGTATTTACAAGTTAATATTTCGATTTTTAGTATCAGACGACGCCACCAGCGTTTTCATAGTTCGATAATTTCATTTTGGTTTCGAGATCGGGTCGAGCAAATGATAACATCACACAATAAATAAATAAATTATGAATAAACGTGTAGTACCCCAATAATAGCCGCGACAATGAGTCAATAGCTGTTTAAAACTAACAACAAATATGTAAACACTTCCTTAATCTTATGTTCTTTATTATTTTTATCTTATTTATTAGTTTTGATATGATACTGTTTAGCTTGTAGACATTTACAACGATAAGTTAAGTACCTACCTAGGCAGCGCAATGCACTATTGTACACATTTAATAATGTAATTGTGTAAATATAACATTTTTCTTTATCTGAATACGTGAAGCGAAAACTTTGTAACCGTTTGGAGAGGAATATTTCTCGCTCAGAGGAGTGTGAGATTAGCAATAGTTAAAGTTTATATGGAGAAATATATAATGCATAATAAAATCAGTGTTACATATTCATTGTTTTCATTCGGGCTGTTACTGACAAACAGAAACATGCTTTTTTAATAAAATTTGATAAAAGAATATAATTTATTCAAACTTGAAAAGGTCGCATATCGACCACCGCGGATCACTGGTATGTATTAATAAAGAGACGTATGGCATTAATGGGATGGGTCCATCCAATACTGTTAGGACACATTCTTCTAAAAGCCAGACTAGACATTACATAATTTGACGGAGTATCGAACGATAAAAAAGTAAGAGTTAACCTTAGCTACACGCTACTGGACGGAGTCCTTTAGCGTCATTGAAGCGCGAAATAGAAGAACTATGTGAATTGGATTATTTCACGTTTTGACATAGTACATATTTATACGCTTGTTTATCATTGGGGTAGGCAGGCAGAGACTTTAGAATTCCACTTGCTACGATCTTGTACCAATTTCCCTTCATCTACATTCATTATCCTCCTAATGCATGATCGCCGGTTTAGGGTGCTGTTAAACTGGATTTTTTGAGAACGCAATTTGGTTATGTCCTTTGTGGTCGCCGAGGTCGGCTTCTTCCAACTCTTCCATCTGGTACTCGCCACGTATATTTATTTGCCAATCTCCGTTTATCCGTTCTCTGTACATGCTCAAACCATCTTAACACCTTTCTCAATCTTTCTCAATATATCTTTACGTTTTGACGTAGTAGATATGTTATTTTTTTTATAATGAGCGGCATCGGTAGAGTAACTGCGCTGCAAGTCTCTGGGTTCCCACCATGTACTGAAATAACAAGACCTTAAGTAAACGTTTGGATTTGTGCCTTGTTAATGGCAACCCCTATTACATGGGCCCTAAACACACTGATGTACTGTGGATTTACAGCAGTACCTACACCTCTGCGTAGTCATTCAGGGACTACAGGCGTAATCGTATGTCATTCATAATATAAAAATATATGTGAACTAAAATATTCATATAAGTGGGTTTATCAGTAAAAGTTGCGATTCCCCAGACAGGCGAGTGACTTACATGTAGGTATATTTGTAATTGTAAACAAAATGTATAGTAGCAGTTTGAGTACAGCACAGTAAGTTAAAGAAATGCAATATTATCATGCTGATACGACGTTTATCAGATAACAAAACAATTACACGGCACGATCCCTCGCCGTGCCTCGTGGAACAGATCATCTACATTTTCATGGGCGCCTAGTATTTATTTATGAAACATAGCTGTTGCTCGCGGTTTCACTCGCATCCCAGAAGATTTTTTGACACAAAAGGTAGCCTAATCCTTCTTCTCCATTGTCTAATCTATCTCTGTCCTAAATTTCATCTAAATCTGTTCAGCTATTTTTGGTTGGTTTATATCAGGACACATTTGCCCTCCAAAGCGTTTATTAAATCATTAGCTTGTTGTACGCACATCTACACTTGCGTTGAATATATAATAATAATAGCCTATGTGGAATATTGCAGTACTACCCTTAAAATTTAAGAATTTTTCAAAAATGTTTCCGGATATTTCTTATAACATACATATAAAATTCGCTCACTCTCTCTCTCTTCATAATTACTTATTCCGTACAAAATTATTTTGTAGCTTACACTAGTGAATTTTTACATAAAAGCTAATTAAATATATATAGGATACTTTATGATAAAGTATTGGAATTTTCGCGTTTGTGACGTGAATTAACATCACCTATTTGATTACAGTTTTTTATGTCTGCCGGCCGGGGTCTCGAGCTCAGATAACAATCCATTTAATCAATAAAATTGACCTATCGCCGCCTATTGTTAGATATAAGTCCTTTCAAAATTGAAAGAATGTTCATAACATTATTACTTCCGGAGATAACCCCCTAAGAATGTATATTACGCATACAAGCTATACTTGGCGCCGGCTTCGCACGGATGCAATATACTTTGCACACACATACGTATTATGTCCATGGTCCTAGTACCCATAGTACAAGCTCTGCTTTCTTGGAACTCGATGGTGCTGTGTAAAAATGACCCACGATATTTATTATTAATAATGGCAATTTTTTTACAATTTCTTATGTATTATAAGTATGTATTTACAAAAAAAAAAGTATATATGTATTATATCCATTGTCTAGTACCCATAGTACAAGCTCTGCTTAGTTTGGGACTAGATGGTGTGTAAAATGTCCCAAAAATATTATTATTAATTAACAGGCAAATTGGTAATAAAAAATATAGCATTCAAGTGTGGGATAACCCTACGGGACAATAATACCTATTATGTTCTGTGAATGTTTAAATGCCCCAATGATCAGTTTGCCAAATGCGATGACTAAAGCATTATTAAATTTTCCCTTATTGCTATGTATTTCCTGTCTTTTTCAAATAAATTAACATAACATACCATCACAACTGTTTTTTTTTATATCTTACCACTAAGGTGGCAAACAAGCATTGGTAAGCGGTTACCGTAGCCTTGTAGCCTTGACGCTTGTAATATCAGGGGTATCACTTGCGCGTTGCCGACCTTGTACAACGAAAAAGGAATAGTTGGGATGGCTGTATAAGGATCAAAGTTCCCCCACTGCCAACACAAGGTTTCCTCGCGGAGCACTGTATTCCCCGAATGAGGCAGAGGTGTACTAATGTACACAGTTCGCCGGTATATTTAGGTCCCATGTGATAGGGCGAGGATATGCTATTAACCGGGCACAAATCAAAACTCGAGCCGTTACTGAGAATTTCATGGAAAAACCCAATAGCACTGCTTGACCTGGGAATCGAACCCAGATAAGATAAGATACCTCTATTTATTTGCTTTAACATGTCATCATGCTCTGAACTTTTTCCCAACGATGTTGGGGTCGGCTTCCAGTCTAACCAAAGCGGGTGAACATCAGTGTTTGGGATGAAGCGACTGCCATCAGACCTCCTCAAACCAATCACTGGGTAGTACCAATATCCGGAGGATAAACTGGTTGTTAGGGCTTCTTATTATCACTAACACATAGATGTTCGTATGACAACCGCATTTGCTTTATGTGTGAATCAAGGAGTAGGCACATTTATAACACCCGATGACACCCCACGCGTGTTTATCGGCCTATTGTTGAAATTTCGGAACGTTTAGCGAATGGACACATTACATTGGCGGCACGTGGCATGGTGTGTTACAAGTCTGTCCCTACCTTTACCTAACAATACAATGACATGCATGCAACGGTGTTAAATTTACCAGCAGGCAGTGAAATATTTAGCTGAATTAATCACTTTAACAGATACATTACACATCAGATTACAATACATTTCATTCACATACACACCTCATCGGCTAGACACCCACTATTTTGGTTACGGTCAATATTGTGCTGTGCAAATGGTATTAAACAAGTAAGTCTTCGCCGAGTTCAAGGGCACGCAGACAGACCGACAAAGATAGCAAACGTACATAACTGTCATATGTACGAGCTATAAATATGTACTATTATACCTACATAAATATGAATGTACTGTTGACGTCGCCACTACTGCAATGCAATAAAAAATAATAAGCAAAACAAGCCGTTAATTGAGGTATCAGGTATGTTTTAATTAAAACTAATGTGTACTTGTAAAGATTTTAATCGGCCGATTCAGTGTATCGAGGTTTATTACGATGGATGGTAGGATTGGTCTTCATCGTGCCTTGTTTTTTATTACGGGAAATACTCGTGGATAGCCTACCTGAGGAGGCGCCAGGGTATATCGGATTCCTACCGACTAGAAACAATGACAATCGGATCACTTCAAGGCGTGAGGCCTTTCCTCGCTTTCCGCTAAAAAGCGCGCGCGGATCAATATCGGCCTATGGCTGGTCGCGTGGCTGACTCCCCAAGTCAACCGCCCGCAAGCCACAGTCTACACCATGCCTAGTGCTATATGATAGCTCTGTATCTCTATGACTATGTTACACCTCGGAAATTGATGCTTTCCAATACTGATGCCTATTAAAACTATAAAGAAAGAAAGAATCATTTAGATGACGTCGTTTTACACGCGTTACATTAGGTACATGTGTCTTGTTGTGATTCTTGTTTTAGAGACAATTAACGCTACTATAAAGTGTGGGGTTTGATAGGGTATATGAAGCTAGGGAGTGAGAATAACCGTTCTATTCCTAGTGTTAAAACTTGTTTTGAGACTGTCCCAGTTAGAAATATGGTATCCGACAAGTTTTCCGCTTAGGCTCTTTCTTGAATAGGCCATTTCAGACTTTGCTCTGCATTGTAAAACTCATCTCTTATTTGTTACTGTTCTATGTTTTGTCTTTTTTTTTTTTTTTTTTTATTAGGATCTCCGACAAAGAATACACCTTACATGCTAATAAAAATATTACAATTGACCTTCAAGCCAAGTGCTTCTTTAATTATGGGAGATCACATCATGCGAAATGAGATCAACCACTACTTAATATAAACGAAAACAATGAGATCAAACTTTAAAATTAAATCAGCTTAAATAAATAAATATGTATAAATTTGTATATATATGCTTAAGTATCAAAACAAAACAAAACAATTAAATTTAAAAATATCCTTAAGATTTTGAGCGAGAGAGAGATATATATATTATACAATTATCTTCAAATATTGTTAAGTTGAACCAAAACATTACTTTTAAATTTACCTAGGGAGTTGTCTTTAAAAGAGACTATGATTCTCTGAGTTTGTTTCGGCGTTTTTTCTCAGAGGTCGTCAGTTAGGAAATGCCGGAGACGTCTAGCTTTTAAAAGTGTCTTTAAAAAGATCTATTTACAAAATAAATATCATTTATCATATTATCAGTACCTAATGATGCTTTCAACTTTCTGTGGATGGTAATGGTATGTGGTAATCACTGCATCAGGTCTCTGCCATTTGCCACGTCATTTTATTTTTGTTTTATTGTGATAAGATAACGAACAAACATACGAGCTGCCTGATGGTAAACGGCAACCGTAGCCTATAGACGCCTGTGATGTCACTCGCGCGTTGTCATCTTGTAACCTCAGTCTCATAATCAATTTGATTTCACTGGCTACATTGCCCTTCAAATCAGAACACAATAATGTTACCACATTATTACTTAGCGGATATTTGGCAATGCAGTAGTGGCATCCAAGAGGTACTCTGCAGCATGAGCAAGGTCCAACACCTTAAACATAATATCGTCAAGTCCATATCCTGTATAAGGTATACAAGCATGTGGAATATACAATGTACCATACAACTACATTCCATCGATAAGGACCAAGCTCATTGCAGCATTGTCATTTACAATATTCTCGGATATAAATTAAATAGTACTGATGTCCGTCTAGTATGTACGCACTACATGCTTTACGTTATACACTTAAGTTATATACCTATATACTATGTGTCAACATAGCATCGTTTTAACTGGAAATCAATACGTATGGTTATTTTTATTCTTCCATCGATTGTTGACGTATCTTGAATGTAATTCATTCATGCTGCGATGATTCTGTGTCACACTGGCTGGTGTGTCCCTTATGTCCAAACACCTGCACGAGGTACGATATCTACGTGACTACGTCTAACGTCGCGTCATTGGTTTCATATTACTCGAATTATTTTCAATCATTTACTCTATAACAAGAAGAATTCATTAGTTCTTCCTCTGATTTTCTCGCCGTCCGCTTCTGCTATTCGCTACGATCCTGAACGATTTTATCCGGGTCGA
The DNA here is from genome assembly GCA_964056405.1 of Acronicta alni. Classification (NCBI taxonomy): domain Eukaryota; kingdom Metazoa; phylum Arthropoda; class Insecta; order Lepidoptera; family Noctuidae; genus Acronicta; species Acronicta alni. The sequence goes on along the minus strand of OZ043916.1, from coordinate 1,618,347 downwards.
TCCTTCTGTTGCGAACTGTGATGATTATTGCCAATGATACCTTGCAGTTGGATGATAAACGCACTTTTTAAGCTACGTAATGTGACTGTATAAATGAAGTTCTGATATATATACGCGAATGATAATGTAATAAAACCACTTTTATCATTTTTTAAAACGTTGCCCCGCACTAGGATTTTCTCCTGTATCGTGGATGCGTTTACAAACAAAATGTATCACATACAGCGTTGGAGTCTACTGAGAGGAGAGCCAGGAGGCTTATTGACGACGATAAGCTGACCAACAACAGGCTTCAAAACCTTGATCATTGCGTAGGGTGGCAGGCTTGTCGGTCTTCTACCGGATACATTTCGGAGAGTGTGCATCAGAACCGCACAATCTAATTCTGCCATCTCCCTTTCGCCAACAACCAGGCAAACTGAAAAGCGACTCCTTTTCATGGTAGAAATTCACGAAACCCGCACTAAGCGTTGAGTCTGTATTTCCTGACGTGTACAATTTGGGGGTCTTCAAGTCACGAGTGAATAGCTACATCTTAGACCACATCGTCACTTACCATCAGATGAGATAGTGGTCATAGCGTTTGACCTTTTTATATCTTATAAAAAAAAACACATACACCCAGACCAGGAACTACCTGTAGGTCACACAAATATTTCTTCCGTGCGGGGATCGAACAACCCGTGTCGCAGAAGTCAATTGCTCAGCCGCTGCGTCAAACGTGTCGTCAGTTTTGCTCTCCTGATGGGATGTTGATGTACTTATATGTGCCGATATACCCTTAATCTTGAACTGATACGAGTAGTCAATTTAGGTTATCATATTGTATGATATACCTACACACTTGTGGGAAAAAGTATAAGTGATAACAATTTACAAAATTGCAACAAATATAATATTATGGTACAATTTTAAATCCTATAAGAAAAAAAAATGACTTTTTATCTTTAATAGGCATCCTTCCAGGATTGGCGAGGATAGGAATTTGGAGAGGGATAGGGGAGCCGGGCCCTGGCTTTTCCATGAAAATTTCAGTATGGGCACATAATTCTGCCCAATTAGCCAAAATGCAGCTTTTACCCCATATCCTTTGACCCGCACTTATTGTATGGAATGTATTTTTCTTTTCAGTATTTTTTTAGAATGCGTTGTTTTGTCAATTCTAATTTCCATCTGTGTATCTCTTCCAGGACACATTCGGCCGCGCTAAGAACTGGGTGAAAGAGCTGCAGCGGCAAGCGTCGCCGTCCATAGTGATAGCTCTAGCCGGCAACAAGAGCGACCTCGCGGCCAAGCGCATGGTGGAGTTCGAGGAGGCGCAGGCCTACGCCGACGAGAATGGCCTGCTCTTCATGGAGACCAGTGCTAAAACCGCCATGAACGTTAACGACATATTCTTAGCTATCGGTGAGAGAGTAAACATGCATCTATTATACATTAGTACATCCTATGAAACTCACAAATAATGTGCCTTTCTATTGGTAAAAGAATTTTCTAAATCGGTTCCTTAGATCCAGAGACTACCCTAAAACCTCAAAAATTTTACCTCTTCATAATATTCAGTACTGTACCTAAACTACACGGGTTATTTTTAAACTAGAGTAGAAAACGTAAAAACGATAAGTATTTTTTGTGTAAAATTTCGTAATTGAACATATTTTTTTTACCCTTTTGTAATTGTTTAATTATTCCATAGCCTCAACATTTAACTTTACAATAAGGTTATTTGCACCTCTGTAGGTCTCTTAGATTAAAAAGATATTAGAATTTTATTGAACATACCGTATTTTAAAATAAGATGGCTGCCATTCGCGAGGTGTTGGGTTAGAAGTAATAAAAGAAAGAAAGTGCATTTGTCGATAAAATTGAGCATATAATATGGTATATAGCATTAAAGTATCGGTAACCGTTTCCCAAACACATTGTATAAGAGTCCTAATGTTTCATAAACGCTAGCTTATCTATTAATAATCAATTGTTGTTCGTTCGAAAGCTGCTTGACCGATTTTTTATTTTTTTTTGCAATGTAACACTAATATGACCTACTTGTGTATTACAGCGAACAAGTTACCAAAGAGCGAGGGTGGCGGCGCGGCGGCCCCGGGCGCGCGGCGGCTGGGTGACGCCGAGCAGGCGCGCTCCTCCTCCTGCTGCAAGTGATCACACCAGGTAACGGCACACGGAGACCACACACCCACACACCACACACCATCCACCACCCACCAGCCCGAACACTACTACATAACTCCCGACTGCACACTCTCAGAAAAACCTATCCTATCCGGTGGAAGTCCAGACGACCAGACCCTAGCCCAAAGGGTTAGGCCGATGCCTAACGCCTAGTTGGTATGTTTATATCCCATGTAATAGGGGGCGAGCCTATAATAGCTCGTGAGAATTTCATAGTATAACCCAATGACACTGCTCGACCTGGGAATAGAACCCAGGACCTCAAGCGTAGCTGCGGCTTATGACCACTAAGCTAATGAGCTAGCAAATCTATCGCTATGCCAAAATTTATCAAAACACATACAATTACATATCAACACATGGTTCAAAACACATGAATTCGAAAACTCAGAGGTGTGTGCCTTGGATTCGATCTCAAGACCTTATCAGTCCAATAGTCATAATTATCATTAGGCTATCACTGCTTTTTTACTTTGCTGTACTTATATTCCTATTGCTTAAATGTGACTTTAATCTACAGTCCACCATCTAAATTCTAAACAATATTTCTCAATAATTCCAGACAATTTCGCCGTTAGTTGAGGGCGTGCGCGCGGGTGAGGTATGTAGTAGGTAACGATACCAACAGCCGCACGGCGAGCCGCTCCAGGCCGCTGGCGCCGACGCTCTGACCGCCACGAACGTACATACACACCTATTAACAATACCTTTATATTCAATGAGCCAGTTAAATTACAGACGTCTTTTAATCTAAAATTCACATTAAAAACTTCTTGCAAAAATCCAGTGCACGTATTTCGGTTATATTTCATCATCTTTACTAGTAATTGCGCAGTTTACACCATGAATTTACAATTTTTTCCTTCCACACGTTATAAATTTACATTTATTGGAGGGGCGTCAATTTTTGACTTCAAAACCTCTATGTATAAAAATGTTATGCTAAACAAGGCATAGAGGTGTTCTGTGCCTTGTTTGGTATAGTGATTTTATTTTAATTGTAGCTTTGTCAAGTATAGCCTTCATTTAAAATACTATAGATCTAAAATACATATAGCGTCAGTAGTATATTTTCTTGCTACTTTCTAACACAACACTTAACAATTAGCATGTGTTTAACGATGTGTTAATGGGTCGCTATTTAACAGTAAAGTAGCACGAAATATTACACTTCTATATGTATTCTAGATATGGTTTTACCTTGAGCAGTAAAAGATGGGTTACATAAAACAAGCAACGCATAGAAATCGTCTTGTTGAGTATAAAAATCTATTTCAATGTCCGTCGCATTACTTCTGTTTCCTTTCCAAATTTTCAAATTGTTATCGAGTTTGTCGCGCGGGGTGATCTATTATACATATATATCTACTTATTTCCCCTTGCAATATTTTATCTATAAAGTGACATGCCTCGCGAGGCTGGCTCGCACACTAAGTGTGTCTGTACGTCCGCGCGGCCCGCATTAATACATTATAATATTAATAAAAAAAACAAGCTAATTATAAAAAATGATAACTAGTTTTAAAACTTATTTGTAACTGTAATGAAATGTAATAAAATGTTTATATTTACTTTGGTTTGTATCAAGTTAGCAGTGCACTGTGCCGTAGCGGTACTTAACGAGATTCCTTCGTTCTAGCTGTTATTGAGCTTGTGTTTGCAATAAAACACTATTATATACTTCAGTTGGGGAAAGGATACCATCCAAATTTACCATGGTTTACCCCCATTTATCAGTAAGTATAGAACCATTGGTAATGTGGTTACAAAAGCCTGTAGATTTTGTTTGGTACTTTTCTCGAGCTAAGTATTATTGCGTTTGATGTCAAAATTAATTGGTGATGGTGCATTTACATTAGTGTATCGTTACATTATATATTATGTTATTTTATTCATCCGTTCACGTCAGCGTGGCGATCAACAAAACAACCATAAAAACGTCATTTATACGTTAAAATCTAATATCCAGCTATATTAAACTGTTGTTTTGTTGACTGCCACACAACCAGCTTGCGTCTAGATATGTCTCAACGTTCTTTTACTTATAAATGTTATTTTCCGTATGTACTGTTTATTAAAATACTTTATAAATATCTTTTTGTTGTAAGTTTGAGAGATAGAAAATGGTTCCAATACGAAAACAGTTACGCTTCATAAAGTAATGTAATTTTATATATAGATATAGAGTAACATTTATAAGTAAGGAGTTTACTTCCCCTTGTAGGTAGTCATGGTCATTTAATGAAGGTTCCATGTGTATCGAAGCGCCTTGTACTGCTCGATGTATGCTTCGCTCGCATCTTCCAGTCTCCACAACGTCGTAGGCTAACTCCTATCACCTAATTCACAATACGTTTGTCCCTAGATGTTTCAATACAAAATGAGCAAAGTATGTATCAATTGGGAAATTAACCATTAAAGTGGTTGGGACTAAATAGTGAGTAAATGGGAATCGTTTCATAGTGCCGACTAATAATAAAATCAAATGTATTCTCATTGAAATGTGTAGGTACATTCATCCATTCATTATTTTAGTTCAAAATAATATAATATGGCATAGTAATTTAATGAAAAAAATAGATTTACACTTCTCAGTTAGGAAGTTATAATATAGTTATTTTTAAAACACTAATTATTCGATGGATAAATTGTTCTATACATATTATTAATTATTATGTATATTGTCTTGTATAATTTATATTTTATAAGTAAAATGTAAACGGTGGGGTCATAACTGTCGTATCCTTTTTTTATAATCGCATTCCATACAGGGAGGATTCACTAGGGCCTGCGGAACCCGAAAGCTAATAATGTCGATAACGTTAGGCTTGACATCGATCATTTCCCGATAGCTATCACACCTGTATTTGTCGATATAATGCAAGTACTTTCTAGCGTTCGCCAGTTTTCCTGTTGTTCTTATATTAAATTACAGCTTATACTGATTTAGAATTTCGCTAATTATAAGAAATCACGTTAATTTCCCTTGAAGGCTTGCAATCTTGAAGGCTTTGTATCACTCCTTACTTAGCAATTTATTTTTTATCTATAAGAAGGATAGGGATGTCAAACACCTGTGCTAGAATGGAATAGGTCATGTCGCGTCAGTTTTGTAACTCAATGAGATTTATAAAAGGCCCGAGCCCGTCGTGTTATTGGGAATAAATTGTCTATAAAAAACGTTGGTACGTTAGTATCGGCTATTGTATATTATTCAAAGCTTATAAAAGAATTTGTATCTTTCGTGGTATGCCGTTGCTCTCCGTCTATCGTTTGAAGATAGTTTAATTTTTACATAATGTTTAATCGTAATGGCGTACCATGGGATGGTACGATGTTATTGGCATCGTTGAGCGCGCCGCTTCCTTTTCGTGTGTGTAAAAACTTTAATATCATCTCTCCACAAGTACAGTAGACAGTCGATATAAGCAGTTCTTTGTCTAACAAACTACTTGTTTTATTACATCTATTATCTTGTAGTCAATCTTGTTATTCCGACACAGGAAGCGGTAGGCAATATTGAACTTTAAACCAACGCAATAGAGTAGTTGTTGCAAGCAGTTCCCCGAAATTGGTTAGTAATGGTAGCACTGGCCGTCTCGGCTGGCCACGGACGCCGATCATGGTCGTATTGTATGTTTTTTGTATTGTGTAAATATTTTGGATTTATTAAGAATATTATTATATTGATTAAAAAAACATTGTAAATGGACTGGTTTTAGGAGTTTTATTTATAAATACCTTTTCCTATGACACACGAGCTTAATCGATCATAAACCATATGTAAAAAATAAAAACAAAGAAATAATTACGAGTAACAAATAAGTGGGTAATCTTTTGGACACAATGTTTGATTTGCTTCCTTGAATAGTTTATAATCACTATTCACCGAAATAAAAGTCTGATTACAATAAATTATAATTTATTTGAACAAGTAGTAGGTATATTTACACAGCTTGGTCGCAGTAAGTACTGAACGTTAATACTCATGATGGCACTTAACTAATGTTTTTATTTATATTATTTATTTAAAAACCATTAAAGTTCATTCGGAGAATAAAATTTTAGATAAAAACATAATTATTGTATAACTGTAGATATTCAATACCTAACCTAAATTAAAAGTAAAAACAAAAAATGATCAGATCCTGAATAATACAATGAAAGTTATCTATTAACCGCGCACAATTAGCATTCTCAAAAAAATTTTCCCAATTGAACATGAACCTTATTACTTTGGATTAAAGTTGAAAAATAGTTAAAGAAATTTGACAGATTGCGGTAGTTTGATATGCTGACCTACATAAGCTATATACTAATTTCCAGTATAAGCTGAACTCTTTTCGTACGTAAAGTCAATACAACTAAGAGGTCAGCGTCTATGGGGTAAGTATAGCTTGGTGTGTCGCTGTGTACATCCTGATTGAAGGTTTCTCGATGTCCAAAGGCACATCAAGCTACCCCATCTGTCAAATTTCAACTTTAATTCAAAATAATAAGGTTTATGTTCCATTGGGATAATTTGACAGTTTTGGATAGCTTGACCTGCTGGTGTTCTGTACCAGACTACCCACCTAGTATATTAACTAGCGGTTGCATGATTTATAAAATTTGCATTTGTTAACATTGTCTATTAAAACATGACTGAAAAAACCATTAATTCTGCATCATACCAGTTAAAGGACATCGGGGACATCCACTGTTGAACAAAGGCAGGTTAAATTAGAGACAATTTCCACAAGGTGCGGTTATATGCCACCTTCATCCTGCAGTTAATTCATTTCGATTTTATACAGATTTCTATCTACTTTTTTTAAACAATGTTCAACTATGTAAATATCTTAAAATATACTAAATATTTTATGACTAGTCTATGTATTGAATTGCAAAATTGAGTTTTGTACAAAAACAATAAAACTTCAAATTTATCTTTCTAAAATATTGAAGAAGGTATACATTTTTGGTCTAATGGCAACCCTATATAGGCAGTAGTAACCACGGGAACCAGAGGAAAGATGTTGCTACCTAAATTTAGTATAAAATATAATTATGTATAAGATGCAGGTAACGTCTAGTTAGCCAGTATTTCTGCCTTACACTATTAATTTAATTATACTTCTCAAAGTAATTAATAGAGATTATTCAACATTTATTAGAAACAAATCTATGACCACAAAACAAAATTAAAATTAGGCCGCAGTCTAAAATATCATATAAATATTTAATTAACCTATCGACGATTAATTAGCAGACACAATAGACAAACAATTGTTACGACCCTCTGCAGGGTCACAGTTTCTTTGATTAATTAAATCAAATTCGTAAGGAATACATTCTGCATTGAAATGTTAAATAGATCTTGACTGTTTGGATAAGTTCTTATATCAAAATGTTATTGGCAATCTCTAAAACACACTCGGGCGAAAATAATTATATTATATTTAAGTATCCTTGCACATTCCTATAAAAGTCGAGCCCGAGAGATTTAAATGTCGGTAATGCTAGGTGAGTGTTCCCTGCATCATTGGACCCTCAGCCAGTACAGAACATTCGACAATTATTCACTATAAAGCCTCACAACACAGAACGAAGATAGCACGTTGAAAAACAAAAGATGGGGGTAATTAGCAGTATTTTACATGGAACACATGTCACTTAGATGAACGTAAGCTAAATTAGTAGACCGTGCCTCGGAGAGCACGTAGTCATCGAGCCCTGTTGACCTATGACTATGTTAGTGGAAGCCCAAAAATCCTGACAACCAACCTATCCTTAGGATATAGGTATTGCACAGAAATTGGGATGCGGAGGTCAAGGTAAGCCAACCTCTATATAATTGGGAAAAGGATAATGATGATCATCCCAAAATTGTATAGTCTTTCATCAACATTTTTTTTTACACTGCATGAAGATCTTGTATGACCTGACCTAGTACCCCAACCCTGCATATCGAAGGCTTCACAGCGTCTTCCATAAGTACTTTGTATAGCAGATATGTCACCGTACAGTGATGCTGAGGTAAAGGATCAGGAGACCTGTTCTTCAGAGCTCGTCGTCGAAGTGGTCGCCCATCAGGTCCCCGAAGTCTGTCGCCTCGCTGCCCACGAATACGTCGTGGTGGTGGAGGATCTCCTCGAACGAGAGGAGGTCGTCGTGGTCGTCGTCAGATGACGCGAATAGATGGTCCACCTCTTCTTCGGCGATTTCACTGTAATAAGATATTTCCCATTTTATAGAAAACAAATGTAATAAACAAAAATACGTTTTGATTCTCGAGAGCACGCAGCAAAACGCATTCAAAATCAATCTTAGTTGACCGTTTTTTTATGTTTATTTGAAGACGGCCGTCGACGCCGAGGAAGACTCGGAAAGCACTGGTACGGACAGGACGAATTGGACGCTTTCCGGACAAACTGGCCTCAAAGGGCACTGAACAGAGATCAGTGGAAAGAGATGGGTGAGACATTTGCTCAGCAGTGGGATCATATAGGTTATATAAAAAAATACATTCAAAAGCACAGATTAAGAGTGACTATTGAAAGAAAACAAATTGGTACTCATTTACGTCCTTATGATATATTCAGAATAAATATTATTACACGTAGGTAAGCGACTGTGTAATCGAAAGTGTAGGCGACACTTTCGGACAAGGAGGCTTTACAGCCAAGATTATGATAATAATTTACCTATATATACTGTGAGTTGTCATAGATTTCCTGGAAATAAAAAAAAACATATTTCCTCACATAAGCAAATAAATCATCAGATATATTTATGCAAAAGCCATTATGTGCTTGATAAGAATGATTTATGAGCTAAGCTATCTACTGTAGAAGTATATAAACGATACTGGAACATATTATTTTTAAAACTAATATTGATTGCTTTGCTGAGTATATGCAGCAATTTTGTATGGTGTGCGAGTTAAACGGCTACATGAACGTGCAAATTATACAAAAGAAATTTAGATTTACGTTTACCTTAAAAAGTGATCTATACATTTTTTTATAAATTCCAGTATTACTTTAGTATATAGGATATAAGAGCGAGACTACCCAAGTTAAACGTAGTGGTCGCAAAATATTAGTTAATTGTTAGTAGATTACTAGTATACAACTTTTAGGAAGCTAATTGCAAGAAACAAGTAGTATTATTTATGTTTGTAACTTTGTAAGAGGGTCTGTCTACCATGAAACTATAGTGAAAAGATTACTGTCAAATGTACATGACATGTATGTATGTAATACAATACCTTTGCCTGTAATTTATTAAAAACCATTAAGTTTGTATTAAAAAATGTATGTCTACAAAATCTGAAAATTGTTGTTTTTTTTTAATATCGGCCCAATTCCCTGGTTTTAGGAAACCCAGGCTGTAGATTTAGATGGTAGCGTTTACAACGTAAAAACTGGGTCGTGCGGGATCCTATGGAATTGGGAAAAAGCAGATCAACGCGGATAACGTTGGAACACAGCTAATGGAACTCTGATGCAAGAGTATGTTCATAATTATTGTACTGAACACATAGTCTTACCTACGATAACCTAAAATTAAGAAAATTTCAGAACTTGAAATTTGGCGGGATACCTGAGCATCTCAAAAACTTTTGAAATATGACACTGACACTTATTCTGTTTTTTTTTTGTAGTGCCCTAGAAGGTAGGGCATGTCCAACTCGTACCGGTCAACTAAAAACTTGCCTTCCTTTGCCCTATAGTAACAGCCATGACTGAAAAGGCAAAGGAAGTTGAAGGGGGTTGGTGACCATGCCAGGCAGAAGAGATCTCATTATAAAAGTGGAACACTGGAACACTGCTTTTAGCAGGGACACATATAGTCAGGGCTGTCTTAGGCCATCCAAGGGCCCTTGGGCATAACATAGTTTGGGGCCCTTTTAGAGAGTAAAAAAGTCTGATTTTAAGTATTTTTGTGCCGTTTTGCAAAAGACGGAACTGCATAAAATATAGTGGTAGTATTTTCGCGGCGATATCTTCCACAAGTAGCTGATTTTACTATTTAAATTGCAGTCGGTACTCACTCGTTATTAGGTATAATCCAGGCTTGTATCTCATTAAGTTCGAGAACTCCATTCTTGTTCAGATCCAGTTCGTTGTCAAACTTGTCCTTTTCGGATATCAGCCACCCCTTATCCTGCTGGTTACCTGTTTGTATAAGATTGATGGTTTTAAAATTTTCACATATACATTAAATTTACATACTATGACATGAATTGTGTCCTATTGCAGGTCTTGGGTTCTTTAGTGGGAACACCATGGTATGACAGAGGACAATTTTATAAAAAAAAGTAAAGGGAGTAGGAATTATGCCATGCCTCATGGGCCCGGAGGGGAGAGGTAGACGCTATATTCCACTTGCTACAATTCTATTGACACCTTTTTTGCTATGTTTATTTATGTATTCTAGAACAATATAACATTGTGTCAGAAATCGTACAAAACTAAGAAATATTAATAATTACATGCATAAAATAATGTTCTATAACTCGTAGAGTTAAATAGGGAGTTTACGATTAACCTTTTAACCGCCTGAGTCGCATTTATCCGACAAAAAATTTCGGGCTTATTCCGCCTGAGTCGGATTTATCCGACACAAAACCCGTTTATCTATTCAATCTTTTATTTAGTGTTATAATTCAGATTTACCATATCAAGAAACAAAATAAAATACTATTTCAATTAAGGTAAATTTACTAATATTATCCCGGAGAAAGTGTATTGACTTCCAACGCCTATGTCGTATTTATCCGACAGTAGTGATGAGACATAATGTTAGAATTTATAAAATATGGAATATGCTTAAACAAAAATATTATATTAAATACCGAGTTATTATATAAAAAAAATACATTTAGTAATTGTTATTTAATAACGTGTTGTTTTTTCTTTGTGTAAATCTATATTTTTGTAAGAAATTTGCGATATCGATATTTTTGTACGGACAACTATAAATGCAAATTCCCACCCCTAGACTGTGTCCTTTTCGCCAGTTAGCCAGCGCCTGCGTCGGATAAATACGACCGTTCATGACGTCATAACCGAGTTGAGCCGTATAGAATTTTCCATTAGTGTTGCGCGTGTTTTTGTGATATAAGTTAGTAAGTTTTACGTTCGTACGTTACGTTGTTTTAAAAATACGTTTTACGTTGTTTTAAAAATTGAAATTTACCAAGACGACTGCTGAAGAATTTATTAAGAATTTTTCGATTGATTATACATATATTTACTATACCTATTATTGTAAAATGTTAAGTACTTGTAATTATTAGACTGATTAGGTACTACTGAGAAATGAAAAGGCGAGGTTCATTCAGTATAGTTATAGTTCAGTATAAGAATACTTACTTAAATACCTACTAATAAATCGACCGATGTTTTATTTGCTTACAAAAAATTACGGATATTTTCATTAAGTAGTAGTAGGTATGTATGTACGTATATAGTTGTTAGTTAACCAAGCTCGTAAATACAAATATCAGTACCTAGCCAAATATCGACATCGAAAAATTTACCTATAACATCCCTATATGTTGTAGGTATTTTTTGTTCGATTCTATGTGCCGGGCGCTGGGGGCACGCTAACTGATAAAAAGTCGGGCGGTTAAAAGGTTAATCATACATATTATGATTCAATAGAAAATTAATACAAATTCTAACATAAAATCACGCCTGTATTCTCCGAAGGCTTAAACAGAGATGAACTTATATACACCCACAATTCACTGGTATGCTATTCAATTCTAAATATTAATTAATTACGATTGAAAATAATAGAATAAGTAAAATTGTAACTAACATAAGATGGACGTTGTCTGAATAAACAAATATTAATTCTAATAATAAACAAACAAACAAAACATCACGTTTAGTTTGATTCCAAACCGCTGAACCTGATTCAGATGGTACAGAGATAGATTAGACCTTGGAAGACATAATGCTAACTTTTATCTCAAAAATCCTTTGGAATGCCAGTGAAGCCGTGGGCAAGAGCTAGGTATGAAATAAATCATATAATCAATCATCAGACTAGCAATCAATGTAATAAAAGTACATAACAATTTCAAAGTGTGTCAACAGTGAAAGACGATAATTTTATTATACGATTGATATAACCGTTTTTAATTCGTTCCGGCACACAGTAATTGTTTATTTGCGGCTATAGTATCAATGCGACCGAAGTCGGTCTATTCTGGGCACGCTGTAATACTTGGATTGGAATATTAATAGAGGGCAACTGTCATTGTGTCACTGAACGAAGATATAAACATAAGATAACGCTTCCATTCTCCGAAGGATTTGAGCAGTGGTGTAGTTACCAGGTTCGATACCCAGGTCGAGATAAGTTTTATTAGGCTTTTTAATTAATGGCAACAGGCTCGCCTCCGATTACGTGGGACTTAAAAATCTATTTATCTAGACAAAGGGAAACATGATGTATTATTCTTATAGATCTTCGTTCGTCTCATTTGCCTAGTGGTCGTAAGCGCGACTGCGCGACTGCTACACTTAAGGCCTTGGGTTCGATTCTCAGGTCGAGCAAGTGTTGGGTTTTCTATGAAATTCTCAGTAGCAAGTCGGAATTTGGATTTGTGCCCGTTTAATAGCAGTCGTATCGCCACCTATGACATGGGACCTAAACATACCGACGATATGTGGGTGTAGGTTAGGTTAGTACCGCTCTCACGTCCGAATTTTTATAAGTCTGCGAAGTGTATCAAGGAAAGAACAGGATGCCAGTGTGTGTGAACACACCAGTCAGCTTTCCGGGGTCAAGTAAAAATCCGAATCCGCGGAACTGGAGGCCCGTCTGACGAGCTTTAGTTGTATTGTTGACCACTCGGATATTCTCAGTGTTCCGTCACGAGGTAATGCAATAAAAATTAACGTTTCTGTTTAAATAACAGTAAACTCGTGTTCTTTGTTTACATTGATCAGAACAATAAACAAGAAATCCATCATCGTTCTTGTTTTTATTTAAACACTGACCATGCGAAACTAATAATTTTCCTAAAACAATATTAAATGACGTCACTATTAAGCATAATTGTCATGTCATCACTGTCTTTATCTAATGATTAAAATGACAGCATAACTTATTTTACTAAAACAAGAGAATCTGTTTCATAGATAAACAAGGATTTTTATTTGGATGACATAATTTTAAATTGGGACACCTACCGGAATAATAGGTTATATTTTTTTTGTTTAACGTAAAACATGTACCTACATGTTATAGCATTTTAGAATCTTGGTGAAATGGGCCAACTTTTGGTCAAACTTGCCTTGTCAGCATAGTTCATTTTTTTTTCAGTATGAGCAATCAAAGTTGTGTGATAGTAAATTAGAAATACTTTAACCGATGATATTTTAGTATTTTTTCTCAGAAAATTATTATTTTTGGATCTGCTTCGATTTGAAAATAATTAGCGTAGCTACTTGAGACTCCGCAACAGTAACAAAAAATTCAAATAATTGAAAACTAGTCATTATGCCAAAAATTTTAAATAAATTACCATTTATTTATGTGATTTTTTTAAAAATGGCTGATACTTAGGAAACGTGAATAAATCGATGATTTTTTTTTACTGGGCCCGCCATTAGTAGGCCTTTCCCCTGTTGCCGGCTTATCGTCACGTTCTGGGACACCCTGTATATGTAGATATAGGTATAGATTATTTATAAGTATAACAAGAAAGAATGGTGATTAACAAAAGGGATTTATAAATCGAATATCATCTGAAATGGTTAAACCATAACTAATTTTCGAGTAACATTTATGGCCACTCCAATAGCGATCGCAGTAATAAATACGTGAGTGAATGTTATTTTGCTTTTATTCATATAGATAGCGGCTTGTTTGATGTCTGATTATATCTGAACCAACGAGGTGGGCGTACCGCGATGGAATGTGTTTATGTTTATGCATTTCCGATAGCTAACGCTATAATGAAAACATTACATAATTAATGTCATAAACTCACAATATAACGCAAATATTTTCCTATCATTTGCATTTTTCATCTTTACGTATATTTAGTAAGAAGTTTAAAATAAATTGTCGTGACTATCATGCTGAAATAATGCCTGAACACGAAATAATGCGACAACAAAATTATATTGCAGCATGCAAGACACCTTTCATTATAAGTTATATAATTATAGGTTCGAATTCTGCTCGCAGTCAAATATTTCCTTCGCTAAAATAATTTTAAAATCTTAGCATGGAATATCCCTAAAAAATACCACCCTATGATCATGTAATACCCAAAATGTAATGAATAAATGATTTTGATTTGAATGATGATGACACAAGCTAACCAAACTCAATTGGCGTTGGTCAGAACACTTGGTTAGACATGTAGGTGGAGTAGATCCCTGACGGAATGGCGGCCGAGAGTAGCCACACGGAGTGTAGGAAGATAGATGGCCAGGAGGGTGGATGTTATAGTCAAGTGTGTATTGAAAAAACACTTTTGAGGGGTATTATAGTTTATGGCTTCGGATTTATTTTTACTTTGGATATTTTTACAAATTTATAGGTAAGTATGTTATTATTGTAAATCATTTGTTGTTGTAGTGTAAATGCCACTTTACAATGCGCGATGACCGTGCTGGACTACGCAAAAAAAAAAAAACTGTCCTACAAGAACATAATTATTTCCAATTTTAATTATATATCTCTCGTAAGTGATTACATGTAATCATTGAGAAATAAAGATATCTTAAACGTAAAAAGGGAAGTTATGCCCTGCAGTGGGTTAAAAAAGCTGCGAATGATGACGATGCATGATAGCACCAGCCATATCAGCATAACGTGAGATGCACTTACCTCTCTCTCCAATGTACTCATTGAAGTCGATACGGCCATCCTTGTTCATATCCTTCTCCCTCAGGGTCTGGTTGATGAGGAACTGGTGCATCTGTTCGTGCTCCTCAGGGTTGGTGAACACCTGGACATATTATGGTCAAATTTTAAGCTGATGACAGTAGGGACAATAATAGGATAAGTATAAAGGTGATTTTAGTAATCAATAGTTGATAAATGCCATTGTAATTAATATGCACTTTATGTTATGATTTGATTTTTTATGTTTGTAGGTAACATACCGGCGAAATGTGGGTGTACATTAGTACACCTCTGCCTAACCCTTCGGGGAATACAGGCGTGATGGTATGTATGTTTGTAGGTTTGTAATGTATAAACTCAAAAAAATGCTTAATCGATTTTAAAAATTCTTTCACTTATAGAAAGTTACATTACCAGCGAGTAACATAGGCTATAATAGTTCATGAACATACCAATTCGAAGCAGGGGCAGCTCACTAGTTTGAAATAAGTTACTTTTTGGGGCAACTGACCTGAAACTCTTCCAGCTCTAACCGCCCGTCGTTGTTAGCGTCAGCTGCCGCCCACATAGACTTCTCTTCTTGCAAAAGCTATAAAAAAAGTTAATGAACTTCAGCTTGTTGACAATGTGTGTTGAGGCCAACTCATCAAGCTACCCAATCTGTCAAAGTTCTTTGATAGATTTTCGACTTTATATCAAAACGATAAGGTTCATTTTCAATTGAGAAAATTTTACAGTTTTGTATAGCTTGACCTGCAGACTTGTCATCTGTACATGAAACTTCTAGTACAGAAAATGTTTATGTCATTCAACACCATGGTACATCTTGGCCATTATTCTACTATCCTACTTACCATGCCTGAGTCTCCAGTGTCATCTGGTCCCACATCCTCTTCTGAGTCCACTCCAAAGGCATCATGCAGGTACTCATGCCATGTCACAGCTCCGTCGCGATCTTCGTCAGCCTCAAGAAGACGCTCTTGCGCCTCCTCACGGGATAAATTACTGTTGGAGAGAAGCACAACTAAGTAAGGACAAAAGAGATCTAGAACAAATTTTATAATAGATCCTTTTTGGTGATTTTCTGACGTTTTATACCACCTTCTTATTATAAATATAGTACATTTATATTAATTCTAAACAAACGATCAAAGATAACATAATTTACTTACCAAACATTATTTTTATGTTTGTTTTATAGCTTGCACTTTTATACAATTAGATTAAGTTAGTAATAGCTACTTTACATACAATGACTTAAAGAATGTTGACAATACAGGTGAAGGAAAAATCTGATTTCCCTTGCTTAACCTAACCTTGTCTAACTTGCTCTAAACCACACTGATATACTGATATATCCTAACTCCCCTCATTCTGAGATCAGACATATGGCAAACAGTGGAACAGTAAATGGTTATGATGGTGATGGCTAGCAGATTGATAGATTATGGTTTTGGAAGGATGAAATCTTTTAAACTTTGATAACATAAAAGTATCTACCTTATTAGATTGAATACCTAATTAAGTTTTAACCTACCTTATTAAATTGAATACCTAATTAAGTTTTAACCTTTTACGACTAAATCTGTGTCTGTTTTAATCAAGTATTTTAGTGTAGCAATTAAGTAGATTATTTCATAAAAAATAATCACAAAGTGCATAAATGTGGCACTGATGCCTACATGAAGTAATCATGTATGAAGCTTGTACATTTTAATGAGAAACTATATTTTACAGTTTTAAATAATTACTCTGGCTTACTTTGGCCAAAGCGGAACAAAATAAGGTATTTCAAAATAAAACTGTAAATATTGTGGGTTCAGATTGTTTTGGCTAACTTAGTTTTATAAAGACAACATCAGTATAGACAAAACAGATATGATAGAGGTCAACTTACATGAATGATTTCAATATCCATGACTTAAGTTCCATCCGGTCTATATACTGGTCTCCATTCAAGTCCATCTTGGGCAGCAGCAGTGAAAGGCGCCGCTTGGACTCATCAGGGCTCAACTTATCGAACTCCTCCGCCTCCCGCACGCTCCCTATAGAAAAGTAGTATGTAAAGGCCAACGCTAACGGCACCAAAATAAACAAAGCGTTCTTAACGGACATCGCGGCGCGCGCCCACTGCTATCGCATTCCTTATCAACTGAGAACTATTGCAAAATGTAACTAGGCAGCGCAGCGGCCGCCCGGCCAGTCGACGTCACAAGAAAAGCAGTAAAACAATGCACCTAAGATGGCCTC
Organism: Acronicta alni; assembly: GCA_964056405.1. Taxonomy (NCBI): domain Eukaryota; kingdom Metazoa; phylum Arthropoda; class Insecta; order Lepidoptera; family Noctuidae; genus Acronicta; species Acronicta alni. Next base: position 1,601,043 of record OZ043916.1, on the reverse strand, counting down.
GTGGTCGAACTCCGAGTTGTGACCAGAGTCACTGTAGTGCTCGTAGTCCCTCGCGCGGAAGCTGCCATCAGTCTCTCGCTCCAGGTTATCCACGCTGTGCCCGTGCACCGCCGCCGAAGCACAATACAACAACATGTTGTGAGTCAAAAGAATACTAAAGAAATACTTAAAAGCCATTTTATTGCACAGTGGCGTACTATAGTTTTTATAGTAATATCTTCGTTTTATGGCTTTACTATTCAAAATTTCATCGTATTATTGTTTATTTAAAAAAAAATAACATTGACGGAACAAAAAAGATCAGATCACGCACTTTTGATGGCACTTAATGCGGTGTTGCCATTAGCGTAACGAACGAAAGTCAATCTGAAGTTAAGGGTTTTTCAGGTTATAATTTATAGGTTTAATTGTATAAAATAAATTACATGACGACTATTTAGTAACGAATACTATGTAGTGTTATCTTGGATTCTTGTTTTAAAATTTTGAATATAAACTTAGTATTCATAACTACTCGGGTCGGGCCTAGCTGATCGTGCACAGGAAACACGGGGACCATACGGGAGTGGGGCGGATACGCATTGTTTTCAGTGTAACATTATAATACCTACCGCAACGCCCCTGATTGGGTAGATCTCACGTGTTATAATAATCTAGCATCGCTATGATCAATCACGTTTAGACACACAGAACAGAAAAAACAGGCAAAGATTTAAATCGTTAGATATGCCCGCCGCGCCCTCACCGTACTTATAAACGTGTCCGTATAGAGATAAGTGCATGCACACATTCCATGTAGAGACAGAGCATAGATCAATATACCCTTTAAGACAGAGAACGACAGTGTGCAATATTCAGTATGAGTGAACGAGATAATAACAAATTCGATACTTCCGATGTCAACCAGTGTATTTACGAAAACTTGACCAATATTTGACGCGGTAGTGCGCATCTAACGATTTAAATCTTTGAAAACAGGAATGTTCTTACAAAATTATCCGTCATAAAAACTCCAAAGAGTACTCTTAACTTTACGTAGCACGTGATTACTATTATGATAATGTCTGCATGGATATTTAAAAGAATGTTTAGATAGGTATAAGTATAATTTTTCGAAACGTTTATTTCAATAAATTGTTAGAAGCCATCACGATCAACGTGATCCTCCGGCCGGCGGCGTGGTTGGGGTAAGCAGCGAGGAACTTGGATAGATGTTTGCGAACCTCGCCAACTACCAGCGGCAGGTGCGCTCGGGTCTCCTGGTTGGCGACATCTAAGTTAATTATTGCCTCCTCCAGAAACCTGCAAGTAAATATACTATGGTGATAACAGTAACGGGTTTCAAACATATTTTTTTAATTTGGTAACTTTTAATATGCGCTCAAAGTCTCGACATACGCCGATAGTACGGCGTAGGTATTCTAACTTTAGGTAATAACGGGTTATGGAATCTAAGGGACTCCCTAATCCGTGTACTTATCGACGTAGAGTCGGCTTTGACATGTGGGTGTAAACGAAGGCACGGCTTCGTCGACACCGGCCGTCGGAAATCCTGCGGATACCTTTTTCGAGTAGCGTGGTGGTACGCACTCTGCTCAAGCTGATTTAACGTCGTTAGGTGAGGGGACTTCTCTATAGACATCAGTACAGTCAGCAACGAAAGTCGCTGAACATGTTGCAATTTTCAATATTATGATTTTTAATTGTGAAGTTACTGACCTGTGAAGGTTATGCGAAATAATTGCATAGATGACCATTCAATATTCAGGTTACCTTAATAGAAAAAACCTCTTGACAAGTTTTGGAGCTGTGATGTTTTTCGTTGCTGACTGTACCTATTGTTACTATCAAGCTACGTTTTACCCACGGATTCCGAAAAGATGAGCAGTCATCTGAACATGCTCCTCTTGTTGTTTTTATTAATGGTTGGGACCACGGAAGTTCTATCAACCACTATTCCCGTTTACAATTTATGAAATTGCATGGTTTTAAGGATTTTCTGTGCGGTAAGGGGGAAATCTATTGAAACGTAACGCTTAAATTATAGATGGCTAGATTTGAGTTGAGTTACGAAATTAACATAAAATGAGTGACATTTTCACCTGCACTTAAGCTGTGTCTCGTGCAGCATGTCAGTGGCGAGCTGCTGCACAAGCGACAGTAGTACGTGTTGCTGCAGGCTACAGGGCGCTGCAAACACCTTGCCGGGGTCGACGGCACGGCAGGCCACCATCACCATAGATAGGTCGGCGGCGGACAGCGCACGCTCAAACGAACCATTTACGTCACCATCTTGGATCTGCTTGTTGATTAGCGCCGCTTGCATCTAGGTTAAATAAATATTTTTTAGCTTGGAGGTTAGGTTTAAAGAAACTTTATTCCCAATAAAAACCTAATGTCACACTGAGAACAATACTAAAATCTTAAAACTACCATAAGTTTGTCGGCGTCAGTTACAAATTAGAATAAGTAATTATCCATCCAATGCATTCATTTCTCCAAAAGAGATTGGTTTACGGTTAGGTATTCGCTAAGTTGTTGTTGTTTTATTAAATGCAAGTTATATCCCAATTCCTACTAGGATAAACAGTGTTCCAAGGTTGAGAAGTAAACCTCTCATGTCTTGGAGTCTGAACATCACAGATACCGGTAAGTTGTCTATCTACCAGTCGGTCGATAACGGATATTTCAGGGTCGGCGGGTTGCGGCGGGGTGACCGGCGTGTAGTCGTGTAGCGGCACGGGTGTCTCGGCTTCAACGAGCGCTTCCGACTGGAACCGAGTAGAGAACACGTCCAGCACCTTCTGGCGCCATTCCCGTAACTCTTTTTGCAGCATCCTGCAGAAAATTGCAAATCTGCTTAGAAAGTAGTTTGGAAATTTAATTTTTATTATCTCGTTATACTGTGGCGTTCAGTAAGAGAGGCCCTACATCCAGCAGAGAACGGATATAGACTGATGATTATACATATTATAATAATAAGCCTTATAAAGACGTATACCGACCTTTAGTGAGGTTCTTCAAAAAGGTCAGGTGCGTAGTACTCGCAACCGGCATGTGTGTATATGACAAGAAATAATTATTATATGAATGTGGATGAAGCAAAAGAAGTACCTACCCATGCAAGAATAGTAGCAAGTGGCGTTCTTTAATTTCTGCTTACCTCCATGTGGAACAGGCGTAAGTTTATGTATATAGCGCACCTACTGTAATGGGGGTTACCTAAGTTACAAACAGAAATTCTCACAAAGAGTAACATCGAGACCAGAAACATCTGGTTAGGCACGGTGATATTATTTATAATATACTTTGCTTTAGGCCTTATCTATAAATATTTATTCCGTACGGGAATCGAGCCCACAATCCGTAGCGCAGAAACCGTTGGCTCAGCCACTACGCCATTATTTCAATATATTCTATACATATTTTATTAGTTTGCAGTGACTCTAAGTCACGCTCGTGGGAAGGTAAGACAAGTGCGCTTTTTAGTTGGTAGGAGACCGACATATCCTAGGCTGGCACCTCCCTTGGCAGACGATTAATGAGTTAATACTTAATTCCTTTAAACTCTGCAAATGCTGTAATCTCAATAGAACGTACTCTTCAATAGTGCATTGCAGCGTGCTGGCGAGGTTCTTTTCGGGGTCGGTGGTGGCCTCCAGCAAGCACTGGTGACGTTCCAGTGCGCGGCGCAGGGCCCCTGACGTCTTGTACACTGACTTGAATAGAGATGACGATTTGTCCTCCACTGTTAGTAAAAAGACAAAGAAATTACCACTGGTGAACAGACGCAGACGATAGCTTTTCCTAGAAGTATGTAGGTACCTACATACTTAATCTATTTGTACCATTCGTTAAAATATTATGTGAGTACCTACCTACCGCTACACCAATAACACGAAACAAATTCAATAAATACTATTAATTTGTAATTATAACCAATGAAGACTTTCATATATACGTATCTGTTTTCAACATAGGTACATCGAGAACCCTCCGTTTGCGTCCATGATTCGGAGACCACATTAAGCCGTCTACCCACACGAGGTTTTTCTCTTGTAGGTATATTATAATTGGGTGTGTTTATAAACACAAATTTTCACATACACGAACATTCAGACCCGAATTGACTACTTTCTACTTAGACACTTAGTATGTCGAATGATCGAACATGCGATCAGCACGATTGGCGCAGAAGCGGTATTCTCAACTGCTGGACTGTCAAACATCGTTCTTATGATGATGAATGTAACTCACGTTCAACAAAAGCCTGTTCCACGATCATGTGTATGTGCGCGATGAGGCGGCGGTGCGAGCGCTCCAGCACAGGCAGGTACAGCTTGGACATATCCCGGCTGAAGCACCCGCCGATCAGACCCCGCACCGACTCCGCTGTTGCCCGGACCATCTGCTCTTTTAACTCCTGTTATCAACAATAATCTTGTCAACACTGATCGACGGTGGTCCTAAAGAATGGTCCACCTGGAAGCCCAATTAGACTTCTGGTATCTAGGATGAGTTACAAGTAGCTAAATAAGTACCTACTTATTATGTAGGTATTCAATATAGGATAGGCCTACGTCCAGCAGTGCACAATGATGGTGATGTAGGTATGGCAGGGAAGAGCAGTCTTACTTACCTACTTTCATGATTAACAGAGTAATGGATCCGTAATTAAATGTCTACCTCGCTCTGCAGGAAGCTTATGAGATTTGCTCTGACTTCACTGTCAAGCGATTCCTCTTTCCTGGACTCGATGGCATCGAGCAGAATCTTGGCGCGACTGTTCACCGCCTCCTTGGCTTCTCCACTAGACTCTGGTAAACCCAAACCTTTCACTCTGAAACAGTCAATACACATGAGGTCCTTTTATGTGGCATGTTCTAGACGTCTTAAATTGCTCACACTATCTAGGTAGGTATTATATACTAGAAAATAAAATAGAAAAAAGGTTTGTACCTACATGTAGGTCTACTGGGGGAACAGGAGTGCCCCCGATATAATATGGTACCATACCATCCTTTCAGTACATTTTAACCTTATTATCGACACTTACTTACCCACTTTCTTCATTATTATGTAGTCTAAGGCAAAGTAATATACTTAATTATTTCCACAAAATAGGCCCGAGACCACAAAAGTGAGTCAGTTAATTAAAATAACCATACACAAATAACAATAAAATTGTAAGTAGTTATAATTATCAATGCAACCTTTGATCGATAGCTTTCTTGAGCATGTCAACAAGTATTTGATTGTGCGCAACCTCGGTTTTCTCCATTATCAGCTTGGAGGTTCGTATCTCTTCCTTCATCGTCGACAGCAGTCTACATTGTTCGAGTAGCATATCTGTGATGTAAGACAGACAGAGTTGAAATCTATTTAAGCTACCTGCTATTTGCTTACTCAATTGCTTGTAGTGATAGCCTAGCTGGTATGACCATTGGACTGCCAAGTGTAAGATCTCGACTTCGAACCCAGGGCACACACCTCTTTTCGAAATCATGTGCGTATTAAATAATTAATTATCACTCGCTTAAACGGTGAAGGAAACATCGTGAGGAAACCTGTATGCTTTAGAGATTTTCTCGACGGCGTGTGAAGTCTGCCAACCCGCATTAGGCCAGCGTGGTGGACTATAGCCTCAGCCCTCTAATGCTGTGAGAGGAGACCCGCGTCCAGCAGTGGGACAATATATGGGTTGATGATGTACTTTTTTTTTTATTAATGCGCTAGGTACTTTTAAACCGTATCTACAGTTTTATTTAAAACTGTAATAAAATTACTCCCATGGCGCATTAGTATTAGATCAGTAGGTATTTTGGTAGCTAATAATCCCGCACCCCGTCTCATCTCCGTAGACCGGTCGCCTTTTGAATTTTATATCTAGATTTCCCCGTAAATAAAAACAAAAATATTTTAGGTGTATAATCAAATGAATTTTCGTTTTATGATACAAGCAAATGACTTTACTAGTAAACGACAGTATGGGTATTGCCAGCGATTTCCGAATGTATAACTTATCGACGGTAAATACCTTTGGATAAAAAAATATAATAGGTATTATGCTATACTCGCCACTCAAACGATCAATCTTCTGCTCCAAAACGACGAGCACATCACCATCACACATCTTATCACAAATCCCGCTGTCCATGTGCCGCTCCTCGGTGTCGGAGGGCGTGCAGACCTCCACGGAGGAGTCGCTGAACGTGCGATGAAAACATGGTCCGTTCTTGTACAACGTAACGTTTGCATTCTCATCGCTATGCAAGGAACTCAAGGATTGACATCTCCGGGGTTCGGGATTTTCACCAGGACCTCGTTTCGGTTCCATTGTACACGAGTTTGTGCGTTGTAAATACTGTGTCGCGGGTAGTCTGTTTAATTTTAACTACCCTCAATTTTAGTACCTAGTTTACGTTTAGTTTCTACATAGTCGACCTTTGAGATATAGGTAGGTACTTAAAGTTATTATTATTATCAATCAGTAGATTCACTTACTAAAAATATTTTGATATTACTTACACTTCTATCTCTAGTAATAAAATCTAGCTAGCGATTTGTTATTGAAACTGTCTGTTTGTCATTGTAAATTGATGTAGGTGTAGAGGGGTTTGGGTCATGTGTGAATGTGAGCTAGTCTCATGACTCTGAGCTCCATATGGCAATAAAAGACCTGTGGTGGTTTTTAATCGGTAGAAGCAAGACATACCTAAAACTCACAAAAATATACCTACTAGGGTTTATTACTTCTAAAGATCATTAGTACATCAAGTTTGTATTGTTAAATAAATTTGACAGATTCGAACGCCATTCCACATTCGTATCATTTGTCGCCGCGTCGTCAACACCGAGATAAGAATTTTTGTCATGATTCAACGTGAACAATATTACGATGCTAATACAAATATCGACCATTGGACAATGTGTCGTAGGTGAATTATGAGAATATTAGGTAATATAGTAGGATTAAGTAGGTATATAAAAATTAGAAGTATTTATTAGGACATTGGGAGTGTTTTAGAAAACGCCGTGATAGTCGCGGCAGTAGGTCGCGTGGCCGCTTCCAGCCGTCATTTTGTCAATGATCGGCAGCGACAGCGTATTTGGGCAGCCACTGCTTCTTACTGCGAGCAAGTTACCTATGCTTGTAAAGGAGGTGGTGGAAAAGGAGACAGAATTGTCCACCTCTCTTTCGAGCCGTAGTCGACTACTACGGCTACCCGGCGCAGACGCATCTCTGGCCTCCATGAGGGCAGCTGACATGGGGAGTCCGACGCCCGACGTGACAATGGACCCATTGCTACACGCGCGCCTTCAAGCAGGAACCCAGTAGCCTGGCCCTTTGATGGGGCCCGGCGGTTATCCTGGACCATACCCCGTTATGATCGTGGGGAATATCACAGATCCTGTGGCCACGAATAAAGGGCAAGGGAAGGGAAGGCTAGTGCGGTTATAAGTCGGTAGGTAGGAGTCCGACATGTCTCACGTCTTTGGTCTAGTGGTTCGAGTGTCGGACTGCTGATCTCGAGGTCATGGATTTGATTGCTACAGGACACACATATTTATGTGATGAACATAAGTCTTTGTTTGTCTGGGTGATTATTATGTATTTATAGTACTAAGTACTTAATAAGCACATTTACAATAACAAGTACTAGGTTTAATATGTCTATCGTCTAGTACACATAGTACAAGGTCTGCTTAGTTTTGGGACTAGGTGGTGCTGTGTAAAATGTTTACATATTTATTATTTATTTAAACCCTGCCCACTGTCCAGATGGCAGACAATCCATGAGGATACCAAAAAAGGGTTTTTCAATCGATCATTGTCGTTATGTGTCCTTCACGAGGGTACCTAAGAAAAAGAAAACATAAGGTACATCTTTTGGCTTTTCGAGGTGAGAATTAAGTAAACTTACTAAACGTGCAGTGTGTAGAATAATCTAAATAATAATATAGTAATTAAAAAACATATAAATAAATACGCATTTATTGATACAATGTAATTCTTACGATAATACTATCAATGTCAAGGGTATCTAAAGCATCGACAAAAATAATAGTCTTATAAAAAAAACTTGGGACTCCTCACTCGGTGATAACAGAATAATGTAGACTACCTATTCTATTATTACTAATGTCATTCAGTTAACAATCAGCTTTTGATTGATAATCATATAGTTTCATTGATAATCATTAGAAATCAAACTAGGCATATAAATATCCACTAGAGAAAGTTGGTACCTAACTCTTTTACAACACAATGTTGTCAAATTTCCTTTGGCCAATCGTGTCGACCCCATAAATAGATAATGTCTATTCTATACATATTTCCTTCACATTAAACGACCACCAACGTCACATGAGGAACAAAGCAAGGAGTCCTCGACACGCAGCGCGTTCTATCGTACATAAAAAAAAAAACAAATAGTATCAACAACAAGCGACTAGGCTGCACTTTACCGCCATCTTGCTATAGATTTAGACATGTATTTTAAGATGAATCATGTCAGAGGGAAAGTTTAATAATTATTTTTTAAATTTAACAATCGTTGTTTATAAAATTAATTACATGTATTTCACCAAGTCAGAGTAAGTTTTCGTCTCTCTGACTCGATAGATAAATTCAAATCCTATTTTTTAATTTATTCTGGGAATAGCGGCTACACAAACTTGGTGAAACGTTTATTATGTTAAGTTTCTTAACATAATAAACGTTTCTTTTTTATGGTAAAATTATAATGATAAAGGTGAAAGAAGATAAAAGTTTGTGTTTGTTTGTTAAAAATGGCCGAATGCCAATGAATAAAAACTATTATCATATTTCAACAAATACAAGGTCTAAATATATAGTATATATATAACATTAAGTTTCGTATGTCATTTTGGAAAAAAAACTGTAATTTTGTTGTTATCCTAGTGGAAACTTTCAATGGCGTTCGTTTTTTTAATCAAAATTTTACGTTTTCGCATGCACGTAAAAAAATCTTAAAGAGTGTCTTAATGAAGTAGAGCATAATTTTAAAATAAGAACCTTGCTCTATACTAATTTTAAAAGTGAATGAGAAGTCTAAGGTTGAAACTTTTTTTTTAAATTTCATACGAAGCTCAATGTCTAGTGGGCACTATAGCCTATGTGCTTACTACTTAATATATAAATCTATACAATTTCTGAGGTTTCCGCATTTGTACACATAAATATTACTGAGTAACCATAGTCATCAAGTCGTAACATTAAATCTATAATCCTCCAGTCTTCGTTGACATTAGCAAAATAAATCACCACATACTTTCTCAGTTCGAAAGACAGTGCAAATACAAATCTTTAATGTACAGACACAGGTCAAGCTATCCAAAACTGTAAAATTTTCCCAATTGAACATGAACCTTATTATTTTGTATTACAGTTGAAAATCTATCTTGAATCTATCAGATTGGGGTAGCTTGATGTGCTGGCCTCTATACGGCTACGCTTCCAGCTGTACGTACAGTCTAAGCTTACCGCTCATTGTACAGTCAGCCTATACAATTCGAGGTCAGCTAATACTGGACATGCATAGTTTGATAATACGTAGATTTAAGAATCGTATTATTAGTTACCCAGTACAGTTCCGAGTAATGTAACTGTGCCCTGGTACGGTGGTTTAAAAATGTGTTACCTACTGTGCAAAAATATCTGCTTTTGTTTACGGTACCAACTGTGATCAGCATTGAGCAAGTAGGACATATGTATTAACAGTACGTAAGAGTGAATGAGATAGAACGCGAAAATTTCTGTTTCCTGACCATGTAGATTTTTAATGTAATATTAACTACAACGCAGCGGTTACCGTCCAAGATTAGATCCACAGTAACATCACCCGTATTGTAAAAGTAACATTTATTTGTCAACTTTTTTTAATTTGATAAATTTTATCTTTCGTCCGATCGAAAGGTACCCACTGTCCAGCTAAGATTGTATAGTATTCTTATTTGAAATTATATAAGTTTTGCAGACGTTTTTAAAATTGCGTCTTTCGTTTTATTGCTCTGTTGAAAGTATTTTATTTTTTAACTGAGCTTGTCATTTTGTGATAATTATGGAAATGAAATCTTTAACTCTAGGGTGGTGGGCTAAATCCCGATCAAGTATCGTAATTTTTGATTGATATTTAGATTTAAAGCCATTCGGTCACTAAAGTAAATTGCAATCCCAATAATCTGTAATACTTATACAATTTTGAGCATGCACCACTTTGCTGCATTCATCAAATTTTAAAACATCTGATTTATATATACGTATTTTTATAATTATAATATATATAAAGCGCTCCAATATATGCAATACAATACAATCTGTTATTTTTATACTTTTCAGTGGGCCGACCTCTGTAAGGTCACTTGGAACAAATTATTCAAACTACACACTATGATTAACACAGAATGCAAGCACGAATCATATTGACGTCACATTATAATTTATAGTTGTAATAATTTTTAAATAGATAATATAATATTTATATAACATATTTATATAATTTAAGGCAACACGCACTTTGCTGCGTACAAAAACTTATCATATACTTAGATTTAGAAATTAGATATTTCATAGGACGTCAATAGTATTCATGCGAGCTCTAGAGGTATAGTAACTCGATGCCTTATTGTCTATGAATAAAAATAAAGGAAACTGTGTGACTTTAAAATCATTAATGACAACGACACAACCAACATGGGAAAGAATCCTAGAATCGAGTCAGGGCAGGCCTTTTCCCAGCAGTGGGACACAAAATAAATAAAATGAAAAAGTCAATAAGTTTCCCCTATTAACTATTAATTAACTATAACACTCCAAAGAATTAATATCATTTTTAAGAATCGTCAGAGAAAATCATCTAGCAAGTAAGCATATTTCTTAAATACTTAATACGTAAAAAATAACTAAAAGTCAAAAAATTAAGTTTATCGATAGACCTCTGCAATCCAATTTCTTGGCAATATTGATATTTTGCCCAGAAATTGGATTTCGGAGGTTTGATGGCAGTCTATTCGTACAAATACCGATGTTCAACCGCATCAGTCGATCGTACCATAGGTAGAAAAAGTCTAGCAAGATGATAATTAAACACACTAAATTAATATTTTGAATGAATTTAAAGTCACCTAGTATCAGGTTATCTCCAAGTCAGCTATTTTATTGTCAAAAATGTCATCGATATTGTTGATTTTTTTATTGTGTCTTTCATATCTGTCGGTGTTTGTCTAGTTGCCCGTTTAAAAATAACAAGATAAAATTTCTCGCTCTGGCATCCCTCTGACAATTGACCCTTCGTTACTGTCGTTATAAGTATCAATGGATGACTTTTCTGTCAATGGAAATAGCCGAATTGGGCTTCATGGGGTGAAGGACAAAAATATCCTTTATGATTGTGTGTTTTTTTTCAACGTTTTCCCAGATGCGCGCGCGCATATCATTATAGGATATTTACACAGTAAGATCTGGAGGCCTGAAATCACTACTTCTAAGGATTCACAATATGATCCACGGACGCAGGGCTTCACGATGGGCCTCGCAATGTATAGGCTTTTCCTATACTTAAAGGTCAGCTTATACTAGACGTTATGGCACGTTGATCATATTATGATTCACCAAGAGCTCATTTCAGCTTTCCAGTGGCACAATATTATTTCACTATTATTACTTCAAGACAAGATCGCTGTACACTTGTTTGCCGAGTGCAGCCGTCCTTTTCGTTCGTACTTAAAATTATATTGAGTCATCACACACTCAGTTAATTATATCGATACTGGACTAGCACCTTATTGGTGTTTCGTTATGATAAATGAGCTTAACTATAACCTGGCTACAGTCTTTAATGCTCTCTGAATCAAACGTACTTGTATCTATTAATATATAACTTTTAAATTTGTATTATTATTACGACGTAAGTATGATTGGCATTTTTATAAAGGTACTCGTACAGAATGGCTTATGATTGCGGTAATTGACAGGGTGTCTTTTGCTTGTTTTATTATTTTATTTAAGAAGTTAATCATTAAAAAAAATATAGGTACTTATCAACCTTAAGCTGTGATTTTTTTTTCTAATCTGCTAAACAGAATACCATGAGCCATTCTACATTAGACCCATAACAAAACTATTCCTACAATAATTAATTTCAACAAAACTTCAGCAATCATAAATAAACATGAGCTCCTTGAAGATTACGCTCCATAATAAAAAAAAACACTTTACACCACGAACCATTAAACTTAAAAAAAACCGTACAATTTCTTCTCGCCGGGTACAAATTAATATCAACAAGCTACTTCAACGTAGTCCTTATGTTATCACAAGTAGCATCTGTCTGGCCCGACTATACCCGATCACTATACTGGTTAAAACGTGCTCTAACATGTCGTTAAGGCGGTGTTCACACAAGAAATACGATGTAAGGCGAATCGAGCATACTAGGACACATTGAGCCTTAGTTTCGAAAAGCATAAAAAACATTACAGCCACAAAAGTTTTGTTACTAAATATTGATAAAATAAAAAATGTCTTGATACCCCAAATGCATTTACGCCCTTTAAAATCAGAGGAGTCAATATTATTACGCCTTTAGCAGGCAGAGATTATGGATTTGCACCTGCTACGATCCTGGCACACTTCGATTTATCGATCATCGTTTTACGACCGAACTTTTTAGTAAGCAAACTAGTAATAAATAATTTAGACGTAAGGGTAAATGTCCGCAGCAAAATAATCAAATATTTGTTAAAAAAATGTTTTGAAAGAAAAAAACATATAAAGAAAAAAAGTTCGAATGCAATTCAAAATTTTGTTAATATACTATCGATATTCCTATCGATAAAAAACGCTTTTAGCGATTGTACAGATGCGGATCAAGCTATCCATAACTGTAATTTTTTCCCTATTTTTATTACAGTTGAAAATCTATCGTAAGAAATTTGACCGATTGGGGTACCAAGTACCACTCTACGATCTTTAAAACTTTACTAGGCATTGGTTTATGGTTTGAAATAAAGAATATTCATATTTTTTATTTTTGAAATGTTTTGGTCTATTATAAAAGTTCAATATAGTCAAAGTCGTTATATCATAACTGAATACTTAATAATAATAATATTGATATTTAATCTGCATTCCCCCCGATTCGCTAAACAACGTATCTCTTGTCGAAATCACGCCGAAGGTATCAAGTATCACAATATTAGGGTACAAGCATAACGTTACAAGCGTCACTCACTGCAAACAATACGATGTCACTATATTATATTGTAACGGACGCAGCTCCCAAAGTGATGTGTGGCGTGGAATTAAAATATACTAGTAACTAAACATACGAGTTTGGTGTAATTCAGACGAGAGAACACATTTATATGCATTGTCACTAAATTTTGTACTAAAATAAAAGTCTGATTATAAACGAAATTTTAGTTTATCAATTTTGGTGAAATTTACTATAAATGATGTTTTTGCTAGTGATGAAACGATTACGATTAATCCTAATCGACATATCACGATCAATCGTAATCGCCGATTATCGACATAACACGATTAATCGTGATCAAGGATTCAATGCGATTAATTATGACTAACATTTTTGAAAGATTTTCTCCTATTGTAAATGTGCATAATGTAAATCTTTTGCTAATGTGTGTATTAGAAACTATGTAGACTTCGTCTACTTGAAAAGCTATAAATGTTGATATCTGAACAAACAATTGAAATTCCTTAATTCTGGTCATTAATTCCTCAAAAAATATTATTTAATTTAGTTTATGGTAATAATCGTAATAAATCGGTAAGTGGTAATCGTTTCACCGATACATTCGATACAGATTCAATAGAAAAACAAAAGAAATGTCATTATCTATTCATTTAATCCAAACATGAATTACACGAAACCCGTGTTGTTAAAGATCAGAATAGTAAACAAATGGAGTGTTAATGCGCGGAACAGATGAAAATATTTTATTGAGAAGCGTCCATACAGATCTTGTCAGAAAGAAGTACCCTCGAATCGATCCATATAAAAGAAAAATCGGCACACTAAGAAGATTCAATAAACAAGTGTGCGACATAATGCTATTAGTTGGACGGAGCGTTACAGCTAGCAAATATTCAACAGGGTATTAGGAAGACATGTCAGGTGGTCAGTAGGTCTATGGAGCGATGGCCCGATTTGTTGGGTTAATGTGTCGAGCGTTAAGATTTTAGACCAAAATCCGACAGAATATGATTGCTATAATTTTGACGTTTTAATTGATTGGAAATGGCGAACGGCCAGTCACACCGATGAAATGTCACACACTTGATTGTTTTTTTTTTCGTCATTAAGACGTAATTTAAAGTCACATTCAGTCACATGAACACTCCACTTATTAGCTAATCCTATCCGTAAACACTTATGAGTAAAGAAGCACGTCACACGCTCACTCTGTCCAGTAGACGACCTTAACGGCATAGTCGAGTGCCAGCAGGTGCGCCGCTCGCTAGTAGCGGCGGTCAGCGCGCTGGCAGGCGCAGGCGCAGGCATGGCCGGGTCAGGCCGCCGCCTTCACCAGCGCCTCGGTGGCCATCAGCAGCATGCGCAGCTGTCGGGCCAGCGCGTGGTTGGGCGACGACGACAGGAACGACATCAGTTGCTTCTGCAGCTCGCGCACCACCGCTGGCAGGTGCTCTCGCGTCACGGGGTTCGATGTGTCCAGGTTCATAACAGCTTCTTCTAGGTATCTGGAATGGAGATGTTTTGCTGAAAATTTTCGTTGGGTCGTCTACCTGTCTATATAAACTGCTTCTGGAACTCGGACAATTTGGGATAGACAATGTTTCTATTTCCGAACGGCCATGCAGGTACAGTCGTATAAAAAAGCATCCAACTCGCGAATTGCGTAGAACTTCGGAGAGGCACAGTTATACAACGTGTGTGGGAAACGTGAAACGGAACGTAAGTAAGAAAGACGAATCTATGTGAATGAAAGGGACGGAGCGTAAGAGTATGGAAGAAGGATAAATCTATAGGAGTGAAATGGATAAAATTATACGAAAAAAACATGCATGGAACATCACGAGTGCGAGAGGGGTGTTGATGACGGATTTATACGAAATAAAATGTTGTGCATTCTTAAAATACATTAGTTTTACTCTGAGCCTATCCCACAGATATTTTGTTTTATAGGTATGTATAATGATGAGGGCGTAGACTGTCTGTATGGATATGGTACAGGTACCCTACCTGTGCTTGAGCGGCGTGTCTCGCGCCATGTCTGCGGCGAGCTGCTGCACGAGTGAGAGCAGCACGTGCTGCTTGAGCTTGCAGGGCGGGCCGAACACCAGCGCGGGGTCTGCGGCGCGGCAGGCGCACATCACCAGCGCCAGGTCCGACGCCGACAGCGCCTGCTGGAACGCGCCGTTCACGTCGCCGCTACCGATCATCGACTGGATCTGCGCCACTTGCATCTACGTCAACAACATTTTACACTAGTACCGCACTGCTAGTATGGTTAAAGATACGTGTTGATAATGAACACTAGTTATAGATATTATTTCAATGTACGGTCACCAAAAGAGTTAGGTATCCATGCAGCTAATTAAACATCTGTGTTTTGATAAAGATTGTGTAATAATGTATCACGCAATATGTGTTAAAACGTAGATATTCTAAACACCTACATACCTAACCCTTTGGCGCGTAATTAATTATGTCGAAATCTGTATAAAAATGCATATTTCGTTTG
This sequence comes from Acronicta alni, assembly GCA_964056405.1. Classification (NCBI taxonomy): domain Eukaryota; kingdom Metazoa; phylum Arthropoda; class Insecta; order Lepidoptera; family Noctuidae; genus Acronicta; species Acronicta alni. Next base: position 1,585,293 of record OZ043916.1, on the reverse strand, counting down.
CTATCTGTATACATAAATCTTTTGTTGAATGTACGTGTATACGTGTGTATGTGTGTGTAAGACCATTCGGAGAAATTCCCATATTGCCTAATAAAGTTAAGAATACAACTAACTTGTTGTTTGACTGTTCATGTTTCCGCTCTTCTCAAATATGTAACACTCTTAATAGCAGATCCAAGTCTAGAGATAAGATACCGATTAAGTCTATTCAGCAATACCGTTCACAGGTTCAACTTCAGATTCTATGATTTTGTTTTGTCGGTACACTTTTATCCCCAAGCCCCGAGCTACAATCGTACGTTTACTGTGACTACCTCATACAATGGTCCTAGTGAAAGAAAACGAAGCGGTTCCACTCCAAGCGATAAGTAAAAGAATACATTTAAATTATAATTACATAAACAATTACAAACTATCCACCATGATTTCTAATGATAAGAATTTATATTGTATGATTAATATGTATCTCAAATTGACTACAATCATTAAAATAATTTATAATACTTGTAGTAGGAAAGGTAATGACTCTTGGACGCAATTTCTTGTGACATTGCGATGTGGTCTCTGCAAGGATTATAAAAAAATAAGATAAGATTTTTTTAAACGGTTTTTGAAAACTCTTTTACCAATATATTTATGTATAATATACAGTCGTGGTCAACTAATTAGGGACAATCTCTAGTTAAGCCAAATTGTGAATTATTTTTTTATTTTCCAACGAGTCTTAACAATATTCCATATCTTTTACATGTAAGTGTAATTAGTCATTTATGTGCGCGATTACACAAACAATAACAACTTCTTAAACATTAAACCTCTTTACAGTATAGCTGATAGATTATCATAGTGCTATTTGTTCAAAGAATGCTGGCTGGCCATTTAATTAGGGACACTGAGGTATTGCGTTCTAATTTCAAAATTGGAATTTTAATTGCTTTTTTGTTTCTTTTCTTAATTTTTCGTGGTCGTTTTGGCGGCAATCCAGATTTTTTATTTTAAGTTTTGAGAATTATTTTGAAGAAAAATGGGCAAAAGTAAAAGTTGCGATCCAACACTACGAAAAATTATCATGAAGTTTGTCGAGCGTGGTTGGTCATAACCGAAGGATAGCACAACATTTAAATTGTTCAAAAACTATGGTATGCAATGCAGTGCAACATTTCAAGCGCTATAACACAGCTTTAAATGTGTCCAGAACAAAAAAATCGAGAAAAACGATTCCGCAAGAAGATGACCAGGTTAGCTAAGAAAGATCCGTTTCTAGGCTCTATTTGAATTAAACACGAAGTGTTTGGGGCTAACGAAAGAGCCGGTGTATCTGCGAGAACCGTTTGACGACGTTTGGTAGAAGCAGGGTTGTTCGGAAGAGTGGCTCGCAAAGTACCGTTGTTGAAGAAAGAACATAGAAAGGCGTTTGCACGTAAATATGGACATTGGACCTACGCCCAATGGCAACATGTACTTTTCTCTGACGAGACCAAGGTTAATTTGATTTCTTCAGATGGAAGGCAATATGTACGGTGTCCTGTAAAAGCGGAAATGAATCCAAGATTCACAAAAAGCAAGTGAAACATGGCGGTGGAACCATTAAAATGTGGGGTTCATTTTCTGGACGTGGAGTGGGACCTGTGAGGAAAGTTCAGGGTAACTTAGACCAACATCAATACAAGGCAATATTGGAAGAAATTATGCTTCCCTATGCTGAGGAGCATCTCCCTATTATATGGACGTTTCAGCAGGATAACGACCCGAAACATACCGCCCATTCAGTCAAGTCGTTTCTTACAGTCAGTCTGTATCGGTGCTAGATTGGCCAGCAAATAGCCCGGACCTCAACCCAATTGAGCACCTTTGGCACGAAATCAAGAAAAAAGTTGCCACTTATCGTAATAAAAATTTGGATGAACTTCATGAAGCTTTTTGTGAGGCATGGGCAAACATTCCTGTCGAAACATGTCAGAAACTGATAATGTCTATGCCACATCGGTGTCAAGCGGTAATTACTAACAAAGGTTTTGCTACTGGGTACTGATTTTACACGTAATAAAATGGAGCTGTTAAAGATATTATAACACTGCAGATTATAAGTTTTGTTTAACTATACTTCTACTATTATTCTATTTATTTAATCTTTTATTTACAGCCATTTATAGCATAATAATCGGATCACATTATGCAAATAATAGGTGCTGAGAAATCAATAGGGTTTTATATTTATATGTACATAACCGGTTATAGGGGCTTCACTATCTTGAATGTCCCTAATTAGTTGACCACGACTGTATACCTTTTACACCCGTGCGAAGTTGGGGCAAATCACTTTACCCAAATAAAAACATTAAAATGCCTTAAATGCCGGGAGACACGAATTGATTAGAATTCGAAATATCAAAAATAAAATAAATGGTTGGAAGGAGTATAGTTAGTAGTGAGGTGTAGTATGTTGTGTTGTGTTGTAGGTAGGTACCTGTCGGTCGTGCGCGTGGTGTGAGTGCGGCGTGGAGGGCGAGTGCGCGCGTGACGTCATCGCCACCGAGCGCGCCTGCTCGCGCCACCAGCACAACTCCTTCTCCAGCACGCTGCGGACACAACACACCCTCACCCTCAAACGACTCACCAGTAACGGTTGCACGAACCGACTCACGTAAGGCAAACCTTGGCTAATCGGTGACAGTTTCTTATCATCTTGCAATGAAATGATGATCATCATCAACCCATATACTGTCCCACTGCTGGGCACGAAGCTCCTCTCATATTGAGAGGGATTAGGCTATAGTCCACCCCACGCTAGCCTAGTGCGGGTTGGCAGACTGCACAAGCCATCGAGAAAAATCTCTAAGGTATGCAGGTTTCCTCACGATGTTTGCCTTTTACCGTTTAACCGAATGATAATTATTAATACGCACATGAATTCTTGCCTTGGGTTCGAACTCGAGACCTTCGACTTGGCAGTGCAATGGTCATGAAATGATATTTGTTTTCTGTAAATAGATCTTTTAAAATCACTTTTACAAATCAATGTTCTGATTCTGATTTTTTTAATGCTACATAGATGACGTCGGCATTCCCTAACTGACGTCCTCTGAAAAGAAACACTGACACAAACTCAGAGAATCATGGTCTTTTTTAAAATCCAGACATAATAATATCAAATATGTGAGCGTCACAATGCAAGGCAAGGTAGTAATTTGGTACATTATAAATATAATCCGAAGTTCAGAAATGGTAGACAAATTCATCCATTTTTACTTAGTTCTTACTTCAAAAACAATGTGCCACGATGGGCTATATTATATTGTTAATAAACCTAACTATCATCAATTAACCCAGGCTTGCCTTACTTCGGACTGTGAGTCCATCATTCACTTAATCATTGTATCTACCATGATATTCTCTTCCCACGTTGGTACGCGGTGACGTCACGGATGTTACGATCAATCTTATCGTTGCTTGACATCTTCAATAACATTAAAGGTTTGACTGTGGTAACTTGATGTGCCGTTGAGTGTATATAAAAAAAACTTGAGAGGTGTCAAGGGACACCCGGATGGAACGAAGTTCCTTTCATTAAAATTTAATAATTAAAAATAAAAAACCTGTATACACTCAACAATTCACAAAGCCCGAAATTCAAATATTGTCATTCACTCAATAATATTTGAATGCTTGTCAACAATATTTGAATTTCGGAAAAAGTGTCGTGACAACATTTTCGTAAGAATTTTTTCCGTCTAGCCTCCTTTCACAACGCGCGATAAGGAACTTCGTTCCAATAGTTGTTTATGTGTATAACCTGTGCGCAGTGTCCCGGATGACGTCGGCGAGGTGGTGGTGGTTGTGGTTGTTGTTGTGAGTGGCGAGGAGGTCGGCGTGGCGCTCGAGTGCGGCGCGCAGCGTGGCCGTGGCCGCCGCCCCGCCGCGCTCCGCCGCCGCACGAGCCGCCGCCTCCGTGTTAGCTGCGACTGACAACAAACATCATTATCTTAACTACCATTACATTAAACATTTTAAAAACCGTTTCATTGTTAAAAAAGAAAAAAAAAAAACATTTAGTTAAAACAAACACAATCCATACATAACAATATAGCAACATAAATATAATTAGGTTATTATAAGCTCGCGACATCTCGGCTGCCCCGCCGATCATCTCGCTTCCATGGTTTAATATAATAAATTTTAATACGGCGTCAGCCATGGTACTGACCGGCCGGCGCACGGCAGCCAAACTTTTCATGCGCATACGCATTCCTCACTCAAACTTATCAAATTAAATATTTGACGACACATTAGTAATTGTGACAGTACTGTTACCCATATTGAGGGGTTGTGAAAAATATGTAATCCACCATTTTGTGGCGGCAGCCATCTTGGACCGATTTTCATCAAACATAGCTAAGAATACTCCCGACTAATTCATCTTTCAAACAAAATCAAAATGGGTTCTTCCGTTCGGAAGCTACGATGCCACAGTCAGACACATACACACGCACACGCCTACACAGATATAGGGATATATACATATAGGGAAGAGTGAAAACTCAGTGTCTTCTTTCATTCGCAAAAATAAATTGTGAAGATATTAGAGATCGATTATTATTATATTAGAGAATGATACTACAGCTGTAAATAAATAATAATAAAATAGAGTTGTTGCCATAAACTTATGAGCAGATGTACTCACATTCCTTGGTACCGTTCTGGAAGGCCTGGTTGATCTGCTTGAAGATCTGCGCGTGCGTCTTCTCCATAACGGGGATGACGCTTTCAAACAGCGCCTCGCGGAACGACTCGCGCACCATGTCGGAGAGAGACTTAGCTATCGACGTGCTCAGCCGCTCCATCACCGTCTGTGGACGATGGTGATGCTGATTTCTAACACTTTTGGAATTACTTGACGGTAAAGTGAAAACGGAAGTGAGTGACTTGCGGAAGGCAGTGTCTGGATGAGGAAAGCCGAAGATCGGGCTTTGTGGCGTTCACTAGGAGAGGCCACTGCTGGACGTAGGCAACAGTGGACGAATGTGGGCTTCTGATGATGATGATGAAAGTGAAAACGTGTTTGGGGAATTAATCACAGCACAATAATTACACCAACTACAAGTAACTGTTAGTAATTATTGTTTTGGTGTACAACTCCTGCTGGGTTCGTGTTCGTTGGTGCTACTACAATGCCCAATATTCTGCCGATAAGCAATCATGTTTTTACAATATTGCTTTCATGTTTAGCCTTTTGACTGCCACAACAATAACGAAAATCCGTGTTCTCTACGTCAAGCGACAAATTCTTGTATCTAATAATAGGTAAAAAAACAAAGTGGTATTTTTGACGTGCCATGCCGTCGTTGGCGTCGTGAGCAAGATTTCATTTGACGTCTATACACGTCCGTGGCGGTCAAAAGGTTAAAAGGCAGCGACAGGCGGTATCATTAATCGTCCGTTATCTTCTAATCTTTAGTCAGTGATTGTATTCGTTTGCAGACACGTCAGCTTCAAAACATCATCTTCAGCTTCAGAATTGTTGATGTCAGTTTTGTCTACCAAATCCATCAGTGGTTGGATGTCATTGTAGTTGTAGTCATAGTAGTTGTCATGAAAGATTGGCATTAAGAGAGTGTATAGTGAGAGTAGGGGGGAGGCCTGCGTCCAGCAGTGGACTAGTATAGGCTGATGATGACGATGATAGTGAGAGTAATTCCACTCAAATTAGAGCTGCCCGAAGGAAGTACCTCTACCTTGCAGAAAATCTAAGTGAAATAACACGGCTTTGAGCTGTGTTCTATTTCTTACAGTGAGCAAGGTTGCCAGTGCTCCACGAGGAAACGTTGTATTGGCAGTGGGGGGACTTTGACCCTTATACTGCCAACCCAACTATTCCTCTTTCGTTTTACAGTGTCAGCAACGCGCAAATGATGCCCCTGGTGTTGCAAGCGTCTATAGGGTACGGTAACCGGTTACCATCAGGTAGGCAGATGTGTGTGTGAGTTGTGTGGTACCTTGCTGTTGACGAGCTTTTCGATGTTGTCCCGCAGCAGGTTGTCGGTGGTGGTGAGCTTGGCGGCCAGCTCGTGCTGCAGCGCTGCGGCCAGCGGCTCCAGCGCCCGAGATGCGCCCACGCCGGCCGCCTGCGCCGCGCGAGCACTGGCTGCCTCGCCCACACGTGAGATCCGCTCCCAACTGACAATACAACACTCTCTTTAAACTACGCCCTCCCACGGCTCGAAACAAAGAGAGGCCTTTGTTGTTGAAGTTAACCTTTCCGAATAGCCGCGGAATTTGATTTAAAAAAAATAATTCCAGCTTAGCATTAAAAATAAACGCATTGTGCTGGTAATTAGTGGACACTAAGGGAAGATGATTAGGTTTTTATTTCTTGCTGATGTTCTTGGCATATTCAATTGTATCTGAGAGAGAAGATCAGGACAGTCTATCGGCCCATTGAGCAACTTTAAAATGTAGGTGGTGTCAGCTATCTCATGACCTTTCACTAGAGGAAAAATGTGAAACTTGGCGCACAGTTAAAAATATCAGCTTTAAATATTACGATCTTATTTGACTTATTATCAATGTTGTATTCGTCAAAATTAAAGTTGCCGTATTAGAAAATGTAAATTGCAGTATTTGTGAAAAAAAAAAAAACTAAATTTCGTAAAACACAATAATCATAGTCCAAACTCCTTTGAAATTGCGATGTTTTGCATGTCTTAAAATTAAGACAATATTCATTTGATTTGATTTATGCATTTCAGTGCATTCACACAATTGTTACGACCCTCTGGAGATTCGCCGTACATGAATGAATGAAATATTAAGAAATACATTCGCGGTTTACATTTTTCCTTTTCTCCGGTAAAGTTTTGCATAAAATAGTTTCGAAGGAACAGTATCCGAATCACAATTTAATGAAGTGAGGTTTGGATTCTGATTCTTTTTGGTATTACATTTGTATGGGTAACGCCACTGGATACTTGACCTTTTGACCGCCACGTCAATAACGAAAATCCGTGTTCTCCACGCCAAGCGACCTATTCTTGTATCTAAGCTAGTTATTTGTTTTGAACTAAAAAAATTTGGTATTTTTGACGTGCCATGCCGTCGTTGGCGTCGTGAGCAAGTTTTAATTTGACGTCTATATACGTCCGTGGCGGTCAAAAGGTTAATACTGTCTAAAACAAATGAAATCAAAGTAAATACGTATATAGAAGTGAATTTACCCATCTGCGAGTGCGCTCTCGACGGCGGCGGCAGTGCGTTGCGCATGCGCATGCAGCGCCTCATCTATCATCTCACGCGGTGACGTCACTGCGCCGCGCAGGCTGCGCAGCTCGCGCGTCTGGCTGCTCATCATCTCTGATAATAACACAAGATGCACACTGAATGGAAAACTACGCAACTTGCTCCAAATTAAAATAATCTGTATGTATTATGCCCGTGGGAAGACAGCAAATAAAAATAAATAAAATTGTTGTTAAACTTAACGAAACCCAGCACGCTTCGTGTGATCTTACTGAACTTTTATTTGAAATAAAAAAAAAAAAGTTGCCCAATACTAGGATTTTCTCCTGTCGTGTCCCGTAGACCCGGAAAAACTACCTGTACAACACAACTAATTTAATGTCAGTAGTTTACTGTATACTGTCAACAGTTTGATTTCATTTTATACGATGTGGAAGTAAGTAGTAGTAGTAAGTCTAAAGTATTTTCAACCTTATGCATCTATAATTATAAAGATGCATAAGGTTGAAAATACTTTTGTATGGCATGTCAGATTTAATTTTTATTGAAGACTAGCTTCTGCCCGCGACTTTGTCTGCGTGGAATTTACCTGATAGTATCTCATTCTTAATTTTTCTAATTTCCTGTACAATGTTTTTATTTTTTTTCTTTCATTAAAACCTTCTCCTGATCCAATAATTAACACAACAAAAAAATAATTTAGCGAAATAGTTCCATCCGTTCACGCGTGATGCGATGACTAAGGGAAAAAGAGATTCATTTATATTTAAATATAGATAGATTAAAATAAAATATAATAGTATGGTGTACCTGTGAGCTTGTCCAGCTTCTGCTCGAGCGCCTCCAGCCGCGAGTTGTCTGCGGGCGATAGCGGCGCGCATCGCACGTCGTCGGCGCGCTCGGCTCGGTCGGCACAGTCGGCTCGGTCGGCTCGGTCGGCTCGGTCGGCGGGCGCGCTCAGCGACTGGCTGCTGGACTTGTCGCTGGGCGCCAGCCGCCCGCCCGCCTCAGACACCTGGGGGATCGAAATCTCGGGCCACGTCTCGCTATCTGAAACAAAATTTATCATAACCAATTATTAAAATCAGTTAATTAAAAAAAAAAACTTGACACTTTCAATATCAGTGTATCGCGGGCAAGGAATATTCTGTGTTTGTCTGTGACTTCTTCTCAACGATTACTGACAATGATTGCTCATAAATTTCTGCAGTATAGTATGTATTAGTTGCTTAACTTAAACTCAGTTTTGTGTTATTATTGTTTTTTTTTTCTTTTCTGACATTTACGCGAATATTACACATTGAAATAAAACTACTTTTTACGGATTTTATTGCGTTATATTGATATTATTAATCCCGACGTTTCAGACCCTTTACAGCGTCCATGGTCAGGGGTAGTCTACCCGTGACATCCGTAAAAAGTAGATTTATTTCAATGTTTTTTTTTTTCATTCAACTTATGTATAGTTTTATTTTGTACATTTGCTCTAGCTCAATTTATTCTCTAAGTTACTATCTGTGAAGACATTTAATTGGCCTACTATTGTTAATTGTGTGTTTAATAATGTTAATTGTGCTGTTTGTCTTCCTAAGAAAATAAAACAACATACCATTACGCCTGTATTTCCCGAAGGGTTAGACAGAAGTGTGATAATGTACACCTACAGTTTATCGGTATGTTTAGGTCCCATGTAATAAAGGGCGAGCTTATCTAAACTCCAAGCTGCTACTCAGAATATCAAAGAAGAACCCAAAAAAAAAATAATTTTTAATCATTTTGCTCGACCTCTAGTGTAGCAGTCGTGTCAGGACCATTAGACTAACGAGGTATTAATAAAATATTTATCTGTATAATATTATAATTTGTATAGCATGTACTGACTGTTGTGCGAGAGTTTGTGCGCGTGCGGCTCGAACACGTCGTCCGCCACGGCCACGTACAGCGCGTCCGCCGCCACGTCCGCCACGACCACCTCCGTCACGCTCGCCACCTCCACCTCCTCCTCCTACGAAACAACTGTTCTTTGCAATTCTATCGAATACGGTTTTTGTTGACAGCAGGCAGTGCATATTTGATAGATGAGTATATGGTATACTAAAATAAGGTTGTACCTGTACCTATGATAAAATTGGAATATAATTTATTGATTTCAAGTTTCAAGCATTTTATGTAAAGTAAGCGGTCTTCTTTCTTCTTCAATTTAAGAGCTCAGCTCTTGTCGGTGGAGCAATCACCACTGTTCTTTATCTTCGGCTTTCCGTTTTACCTCTTGATACGACACGATCCCCACCCTTTCCTTCACTTGTTCCACAAAACTTCGTCTAGGTCTTCCCCTTCCTCGTTTTCCTTCAATTTTACCTTCTAGTATAATTTTAAAGTAGTCATCGTGTCGTATCAAGTGGCCAAACATCTTTCTTCTCCTATTCTCTATGGTTCTTAATAACTGTCTTTTCTCATCTACAAGTCTTAAAAATTATAGATGAATGTAAGTGGTAGCATAATAAAAAAAACATTAATAATGTTACGCCGGATACATAAAGTAAAATGACTCACGAAGGTTCTGAAAATATAATGAGTTTCAATTATGAATAGAACGTCAATGACCTTGAAACCACGATCTTTCAAAGTACAACTTGCAAAGAAAATTAATATTCATCTTTTAAAATTCTAATATTTAAACGATGCTGCCGAGGATGTAGCACGCAAACTCAAATATTTGTATCGTTATATTGTATATCGTTGTATTGTAGTGTGCCCTTGGTCCCGACAAACATAGACAAGGACAAACTAATAGCGGTATGTACCCATTAGGTAATATATGATGTGTGTACCTTGAAGAAGGGGTGTTCGTTGTGTGACATGATTTGCTGCACCTCGCGGCTGGGGCTGGAGCCCGCTGATGCCAGCTTGTTGGCCGTGTCGACGAGGGACTCCTCCACGCATACCACTGCGGACAACCGTATTATTTTATCAAACGTAAAAAAGGAAAAAAAAAAACAAGTTCAAATAGTTATATTGCGAATATAGGTTGATACAGTTGGTGTTTACATAGTTTTATCTCTATTAGAAAATAACATTTAGTGCAGTTATATTCCCCTATTTGACCTGCAATAATCATCACAATTTTTTTTGAAGGGAAGAAAGATATTGTTTCATAAGAAAAATATCTGTTTGTGAAATTTTGTGTTTAGAAAAGCATGACGTTAAATTCCGATTGACGTTGTTACATGATAGGAGGAAACTGCTGGTAAACCCAAACCGCCACTTTTGATGAACCGGAATATGATTCACCTCACATTGTATAGGCCTTTCGTACGTTTAGAGACCAGCTTATACTGGTAATGCATAGCAACGATGTGCAGCATTATAAAACACGCGATTCATAATAAAATTATGAGCCATCCAGTGACCATTTTAACTGAAGCCTTAAAAGTAATAATACCATAAATTAATAAATTATTTTTTTAATTTCACGAAAATAATATTTTGAAATATTTTGTTGTTGTTGCCCTTGTCTTTTACGATAAGTCATTGAACATGCTAATTCAGATTAATTTTTATGGTGGAACATAATAAAAGATTGACGTGTGTATACAGCAATAGTTTAAATACCTCCAGAACCTCCAGTAGAATTGCGCGGCTTGCTGACGTCAGGTGTCGCCGATAGCGGCGGGTCATCCTCTTCGCGCTTGCCTGGAGAGCTAAAAATAAAATAAAAATACATGATATCATTCACACACACCGGCTCACGTTGGCCGAATATAATATTGGCACCAACGCTTAGATCAGTAAAATAGCGATGGAACCAATAATGGTGCAGCTGGTTGGCGTGTTATAATTGGCTCAGCCTGGTTAACGCCAACATTGGCGCGAATGTTGGGACTAACGTGAAGTCATACCTAAAGGCGTCGGGCGTCATGAGATTCAACTGCGGGGCGATGGACGGAGATTCTGGACGGGTACCGATTAGGCTACCAGGCTGGGTCTGTACAGAAAAAAAAAAAAATTAGTCATCCAATCCATTCCATCACCAACTTGCAAGTGTAACAAGCTGGACAAAGACTTCCCGGCATTGAACCAGTCGAGTAATCATCAAAAAAAAAATATCATCATTGCTTTTGGTATTATATTCTGGGGTAACTCTACAGATAAAGACATAGTTTTTAAGGCTCAAAAGAGGTGTATTCGGGCCATGTTTCACTTAAAACCAACGGACAGCTGCGCGCCCTTCTTTAAAAAATTTAAAATCTTGACACTTCCATGTCTTTATATTCTTGAAACTGTTACTTTCGTAAAAACAAACCCCGATCTGTTTCCACGACTAGCTGACACTGTAATTCGCAACAGACGTGACAATAGCAAACTTCGCGTGCAATTCTCAAAAACTAGACTTATGCAAAAAAGCATTTTCTGCATGGCCCCAAACATTTATAATAAACTGCCAAAGGAATACAAGGATATTAATACAAAATTGTTTAAAAAACATATGCAAAACCTATTAACAGAAAAGTGCTACTATCATATAAGTGAATTTCTGACTGACACAATTTGACATTTCTCATTATTATAAGATTTTGTACATCCTATTTTATTATTTTATGTTTATATACAATTTGACAAATACATATATTTTTGAGCTATTCAATAATATTGTTGAATAATTTAATTACACATATTGCTCATATTTTTAATTTAGTCCTGTATTATTTCAGATATATTTGTACGCCTCAGTTGGGCAAAACATGTGTGGGCTATTTAATGTTTATTTTAAGATCTTGCATACAAAATTTGTGTGTAAACCCATGTTTGACGAATAAATTTGATTTGATTTGATTTGATTTTGCTTTGTGGACTTAGGAATAAGGATACAGTGCTATTTCATAGGTCAGACGAGGTTTGGATGTGAAAAAGTGTTTAATACTTTAGCTTATCATCTATTACACATTTATTAAATGAATATAATTATTATTAACATTACGTATTTAGCAAATAATGTTTGTGCCACTAAAATGTTAACAACAATGATGACGTTTCGCAAGGTGTACGTCGTTCTCCCGATTGGTGGACACTGTCACGACAGAATAACTTTGGCGAATTTATTTTCTGAAAATATTAATAATCTTTTCTAATCTACAATCATATAGTCATTAATTATTAAAAATTAGTGGAAACAAGTCTTTTGCGGCATGTATGCTAAATCATCACTTGAGAATAGCTCGATGCCCGAAATATTGGAAAATTCGAAAAAAAACTGATTGTTTTTTATCTTTTTGTATATTTTTGGCATTTTCCATGCTAAGATTTTAATGTTATTTAGAAAAGGAAAAATTCGACCGCGGGCAGGATTCGAACCTGCGTCTTCTGGTTAGGTACACCAGACGCTATGACCACTAAGCCACCGCGATACCTACCCGTCATGTCGAATTTTTCCTTCACATACTGAATTTACGTCTTTATGGTAGCATCGTTCGACATTGAACTAACTGTAAAGTAAGTTGTGTCGGTTGAAAAGCAAAAAAAAAACTTGCATTTCAATAGGTGTTACTGACGTCACCATAAAGACGTAAATTCAGTATGTGAAGGAAAAATTCGACATGACGGGTTGATTGTTTTTTTTTATGTGATTTGTTGAAATGTGGACAGATCAACAGCCAGTCGGGTCAGCTAGTTAAAATAAACGATTTTAAGAAGTATGTATATGACTGTTTAGCACACACCTGAGATCGCATCAGTAAGTTTTTGAGCTGTTGGCTTTGCTGTTGCAGGATACTGGACGCGATGGTCGCGGGTGCCGACTCCGACGAACTGTCCTCCAGCGCCAGCTCTGATAGACCTGTGAGAAATACATTTGAACTAAAAAAGTTTTATTTCCGAGCTGTTTATTCAATCCAGTTCTGCCAATAGAACAGAGACCCGCCATGGAAATATTATTAATACCTAATAAAAGATAAAAAAATTCGGATCATCTAATCTATTTGCATGAACAATAAGAAGAAATAGATTAAACCTGTTGATTCGAAAGACTTGTCCTGTCCTAATTTCAATAAAACACAAACATCCCATAGTTAAAAAAGCACTTTTGGTTTCCGAATTTTTAACTTTTCCAGGCAACTATTTCAACTTTCTTTTCCTTGAAACCTTATTAGTACATAATTTATTAATACATTAAGAAAAAAATTGTCAAACCGGTCCAACCGTTCTGAAGTGATGCGTTTACCAACGCACGGTATTTATTTTTTATTTATATAATGGACCAGTGATATACAGTCGTGGTCAACTAATTAGGGACATTCAAGATAGTGAAGGGCTATAACCGGTTATGTACATATAAATATAAAACCCTATTTATTTCTCAGCACCTATTATTTGCATAATGTGATCTGATTATTATGCTATAAATGGCTGTAAATAAAAGATTAAATAAATAGAAAAAGTGTTTAATATCAAAGATTAAACATGTATTAAATATTAAGGTACAATTCTGTAGTGGACATTTAATTAAGGACAGTAAAGTATAATGAAAAATACAGTTAAACAAAACTTATAATCTGCAGTGTTATAATATCTTTAACAGCTCCATTTTATTACGTGTAAAATCAGTACCCAGTAGCAAAACCTTTGTTAGTAATTACCGCTTGACACCGATGTGGCATAGACATTATCAGTTTCTGACATGTTTCGACAGGAATGTTTGCCCATGCCTCACAAAAAGCTTCATGAAGTTCATCCAAATTTTTATTACGATAAGTGGCAACTTTTTTCTTGATTTCGTGCCAAAGGTGCTCAATTGGGTTGAGGTCCGGGCTATTTGCTGGCCAATCTAGCACCGATACAGACTGACTGTTAAGAAACGACTTGACTGAATGGGCGGTATGTTTCGGGTCGTTATCCTGCTGAAACGTCCATATAATAGGGAGATGCTCCTCAGCATAGGGAAGCATAGTTTCTTCCAATATTGCCTTGTATTGATGTTGGTCTAAGTTACCCTGAACTTTCCTCACAGGTCCCACTCCACGTCCAGAAAATGAACCCCACATTTTAATGTTTCCACCGCCATGTTTCACCGGTTTTTTGTGAATCTTGGATTCATTTCCGCTTTTACAGGACGCCGTACATATTGCCTTCTATCTGAAGAAATCAAATTAACCTTGATCTCGTCAGAAAAAGTACATGTTGCCATTGGGCGTAGGTCCAATGTCCATATTTACGTGCAAACGCCACACGAGCATTTCTATGTTCTTTCTTCAACAACGGTACTTTGCGAGCCACTCTTCCGAACAACCCTGCTTCTACCAAACGTCGTCGAACGGTCCTCGCAGATACACCGGCTCTTTCGTTAGCCCCAAACACTTCGTGTTTAATTAAAATAGAGCCTAGAAACGGATCTTTCTTAGCTAACCTGGTTATCATTCTATCTTCTTGCGGCGTCGTTTTTCTCGATCTTTTTGTTCTGGAGACATTTAAAGCTGTGTTATAGCGCTTGAAATGTTGCACTGCATTGCATACCATAGCTTTTGAACAATTTAAATGTTGTGCTATCCTTCGGTATGACCAACCACGCTCGACAAACTTCATGATAATTTTTCGTAGTGTTGGATCGCAACTTTTATTTTTGCCCATTTTTCTTCAAAATAATTCTCAAAACTTAAAATAAAAAATCTGGATTGCCGCCAAAACGACCACGAAAAAATAAGAAAAGAAACAAAAAAGTATTAAAATTCCAATTTTGAAATTAGAACGCAATACCTCAGTGTCCCTAATTAAATGGCCAGCCAGCATTTTTTGAACAAATAGCACTATGATAATCTATCAGCTGTACTGTAAAGAGGTTTAATGTTTAAGAAGTTGTTATTGTTTGTATAATCGCGCACATAAATGACTAATTACACTTACATGTAAAAGATATGGAATATTGTTAAGACTCGTTGGAAAATTAAAAAATAATTCACAATTTGGCTTAACTAGAGATTGTCCCTAATTAGTTGACCACGACTGTATCATGAATATTCACAAAAATCTATTGTGTAGGCACCCTAAAAAATTAAGGTGTATACTATACTATACAATAATCTTTCAATCATAGTAGAATTACTGAATTATAGATGCAAGCCAGTTGAAAAAAAATGTTTTTACACAGTGACAACGTATCAAACGTCAGACGGTCGATGACGTCATTGCGTACGGGAAAAGAATATATTCTGTTTAATCTTTGTTATTCTGCCGTTCTTTTAATTAAGCGACACTTACTTGAGATGCGTAATGCAGGATTAGTTGACGTTACCACTGCTTGATTGTACGATTCCCTTAAATACACCACTTTATATTTTAAATAAAATCAGTTTTTCCATACATTTCGTCGGGTTGAGTGTTCACTCAACAACTCGTACATGTTCATGTACGGATCGATTTCAGGGTTGGTCTCATAAGTTGTTCATAATTATGACTAAAAAGACTCCAAACCTTTTTTATGGTAATTTAAAAATAGGGGGGTAGATTTGACTACACAAGTAGGCTTCCTGTAGGTAAGTATATGTAGTGTACCGTGCATGAGGTCGGTGTGCATGTGCATATGCATGTGCATGGGCGGGCGCGGCGGCGTGTACACCAGGCGGCCCTCCTGGAGACCCTTGGGCTGCACTATGTACAGCCGCACGCACACGCGCCGCCACTCCGCACTGCACGACACACCAGAACCCTCCTCCTGCACAAACAAACACACATACACAATACATACATCATCATCATCAACCCATATACTGTCCCACTGCTGGGCACGGGTCTCCTCTCACATTGAGACGGATTAGGCTATACTCCACCACGCTGGCCTAGTGCGGTTTGGCAGACTTCACAAACCGTCGAGAAAAATCTCTAAGGTATGCAGGTTTCCTCACGATGTTTTCCTTCACAGTTTAAGCGAGTGATAATTAGTTATTAATACATGAATTTTATGAAGTTAGCACATGAATTCAAAAAGTCAGGGGTGCGTGCCTTGGGTTTAAACTCGAGACCTTCGACTTGGCAGTCCAATGGTCATACCACTAGGCTATCACTGCTTTTTTTTTACAATACATACACCCAGGTAACCAACTCAAAACTAACTTTACCATAAGGGCTTAAAACATAAGTCCAACAGCCAATGTCCACTTCTCGACAACGTGGGTCTTATTACGCAACTGTAATGGCTATTCCCAATAAAAAACGATCACTAGATTGGCTGAAGTATTTTGACATAAGGTTTTGACACAAGTAATTTCAAAATCCTATCTCTAGTAAGCAAGTCTACCGATTTTATTTATTATTGGGACCGACCTTAAGGGGACTGGTAAGCTCTCGTTGCTAAAATAACCATTATTGATGAATCATAATATGAATAGCGTGCGACTGCATATCGTACTAATGATAGAGCAGTTTTTTTTTTTTTTATGGAAGAGGGAGGCAAACGAGCAAGCGGGTCACCTGATGGTAAGTGATCACCGCCGCCCATTGACACCCACAACACCAGAGAGGTTGCCAGTGCGTTGCCGGCCTCTGAGATAAGAATAGGCTCGCTTCTTGATTGCCATGTCGTACCGGATCGGAAATACCGCCGCTGGTAGTAGGTTTTTTGTATAATGAATACAAAAAACCTATACGATATAAGGCCAGCTCGTGCTGGATATAACGTGATTTGAGGTCGTGTAGCGCGATTCATATTATGATACGTCAAAAATGTCCATTTAATGGCGTAAATGGTCATGTTCAACGGCAGCCACGACCTTGTTGCCTAAAAGAAACTTAACCATAATAATCAGACCACTCCGTAAAAACATTTTGCCTCTTCAATCTAATTATACATGTAAGTACATCGCCAACTGCTCAATGTTTTCTTACATGATCCGTGTCTATGCTATGGTTGTCTGTAAGAAATTGCTTTTAGCGATAAGACCGCCAATTACACTACTTTAATTTATTTGTTTTAATCAAAATAAAATCCGTAAAAAGTAGTTTTATTTCAATGTATAATGTTCGCGTAAATGTTAGAAATCAATTTATTTGTTTTATATTACTAAGTTTCTTGGTGTACTGACGCCAAAGGTTAAGCTATCCAAAACTGTCAAATTTTCCCAATCGAACATGAACCTTATCATTTTGTATTAAAGTTGAAAATCTATCAAAGATAATATTTGACAGATTAGGGTAGCTTGATGTGCTGGCCTTTGTAGAATATAGAATATATTATCTATTATTTTTTTATTCGGTCCAGCGATCATACATAGTTAAAAAACAGATACTTAACCTTTTGACCGCCACGGACGTGTATAGACGTCAAATGAAAACTTGCTCACTTTCTTTTCAGTTCAAAATAAATACCTATACAAAAATTTTTTGTTTTTTTTTTTACCTATTATATAGATATAGCATATTAGACTAGAATTTGTCGCTTGGCGTAGAGAACACGGATTTTCGTTATTGACGTGACGGTCAAAAGGATAAGTATGTCCTAATGTAAAGTTACTTACGTCATGGTGAAGCTCGTAATGTATGGGCGAGTCAGCGTCGCCGGTCGACCCGTTGCGGTAAAGTGGCTCGTCACAGCTCGGCTCACACTTTGTCAGCTGTTCCTCTGCATACGAAAGTAGGATTTGTTATTGGAGTGTGTGAAAATAATGTGAAAAAAATTAGCACTATTTTGTTTGTATGTTGAAGGTAAAATTTGAAAACATTTATTTTTTGTAAGGAAGCTGAACTGTAACTAATAAAGTTCTAAGATATTGATAAGCGTTTAGTTTTTAGTGGATATTAAAGGGGATGCTGTCCCTTTCCCACAAAACGAGTATCTATAGTAGCTATAGCACACTATCTGTCTAGCATAAAACTAAAATAAGCATTTTAGTTTAAACACAAACACAGTACATCTCTCTTTGTTTTGTATACGAATTCTCTTGAGACGAGCTTTTATAATGTTTGTAGTACGTAAGTGCAATTTAATGTAATTTTATTGGTGTGAGGTTGGAGATCTGACACACAGGTCCTGAACCCAGTAGACTCCCGCTCCATATGGGTTTGAATATGTACCAAATTTTCATTTTTTCAGAGAAATAAATTTATAATGATTATTATTTTTTATTAAATTTTAACTAAATTGATCGGATTTGAGGTCAATTGTTCATCCATAAAATTAGTCCGTCATCTACCATATTCTACTTATAAAAAAATTCAGACTCACCAGCATCCACAATACAGAAGCTCAACACAGGATAAGGTAGTAGGAATTCCGAGATACTCTTACAGTACGCCATACTGTCCTCAGGGTCTCTCGCCATGTTCAGCACATACAGGCTCCTGGACTTGAAGTCCGACAGCAGCAGGTAGCTGGCGCTAGTGTCCAGCATAGCTTTCATGCCGAGGGACACCTCCGTCCCAATAACGGGCGAGAACGTGATGGTCTGAAGACACGTCCAAGACTTGCACGACCAGATCTTGATAGTGGTGTTGTTTTCCGCGCCAGTTACAGCGAATTTCCAGAATTGGACACTGGTGGTAGAAATTAATGTCTTTTTAGGAAAAAAAAACTGATTTCAAGCATTTTGGGAAACATTACGAGACATTGAAGGTTGGCCGTTTTGGTGCTGTGTAAATGTAAAAATGACATTTAAAATGGAGTATCCAGTATTCTTATTGAATAAATGATTTCGACTTGGACTTTGTGACGTACTATCTTCAGGTCTGATGGTCCAGACACCAAACAAATTTATATGGGACATCTCCGAAGCATATTCTAACAGTTCAAAAGAAAACGGACTAAAAAGAAGATATGGCGTAACGTACCTACACACAGAAAAATACAGTACAATCGAGAAGCGGCTTTAAAAAAGGAGTATTTTTTTTAAACCAGTTAAAAAAGGCAAATTGTATTGCTGCAATGTCTCTTCAATACCATCAACATTCCTTTTCCTTTAGAGAGTTTGGATGAGACTAGCACAAGATCATGGAAATTGGAACTAAAGAAGAGAGGTAGACAGCCCGAACAGTGGGTGAAGACCCACTGTTGAGTATAGCAGTGGGTCTTCACCCACCGTCTGTTTGTCTGGCTATGGATGATAGATAGATTTAAGTCAGGTTCACATCAACGGCTTCTTATGGAGTGTACTCACTCAGTGTTGTAGTTCTTGTGATTGTCTAAGAAGAACAGACAGCTGAGCGGCTTCCCGCCGTGCGGCTGCCACTTGTGCAGGCAGCGGGGGCTGCTGTCTGCGTGCATGTATACCTGCGATATCTTTAATATATAAATACACATACGTAGTCTATTTATTTCAATTAGGTATAGGTACTTTGAAATTTAAAAATAATAGTTGCATGTAGTGGGTGGTATGGAGAATAGCAAGGAATTCCATAGATACACCTTTAATTTAATTCATGTTTTCTTTTGTTAATATATAGTTTGATGTGAATAGACAAGGATGAAAGAATATACAAGGATCAATAATTGCCTTCTAAAAGTGTAATATACAATTGTACAAAAATAATTAAATAAACAGTTTTTATTTAAATGCAATTAAAATATCATAATTTATAATAATGACATCTGTTTAAAATGCTGAAGAGCAGAATATAGCTGCGAGAAATGTACATTATATAATGTAACATCAACTTTCTATGTATATTCGTAGGTAATATATGATGAAATGAAATGATATTTAATATTTTATATAGTGTTGATAGGCTTCAAACACCGTCGATAAAATCTCTAAGGTATGCAGGTTTCCTCAAGATGTCTTACTTCACCGTTTAAGTGAGTGATAATTAATTATTTATGTGTATATGATTTCGAAAACTCAGAAAGTGCGTGCCTTGAATTTCAACTTGAGACTTTTAACTTGGCAGTCCAATTAATATCAGTAGGCTACTACAGCTTTTTTTTTAGTACAACAGTCATAAATAATAAAAAGAATAAGTTCGTATGCGAGTATAAGTAAGTAATACCTGGAAGAACATGACGTATCCGTCTTGCGAGGCGGTGGCGAGCGCGGAGCCGTCGGGCGAGAAGGCGGCGTCGAGGATGGGCGCCACGTGGTCGGCCGCGCACAGTGCGCCCGCGCCGCCCACCAGCGCCGCCGCAGACTCGCTGCCCGACAGGCGCCGCGTGTTCCACATGCGCGCTGCGATCAACATCAACATCAACACATCAACACATCATGACCACCTCCGAGCTCTACTGGTTCCAGTGACGGATTGCTCATCACGGGCTCCGATTCCAACAGGACACAAATATTGAAGTGTTGAACATAAGTGAATCCTGCCCGCCAGATGCCGCTGGATATTTTATACAAAGCGACTGCCATTAGACCGCAACTACTGGGTAATACCGATACCCTGAGGATAGACGGGTTGACAGGCTTTTTAGGCTTCTAAACAAACATGTTAGTTTGAGCCGTGACCGACGGCTTAAGACGGATCTCGATGTGTTAAGAATGGTCACCCATCCATAGACTGACCGCGGCTAGCGCAACTTAACCTTGCAGATCGGTTGATCAGCTTAGTTATTACGTAACCACGAGCCCCTTGAGTAAGCAAAGTAATTTATGACATTTACGCGAATAATTCAGTGTCAGATCATGGACGCTGTAAAGGGTTCCAAACGTCGGGATTAATAATATAAATATAACGGGATAAAATCCGTAAAAAGTAGTTTTATTACAAAGTAAACTTTCTTACCAATATTATCATGTGTGGTCAACAGGAGTCGTGCAACGTCATCGTCGGTGGCCTCGTCTTCGTCGTCGGGGATGTAGGGGCACCACACCACCCGGTGCGAGGAGCCAACTGTACCGGTGTCCTCGCGCACCTCCGCTAACAAAGTACATCTGAAAACATTTTTTTTTTTCAATTTTTCTTCTGTTACAATCTGTCTTACTGTTAGTACGACATTCAGTATTTTTTATGAAGGGGACTATGACTTGCAAGGTATGTGTCCTATGACACATCCATAATTTTTAGCAGAAGATAGTTAATCATTCTGTAACAGGTCTTGAGGTATTTTATATTTTAGTCTGCGGATTCGTTGTGGCTTCCATGAGGTGGTTTGCCAGGACGTTAGGATGGCTTTGGATTTTTTATTTATATTCTGGATGTAGTGCATATTTTCTTCTTTCACAGTCAAAATTTTTAGGTCATGGTGTAGAGCTTCATTAGGTATATACCAAGGAGCATTCGTTATAATATGCAATAACTTATTTTGAAATCTCTGTATCTGAAAACATGAGATAGTTTTTTTTATGTTGCCCCACACTAAGGAGTGTAAAGAGAGGTAGGACATAGTGTGATTAATTCTACTCAAATTGGAGCTGCCCGACTGGGAGTATCTTCACTTTGTAGAAAATCGAAGTGAAATGACACTGCTTTGAGCTGTTTTGTGTTTCTAGTGGTAAGCAAGGTTTTTCTTTGACACTTATACTGTCAACCCAGCTATTCCTTTGTCCTTTTACAGGGTCGGCAACGCGTAAGTGATACCCCTGGTGATGCAAGCGTCTACAGGCTACGGTAACCGCTTACCATCAGGTGGGCCGTATGCTTGTTTGCCACCTGAGTAGTATATAAAAAAAACACTGGGATTTCAGTTTTGTGAACTGGCCACCCCACATTGGAAAACAACATCGTTTTTGGTATGTAGTTGATGATAGTATTTTTTTTCGTTAGTAGTTGACATTTACGCGAATATTATACATTGAAATAAAACTACTTTTTACGGATTTTATCGCGTTATATTGATATTATGAATCCCGACGTTTCGGGAGTTAGCAGTGTGCAGTAGTTTTATTTCAACATATAAACGTTATTTCTTTTTTTCAAATAATACCTTAGCCCGCTATCCGTGACTTCAATCTCATGCACATAGAAGTTTCCCTGTTCATCAATACACGCTAGCACCACCTGGCTCTGTATGTAGGCAAATGCCAAATCTTGCACCTGGAATCATAACACAATATACTAATAATACTGGTATCCAAGCAAATTTAACTAGTGCGGGGCTGGTTAGGTGAATAGATGACTTTTAGCAGGCTGACAACGCATAGGAAAGCGCAGCGTAGGACGGCCCTCAACTTGGTAGACGGACGACCTCGTGAGGGTCGCAGGGAGTCGGTGGATGCGGTCTGCGAAGGACCAATTTTTGTGGCGATCATTAGGGGAGGCCTATGTTCAGCAGTGGACGTCCGTGGTTGATAGATAGAAGGCTGATGGAAGACGAAAGTCGGAGATTGGGCTCTGTGGTGTAACTGAGGGAGGTATTTTAGGATACAGATAATCACTTTGTCACCTCCCCAGATGCCAAAAGAAGATATCTCAGACATCCCAACTGAAACCACACTTACCTTCCCTTGTCCTATAATCACGAGCCTACGTCCAGCAGTGCACAAATATAGGTTGATGATTTACATACATACATACACTCACGCCTTTTTCCCATGGGGGTAGGCAGAAACTAAAGAACGCCACTTGCTACGATTCTTGCATACTTCTTTTGCTTCGACCACATTCTTACATCTTGTCTTACATACACGCCGGTTGCGAGTACTACGCACCTGACCTTTTTGAAGAACCTCATCAATAAGGTCGGCGTCAGTTTTTCTAGGGCGTGCGTTTTTTCGGCGGTTCCACTGAGATTCGCCATATAAATACCTTTTGTTAGTCGCCTTTCATCCATTCTCTCGACATGTCAGCCATCTCAGCATATTCTTCTCAATCCTTGTCACTACATCGTCTTTTAAGCTGATGATTTTAATTATGAAATTAAGTTAAGCAACTAACCTCCCCCTTCATGCCCTTGATGAGCGCGCGTCGGTCGGAGCCGGGCTCGGGGCTGTACACCACGCGTACCATGCCGCTCCATGTGCCGGGGTTTACTGCGTTCGGAGCTGCAGAAGGAAAAGATGTATTCTTTTATTTTTAGGCAAAGAATAGAAACATAATTATAGTTATAGATAAAGAATTCTCCGAAAGACGTAACAGAGATCGAGCCTATTGCAGCAAGTAGGTATTAACAAATACCTACTGAGAATTTCACAGAAAACAAAAAAAAAAAGTGCTTGAACTTAAAATTTAACCCAGATAAAATCAAACCCAGGACCATTAGTGTAGCAGGTGCGTTCATGTATCAATGAATGGAATAAAAATTGCAACAATCAATGCTAATAATGTAATTAGTGGCTTCTTTCTCTATCTTTATTGCTTAAAAAGAACACAATGGCAGCAAGGGAAACTAAGCTTTTAAATAACATAAGATACATTTGAATTGAACACCCTTGATCATCTAGGGAAACATATCGTAAGCCCAGGTGAAATAAAAGAGCTCACCCCTAAGCAAATCCTGCAGTTTATATTAGCCACAGGGTTTAGCGGTGAACTCTAATAACGCAACGAGTGCCGATCACAATAGACCAACTGCGGTTGCAGTGGTACTACAGCTGCCTTATGATAATAAAAAAAAAACACCCTTACCTTTAAATATACATACATACATACAGTCACATTTTTTCCCATAGGGTATGTAGTGAAACCACACTTACCTTCCCGTTTCCTATAATCACGATCATGGGAGTCGTGCCATACGTCACGACCAATATAAGGGAGCCTACGTTCAGCAGTGGACAAATATAGGATGACGATTTACATACATAGATACACTCACGCCTTTTTCCCATGGGGGTAGGCAGAAACTAAAGAATGCTACTTCCTACGATTCTTGTAAACTTCTTTCGCTTCATCCACATTCATACATCTTGTATTACACAGCAGTACTACACACCTGACCTTTAAATATACATGCAGATCTATTCCCATGAATATAAATAAATATGAAACATCTATCAATGTAAGTACTACCTAAAATAATTTGGGGTGCACATATATTTTCAGCAGTGTTCTTATAATATTCATACATGTGTTGTTTTATTTTTTACTGGACTGATAAGAAATTGCAAAGATTGTTACTCCTACACACATAGTTCAGATTACAATTCATAATAGTAAGTCTGCTATTCTACAAACACTTAGTAAGATGATATTTATAAACAAAAAACCTTGTATGTTAGTGACTAATCTACTATTTGATTCAGCAACAAAGTCAAAGTCAAATATTTTATTTCAATTAGACCATTAAAATAGCACTTTTGAAAAGTCGAACTAGTTGCACGGTTCCAAAAAGTGGGTCTTACAGAGAAGAACCGGCAAGAAACTCCATAGACACTCTTTTCAACAAAAAAAAACATGATTACAGTGTTCAGTATTATCAAAGAGAAGCCATACTTCCTGCACAATTCCCACCAACAGATGTATTAATTACTATAGGAGTGATACTCCTATAGTAATTCTCTCAGGGCAAACTCTGTCATCTTTATAGCCTATTTAACATGTCAAGCAACCAAATGATACTCAACATGTTTTTATTTAACTTCTTTTAACACAGATTCTCATACAGTATCATACAATGAGACCTCGAACTCATGACGAGTGGCGCAGAAGCTGATTGCTCAGCCATTGCTCCACTTGAGTCATCAAATGTGTGCAATTAATCAACAGAAACTAAATTTGCAAATAAAATATTGATGTTATTTCAATATGACAATATCAATGACATACCTTTGATAGAGTATGCTAAGTACTTCCCACTGGTGTGTATAGCCAGAAGCTGTCCTGCATAGAACTTGGGTTCCCAGTTATAGTCCACCAGGTTTTTGAGCTTCACCTTAGAGCTGCCATGGTCATGGTTGCCGGCATTAGTGTTCACCATCACATTGGTAGAGTACACCTCCGCACTGCACACTCCATCTCCATCAGAGAATGATCTGGAATAGTCAATTACAGTTAATTAACATGTATGTTACATTCTTATGTTAGTAGACACTTATTTAGTTACTAAGATATGATAAATAAATAATTATATAGACAAACACACTTATAGTAACTGTGGTTATGAAACCAGGTACATAGTTTCCACACATCAAGATTAATCTGTTATTATCTGTAATCAATTATTATCTGTAATTGTACACTTGAAACATGAGTAAGGTTAAGTGACATTGATTTCTCAAGTGGAAATTAATGGTCCAGGGCAGTTTACCACCATTACCTATAATGTCCAAATATGTTATAAATTCTCATTTATTGTGCTAAATGCATGTATAATCATTATACTATAGATAGATAATGCTAAAAAAAAAAAAAATTTTTTTAGATCACCATCATGCGTGTATTCCCCAAAGGATTAGGTATAGGTTTACCGGTTGTATGGGATGTTTAGGTCCCATGTAATAAGGGTGAGTCTAGTGTCATTAACCGGGCAAATCCAAACTCCAAGCTGCTACTGAAAATTTCATATAAAAACTCAATAACGTCTCCCTCAGCCTGTGAATTGAACCCAGGACCACAAGCTTAGCAGATAGATTAAGATCTAGGCCTATGAGAGATTGAAATATTATTAATTTATATTTTATATCTGGAACTAAAATTCTAATAAAAAATTTAATTTAGTTAAAAAAGGTAACATTGTTGAGCATGTGTTTAATGTATTCAGTAAAAAAACTGTCATTAAATGATTAGTCAAGCAGCACTTTTATCATTGGTACTATCTTTCACCCCATGAAAAATATCTTTTAGGCTATCAATCAGCTTAGCATTTAATACAAATAAATGCATTCAATAGTTCTCAACCTCTTTGTTGGGCCTCTCTGAGCTTTTCTGATTGAATTCTTGCCAAATATATATTTATCTAATATTGTATCTCTAGTATTTAGTAGAGATACAATATTTATATATATATATATACAGTAGGTATTTATACCTAAACTACTTTTCTAGAAATAAATTTCAGAAGGTATGTATGATTATTATCTACTGATATAAAATCACGAGCTGATGGAAGATTCTGTCCGTGATTCAACACAAATGTATGACAGCTTTATGATCAAATTTTCATCTAATTATGTATTGGAAAAGTCTACTGAGGGTCGTCGAAGTGATCCAGTATGACGACCAATGTTTAGGCAACAGGTTACATTAGTTTTAGTTGAATTAATGCAATAATTTACAAGGGATTTAACGAATATCGCATTCTATTATACAGGATATACTTTGTACGTACCAAATATATGCGTAAACGGTAAAATAGGCGAAATACAGTTCGAGATAAATGTCACTTACATCGTTTGAGTGGCATCCGATAGCTTTTGAAGCATTGTTGTTGGTGCCATTATTGCTCTAATCTTCCACTTTCCACATGAATTTCAGAAACTATAGCGCAAATTCACAATAGAATCGTAATTGCAAAAAAATCATGCAAATATTACAACAGCAAACCGCTGATGCCGACCGACATGATATAGCGTGTTGTTATCACGTTTTGCAAAATTTTCATAGCATTATTTTATTTTTAGCTACAAATTTTATATATAATTTTGGTGGTTTACTTTTAAATTTAAGATTTGTGTTGGATTATTAACATATAGACTGTAAAATTCTTATTCTTATTTTATCTAAAAGAAGAAATCTTGATATTTATAATTTTATGTAAACCGAAAATTCGAGGAATAGTAAGTAACGTAACAAAACGCTTATTTCTGAGGTTTGTTTCCTATTACAGGTTTAGTGTTTTTGTTTATTTTTAGTCATTAAAATCTTTCTAAAATAATTACAAAATAATTCAGTCACAATATTTTAGGAATAATTTTATTATTAAATCTAAAAATAGTATCTAGCAATTAAATAATTCGAGAGCTCAAATCAATCACTGCCTCGAGCAGTCGAGCCTTCGACTCCTACGAGTGGCCGTCTGTAGAGAACAGGCTTTCTTTTAGTTGACTTGACAAGTGACAGGGCAGTGAATTGATTTTTTCGAAAATGGTAAGATTAAATCGTAAATATTAAATTATTTGCTTTTATATCATTCTGGAGCCATGATTATTATGTTAATAATTGTTTCAGTCGTTAACAGACAAGCTTTCCATGCTTATGGCCCGCCCCGGCGGCGACAATGCCCAAAAAGATGACGTGCCTTGGTGGATGCGCTACGCTGGTCGGGGACTTGGAACAGTTGGCGGTTTCAGTTCGTATTATTTTACTATAAATTATATATGGTACACATAACATCTCGGTGTGTCAAGTAGAACATTTAGTGTAGACTAACATACAATAAGGGGGTTGACCAATAGACCACCAGTATTATCTTATCTCAGATACCAAAACGTATAGTACCACCCTTGATTTTAGTCATGAATAAAAAATCATAAAAATTACGAGCCGCTATACATATATTGCATCTTGATTTAATGTTTAGGGATACATACTTGTGCATTTTACTTAGAAAGTATTTTGGAAAATAATTGGAGCATAAAATTTAATGCAATTAAATACTAATGCTAATGGGTACCTACATTATTTTAATATTAATAATAACCTGTAAAGCCAAGGAACATTAAACAAAACCTGTACACTGTTTTTGCCAAAAAAACACTTACAGTTTTCAGTTTAGTTTTTGAATTAGGGATGAGAAAACTAAATCATATTGCATTGCAACACTCTCTCATGGATTCGTTATATGTAGATAGGGTTCCAATCTGTTTGAGTATCCCCAGATTTGTCCTACTTTAGAGAATGTCTGGGGAGAGTCCGGGCAGAAAAAATTTAGTCATTGGTCATCATTGACTGGTTGTATTTATGACATGTCTGGGATCTAAGTCCCTAAATCCTGGGATTTCATTCTTGTCCTGGTTGTCGGATTTTAGAGATGGCAACCCTAATTATAGATTACAAATATTACAATGCTATTGTCAACAAACTCGCCACTGACTCAGGTCACCGGTTCAATAACCAACATCTATTATATGTGACCTACTTCTGTCATCAATTAAATCTGTCCCCTAGTACAATTATATGTCCCTTGTTACTTAGAGACTAGCTCATGGTCTACATAAACTTGTTACGTAATTAAATGCAAATTACTTAGGTATATAGAAAGAACAAGCATATAATTACAAGTACAGTATATACTTGGCTAGCTATGTATTTGTTAACTTAAGTACAGATTGTTAAAAACTAGCTTGAAAATAAAATTGCTTTTATTAAGCAGTTAGAACAATAGCTTTTGCATTGTGCCAGTAGTTTATTACATTTGATTTGGTTTGTCCATGGTAAAGAGAGCCAAGAAAGAGGCCATCCTCAAAGAGGAGGGTCTTCTGGCTAATTAATAACTAAACTGATCAACCGATCTCCAAGGTTAAGCTGAGATAACTGCAGTCAGTCTGTGGATAGATGACCATTGAGGGGTCTTGGTGCTTTATTAAGTGGGGTATACACATACACATACTATTACACCTGTAGGGTTAGTCAAAGATGTACACCCATAGTTCACCACTAAGTATAGGCCCTAAAGAGACTATGAGTCTCTGGGCATTTCTTCTCAGAGGTTGTCAGCTAGGAAATGCTGGAGTGTGATGTTTATATTATTATATAGGTATGTATATTAATATGTATATGAGCCCCTTTCAAACTAGTTTTCTAACATAGAATGATTAGCTTAAATGTGTATTTATTAAATGTTGTATCTATGAGGGAACCAGTTTATAAGGTGGGAACAGATTTGTTACATACCAAGTTACGTGACACTAATTTAGCGTGTTCATTCGTCAGATTATAATTATGTTGTGTTTGTACGATTTCAACAATCGGCCAATAAACACGCGTGGGGTGTCATCGGGTGTTATAAATGTGCCTACTCCACTGTGTTGTAATTATAATGGGGTGATATGATAACACAAAATCAGATATTTTAACAATTAACTTAATGGGTTTACCCAATTTCAAAATTAAAGAATACATACCATCACGCCTGTATTCCCCGAAGGGTTAGGCGGAGGTGTACTAATGTACACCCACATTTCGCCGGTATGTTAAGGTCCCATGTAATAGGGGGCGAGCCTATTGCTAATAACCGGGCACAAATCCAGACTCCGAGCTGCTACTGAGAATTTTTATAGAAAAACCCAATAACACTGCTCGAACTGATCGAACCCAGGACCTCTAGCGTAGCAGTCGCACTTAGGACCACTGGACTAATGAGGCAGTCAGAACTTGAAACAATACCTAGTTTATCCATTACTGAAATAGATTATAATAAATATTATTAGATCATTGCCCTCCAACTTACGAGTGGCTCGTGGTTAAAATATAACTAGCTATGGTGATCAACTGATCTGCAAGGTTAATTTGGCCCCTTCGAGCCTCGGAGACTAGGTACGTAAAGCCGTTGGTCCCGGTTGTCATATGAACATCTATGTCATACCTGACAACCACTCTATCTTCAGGATATCGGTATTGCCCAGAAATTGGGGTGCAGAGGTCTGATGGCAGTCGCTTCGTGAAAAATACTGATATTCACCCGCATCTGGTTAGATTATCTTCAAGAAAGGTGTGAAAATATTTTTACAGGGTCGGCAACGCGCAAGTGTGGTGTTGCAAGCGTCTATAGGCTACGGTAACCGCTTACCACCAGACGGGTCGTATGCTTGTTAAATAAAAAGTTAGTGGTATAAAAAAAAACCTTATCGTTCGTCAACCTGGCAGTGCCGTCACGTAAGTGTGCGCTGGGCCTAAGGCCTCTGTCTGACCCATATTTATTTTGAGGAGTAGTAGAAAATGGGTCAGAGACTACCCCTCTCTGAAACTATGTCAGACGTGAGTAATTATTAGACTGGTGGAGAAACGCCTTTAATTGTTCAGCTGTGTATCTGTCTTGAATTTTTTCTTACCTTAAGCTGATCTTAACAGAAGCAGGATCAAAGTCAAAGTCAAAATAATTTATTCAAGATAGACTACTAGGTAGTACTTTTTGAACGTCATTTTAACATTTAAGACAGCCCCCAAAATGCCCGCCCGTCACCGCCTCCTAGTGTTTTAGCTGGGAAGAAGAAGCGGCGCAACAAACTCCCCAGCAACACATTTCTGTCTTGTAATTTACTTTTGTGTTAGCGTTAAATTATATAAAACAAATTTCCAAGGATGTAATCTCATATTGACTCTCTCTCATTTATTTATGCCTAATAGAGCAGTGTACAAAGGCGGTATTCATTCATGATGTGTTAACGATTTTACTTTACCTAAATAAACAGCTAATATCAGACCCAGTACTTATTTACTCCAATTTGTGTCAGTACAAGATAATGGTTGATAACATCAGTTTTTTGTTCATTTTGCAATGGAAGAATTTATATTTTTTTTTTGTGTCTTGGCATTGGTTTTTCTTATAGTACGAGAGCCCACGACCAAAATTTTTGTCTCATAGCAATACGGCCAAAACCGCATCAAATCAATAGATACGATTATCCTGAACTCGAAAATACCAATATCAGACATTTTCCGCGTAGCGTTTGATCTGACCGAATTTTCAAAATTGTCAAAGAATTTTACCGAACTGCATCATAGCAATATGTCTGATTTGCAGACTGTAGTTGAATGATAGTTCTGAGATACCGGAAACATATTTTTCAGACGTTAGTGGTGTAGCGCAAACCCGTAAAATCACTTAAAAAAATTAAAAATGAGACAAAAAAAATGTCTCATAGCAATACGTCTGAAAATCTTTTTTAATAGTAAATTTTGGTTATTTGATGCGAACAAAACAATTTTCAGACGGAAATGTGAACGCATTAAATTTTGAGACCGTTTTGAAAATGTTAACAAATTTTACCGATCGGTATCATAGCAATATGTCTGAAAATTGTTGGACATGATAAAATAAGTTGTCCACATGTGCAAAAAATTTATATCAGACAAATTAAGTGTAGCACCTTCTCTATCAGACAACTTTTCGATACTCAGATATCATTTAAAAATCGTATTGAGGCATCTTGAATTTTCTGTTACAAACCAATGAATACGTTGCGACCCTGGATTTATTAGATGATAATTAACAAAGAATTTACCCGAAACCGTAACATTGAAGTTGAAGGACTGAAATAAATCGCACAAAAGGAAACTGGGATGAAGTTGAAAAAAAAAACGGTTTATTCAAAGTTACAAAATATTCTCGTATTCAATCGCTGTCGGATTCGGAATCGTCGTCTTCGAAATCACTCATCATCATTTTCGTTTTTGGGAGTATATGCTACACTTATGTCTGAAAACAGGTTTTTGGTAATCATGGCAGCAATACGAAAAGTTGAAAAAAAAAATTATCCGTATTGCTATGATACAGGTCGGCTAAATTTGTTGACATTTTCAAAAATGCGCTCAGGCTATATGCTACGCGCAAAATGTCTGAAAACAAACTTTTTCGTAATACAATTATAAAATCTATGTACATTTTCACTATCAGACGTATTAAAAAAATAAATAAAAATAAAAATTGTTTATTTACACATAACTTACAATTGTTGATATTAAAGTAGGCACAATCTTTGGGCAAATTATTACATTATGTACTGTTACTGAATCCCAAACTAGGCTAGAAGCCTGTATCTTGGGAGACAGTGTTCAGTCGCACAAAAGGTAGACAGTACTGTTTGTACAAGGTCGCTGCTTATACTTTAGTATTTTTAGTCTAGTAAATTATAAATAATAGTAAATTATTGCTATAATACCGACTGTCTTTTTTTTTTGACACAGCAGAAATGGCTTCCAGGCAGTTGCTACACTTTCGACCGTTACTACACACCTAGTCGGGTTCAGAATCATACAATCTAACGATTTTATAGGGTTTTTGCCGTATTGCTATGAGACATGGTTTTGGTCGTGGGCTCTCGTACTATTAGATTTGACCCTGGTGACTGGTATTCTGTAAAAAAATATTAATAACCTTGTTTTCATTAATCCATACCGCCAATTATATCATCGTCATGCTGCGAGCCTTTTACCCAACTATGCGATTTTACACGAAGCGACTGCAATCAGACCTCCGCAATACCGATATCCTGAGGATAGGCTTGTTGTCAGGTTATTTGGGCTTCTGAACCTCTAAGGATTGTCATAGATGTTCGCATGACAACCGCCAATTATATCATCAACCCTTATACTGTCCCACTGCTGGGCATGGGTCTCCTCTCAGAATGAGACGGCTTAGGCTTTAGTCCACCACGCTGGCCTAGTGCGGGTTGGTAGACTTCACAAACCGTCGAGAAAAATCTCTAAGATATGCAGGTTTCCTCACGATGTTTTCCTTCACCGTTTAAGCGAGTGATAATTAATTATTAATACGCACAAGAATACGAAAAGTCAGAGGTACGTGCCTTGGGTTCGAACTTGAGACCTTCGTGCCTTGGGTTCGAACTCGAAACCTTCGACTTGGCAGTCCAATAGTCATACCACTAGGCTATCGCTGCTTCTTATATGTATATTGAGAATAAAAAATAATAGTAAACTAATAACCTTCGAGAACTGAGATGTGCTCAGCACGCTGTTACAGTATTATCGGGATAACTGCACCAATAATGTGTAAACAAATATAATTCATAAACATCACCCATTCATTAAAATAAAAACTCTACGAATTTTATCGCATATATTATATTGAAAAATTGAAAGGGAACCGTTTGGCATGGTATGGGCATGTTATGAGGAGAGATGAAACGCATTTTACTAAAAGAGTGATGAATATGAATATGAATGTGGAGGGATGGAGGGGTAGAGGAAGGCAAAAAAAAGGTGGATGGAGTGTGTTAAAGCGGACATGATAGAAAAAAGAGTTACTGATGATGTGACGGCTGACAGAGATGAATGGAAGAAAATGACATACTGCGCCGACCACAAATAAATTGGAACAAGGGCAGGAAGATGATGATATTATATTGATATTATTAATCCCCACGTTTCGGACCTTTTACAGCGTCCATGGTCACGGGTAGACTGAGATTCTACCAATCAATCAATATACGCGATAAAATCCGTAAAGAGTTGTTATATTACTTCAATGTTTATTCGCGTAAGCGTGAGAAATCAATATAGGTACTAGCTGACCTCGCAAACGTTGTTTTGCCATAAAAAAAAAATTAGGGGTATGAAAAATAGATGTTGGCCTATTCTCAGACCTCCCCGATAAGCACAAAAAATTTCATCAAAATCGTTCAAGCCGTTTCGGAGGAGTATGGCAACGAAAACTGTGACACGAGAATTTTATATATTAGATTACCCATTCATAATTACTTATTTATATCGATGTTCGATTACCAAATTATTTGCGAATGAATTCGATTGGGATTACTGGTGCATTTGATCAGTTTGTGCTGTCATTAATTAGCACAATAATTGATACAATCAACTCTACAAAGGTCGATGGCATTATGACGACGAAATATACACACGACTGAGAAGTTTTTTTTATAGATATCATACTAGTATTTGATCTTGTATTGTGTTTGCCTTTACAAACAAAATATATTCTCTCTTAGGTACATACCCAGACCCGAAAGAATTTACCTGTAGCTAATACAAATTTCGAACACGCCTTTGGCACATAAGCTGATCGCTTTGTCATTATACCAATAAATCCACCATCAACCCTGTAAGTCTTTAGTTATTTACTTACTTAATACATATTATACACCCATAGTTCGCCAAAATGTTTTAGGTAACCCATGTAATAAGGGGTCAACCTTTGCCATTAACCAATGGCGATGATTATGGCATATTATTTGCCACAAAACAAAAGAATCCTGTTATGAATGCCTTTTATAATTTAATTAATAGGTATAAATCCGATTGATCCAAGGTGAATTTATCTCTATTCCGCTAGAGTAGAAATAATTTTACCTTGGTGCTTTGAATATGTTACGTTAGATCGAGCATACGTGGACACTTTTGTTAATTCGAGCATTATATCCAATTGTTTTGTGTGTGGGAAGGTCGTTAACTAAAATGGGAAGCTTAACTGAGCTATATTTAGATATACCTAACTAGCGGTTGCCCGCGACTTTGGTCACGAAAACTGCAGACATTATGTTTATATCAATGATAGCTTCGTTAGATAATAAACCTATTCAAATTATTAACTGTCGTAAATTGCCTAATCTATCTCAGTACCAAATGTCATCAACATTGACTCAGTGGTTAGGCGTGGCTGAGTTTAGGTTTAGGCGTTGCATTTTTAAAGATATAAATCGAAAGAAATATTCGATTTCAGGCAGGGTTTGAACCTGCGTCCCTCCGGGTAAATACACGTTACTGGACGCTTTAGCCATCTAAACTACCGACACCACTGCCTGTGATGTAAATTCTTCATCCCTTGCCCAGCAGTGGGACAAATCGGTCTAGGAAAAAAAGATATTTCTCACCACATTCACCTGTAAATCTTAACCTCCGTAGGGAACATATCGTGGCTTAGATTATGCGTTCTCTGTGAGTTACTCGTTTACGGAATATTTTTTTATATGTATTGTGTATAGATTGCGGTATTTCTAACACTGATGTAACACGTATGTAATTGAAATACAAAATTTTATAGTTTGAATTTTTCATGCTAGTCAGCATGCAAGCGGATATGCTAGTGTTAACGTTTAATATTATTTAGAATGGAGATATTATGCCTTAGACGAACGTTGAATTTTGGTGACACTCGGGTATATTAATCAGCCGGTTAAATAAGTGTCGGGGGCAACATGGACAGCCAGTCCAGTCATAGGGAATCACTCTTTTTATCATTTTG
Source organism: Acronicta alni (assembly GCA_964056405.1). Taxonomy (NCBI): domain Eukaryota; kingdom Metazoa; phylum Arthropoda; class Insecta; order Lepidoptera; family Noctuidae; genus Acronicta; species Acronicta alni. Next base: position 1,550,396 of record OZ043916.1, on the reverse strand, counting down.
TGTGTAGCTTCTACATACATGCTTAAATATAAAATAACAAATGCGCCCTAACAATATGAGCTTTCATACACGCATTTCACTCCTAATGATGCAAAATCTATAAAGAATTTATTGCTAACAGTCTGTTTTCCTTGCTAACGCTCTCTTCTCCCTTTTTTTTCTATTCTGGGTAAATCGTGGCCAATGATCTGGGTTATATGTTTCCAAAGAAAATAAGGAACCTATTGTAACACTGTATGCAACTGTTTTTGTCCCCAATAAATAAATAAAACATAAAAGAAAACTACATAAATTCTTTGAGTTTGAAGATATCAAAGATTGATCTTTATTATAAAATTCTTATATTCCAGTCGCCATAGTGCTGGGCTTGCTCAACTGCATCAGCATCGTTTTGCTGGACGTGCCATGCCTAATCGCTGGCATCTGGCAGATGCTGGCAGGTTTCATAGTGATAGTGTGCGAGGCACCCTGCTGCTGCTTCTTCATAGACTACGTGCAGACCCTCAGCGACAAGATGGAGACCAGGCCCTATTGGAACAAGGCGGCCTTGTATATTGGGTGAGTAGAAGTTTAAATTTTCTAGTGAAAATGGTTTGAAGGGGAAGTGCACTAGACAGGCGGTGAATAATTATGGGGGGTACATGATTTATGGGGGGTAGCATAATATATTTTTTAATTATCTTTTAAAAATGTAGATCGGGGGCTGGCACTAGTATTGACACTAGTGGTTATTAGGTTAAAAAATATTATTTAATAATCCTATATGCTGAACATGTGGTGAAGAAATATCTCGCGCAAGCTCTGGTATGGAGGCTCCCTGCTGTGTGATCCAAGAGAGAACAGCATGGGGTTCTTCAAAAAGGCAGTGAATAGATTTTTACTGGGTCGGGAACGCGCGTTGTAAGAGTCCTTAGCCTAGGGGAACTGTTTACCATCAGGTGGGCTGTGGCCTTATTTTCCACTTGTCTTACAAAAAAAAAGGAAACCTTTGGCTCACTGCCCGCGCTGAGGGGCATCCAATAGGCTGATCCAACAGACAATATCGTTTTGAAAAACTATCTCTACCACCCCTCCCCCTCCGAAAATATGGGCTCACATTTTGGTGATGCATAGTAATGTCCAAATTAAAAGCATTCAGATAGTGAATCATTTGATGTTATCGCGTGTTAGATAAACAAGACACAACCATTTTATTCAGCCTTATCACAGCTTATCTATTTACTATAATAACAATAGAGATAAATTTTATTTCACTTTAATATTCATTTACTAATTGTTTATTTAGGCCTTACATAGTTCACTTGCATGTCGAGGTTGTGAAAGAAATGTGTAGTCTCATATTGTAGGTTTAGCTTAGCAATATATTATGGTTTTTAGTCGAAAGGAGTAAGACTTATCACATGGATCTCCTATGGCGGTGGGGTTACATGAGGTTTTACCATATTTTTAAATATAATGTGGACAAACTGCTATCCTAGTCTTCCACTATCCACAGGATATCGGTTCAAGAAATTCTGTTGCGGAGGTCTGATGGCAGTCGTGTTAGGCTGATAGTTGGGAAATGATTCGGAGGATGACGATGAATAAAATTATAAATATTTGACATAAATAATAGTAATGAGAAAGTAATTGTCTGTTGCGTTAACACGCCTAAAGACTAAATGGATTCTGATATAATTTCCTAATGCGATAGATTGCATTATGAGCGAGGACATAGGCTACCTTTTGTCTAAAAAAATAAAAAGTAACTCGTTCATTTTGGGATAATAAATAAATATTTTTGGACAATTATTACACAGCACCATCTAGTCCCAAACGAAGTAGAGCTTGTGCTATGAGTACTAGACAATGCATAATAATACTTTTTTTTTTTTTTTTGTAAATACATATATAGGATGCGAGTCAAACGTAGTTTAACACATTTCTTTCCTTCATAACACATCATATATAACATACTATTACATGTGTATTAAGCAATAGCAATCGGCCGTTGTTACGTTTTTACAGAACAAATATTTCTATGGCCTATAGATACCATACTACATGTGTATTAAGCAAATTTAGCAATCGGCCGTTGTTACGTTTTTACAGAACAAATATTTCTATGGCCTATAGATACCATACTACATGTGTATTAAGCAAATTTAGCAATCGGCCGTTGTTACGGAACAAATATTTCTATGGCCTATAGATACCTTGTTGTTTTTGGTGTGAGTTAGTGCATGCGATATTAGTGTTTGTAAACGGACAAATACAGTATTCAATGTGCTTAATGCTTATGTATTTATTTTTATATTCATTACTAACCCGCGGTTTCAATGGCATCTCAAGGTATATTTTGAAACAAACGGTACCCATCCAAAGGTTGTCTGGTAGATATCGCTATTAGCAATAAGATATTGTACCCTTAGTTTTATGAATTCCCGAATGTTTGCTTCTTATCTTGGTGTACAATAAAGTGTTATTCTATTCTACCCTTTGTTCTTCTCTAAGGTCTAATCTACTACTACTACGTACTAAATTTCATCAAAATCAGTTCTGCGATTTAGGCGTGAAAGCGTAACAGACTAGTTTATTATAAACAACAAGTAAAATATTATGTATTACATGTACTGTTAATTCATCGGCACGGTTGTAACAGAATGGTTTGGAAAGCACTGCGCAGGCGCAGTGTAATAACAACTTTATCCTTTTGTCCGTAAACCATGTGAGTCATCTGTCCTTGGTATTGTTCGGTGAAATATATTAAACTAACTGGTTTTGTTATGTTGAATGCAGTTCATAGAATTGGGAAGAAGTGACTGAAATTATTGAACATCTGTTTGTAAATTCCTCATAAAATACTGTAACGATTTTGATTTAATATTTGACCCCTTTCAAAATGGCGAACGCGCTCTGTATATCCAAAAACGGCTTTCGTCAAAATTTCATAAAATAACTAATAAAAAATGAATAATGTGCTTACGTAACTTCACTGGCACTTTTAAACCAAAACAGCTTCTGGCTTTTACAATTTAGATTCACTTTTTATTGATCACATACAATCCAAAATACGTACTGTGATATACATATAATTCACTAGTCAAACCCCACATCGAATACCTGGTTGAAATATGGGGCTCAGCTGCAACAATAAATGTACAAGCCCTACATACTACTCAAAATAAAATAATTAAAATACTATATCACTACGATTTTTTAACACCTACCTGTAAGTTGTATCAAGACACAAAAATACTAAGTATACGTCAACTACACACATTAAATACATGCATATTAGCAAGAAATATCATCACACAAGATATACACACACAATTAGAACTTAACAAAAAAACACATACTGCATATAACACAAGACAACGAAACAAAATCCAACTGACTAAGCCCAGAACCAACTACGGAAAAAGAAATATACTTACTATACGAAGGTGCACAAATGTATAACATATTACCAGAAAATGTTGTAAATAGCAAAAGTCTTCCCATTTTTAAAAAGCGACTAGATGAATATGTAAGGACAAACATTCCCGTCAAATAATAAAAAAAAAACAAAATCATTATATTATGCCATGTAGTTACTAGGTTAAATTTTTGCCTATACATCCTGTTATAATGCTCGCTCAGACTTGTAAGTGAAATGAAATTGTTAGAATAACTATGCTCAATGTAAGTGAACTGTATTTGTTCTTTTTGAGTAAAATAAATGTCTTTGAACCGAGATACTGTACTATACGGCTATCTCTACCTTTGTATTGTCAATTTTCATTGTATTTTCTATCTCTGTATGTTACCTATTAGATAACTATGAGTTACGGGTTCATAATATCATCATTAAACTATAACCTTCTTAGATAATCCGTCTTTCTGTGCCGTATGAAAATTCGTACATTAATTTCTGAGATTAGTGCGAACAAGCACAGTGTCACCAGGGCCGGGACACTTTATAATATGTAGTAATGCTGAAGTGTTTATACCGTAGAAAGTCTAATGTGTGAGTTTAAAAAAACATTTTTCTGTATCCTCAGGCTGGCAGTGCTGCCATTCTTCATGTGCTTTTTGAGCATGAGCACGTGGTTCGGCAGCGGGCTGATCTTCGGGACCGGCATCGTGTACGGGATGATGGCGCTCGGCAGAAAGTCAGTACATATAATATATTACATATACGTGGGTGATGTAAAACTCATTGTTTGTGGACTCAAGCGATTTCAGACTCTATCGTCGGTGATATTCCAATACCGCGTAAGTAATACTACTCTGTAAGGCCTAATTTAAAATAATGTTATTTAATACAAAGTTAAGCCTTATAGCAAAATGTTACTTACGCGGTATTGGAGTATCACCAACGCTATATTGATTGTAATACGGTTTCCATTTTAAATAATCGGGAAGTGTATCCTTTGTTCGCATCGTGTATTGGGATTTAGATGGGAGATTTAAGCTAAGCTATTGTCGGCATGGTGCAACTAATTTATATGTTATAGGAAAGCCAACAGTTATACAGATAAGATAAACAACTATATACTATTTCCTAAACTTTTTTTATGAAGAAAAATCAAGACAACACATCGACTATCTGTCATTCGATCTATGATGAATTGATATGAGATTAAAAACAATTGATTTGAAACAATTAACAATCGTTTTTAATGTTAAATGTTTGTATATAGTTGATGCTAAGCACAGACGTATTAGCTACAAACTGGTGCCGATATTTTATTAAATAACTAGCTTCCAACGCAACTTGGTTTGCGTTAATGTAATCACAATAAAGCCTATGACATTCAGGGATAGTATAGTTACATATCAAGCATCATCAACCCTTATACTGTCCCACTGCCGGGCACAGGTCTCCTCTACAGACCACCACGCTGGCCTAGTGCGATTACACACGCTGTCGTGAAAATCTATATAAATCTCGAGCCGTATTATTAGTTGTGAAGATAAACTCATTCAAACTGTCAATTTTTACCTCTTTATAATATTACTTACTAGCGATCCGCCCCCTCTTCACACGGGTGCAATGTACTAATAATATGCTTGTACTATACTCCCTCTTGAATCTCAATCTATCGCTGAAAACCATATTAAAATCCGTTGCGTAGTTTAACAGATCTAAGTGTACAGACAGCAGAAGCGACTTTGTTTTATATTATGTAAAGAAGTACAGATAGTAGATACGAGTGTTGTCCACGAATTTAATGAAGGGAATGTGTTTTATCCACATGCGATCGAAACTCTGCATTAGTCGTATAATCTTAAATTACTGTTAATAGTAAAATATACTCCCTTTATATTGCCAAGAGCTGATTCTGTTTTTTTTAAATATAACTGAAAAATAAAATGTATGGATGTTAGTCCTGTCAAATTATTAGCTTACAAGACTTGCTGGTTTTTAAGAACTGTCAACTTAGTCCTATATGGCAAGAATAAGTTGACAGTTCTATATTTTTTGTCCTTTTTTAATTATGTTTGTTAGAAAGAGACAGTGTGAATAAAATTAGTTTAATGAGACAGAATCAGATCTTACGTAACTGTTGTTTGGGTGTGGTGAATAATTACTAACAACATTCCTTCGATTTGTTGTTTATTGATTGTCTACTAATGGGATCTTGGGCTTGGGGCTTTTAATATCCTGATCTTTTGTGGTAGGACCTACCATTGTGGTAGGAAGTTCTAGGGTAAAACTAGCACGACTCCTTTTCGATTACATATATAAAGTATTTTTTCTATATTTCATTACTATTGTTCATATCCAGTGTAATTTACTAATTAGTGAACAAATATACATGGTCGCAACCGAGTAGAGGCTTGAAATCGTACAAAATTGAGCCCTATGTACGTTGAAGTTTAAGGCGAACTGTACTTGCTTGTTGTTCGAATCTTGTGATCTGCCACATATAAGACCGGCGCCAAACAGGTAAAAAAAAATCATATTGATGTACCATTGGGATATTACCTGTTAATTATTTTTAATAACTCTTGTTAAAAAAGTGCTTATAAGTAAATGAAAAGCTTGGAAGCGGTGAACAGTTATTTATATCAGAGATGGTAACATGAATCGTTGAATAACATCTCATTTTCATATTGTGCTGTATTAACAGGGCCAAAACGCCTTCTAAACTTGTGTAGTGTGTACTAGTACTAACAGTCATGACATGTGTTGTGTGTGTGCGCGTGCGCGTGGGGTGCAGGGGGTCACGCGATGACATGGCGGCGATGGCGGCGGGCGGCACCACGCCCCCGGGCGCGCCGCTGGCAGGCTCCCACGACCACAACGTCACTCTCATGGAAGACCCCGACGTGTGGCGCCCCAACTAAACGAGGCACGGACTGTAGTTACCTGGTCTATTCTAGTTGCATGTCTCATTGCATGCTCGACGGTTAAGCTATGGTGCTTTTTTAATACAATTTTCCGATGATGTGAAACTGTTTTTCAAAGAAAATGACGAAGAATGACAGTTGGAAAATTCTATTAGAATTTACTGTAGTTGCATGGCACCGCTTGTTATGTTTTTTTTTTCAGCATTTGGGAAGCACCTTTTTTTTTGTACTACCTTTAAGTTAACATGATCTCATACTTTTTTTAATATAAAATGCACCTGATTTGATTTATTTTAGTTTATCAATTTATATATATAATTTATCTTATCGTGTCAATAAAGAATGGTTTTAGGAACAACTGACAACCTAGTGCCATCTCCTTCAGTACAGTATTACACGAGAAAGAGATGCAGCGAGATAGTCAGTATACCTATATCTATCATATAGATTCTATACAACTATTCTTGGCATGTGTCATACCTACCATTTTTCTGCTAATAATTTCTGTAATAGCAATTTAGTGGAAAGAAAAGCGCCAATAAAAATAATGTTGTAGTTTGAGAAAAACGTGTTTATACTGTTAAAGAAATTTAAAAGTTTAAACGCGTTATGCAATCATAACCATCAGATGCTGTAAATGCGTCTCCGTATAATATAAATAAATTAATAATTTACACATTACAAACAAGAGATGCTGCACGGATGGCTAAATTATTTGAAATTGTGACAGAGGATCTGTAGAAGACATGAGGACGTCGGCGGCCAACCTGGAAGCGGGCGCAGGTCAGCCCACGAGTGCACCGCGCGCCAACCTCGTCACCAACGAGCAGCCCATCAGCTTCACCGGCGTCCCCGCGCGCAACTGACCCAGCACTCCGTGAGTCCCCCACTCGCTGTGCGCTCCTGGTACTTGATCATACGTCACCTTGAGTTGAAGTTCTAGAATGTTCATTTGATAAGAGACAAAAGTAGGTTTTATTCTAAGAAAGCATGCCCTTCGACAACACGTGAATAGTTAAAGAGTGAATGGAAAATCATAATTAATGGTGTAAACTGCGCAATGGCTTTGATGTCCTTGTAAAGGTTGACGAAATGTAAGCGAGATACGTGCAGTGGATCTCTGCGAAAAGGTTTATCAAAATCTTTTTCATGTGCAATTTTAGACAAACACATCTCTATTATGTCCCATCCTGCTTTATTTACATCAAAATAACAAAGACAAGTATATCGTATATCAGGTAAAAATATTAAATAAGAATTTTAGAACAAGATCCGTAAGAGCCATATTATGAAGTGTTACAGCTGTACACGGCCAGAGCTGTGCTGCTGTGAAAAGGAGATGATGATACTGAATACATAGTGCCATTTCACTCTCACAAACTGATTGCTGTAACGCCGCATATTATGGCTCCGAGAAGCTTATTTATTGTGAATCTTATTCTTAAGTCATTTGAAGAGAAAGGACTAACTGCCTAACTAAATCGTACTTTGGACACTGTTAAATAATAATGGTAAAGTTTTTCGTAAAGTACTTGGTCATTGTTCATGAAATTAATTATATCCCTCTAGTTATTCATTTGTCTGAATGAATTAAATGAATGAGTCGAATTTTTTTATAAAATTTCCCTTAACATTATTTATAATTTTTATACTAATAGGTATATACTTTTGATAATAAATGTTTTCTACATAGATAATGTTCTGTATTTATGGTACCATGGAGCGCATAGACTATATTATAAAGACTTTATTAACGTCTTTGGTAATGAAGTCAGTTTTATCATTATAAGACGTTTTCATTCAAGGCGTTCAGAAAATTTCCACAGCAAAACTCCTTAGTTTTAGTGTTGCCAATAAAAAAACCAGTGTCCTCCATACAAAACCAATAGTATTGCCAACATTTTTATTTGAGAGATAGTTATTATTTTTGTCTAATAATAATATTCAGCGTATATACAATTATTTGTTATATCTATAGAGGTTTATGAACTAAGCACATATATACTAGACATATTGTACCATATCGCATGGCCCATGAGAGGAGATTAAACCAAAATATGTGTTATGTTGGTGGCAATAGAGGCTGTTTTGCACTAAGTGGTCTTTTTAATACTAACTTTGTTCATAATAAAGGACCAATGCATTCTCAAATCTATTAAAGAGAACCTCGAACAGAATTAATAATTTTTCTAGGAGAATTATTTGTTAATAATATGATTGTTTAAAATGGCTGATCAAATTTTAAAGGCAGTGGCTTCAAAAACAATAGAATAAATCTCTATGGAATCCAAGTTGCTATGTCAATTTTGAAGTCACGGCGTCCTAATAGAATAATATTGAAAATAGGAGAAAATCTTTCAACTTTAAAATCCTTACTTAGTATTTCTCCATATTTATTCATTCGTGTAGACTTCCGTGGGTCGCGATTATTAAGAGCCTTATTCATAGTTCTTGCTGTACGTCCCGGTAGGGTCGACGAATGTATAGCTGTGTGTGTAGCTGTGCCTAAATTGATCCTATCGTTTATGCCCTTGGCACAGCAAGAAAGACAGTGAATAAGGAGCTTTAGCGAGGGGTCGCTGAAGCTGATACTGGCGTAGATGATGGGGATCAACCACGTATGTTACTTGTGGTGGTAGGGTTCCGAACACAGCCAGAGCTTCTTTTAATTGCAAGACTATTCGTATGTCCACTGCAAAGTGCGCACGAACTAACGCCATCCATGGAGGTCTGCCTTTAGGTAGAGTTGTAATCGTAATGTAGTCGAGGGCTGTTAATAGTATAATTAATTGTTTAACGTTAAGTTAATAGGCGACCGGCTCCCGACAGCTCTTGTTTCGTTTTTCTGGCGTCTTTGTCCAAAATATCTGTGGAAACAGAAATGTGTTAGGGATTTTTTCTCTAGAAAATACGGATATGGTGACATAGTCTATGTAGATTTGTCATTTCACCGGTGAAATACCTGACGCATTTTTGATCTTCCATAGGTAAAATATAATGTTTATATTTTATACATTTATCTTCAAAATCATTATATTTTGATTCTTATTTTATTTAGTAAATTGGTATATACTTGTGTTTACACAAAATGTATAAAATTATTGCTCATATTTTATATTGTTTTCGTCCAAAATAGTTAAATTATTTTAATTAATATACAAATTGAATGAGATAGTTTGGCCATAATATCGTGTTATAACGAGATCGATCCAAATTAATTATATTTACCTAGTGTATGTAGTAGTTAGCGAAATTTTCTTGACATTGATGTAAAGTGTTTATTTCTGTAGAACACACTGCCTATTGTGTGCATCGCCTACAATACTTGAGAAGAATCCAATCCGAATTAATCAAATAATATCTTATTTTTAAACCATTCACAATGCCATAAAAACTACTTAATGCTAGGGAATATGCATGATTATATTTTATTTTTTTTATTCGATTATTTACATCACTATTTATAATGGTAAAAAAATATTCAACACCAAAAAGTACTACGATGTATTTAAAAAAATATGATTAAAAATAACCAACCGAACCGGGCACTTTAAACGCCCACCATTTTGGCGCGCTTAGTGTGACGTCATAGTCTATTAAAAATCGCAAACTTTCCTACAATAAAAAAAATAATACTGCTACTCCTACAACAGTTTGTTGTAACTCTAAATTCTAAATGAAATCTATCTGTCTCCCTTAGGGATATATTGATTCAGGATATTTTCTTGATTCGGGTTGTATATTCTAATCGTGTTTAATATTGAAGATGATTATGGGCCTGTTTCACAATGTCTGGAAGAATTTGTATGATTTTTTTGTGCAAAACGGGCCCTAATACCGTACTGGGTATTGTGTATAGCTCCTTCTACTTCAATCTTTCTTTCGATAGCCTATAAATATCAAATATTTCATCATATCGTATCTTATGTGATTTGTTACCGAAGCATTTTTTCGCTGTGCTAATTAAAGACATTAGAAAAGGATCCATTCTGTCTTGTAACGATGACTTATGAATATTATTGTACCGTCAAGTAATTCTAAATACTCGAAACTAACCTCTGCATGTTAAGTCATCTAATACAACAAGGCATTGGAATCCTGTTATGTATTGTATGCATTCCGAAATCGTACTGAATTTATGGGTCTTTTCTTTTCATTTCATGTTTTTTATCTTCGATATCTTTAGGCTTTAAGGGCTTGGCATTAATTAAGGTGTTCAATTCCGTGACGTGAGAGCATTTCATAATTGATACAAGTATTTGCGGTGTCCGGCCAAAATGGAGCAAAATATTTTTTGTTTGCTTTAATAAATCACATGGCTACTTGAAATGAACAAACGCATATCTGAATGTAATAAGGCCTTAATGCTATCACTTTCACGCCCTTTAAGCCTGAAGATAACAATATATTTACATTGTGCATGCCTCAATATGTACTAGTTATACGTAGTTCCTGTAATTGTTGGTTAAAAACATTGTTACAACAATGTCAATTTGTTGAGACAGTGTCTGTCACGTTTAGATAATGTTAAGTGTAGTGTGGACTAGATAAAAAAATACACTATATATTATACCCCTGTTCGTGCATTATGTAGGGCCAAGAATAGCTGAATAGCCCAGATTACATTTTGATTTACATTACATGTTGCTTATGGTGACAGTTCAAAGTATTGGCTATGGCTGGGACTTATTTGATGTACGATGTGTATAGGAGCCAACGGGTACTTGGTAAATGTGCCAACCCATTAGTTTCGGCCGTCTTACATAATGTACGATCTCTCTTATAACACCCAAGCCACAAAAATGTTACATTACTAAGGATTTCAACAAACTGGAATAATCTTATTCATAAATAGCTATTGAGAAGCTACAATACATTTCATTTTGTCTCAATTTTTTATTCGAGTTTGGTCCAATCCATAATCGACACTGAATCTTATAGTGCATGATTTTGGACAGTATTTGATACAGATGTTGCAAACTAATAGTGTGTACCTAATTACCAATAGTTGTCCAAACAGTTCTTTGATAGGCTGAGAGAGTAATATCTCTTAGGCACGAATCGAAGATAAATATCTTCAAACATATTATATAGACACATAGCCATTAGAAATTGTTCTGCAACACTAAAATATAAAATATATAAAAATATCACTGTTACTGTAATTGCAAAATATTTTTGTAAAAATAACGAAATAAAACGCCACTGCGGCTGCATTAGTATTATTGTGTATAAGAAAGGCCCTAGTCTTAGGTAATATTTTGCTAGTTTTTAACATTTTTGCTCACCAGCCAATATTTTAGTGAAAGATTTTTTTATTTGAATTTGTATGAAGTGTTGCCAGTTTGGAAAACAGGAAAGATAAAATTAATTTATTGACTAGCAACACTGATTGAATGATAAGTGCTTCCTTAATTTACATTTGAATATTTTTAAATTATTTATGATTTTTACATGCATCGATTTATTTATGTATATTAAGCGAATTAATTGTTAAAATAAGAATTTACGTTGAGATTGTATATAGTATATGCTATGATTAAATTGATAAGTTGAAATATATTCTTGTTTAGCCTAAACACTTGCAACATTTTGGTTAGTTGGATGTCGAATTAGATAATGATTATATTGAGATCGTTACTACTTATGTTGCTACTTTGGATTAGTGCAGAGATAAAATATTCTGAACATTTTTCTCAGTCAATTTGTACGGAGAGGTTAAATTCCAAGATTTAAGAAACCTCAGAATGATTTAGGCAGCTAGGCCAGAATGGATTATAAAATGTAGCGTTTCTGTAGTATTGGATAAGTACCACTTGTTGGTACACCCCCCACAAGATAATAGACATGCAAAATATGTTTCTTAGAAGTGTGCATGTTTAAGATGCTGTGTAAAATATAACATTTTACGATATACAGGAAATGAAATTCCCATTTTACGTTATAAAAAGTTAGACCTGAATTTATCCCTGCACTGAAACTAATAAATAGTGAAAATTGTTTGTAACACAGTAACCCCCTTACAAATGAATGTTGTATAAGTTGTATACGCATTGTTTTCTCTCGTTTCGTTCTTAACTAAATGACATTTGAATGAAAGGAACAAAACAGTGTGTATAAATTATACACAACTTTTACAGTGTTTGTTAGTATGGTCTCAAGAGTATACATAGTGGTATAGTGTAAGCAGTTGCAGTTGTTTCTCGTCAAGTTAATGTTATATTTAGGAAAGCATATCTGTAATAAATGTGTGTATATTGAACTGGATGTTTTCTTTTATACCTTTTGAATAAACTTTATTACTAATAAGCGTTGTGTACGCTGTGTCTAGCCGCGGTATTATAGCTTCATGCTGTTGAGTTTGTCTGGGTTGGTTATTAAAATATTCTGCCGCTAAGCAATAATGTAGCCTTCCACTGCGCGATTGCATACCATTAGCGCGCAGTTATATCTACTACTTGGCCCACAGTTATACCCACCACTTGGCCCACAGTTATACTCACCACTTGGCCCACAGTTCATCCTGCGAATCACAGACACTTGCTTAGTCCACATTACGCACACGCGACATTTATACGAGCGTTGTGCGCGTGTACGAACGTTTTGATTCGAGAAGATTCTACAGTTTGTCTGAGGTGTGTTATAGCTTTGGATTGTTTTGCCTTGTTTCAATAAATTACATACACAAAATGAGAGAAAAACCAGACAATGTAAACACTACTAAATAGTAAGGCTGAAGTGCATCAAGTATCTACCTATAATTTGATGAAATAATCTCAGGGACTAACTGACACAAGCACAGATGAGATTGTGGCTGTGAGCCATTTATCTGCAATTTAAGTTTGGTCTATAACTTACACTCCACTCCACTCCACTAGCAATTTGGTTGAAACCGATATAAATCTTCTGTGTAGGTAAATGTTTAAATATTTTCTTTATTTACATAATAACAATACACCAGTTACATAGTATAATCATTATAACATACATTTTAAAATTATTTAACATAAAACTATAAAAGTAATTAAAGTGAAAAACTGTTCAATTATTCTCTTGATGAATTAAATTCCCAATATTGATGAATCCATGGAAACTTCAGTCTTTCTTCTTGAGTTTAGAAATCTGTAACAATAAAAAGTAAATTCAGTTCATTCACAAAATATTTTTGTCACGTAACATGAAGTCTGTCAGCCCAGATTAGGCCAGTATGGAGGACTATAGCCTAATCCCTCTCACCCCGAGAGGAGACTGTGCCCAGCAGTGGGACAGTATATGGGTTGATGATGACTTATCTTGAGCCTATAGTATGGCTGGAGAAGAGACAGGTATGGTATGCATGTTAATAACAAAGCAATTTCAAACTGATAGTCTGCCATGTGATGCATTGATATTGATACTGCCATCCATCATACAAAAAAAATTCAGCTTCCAACCTTCAAAATAATTACCTCATATTCAGGGGCCACATTACTTGTTCTTAAGTCCCCGTTGATATTATATGGTTTATTAGATTGTTATAATTAATGTTTTTTTCTGCATGACCTTAAGGTCTAAAAGAGAGAATGCCTACCTTTGTACAAAATTTTGTTTTGTGCATGAAGTATTAAATAAATAACTCCCTATACACATTATGTGTACTTAGTGCAAACTGACCAGAGCTATGATTTCTGTTTGATTATTGCTCCTGTGATAGTTCCATGTCGTTGTATCAAACACTGCTTCTTGTCCGTCTCCAGGCAGACAGTGGGCGGCTTCAGGTTAGGCTGTATCTTGCACGCCTGCTCCGATATAGCGACTACGATCCCAGCCGAGTCGACGTGTGCTGTTCCCTTCGCGGCCAAACAAAGCCCCTGGTGGTCAGCTACTAGGCAACCGCTCACGTTAGGAGTCGACATTATCTCCTCAACTACTCTGTCCAATTCCTTCTCCATGATAACGCTGTTTCACAAAGTACAGACTATATATTTTAAAAGCTATATTTTGATACCTACGCTACCAAAACAAAGCCAGCCCAAAATAATTCGTCACTTCGCCCGACTTCGTCACTTCGCCCTGAAATGTCACTGACGTGACGACGTCACTGTCATAGTGTCATGTCATGTCTGTCATTGTATTACATGTCAGTCAGTCAATGTCAGAAATTCAGAATTACTCAGAATGTAATTAAATGCGTTCAGGAAGAACTAAAACCAGAATACTTTTTTTTTAGGGTATATATATAAGGATACCGTAAGAGCGGTTTCACACTACGCTACGTCCAATCTGTGAAAATACAGAGAGAGAGAGAGAGATTCAACGGATGACGTAGATAAATCGGATGACGGAAATCAGATCTAGTGTGTAAATTGTATAATACTTACCTATTATAAAAATAGATCTACGACTACTCCGGACCGTATTTTCACGGATTCTGATAACTTTGAATCGGACGTAGTGCGAAACCGCTCTATGTGTCCAATCAGACCCAGCTCTCTCATCCAACCGTCTTTGCCACTTGCTAATATTGGTGGTGTGGTCTTCTGAAACACACGTCTATTCCATCGGTCATAGGTCATTCTCTAAATCGCTAGACGTGATCAGGATCAGACTCATCAGACCAGTACAATAGTAAAGTGAGCAGTCAATACATCTTTGATAACATAGTTGTTATCCTTCGTGTTACTGTGTTATCCGAATTTCCTTGTTTTAGATTATATATATACATCAGGGTAACGTCTAAGTGTAGCGCGATTCATGGTTTATTAATTTATACAAATCCGATGTGACAGGCAAAATGTAGCCGTCGTCGGTCGGACGGATCATGGCAGTTAAACTTGCCCACTGCTGCCTATCCAAATAACACATAAGCCAGCATAGCTTGATCGTTGTATTCTGTTTTCTTTTCTGAGAATGTTTGTGCTTATCTAACTGATGTATCTGTCCCAGGCAGTCATTCGTTCATAACTATTTCATAAAAAAATGGCACAATTGCGCAAACGTGTGTAATTCAATAGAGATTAACACCTTTATCGCTTAGGTATGTACCTACTGTAATAATTATGTACCTACATATACGGAAATTGGGTGGTTACATTACCAAGGTCACAGCGACTAAGTCCTAGATACTTATGAATAACACATAATTTAATACCTTAACATTAAATTGGTTTAATGCAATTGACATTGGCACACTTTCGGTTGAAATGTTTTATTACAAACTTAGTAATACGTAGGTAGCCCCTTTGTTCATATTAAGCATCTGCATGATAGCCTCAACTAAAAATAAATACGTCGGATTCCTATGTTTGGTATCACTTAATAATGAAGCGTGAAGAAAGCGTAAATTGATTGGAAGTAACTATTTAGATAAATCCTTGAATGAATCCTGTTTGTTGTAGTTAGCTAGTCATAGATACTCCATGTCCTTTTCTTAAAATTCTCATATTCTAAATCGCAACACAACACTAGAAACGATGAGTAAGATACCTAGTTAAAGAAATTGCGGTGTTTTGATCTGCACAGGACCGTGGACAACCTATGTATTAAAATCGGGTACTTAGAAGATTTGTCTGTTAAATAAAAATTACCTACGTAAAAACCATTAACTTTTCAAGTTCAAGTTAGCGTATGTTTTTAATCTTGAGAAACCTGTACGTTACCTTCTGTTTTTTTAGTACTTAGTTGTATTATTGTAGTCGGCGAGGCAGCTCGTGTCGTGTTATTTACCGCACTCCGTTGCAATGTTACAACTAATTGTGTATAGTTTACTGATGTTCTTAACCCTTTTAGCGGTATTTGATATAATAAGATTATGTACGTATGATAATGAGGCGTCCAAGCGGAGACTTAGAATGTGGTCTGGTATGTAATTCTAATACATTGTCTTAGATAATAACGTTTCTGTGTTAGAGCTTATCTGTTACCGGTAAATGAATTTTGGCGAAGAAACTGGTAAACCACAAGAGGTTATAGATGGGTTTATTCAGCAACATCATAGATAATTATGTGCATTTATAATTTATTATAATAATTATCGTGTCGGTGTCGATGTTTCACAAAGGTGAATTGAAATGAAATCTTGATAAAAACGACTTTGGTTTGGTATAACAATTACTTGCTCGATTGCATCATGGAGACTGAAGATTAGAACAATCCTCTGTAGATGTACCTATCTTGTACTTTCTTTTCCATTTAGTTAAGGGATTCAGGGTAGAAGTATAAGGGTAGCAACATACATCCTGTAAGTAGTCATATTTTATAATTATAGGTGAGCAAAGACGTGGCAATAAATACGATTCAGGACACTTAAAAAAATATAAACAAAAAATAAAGAAATAAACAAAGTTAGTTCTTGCCTAGCCACATATGGGCAACATCTAATTTAAATATCGTTACTTGCGAGTAGGTACATGCATTACGACATAACATAATTAACAATCGTAATTATAATTATCAATGTGTATTTTATTCGTCTTTGTTAGAAACTAACTTTAAACCTCGCGAAAATACTACAATACACTGTACTACCTATGGGTACAACATTTCATGCAAATCTCTTTGTTCGTATGATAGATATTTGATTTTTTTGCTTAGATATGGTATAGTACCTATAACGAGACTACGTATTGATGAATTTATTTTTGTGAGGTTAGAATAATTCAGGTCATGAACTATCAGCTGTACAGAGACCAGCACATCAAGCTATCACAATCTGTCAAATTTCTTTGATTGATTTTCAACTTTAACTTAAAGTAATAAGGTTCATATTCGATTGGGAAAATTTGACAGTTTTGGATAGCTTGACCTGCTGGCGTCTGTACATAGTTCATGACCTGAATGATTTTTAAATATTGTTAAGGAGAAGGCTATCAAAATGAGGTCCGGAAGAAAAAAAAAAAGTTCTATTAAAAATCTTTTATTTTACTGGATCCAGCTGCTTTTATGCGAAATTATGTTGTTTTTTATCAAAACTTTGGAAAAAAAATACTATTCATTTTAGAGTTATAAACTTATAACGGTTTTGTTATATGTTTATACTCGTAACTCTAAAATGGATAGATTTCTTACAGAAAATATTGTAATATAATAGGATATTATCATAATATCGTAAGGAAGGAGAATAGCGTATAATGAACAGCTTACAGTGTACACACCATTTGTTGTAAACAGTAAACACCTTCGTTAATGAGCTTGTTGTTAGGGCATTTAAGCTCTTCACTTAGTACATGTTTGTCATAGGTACCTACCTATTTCCATGAAATGTCAATCTTCTCATGTCAAACTATTGGAATTACAACTGTGTGCATACCCTTATTTTACGCATTCACTTGTATTTTAACAGTCTCTATTTTCGGGCGTACCGTAGGGTTCTATGCTAGGCCCGAATTAAATTATGTTTGTTTTTTAGTCTGTAAAGTGAACCCAGTATAAAGTTTGAATGTAATAAATCTTATTAATTTTTCCTTTTATTTCAGTTATAAGTCCGTATTGTCGTTAGTTCCGAAAATATAAATAAAAATAACAAAATTGTGGTATTCTGTCGTACGTATGGGCTCTTTATAAAGCTGCTGTCAAATTTCTTGGAACGACGCTCTTATTTGCCAGGTGTCCCACAGGGTTCTATGCTGGGTCCACATTAACACAAGTAACGCAGTCGCTATTTCATCTAGTTATTACATAAAGGCAGGCAACGAAGTCACGTGTCCATGTTAGTCGTGTAAAAAGCAATAACATTTTACGATCACGCATAGCAATTGAGCAACTATTGGGATTGAGACATTGTTATTGTAATGTAATTGTTCTCATGCCACCGCATACTTCTCGGTATGATGTGATTGAAGCTTCTTGACACCATTTATTAGAAATATAATTATCAAATATGTAAAAACAAACTCCAGTATCTTAAGTAGGGAAAAAGTAGACATTTTAAAGGTATTCCCAAATATGTAATACCTAACTTTACATATATACCTATGTAAAATTACTTCTCATTATTAAAAATAGAACAGTGCAGAAATACCTACACGTATCTATGAGACTATGATTTTCTGAGTTTGTTTCGGTGTTTCTTCTCAGAGATCGTTAGTAAGGAAATGCCGGAGCCATCTAGCTTAAAATATAAACAATGTCTTGTAAAAGTGTCTATAAAAGATCTATACACAGAAATAAATACAATTTACTTAGGTATTAAAGACAGGTATGTAGTGTACCTGTCTGTAATCGTGGGGTTTTTCTTAACACTCCTTTATATTTTAATAGCCGAAAATAATTCAAGGGCGTAGGGGTAAAAGTTTACTATGGGATGAACTCTGACCAAAAAACGAATGTTCCATTTTATATTCATTAAAGTCGACAATATAAAGTTAAAGATGCATATAATAATGAGTACAACGACCCCTTAAAAATAAGGGGATGTATAATGTTATGGTATTACTACAAAATGATGTTCAGAGTTGTTACTTTACACTGCATATTATTATGTACCAGCATAAACTTCATAGATGACTGTATGTGGTGTAGGCATAGACAGTTTCATAAAGAAAACTAGATAGACCCACCAGCCGCGGTCGTAGTCAAAACCTTTACCCCCAAAGGTTTTGGCGGGGGGATTGTTGTTTATACAAGGTTTGTCAAGACTAGCAATTCGACGTGTAGGATTTTGAGGTAAGGGTTCATGATCCCTTTTGTTATAGCAAGGAAAATTCTCATGGTTCATCCGCCACTTGGGGAGGTGGCAGGGTATGACGGACTCGTACCGACTAAAAACTGCAGTCGCCTTCACCAGCCCCACAGTCATGGCCATTGGGATCCGTGAAATTCACCACGATCATGACAGGCTACGGTCTAGCCGTCGCTGGACCCCCCCAATCAGCGAGGCCTTCCCTCGCATCTTAATCAAAGGCACATGTATAGGAAAGCCGCTTTCCGGGGCATGAGGCAATTAAAAAGTGCTAGGGACTAATTTCAATAGAACATAGTACCGACCTTGAAATGTTTGAATTTCGTTACGCCGGTGTAGGTAGTGGCTATTGCGAAAGGCAATTATGTGGCTGATATTTATCGTGATGCAATTCAGCATGTACAAATCCCCAAAGTTCGGAGACTAGATTTGAAGATTTTGTAACGAAATTGTTGTAATATTTCAATGATAGTTTTGATGTTATGTGTTGGATTTGGTTCGTTGATTGGAATTATGCTGTTTTACTAATTTCTATAAACTATCTCAGTTTATTTAGTGGTGTTTATAGAGTCCAGTTCGAGTACAGTTTCTTTTATTGCTGATATGTTTATTATACATATTTTCAAAATAAATACCTACAAATAAAATAACCAATTTAAATAAGTCGCTAAAACGCTAACTCAGCCAGTGACTTCACACGTCAGTAAACAAATATCCAAACCCCAAGGAGTAGGTACCTAACAATCAATTATTTATTTATGTATTTCATAAGGCATACCAACAACTTATTTACAATTAATGAGTAGACAATACATTTAAAAAGAACATTCTGTGTAAACAAGTCAGTAGCCCGATTCACGTAATTAAAAACGACAGTTTTCCTATTCACGTGAACGAATCGTTTTCAAATCGATGAACTGTGTGATACAGTTCAGTATTAGTATTAGT
Source organism: Acronicta alni (assembly GCA_964056405.1). Lineage (NCBI taxonomy): Eukaryota > Metazoa > Arthropoda > Insecta > Lepidoptera > Noctuidae > Acronicta > Acronicta alni. The sequence continues at coordinate 1,530,469 of OZ043916.1, read as the reverse complement.
ACAGTTATTTTTCAATAGGACGACTTCTAAATCGCTCCGATTGACGGATGTGAATAGGAAAACTGTTTCAACAATTAAGTTGCTGCGACATCGCTACGGTTTTAATTCTACGTGAATCGGGCTACAGTTACAGCCGTGCACATCATTCACAGAGAGACGAGTTTTATAACACTCGTTTACATTTCGTAATTATCCGATCAAGATCCAAATAAGATTAAGCCAATCCAGATTCAAATAAGATTAAGCCAATCCAGGCCTTTATCAATACATGAGGCTAGCTAAAAAAATAGAATAGGTATTTTCGTAGCTTTATGGATAACACAAGAAATCAACGAATTCTTAAAGTGTTAATGTCCGATTGAGTGTGTCTAATTATTACTTTAAAATTTAATTAACAAGGAATGACTTTTTAGACTTTTTAAACTATTTGACATGACATTTGTATGCCCATGAGGCTGATCACAGCATGACCTTTGTTTATTATTATGACCTAATTATTACCTGTGAATCACAAATAAATTATTTTGATTTTGATTTGATTTGAAATATTTTTTTAGTTTTACATTAATGCAAATAGCTTTTAAACCCCATAATTTATGCGAACATGAGTAAATATGAAGTCATTATTTATTACATTATCAAATAGCCTATTAACGTAGTAGTTAGAAGAATTTTGTAATGATAAATTTGATATGGACAACATAAAATGCCTTTGATGAACAATCTGTTTTATTTTCGCACGGGGTTAAAGTGAAGCTCGGTCGATCGATCTGCAAGGTTTGATTGATAGGCCTATAAAGGAATTATAGTTTACCTACCATTATCTACTTACTGAGTGTAGAATTACGTACGTTGCATCAAAGGCTCAGAAATTAAAAGGCAAAATGAACACGAAAAAAATACGTTTTAATTACCTACTTTTTGGTTGATGCCCAAGTCCCAACCGTTTGAAAAACGGTAGAGCTAATAGTACAAGTTAATATTTTACGTAAAATAATGAAGTGGCCAGTAATAAGATCGATAATTTTTTATTGTTTCAGCTCCATATGAAGTGGTAAAGAACACACTTAAGGGCATGAAGACTCTTAAGGAGGAGTCTCCGCCAGCACCTAGTCCGAAACCATACAGCATTTCGGAGACCGTCTGATTCCAAAGCAAATTCAAGAAAATAAAAGTTTAAGAACTAGGTACAGACGCCAGGCTGCAGGTCAAGCTATCCAAAACTGACAAATTATCCCTATTGAATATAAACCCTATTTAATGTAATAAAGTAGATGAATTTTTAACAAAGGAATTTGACAGATTGGGGTAGTTTTATATGCTGGTCTCTGTACATCGAGTTAAATATTAATTAGGTACATTATATCGATTCTTCGATTGTTATTTTTCTCGGAATCATAATTTGAGACTTGTGTAATGGGAAATAGTCGTTCCTAGTTTATAGTAACCTGCAAGTAATATATTTTATCTTAATCTATCTATCTATCAGCCACGGACGTCCACTGCTGAACATAGGCCTCCCCCAATGATCGCCACAAAAATCGGTCCTGCGGAGACCGCATCCACCGACTCCCTCCGACCCTCACGAGGTCGTCCGTCCACCTAGTTGGGCCGTCCCACGCTGCGCTTTCCTATGCGTGGTCGCCACTCCAGGACTATAATAGAATATCATGTTTAATAAAAATATGTTTTTCTGAGTGTAGTTGTTTTTAATTCACTATCCCCAAGGAGAACAATAATCTCCAGTTATTGTTTACTAGTTTTTGCCGCGGTTTCAACCGCATCACAAAGTCAATTTATAAGTTTCACAAAGCATACAACAGTCACAACTTTGGTTAAGTATGCACCTATAGTTGATTCCTTAGATAAATGACCTGTATAGTTAGGTATATTAAATAAAATAAAATAAAAAAGACGTGTATTCCATGCAGCACATTACAATATTTTTTGAAAAATATACAACAATTAAATTACATGAATTATCTTTCTAGTTATTTAATTTACAGTTAGGAAGGTATATTATAAAATATAAGTACCTCGGTAAGTTAAGTTGTATGGTTGCTCTGGATGATAAAAATATAGGAAACAAATTAGCAATGGACTGCGAATTGAGACCACTGGAAAACACAGAGGGGAGAGACTATTGCTGAATATTAAGCCAACAAAAAACCGTGTTTTAAAAATAGAAAATGTTGAACTACATATCTTTAACTGCAACTAAATTGCTAGGTAGGTACCTGATCTAAATAAAGTTATTCTTTTTTAATCGTAAATAAGATAGGTACATTAATTAAACATAATCCAGCCAGTGTTTCCGTTGGATACAGGCGGCATATAACCGGTCCACGTGGAAGTCTATGGGGGAGACCTTTGCTCATCACTGGACATCCTGTGGCTGATATGGTGATGATGAGGCTATACCTAATGACATTATAGTTTTAAAAAGCTGTAGCCTGTACCTATTTAGAGCACTGATAACGCGCATGTTGCGTTTTTAACTTACTCATCAGAGACGGTCTAATGCCGTTGTTGTAATATTTTAAGTTATTAAATGTTATCGGACTGGTGGTATAAGTGCTTACAATAAAAAAAAAGTTTAGTTTGATAATTATTAGCAAAGTATGTAGTCTGACTTCAGATTGTGTATTTAATAGTAGTAGATTTTTGGTATAGCCGTAAGTTAATTTTTCAATTTATTTGGTGTGTGTTTGCAAATCACTATTATATTGGGGTTATCATGTAAAGATAGTGTGTGAAATAAATAAATAACATTTACCGCCTGCCAAAGCAGTTATAACTTCATTATACAAAATGGTGGCCCCATATTTTTTGCAGGCGTCAGTCCAGAAATATAACTTTATTTTTCATCAAACTAGCTACGTCTCAGGTAGTACTGCTCTTTAATGAAGTTAAAGAAGTTAAATGAGAGCCAGACCTGCCGTAAATATAAAATCCATTTCCTAATTTATCTACCGGTGAACAGCAAACGCATTGATAAGCTGTGATATAAGAGAGGTTTATAGGTCAATCGTTGTAACGTAACTTGAATGTAGGCAACACTCGCTCCGTCAGTGTGCCCTGCACCGTCATGCTGGCGCGACGCGCGCTTTTCCACCAAACTTAGGAATTCCATTTTTGAAAATAAAAAAACGCGCGCATCGTTTGACGTCTACCGCCATTTAATCTGGAGTAGTGCATTTATAATTGAAACCATGTTTCTTTTACTATTCTTAGCTTTAGTGGGGTCTATTTGCTTGTGTTTTATGCTACTCGATAACCTATGGAGTGTTTTGGAGCTCATATCTTCCTACTTGATGCCATATTTCCTGCCTGCTGAGGATCAGCCGCTGTCCAAGAGGTTCGGACCTTGGGCTGGTGAGTTGTTTTTTTTTTAACAATCAGCTGTCTTTTTTCTATATTTATAATAGTCCTGTGCCTACCCTATACATAGAAAAGCAGGCAAATTATGTTGCTAATGATATATTAAATTATGATGATCCCTGGGATCCGGCAGAATATCAGCGCTAGGATATAACATCCTGGCACATGCTGAGCCGGACACCCTTTTGGTGCGGTTGGGCACACACATACAATGTACTTTTATTAATTTCCTCCGTTACTTATATATTATAACATATTCGTCTCTTATATTGTATGTGTGAGTGCTTCGCTCAAAATAAACGTTTTTTCTTTCTTTCTTTCTATATATTTTTTATTAAATTGCTTTAAAAGTTTTTAAACCTTTTTGAGCATGCTTGACATTCAGATAACAATTTTTTTTTATCAATAACTTTAATAATTATCTATGCAATAAACGTTAAATTAATAGTCATTGATTGAACGTCACTAGACAAAAATTTAATTGTCTAGTAGAAAACTGTCGATGCTAATCAATAAAATTGACTAGGTGCCCACTTAGTTGTTAGTCCAACCTGTATTTAGGTATTGATTACTTCGTGGACTGAGGTAATGACATTCCCGCAAATGTTATTTTTAGAAAATCGATATCGATTTGATACGACCTTCGTTGATACATTCGAATAACATCAAATTTCTTTTAATTCGAGTAAGTACTTTTTTCAAGTATAGTGGTCATGATCGTAGTACCTACCCACCTACAGTTATTACTGATAATTTACCAATTAATTTAGTCAATCCCATTGAAAATCAATAACTTTGTCTGGGCACCGGCCGGGGGCGACTCACGCATGCGCGCACAAGATAGAACTTTGACCTTTTATATCCCAAAAATATTACAGCTTCAGGTGGTCCCGACCGTAGGTCATGGACTTATGTTTAGGTTTTGATACTAGCCTTACGTACCTTGATGGCGGACTATTTATGAGAAAGGAAAATTCCACTTCACGCGGGAAATAAATTAACTCCGCTTGGCCAGATTTGTAATCCTTCTTTTTGTATTTCATTATTTTTTTGTAGTTCAAAATCCCTTCACTTACATGCTCACAACAACTCATTTAGTGGTCGTCATGGTTTGAACGTTAAAGTTAACATAAGGAGAACAAACAAATATAATTATTCGTACCTATTCATATTATAATAAATTTCGATGTTAATTATTGTAATTTATACCTACTAAGGTATACATTACAATAATTAAATATCTAAATTTCTGTTCTGTTAAGTAGCGGAGTCTCCTAATACAGGCATTTTTTTGCTTAAAAGGAGGCTCCAATCAACAACTGGTTATCGAATATTGATTCAGAAATAAACTTTTTTTTTTAAATTTAATTAGATAACATCGTTATTAAAGTACAGAGCCCAGCACATCGAGCTACCACAAACTGTCAAATTTCTTTGACAGATTTTAAACTTTACTACAACATAATAAGATTCATTTTCTATTAGTAAAATTTGAGTTTTGGATAGCTTGAGCTGCTTGCATCTGTACCTATCTACACTTTGAATTTAATAAGTACCTATTATATATCCATTGTCTAGAAGGTACCCACAGCACAAGATCGGTTTAGTTGTTTTCGGTTTCGATTGGTTTAGTTTGGGACTAGATCGTGCTGTTTAAAATGTCTCTTTTATACATAATTATTATGTATAATTTTAATTAAAGTAAAATTTTCTTTCAGAATATAGTTTAAAAGCATTCAATTTCTATCGGTAATCACAGGAGTCGGTGTCCATACCACATATCCTTAACAGAAACGTTTCTCGCAAGGCCAACGATGTACTTCCGTTGTGCTCTGGAATCAAGACTGACTAGTTTAAAGTCGCTGTACGAATCAAATACTTACCAATAGATATTAATGGCCCCATGAGTGTAGTGGATAATAATTCTGTGGCGGGTGCCCTAACATAGCATAACATAAAAATAGTGATGGGCGCTGAATCAACGAACTAGTTGAATCAACCGTTGATCTCCTGTCAACGTATCAACGTTAACTTCTTATTAATCAACTAGTTGAATTGGTCAACAACGTAATTTAACTCGAAACTTAAGTTGAAAATAAGATCAAACATCAAATTTCATTAAAATAAGATCAAATTTCTTTGATTGATTTTCAACTTTAACACAAAATTATAAGGTTCATATTCAATTGGGAAAATTTGACAGTCTTGGATAGCTTGATCTGCTGGCGTCTGTAAGTTAACTCTTTGGAAACGTACCTAGTTGATCAGCTAGTCCACGAATGTAATGCAACGTTAAAGTTACGTTGATGAAAAAACCGACAGTAACCCATAGCTAAGTAACATACCAACACGCCAATATTCCCCGATGGGTTAGACAGAGGTATACTAATGTGGTGTACACCTACAGTTTGCCGGATGTTTAGGTCCCATGTCATATACATGCGAGCCATTAACCGCGCACAAATTCAAACTCCGAGCACTGGGAATTTCATAGACTAAAAAACCAATAACACTTATGGGATTCGAAACCAGGACCTCTAGGGTAGTAGTTGCGTTTACGACAACTAAGTTAATGAGGCAGTGTTGCGTGATTTTTACCTAATTTTAATGGAAATCACATTTCGATAAAATGTTATTGGTTTGGAAAATAATTAATCAGTTGTCTAAATAGATTCTCAATGTTGGTCTGAATTTGGAAGCTCATATTCAAAGACAAGGCGTTAACTTATGCTTCCACATGTCAACTACACTTGTTTTATTTTCCCCGAAGACTTATGGCATGAAACTTAAGCTTAGCATTTTCCTATTCTGGGTTCGGCTTTCAATCTAAACAGATGTGTCTGAGTACTATTGTGCGCTCCAAAGCATCGAAAACATGTAAACCGCTAAAAATGCTTGGAAACAGTGAAGTCAAAGTGTTATTCTGCTGATAATCCTATCCTTATCCTCCGAGCATTTTTCCTAGCTCTGTTGGTGTCGGCTTCCAGTCTAACCAGATGCGGCTGAATATCAGTATTTTACACGAAGCGACTGGCATCAGACCTCCGCAGCCCAATTTCTGGCTGATAAACGATAAGTTAGACTGGTTGTCAAGCTTTTTTGGTTTCTAACGATTATCAGAGGTGTTCGGCTATAACGGCTTTACTCTGCGAAGCACGGTGGGGTCTCGATGTTTTAAGAATGGTCACCCATCCACTGACTGACCGCGGCTAGCTTGTTGATAAAGTAGTAAGCTAGTAATATAACATTTTACATTATATTCGTAACGTCATTTACGCAAGCGTTACTAAATAGGTTGTGTTAGGTATACATACTTATTTATGTAAAGTTGTTTTTTTATTCAATTGAAAATGAAAAAGTACCTACTTAATTAAAGCAAATTATTGCTATGTCATAGTACATTGCAAGTGAAATTGTTATTGTTCGGAGAGAAACCATCCGTGAAATTTCCACAGATAAAGTTAGCGGGCAAGTTCTTGAACCGTGTTCAACAGTTTAAATATTTTTTTTTTACTTGGCCACATTTTGAATGTCAATCTAAAAGATGATTGTGACGTTGAACGAGAACGGAGAGCGTTGGCGGTTAGAACTCTTAGAAGCAATATGCTGACCCGGAGGTTTGCTCGCTGTACGCCGGAAAAAAAGCGAACGCTTTTTAAATCTTATTGCCAGATATTTTACACTTGCAGCCTCTGGACCAGTTGTACGCAGAAGAGCATCAACGCTCTTCGGGTCCAATATAATAATGCAGTTAGGATGCTGTTGGGGTTGCCACGGCTGTGTAGCGCCTACGCTATGTTTGTCGACGTGCAGCATCGCTGCTGCAAATGTTGCGTACCAGCCCAAACCGCCTCCTAAATGTAATTGCGGGCAAAGTCAAAGTCAAAGTCAAATGTTTTATTTCAATTAGACCAATAAAGTAGCACTTTTGAAAAGTCAAAACTAGTTGCACGGTTCCAAAAAGGGGGTCTTATGGAGAAGAAGAAGGCAAATTCGACTATTATTAATTAATAATGGACTTTGGCCCTTTTTGCAATAATAATATGTCATATCATCAGATATGTAGATATTATTAAATTTTATACATGTTACATGTAGATAATATTATATATTTCTGTACATTGGCATTTCTCTGGCTAACCCTCCGGGGAATACAGGCGTAATACTATGTCAGTGTATGTTCGATTCGGTACAACGAGTACTTTGACTTGCGACCTTTTTGTCCCTAACAGCACCTAATTGTCCTGAGATTAGTTTGCAGAAACAGTACGGTACAGACGCCAGCAGTTCAAGCTATCCAAATTGACAAATGTTCCCAATTGAATATGAACCTTATTGCTTTGTATTAAAGTTGAATATTAATCAAATAAATTTGACAGATTGTGGCAGCTTGATATGCTGGCCCCTGTACATTACGGTTACACAAGCTCATAACATCTTCATGTCGAGTGCCTGAGTTTTGTGGTGTGGTAACATCGTGCTACTCATGGAGAGTTAAGTATGACACGTAACACAACATTAGTGATTAGTGTCGCGTTGAGACACATTATTTAACAATGACGCTTGGAGTAGATGCTCCGCTGTTTGAAATGGCTGGGATTGCATCAAGGCGAATGAAATATACCGACACATACCATACTATCATGCCTGTATTCCCCGAAAGGTTAAGCAGAGGTGTACTAATGTACTCCCACAGTTCGGTATGTTTCGATGCCATGTAATATGACTTCCTTTTCTTTCTCTGAGACTTTTCCCAACCATATATATTGGGGTCGGCTTCCAATCTAACTAGATGCGGCTGAATATGAGTACCTACCTATTTTACACGAAAAGACTACCATCAGACCTCCGCAATTGTCACAGTTTTTTAAGTTATATTTTACTATGTACTTTATCTGATGATAAGTTAATTAAAACATTTTCTGCCTGTAAACCTGTATATGATTTTTATACTTGACACTAGATGGCGTTAAATGCAAAAAATAAATTTACTTACAGTTTTTTTTCTTTTCTATCAATTTACGACAATTTACCAGTAATGAAATATGAGTACATATTGAGTTATAATTGTTAGGCATGCTCCCGTATCATCCACTTTTATTCCAGCTAGAATCTTAACGTGGTCGTGCTGGGAAGGAATCTTCCCAGCACGACCTATATTTACGATAATCGATAGGTATAAAAATTCTAATTAGTGGTATAAAATGGTATAAATTAAAAGGATTTTATTACCATCTAAAGTTATAATGAATGCGTTCATGGTCGTGCTACGAAGTACAACACAAATAAAAGCCATAAATAAACAATACCATTTGTATGTCTGTACATTCATCCAGTAAGAATTGCAACAGTTTGTATAATAAGCTCATCAAATTACCTCTAAGTCAGTACTCAGTAGGTATGTCTGTAGTTCTGTACGTGTCAAACTTCTAAATTAGGTACTTGATGATATTTACTGTCTACACTGAAAAGCAATAATATCACGTCACGATTGGGGTTACCTTAGCAATAGAACGTGCTAGCTCAAAATTGACTAAGATTCGGTGTACGCAGAGGCATTCCTAATATTACCTACCATTTTTAATCTCATAAGGTAAGTATAATGATAAAGTTTTTTATTTTAAAAGACAACTCCCGCTCTAGAGAACGAGCCCTGTGTCTTGGGGGATTTTACGAACGGACATGAAATACACCCAGACTCAACGGGTGGGAATCGAATCTACAACACCCGGCGCAACGTAGTGGCGTTGTATCTACCTTTACCGCTACGCCAAACGTGGAGTAATTTCTGTAAACATAACTATTACAAGTTAATACTTGATGGCGCATTGGCGCCGGCATTTCCCAGCTGACGACCTCTGAGAAAACCGAATAAACTCAGAGAATCATTGTCTCTTTTAAGACCAGACAAGAACAGTATTCACGTAGTGTACGTAATTGATAATGTAATTATTTTATGTTGTTGTTAGTCTTTATGACACATTATGATGAACAAGCTAATGTCAGTAGGATTTGCTACGTAACAGTCTAAATAGATAAACAACATTATTTCTACTTGCTGACTGTGAGGTCTTAAGTTTGATTCTCATGTCGAGCAAACAGTTTTGTATGATTTTCCCTCTTGATGAGATGCCCCCGCCTCCTCTAATCTCACGTGAGATTCTCCAAAATACGTATTTTTAGTGGAAATAAAATTCGTCAATTTATAAACTAATAACTGATTGCCTGGTATACAATATATAAAAAAAAATTAAGACTTCTTAAGACTATTTAACCCAGTTTCCCGGCAATTTTACACGGTCGCACGTAGGGGTCCTTGTAAGATTGGGTGAGATCCGGCTTGACACCTCCCTCCGCTAAACGCCACACGTAATTAATATCACCTCATTAAGAGAGGTAGGTCATAGTGGGAGTAATTCCATTCAAATTGGAGCTGTCCGACTGGGAAAGTACCTCCGCTTTGCAGAAAATGAAATAACACTGTTTTGAGCTGTGTAGTGAGACGGTGAGCAAGGTTGCCGTGAGGAAATGTGGCGTTGGCACTGGTATTTAGAGGACTTTGACCGTTATTCTGAAAACCCAACTATTCCTCTTACGTTTTACAGATTCGGTAACGCGCAAGTGATACCCCTGGTGTTGCAACGTTGCAAGCGTCTATAGGCTACGGTAACCGCTTACCAACAGGTGGGCCGTACGCTTGTTTGCCACCTTAGTGGTATAAATAATAATGAGTGATTAAACGAACTTACCTGTAAGTGAAGTTCGATCATCATTATATGAAGACACTGTCCTTCAATGATCACCATGTAGTCCCCTCGTTTTCATGGAACCGACGCACGATATTCAAAGATTTTTTAGAAAATATTTCTGCTGAAAAAAGAAGAAACGAAACGCCCTGTCTCCGGCTCCATCAGTTGTCAACTATAACTGTCATTCTTTTTAAAGCCACACATTTTTCACAATTTTGTTCTGGGTAAAAAGAAAGAATTCTTTCGAATGGGTGTGGGTGGGCTCCCGTGATCATTGAAGGACAGTGTCTTCATATAATGATGATCGAACTTCACTTACAGGTAAGTTCGTTTAATCACTCATTATACTTCAGACGTCCTTCAATGATCACCATGTAGATGTTTAAAGCTTCATCAAAATTGTAACAAATGTGTTAAATTAAGGAAACATCCTGTACATTTATATAGTTTCTTTACTTTTAATTATTGAATGTTGAACTATATTTCAGTTTATGTTGGAATACAAATTTCGTTATATAAGTACTTAATTATATTGCACTTTATTATATTTATTGTAACACCATGTATACCATGTTTTATGCAAATAAATGTATTATTATTATTGTTTCATTTTTATCCATACCTCATTGCACATTGTGGCACACAAGGCAGTACCAGTGCCGCGAGGCACTCTCCATCAGTCAACCCTCAGATCAAAAGGAAATCAACCAAATTAGATTAATATTATCATAATAATTTAAACATTTAAGTTTTAATATTCTTAATCTTTGTAATCATTTACCTGTAATTAATAAGATTACTAATCATTTACCATAATTATAACCATCTTTATAATAATATAGAGCTCCAATGCGTTACTTGAACCTGTACTGTGCTCCACACTGAATAATATTACCTTTGTGAAAGAGATAAATAAATACCTTTATTATTATGACATATTGTAATATGAAGTGAAAGGTTTTATATCCTCCAATGAGTAGGTACTGCTCATGTAGTGTTAAGAGTAAATTATTTAGAATTGTTATAGGTTGTAAGGTCTATCTTACAGTAGGTAATTATGCACATGCACATAAGCACTTCGTCATTAATGATATACTGTCTAGTTGAGACTGAAGTAGATGCGTGTCTAATACCTGTACTTACCTACATAAATGTATTTATGTAGGTATTGAATAAGTTGAATGAATATTTGTAAATAAATATTTCCATTTATTATTAATAGGAAATAGGTAATTAAAGACCAGGTACTCTTACGTGTCCTTTATCTGTCTACTGATTGTTATTGTTGTAGGCCTTCTATTTGCTGTGGGCTTTTATAAGCTATATAGATTTCAATATTATCTCTATGGACCTCTGCTCTATGTGTCTAGACATGCCATAGAAGGACAAATTTTAAGGTTGTTGTTATCAGCTGGTAGCATTTTTTTTTTGATACTATCAGGTGTTGTGGTCTGTAGTTATCTTAACTGAATTTTAGCATTTTGTCTGACAAATGTTATACTGAAGTATACTTATTAGATATTGATATATAATAATGGGATAGGTTCATAGTTGAATTTTATGAACAGAAAATCTAATCTCTATTAAGGTTAGTCTTCTTGGCTAATTATTCTACATATATTTTTATAAAAATTGGTTTTTCTAAAAATATAATAAGGTTGGTTTCGTTTCTAATGAACATAATGAAGAAGTATTAGATAAGTCAACCCACAGTCTCAAAGATAACTAACTATTATAGTATTCATATTATAACGTCTTGGATGTATAAATAAGTACTTATGTAATTAGATACTACACAACCTATCTGTATTGTGGGTACTGTAGGATGAACCTTGATTACTTATATATTGTCGTAGAAATATATAAAAATTTATGCACTATGGCTATTGATAAAGGAAAAACAAATTTGTTTTAATTTCACTCATGTTAAGCAGTACCTAACTATTAATTGGGATTGTTTTAATTCAATGATGGAAGCCATTATAATAAGTATCTGTAAGTACAGATAGCTCTTCCTTGTCTGGTAAGATAATGATCCCAGACTACAATCTCCTAGTTGCAGGCTCTTTCTGAATATGAATGGTTATTTCTCTCTGTTGAACAATCAAAAGATGTGAGACAACCATTGACATACTTATAAGTGTTGGGAACCTTAGGTTGAGCAACCCATGTGGCACTATTGTGATAGGCTCAGCTTCATCCTAACCTTGTTTGAAAGTTTTAAGAATTGAAGAATAATGGTGGAAATGCCTAGAAAAGAGAATTGACCCTTTTGCAAAAGTTTAAATACTTATGTACCTACTTTGTGCTTATGTCAAGCAATATATTCTTTCTTTCATTAATAAACTTGACACTAATAGATTATTCCAGGGTATTGATTATAATAATTTTATACCAATTGTCTGCACCTACGTCAATGTCAGGCCCTTTCCAATTTATATTATATCATAATTTAATTAGATTTGATGTTGTCTTATTTATGTGAATGTGATATGATTATCTTTTAGAGGTAATAAGAAGCAAATAACCAATTACTTATATTTTTACTCCACTAGATACCATAGGTATCTATTAGTGAAGAAAGTGAGAGAAGTGAACACCACTCACTGTGCATAGGTACCAATATAATTATTAGATAACAGTACCTAGTATTGTTATCAAAATTGAAGTAATAATATGACAACACATATTTACAGTTTCAGTTTTGTTTTCTATTATTTTCAAGGATTGCAGCTTTCAACTTTGTATGGGTATATACTAACATTTGTTTTGTGTAATTAACTGCATATCTAATTTAGTAGATAAGGATGCATCAAATGATCTCTATTCAATATAACATTGTTTGAATAGTGATATGTACAGTTGTGTGTACCAATGCATATTGGTTTTTTATCATTTAAAATCCTAAGTATGAGCGAGTCAGATGTCTTACTATCATAATTTACTATAACATGATAGTATTTATAAACAATCTTTAAAGACATCTTACCTATACCAAACATGATGGTTAGTATAAATTCTTATTAAATATAAGTGTGATCCTAATTTATTTCCTCGGTTTAGGTACCTATGTTTTATTTTGGTTATCCTTTTAATTGAATAATGTGTAAGTAATGAATTATCCAAGTTGATTGATTTTTAGGTCCAGGATCAAAGTACTTAATAACAACTACTTTCAGAATTTTAGTGAACACAATGGTTCTATAAATTCTCCAATATCAAACTATTACATTAATATGATGAACTAAGGTATTTCTTATGTCTTTGATTTATATCACAAAACAGATATCCTTTAGGTGTACTTATGTAAAATGTCAGTTTCTGGTTATGATACTTGAAACTACAATCTTCTAGCAATTTAAAGTTCTGATCAATATTAAATAAAATTAATCATTACTTTTGCATAAGTTAATAGTAATTTGTCCTGCTTAGTACAAAGGCTAAGGTCTAATAGATCCTTATCTTTGTAATATTCAGTAACATCAACCAATTTTGTTCAGTTTGTTAAGATTTCCTCCTGTTTTGTGAAACAGGTATCGGATGGTCATAAAACTTTAAGTACTGTTTGTTGAAACAAAAAGTGCAAGTCCTTTGATCACTGGGGCGAATGTTATCCAGAGGGTCTTGGGTAATTCTCTAATAATTGTTATAAAAGAAAACTTTAATTTTAAAACTTTACCCGGTATGTCTGTGATAACACAGATCACTGTGGAACTCTCTGGCGATATGCTGGTGATACTGTAACTACTTCCTGGCCATGTGTACTTGCCTCCTGCTACTGCTTTAGCTCTCTTCTGAGATGTCATTATGATGTACCTGCTATGGCTCTATTTAGTATGAGGTTTGGTAGATATTTGCTCACATCCTTACTGAGGTGGACTTGTCCGGGTAAAATGTTGTGAGCCTTTTGATTGAGTTATCCATAGGTTGTTTAACCTGCTAGCTTCTTTCTTGAGGCTTTACATTTCAGTAACATATAATCTGTTAGTACATAATTTAAATTATTTTGGTTATGCCTCTGTTTTAACACAGAAAATAGCTGCTTTGACGTGGATTTGCGGAAACCAGACTGCTATACCATACCATACCATGCCTCCGTTTACACCGTTTTGGATGCATGTGCAATCCCAGGAGTGGTTAGCTGGCATCAATGCTAAAAATCCCACCTTGTTGGATTTGGTACATTCAGCTAGCAAGCAGCATTAATTTTAAGGATAAATTATTATTAGTTGAGAGTGATTATTGTATAGTATTATAATCAATGGTAAAGGATGTGTTTTCATTCTTTGCAAAGCAACCACACACAGTCACAGTGCATTTTTTCAATTGTGTTTTACAAGAACACTTAGGAAATCCGTCCATTATTTTAACATTATCTGAAAAAAAAATCAGTAATTTACATACCTCGTGATCCTTGGTCTGGTGTATCCTCTTCTCCCCCCCCCCCTCCTCCTTTTCAATATCACAAATAGAACACTTCTTGTTAGTGTATTGTGCATCTTGTTGCATCAAAACTTCGCCCCTAAGGCGACTGCCATTGAGAGGTCCCCCAGTACCAGTTCTAGGCAGTAAGCATCGCGCTGAATGACCCCCCAGTGACATTTCTAGGCGTGCATGGCCATTAAACGATCTCACAGTATCGATCTTAGGCCTTGTTCGTGTATTGTGAGTGAATGGCGACAGTGTCGCATATTCCAGGTAGGAGGTAGGTAAACGACGCCGTGAATGACCTCACAGTGACAATCCTTGGCGTGTTAATGTCATCGACCAACCCCACAGTGATGGTTCTAGACGTACCTAATAAGACATGTTCCAGGTATGAGGTAGATAAACGACGCCGTGAATGACCTCACAGTGACAATCCTTGGCGTGTTAACGTCATCGACCAACCCCACAGTGATGGTTCTAGACGTACATAATAATACTATTGAACAATCTTAGGTCTTATGTTGGGAGGGAGGCCGACCATGTTGACAGCGATTTCTTTTACGTCGTCGTATTGGTTTTTCATCTTGCATAATTTCTTCCATATGCACTCCTCACTATCACTGCATTTCAGCATGTTTATTTTAGTATAATATTAACGTAAAAACACTTTTTAAACGAAAAGAAAAGTTTTTACGTTGTGCGTCATTTACACGAAAAAAAGGAATGACAGTTATAGTTGACAACTGATGGAGCCGGAGACAGGGCGTTTCGTTTCTTCTTTTTTCAGCAGAAATATTTTCTAAAAAATCTTTGAATATCGTGCGTCGGTTCCATGAAAACGAGGGGACTACATGGTGATCATTGAAGGACGTTTGAAGTATAATAATAACTAACCCTAAGTAATTGGTTAACCAGTGACCATGTTACATTTGAAAGAGTTTAGCAACTTTTAATCCAATCACCAAAATCTGCAATACCTATATTACGAAACACTGTCTGGTCCATGTCATAATTTGTTTTGCATGCATACACTCAGATAACATTTACACAATATCATATTAGTGAGATATTCACTCAAGAAATCATGAACAATAGCGCTTAGCTGCCGTTAGCCCCGCGGGATATGAAAAGAGACATTATGATACACTTTTTTTATAGTCCTCATGGAGCATCTAAAACCCGTACTTGCCTTCACTTGCCCTATAGTCATGGCCATGGGATCCGTGAAATGCGCCACGACCATTACAGTAAACTACTACTACCTTTACAATACAATACAATATCTTTATTTGACCGAATATGGTTATAACAGGTCTTAAAATTAGAAATAGCACATCATATTCTGCCATTTATGGCGTGCAAATTAACAAAATAACAATTGTATTAAACTAAGAACTCGTGAATATTAGAATAATAATTATAAGTACATAGAACAATAATTAAAATGTCAGAAAAAAATAAAAAATAAAATAAATGGTAATAGTTTTATTTCAATGTCAAAAATCAATTAAATACTTTTCAAGTGTCATTCTTTTGTGTCAGAAATCAGTTATTTACAAGCAAACAAACAAAGGCAACATAAAGACACAAAAAAATACAACCAAGTGCAACTAAGGCAAACTAAATTGCTTCTAAATTCAATTTCACTTTAGTACTGTGACCAACTTTACTTACCAACACTTTCTTTAAACTGCACTTGGTTGTATTTTTTTCAGTTGGAGCGTGAAAGCTGAAATTATAAATGACAAAACTGTAGCTGCAGTAAAAAAATATTTAAGGTGGCATGTAATGAATTCTACTTACCTACCTAAAATATTTTAAGTTGTTATAAATACATATATACCATTTAAGTTGTTATAAATACATATTATATATCATCGTTCGTCCGTATATACATATAGGTCCCATGTAATAGGGTGAGTCTATTGCCATTAACCGGGCACAAATCCAAACTCCCAGCATTCCGATCTGCTACTGAGAATTCACAGAAAAATTCGACCTGTTTGGTTACAGATTCAAGAAATAAATAATCAATCAAATCAGCCTATCGCAGTCCACTGCTGGACATAGGCCTCTCCCAAATCGCGCCACAACACCCGGTTCTCCGCCTTCCGGATCCAGTCTGACCCTCTTAAGATCGTCGGTCCATCTGACTGGGGGGCTTCCCACACTACGTTTGCCGATTCGCGGTCTCCACTCAAGGACTCGTCTGCTCCAACGACCATCGGTCCGTCGACAGACATGGCCGGCCCACTGCCACTTCAGTTTGCTTAATCGGGAAGCTATGTCAGTGACTCCAGTTCTTTTCCGGATAATTTCATTGCGGATTGTATCCTTTAAAGAAACCCGAGCATAGCTCACTCCATCGCTCGCTGAGCAACTTTAAATTTGTGGACCAGCCCAACTGTAAGTGTCCACGTTTCGGCACCGTATGTGGCACACAGGCAGGACGCACTGGTTGAAAACTTTCGTCTTCAAGCACTGCGGTATAGGCGACGCGAAGACTCGGCGAAGTTTTCCAAATGCTGCCCAACCCAAACGAATCCTCCTGTCGGCTTCTTTCTCGAAGTTGTGTCTACCGAGCTGAATGCTTTGCCCTAGGTAGATGTATTCCTGTACAACTTCAAGCACCGACCCTTCGACGTAGATCTGTCTCGGCACGACATGTGTATTGAACATAACCTTAGTTTTGTCCAAGTTCATGCCGAGACCCACACATCGAGAGGCTTCGTTTAGGCTATACAGCATTTCGCCCAACTGTTCCAGTGACTCAGCTATTATGACGATGTCGTCAGCAAATCGAAGGTGTGAGATGTATTCGCCGTTAATGTTGATGCCCTGTCCAGTCTTAGGGGATATGACGTCCCCTTGCCTCACACCTCTGCGCAGCTGTATGGGATTGGTCCTCCGGTCCTGAATCTGGACGGTCATGGTTGCGGCTTTGTACAAGCATCTCAGCACCTCGACATACCGCCAGTCAATACGACACCGTTGCAGAGCGTCCAGAACTGCCCAGGTCGATGGAGTCGAAGGCTTTTTCGTAGTCCACAAAAGCCATACATAGCGGCTGGTTATACTACTAAATAAATAATATAATAGTATATAAATAATACATTATTTAAATGTATTATGTATATACGGTATTACATTTTTTCAAACAATCTTAAAAATTGCCTTATTGTCTCTTAAATGTGACTCAGAGGGGTCCAATCCAATTCTATCAGAATAGTCGTCCTATGAAGCTAATCGACACATGGGCTGATAAAAAAAATTCTGAAGGCATTGAATGACGACTTCAAGAATTTTTGGAGTATCTTCAGAGCCGATGGCTAAACCTACCTACTAACCTGGATACCAAATATAAAAGGACCAACTAGGAAGTATATTCTATCAAATCTGGGAGCCACGCGCCCATCAACCATGCACTCCGTACTAGTATCGGGGACCACGAACTTGACTTATTTGCCGATGGATTTTAATTGGGACGTTTGTATATCTATTTATATTTCATGTAATTTTAGATAACATATGCATATTGTACATTTATAAATAATAGCCACTGACATACTATTAATATCAATCCGTAATGACAATAATGTCATTACGGATTGATATTTTTATTTCTTTTATTTAATTTTAAATTTACACTAAAATAATATTTTATTCTTGACAATGATGAATTGTAATTTATTGTTGATAATATTTTATAGACTGACAATAAGTACTTATTACTATTTTTAAATAATAATATATTGTATAATTATTAAATGTACATGTGTAATATAAGTATTTAGTTATAATTCAAGTGTTAGTAACTAATCTTGCAAGTGTTTTGGATGTGACATCTGTTAGCTTATAAGATTAAATGAATAATTAAATAAATAAAAATGAAACATTGAAGATATCGCATTTAAAACACACAAAAATACATACAATCGATTTGATTTGAGAACCTCCTCATTTTTAAAATTCGGTTGCAAATAGTACTCATCAAGCTTGTGTTGCGAAACATAGTGCAGTACCATCTCAACATCATATTCAGTAATCTTTGCTCTAACAATTTGCGATGAGCAAATGCAGTTGTGCCACATTTGGCATTAAGTCTAAGGTCGATATTTTTGTGGAATAATTAAGAAACTGGCTATTGCAGTATGCACTTGAAGCATCTTACGTTCCCCTTGTCATCTGTTTTGAGTTTACTCAAACTCAAAAGAGTTGACGAGAAGGGGAATTTTGCATGTTAAGTGCCCCATTCAATTAGATGGTAAACTAGGTACCTATCGGTCAAACACAAGATCATTGAGAATAAAAATAAACAAAAGGTCTTTTAATGGAATAGATTTAGATACTAAATTACTAAATGTGAGCTAGGTATATTGCAATTGGAAAAATAGATATAATACTTTTTATGGTAATAAGAAGGATTATAAACAGAAAAATAATTAAGTGATCTTATCGTTAAAAATAAATGTCTATCTGAGAGACGAAATTTTGTTTATTTAACCATGATCACCTGGTAAACAAAACAAAATACATAAATAAGAATTTTAATATAGCAAAATACTCATGATGTAACTTTGTATTATATAAAGTATACAAATTGAAAGTACTTAAGATGTCAATAGATCGCTCGTGGACGCGACAGTGACGTAACGCGTAAGGTTGCGTATGCGCAGCCAACAAGCAGCAAGGTCGATGACTTTCATAGAAGCTGGGGAAATAGGTCGATCAGTGATCTTGAACTTTTGTTACTTGTTATGTGGTGTTATACTATCTTTCTATATAATTTACAGACTTGTGGACGAACAAAAAGTTATTGGGTTTTTATATGAAATTCTTAGTAGCAGCTCGGAGTTTCGATTTATGCCCAGTTAATGGGGATAGAATTACCTCTTTATAAGGGTGATCTGGTTCTGCATTCATCTTCATCACGCGTATTCCCATCACTCAGACCATCTGCAGACCATCTCGTATTTGTTGGTAGTTGTATGTCATAACCTCGAAAGGTCAAGAATAAATAGGTAAATAATTACTGGAATAATCGCTTAAAATCAATTGTTTTTGATAACTGAAACGAACAACACGAGTGCATCTAACGTGTGAGGTGTTCACGTTCTTTGGTTCATGAGGAGAGTTTAATGTTTCATTCGTGCAACACGACTCCACGACTGGTTTCAACCATGAACATCGCAAAACGGTGAATCAGCGGGGATTTTGCTGCCTAGCAATGCCTTAGCAATAATAAGGTTATGTCCACAGTAGGGCTTATAGTTCACTAGGGTTTGCGGTTCACTGCAAGCTATTAGTTAGTACCTATCGAGTTATTTTGTATTGTATCCTCAATCATTATTTACATCTTTTTTTATGTAGATATCACTATAAGCGAAAGGCCCCGTCTCCTGTGATACAGTTTTGAACTAGCACAGGGTACAGATTATTATTTCAACTATTTTCTAGTTAAGTACCGTATTGTATATGCTCTCAGATTGCATACTAGGTATTGTATTCCGAATAATAAAACAATATTATTTGCATTGCATTTTTAAAAACTTTACATCACTAGGATGTTCTCCTCTACCGAGGGTGTGTTTCCCGGAACAATATCCTAGTAGGTCATACAAATATTTATCCGTACGGGGATTAAACCCATAAACCGTGGCGCAGAAGGTCTAGCGTCCAGTACAGTAGCCAGTTTGCAAAACACTAGCCGCCTAGTGCGGGTTGGCAGACTTCACTCATAGTCGAGAAAAATCTCGAAGGCTTGCAGGTTTCCTCACGATGTTTTCCTTCACCGTTAAAGCGAGTGATAAATAATTAATTATTAACACTACTGAGATTCTTAGATGTAATTAAACGCTTTGTTGTTTATGTTACAGTGGTGACCGGCGCGACGGACGGTATCGGCAAGCAGTACGCGCTGGAGCTGGCTCGGCGCGGCATCAGCGTCGTCATCATCAGCCGCAACCATCGCAAGTTGAAGGCTGTGGCCACTGAGATCGGTTAGTACACTTGACTCTCCCCCTTTTTTTGGAATGCGATCAATCCTTATGGATCGTGTGGCGGTTGGGTTGTGAGCGTTTCGGGTTTCCGGTTTGAAGAGATTACTGGGCAAAAGTGAGATTTCAAGATAACAACTCGCGAGTGATGGTATTGTAGGTGACTTACGACTTTAGGCTGACGTCGTCGCTTGCGTTTACCATTAGCAGAGTGCAATTACTGGGCAAAAATGAGATCTTAAGATGACAAGTTGCGAGTGATGGTATTGGAGGCGACTATAGGCTGACGTCATCGCTTGCGTTTACCATTAGCAGAGTGCAATAACTAGGTCAAAGTGAGATCTTAAGATGACAAGTCGCGAGTGATAGTATTGTAGGCGACTATAGGCTGACGTCGCCGCTTGCGTTTACCATTAGCAGAGTGAAATTACTGGGCAAAAGTGAGATCTCAAGATAACAACTCGCGAGTAATGGTGTTACAGACCTCTTTAAATGCTGCCGGCGCTATTTGAGTTTACCATCAGCTCAGGTGGCCCGTATGCTTGTTATTCACCTTAGTAGGTACAATATGATTCAATAATATGACATATATTGAATCATATTGTATCATCGCTCATGTTTTTTTCATTCTACATCTAGACAATGTACAAAGAAGATCATGATTGTATTTGTACTTAAGTATAATGGCATATTGAAGGGCAAATATTGTCAGTCCACTCGTTTAAACGCTTGTTTAAATATATACTAATCTAATTATAAATACATAAGGAAATGAGAAGGAAATCCACAAAAACATACGATAACTTGGTCAATATTTTTCGACAATTAAAAATTACGTGATATTAAATTTAAATAGACATTACGTGTGGAGGTCCTCGTGGAAGACTTTGGCTAGCTATGATTAGCTCAATCATAAGAAGGCTAATTTGCATTAAAAATAGTTCTTAGTTTGGGTAATAAACTGGGCTTACTGTTCATAAACCTCTCATAAGGAGAGGGATTAGACTATAGTCCACCACGCTGGCCTAGTGCGGATTAGCAGACTTCACACGCCGTCGAGAAAATTTCTAAAGTATGCAGATTGCTTCACGATACTTTCCTTCACCGCTGAAGCGAGTGATAATAATTAATTATTAACACTTAAGATTTCGATTTCAAGAGTTAAGAATTTGAGACCTTTAAATGATAAATTATATTTATTTCTTTAAATAGATCTTTTAAAGACGCTCTTACAAGTCAATATTTTACATATTTTTTTAAGCTAGATGGCTCCGGCATTTCCTAGCTGACGACCTCTGAGAAGAAACGTCGAAACAAACTCAGAGAATCATAGTCTCTTTGACTCGGCAGTTAATATTCATATCACCAGGCTGTCACTACCTGCTGCGAAATGGTATTAGGAAATTGTTATGAATTTGCTATGGTTTCTAAATAAAAAGATTCCAAAGGAATTGATCAATGTGGTCTTTTAGCCCCTGATGTTTTTCGTCAGAAGTGGGGACACCTAAATAATTAGTGATTTTTCGCTGAAAACTCTAGTAATCTACAGTTATTTCGACAACTGCTTAGAAAATCAATTAAATTACTTAATTATTTCTTCACGCGTCGCGTTACGATTATGAAACCTTTGTGATCAGGAATTATTGCAATACTGTTTATAGTGGCTCATTATCCTAGTGGTCCTAAGCACGACTGCTAAGTTAGAAGTCCTGGGTTCGATTCCCAGGTCGCTCGGGGTTTGGTTCCTATTACATGGAAACAAACACTGAGCTGCTACTGAGAATTTTAGGAAAACCTCAACAACAATTTGCCCGACCTGCGAATGGAACTCAGGACCTCTAGCATAGCAGTCGCGCTAAGGGCAACTAGGCTAACGAGGCAGTGACGTATTTTATAAATTATAGAAAAGACAATAAGAATTTTATAAAACAATGGAAATAGTAACATCGGCTTCACACGTTGGTCCCAATAATTGTCTCAACGTTGGCATTCACCAGTCTGAGCTAATCACAAAGCTCGGGCCAATTGCACGAGTATCGGCGCCAACATTTTTTCTAGAGCCCCAGCGCCAGTCGTCCAACGTGTGGCGCCGGCCTTAAGATAATACGGCCAATGATCGCAACTAAACGAATCTTCGCGAAAATTACGAAACAATACACGTCTGGTTTGTGGTTCTCGCAACGTCGCATCATTATTCACAAAGATGTTACAATGCCCATTGTTGTTCCAATATGTTGCCATCTTTCTGATATGATTTTAATGATTGATTTTGATGAGTGAGCTATTGCCAAATATAGCAATAAATAAAAAATCATTCTGTTATTCTATTTTCAGAAAAGGAATATAGTGTGAAGACCAAGATTGTGGTGGCAGACTTCAGCAAAGGCGCCGAGGTGTACCCTCACATCGAGGAAGAGCTCAAGGATATACCTATCGGAATACTAGGTACCAACGGCTTACCCCACAGTAGACTACATTTAATGATGTTCAGTGTACTACAGTTTGGTTCAGTGTTCTGAATATGGTTGAAAAATACAAGTGACAGTTAGTTCAGGTGATTGGTGCACGCGTGCTCATCACACGCGTGCCTTCAGATAGGATGCAGGGCAAGGCCTCGCTAGATAATGGAGTCCAGCGCATGCTGAACCACAGCCTGTCATGATCGTGGTAAATTTCACGGATCCCCGGAAACCGCACTTTCCGTAACTTGCCTTGTAGGCCATAGGGTTACGGAAAGTGCGGTTACGGAAAGTCCTGGTAGTTCTTGTTCCTGCTCAGACGACTTTTTTTGGTTTACGGTAGGAAACCTTCAAAACTAATGACGTGAACAGATAATGCAGTTTGTGTTAGAATTAGATCCATCTAAAACTAAGTGTTACGTCTCGATTGTCGTAACGGTACAGCGATTGACTTCTGTTTTTCAACCGACGAAAAACAAAAAACGGAGGAGGTTCTCAATTCGACGTGTATATATTTTTTTGTGTTGTAGGTTCAGACTAACGACGTAGTGAATTAGTATTGTTATTTGTATTTGTAAAAGTTCCCATAGGTACTTATTTCTAGAGTGGAGCAAATCGTCCCACGGGCAATGTTTTTTAATTTAAAAAAGTTAAGTTAGATATCAATCTATCGACACGAAAGGAGAAGTCTAACCAGTGAAATATGTGTTTTCTTCTAGTCAACAATGTAGGCGTGCAGTATGACTACCCGATGCGTCTGTGCGAGACTTCTGTCTCCAAGTCCTGGGAGCTGATCAACGTGAACGTGGGCGCTGTGACCGCTATGACCCGGTTGGTGTTGCCCGGCATGGTGCAGCGAGGGACCGGCGCCGTGGTCAACGTGTCCTCAGGATCTGAACTGCAGCCTTTGCCACTGATGACGGTCTATGCTGCGACTAAGGTAGGCACTAAGTAGTTTACAAATCTATATGTGTAAGCGGAAATATGTTCCGATCACATAGTCTCATAGTAGGTATTAGGCCTGGACTTTAAAAGAGACCATGATTATCTTAGTTTGTTTTGGCGTTAGTTAGCAAATGCCAGCGTCATCTAACATTTAAAAAATCAAAACATTGACTTGTAAAAGTGTATTTAAAAGATATATTTACATATATATAAGATATGTTTACCGTGGGAGAGCCATGCTTCGGCACGAATGGGCCGGCTCGACCGGACTTGATACCACGGCCTCACAGAAAACCGGCGTGAAATAACGTTTTCGTTGTGTTTCGTCGAGTGAGTGAGGATACCGGAGGCCCAAACCCCTTAAAAGGCCGGCAACGCACCTGAAACTCCTCTGGTGTTGCGGGTGTCCATGGGCGGCTCTAATCGCTTACCATCAGGCGATCCGTCTGCTCGTTTGCCCACCCTATCGCATAAAAAAAAAAAAACAACATACCATCACGCCTGTATTCCCAGAAGGGTTAGGCAGAGGTGTACTAATGTACACCCACATTTTGCCGGTATGTTTAGGTCCCATGTAATAGGGGGCGAGCCTATTGCCATTATCATCATCAACCCATATACTGTCCCACTGCTGGGCACGGGTCTCCTCTCATATTGAGAGGGATATAGTCCACCACGCTGGCCTAGTGCAGGTTGGCAGACTTCACAAACCGTCGAGAAAAATCTCTAAGGTATGCAGGTTTCCTCACGATGTTTTCCTTCACCGTTTAAGCGAGTGATAATTAATTATTAATACGCACATGAATTCGAAAAGTCAGAGGTTCGTGCCCTGGGTTCGAACTCGAGACCTTTGACTTGGCAGTCCAATGGTCATACCACTAGGCTATCACTGCTTTTTTTGCCATTAACCGGGCACAAATCCAGACTTCGAGCTGGTACTGAGAATTTCATAGAAAAACCCAATAACACTGATATATTTACAGAAATAAGTACATAATATCATTTAGATGCGTTACTGTCTGAAGAATGCTGAATTCCCTCTACTGTTTGTTCAATTTTTTCACATATTATGAATAACGATGCTCGATTATAGTGATACCTGTAAACTCGAAGAGTTAAGCAGAAGCGTACAGATGTACTTGAAGTTCGTCGGTACGTTACGTAGGGACGTAGCGCGAACTTTTGCAGAGGCCCTACCACCACCTGTTATTGCGATCGTTTTCCGATTGAGAGAGAGGGATGTCGCTCTATAAATTAAATAGCACCATCCCTTTCTCACAATCTAAAAATGATCGCAATAACACGTTTTGGTATGGCCCCAGGTAACTGTAAAAAATCCACACTGCGAGCTGCTACTGAGAATTTCATAGAAGAATATAATAACATTTTGCTTCAATCCTAGCCTGGCTCACGTTGAGTAATAAGGTGTGTCTTTGATATTAAGAAACTTTATTTTTTTTCTAGGCCTACGTCCACAGCTTTACCCACGCTATCCGCGAGGAGTACTCCTCCAAAGGCATCTACATCCAGCACCTGGCGCCGCTGTTCGTGTCGACCAAGATCAACGCGTTCTCGCAGCGGCTGATGGAGGGCAACGTGCTGGTGCCGGACGCCGCCACGTACGCGCGCCACGCCGTCTCCACGCTGGGCAGGCAGCACAACACCACGGGCTACTGGCTGCACGGCATACAGGTACCCAACACACTCCATTGATATCCATGAATGGCGACAGCTCATGCTTGCCTGTTACTCATTTTTTTATTGTACAGTCTCGGGCCATAAGTCCAGTAGCACGTCAACGATCATATTCGCTTGCACATTACTGCGCGTATATATACACATGTGTGAGTGATTTCAATGCAAACATTTACCCGTCAAACAGTATAACTACATGAAGGTGATAGTGTGTGGTTTGTCACTAAGGCAAATGATCATTATTCATCTTGTGCACTCTTTCTGTCTAGAAAATGATAAAAGAGAGCGATATACGAGATCGTATAGGTTTGGAAAATATTTGTTATAGAAAAAGGTCGTAAGTGCGACTTGTTTTGATGCGATAGATTTGTGAAACTGCCACTGGACTTATGACCCCATGAAAAATGACAAAAAATATGGGCGCAGCCGGTTTCAGGTGTCTCTTACGGTACTTAATTCTGACTCTCTTTTTTCCAGTACTTCCTCATCAAATTGCCACCAGTATGGCTCAGGACCAAGATCGGCATGCACCTCAACGAGCAGTTCCGTCAGGAGTACCTGGAAAATGCTAAGATAAGGCACAACTAGAGATCTTAGATCTTATCTTACAAAGCAACAAGCGTAACATTACCAGCATTCAAGATCTAATTTGTTTGGGAATCACACAATCACACAAATGATGAAATGAGTGTAGAACATACGGGAAACACGAGATAAATGTGTAGCTAACATCTTTTGAGCAAAGTTTCAACGAATGATATTAATTAATCATTAAATTAATCATTATTTTCATGAGCTTGTTCTCTAATTATACTATTTAATACTCCAAAACGGTATTGCAAGGTCCACAATTTAAAGTGACATTAGGAGATTAAATAAAAGTATTAGCATTTTTAATATTACATAACATTTGCTTCTATTTGACGTCCCAAGTATAATATGGGCACTTATCAAGAGAGTACTTAGTTAAATAATCAATGTTTCAATAATAGTCTTTATGTCGTAATAGTCGATCAGCCATAGTCAGTTCAATCAACTGTTGAGTAAATCAATGTCTGTATAACTGTGCTTTTGTCTCGTAATGGTGTTAAAAATATTTTTAAAAGAGCGGGTTATTTCTCTAAACATATTCTGAAAAGATATCAAACTTTAGTTGCTTTTATTTTTTCAGAATATGTAATACCACACGTTGCAATACATGTTACTAAACATGTTTCAGTAAAAAGCAGTGATAGCCTAGTGGTATGACCATTGGACTGCCAAGTCGAAGGTCTCGAGTCGAACTCGAGACCTTAGACTTGACAGTCCCAAGGCACGCACCTCTGACTTTTCGAATTCATGTGCGTATTATCACTCGCTTAAACGGTGAAGGAAAACATCGTGAGGAAACCTGCATACCTTAGAGATTTTTCTCGACGGTTTGTGAAGTCTGCCAACCCGCACTAGGCCAGCGTGGTGGACTATAGCCTAATCCCTCTCAATATGACAGGAGACCCGTGCCCAGCAGTGGGACAGTATATGGGTTGATGATGAAACATGTTTCGGAACATGTTGGCAACATAATCTTCTTTCTTGTTTTGCAATTTGTTGCGTAGGTACTGTTTACAAACGTTAGATATAATTTCAAAAATGTGAATGTAATTTTTAGTTAATGTGTATATACAAGTTTTATTGTTTTTTTTTTGTGTGAATAAGACTAAGAATTGTGATATATTAAACTATACTATTTCTAAATGTAATTAAGTAATAAATAAAATGGTGATAAATATCTACAACTTGTTTAATTGTGTCAGGAATAAATTAGCAGCTAATAAATTTTAGCATCTTTTTGTATTTTTTGTCAAAAAATACTATTATTTTCCATGCTAAGATTTTAAAGATATTTAGCGAAGGAAAAATTAGGTACACCAGACCCTAACACCTTTAAGCTACCGCTAGTCCCACCGGCCATGACGAATTTTTTTTTATGGTGACGTCAGTAACACCTATTGAAAAACTAGATTTTGCTTGTCAACCGACATGACTTACTTTCTCTTTGTATTTTTTGGCATTTTCCATGCTGCATGAAACATGCAGTAATATAGGTAAGTACATAAGCAGTACATAGGTTAGTAAATAAGCAGTACAAAGGATAGTACATACGCAGTACATAGGTAAGTTCATAAGCAGTATATAGGTTAATAAATAAGCAGTACAGTAGTTAGGTTAGGTTAGTACTGGCACTAACCTATTATTATGTGTACTACTACATAAGTAGTACACATAAGCAGTGCATAGGTTAGTATATAAGCAGTACATAGGTTAGTACATAAGCAGTACATAGGTTAATACATAAGTAGTACATAGGTAAGTACATAGGTAAACACATAAGTTGTACATAAGCAGTACTTTGCCAGTGCTCCGCGAGGAAACGTGTCAGTGGGGGGACTTTGACCCTTATACTGCCAACTACTACCGACTCCTATTTCGTTTACTCCTACTTCTGGTGTTGCAAGCGTCTATAGGCTACGGTAGCCGCTTACCATCAGGTGGACCGTATACTTGTTTGCCACCCTAGAAGATAGTATAAAAAAAAACGCGTAAGTATGTTCAGTCAATCGGATACCGGGAAGTGGGTCAAAAATAGATTTTAAAAAAAATATTTTTTGTGGGCCGTTATAAGCCGTTTATATGTACATACGTTATCGAGAAAGCTTATTAATAATCATACATACATACCTACATCACTTCCAAGACTTTTTTACATAAACTTACTTAGTTTCAGGTGAAGTTAATATAAAAGCTTGTCAAGAACGAAAACAAGAGTAATGCACTAAAAATAAAATATAAATACCCAAAGTTGATACTTGATAGACAACCTTTTTCATTTAATAATTTCTTTTTTTTTTCAAACAAGCTTCTAACAAGCAGAATATAAAAAAAATGATGTTCTCATTGACATTTTGACATTTTCCAGAAGTTGAATCATGTTTGAATCGTTGTTATTTCTTTTTTGATAAGAAAGATATTATTCGATTGCTAAATCATGTTTTGGAATCAACGTCAAGTGAGTCAGGGTAGTAGGACGGGCAGTCGCACTAGCCGCGGCAGCCATGCTAGTCACACCAGTGGTTTCAGTGTCCGCGGCAGCCAGCCCCGGGAGATCGAGTTCCAGTTCTTCATACGACAAACTGAGGTAACGTTTTTTCTAAAAACCCCTTACATCAGTGTCCGTCCCTCTTCCACATTTAAGCCTTTCTTTCTTTCAAGGTTATACCATGAACCAGATTCTTGGTATAACCTTAGAGACATTCATTACCCTCCCTAGTGACTATCGGTCAAACGTTCCCTCCTTTCTAGTTTGTGTCACAAGAGATTTTAGAGATGCACACAATACTTAAATTATTAAGATCTTAAAACGTTTTAGACATTGTACCCTGCTTGGTGGACCCGCGACGGTCTGATCGCGTGGTTCCGTGACCTCCCTGATGACACCTTGTGGAATTGCTACATCTGCGCCTGTGTCCTTATCGGGGTGGTATGGACGGTCAGCAAGCTTGACAACATCTACCTTGATATCCTCGACGTGGTCTACAATATATCGTACGCGATCCACGTCTTTGCTACCGGATATAAACTTGTCACGGAATTGGAAAACACTGATATTACGTTTTGGACGATCCGTAAGTGTAACGACGACCTCTGTGGTATAGCGGTTCAAGTGCCGGACTGCTGATCATGGGGTCGTGGGTTCGATTCCCACAGGACACGAATATTTGTATGGATAAAAACATAAGTATTTGTGTTTGTCTGGGTGTTTCTTATGTATTATAAGTAGGTATGTATTTACAAAAAAAAAAAGTATATAAGTATATTATATCCATTGTCTAGTACCCATAGTACAAGCTTAGTTTGTTTTGTTGTGTAAAATGTCCCAAAAAGTCCCCCGAGGAGGGGGACGTCCTAGAAAAACATGCCAACCATATTGGTGAGGTTCAGGTGCGTAGTACTCGGAACCGGCGTGTGTGTATGACAAGATGTATGAATGTGGTCGAAGCGAAAGAAGTATGCAAAGTTCTTTAGTTTCAGCCTACTTTCATGGGGAAAAGGCTTGAGTGTATGTATGTAGATAAACACATTTTCTTCTTTGTGTAGGTACTCCTCCTCAGCGAATGATAGTGACAGAACTTATCTTTCCTATGCCAGTCTGCATATACTGACAGCGTCAATTATGTCTAGTATTTGATATTATCAATCCAGCCTAATTTACTTTCTCTTATTGCTTTCCAATTTCCCCTTCCAGTATTATTCTTAAAATGTAAAATAACTAATTAAAATCATGTTTCATTTCAGTCAGTTTTCTGGTGGATATCGCTTCGTTTGCTCACTATATGCAGAGTCACAATCCGAATTTCAAGCTGGGAGCTTACTACGCGCGGTTGCACCGGCCTTATAAATATCTCTGTTAGTTCCATTTGTAATGCTTATGACTCCAAGCGTTTTTTTGCTACGAAATATCGTTCGATGGACTATCACGCGATGGGCTATCGTGTGATGGACTATCATGTGATGGACTATCATGTGATGGACTATCATGTGATGGACTATCATGTGATGGACTATCATGCGTAGGACTACCATGTGATAGACTATCATGTGATAGACTATCATGTGATGGACTATCATGTGATGGACTATCGTGTGATGGACTATCATGTGATGGACTATCACGTGATGGACTATCATGTGATGGACTATCATGTGATGGACTATCGTGTGATGGACTATCATGTGATGGTCTATCGTGTGACGGACTATCATGTGATGGGCTATCATGCGTAGGACTATCATGTGATGGACTATCATGTGATGGACTATCATGTGATGGACTATCGTGTGATGGTCTATCGTGTGATGGACTATCATGTGATGGACTATCGTGTGATGGACTATCACGTGATGGACTATCATGCGTAGGACTATCATGTGATGGACTATCATGTGATGGACTATCACGCGATGGATTATCATGTAACACGCGCGTTGTGTCGGCGAATTTGGTGGTTGTTGCACACATCTGCCTAGCCGTCAGGGGAATTACGGGCGTGATGGTATGTTATCTTATTTAAGTACCTACCTACCTACCTAGGCTAGGACCTGGTAAAGGTAGACAGGGAGAGTGTCTCCACTCTGCCAATCATTGGATGCAGGCGGCATGTAACCTCCCCGTTGCCATTGTTCAGCAGTGGTATCTTTGGCTGATATGAGAAAAACGCTCATATTATTTCACCCATTTTTTCAGCGTCTTTGAATGACTATAATCTAAAAGGTAGTATATTGGGAACAACATTGAAGTACTGCTATATATTTATGGTGCTAAGAATCACTTGGGCTTATGTGTGGCTTCATGTGTACGTGGTATGTATTACATTAATGTTCAATCTGAATATCATTACGTAAATTTTGTAGGTGTGTATCTAATCATAGGCACGTATATGTTTGGAATCTTACTTAATAGGATCACTCGCGTGTCCGTCTGTCACATACAGCAAATTTTCTCCAAAGCTACTGGACCGATTAAGTTGAAATTATATTCTGCGAGCCAAACACGGATATTCTCCGAGCCTGACGGTCTACTCCCTGTCTCCGCCAACGAAGTTACGAGCCGTTCGAAAGTTCTCCAAAACTTAAAAAGAGTCCGATAAAACAAGTGTCAAATTCAATTTTTCGAACGGGTAAAAACACATCGAGAGTAGGGACAACTGTCAAATTGTGTTGTCATTCATTCTTAGTTCAGGCCCCGAACAAATCATCCATCCGTAGGTGAAACGGAGTAGGAAACGCCCGTAACGAAGGTCGAAGCTACGGACTTCGTGCTTAGGGAGTCCTAAATATCCTTCCTAAATATGTTGAAGTCGGCTTCCAGTCTAACAAGATGAGGCTGAATATCAAAAAGACGAAAAGTTCGAATAGCTCTAAAAGACTATTTAGTCTTGCTTGGATTCGAAGTGAAGACCTTTGACTTGGCAGTACAATGATCATATCTCACTGAATAGAATACCTCTTATTACCAATAACCCTATAGAATCAGCCTTATGTTCAAGCAGGAGTATTCCTCTTTCGGCATAAATTTTTTGAGAACCTATGGTTTGAGTACCCAAGTTATTCCACTTCATAGGTGCTCAAGCCATTTGTGCTGAAAAAATTGATCCCGAAAGAGGAATACTCCTTCAATAAGATGGTACCCTAAACGAACTCTGAAACAGTTTCATCATTAAAGAATATTTTCTTCTAGGAAGATAAACCGTACTTTAGTAAGAGTAACCAGACATCTCTACATTCGCTGAAAGATTCTGATGACGAGAGAGAAGCCATAAAATTCCTCAGCGCGGTTTCCCTCATAAATAAGATGTTTATACCGATTGGGTACTTATTACATTAATTATTATCTATCTCCTCCGAGCCTCTTCCCAACTATATTGGGGTCGGCTTCCAGTTTAACCAAAAGCGGCTGAATGTCAGTATTTTACACGAAGCGACTGCCATCAGACCTCTGCAACCCAATTTCTGGGACTAGCCAGAAATTCTATTCTAGTCTCTAAGTCTATTCTCAGGATATAGGTACCTACTAAGGTACCTATATCCTGAGAATAGACTGCTTGTCAGGTTTCTTGGTCTTTCGACTACCACTAACGAGTGGCTTTACGTTTAACGTGCTCTCCGAGGCACGGTGGGGTTTTCATAATGTTAGGAATGGTCACCCATCCACAGACTAGCCGCGACTTGCGCAGCTTAACCTTGCAGATCGGTTGATCAGCTTAGTTATTGCTTACGCCACGAGCCCATCCAACATTCTCCAACATTTATTATCAGTAAAATATAAATATTATCTCTTCTAAGTTACAAGAGAAGGAATTGAATACAGGACTTCAATTCCCAGGTCGAGCGCACAATTATTGGGATTTTGTAAGAAATTCTCAGTAGCCGCTCAGATTTTGCATTTGTGCCCGGTTAATGCACCCTCATTGGATGGGATCTCTAAAACATAGTGTTGAACTTTTGCAGCATTTGTTACCAACGACACCGCTGAACGACAGCGCAGAGGTGTTATTGGTAACAAATTATTTACTTGACATTCCCAACGATACCACTAATAGTGTTAGATATTTTCCTGATAATATTTATATCTATTGTATGAGTAATAAAACCTTGCAAATCGATTGATCAGCATTAGTTATTACCTATCCACGAGCCGATGTCAACAAATAAGTTATTGCAGGAACCATTCTGACTTCTAGATCCTGAAATAATTTTAGACTTCTGATAGCTCGTCTTTCGTTGCTAACTGTACCACCAATATCATAGCTCAATAGAGTCCTATTGGCGGTACAGTTAGCAACGAAAGTCTGTGAACACGATGCCTTCTTTAAAATGCCAAAGTTAGTGATCCAAGGAGGTAGTTCTCTGCATGTACTTAGGTCAATTATAATGCTGTATCATTAGAATCAGAATGGTACTACAAAGTAGCTGTGGCCCGCGACTTTAATTGCTGACCGTACTAAAAATACATTGGTTGACATTTACTCCCGTTTGTTTTATCTTAGACCTTCAGAGTTCCCGGGTAGTGACGTAGAGCGCATCTGTTGCCTCCTAATCATGATGACCGGGTGCCTGGCCTGTACCGGCGCGGCCGTCGCCTCTCTATCCCTCATCATCAGCCTCTACATGAGGCCTGAAGAGACCTTCCGCGCGAGGTACAGACTCATCATGAAGGAAATGGTAAGATTTATTCTAAAGATGTTTAAATATCGACGGCACTGATGACAGACTCGGAGCATGGAACTGTTCCAGGGCCGGATTAAAATGTGTGGTGGCCCTGGGGCAACAAAGAACGGAGGTCCCGAAAATTTTTGGGACGTAAAATAAAATCCTGTTGTGACGGCTCCTTCCTTGTGGAGGCCCCTGGGCGAGAGCCCCGGCTGCCCTGCCCTAAATCAGGCCCTGAACTCTTCAAGATGAAAACGCGCTTGTGATACTACTCTTTTTTCATCTTGAGAAAAAGTCAGAGAATTCAGTTTAGTCTCATGTGCTCAATAATTTCACTGACTACATTACTAATACTCTGGTACGTGTTGCGTAAACTTGACTCGAATTTCAGAAAGACACTCGCGTGCCACCCGCTCTTCGCGAGAAAGTAGAGACGTTCTACAAGATGTACTGGCACAAGCAGCGAGCTGTATCGCAGACACAGCTGCTGCCCGTCTTCCCGCCAACACTACCCGCAACCATCAATATGGATATTTACTTCGAATCGACCCAGAAAGTAAGTTAAAATTATTGGTTATAAGTTCCTAACTATACTTGCGGCACGCTATGATGGCCGTTACGTTAATGGACGAAAATAAAAAAAACACAATACATATACATATTGTATACAGGGTCGAAGGGACATCGACGCGCAACGGCTTACCATGACTTCAGTACATGATTCTGGACCCCCCTGCGTTGGAATATATCGGCTTTTTCTTAAATTTTACAACTCGCAAGTGAACTCTAAGGAAACAGCTGACCAGAAGATCTTTCGAGATTAATTTACAATGCTGTATTTAGTGAAAAAAGTGAATTCATGACTTTTTAATTAAAATTCTTATCGGGTTAGATAGAAATAATGATTTTATACAGTTTAAAGTTGAAAAAACTGCAAAACAAAACGTAAAATTTAAGAAAAAGCCGACGAAAAATTCCAACGGAGGGGGGTCCAGAATCATGTACTGAAGTCATGGTAAGCCGTTGCGCGTCGATGTCCCTTCCACCCTGTATATTTTTTGTAGTAGTATCTTTAGATCACTATTGACAATAAAGAACAGCAATGTGCTCCTTCAAATGTAATTACTAATTAATACGAAACTTCATGAGTGGACAAACGTCAAAACGGCCATCATAGCGTGCCGGTAGTATAGTTAAAACATTCCAGGAAGGAAGGGGTGGAAGAACAAAGTAAGATTAATTACTAATCTATTAAGATTAATAATCGTTTATGTAAGAACTTCGAAACCCTGCAGGAGTTGTGGAATGATAAGGTTCAACGTGGCAATTCTGCCAGCCTTCTGGGCACGTTGCCGAACGACAGAGATGCCGAGGAAACTCTTTGACGCTTAGTAGCGTTTTTTAATAAGAACAGTTTCCAGTAGGTACATCAAGTTACACAAAACTGTCAGATTTCTCCAAATTATTTTAAACTTTAAAATGTTGTATGTTAAGTTCAATATCGAATGAAAAAAAATTCAGTTTGTGGTAACCTGATGTGTTGGCGACCGTATAATGTTTATGTTGTAAATGTGTAAGTATTATTTTGATAAGTCTATCTAGACTTATACATAAAAATGAATCCCTGTTCCCCTTTGTCACGCCATAAGTTGAGAACGAGTTTACCGATTTCATTCTACTTTTTTTGTAGAAGGTTCTTACGGAAAGACAAAATTAAGAAACATTTGCAGGAAATTGATAATTTTCGTAAAACTTAACGACTAGAGACTTTTTATTCAGGTAAAGTCCACGCAGATGAAGTCGTGGAGAAAATCTAGCTGTAAATAACGTAAACAGATAGCTGATATAATATTCAGCTGTCAAAAATCTTAGTCATGAAATGTCATTTTTTTTTAACGAAATTGAGATTGGACCAAGAAATTACGACGAGTGGCATAGCAACGTTATGTTCACTGCAGAACATGATCGCATCGATTTACCGTGCTTCTAAATAGATCTTTTCTGTCAACTTTTTAAGGCTCGAATCCTCCGCGAGCTATCATATCAGATATTGTCAGAGCTTGCAAAGAAGATGGAGACCGTACACTACATCCCTGGAGATGCCATCATCAAGCGAGGGTCAAAGAAATGCAAAATCATTTATATTACTTATGGAGATGTTGAGGTAAGGGAACAGCTCTGTTTACTTGAAGATTATATCTTTTTTAAGGGTCCGGCGGAGCGTGAATTGCCCATACAAACGTAATTCCAAAATAATTCATAATTCAAATACAATTTTATTAACTTGTGCTATTATTCGGATTCGGATACCTATAATCGAGGTTCCTGAGGTACCATTTCGTCCAAAATACTTAAATGGAAATAAATATAGGCGAATGTAAATCTTGATATTTTTACGATTTTTCGTCCGGTTTCCCGCTCATTTATTTAATACTAAAAACAACAATAATTGAACTTTTTCTTCTCTTGAACACAGATTATATTATAAATTATCATTAAAATATAAGGAAATTATTATACTAATAACTTTTAATTCATAAAACCAAATTTTTAAGGAAAATATTGCTGTCCCGTGCGTTCTAAGCGAGGGGTCCGGCCTCCATGAGCTGTGGCCTGCGGGCGGTTGAATTGGGGGACTCTGCCGCCCGACCAGACAATGGCCCCAGTAGGCGGCACGCTTTTAACGAAGCGTGCCTAAACAGTATGCGAGGAGAGGCCTCGCTTATCGACGGGGTCCAGCAACACTGGACCACAGCTTGTCATGGTCGTGGCGAATTTCGCGGATGATGATGGCCATGACAATAGGGCAGGTGAAGGCAAGTGCGGTTTTTAGTCGGTATGAGTCCGACATACCCTGCCACCTCCCCGGGTGGCGGAGGATCCATGAGGATTTTCCGTACTATAAAAAAAAGGGTGTTAAAACCGATAGTGCTGTCAAAATGTCAATCCAAGATGGCGGCTGCAATTAATTATCAACTTTATGGTAATTATCAACTTTTTCGTTATGGGTGACGTTTTCATGGTTTTTGAGAGTGTTGAAACCGATAGTTCTGTCCAAATGTCAATCCAATTTGTTTTCGACATTATCGGTTAATCGGTAGATAACTACCGATTAACCAAAAAAAAATAAAAAATATCACATTTATTGAAGACGTCATAAATTGATACAAAAATTAGAGAATTAAATTCTCACATAAAAGCCCATGTCACTAGGTATGAATATTTTGGCTACGCCCGCTTTAGTCCGACAGAGATTGAATGTTCAGAGAATGTTCAGACGTATTTTTGCAATCGCCTCGTGTCGAAGTTGCGCGCTCGCTCCGCCGACCTCTTAAACCACTAATGTGGCAAACAAGCATACGACCCACCTGATGGTAAGCGGTTCCACCTATAGACGCGTGCAACACCAGAGGTATAAATTGCGCATTGCCGACCCTGTAAAAATCGTTTCACACCCTTCTTGAAGGAACCCATGCTCTAGTCTCTCGGGAAAACCTGGGCAAGGAGCTGATTCCACAACTTAAGCGTGCGTGGGAGAAAATATACCTCTGGAATCGCACTGTATGAGACCAAAAGTGGTTCTAGGGTATGTGGAAGAACTCCAATTGAGAGGTACGGTGGTAGAAAGTAGCCGTTGGCATCATCTGATTGTTGTTGAAGAGTTGTCTCAGTGTAAGCAGTAAGCAGAGGTGTATTAATGTACACCCACACTTCGCCGGTATGTTTAGGACCCTTGTAATACGGGACGAGCCTGTTGCCATTAATCGTCCACAAATCTAAACTCCGAGCTCTTTGTTGTTTTTTATTGATTGATATATTGATTGTTGAGTATTAGAAAAACCCAACTTGACACTGTTCCACCTGGGAATCGAACTCCGGACATCAGCAGTCGCGCTTAGGACTACTAGACTAACGAGGCAATGCATGGAGCACACACTTCAAGTTAATAACGTACATGGAGCACGCACTTCCAATTTTAAGGTTCTAGCTCATGTATAACTGGTTGGAGGTTGTCTCTCAAGTGAGGATTTTACATTTACGACACGCGTTCTTATCCAGTGTGTGGAGAAAAAATTGCACATTTAGCAATCTCTCTACAGTCAAAGTAATATATATTACGTATTGTAATATTTTTCTCGTAATAGTCGCCAGGCTACTGAGCTCCTGACGAGGTTTCATGAGAAGTCACGTATTTCGAACTTCAGTCAATTTCGACCATTACTTTGTCGAAGCAACTTCGCGAATAGTGTAGTGGAGGCATAACAATATATTACTTATATTGTAGCTGCTGACGGCGGAGGACGACAGCACGGCTATACTGCGCATGACACGCGGCACGGTGCTGACGCCGTGCGGCGGCGCAGTGGCGCAGGCGATGGGCCTTTCGCACCTGGCCGTGCGCGCCGCCACCTTCTGCACCGCGCACGTGCTCACTGCACCTAAACTGTGGAGGGTTGTCAATAAGCACTCCGTCACACAAGACCATGCAGGACCCATTCTGGCTTCTTTCACGGTTCGTATTGCGCTCTCTTTCCCTTTAATGTTAAATGTGATTGTTCTTCCTCGAGTCTTTCCCGATTAGGTCAGTCAACCAGATGCGGTTGAATATCAGTATTTTATATGACGCAATTCTATTATAATGCCCTAGCTGTTTTTTTTTAAATTTTTTAAACAATTTTGTCAACCACTTTTCACACATGAAGAATCGGTTGATGTATTCAAAACGCATAGATTGGAGTTACCTCAATCGAAGTGGATTGGTTCAAAAGTGTATTGGAGAATATTTGGAAAAATAAATATACGTATTTCATTATCAATATTAATTGTTTTTTTCATTACTAGGCCAGAAATATAAATAGCAGCCCACTTAGCAAACAAAAACACATAATAATATTATATCAGCAGTCAACACTCGAGCCACTAGTCACAGACGTCATATAGGTAAAAAAAGGCCTATCAGTAAAAAGATTGATATTAATAAATTAATAAGGATTATTTGCAGGACCACATAGAAAGAGTGAAAAGGCATTACATAATGAAGTTAACAGATGATGCCTAGTAAGTATTATTTGCAATTTGAATTTCAGACCGTAAGGTAGGTATCAGTGAAATTAAACTATTGAAAGAAAATAAAGGAAAAGAAGTGATAGCCTAGTGATTATGACCATTGGACTGCCAAGTCAAAGGTCTAGAGTTAGAATCCAAGGCAAGCAAGTCTGACTTTTCGAATTCATGTGGGTGAAGGAAATCATGGTGAGGTGGTGTCTGTAGGCTACGGTAACCGCTTACCATCAGGAGGGCCGTATGCTTGTTTGCCACCTTAGTAGAATAAAAAAAACGCATGCCTTATTTTAAACTTATTTTTTCTCAACGGTGTGTGAAGCCATCCCATACTGGGACAGCGTGGGACAGTATATTGGTTGATGAAGAATGTATCGGTATTGTAGGAATCCGAACTGAAAGCGTTAAAATTGAAGGCGTCAGGATATTACTCTGACAGAGCGATTTAGATTAGATATTTAGTATTGAAGGTAATACCTTCGGAAGTAATCTGATTATAATTTATACTTGACAGCCACAAGAGCAGTATCCTGCAGTTCAACCGGAATCTGATGGCGCTGAAACAGATGAGGGATTCGAATGGAGTCCGGGTGCTCGCCAGCTCCGACGTGTTCCTGGAGATCGCTGGCTGCTACATAATGAGGAATGTAAGTCTAAAACAGATGTTGCAAAAAGGTTATTAGATGAGTACACTCATTAGTCATTGATTAATCTGACTGTTCCAATTAGTGGTGAGCGTTGAATGAACGAACTGTTTTTTTAGACTGTTTATCGCCGTGAACGGATAAACTAGTCGAAGGTTCATACATAAACTGGTTGACGACGTCGACCAGTCGACGATGAACGCGAAGAAGAAGATACGTGAACTTGCGTTGACACGTTCGTTCGTGCAGTCAGTTGTCGTTGAGTGAACGTCGAACACATCTAGTCCACGACGTAAACTAGTCGAAAATTAGACTGTTTTTTCAACTAGTTTATCGTCGACGGTAAATAGTCTCGTTGCGTCGACGGGAAAATCGTCGACGACTCACCACTAGTTCCAATCGTTCTTAACACAATCGAGACTTATTACAGTTTACTTATTAATGATTATTATTAACATTGGAATGAATTATTAAACTTTTTCGATTACCTAATATATTTTTTGTTATTTTGCTTGTTATAAAAAAACGCCAATAAACTAGGTACTATTTTGTTAAATTGATTGCTATCTAATTTAAAAGAATCTTAATAAAATAAGTCAACAACGGTTTGTTCATAATTTTCGTACACGTACTAACACTATTTGATGCATTACATAATAGTACATATTATTTGTGAGAAATTTGAAAGTGGCGTGACAGAAAAATTGGAAGGAACCGTTTGGCATGGTATGGGCATGTGATGAGGAGAGATGAAACGCATTTTACTAAAAGAGTGATGAATATGAATGTGGAGGGGTAGAGGAAGGCAAACAAAGGTGGATGGAGTGTGTTAATGCGGACATGATAGAAAAGAGAGTGACTGATGATGTGACGGCTGACAGAGATGAATGGAAGAAAAGGACATAAATGTCCCATAAATTGGGACAAGGGCAGGAAGATGATGATATTATTTGAGAGAAAATAAATAGGTAACGTCTGGGGGGGCTGGGATCTTGTGCTATAAGCAGAGCAATTTGTTTCTTATTGAAATTAGTTTACGATTTGGAATTAGTTTACGATAGAATGCATACTTTTAAAATGTCTGCCTGCAATTTTATTTTATACCACTGGTAGCAAACAAGCATACGCCCCACCTGATGGTAAGCGGTAGCCTATACACGCTAGCAACAATTAAGTAATATCTTATGAGGGTCACAAACTCATATTTTAATCTTTCTTTTTTAAATTATTAAGTACCATTGCTGATGAATTGAAAGTGTGTCTTTTGCCATTTTTCCATTCCAGCGTCCGGACGCGACCCTGACGGACCAGTCCGATGCGATATGTCTTCGGCCAAAGTTCCCCTACATCCTGCAACCATCCTCTTCACTCCTGATGGCATGGGACGCATTCGTCGCTTTGATTATAGTCCTTACCTGCATTGTGAGTCAACTAATATTTTTTCAGTTCTAACTAACTAGAGTATCCTCTATGATGCGTTCCTAGTAGTAGGGGAGCCCTAAAAGGGATTTTGGGATTTACTCAAGAGCGGCAGATTAACTGTTAAGATAGAATTTGGAGGCCGATGAGTCTCCTCCACATAATTGTCATATTGAGTCCGTACGACAAGGAAATTAAGCGGGACCGTCTGTGTATTAATCTGACGCGCTCGAATATTTTTTTTCCCATTTTTTACCTCTTCGTACGACCATCCCCACCATTCAAAACGAATTAATATTCCTTCATTATTTGAAACACGTGGGGCGTATACACTTAATATCGGAAGCGTCCAAGTATTTTTTTAAGCTCCCTCCACCAGTGATACCTAGTGATACCTACATGATATAACCTTTTTTTTTTAGCATCTATGCTTCATATATAATAGGTCAATTCAATAGGTCCCAAGACGCTCGAGTAAATCACCACTAAGCATCTTGTCGGAGACCAACTACAGATTATTCATGTAATTAAAAGAAAAAAAAAATGTAGTAAGTGAAACCAGTAGAATAAGATGCTGCAATAAAAAAAATCGCAATTCCAGCACCCTTTTCCAAAAATTGCCTTGGCGCTGAGCGTGTTAAGATGAAACTTTGGTGACGCGTGTGGGCAACGATGATAAAAAAAAGATGAAAAAAAGACAAAGACAGTGCAATACAATAATTGACGACACGTTTAGCGCAGCGGCTGAGCAATCGGCTTCTGTGCAACGGGTTGTGGGTTCAATCCTCGCACGGAACAATTTTAATATGACCTACATCTAGTTGTTCCGGGTCTGGGCGTTTGTGTGTATGAAAGTTTATGCAACGCACTTACAATACACGAGAAAATTCCAGTGTGAGGTAACGTTAAAAACAAAAACGATATTGACCGTGACCTCCTTAGAACTGTCATTTTGCAGTTTGTCTTGGCGCGTTTTACTGTAGTGATGTTGTGTTTTTTTATGCACCACAGATACACCCGTACAACTTGGTATATTGTAGGGACATTACCCTGAATTTCAAGTTTTTCAACTACTTCGTGACTGCGGTGTTTTTTTTGGACCTCTACGTATATCTATCGACCGGAGCTAACGTGGAAGAGGGTAATTTATTATCTTCGTTTTTTTTATAAACTTGAAAATCTTAGTAACGATTCCACGGTCGATTTTTAATTTGGAATGGCTCGCTCTCTATTGGCAGAGACAGAGGCACAGAGACTTATCGATCAGGGAATAAAGCCTTGAAGGGTAAAATCTTAAACCTTGATACTTTGTTTCACGTCAGAAGTTAATACACACAAGCCTAGTTTGTTATAAATAATTATTTATCCAGAGAAATGGGAATGGGAGCAACGTTTTAAAAAATATTCTAAATATATAATAGTAAGTGTTGCATGTAGTCAAATTAATTAGCGCTACATTAGCAAACATGCACAGTAAAGAGCTCTAGCAGGTCTATAGACCTATAGATCCTAGCGTCTCTGGTAAGATACTTTTAGTCCCAGAAACCGCTACTCCTATATCTTGCCAGCAAGAGATACTCATGAAAAAAAAACATGGTTTGTCGTTATACTTGTAGTTTAATTGCATGTTGCCAAGTGTATCCATAACATTATCTCAGACATTGGTATTGGAGGTGTCGGTATTTAAGGCGTCGGTATTGAAGGCATCAGTATTGAAGGCAACGGTATTGAAGGCA
Source organism: Acronicta alni (assembly GCA_964056405.1). Taxonomy (NCBI): domain Eukaryota; kingdom Metazoa; phylum Arthropoda; class Insecta; order Lepidoptera; family Noctuidae; genus Acronicta; species Acronicta alni. The sequence goes on along the minus strand of OZ043916.1, from coordinate 1,488,210 downwards.
TCCGTACTGCAGGCGTCGGTATTGAAGGCAACGGTATTGAAGGCATCCGTACTGCAGGCGTCGGTATTGAAGGCAACGGTATTGAAGGCATCCGTACTGCAGGCGTCGGTATTGAAGGCATCAGTATTGAAGGCAACGGTATTGAAGGCATCCGTACTGCAGGCGTCGGTATTGAAGGCGTCGGTATTGAAGGCCTCTGTATTGGATGCGGCGGTATTGAAGGAGTCGAGATATTAACGATGAATCGAATAGAAATTTATGACAGTTTTAATACATTGGAATTGGTTACCTATCTTAATACCGAATTTTAATATTCCGAATATCATAATCCCGAAAACGTTTGGCCATTTTTTCATAATCCCGTTTTTTCAAATTCCGAAGTTTTATTTGCCATATAATCGCAACTCCGAATTTCATTTGCCCATTTATTCATTTGTACGACGTTTTATAATCCAGATGAACGAGTTCCAGACACACAAAATCTAAATGCACAAAATCCAGATGACCGTAATCCATATGCACGAAAGCCGAATTTTTAAAACACAAATTTTTTAAATGCAACTAATGAAAACCAAGATTTTTAAAATTAAAATAAACGATATCCAGGAAAACTAAAACCTAACCTAACCTACTGAGTCGAATTTGACACTTAAACCTATCTGTAATAGGCAACTAAAACAATAAATTTACTGACTGGCAATTTTTCTTTTCCACATTATTTCCATAAAATATTGGAATAATTATAAGGTAGGTACTTAACCTTAACCTGTCTGTAATAGGCAAGTAAAACAATAGCGAGTAGGTTCTGGCACTCGCCGGCCGCTGCGGCGGCACGCTCGCTTCGCTCGCTCGGCTCTTGCAGGGGTCGCAGTTCTAACCTATCCTAACCTACTGAGCCGAATTTGACACTTAAACCTATCTGTAATAGGCAACTAGTTTAGTTGGAACACAATTGTATGGGTACCAAATAAAAATATTATGAAAATTTGGTAATAGTTTATTTAGAAAATGGTACGATGGGAAACAAAAAAAAATATTCTGAGAATCTGGTATAACTACATTTGGATTATGACAATATGGGAAACAAAAAAATACTACTTGAAAATTTGGTTTTAGTGCACCTGTAAATTGATTCATCTGGGAAATTAAAAACGGAATTATAGAAAGTTGTCATTCATTACACCTGTCTTTTAAAAGTTCTACCAACCGTTTTCGGGGTTTCAAGATTCGGGTAACAGAAATTCGATATTTCAATAGGTTACCATTGGAATGAATACCTTTGAACATAATCGGAATAAAATATATATGATTATCGTCAGGTGTACCGATGACATTTTCGCAAACGTCATCCCAGCAGATGCGCAGTCACTGGTTTGTGCTGGACGTACTGGCTGCGCTCCCCATCTTCCAGTACGTCGGTGACGGTAGCATGGCAGGTACCAACAAACTTCTTAGGATACCCAAGGTATGTACTGATTTCTGAAATTATTTATCCCAACGTATTAAGTAGTAGTCTCGCGGGTAGACTCGTGGAGACTCAAAACAAGACTAAAACTATGGACACCATAAAATCCGTAAAAAGTAGTTCGAGATACGAAGAATTTATAAAATCTAATTATGATCACTTTTGTGGAGAATATTTCAATTAACGTTAAAGGTAAAGGTGCGATAAACAATGCTCCTAATTAGGTATTAGTTTGAGCTGAAAAAGCTTTAACCTTGAACAGTGGAAGAAGTATTCGTAACTGTTCATAAAGATTTTGTAACACATCGAAATTTTCTACGACACATGATTCAGATTTTCTCACACAAAACCATATTGAATGAAGCTCGTGTAAGTAGGATAATCAGACAAATCGATTTTTGCGAAAATCCGAGGATGGATGGGAACTTGAATGATGATTAGCTAATCTAAGGGTCAAATTAAAACATCTTTAATTTGACCCTTAGATCATCTTTTTTTTGTAATACAGGCTTCTGTCGAAACCTACTTCAGGCACCAGTCTCTCACAAAGTTAAATCCTTGTTTGTGCACTATTGTTAAGCAATAAGTTATTTGTGAAGAGAAAATAAACGTATTTATTATTATTATTATCTTTATTCTGGTTGGTCAGAATATGGCTCTTTATATCGGACAAGCTAATCAGTAAATCTTTCCGTGCATAACGTTCATATCAGCCACTGAACGTCCATAACATGAGCTGTCATTCACGATTAACTTAAATAAGCTGCAAATTTTTGCAATGATCCTGAAAATTTCTCGGTTGCTTTCATTGAATTTGTTTCCACATATCCGGTCTTTTGCAATTGTCCTAGGATTGTTATACTACAACATATACATAGATTTATGACTCCCATATTATTCTAGTGATCCAGAATAACTTTTGCTACTATAGTAATATTGCTCTCAGTTGTTCCGTGTGCTCAAAAGTATGGAGGAGAGATGCGTGTACCACAGTAATGTGCTCCGGTTCCTCTCCTACACCCTGCTGCTGCTCATTGCCTGCTACCTTATCGCGTCACTTCAGCAGGCCTTCATGTGCTTTCAGTAAGTTTCTTTTTGTACCAGGCTTTAAACGAACATCATCATCACATATCGCTTAGGGATTTTCCCACGGGATTTTGAATAAGTAGAATCTAAACCTTGAATGAAATCAGAATATGTAAAAGAACGCTGATAGCGCTGCGGGGCAAGAATTTCACATTTTGTAACATCTCATCAGATAACATTTATCTCAAGGAGAAGAAACTCGGGCTACCAAGTGGATTTTTTTCCATTTCGAGCCTAGATGCTTTAGCTTTGTTACTTACCATGAGGAAAACAGTTTTAGATATGTAGCGACTATCTGAAAGCCATGAGTTTTGGCAACGGGACTTTACAGCAGTTTTCTTGTATGTCCTAGACCTGGTCTATCTTTCTAAATTCATCCGTGGGTCTCGAAAGTAGTCAATGTATTAACTTGAATTTTTTACACAATATTGCGTTTGGGTATTTTGTTATACGGTCTATTCCGAAGATTCCACGAGAACGGGGAATTCCCTGACATCGTAGCGTGGCTGGGCTTAGCTAATTTTATTATAACCTATATGCCTACATCTCTTTCCAGATCTGGTTACTGTCTGGTGACGAACTTCACGCATAGACCTTTCTGGGAAAAGCAACCACTCGACGAGGAAACAGTTAGCAACAGGCTTGCGTTCTCCCTTTATTGGGCTATATCTATGATAAATTTTACCTGTAAGTAATAAAACTAGACATTTCTAATGACGTCAGTAAAAGCCAGTCAAGGTTGTATTTTCGGACACTGGTTTGACCTTTTGAAATCAACGTATTATTAAATTGTGGTCGTTTTGCGATTAAGATGGAGGGATGTCGGTCCAGCAGTGAACATGCCTACTTAGATTCAAAGTTTTTTTAATAATACATAAAGAGGCAAACGAGTAAGATAAGATCACTACAGCTCATAAACATCTGCAACACCAGAAGAGTTGCCGAAGATTTGCGACCTTTTAGGTGGGGAAAAGGGCAGTTTGGATATAAGCATTTAGTACTGTTGGCTACCAACGGTAGTACGCTGGTATACTTTCCCGGTCAAACCCAGCTGCCACGCCTGTTTATGAACGAAGATAATCAGCTAATGACTGCCGAAAAAAGGTTACATGCAAAGGAGGATCAGCAAAGCATAGTTACATAGTTCATTCTTGTGGACGCTGGGTGGCTCATTTACTTATTGCCATTTTAAGTCTACCAATATAAAAACGAATGTGGTTATGTTGTTCAGTTCACAGGGAGACTTTTGGCCAAGACAACTGGAAAAACATGCTGAACACTTTGTTTATACTGGAGATTTGCATAGTTCTGCGTACCTTCATGGAGGCTGTCTACTCGGCTACCATCATGGTCACTACAGCTCCAAGGTACTCGTTTCGTCTGTTAAGCTTACATACTCGATATGGGATGGTGTTGTAAGCAAAGACTTAAGGTTGAGCTCAAGTTTTAGTCTAACTTTATTGTTTTAAGGTATTATCGACAATTATTGTGCTACAAACTGGAAATAATAAAAAAAATAACGACTTAGTTTATAATTTTCAAGTCACATTATAATGTGACTTGAAAATTATAAATTTAGTAGCTAATAATAGCTCTCAGACGAGCAATAATAATGGCTTTGTAAAGAGTTTATCTTCATACAAAATCTACCTCAATTTGGTATCGTTAAAATTGCACTAGGTACTTAAGTGTATATTGCTAGTACTAATACAGATAAGTACCTACGTAATTGTTAAATTATGTAAATTAACAGGGAAGATTATGGATCCCGCATAGCTATGGTGAAGAATTTCTTGGTCAGGAATGAGGTGGATCTTGTTTTGAGGAAGCGATTCATCGGCTACCTGGAGCTTTGTTGGCACACTGATAAGGTAATGTTTAATTTCACGAAGTACCGCCTTGCTCCCGTTTTAAAAGATACAGTGACGTCAACGAGGCAAGTCCTTCTCCGTCTTTTTACCCCTAAATTATTAGGTGGGGAGAATCGCCGGCCCGTCTACACTCTGAGTTTAAAAAGCGCATTTCGGACAGACTACGCTATAATATAAAAGCATATAGCATACAGTTATGCATGCGTTATTTACTTGCTATATTTATAATACAAAAAATATTTTCGATATCATTATGCGGCTAGTGCAATGACGATGACGTTGTTCTTTCTATCCAGGCTTACAAGATTACTCACAAGAAGCAGTCGATATTCTTCGACCTGCCACCACACGTGTTTCAAGATATCGTTGGCAGAAATCGCATGAAGTACCTGATGGTCATACCATTCATGAAGGTACGCTTTTTTCATCGTTACCAATAAATGAAAGTTAGATTTTGAAACATTACAATTCGGCATGTTAAAATTCGCTCAATGCGCTCATGGAATCCAATAATGAACTGGATCTGCTTGCTTGGATAAGAAGGTGGTACTGTTGCAATGCATGAGGTATTGCGAGAAGACTGAGTGAAAGGCTTATTTTATATGTGTGCAATGGAAACTGTATGTAATCAGTGTAAATTGTTAAATGATAATAAATTGATGATAGTACGATTGTTCACTAAGGAGGGAAAGTGACAAAATTCTGAAAATGATTGACTAGAATGGCGTCGGCATTTCCTAGCTGGCGACCTTTGAGAAGAACACTGAAACAAACTCAAAGAATCATGGTCTTTTTTATAGTCCTCATGCTATTCTTCATGCTACTCAAGCTATGCATCATGTTGGTCGTTCTGATATGATAAAAGTGAATTAGAGTTTGTGTACGCTTCGTTACGTGGTCCTACTTAAAACATCCTGAATATCCGGTTCATTCTTAGTCAGATACTACAAGAACCAGTAAATTATTCTGTGGTTGTTCCAGCACATCAAAAAGGACGATCTTAAAACTGTGTCGGCTTCTGCAAAACTGTTTTACACGTCGCCAAACGAAATACTACTCAACACTGGAGAACTCACAAATGAGATCTACATTATCAAGCAAGGCATCTGTGAGGTCAGAGCATAATTTTGCAATTATAATTTTGCATTAGAGTCCTCGAAGCTGAAAATCGGGCTCTGTGGCGTTCACTAGGAGAGGCCTACGTAAATGAATATGGGATATAAGAAGTGGATGAATATGGGCTGATGATGATGAAGATGATGATTACAATGCTCAATCATAATAGTATAGTAACCGGCACGTATCTTGTGACTTTGATCTGCGCAGAAAAGAGTTCTTGGTTCTGTTTGGCGGTATGACATGAGGTGCGAGGGCGGGGCGACACATTACGATTTTGTGATTGGAACACACTTAATCTTATAAAATTCGCCTGTCAATATTACTTTACGGTTTGTGAGATTCCTGCATCTTCTAGGAGCCTGCTTCTAGCTGCCCCCCCCCCCTGTCCATACCTCCTGATTGGTTCTCAATTCTTGATGCGCAAAACCAATAGCTATCTTTTCGCCAAGCGCTCAAGATCCGTGCCGGCCACTGCAGGAATATTTTTTTATACTACTAAGGTGGCAAACAATCATACGGCCCATCTGATGGTAAACGTAGACTAACGTAACGTAGCTATAGACGCTCGCAATACCAGTGGTACCACTTGCGCGTTGCCAACCCTGTAAAACGAAAGAGGCATAGTTGGGTTGGCATATTTCCTTGTCCTGGCAGAAAAGAGTATAACGCGGATGTGTTTGTGGCTAAGTAATAATAATAAGGACTTAAGATTATGAGGTATAATTTAAACCAGTTGTCTTTGATTACTTTGACAACTAAATGTGTTTTCGTTTTTAGATACTCGATCCGGCAACTCGGAAACCAGTTGGTACTTTGTCCACGAAGAATCACTTTGGTGCTCTGTTGTGTTTATTGCGTTAGTACCTAACACATCTGTTTAACATAACATAACACATAGTTCGGCGGTATGTATGTAGTCCCATGTAAGTCCCATGTAATAGGGAGCGAGCCTATTGCCATTTAACCGGGGGGAAATTCAAACTTCGAGCTGCTACTGAGAATTTTATATTTAGAATATCCCCAATAACACTACTTTGCTCGACTAGGGAATCGGACCTAGGATCATTCGTTAATGATCCTAGGTCCGATTCCCTAGTCGCGTAGTCACGCTGGCGACCACTAGAGTAATGAGGCAGTTCTCTATCATCTTCATTTTCACTATCATCATCTTTCTTTCAGTTCTATAAATATTATAGTTCTCATCATCAGTTCTTGATCATCCTATACGATCTTATCTACTTTATTTCTTCAAAAGGCCATTACTATACTTCTGCTTAACTCTAGTTGTATATTACAGAGGAGACGCGATGATAGTATGTTAAGTAAAGTAAAATAAAGATCCCTTAAAAAAAAACAACTTTTTTTATACTACAAGCATACAGCCCACCTGATGGTAAGCGGTTCCCGTAGCCTAGACGCTTACAACACCAGGTATCACTTGCGCGTTGCCGATCCTGTAAAATGAAAGAGGAATAGTTGGGTTGGCAGTATAAAGGTCAAAGTCCCCCCCACGGCCAACACGTTTCCTCGCGGAGCACTGGCAACCTATGATTAAAAACATTTAAACAAATTACTTATGTAGGTCTACCTTCCTACTACACGATTCGCGCCGTCACCCACGTGCAGGTGTTCAGCGTACCAAGGAAGGTTCTCATGACTGCCGTGGAGTCGTCACAAATACAAGAAGTGATTGTTTACATGAAGAAGCAACCGGTGAGCGTCCTGTTTTTATTAAAATTTGCAGTAATATTACGAGTGCCGAGAAGTCAGAGGCATGCCCTGAATTCGATCTTGAGACCTACAACTTGGCAGTCCAATGGTCATCATGGAAGAAAGAAAGAAAGAAAAAAGAATGAGAGCGAAAAAAAAGAAATAGAACATTTATTCTTACAGTCACATCAAGATGAAATAACAAACAAAAGAACAAAACGATAAAGGAGAAGAAAGAAAGAATTTTGTTTTTATATTATTATTTTTGTGGCATTTAAATAGTATAGGAAAACCCCGTGAGGGAACCTAATGTACCTGAGCGGGTGAAAGACTGAGAGCTGTAATGAAATCGAAAATTGGTCAAATCTTGGTTCTCAAATACCTACCAGGATTAGGTTAAGCTTTTTTTGGAAAAACGAAAAATTTGGTAGGTAATGCTAAGGAAAATTAATTTAAAAAACTGGATTTACAGTTGCTTATTCCACAGCTTGGAAGCAGACTATAAACAAGTTAAATTCCTATCGTTTTGTTCTTGGCACAGGAGTACCATCGTCTGCAGGCGCGTTTACCCTCATTCGCCAAGTACGAGCCCCTGCCTCCAACGCCCAACGTGATGCATTTCCGGCTACCCCGAAAACATGAGCCCGATACCGAATTCTTGGCCCCGTTTGAAAGGCTAGGCTTTCTATCTATCTTGCGGTAAGTCTTTTTAGTCGGGAAATGTAAAAAATAAAATATTGGAAAAGGTACACGGTACACAACTGTTTAGGATATGGTTATATAAAATACCATTCGGATTAAAATATAAATAAAGAATTGAGACCAGGGATGACTCATGACCATGGATTTAAATAATATTATCATTTTAAAGTTATTTAGAAAAGGAAAAATACGACCGCGGGCAGGATCCGAACCTGCGTCTTCTGGTTCGGTACACCAGACGCTATGACCACTAAGCCACCGCGATACCTACCCGTCATGTCGAATTTTTCCTTCACATACTGAATTTACGTCTTTATGGTGACGTCGTATTTTTCCTTTTCTAAATAACTTTAAAATCTTAGCATGGAAAATGCCAAAAAATATACAAAAAGATAATATTATCATTATAACACGGAAAAAAGTACCTAATCTCTACCATTCCATGTCGAATCGAATGAATTTACCCAATAGGGATTAAAAGTCAAATTGTTTCAGAAGTACAGAGATTTAAATTGCAGACTATTTTTTATGAGAAAAGTATCCATTACTACTTAAAAAGCATTTTCTTTGCTGAATAGTTTTTTGCACAACACCTACCTATACCAGTCATCGTGGCTGATAAACATCTTGTACCACAGCTACGTATTCCCGCGGTACACGATCCGCCCCGACGGCAAGTACTTGCTGCGGTATGAGTGGTTCCGCGTCACCTGCGCCTTGTGCTCGGCGCAGCTGTTCCCCCACTACACCTACCTGGTGCTGCAGTGGCCCTGGCTCTACTACGTCGCATTATTCCTGGATTTATCTGCGTGGTACGATATGTGAGTAGACGAAGTTAATAAAAATATTGCTGATCCACAAAGCTCTCCTTTTCTAATCCTTTTCCATTTCACAACTGTCACAGACAGCTAACAACGAGTATATGGATCAGCAAAAACACTCAGACACACAACATATCCTACGCAACCTCGTGCGGGTTTGTGGATGTTTGTTTTTTTTTGTTTATGAATGTATTTCCTTCACTTCCTGGTGACCCGTAACACAGGTATTTGCAATACCTATCTCGGGCACCAGTCTCTCACAAATGTTTGTTTAAATACTTGATATGCCTATACCTGTATACCACCAACACCATTTGTGATGAGAAAATAAATGCATTTTTAATTTTAATTTTAAAGTCGGAACTTTTTCTGTTCCATAATAATTATGTCCAGTATACAACGCATGATGACCGGATACTTCAATGAGGATGGAATCTTGGTGTACCATCCTTCCAGTACTGCAGCATATTACATAAAGGGACCATTCCTCGCGGACCTGTTCGGGTGCCTTTCACTTGAAAACTTGGAGGCAAGTCGTATGGAGACCATTGGTAAGCATTGATACTAAATAAATCAATTCGTCAATTTTTAATCTGTACCCTAATAAACTGCGCCTTCATGAAGGTGTTCGTGATCCAATTTTGTCATCATTGATGGTCACTGTAATAACTTTGAATGACAATTAGAGGAAAAATTCCGCGTGACTCCGACGGAGCAGTTTCTGATGCTAAACCGGCTGATCCAGCTGTACCGGATGCCAAGCGCCATGATGGTGCTCAAGGACTACATAGAAAGACGGGATATACTCATGGTGTAAGACTTACAAAATCTTCAATTAAACATCGATAGGCTTATTGGTTTTTCAATCAAACTGTACGCCACGTCTAAGGTATTGATTTCCTCATCGGAAAATGTGTTGACTTTTTGAATAGATTTTCTACAATGAGAAAAGCAAACTTAGCACTTTTATCGCTTACGTGCTTTGCTTTCACAGCTTCCTTAAGTTTTATAGTTCATAATGAATACAACAATTATTAATTAAGGGTATTTATTTTTACTTTTTTTAATTATAATATCATAATAGTAATACAAATTGAAACAACCACAAAGCTACACAGACAAGGCACAAAATGCTTTAATGTTACTAAGTCATCACATCCGTGTTCTATAATGTTCCAGTTTTCAAGCGATCCCCTTGTTCATGGCGATGCTGAACATTCTGACCTGCTTCATGGTATTCTACTCCGTTAAGATATATTACTCAATTGACGCCAACGGCAATTACGATTGGATTATCGAGCCATTTCCCGACCCCGGAGGATCATGGCTGTATCTGTTCCGCGACACATGTAAGAATTAAAAAAAAAACTTAAGACACAGTATGCGATGCGGTAGAGAGTATAATTATGCTGCATCTTGGCTATTCATGAGACAATTTCGATCATTGCCTCACACGTCAGGCTTGCGTAATTGCAAGATTGACAGGAAATGGCGTCTCGAAACTGTAACAATATTTTCACAGCTCTGAATCCGCGGTGAATTATTATCAAATACGTATTCTCTAAAATTCGATAGAGTGGTGCCATAATAATGACTGATAGCATGATAATTTTGACATTGTACGTATCTATGTATACCGTTGTATTATAGGTATTTGGTGTTTGAAAGGGACTTCTCTGCGCAATGGTTGAGCTGAGTGAGTGAAGGGGCTGGCGTTGTGGGGGGTCTTCATGTAAAAACGACGTTCAAAAAGTACTACCTAGTAGTACCTAGTATCTTAAATAAATTATTTTGACTTTGACTTGAGATGGCAATATCGAGATGGCATTTTACAGAATAGCTGAGCTCTATAGTTCTATACAGTCTGCAGTTATAGTTGATGTGGTGTATAATCTATAAAAGAAATGAAGTAAATACTTAATGATACACCGGTGTAATGTACTTCACAGTTTACCGGTACCCATGTAAAAGAGGGGGGCCCGCCTATTGCTTTTTAATCGGGCACTTAACCCAACCCGAGCTCCTACTGAGAATTTCATTACCTCTTAGTGGGCTAGCCGGCTTCATAAACCACGTATTTGAAGAGTAAGGAATGCACGAGGCTGGGGACAAGACAAAAGATCAGACATGGCCGAAGTGTTGCTGGCTAAGCCAGCCCACCAAATAAGTCAGATAAGAGAATTTAATAGAAAAACCTAATTTCATTATTAGTATGTACTTTTTGCAGTTCGCTTCAACCTGACGTCCACGCCTTGGAATCTGCACTTGGCAACATATTTCTGGATGGTGTATGAATGCAGCAGCACAGGCTACGGTGTGTTCAACCCCAGCAACCAGACCCTCATGCATGTTTTATTTATCGGGATGGCCAGCAGTAAGGATGATTCCATGCTATCTAAATAAGAATTCCAAAAAATGTCTTTAGTAACTTCCTGACCCCTTATGTCTGGATCGATTTTAACGGCACATACAGCTTTTCAGAAAAAAGTACATAAATAAATGTATGAATTCATTAAAGAACGGCGAGCCTCCAGACAATCATTTCAATAGTTTTTCTATTGTCTGCTGTTGTTGGACATGTTAGTCAAATATAATACATATAATATCTATTACAAAAACTTGGTAATAACAGACTATGCCATTAATGCCACATCTAGTCAAAATCAATTCATGCATCCATGTTCTGCTTGGTTAACTTACGATCGAGTTTGTTACCGTGTAGATTATGTTATTTGTTTACCCACATTATTATTAATTTATTTTGTTCCTTATTTACGTACGTACTTTGTGCGCTCTAAACATTAATCTTAGTATCTTTTTTTTGTATATTTTTGGCATTTTCCATGCTAAGATTTCAAAGTTATTTAGAAAAGGAAAAATACGACCGCGGGCAGGATTCGAACCTGAACCAGAAGACGCAGGTTCGAATCCTGCCCGCGGTCGTATTTTTCCTTTTCTAAATAATTAATCTTAGTTTTAAATATTGTTTCTCAGTAAGTGAATTATGTTTACAATTCTTTTGAGAAATAAAGTTGTTCTTAAAACTTAATATAATTTCGGTGTCGTTTTATACTTATTAAATATTTTAGAGAGGTAGGTAGTGGTACATAGTGGGAGTAATTCCACTCAAATAGGAGCTGCCCGACTGGGGAAGTACCTCCGCCTTGCAGAAAATCGAAGTGAAATAACACTGCTTTGAGGTGTGTTGTGTTTCTTACTCGCGGTTTCAGCTGCATCTCAAAAAGGCTTTTTGAAAGGTAGTCTATGTCCTTTACCAAGGTCTAATCTGTTTCTGTACCAAGTGGCTTAGGCGTGAAAGAATTATAGAGAGACAGACAGTTTCGCATTTATAATAGTATATGTATTGATAAATACTTTCAGGTACAATGATAATCACGTACTACTCGGTCCGCATCATCAGTATCCGTGCGAACGTGAACAATTCCCTCGCTGGTTTCCAGCAGCACATGAAGGATATCAACGTGTATATGGCCAGAGAGAAGTTAGATGACGAATTAAAAAAGTATGCATTTTTCTCTTTCTTTTCAACTTTTATGTTCGTACACCGTTCAATAGAGACAGAATGCCAAAAAAATATAACAAGACGTCGCCAGATTTATTGAAAGCTGTGATTTTCATAAGTTGTCGCAATATTGGATGTAACTGCAGCCAGTATTTGCTGTTCACTAAAAAACTAGTTTTGATAAATCATCTAAAGAACAGTGAACTCTCACTGCTTGGCATTAAATATTTTTTTTTTTGTATATCAGAGAAATAAGGCGTTATTACGAGTACAATTGGGAAAAGATGGGCGGCATCGACTATCGAGGTGTACTCAAACTGTGCGACCAGATCACCCTGAGGACTGACGCTATATTACATATATATGGACCCACTTTTGCAAAGGTATATAGCTTAGGGCATCGTAGCTCTCAAACGGAGGAACGGATTTAGATTTAAATTTTTGTTGTATGTTTGAAACGTGAATTGGTCGAGTGTTCCCAGCAAATCAAGGAAATCTTGTTGGGATAAACGCAGACGTGCGCCTAGCAAAGGTTTAATAGCAATAACACATTTCTATGTGCGCTTGCTCTATGATTTCCTCCGCCCCTCTGTAAAAAGTCACTACACGTGCTCGGTAATGTTCTAGAATAATTAGTCTAAATAAATAGTCTTTCTTCAGTTACAAGTCTTGATTTATTTATTTCATCAGGTTATGGGCCTCCCCTGCCTGGATAATGATAAACAGTGAAAATTTAACGTAAATCTAGTTGATTTTGATCAGAAATACGTTTAACCTTAAAGTTGACATAACGGTCGCCGAAGTTTTTTTTCATTTCAGTTATAATAATTTTATAAAAAATGACAACAAACGGTCCTCTGATGCCAATTGAAAAACTAACTGGCCGAGATAATTGGACAAGTTGGAATTTCGCTGTGCAAGCATACTTGGAACTTGATGATTTATGGGAATGTGTCAACGGTACAAATACTGATCCAAAGAAAGAAAAAAAGGCCAAATCAAAACTAATATTATTAGTTGATCCGATAAATTATGTACATATACAAGATGCCAAGACAGCGAAACAGGTTTGGGATAATTTATCACAGGCATTTCAAGACTCCGGTCTATTGAGGAGAGTTGGTTTATTGCGAGACTTAATTAACACTAATCTAGAAACAAGCACCTTTGTTAAATCCGGTTGCAAAGTAGATTTTGAGAAAACTGGCTGCTCAATATACAATATAAATAAACAGAAAGTAGCTACAGCAGATCTCATAAATGATACTTACAGACTAAACATAAACAATAATAAAATGTATGCATTGTCAGCAAAAGCAGAGTCAAATACACATCTATGGCATCAACGTTTGGGTCATTTAAATTATAATGATGTCCACAAGTTACCTAGCTGCACAACTGGTGTACAATTGTCATCTCAGAAAGAAAAGTATGTATGTATAAGCTGCCTAGAAGGTAAGCAAACAAGGCAATCATTTCCAAGCAATGGCTCCAGGGCAAATGAGTTGCTAGAGCTAGTCCACACAGATGTATGTGGCCCGATGCAAGTTGCTTCGATTGGCGGTGCCAAGTATTTTACAACTTTTACAGATGATTTTTCAAGAAAAGTTTATGTTTACACTATAAAAAGTAAGTCAGAAGTATTAGAAAAATTTATTGAATACAAAAACCGAGTAGAAAACGAATTAAAAAAGGTGCCCATGCTTGTTGCAATTGAAACATCTTGGGCCTTTTGACTTTGACTGATGCTGAGTGTTATTGAACTTAGCTTGAGTATTTTTATGCTTTGTATATAAAGCTGAAGTACTTGATGAAGCCTTTACTTCTTGCAAAAGTATAGTCTTAATCGAGTCTGCACTTATTATTACCCCTGAGCTTTCAATACCCATGATCATTGGCTTATATTCATCGGGTAAACCTGCCAGCATCAAAGTCCCGAGCCATTCATCATCAACACTGAATCCTATATTTCTCAACTTATAAGCTGAGCTCATGATTTTGTTGATGTAGTCTTCTACACTGGTGCTTGTTTATAGATTAGTGTTAATTAAGTCTCGCAATAAACCAACTCTCCTCAATAGACCGGAGTCTTGAAATGCCTGTGATAAATTATCCCAAACCTGTTTCGCTGTCTTGGCATCTTGTATATGTATATAATTTATCGGATCGACTAATAATATTAGTTTTGATTTGGCCTTTTTTTCTTTCTTTGGATCAGTATTTGTACCGTTGACAGATTCCCATAAATCATCAAGTTCCAAGTATGCTTGCACAGCGAAATTCCAACTTGTCCAATTATCTCGGCCAGTTTTTCAATTGGCATCAGAGGACCGTTTGTTGTCATTTTTTATAAAATTATTTTAACTGAAATGAAAAAAACTTCGGCGACCGTTTTGTCAATTTTTAGGTTAAACGTATTTCTGATCAAAATCAACTAGATTTACGTTTAATTTTCACTGTCTATCACTATCCAGGCAGGGGAGGCCCATAACCTGATGAAATAAATAAATCAAGACTTGGTAACTGAAGAAAGACTATTTATTTAGACTAATTATTCTAGAACATTACCGAGCACGTGTAGTGACTTTTTACAGAGGGACGGAGGAAATCATAGAGCAAGCGCACATAGAAATGTGTAATTCTAAATCCAATACATTGTTTTGCTTTTCCAATTCATGTTAAAACTATGATTAAGCCTCTTTTTTATTTCTTCACCAGTTTTCGAATTATTATAAAATATTACCGAGCACGTGTAGTGACTTTTTACAGAGGGACGGAGGAAATCATAGAGCAAGCGCACATAGAAATGTGTTATTGCTATTAAACCTTTGCTAGGCGCACGTCTGCGTTTATCCCAACATTCTCTCCTTTTTTTTTTTTTTTTTTTTTTTTTTTAAATCTCCGTTGTTTTGTAGTTTTCAGATGTTTTCTAGTTGACAAAGGTATGTGAGAAATTTCCACATATGCGAAATTTGGTATTCTGTTCCACTTTACTCTACGGAATTACCTCGCACTTCGTCTGACACCGAGGGAGGCGGAGTCTATCAGACTCCTATCGACTAAAAACCGCATTTGATTTCCCTTACTCTATAATAGGGGCCCATGTAATAGGGAGCAAATCCTATCGGCATTAACAGTGCATAAATCCAATCTCAAAACTGCTACTGAAAATTTCAAAACACTGCTAGACCTGAAAATCGTCAGCATTCACTGATTCCCCCGCATCTCATCCTTCACAGTGCCCATTGTTGGAGAAAGTGGACGTCTCCTTATTACGTATCATTGGGCGCTATGTGCGAGGCGTGCACTTCCTTCGTGACATGAAGATCATTGATCATCATGACATGGTCAGAGACATGTACTTCGTGAATTACGGTGGCGTAGAAGTCAGGGTGGTGAAAGGCGAAACGGTTTCTATCATACGGCTACCGAGGGGCAGGTACCGAGACCTTGTAGATTATCCCATTTTATCTGTGTGTTAGTGTAGTACTAGAGTAGTGTACTAATGTAGACCCACAGTTCACTGGTATATTTAGGTCCCATGTAATAGGTGATGAGCCTATTGTGATTAAACCGAGCACAAATCTGAGCTGCTACTGAGAATTTCATAGAAAATCCCAATAACACTGCTCGACTTGCGAATCGAATCAATATAAATAAATAAAATTATGTTATTTGACTTCAATATTTTTATTATATTTTAAATTCTTCAGGATAATAAACAACAGCATTTAATATTAAACAACAAATTATGTACCTACCACCAATGAATTATGTCAAATTGGATCGTTTTTGATATAGTGTTTTCGGCAACATAGTGGGCACAGCAGCCCATAGGAGTCCCTATGCCGTGGTAGCCACCAGTCGACTCCACGTGTTGATGGTCAACGCGCAGGCCTTCGCGAATGTTGCGAAGGACTTCCCCGAAGTGAAGGAACGTTTAGCCAAATCAAAATCTGACAAAGTAAGAATATGGAGAAGTTACCATAGTTAGCTGTAGTTTCAAAAGATTACGCAAAAGTGTAAGAGGTCTGTTAAAAAAATAACCGTACTTTTTATTGGGCGGCAACAAAGCATCGTAGCGTCGTGCGGTTGGCAATACTGTTTTCGTCATATTTTCCCGCGTAAACTGTTTATTACGGATTGTTGATTTGACTTATTTCCCGTGTTATGGTTTTTTGGCAATAAACGGTGAAGGAAAACATCGTGAGGAAACCATCGTGAGAAAATCTCTAAGGCCTTGAGATTTTCTAAACGGCGTGAGAAGTCTGCTAACCCGCACTAGGCCAGCGTGGTGGACTATAGATAGCCTAATCCCTCTCAATATATGAGAGGAGACCCGTGCCCAGCAGTGGGACAGTATATGGGTTTATGATGATGATTATTATTAAGCATTATTCAATTAAAATTAATATAATGAAGTACCGTTATATTTTGAACAGAGTTTGTAACAGATAACGGAAGCCATATTATATAGACACCTTGTCAGCTTCGATAATGAGCTCAATAACGTATGCAGATGTACATCCTGGGTGGCGAAGCTCATGTGAAACAGAAACGCAATGTTCCCTCGGGCCCACCGCCACGAAGCAAGAAGAGCCTCTTAAAATACATTTTCTTTCAAGAAGGCGTGATACAGACCTACTTGCTCGTTGTCTGCATGAGCTGCATTTATTTGGACATTTATAATGCCGGATATCTGGTATGTATCAGAATAATATCGTAAATTTACAGTGCAGTTATTTTTCTATTCTCTGTTTTTTTTTTTACCTGACGTGTACCCTAATGTTTTTTCGAGTGTATGTGTATGTATGGTACCTATTCTAAATCTTGGGCATGCTCTTCAACTACTGAAACCGTTTGAAGGATTTTTTTAATCTCGGTTGTGGGAGTGACATTGGGGATAATGTTTCAATTTGGCATCCGTGTAAAAAAAATAAGCGATATTAAATAAAATGACGGAATTGAAATGACCCGGCGTTAAAAAATACTAAAAACAAACTCTAAAAAACTAAATTGAATATGTGAAAATTTGGCAGCGCAAGGAAGATAAACAATTTTATTTGTAATTTAAAATAGTCCTTGTTGTCTAAAGAGCTTGTTTTTCGATTTTTATTTTTTTTACGCAGCCAAGTTTTTTCTATATAATTGCAGGACAACCGTATGTGGCTAATTATAACGCTGTACGCCTTAGACTTTTGCTTCTTTCTGAAGATATTTACCCAACATTCTTTGCCATTGCTTGTAACCAATAAAAGTATGAAGACTCTCATGTTGCCAATACGAAGATTGTGAGTATTTATAACATACCATCACGCCTGTATTCCCCGAAAGGCACATCAAGCTACCCCAATCGGTCAAATTTCTTTGATAGATTTTCAACTTTAATACAAACTAATAGGTTCATTTTAAATTGGAAAAATTTGACAGTTTTGGATTGCTTGACCTGCTGGCGACTGTACACCCACAGTTCGCTGATATGTTTACGTCCTATGTAATAGGAGGCGAGCCTATTGGCATTAATTGCTCGAATCCCTATGGTCCAAACTTCTACTGAGAATTTCATAGAAAAACTCAATAGTAATATTGTGTATCTTTTTGTATATTTTTGGCATTTTCCATGCTAAGATTTTAAAGTTATTTAGAAAAGGAAAAATTCTGAGTATGACGTCACCATAAAGACGTAAATTCAGTATGTGAATGAAAAATTCGACATGACGGGTAGGTATCGCGGTGGCTTAGTGGTCATAGCGTCTAGTGTACCTAACCAGAAGACGCAGGTTCGAATCCTGCCCGCGGTCGAATTTTTCCATTTCTAAATAACTTTAGTAATATTGTGTTCAACCTGGGAATTGAACCTAGGACGAAGAAGACCACAAGGTCATTGAGGCATCAGACAATGGCTTCAGTAGTATAATTCTAATATTAACTGCATTTTGATGATAATAGGCGGCTTCTCTAATACCCCTGGTTGCAGGTATTTCAAACAGGATTTTAAGTACGACTTTATATCAATACTACCGATAGAGGTGCTTTCCTACGCTGCAAAGGAGACTAGCTGGGCTTGGTTCGCTGTGCTGCGCCTCAATCGGACCTTCAGAGTTGTAAGCCTCCTCCATTGCACTAAAAACTGTCATACTGCTAGGCACGGGCCTCCTCTCAGAATGAGAATGATTAGGCTATAGTCTACCACGCTAGCCTAGAGTAGGTTGGCAGATTTCACAGGCCGTCGAGAAAATCTCTCAGGATATTCAAATAATCTAACGATCATGAATGTCCTCTTATATTTTGTTTCGATTGCCACAGGACACAAATATTTGTGTGGGTAAAACATGAGTATTTGTGTTTGTCTGGGTGTTTCTTATATAGTATGTATTTACAACAAAAAAAGTATATGAGTATTATATCCATTGTCTAGTACCCATAGTAGGTACAAGCTCTGCTTAGATTGGGACTAGATGGTGTTGTATAAAATGTCCCAAAAATATTTATTTATTTATATTATTCGTCGATCCGAGCATTTTATAGAATATCCCATGTCTAACAGTACGACGCCTTGCTGATTCACTGCCTTCACTGTTGCAGGCGTACTTTTCAGTAATCACATCTAAATCGGGTCACGATCGGCGAATATATGAACTATCGAGTAGCATACACGGATATACTATAGGGAAATGCTCCGAGGAATTGTTCAGATTGATCCCTGATGCCACTTTCCGCCATCGTTCCATGCGACAGCAGTTCCATCCACATCGTCTAGATGATTGGCAGTCCACTACTGTGCCTTTCTTTAGAAACTTTCTGCCTCGCACTACTAAACTATGGAATGAACTGTCGCCTGCAGTATATCCGGACCAATATGACCTTCAAACCTTCAAGGAAAGAGCGTACTCCTTTTTAAAGGCCGGCAACGCGCTTATGACTCCTCTGGTGTTGCGGGTGTCCATGGGCGGCGGAAATCGCTTACGATCAGGCGATCTGTATGCTCGTTTGCCCCTATCCATAAAAAAAATACACACAAAAAATAATTGACTTGGCGTTCTCTTTTTTTGATGTCTGATAAAAACTGCAAAGTTATTAGATAACCGGCTTCTTTCGTTCCAGAGGACGGTAAATAAGTGCTTGCAACTGCGAAACGAGAGTATCACGGTGAATCTGACGCTGACCACTGTGATGGCAGTCTCCATCTGGTTTACCCTCTTCGTCCACTCTACCACGTGCA
This sequence comes from Acronicta alni, assembly GCA_964056405.1. Lineage (NCBI taxonomy): Eukaryota > Metazoa > Arthropoda > Insecta > Lepidoptera > Noctuidae > Acronicta > Acronicta alni. The sequence goes on along the minus strand of OZ043916.1, from coordinate 1,468,691 downwards.
TCTGGTACTCCATGGCCATGATGCAAGACGCTAGTAAACCGAATTCCTCGTGGATCCATATTGGTATGTACCTAACCTACCTATATATAGTTTAGTACCTATAGTTTGGCATTGTCCCACGATTGGGGTAAATTATCTTTAAGGTCCTTTCTGATATTCTTTTACCTCTAGCCAGTCCTTACGGTACGCATCGCAGTCATCCCACCCCCGCATTGTATATACAATGTTATAGATAACTCGTATGACACTGAATTCTTCAAAATTTTGGATAATCTGCAGATCTTGCGAAAGGTTCGAGGCGTCGGTTTCTAAAACCAATTGGGGACAAAGAATGATGTCAATATTAATAATTAATCTATCTATTTAATGTATAGATGGTGGAGGAAGCCACTGCGACAATCATTATCTCTGTTCTCTGTACTTCGTGATTACGACGTTCACTCAGAATGGAGTTGGAGACATTTTGCCAAAGAATCGCTCCGAGGTATAAAACACTTTATACATATTATAATTCTAATAAAAAAGAGTATTATCGTTTTTAGCAGTTGTTCAACCTCAATCTTACTATGCTATGCCAGCCCCCATAGGGACTGGTATAGCATAGTCGGAGAATCCTTTCATAGAATGGGGGACAACTGACTTCGTCCGTCAACACTGGTGACTCCGAAACGAGACCAGTATCTCCACAATATTTACCCTACTACGGATAAAATAGTATCTCATGTTTCCACGAAGTCGATGTAAATAATAAATTACCGATTTTTGACTTTATATTGTGCAGGTGATTTTCGTGGCGATTCTTCAGATACTGTCGACGATGATATTCATGGTGTACGTGGGCGAGTTCTCCAGCATAATCCAGTACCAGTCCTACCGCTCGTTCAGCTTCTACAGCAAATACCTCGAACTACAAGTATAATATACCTTACGCGTATTTATATATAATATACTGTGCCGGGGAATATTACCCCCCTCTGGGGGAGGTCGCATTGTATAGGCTTTAGGATCTCGCAAGTCGCATTATAGTCGAGCAATGTTATTGGAAATTCTCAGTAGCAGCTCGGAGTATGGATTTGGGCCCGGTTTATGGCAATAGGCTCGCCCCCTGTTACATGGGACCAAAACATACCGGTAAACTGCGGTTGTAAATTACTGTAAGTAGGTACACCTCTGCCTTACTTTTGGGGAAAACAGGCGTGATGGTATGTTATGTAATTCCTATTTTTATTTACCATTTTTCCAGGAGTTTCTGAAGAATAATCGCGTGTCTAGGAATCTGGTGACCATAGTGAATAAGTATACTTTGCACTTGTGGCGGGAGACGCGCGGCTTGCAGGTGCCGAAATTTCTAAGGCACGCGCCCCTCTCCCTCCGCCTGAGGATAATGTCGGCCATATACTTGCATCATATCACCAGGGTAATACACCAACATCTATAGTTATTACTATAGGTTAAAAAATCAGGCGTCTTCAGTGATAGAAGTCCGTAGTTTCGACCTTAGTTGCGTTTCCTACTCCGTATCACCTACGGATGAATGATTCGTTCGGGACCCGAACTAAGAATGAATGACAACACAATTTGACAGCTGTCCCTACTCTCGGTGTGTTATTACCCGTTCGAAAAAATTTGACACTAGTTTTATCGGACTTCGAAGTTTCGGAGAACTTTCGAACGGCTCGTAACTTAATTGACGGAGATAGGGAGTAGGCCCTCTGGTGTCAAGCTCCGATGTGCCAGTCAAAAACAACTGGAATTAAGGTACTGGGGGGATTTTATAATGTCAGTGTCACTATACAGTGACACTGACATTATAAAATAGGCGGTAGTCTGTGCTTTCCTTGTATACACAAGGAACATTGTAAGAGTAACATCGAGCCAATAATTGCGTATTTATTACGTGCAACATTTCAAGTTTCTTAGACTTTGTTTCCGAGCTAGTTTTAACAATGTAATGCAATGCAAAGCCTACAATCGGTTCTGGCAGTTGCCGGCCGCTTCCATACATTTTTTAAGTGTGTCTCATTTTATTGGGCACCTGTATTATTAATTCACTTTTACGGTGATGATATTTTCAATAAAAAAACTGTTGAATTATAAGATTTTTTTAGTTTTCTATAAATTCATAGCTTTTTTTTTATTACCATCACCATGTCACCTTATGGTAAGCGACGACGAGGTCGAAGGTGGGACACGCATACCCAGAAAATGCCTGTTCTCTCTCACTTTAAAGACACTAAGGTTATATGAATCCGGGAATACATACTAAGGTTGGATGTGTAAAAATATGTGATGTGTGCGAGTTGAACTGGTAACCTAATTTTGTTATTCAGTCTGCGACCTTGGTTCGACCAGCACTTGGGGGATCAAAATAATTGTTGAATTATTTATTTCAGCATCACATCTTTGAAGAATGCGAATCTGCTTTCTTGAGGCAGCTTTGTGGCTGTTTAAAATTATACACTTATAATGCAGGTAAAGTATATACAGTCGTGGTCAACTAATTAGGGACATTCAAGATAGTGAAGGGCTATAACCGGTTATCTAATATATAAAATTCTCGTGTCACAGTTTTCGTTGCCATACTCCTCGGAAACGGCTTGACCGATTTTGATGAAATTTTTTGTACTTATCGGGGAGGTCTGAGAATAGGCCAACATCTATTTATTTTCATACCCCTAAATTTTTTTTTTTATGGCAAAACAACGTTTGCGGGGTCAGCTAGTGTACATATAATATAAAACCCTATTGATTTCTCAGCACCTATTTTTTGCATAATGTGATCCGATTATTATGCTATAAATGGCTGTAAATAAAAGATTAAATAAATAGAAAAAGTATTTAATATCAAAGATTAAACATGTATTAAATATTAAGGTACAATTCTGTAGTGGACATTTAATTAAGGACAGTAAAGTATAATGAAAAATACAGTTAAACAAAACTTATAATCTGCAGTGTTATAATATCTTTAACAGCTCCATTTTATTACGTGTAAAATCAGTACCCTGTAGCAATGTGGCATAGACATTATCAGTTTCTGACATGTTTCGACAGGAATGTTTGCCCATGCCTCACAAAAAGCTTCATGAAGTTCATCCAAATTTGTATTACGATAAGTGGCAACTTTTTTCTTGATTTCGTGCCAAAGGTCCTCAATTGGGTTGAGGTCCGGGCTATTTGCTGGCCAATCTAGCACCGATACAGACTGACTGGTAAGAAACGACTTGACTGAATGGGCGGTATGTCTCGGTGATCGGGTCGTTATCCTGCTGAAACGTCCATATAATAGGGAGATGCTCCTCAGCATAGAGAAGCATAGTTTCTTCCAATATTGCCTTGTATTGATGTTGGTCTAAGTTACCCTGAACTTTCCTCACAGGTCCCACTCCACGTCCAGAAAATGAACCCCACATTTTAATGTTTCCACCGCCATGTTTCACCTGCTTTTTGTGAATCTTGGATTCATTTCCGCTTTTACAGGACACCGTACATATTGCCTTCCATCTGAAGAAATCAAATTAACCTTGGTCTCGTCAGGGAAAAGTACATGTTGCCATTGGGCGTAGGTCCAATGTCCATATTTACGTGCAAACGCCAAACGAGCATTTCTATGTTCTTTCTTCAACAACGGTACTTTGCGAGCCACTCTTCTGAACAACCCTGCTTCTACCAAACGTCGTCAAACGGTTCTCGCAGATACACCGGCTCTTTCGTTAGCCCCAAATACTTCGTGTTTAATTAAAATAGAGCCTAGAAACGGATCTTACTTAGCTAACCTGGTTATCATTCTATCTTCTTGCGGAGTCGATTTTCTCGATTTTTTTGTTCTGGACACATTTAAAGCTGTGTTATAGCGCTTGAAATGTTGCACTGCATTGCATACCATAGTTTTTGAACAATTTAAATGTTGTGCTATCCTTCGGTTATGACCAACCACGCTCGACAAACTTCATGATAATTTTTCGTAGTGTTGGATCGCAACTTTTATTTTTGCCCATTTTTCTTCAAAATAATTCTCAAAACTTAAAATAAAAAATCTGGATTGCCGCCAAAACGACCACGAAAAAATAAGAAAAGAAACAGAAAAGTATTAAAATTCCAATTAAGAAATTAGAACGCAATACCTCAGTGTCCCTAATTAAATGGCCAGCCAGCATTCTTTGAACAAATAGCACTATGATAATCTATCAGCTATACTGTAAAGAGGTTTAATGTTTAAGAAGTTGTTATTGTTTGTGTAATCGCGCACATAAATGACTAATTACACTTACATGTAAAAGATATGGAATATTGTTAAGACTCGTTGGAAAATAAAAAAATAATTCACAATTTGGCTTAACTAGAGATTGTCCCTAATTATTTGACCACGACTGTATATTTGGATCACCTATTGTAGAGTGATACCCGATCGTAAGTAATAAGTTGTGTGGATGAATTGACGAAAGCCACAGATATTACGATACCAAGTATATCAGTAAAATTTACAAAGTACCTAGTTTTATTGTTATTATAGCTAATTGGTCAACTAACTATTTAACTGTACACTTTTAGAGATATGGTGTAGGTGTGTATCTAGAGACATGAGTACGAACGAATGAAGCATGATTCAGTACCATACTACCGACGAGTAGTATCATATGGTACTGCTCTAATCTAGTCTGGTAATGTAACAGCTCTCTTTTTTGTTCAAGATTTCAGACAGTCCCATATCTATTAGAAATAATGGTTTCCTTGCAGCTGTAAGGCAAAAAAAAACCACGGTGTAGGTGACGACCTACACTCACCATTTCTACTAGATATGGAACTGTGAAAAAAAAAGGGAGCTGTTTCTTAGAAATAAGTTCTGGTATTTCGACATTTTGTAGAGAGACCAGAACTTTTTAAAGTAGGATGTAGCTGTTTTTTTATGCACTTCATGATGAGTAGAAGTATATCCTTTCGGTTGTAAGACGAAAAAAAACACGGTGTATATTGAATAATGACAAACTTGATTAACCATTATCTTGTATTATATTAACTGTAGGAATGTACGTCGTAAAAGAAAGTGAGATCACGGATTCCATGTACGTGATCCACACCGGCAAGGTAAAGGAAACCAGCGAGGAAATGGACATCAGTGCTAGGGTCTACCCGGCTGGATCATACTTCGGCATTGTAAGTACAAGGTATAATAAAACTTTGTTACTTGAGAAGGCAAGTGAAAGGTATTAATGGAATATTTAATCTCTCAGTTGCAGGGATTAATACGCAATACACCGTACACTCACTCGTATCAAACAATGAGCAAATCCCAAGTACTCACCCTGAACTTAAATGACTGGGAATACTTATTGAAACACTTTCCAGATAGCAGAAACGCTATTCATAAACACATGAGACAGGTGGGAGATAAAGACATGGATCAAAGCAATTGGCCTGGAGGTGCCCCAGAACCCTTAGTAGCTCAAGAGTTTGAGCCCCTAACGGAGATAGAAACCACGCCTGGCGAACCATTTGATCTATATCCTACAGCTGGTAGACATTTCGGTAGAGTTTCAGAGGTAGAGGACGCCTCAGGTTCTGGTCGGAAAATGTCACGGTTTTTCGCTTGGCCAACAAATAATAGAGATGCCGATGACCCAGGCCGCAAATCCATTATATCGGAACGAGGAGAAGAACAAGCTGGCTTAGAACCTAAGAGAGGATTTATGTCTAAATTAACAAGCGCTGCAAAAAAAATAATGGGTAGAGTATCGGATCATGAGATGCTAGGTGAACTTGAAGGTACAGATGCGCTTGCGCTAGAGGAAGACGTGGAAGCAACAGAAGACCTTCTTGCACAGTTTGAAGCAGCTAAAAAAAAGGCTACTAAAGATATGGTGAAATTAAAAGGGCGAAGAAAGAGTATGTTCCATACGCTTGATGAAGAAACTGAAAAACACATGCTCACTCTAGATATGGAAGAAAAAGATGAAAAAATGAAAATGGATCAAGATGAAGCTAAAGAACTTGACGCAGAAGCTAAAGAAAGTGAAACATTTATGATGCGGCCACTTCGAATCCGTGATGATAAAGATGAATCGGCAAAAACAAGTACCACAGATACTCATGAAGTTCTTAATCTAGGTCGTCCGAAGCCTAAGATGGCCAAAGAAGTATCAGAAGTTGAAGTTACTATAGACATGACAGGTAATGATAATGTCCAAGAGACTATGGAAACTCAAACTGCCGAAGAAACAAAGAATATTGAAACTGCCAAAGACAAAGCTGATCAAGATACTTCGGAAGCTCCTAAACGTGTCTACCCAACTCCTACCAAACAATCATCAGTCATTGAAATTCTTAAGCCTTCTGACTCTGATGATAACCAGCTTGGACCAGCTGCCGAAGAGACCACAGAAACTCAAGCTGCCCAAGATACAACAGATGTCAAAGTTGGTTTAGATACCCAAAATGCTGAACCTAGGGAAAATGTCCAAGAGACTCGGACAACCCAAGACGCAAAGGTCGATGAGTTCGCTCAGTCTCCTGAAGATTTCGTAGCTGATCAAGACACCCAGGGTACTCGAGCTGCACAAGATGCTACTGATGTCCAAGGTGCTCCACCAGTCCGAGACGCATATGAGACTCAGCCAGCTCAAGATACAAAGATCAGTGAAACAGAATCTGCAGCTGATCAAAATGCCCAGGGTACTAGCGGTGCTAAGGACTTAACCAAAACCAAAGGTAGCGAAGATACTATGCAGAGCCTGTACATTCCACCTGATAAAGATATCCCGATTACTGATGCTCCAAAACCTACTCGACCAGAAGCTGATCAAGTGGCCCAAGATACTCGAACTACCCAAGATGCCCTGGATACCACCCAAGACACAGATCTTCAGCGTATTAATAAGGATACTCCAACTGGACAAGATACTGAAGAGACTCAGTTTGCCCAAAATGTCCCTATGACAGAACCTACACAACCTCCAGAACATTTATATCCGGGACCTGAAACTACTGATGATGTTCAAGCTACTAAAGACATCACGGAATCTCAGCCTGCAAATGATATCCAAGATGTGGAGCCTGCTGAAGATATACCAGTTACGGAATCCCCTAAATCTGAAAGCCCGATGAGTACTACTGAAGATCCTGGTGATGTGCGGCCGGAGAAAATTCCTAAAGCACTTTTAGATCGCCATCGCTCATTTGCTAAACGGCCCATAGTTTTTGATCCAAATCGAAAGGACTTGGATGATACAGAAGGTACTTCCGTTTCTATTTATCTTGCAATATTATTTTTACTCATTATCTAACAAGTGACTTAGCTGTAGCCCACATAACCTGCACATCCTCGGAATTTTCCTTGTAGTATGACAAGCAATCAGTTTTCCTCCCTCATTTTTGGTAGATGATTCGAATACAGGAGGGTTAAAATTGACACTTTGATGAATCGCAACATGATTGACGATGACGTAGCGACATCTATCGCGTTTCATAGAAAAACCCAATAACACTTTGCTACAAGTACATCAAATCCAGGTCCTCTATCGTAAAAGTAGCGCTTAGGACCTAACTAGAAGAACCATCCCTCTGCCTAATGAGAACGACTGTCTAGAATTTCAAAAGCATACAGATTAAATGCTTCTTCGGGTTTAATATTATTTATTGATAAAGTAGTAGTAAACAATTAGTAATCAATGTCCACATAGTTGACGGTTGATTAAAAAAATAATAAAGATAATTTATTTTGCAAATATGGGTACAATACATACTTAATATAAAAAGAAGAAAATACAAGTTGAGCCATATTTTACTAGTAGATAAGCATGCAAAAATTACAAAATAAAAATAATGATGTGATATGTCGTACTATTACGACCTTTCATAATTATGCTATAGTATACCTTAAATGCTAAAAACTGCATCATTTGTTCTGTTTAAACTGTTTTTCGAACTTGGTTATAAAAAACATTATTTGAGAAAGATTATGCACAGTTTACAAGTACACTTTTAATCGTAAATTAGTCAAATCCAATATTACTTTTTTTCAGATGTAGATGAGGATGCTCCCCAAACATCTTCCAAAGATGCCAAAGACAAAAAGTCGACAGCAGATACGGAGAGTAAGGAAGAGGGTACTAGCACTTCGGTTTCAAAAATGAACAGGCGCTTCGTTCACGTACGTTATGATGGAGGAGCCGACGACGCGGCCAGCTTCGATGCAGAAGAGGAGGATTATGAAGATAACACCCAAGCGAAAACTAAGCTAGAGGACGCAAGGCATATACCTACGGCTGACAGTGATGAGCCGTATCGGAGTGGAGGAGCCAGCGAAGGAGATGACGAGGCAACCACATCCGCATCGACTTCTGGAAGTCCTGCATCCCAGAAAAAGGAAAAACCGTCTGGCACAAATGATTAGTTCTTAGTTTTTCTTAAACTAGTTTTTCATAACACAAACGATAGTGCCTAACAAAATATTATGGTAAGTAATAACCTACTTTTTAATGTCACATCATAAGAACAAATAGAGGCAAGGCGTAAAAAGGAATAATTTCAGGACGCTAGTTTTTTAGACTATAAATTTTGTAATTGGGTAAATTTAGAACATAGTGTATCTCATTTCCTAACTCTGTTAGTAGCCAGATAAGTATGGCTCAAACAGTCTTACCTATATTTTTACACGACTGTTATCAACATCTTGAATAATTCAAATTAAATAAAAGCTCAGGACTCATTTCAAGATATGTTTATACCTAATCTAGCGTGCCAAATCACATTCGCGTGTTGGCATTATATGCAGGAGTCAAACATAATAAAAATAATAAATTTACTTTTCTCTTAATTAATGATCCTATTAGTGTACAGTATTATCTATTAGGTAAACAGGTAGGATAACATAATTATATCTACTTGTCTTTAAGTAAACGGCCTTAAGGATAATACTTACACACTAAGATATCGATTAGCTGATCTTGATAAAAGATCTCTTTTTAAGTATAATAGCGTAAATGTTAATTTATTGTAATGGTTGTTTTGTGTTTATTATTTAATTATTCAAAATATATTTATGCGAAAGGTATTACGTTGCTAATAAGGCCACAAGCTCAAAGATTTATAGTCAATTCTTAGTAAGTGGCTTTTCGCCGTGCTAAGCAAAGGCAATGCGGAAGGATGATGAAGTATAATTTAGACGCCGTACTTTATTCATCATCATCAACAACCCATTTATTGTCACATAAAGGGTACGGGTCCTTATTTATAAATAAACGGGGTTAGGTTTATCTATATTATTATGTTTTTATATTATTATAAAATATTATCCTGTGGTAATTATGTTAGTCTCTATTTAATTACTCTTTTAGTGCAATATTAATTGAAGAAGTTTAAATGTCATTTGACATTTAAGCTTTTTATTTTTAATGTATATTCTTTTTTTCACTTGCAATATAGGTTATTTTTATTATTTTAAGAATTATAATTATTGATGAACTTGTCATACTATCATGCAAGACTAAATATTTCCACATTGCGGCTTCATTTTACTAAATAATAATTTAAATAAATATTTATTATTCTCTTTAATTTTCAGTGTTTTCTTTACATAGACATTTGCTTTAAAAAATCAAACATTGCAAGAGGCAAACTTAAATTATTAATCGTCACTTGCGTATCAGAACTCGTAGCTTTCTATCTTTTTACTGATCTGTAGGTGAGAGATCGAACGATGAGATATACATAAGGAGGAAGAGGATAGGAGAAGGGGATATACATACATCTTTCCTCCACGAGGAAACGTATTGGCAGTGGGGGGACTTTGACCCTTATACTGCCAAACCAGCTATTCCTCTTTCGTTTTACAGTGTCGGCAACGCGCAAATGATACCCCTGGCATTACAAGCGTCTATATGCTACGGTAACCACTTACCATCAGGTGGACATAATGCTCGTTTGCCACCTTAGTAGTATAAAAAAATATATGTATACATAAAGCACAATAATACATTTCAATATAATAGATCTGTATGCTCTAAACAAAAATCAATTTAACCGATTCCGTGCGGATGGCGCCGCAGAGGCGCCATGAGTATATTTTCTGAATGGCGTGTGGCAAAACTAATGTTTGTCGCAAGGAAAAGGAAAGTACGCCATACTTTACCACTGGTAGTCAACCTTTTTATCAAAAATTGTGGTGGAGCCCAAAATGAGGGTTTAAGAAGTAGGTATTATGTCCATCTCTATCATAGAAGATTTTTGGATTGAATTGACGTCACTGACCTCTTAAACAAACGAACAATATTTGGGACATTTTACACAACACCATCTAGTCCCAAACTAAGCAGAGCTTGTACTATGGGTACTAGACAATGGATATAATACTTATATATTTTTTTTTTGTAAATACATACTTATAATACATAAGAAACACCCAGACAAACACCAATACTTATCTTTTATCCACACAAATATTTGTGTCCTGTGGGAATCGAACCCACGACCCCATGATCAGCAGTCCGGTACTCGAACCGCTAGACCACAGAGGTCGCCCTCTATTACAAGATTGACGTCCAGATTGGGTATCGGCCGTAGACAGAGAAACCTATCGGCGTATTTGTAACAGTGCCGAGAAATCATTCTCAGTCGTGTGCGGGAAATGTGCATGTGTGCTTAACAGATAGTGCTGCGCCAAGCACTCACCTTTAATATAGACTGTCGATGACAATATGGCTTCAATATTATCTGATGCAGATTTATTTTTTACAATGTAATCTTTATTTGTGTGAAAGAGGATTAATGTATACTTCTATACATAGTATAAAACAAAGTCGCTTCCCGCTGTCGGTCTCTCTGTGCACTACGTCACCACCATTTAGATAATTTCTTCCGAAAGGTTTTAAGTATGAATAATACATGCATGTTATTAGTATATTGCAAAAAGTCAGGGCGGATCTTTCTATTTATTTCATAGATTTAATAGAACTGCCTTCCATGCTACATGTATGATAACGTTCTCGCACTATTGTCCATAGATAGATGACAATAACTTACCTCTTGACAGAGTTGCAATAATAAGAGATGCCTAGACAGAGGAAACGTGTTTATGTGCTTCTGACACTAGTGATTTATAAATGCATTTTGAGTCTTTAATTCTTTAATATAACAATTTTTTCATTTTTATTTATGTTTGAAGCGCTGTATTTGTAATTAAAATGTGGTGGAATCTGCGCAAAGCGAGTTCGACCAGTAGGCCGGGCAGCCGCTCGAGCCAAAGCAGCCGCGGTAGCCACATTAGCGGTGCAGGCATGCGTGGCAGTGCGCCTAAGGAAATTGAGTTCCAGTTCTTTATACGACAGACTGAGGTACCTCTAACTCTAATCACGCAGAGGGTCATTGTTACAATTATGATACTTTTCCTAATCACTGGCACCGCTGCGGATGCAATTTTTATAATATTTTTTAACTTTAACGCAAACTCATTAAACTTGAAAAAGCTATGTTTTTTAGACTCAATACCCGCCATGGTGGACTCGCGAGGGTGTGATAGAATGGTACCGCAATCTGCCGGATGACACGTTGTGGAATTGCTACATCTGCGGCTGTGTCCTCGTGGCGGTAGTATGGACAGTCGCCCAGATGGAAGGGATCTACCTGGACATCCTCGACGTCACCTACAATATCTCCTACGCCATCCACGTCTTCGCTATTGGTTACAAATTGGTCACAGAACTGGAGAATACTGATATTACGTTTTGGACTGTTAGTTAGTATACAAGCACTATTGTGCTTGTTCTTTTTCGATGTAAACTGAAGAGGACAACATTCAATGAAAAGCCCTAAAAGTAATAAATGTTGTGTTTTATTTTTAGTTGGTTTTCTGCTGGATCTCGGCTCGTTTGCGCACTACGTTAAAGATTATAACCCAATTTTTAAGCTTAGCTGCTATTACGTACGACTGCATCGACCATATAAATATTTATGTTAGTTCCTTTGGTTTCATTACTTTTTTGAACGCGTGTATGGCAGAAGTCTGATACCGCCCTCCGGCGCCCGGTGTGTCTATTGGGAGAACAATGGATGCTTCTCTCACCCGTTCTGTGAAAATTTGTGCAAGTATAATTCGCTTGGTTAAATTGAGGTTGATATTTTGATATTTGATCTTTTAAAGACACTTTTATAAGTCAATGCTTTGATTTTTTTTATGCTAGAAGGCCTAACTGACGAATTTCCTAACTGACGACCTCTGAGAAGAAACACCAAAACAAACTCAGAGAATCATGGTCTCTTTTAAAGTCTAGACATAATAATATCAAATATGTGAATTTCACAATGTAGGGTAATGTCTGAAATAGCCTTTTGAAGAAAGAGCCACAGCGGCTTTGAGTAGGCTAATTCCAGCCGACGGCACGCATGCATCAGTCATTGTGTAGCTCGACCATATTAGAGGGAGCTCAACAACCCGTCGCACGACGATACCAGATCGGCGGAATATTTGCGTAAGCCTAATAAAAGAATCCCAAAGCCACCAGACAGTTAAAAAGTTGTAAAACAATTTCCATATAAAGGACAAAAATTTGGTTCGTTGTTGTATTGCTGACTGGTACACTCTTCTATACTCTTAGGATCCGAATTAATTTAACTATATATTTTCTTCCAGGGTCCTTGAATGACTACAATTTAAAAGGCAGTATATTGGGAACCACATTGAAGTACTGCTATATATTCATGGTGGTGAGAATCACTTGGGCATATGTATGGATTCATGTGAATGAGGTATGTATGTTCAATGGTCCTTGAGAGTTAACCGGCTGGCTACTGAATTATGTTCTTGTGATAAGACGACAATGTATTAAATAAATAAATATTTCTGGACACTTACACAGTACCATCTAGTCCCAAACTAAGCAGAGCTTATACTATGGATACTAGAAAATGATAATATTTACATATTGTGATGTAATGAAAATGCATACAACATTTTTTTGAAACACAAACATATATGGTTATTAGGCGCCATCCATTAATTACGCAAGACAATTTTTACTAGTTTTTGAGAAAAAGTAAAAATCGGCCGAGCCCCTCTCTATCCGTCTAATATTTATTATGTAAGTACCTATCTAAAGGAAAAAACGAATATACGTTTGGTTTGGCCATGGAAATCCTACTAGTTTAGTTTACCTATACGTATCGGCGCACCTCCACTTTCGCGCGGTTGTGCGAGATTTTTCAAATCAAAATCTTAATGTGCCGCATTTTTGTCATCTTACGTAAGAACTATCCCCGAATCCTTGTAAGAAAAAAAATCGTCTTACCTAATAAATGGATGGAACCTCACATAATTTTTTGTGTCCTGTGGAAATCAAACCACGACACACGAATGACAAACGACATCATGATCAGCTATCCAATACGCGAACCACTAGACGTCGTCTTTTTGAATTTTATACGTCACGGTTCTTATTATACTAATCTACTTATACCATGGCTTCGAGGGTCGTATAACGTATCTACGTAACAACCACCTGAGTTCGAGCGATGGGGTATGCTGAAAATCAGCCCTGTAGAGATTTGTCTCCACAGTGTTAGTGCTGAGCTTACCCCAATTGCCAAAATAACAGTTGCATTTTGTTTTAGTTTTAGTTTTTTTTTTGTAACCGATTTCTGGCAATAAATCATTTTTATTATTATTATTATTTGTATCTCCATTTCGGATATCACGGCATATCTCCCGTAAGGAAGACAACCGGTCCTTTGGCAGGCTTGCGCGGGGACACAAGTCCAACGCGTAGACGCCCTTTGGAGAGCTTTGTTCTAAATATGGGATGGGGCACCAACCCGAGACACTCCAGGACTGCACTATGAGAATACAGCCATGGAGTATCCCGGGTGGATGCAGGACTATTGTAAAATATGGTAAATAAAAACTACTTGGTTTATGGATGTAGATGTTGGGTGGACCGATAACTTCTATTGCCGGAAGAAAACGGCGTCTGCCTTACAACCTCGAATAAATATCCTTAGGGATGGCAGACGGTGACTCGCCACCTCACTAGCTGGGCCCCCCGAAAAGCTGCCAGTACAGGCAGAAGGCGGCAACAGCGGTGTGAGTGGCTAGGGGTGTAGAGAGGTGCGGCCCCGGTTTCACCGTCGCGAGTCTCCACGAGACCCGGATTGGGTTTCCCCGCTATTACGCCATTAGACACTTCCACCCCCGAGCATATAGCCCTGGCGGCCCCCCTCTGACCGGCCAGTTAAGGCAAGACAGAGTTGAGAGTCCTGCGGGCGCTTCGGGTTCCACTCCAGCTACCCAGTATGGGCAAACTGGAGACGAGGCCCTGACCGACTCTCTGGGGCAATAAGGACCGCAGTGTCGCCACTCACCATCAGCTCGCCACAAGCTGCCCTGCGGTTTGTGCGCTTTTCTTAAGACCTTATGACACATTTTTTGTTTAATTGTCAAAGGTTTGTAGAAAGCGTTTCTAATCTACCCTCCAGTTTTACGTTAATCTCATGATGAGGTAACGCTTGTCCCAGAGGGGGTTATTATTATTATAACTAAGCTGATCAATCCATCTCCAAAGATAAGGTTAAGCTTGTCGCGTTCCGGTTATACATCTATAACCGGAACGCGACAAGCTTAACCTTATCTTTGATGACGATTCTGAAATCTTGACATACCGTCACCGACAGATGACACAGTAAAGCCAGTCCCGATTGTCATGAACACCTATGGCAATCGTTAATGGTAGTCAGAAGTCCAAAAAAGCCAGACAACCAGTCTATCCTCAGGATATCGGTATTGGGAAAAATGCTAGGAGGTTATATATATACAGGGTGGCAGCGACATCGACGCGCAACGGCTTACCATGACCTCAGTACACGATTCTGGAAAAATTTCAACGCAGGGGGCGTTGAAATTTTTTGTCGGCTTTTTTCAATTCTTACGGTATTTTTTCATGTTTTTTTTATATAAACTGAATAAAATCATTATTTCTATCTAACTCAATTATATTTTTAATAAAAAAATCATTAATTCAAATTTTCACTAAAAAACAATGTAAATAAAACTCGAAAGATGTAACTTGGTCAGCTGTTTCGCTATTTCTTTCTTCCCAGAAAAATATGTACATAAAAGTATTAAATTACCAAAGAAAACCAGGGGGCTAAAGATGTCCCATTGGGGCAATAGTTCTGAAGTCAGTTCAAATTTAGAATTCATAACAATTTTCCAATGTGAACAAAAGAGGCCTTATTAGCCCCTCAGGAGAATTACTTTTTATTTTATTGCGTTTAATCGATTTGTGTTTCTTCTCTTGTATTTAGGTCGGTAATCTGTACGGGAAAATCAAAAAGCTAAACTTCAGTTTCAAAATGCTGTCTCAACGCAACTACAGTGTTGAGAGTCCGGGCGATCAATTTCTAAGCGCCGTCTACATCATCAACAAGATGTTTATACCTATTGGGTAATAAGACATTTTGACATTTTTTACCATTGTTGACATTATTTTTTAGTATTTTTTTACATTTACCATGCTAGGATTATAAAGTTATTTTAGCGCAACAAGAATTAACCCAACTATAATATTTTTTTTTTATCTGCGAAACTACTTAGAGAACCGATATGAAAATGGATCGGATATAAAACAAGGATAACTAATGTTTAAATTTAGTCCTTCAGAGTATCCAGACACGGATATAGAGCGCGTCTGTTGCCTCCTGATCATGGTGACTGGGTGCCTGGCAGTGACAGGATCCGCTGTGGCCTCCATGTCGCTCATCATTAGCCTCTACATGAGGCCCGAAGAGAGCTTCCGTGCGAGGTTCAGGCTCATTACGAAAGAAATGGTAAGTCCTGAAGGTTCTCGAGTTCTTATAACAGCTAACTATGGAACCAGTTCAGCCGGTGGACAAAACGAAACTCTGCGTGATATGAATCGCCACACTATTTATTTATGTAGGTTAGGACTATAGAAAACAATAGTAGACCGCTTCTTTATATATATAAATAAACAAGCAAACATATAACATTATTACAAATATACAATATCTTATCAATATAAAATATATCTTCCACTTCCCCTTCTTATCTAAATTCTCAATTTCAGTATTTATGTGCGAATCATACTAAATATTTGCGATCTACTAATAATCGTCTCCTTCAATGTCCCTCTCACCGCTCTGACTTTGTTCATTCTACTTTCTTTGCCCAGTCAATCTTGTTATGGAATGCTCTTCCATCTGAAATCAGGATGGCAAACAGTAGGTTTTCCTTTAAATACAAGGTACGGAAATACTTCCAAGATAGTTCGTTGGCTGATTCATTATATAATTTTTATATATTTGTATTCAATATTTATATATTTGTATGTATATATGTATTTTTTTTGTATTTATTAGTTAATTAAGTATGGTCGCAGCAGAAGATGCAAAAAAAATCAATTTATTTAAAAGACTTTAATTAAAACTACAGAATTACAATATTAAAACTTATGTTTAAATTAAGTACTAATTTAGTCGACGATTGACCAAGTAATAATGCTTGCGAAATTTCTGCATGTGGCGTCAATAGTGTCGTCTTCGGCACGTTGTGCTGCATCAGCTTCTAGGTACGCGCAATGTTGTCAAGCGCGATCGAGGTCACTGCTTAACAAGGGATATACTACGACTATGCCTGCGTAACACCTCCCCCCGTAGAACAGCGACTATTGAAGACCTTGGTCGTAAATTGCGCTGGAGGATGCTCTGGATCAATTCTTCTTGTATTCGGGATAGCATAGGTGCGTTGAAGTTCTATTTGATTATCCTCAGGTTGCTCTTTCTTCAGATTACTTTTCTTGAGACGATAGCGTCGGTAAGCCATCGCGCTAATAAGTGCACATGTACCGAATAGAAGTACGTACATCGGTATAGTGGTGTGATAAATAGTGTCTGAGCTTGATGTATAGTATGTCTGCTGCGGCTGCTGCAACGATATCTTTGTATTCGCTTCGTGAAGATGGTCTAGATTAATAGAGTTAAGCTTGAAATTTGGTGTTAACATCTGACTGGGTGATTTTTCCTTTGGTACATCTATCACCTTTCAGACGATCGTTTGTATTTGAAATCGTAAACTCCACCGTTTCTAGGTAACAATTGTAGGGGATTATGGCGAGATAACTTCCTTTTATCATCTTGTAGAGATCTTGTCCGCATGATAGACGTATCTTCGTAGGTACTGGGAAACTGATGGTGTAATGACGATCATCGAGTTTCTCAAAGGCTGGTTTATGCAGTGATACAGTTACTGGGTGACATTCAGGAATCCTCTGTTGTGTAGTGATAAGCGTTTGGATGCAGTCCGGTGACGTTCGGCTATGTACGTTGTGTATCTCTTCGCATAGATACCCTTTACTGGACTTCGGGCATTCAGCCTCTATATACTTGAAATCTTTCGAATGGATAGCAAGGAATCGGAAGTGTGGGGTTAGGATTTCGCTATGCCTATTGGGTATAATAGATATTTTATAAAGATCATAATTTTGAGGTATGATTATTGGAAATTTATACACTACAACTATTTCATTTCCTACATAGTACGAACCTAATTGAATAACGTCATAGTATTCGCGAATGTCTAAATCTATTACCTTATCTCTACCATACAAACTACGTAACTTATTTATTATAGACCTAGTTGAATTTAAACTTATAACATCATGATGTGCTGTGGAAGTTCTTATAAACGCTAAAACGTTTTGCAACTTCGTTATCTCCTGAGATAAAATGTCTACATTATCGCTAATTATTAAAATCATTTGTGCTAAGTGTGCGTAACTAATTATATTATGTTTTCTATAATTTGAATCCTGAATTACGTTTTTAATCATTACTGCTAATTTACGTTGATTACTTACGATATTGTCTATTATTTCCGAATGCTGTGATATCCAATCTTTAGTTAAACTAACATGATTGTTAAACTCTGTAACTAATCTGTTATCATTATCCTGAAGGGATTTTAAGATATTATTGAAATGTATTGCGTCTGTATAGTCAAGGTTTCCAGTTATACTTTTGACTACGGATCCGAGACCGTCTACGAGACCTCTCTTGATACGACCGGTTTCGAATGATTGTAATTGTTCAAGTACAGTTTGAAGTTTATGTTTCAAATAGTTAGTATGGGGTTCATACAACGAAAATGTTTCATTATTCAAATCTATGCTTAATTCATTTATCTGACTATGGACAGAGTTTATTTTAGATTGTAGATCTTGAAGATTGATATAATGCAAAAAGGAGTGATAATGCGAAATAATATTACAGGGACCTAACTTGAAAGGTAATACACCGGGACCATCGTCAAGATTTTCAAGTTTTATCTCCTGCGTTAGGCCTGACCTCAGGAGTAGATGAAGTACTAGGAGAGTCCTGCAACAATTGGGCACTTTTAGGTACTCTTTTTAATCTCGATTTAGCAATGGGACCACGTTTCTTTTTTGTGTAAATATGAATTGGGAGATCAGCCATAACCGTATCGTGGGTGTACCGAGATGCTAATTTTTGTCGTGAGGCAAGTGGGTTCTTGACAAATATTTGTTGTTCGGGAGAGTACTGATTTTCAGCCTCTCGGGACTTATTTAAGTTATCTATTATATCTCTACGATTGACTGTGCTACATTCATGAATTAGATTGTAGGCTGTACTCATCCTATCTTTATGTTCGGTCATGTACTGTTGTAATAAGTGTTTAGATAAATCTACATCGAATGGGTCACGCGGATCGAAGTGTCCTGTTATGATATCAATTGGTTTGCACCTAGTAAAACTATGGATTGTATTGTTGTAGGCCAAAAGGGCGTAAGACATAAGGTTTAACACAGATTCGTTCTTTTGACTAACTTTTAAAATGCGTAAATGCTCTAAAATTGTTGAATGAAATCTCTCCACAATACCGTTTTCATTCGGAGTATGCGGCGCTATCTTACGATGTTGTATCTTATGTAGTTTAATAAATTCCGTAATTAATTGGTTGGTGAATTCTGGGCCATTATCTGTCACTATAGTATATGGAATTCCATGGTGAGTACAAAATTTAAGCAACGCCTGCACTACGCTTACTGCTGTCCCGTCTCTTAAATAGTAGGCTTGAGCATACTTAGAAAACGCGTCAACAATCGTTAAAAACTTTTCGCTTTGAATGGTTAGTAAATCTAGGTGAATTAACTCGAAAGGTTTAGTAGCGGAAGGTACTAAATGAAATTGTTGTTTTATAGGATTTCGGTCATACTTAGCTTGACCGCAAACCACGCATTCGTTGATAAATTTGGTAATGTGCTCACGCATTTTCGGCCAATAGTACTTATGGGAAAGGGCTAAGTAGCATTCATTAATGCCTCTATGATTCGTTTTTCCGTCATGATACTTATTAATTATTTCTTGCTGCCTTAAATATTCGCGAACGTTTTCTAGTTCCGTTTTAGTTAGCATAAGATTCATTGCCGAATTTTTAAAGGTTCTTTGTATTATAGGGATTATGGTATACATGGCTAAAGGCGGGGTGATTAGGAGGCCTGTTTTAATTTTAGGATGAACGTATTCTTTTATGGTATCAATGACGTCTTTTTCTAGGTTGGATTCTGACAATTGAACTGAGGTACGCGTATGGGTTTCAAAAGGTTTGGTTACTATTGGTCTACCTTTTATATCGCCTACAATGGTTAAGACTAATTGTTTAGTGAATTTATTCAAGGGTTCGTCTGTTATCGGGACTTCCAAGATGGGATTCTCGTTATCGGTATGTACTGTGAGCGTTCCAGACCCGCCCGCGGCTTCCGGTGCCGTGACTGTCCTAGAATCATTAATAGAAGGATCTTTTTCAGATGGATTTACAATTATAGAGGAAAGTTCGTCATTATTAATCTCAATACGCGACAAAGCGTCGGCATTGGTGTTACATTTACCTTGTTTGTATAAGACAGTAAAATCGTATTCGCTTAATTTTAAACGCCATCTTGTAAGTCGCGAATTGGGCTCTTTCAGGCTCATCACCCATTGCAAAGG
The DNA here is from genome assembly GCA_964056405.1 of Acronicta alni. Classification (NCBI taxonomy): domain Eukaryota; kingdom Metazoa; phylum Arthropoda; class Insecta; order Lepidoptera; family Noctuidae; genus Acronicta; species Acronicta alni. Next base: position 1,448,684 of record OZ043916.1, on the reverse strand, counting down.
TTTATGGTCTGTTATAATTTTAAATTTGCGTCCGAATAAATATGGCCTAAAGTATTTTGTTGCCCAGACAATAGCTAGAAGCTCTTTTTCTATAGTGCTGTAATTTAGTTCGCTTGAATTTAATGTCCTAGATGCGTACGCAATTGGTTTATCAGAGCCGACTGTTCCCTGAGATAATACAGCGCCTATTGCAACGTTAGAGGCATCTGTGGTTAGTAAAAATTCTTTTGTGAAATCCGGGTATTGCAGAATGGGGTCATTTGTTAAAAGCGTCTTACAATGTTCGAAACAATTAATATAATTTTGATCACAAATAATTTTAGATCCTTTTTTCAGGCATTGAGTTAGAGGTTTAGTGATGCGTGCAAAGTCCGGGATAAATTTTCGATAGTAACCGAGTAATCCTAGAAAACGTTTTATTTCGGTGGCTGTTTTAGGGATAGGGTAGTTATTTATAACAGTTATTTTATTAGGGTTAGGTTTGACGCCGTCCTTGCATACAACATGGCCTAAAAATTCAGTCTCTAGCTTCAGGAACTCAGACTTGTCCATCTGAATTTTGAAGTTCGATTCCCTCAATCTTTTTAAAACTTTTTCTAAATTTATTATATGCTCTTGAAGAGACGTACTGAAGATAATTACGTCATCCAGGTAGACAAGACAAATATCCTGGAGATCTCTAAGAATATTATCCATTACGCGTTGAAACGTTGCTGGTGAATTTTTCAAGCCCATTGGCATCCTTAAAAACTCGTAATGGCCGTTTTCGACATTAAATGCTGTTTTGTGAATATCTGAGGGGTCTAATTCAACTTGATAGAAACCGCTGGCTAAATCGAGGGTGCTAAAGTATTGACATTTTCCTAATTTATCTAATATGTCCGAAATATTGGGGATGGGATATTTGTCATCTATTGTTTTTTCATTAACTTTACGAAAATCTATTACAAGGCGCCATTTGGTTTTACCGGAAGCATCAGCCTTTTTGGGAACGACCCAAATAGGTGAGCTCCATGCAGAATCCGAAGGTCTAATAATATTCTGCTCGAGCATTTTATTAATTTGATCTCTAACCTCCTGTTTATGGACATATGGATATCTATAACTTTTGGTATGTACTGGAATTTCATCGGTCGTGTTAATCCTATGTTTAATTTTATTAGTGAAAGTGAGTGATTCACCTTCCAAGTAGAAAACATCGGCATAACGTGCGCATAAATTTCTTAAATTAACTAACTCTTCTGGGTTCAAATGGTCAGTACGAAGGCGCGATAAAACTTCTTGGGTGCGGTGCGATAAATTTTCAGCTTGCTGGCATTCAACATTAAATATTTCAGCTGATATTGGACGGTCCATAGAAAATATTACGTCGTTAGATGAAGTGTTAGAAAGCTCTACCCAGCCTCGGCCATCCTTTACTCTAGTGAAACAATCTGATACTAAGCATTTGCAAATGATCTGGGTTGGTACAAATACATCTCCGTCACGTGAATTAATAGGTAATCTAACTAATTTAGAGGAATGAGCTGGTATAATCTCTTCATAAAGGTTAGCGTTACGCGAATCGTACATGTCTATGGGAATTACCGCGTTTCTAGTTATAATCTTTTTTTCTTTAAAGTTAATATTAGAATCCCATGCGTCTAATAAATCAAACCCAATTAGTCCGTCGAAGTAGTTATGAAAATCTAAAATGAATAGAGTAATGTTACCCTTTTCACCAAACTCAGGAAAACAGGGCAGTGTTATAGAATAGTCATTTTTACATACAGCGTGTGCATTCGTAACTTCAAAGGGATCGTAATTAAGAGGTACATTCGGAAAGTATTTCTGTACGGCCTGGGGTGATATAAACGATTGATTAGCGCCCGTGTCTATGAGAAATCTTAAAGGTGGATCGTGTGTCTTTATGTACCCAAGCTGTCGTTGAATATTAAAGTTTAAATCTATTTTGGCTTTTCTGATTTCGGAACTTTGGGAAAATTTTCATCTGTAGAGGGAGTAACGTTAGAATCTAATTCTTCTACTATTGGTGTTTCGGGAAAAGAATACTGATCGTAATTATTGTAACACTCTGTGTACGGGTCATATACCTCATAGTCTTGGTAATAATCTGAATATGTATCATAGTCATAGTACGGTTCACAATCGTAGTTATAATTAAATTCATTCATATTAACTTCGCGCGATTTAAAATAGTTACTAGGTGGCGGGTTACCGTTCCTACGCCAGTCATGTCCAGTTAAAGGTAAAGGTTTCGGAACAAAGTGGCTTACGCCACTCATAGGACGTGGTGTATTGTTAAAATTATGAGACGGTTGAGCTTGCGGTCGGTTCGGTAGCCTAAAGACATTACTTTGTACGTTATAATTAGGAGGCGGCGCACGGAACATCTGCTGAGTCCGCGTAGGGCCACGTGGTGACTGTGTTTGGGGTGCGTTATGTCTCCAACCACCTTGATGAGGTTGAGAATACATAGGCTGCGCTCCGAAGGGACCATGATTATTATAAATTGACTGTTTAGAGGGACCAGGCATATTTAACATAGGAAATCTCTGAGAAAAATTATTTAAAGGCAATTTAAAACTAGAGTTGAATGTTTGATGAAAGTCTTTCTTACTAGACCCGCTTTCGGTGCGTTGTTGCATGTAAAGTGTGTTGAGCTCATCCTGAACGTACTCGAGTGCTTTTTCCATAGTCTCGGGACGCATGCATCGAATTCGAGAACCTAATGGGTCTTTAAGCCCTCGCAAATAACACTGTAAGGTAAGTTTTTTATAAAGGTCTCGCTTTGCCTCAATGGTGGTCGACACCGTTTCATGGAGCGTAACATAAGTCATAACTGTACTGAATAAATTTTGACAACGTTCGTAAAATTCCTGTGGGGTAGAAGCCCCTGAGACTGTAAGGATAAGTCATTATAAAGAGCGGTCTCGTCCCGATGGTCAGCAAAATTATTAACTAGTGCGGAACGTATACCTTGCCAGTTTTCTGGGATGCCATTTGCATTAATTAGCCTAGCCGCGGAACCTGTGACCTTGTTTAAGATGCCGTTTATGAGAGCTAAGTTAGATAATTCGTTGCCAGGCCCTGTCTTGAAATGCGTAAGTACTAACTGATCGCAAAGATTGATAAAGCGAGTTAACACATGAGGATTACCGTCAAATTCAGGTAGCACTCTGAGTGACTTATAAATGATATCTACACTATTCTGAGTCATGTTGTCGTCTAAGTCCCTTAACTCGTCAATTAAACTAAGCCTACCACTTAAACTAGGGTTCCGGTCTTTCCTTGGATGGAAAATTTTGGAAACGAAAACTATACCTAATGCTAAAAAGAAATAACACACACAAATCAATAAAATTAAATCCACAAAATAGATATAATAAGGTTAGGAATTAGGGTAGATAGGTATTAGGCTAGGAACTAGGACAGTAAGGACTTGAAAGATTCAAAGTACTTACAACATAATTTTCTTTGCCGAATCGATGTCTGGATTCACTCCTGCTGGTACCACTCGTAAGTTCTGGATCGTCGCGACGGGTCGATATTAGATCCCTACTTTGACGATCCTACCGACTGCGCCAATTAAGTATGGTCGCAGCAGAAGATGCAAAAAAAATCAATTTATTTAAAAGACTTTAATTAAAACTACAGAATTACAATATTAAAACTTATGTTTAAATTAAGTACTAATTTAGTCGACGATTGACCAAGTAATAATGCTTGCGAAATTTCTGCATGTGGCGTCAATAGTGTCGTCTTCGGCACGTTGTGCTGCATCAGCTTCTAGGTACGCGCAATGTTGTCAAGCGCGATCGAGGTCACTGCTTAACAAGGGATATACTACGACTATGCCTGCGTAACAAGTTAAATAATATATATAACATGTAGTTTTTTTTGTAATTGTTTATTTATAACATAATTACATTATATATTAAATTTTAGTCAGCAAAAATCTCATAATGTAAATAGACAGTGCATCTACTGTGATCTTATTCTCTCTGCATCACCCTAAGGTTGTCTGGCAGAAAATGCCTAATGGCATTATGACTGCCTTTGTACCATCAGTGCATAAAGATAAAATAAATAAAAAATCAAATAAAATACAGAATATTACTATGATAAATACACAAATAAGTTAAAAAACAACATACATACTTACCCACTAAATTAAGCTGCTGTAGCTCTATACATTATTAAGTACCTACCGTTTAAAATGTGTGGAAAAGTGAGGTTTTTGCCCTAGAATAATGGTCCTTTGCGCTAATATCTTCTAGTCTAGTGCTACACAAAGATAAAGATAATTATTATTAAATAACCTTAACGTCGAAATAAAACACTTTTTACGGATTTTATCGCGTTATATTGTTTCGGACCCTTTACAGAGTCTATGGACACGGGTAGACGATGGACGCTCTAAAGGATCCGAAACGTCCATAAAATAAAAAACGTGATAAAATCCGTAAAAAGTAGGTTTAATATTCTTAATATTCGCGTAATTGTCAGAAATCAATATAACCTTACCATATTTGTCATTTATCTTCCACCCTGAACGTAGAAAGAGACACAAGTACCGACCAGTCTACGCGAGAAGGTGAATACGTTCTACATGATGTACTGGCATAAGCAGCGTGCCGTGTCACAGACGCAACTGCTTCCCACCTTCCCGCCAACCCTGCCTGCCACCATCAACATGGATATCTACTATGAAGCTACACAAAAAGTGAGTCTTGGTATCGAGCAACGCTTATGTCTGCAGGTGACTTATATTTCCCATGATTTAGCAGCCTCCTATTTCTAGGAGCACGTTGGACTTGGCCAGCACCGACTTTAGTTAATAAAGGCTCGAGCAGACGGACCGGCAGATAGTTAGTCACATTGCTGGTCACGGGTCTCCTCTCACAGAATGAGAGGGATTAGGCTATAGTCCGTCGATAGATAGTCAAAGACTCTTAAATCTGTTTGTAGTTGCACTTAATCTACATTACGACCAACTTTTACATAGGCAGTTTCCAAACAGTTTTCAGATAGGTTCTATGTCTGGACAGTTACTGTCGAGGTTTCTGGCAGTCACCTCATACAGAGGGACAATCAGTGGGAAGCAACTTTGTTTTATACTATTGTTACGAGCTGGGGTTCGGGATAAATTAAATGACACCAATTTAACCGATAAACAATCAAAACTTTAATTGCTCACACGAACACAAAACACAAATCACCAGTATGTCGCTATACTAGTTCACTTCACAATTCACTATCGCACTATAGTCACTTCGTAATTCGCTTCGATCTTCACTTGTCCGTGTCCACAATTGAACTGCCTTGTCGGCCCCTTAGGACCGCTATTTATATGGCTCAGAAAGTTCCAGAATCGAATAATCCCGAAAATGCTACAAAAAATACGAGTAGGTACTCGCGCGCCTATTGTTTCGCGGTCGTTGACCTCAGCCTATTGTGTCGCGAGCCGCGTGACCTTGAGGTATTGTTATAGGCACTTATAGATATAAGTACCTACCTATACCTACGCGAGTGTCGAGATTAAACTTCCATGCGTTTCCAGAACCTTCGTGAGCCATCTCAGTCGTTCTATTACGTGTCCGGCGTAACACTGCCCCCTCCTAAGACATGCTCGTCCCGAGCATTATTAGATCCGTGATATCGTGCCAGGCGATCCACATGAACGATCTTCGCAGCACCTCTTTGTCCCTTTTGTATTCGGTAGGTGACATCGTTGATCTTAGTCACGACTCGATAGGGACCGTCCCATTTTGGCTGTAACTTAGGTGACTTTCCTTTGCTGCGCACCGGGTTATGTAGCCACACTAGCGAACCTTCGTCAAAGCCTTTATTGTTCATCTTGCGGTCGTAGCGGGTCTTCGTTTTCTCGGACGTTTGTTTGCCTGATTCCCTGACATGCTCATATATGTCATTCATTCTAGTCCGTAAGTCGTTCGCATAATCAGTAACACAGCGGGGAGTGCCAGGGGGGATACCAGTGATGAGATCTGCAGGCAACCGTAGTTCTCTTCCAAAATTCGCGAAGGCTGGCGTTACCGTCGTACTTTCGTGAACTGCACTCCGATATGACAAAAGGAACGGCTGGATGTGCTTGTCCCAGTCTCTCTGCCTGTTCCCCACAACTTTCGCCAAATATCTCTCTAACGTCTGATTGAACCGTTCAACCATTCCATCAGACTGTGGGTGGTACGAGGTGGTTCTAGTTTTATGAGTACCCATGACTCGACACGTCTCCTGGAATATTTGAACTTCAAAATTCCTTCCTTGATCACTGTGAATTTCTAAAGGTACTCCAAATCGACAGAAGACCTCATGGACCAACTTATCGGCAACCGTCGAAGCTTCTTGGTTCGGGATTGCGAACACTTCCGGCCATTTTGTGAAGTAATCCATCACAACCATAAAATACTTGTGCCCACTTTCACTTTCCGGGAATGGTCCCGCAACGTCTAGAGCTATTCGTTCCCAGGGTGCACCAACGTTGTAGACCTTTAATGCACCTCTGCTGCGTGTGTGAGGCCCTTTGACCGCTGCACAACTCGTGCATTTACGACACCAGTCTTCAACGTCGTTTCGACAGTGGATCCAGTAGAAGCGCTCTCGAATCTTTAACAAAGTTCTTTTTACTCCTAGATGACCTCCTGAACATCCATCATGATAAAGTTGTAGTATATCTGGGACCTTAGCTTTGGGGACTACTATCTGCAGATGGCTCTTGTCCCCTTTAGCGTTTTCCCATTTACGGCACAAGACACCATTCTGTAACAACAGACTGTCCCACTGCGCCCAATAACTCTTTGTAACTGTGCTCAATGCTGCAACGTCACTCCATGTCGGTTTAGAGGCACCAGCTTTCATCCACTCGAGGATTGGCTTGACATCTGTGTCATTTTCTTGAGCCTGCTGTAAAGTTCCCTTCCACTCGTCACTAAGGTCTGTTTTCAGCATCCTTACCGGAACTGCTTCCTTAGTCTCCTGCCTGACACAGTGCTTGCAAGTTTTCGGACAAGGTCTTCTTGACAACGCATCTGCGTTACCGTGAGATCTGCCACTACGGTGTTCAATTATGAAATCGAACTCCTGCAGAAGCTCAATCCACCTTGCTACCTGTCCTTCCGGGTTTTTAAACTGTAATAGCCACTTCAGTGCAGCATGATCCGTTCGCAAGTGGAACTTCCGCCCCAATAAATATTTGCTGAAGTGCTGTAGTGTCTTAACTATGGCCAGCAATTCCCTCCTCGTGACGCAATAGTTCCTTTCAGGCTTTGACAGTGATTTACTGAAGTAACCTATCACAACCTCCTGATCTCCTTTTCGTTGTGACAAAACACCGCCAATACCAGTATTACTTGCGTCTGTGTCCACTATGAATTCATTTTCATTGTCAGGGTAGCCCAAAATAGGTGTATTGCACAGACGTTTCTTCAACTCTTGGAAAGCACTTTCGCAACTCGTGTCCCAGCAAAACTGTGACTTTTCCTCCGTCAGTTTGTGTAGAGGCTTCGCTACATCCGAAAAGTTCTTCACAAACCGTCGATAGTAGGAGCACAAGCCCAAGAATGCTCTGACTTGCGTCTTATCTTTTGGAACTGGCCAATCCTTAACAGCAACTATCTTCTCTGGATCGGTTTCAACACCTTTTTCTGAAACGACGTGTCCCAAAAAGCTTACTTGATGTTTAAAAAATGAGCACTTTTTCGGACTCAACTTTAGGTTGGCCCCTCGGATTTTTGAAAGGACTCGTTCCAGGTTTCGAAGGTGTTCATCAAACGAACGGCCCACTATGATGATGTCATCTAGATAGACCAGGCAGGCGTCTCCAATTAGGCCAGTGAGCACTAGTTCCATAAGCCTCTCGAATGTGGCAGGAGCATTGCATAGTCCAAACGGCATGACTTTAAACTGCCACAGACCCTTTCCTGTAGAAAATGCTGTTTTCTCTTTATCTTTTGGGTCTATCTCCACTTGCCAGTAACCACTTTTTAGGTCTAACGTCGTAAACCATTTCATTCCTGTCAATGTATCCAGTGTGTCATCAATCCTTGGCAATGGATAGCTGTCCTTCTTCGTGACATCATTCAATCGTCGATAGTCTACGCAGAAGCGCATACTACCGTCTTTCTTTTTTACCAGCACCACAGGAGAGCACCATGGACTAGATGAAGGCTCTATTACACCATCCTTCACCATTCCCTCAATCATGGTCTCCACGTCTTTTTCTCTTGCAACTGGCAGCCTTCTGGGTCTTTGACGAATTGGTGGCTCATTTCCAGTATTTATCTTGTGCTGAACCAGACCAGTCTTTCCTATGTCAGCATCATTTGATGAGAAAATATCAGCGTATTGAAGCAACAACTTTTTAGCCTTGTTCTTTTCTTCTTCAGACAGATGATTTTGACAATCTTTCAGGAGCGTCGCAACGTTAAACTTAACGTTTTGTACCTTATTACCAGCACGTTGATCTTGGCACCGTCGCATCCAGACTACTTCTTCACAAGTACCCATCAATGTGCCCTTCTTGATAACTTGCTCCTTATCGCTTGGATTCAATATGCGTACTGCTGATACATTGGTAGCCTTCACCAACGTTCGTGCCATCTTCCATGAAAAGTCATCGTCCAACCTTTCTATGAGGACACATCGATTTTTCTGTCCAGCATTTTGTGGAAGAGTGACTGGGACGATTGTTTCCGACTTAGGGGGAAGAACAATCTTCCTTAAGCAGAACACATTCCCAGTAGATGCACCTTCCATAAAGATTTCATCTGAACCACACTTCAATACTCCTTGGTTAACATCGATCTCACAAAAATGCTTTCGCATAAAGTCCAGTCCCAGAATGCAGTCATCTACTATATCGGCTACGATGACATTATGCCGATATATTCTGTTACCAAGTTTTAATTCCACCTCCTTCTCGCCTCGGACGGCTATGTGCTGACCAGTAGCTGTTACTAGTTGTATATGATCACGGTCACCGGTGTAATCCCCAAGAACCCGACGTGCTAACTGAAAATTCACGACCGTGCGAGAAGCTCCAGTATCTAGTGTCAGCTTACATGGTGTTCTGTTGACTTCGCCTTTGATGATCAGGCTGTTTCCATCATGGGCTTGTGAGATCGAAATCCTTGGGGCTCCTTTCACACCAGCCAGCACCCGCCCCGCAGTCCTGGCTTTTACTCGTTTCCCTGTTGTTCCTCGGTGGTGGAACTAACCGCCTTTACTTTCACGCTTTGCCCTTTTTCTCGCCACGAAGTTCCTTTGGGGCAATTTGCTCGCAGGTGACCCTTCTCACCACAAATGTAGCATCGAGGTGATCCTACACCTTCCCTTCGACCCTCGTTACGCTTTGGACAACCCACCTGATAGTGACCTTTTTCCCCGCAGAGGTGACATGTTGGCAACATGAGTTCTCGAACTCTATGTGCTCGATGGTCCTGTCTAACTGCCTCCACTTCTAAGGCATGGGCCAAGGCATCTTTAAGGGTTTTGTGGTGTCCAAGATTCACAGCAGCTCTGACTTCTAGGTCACGAATCCCATCGACGAACGCCTGGACCAGATTTCCGTCGATATATGCAGGTGTCGACTGGTTGGCTTTCCGGACCAGCTTTTCAATTTCCACAGCCCACTGCTGTAGTGACTCGGTGCTACGCTGTACGCGGTCCTTCAACTGGGCACGGAACACGTATTCCAGGTGTGCGTCGCCGTATCTAGAGTCCAACGCCTCAAGCAGCTGATCGTAGGTCCTGTCGTTGCCGAGGGCCTCCAGTACCGTTAAAGCCTGATCGCGGAGACATAAGGTGAGTGCCGTCATGGCCTGACTTTTGTCCCATCCATTCGACTTCATGACGGCTTCAAACTGTATTTTGTAAGCCGACCAAGAGGAGGTCCCGTCAAATGGCGGCACTTTGAATCCACGAAGTGAAGGCATCGTGGAACCACCAACCACAGGAGCCACAATTCCGTTTCCTGCCTTGAGATCACCTAAAGTCTTCTTTATATCAGATATTTCCACTTTGGTTTCGGAAATCCAACAGTCGTGTTGCTTAACTTGCTCTTTAACATCCTTGAGCTCTTTGCCAAATGTCGCTTGAACATCCTTTAAAAAGTGCATTTGGTCGTCTTTACCACGCTGTAATTGCTCCTGCAATTGACGCGTCTGCTCCTCCTGCTTACGGGCCTGCTCCTCCTTGTCTTTTTGCAGCTGCTCCCGCAGTAGGCGGGCCTGCTCCTCCTTGTCTTTTTGTAGCTGCTCCCGCAGTAGGCGGGCCTGCTCCTCTTGCTTACGGGCCTGCTCCTCCTGCTTACGGGCCTGCTCCTCCTTGTCTTTTTGCAACTGCTCCCGCAGTAGGCGGGCCTGCTCCTCTTGCCGGCGGGCCTGCTCCTCTTGCCGGTGGGCCTGCTCCTCTTGCCGGCGGGCCTGTTCCTCCTGCTTGCGGGTTTGCTCCTGCATCAGCGCCATCAAAGCTGACAAGTCAACGGCAGGCGCTGGAAGGGCTCCAGATGGACCAGCGACTGGATCTAACGTCGGCTGCCGAGGGCCCGAGGGTTGTGACGGAGAATCTCCAAACCGTCTCTGGTCCATCTCTTGCTGCCGCTGACTCCTGGTACGAATACCGTCCGTGTCTTCCTTCGGTAGAACTGGCATAATTTATCCCACTACTTCTGACACCAATTGTTACGAGCTGGGGTTCGGGATAAATTAAATGACACCAATTTAACCGATAAACAATCAAAACTTTAATTGCTCACACGAACACAAAACACAAATCACCAGTATGTCGCTATACTAGTTCACTTCACAATTCACTATCGCACTGTAGTCACTTCGTAATTCGCTTCGATCTTCACTTGTCCGTGTCCACAATTGAACTGCCTTGTCGGCCCCTTAGGACCGCTATTTATATGGCTCAGAAAGTTCCAGAATCGAATAATCCCGAAAATGCTACAAAAAATACGAGTAGGTACTCGCGCGCCTATTGTTTCGCGGTCGTTGACCTCAGCCTATTGTGTCGCGAGCCGCGTGACCTTGAGGTATTGTTATAGGCACTTATAGATATAAGTACCTACCTATACCTACGCGAGTGTCGAGATTAAACTTCCATGCGTTTCCAGAACCTTCGTGAGCCATCTCAGTCGTTCTATTACGTGTCCGGCGTAACACTATGTATACATAATTATAACATCTTTTTGTATTTTTTTGCATTTTCCATGCTAATATTATAAGTTACTAGCTTCTGCCCGCGGTTTCGTCCGCGTAGAAAAGTTACTTTTAATAATCGTTGTTATTTCGCTAATTAACTCAAAATCGTTATAAATTATAGCCTATGTGTTATTCTGATGCATGAATAATAATACTGAAAATTTCATCAAAATCCGTTCAGTAGTTTTAGCGTGAAAGAGTAACAAACATCCATCCGTCCATCCTCACAAACTTATAATATTAGTAGGAACACGTTGGAGATAGGATAGGAATTTAGCGAAGGAAAAATTCGTGGGACTCGCGGTGGCTTAGTCGTCTGGTGTATTGAACCAGAAGATGCAGGTCCGAATCCTGCCCGCAGTCGAAATTTTCCTTCGCTAAAATGAGTATGTTTAAATTTACTATTTCAATTTTCATGAGGTCGTGGGTTCGATTCCCACAAAACACAAATATTTATGTGATGAACTTATGTGTTTGTGTTTGTCTGGGTGTTTCGTATTAGAAGTATGAATTTACAAAAAAAAAACCATAATACAGCTCTGCTTAGCTTGGAACTAGATGGTGATGTGTAAAATTGTCCAAGAATATTTATTTATAATTTTGAATGTAAATAAATACGTTTCGCACCAACCGTTATGAAAAGTTTATTATTTTAGGCCCGTATCCTTCGTGAGCTATCGTACCAGATACTGTCAGAGCTGGCTCGAGAGATGGAAACTATACACTACATACCTGGAGATGCGATAATCAAGCGAGGCTCCAAGAAGTGCAAAATAATTTACATCACATATGGAGATGTTGAAGTAAGTAAATTAAGATTAATTAATCACCAAAAGAGAATTCTATTCATATTATGCTGCGCCTCGCTAGGTGCCGCTTATTTTCCTTTTTGCTCGGCTCGTATTGGTCGTAGCGTGATGTTACAAAGCCTACAACCTTCCTCGATAAATGTACTGAGGCCAGCACATCTAGCTCACACCTCACTTTTACTAATCCTCTAATAACTCTGCTCTCAAATTGCCAAAAGTCACAGAATTTTCAGGGAGGGACTGATTAGTTCGAATCTATGAATTCACACCATTTTCATCTCTTTACATTCTAGGCCCAAGATTGTATGTATTCATATCGGTCTCCTTTGACAGTTTTGGATAGCTTGACCTGCTGGCCTCTGTACATAGATGCTGACGGCGGAGGACGACTCGACGGCTATAAACCGCATGACACGCGGCACGGTGCTGACGCCGTGCGGCGGCGCAGTGGCGGCAGCGCTGGGCCTCTCGCACCTGGCCGTGCGCGCCGCTACCTTCTGCACTGCGCATGTGCTCACCGCTGTGAACCTCTGGAGGGTTGTCTCTAAGCACTCCGTCACACAAGATCATGCCGGCCCTATACTTGCAGCTTTTACTGTAAGTATTGTCAATCAACCGCTTATAGAGAACAAAACATTTTTTTTTATTATACAGAATGTCCAAGAATATCGGACTCCTGCTTAAATGGATTAAAGGGCATAATAATTCATTTATTTATTTATTTAGTGCATGGAGAACTTACAGCTAACAAAAGTATACTAATATAAAGGAAAACCATAGTCTTCAGAAAGCCAATTACAAATCCTCACGTATAGACTTAGAATAATGACTTTAAGGTGTGAGTATAAAAACAAACAAACAAAAAACATCACATCACCTTAATTAAAGTAAAACGCATAACCTAGATGCTTGGCACACAATAAAAATATTTTTATTGCATATTCTAATATAAAAATATTTTTGTATAATAATTCGATCTATCCGTAGAATGTTAGAGCGTCGCGCAGTTTTCTCCCACGCACCTGCAAGATGTGGAACGGTCTCCCTGCTGAGGATTTCCCTGTATGCTATGACATGGGGTTCTTCAAACGGCGTGTATACAGGTTCCTTAAGGGCCGGCAACGCATCAGCAACTCCTCGTGTGTTGCAGATGTCCATGGGCGACGATGACCACTTACCATCAGGTGGCTCGTCTGCTAGTTTGTCGACGTCAACAAATAAAAAAAAATAAAAAAAAAAGAATAAGATTACCCATGATTATGTCACCGAATCGAGTTTTATGAGTTTTATGAGTTGTATGTATGTAGTTATAAAGTTGTGCTAGCCTATTATTTTATTTGTAAAACTGATTTTTTAAAGTATGTTTATTGTTTATAACTTAAACTAAGGTTACAACTTTTGGTTATTTCGTTCATAGCGATATCTACCAAACAACTTTGGATGGACTGAACAATTGTGGAACAATATAAATAATATTCTATAATATCTGTATAAATATAAATAATCAGCTGTTTATGATAATAATGGTCTATTTAATGTTATAGGACCACATCGAGAGAGTAAAAAGGCATTACACCATGAAGCTACCAGATAAGGCAATGTTCGTTTTGTTTTTGATTGCGATGTTTTACTTATACATAAATGCTCTTTCATATCAGCCTATTGCCGTCCACTGCTGAACCTAGGCCTCCCCCAAAGAGCACTAATCATCCCGGTCTTAGGCAGCCCGTATCCATGCTGCCAGCCACCTTCTTCAAATCGTCTGTCTGTCGTGTCGCAGGGCGTCCCACACTAATGCTCTTGGCTCAATCAAAATTCAAATATACACCCACAGTTCACCAGTATGTTTAAAAGTTGTTCTCATGTAACAGGAGCGAGCCTATTGCCATTAATCGGGCACAAAACCAAACACAGCTGCTACAGAGAGTCTTATATAAAAACCCAATAACGCTTTGCTCGACCTGGAAATGGAACGCAGAACTTAAGATGATGATTATCTTAGGATGATGATCATGATTAAAATATTTTTACGAAGGTTCAACTAATGTAAGACATAATTTGACAGTCACAAGAGCAGTATCCTGCTCTTCAACCGTAACCTAAAAGCCCTGAAAGATATGAGAGACGCCGAAGGCGAGTCGGTGCTGGCCAACTCCAACGTGTTCCTGGAAATTGCAGGCTGCTATATCATGAGAAATGTAAGTCACCTGCATATAAGCTTTAGTCGATACAGAATTGGGTAGTATACTGAAAAAATAATTCAAATAATCGACTAATAAAGTTCTAAGATTTTTTAAATTTTGTTAGGGTTTGAGAAGGGATTCTCCATCCCTATCCCCTATAATAATAGAATAGAATATAATCATTTATTCACTAGAGATATGGGTTTACAAAGCTGTTACATTTTTGGGAGGTGCACAGACATCTCACCGTGTGGTGAGATGTGAAAACAAGTGTTAGTATAGAATTTATATTGTGACCCACGGAATATTGACGTCACATGTTTGTATAGTACGCTCTCTGTCTAACGTTAAAGTTAAGTTAAATTAACTGAAGACTTATGGGGCCTTTCGGTAAATGTTTGTAAAAGTATTATTAACACTATAGCACCCCACCTAGCGATAATATTTAACGAGTGCGTAGACCAAGGAACCTTCCCAGATCTAATGAAATACAGCAAAGTTATACCCTTATTTAAATCTGGAGATAGTCAAGATCCTGGCAATTTTAGGCCGGTTTCTGTTCTGCCTGTGCTTAGCAAAAAATTTGAAAAAATCATGCTCAATCAAATGCTATTGCATTTCAATATAAATAGGCTTTTTCATGACCAGCAATATGGCTTCACCAAAGGACGTAATACTACTGACGCTGGTATCACACTCATTAAAAACATCTTTGATGCCTGGGAAGAGTCTCAAGATGCGATCGGTATATTCTGTGACCTTTCAAAAGCCTTTGACTGCGTAAGTCATGAAACTCTGTTATTAAAATTGGAGCATTATGGTTTGAAGCATAAAACTTTGAAACTTGTCAAATCATACTTGCAAGGTAGACAACAAAAAGTTCAAATTAATGGGGTAAAATCGCCCGGCACTCAGGTGAAAATGGGCGTACCTCAGGGTTCCATTCTAGGTCCATTCTTATTTCTAGTGTATATAAATGATTTACCCTACATGCTTGAGGATCAATCGAAGATTGTGTTATTTGCGGATGATACTTCTTTAATTTTTAAACTAAACAGACGTATACCTAATACTGACGATGTAAATAACGCACTTCTTAAGGTCCATGAGTGGTTCACAGCTAATAATTTAGTATTAAATGGGCAGAAAACCAAATGCATAAAGTTTGCTCTACCTAACGTAAGATCTATGGAATGCGATGTTATACTAAATAATGATAAACTTGAATTTGTCGACCAAACGGTTTTCCTGGGAATCAGGATAGACTCAAAGCTTCAGTGGGGTCCACACATTAGAACTTTAGCAGGACGCCTGAGTTCAGCTTCTTATGCAGTTAGAAAAATCAGACTACTTACAGATGTAGAAACTGCAAGACTAGTCTACTTTAGTTATTTTCATAGCATTATATCTTACGGAATATTACTATGGGGCCGCGCTGCAGACATAGAATCTGTTTTTATATTGCAGAAAAGAGCTATTAGAGCTATTTATAACCTACGTAGTCGAGATTCACTCAGGGAAATCTTTAAAGAAATAAATATAATGACAGTGCCTTCTCAGTACATCTATGAGAATATTTTATATGTAAGAAAAAATTTGCACTTGTACGTCAGAAAATGTGAACTGCATGATTATAATACTAGACATAAATCAAAATTAATGCAGCCACAATTTCGTCTAGCTAAAGTTCATACTTCTTTAAGAGGGTACTGCGTTAGATTTTATAATAAAATTCCGAACGCAATTTTAGAACTTACAGAAAACAAATTCAAAAAATTCATTAAGTCTACCCTGTGCAGGCAAGCTTACTATAAATTGGAAGATTATCTTCTAGATAAAAATGTTTGGCGGAATGCTGGTCCAGCTCCACAAGATGAACATCTTGTAAATCAATAATTTTACTGTACGTTATACAATTTAATAATCTTTGTTTGTAAAAACATGAATTGTAAAGTATGAGAGTCGTGCAGCCATTGATGTTGCATATGTTGATATGCATTATAATGACTTAAAATTACATTGTGCCCTTCAGTTGCCTAGCAGTCTGAGCTTGTCATGCTCACTAAAATGTCCTGCTGATGGTGGCGTTGTGTGTCGGGTCGTTTTATTCCCTACAACATGGTTGAGTCGAACGACGCCGATACGCACGTCATACTCGTGAACGAGTGCCGTCTGTCGGGGCTGGTCAGCTCTTACTGTCAATGGCAACCTCTTTTTTTTTCTGTTTATTATGCTAGATTAATTTAATTGTACACATCAAACTGCATTGTTCTCATGAACTATTCAGATTTAGACTGTAATACTGAACACTGTAATCATGTTTTTTTTTGTTGAAAAGAGTGTCTATGGAGTTTCTTGCCGGTTCTTCTCCATAAGACCCACTTTTTGGAACCGTGCAACTAGTTTGACTTTTCAAAAGTGCTATTTTAATGGTCTAATTGAAATAAAATATTTGACTTTGACTTTGACTTTGACTTTGACTAACATAAAATTAAAATTAATGTAACTTTAATTTTTGAACCGATTTTAATTATGTTTTTTAGTCCATTGCCATGTAGTACATTTATTTGTTTATTTTTTTTATATGCAAACAAGAAATTTGCATCGTCAAAATGGGCCTTAAGAGGGGACTCTAGTCGAGACGGATTTGAAAAATAGGTATTTGAAGAAACTATTGCTGTCGCGCTGCGCCCTGCAAGCGAGCTGTCAATGTGTGAACGAGTGGTGTATTAGTGTGCGTAAGCGCATAATATTCTACCGACTCTATTGGATTTTACCTAAATGAATAAAAAAATATTTTAATTAATAATATTTTTAAAAGCTTTTATTTAACATGCAATGTATGTAACTATGAATGTTTGTTCGGTTGGAATCTTGCAATTATTGCAACTCAATTTTTAAGCAGACAACTTCAACCGATTGAGCTGAAATTTTGTATAGGTACTTACACGTTTAGTTTGGATGACAATGCATGGTTAGCTGTGTGACGTCATTCTAAATCCAACATGGCCCAACATGGTGACACCCCAAGATTGCGGAGTAGTTATTTTTAGTGCAATCCTAATATGGGTATTAAATAAAACGGCTTGCTGAGAGTAACTCTAAAAATAAAATAACGTCACTCTAATATTGATTTCTGACATTTCATTTTCATTGAATATTATACATTGAAATAAAACTACTTTTTACGGATTTTATCGCGTATATTGATATTATTAATCCCTAATAATAGCAAGGGATTAATAATATCAATATACGCGATAAAATCCGTAAAAAGTAGTTTTATTTCAACGTCACTCTAAATCCAATATGGCGGACAAAATGTTTTATGCTTTCCTACAATTATGGAATGCTAGTTAAATAACAAAAAAGTAAAACACAAACTTTTATAAAAACAAGCTTTCATTTAAATGCGCTCAAAAGAATAAAATAAACTTTTCCTTTCAAACTATTACTACCAATATCAACTTATAATAAATGACATTATAAGTTGACATTACACAATTTAAATGATACAAAAGCTTGTCGCGAGATAACTGTGTACCTAGATAAACAAGTAGATAAATTAAATAACTTGATCTGAAGATTGAGTTTTTAAAGTTTTCAAACTAATTAAATAAGAGCACCTATCCTAATGTACCTAAGGGAAAGGACTGAAATTACCACATAATAAATGGACATTTTAATTGATATAAATCCTATGTTTTTATTAAAATACCCCTGAACCCTACTTGTCCAAAATATAGAAACATTTTTAAAGTCTACCTGCTCCCAGTAGGTATGCCAGTGGGCAGCTATGCCATTATATATCATACTGGGCGTAACTAGGCACTGCTAATCAAATAGTTAACTTCGTTAATCGCTAATTCGTTACTAAAAAAGTTAACTTCGTTAAAAGGTAAAGCGTTACATTTTGGAAGATTTAACGCAAGTTAACGTAAATCGTTAATTCGTTGACACGTGATAAAAAATGATATTGTAGTTCCAGTTTATAAACTGGAATCAATTTATCGCGTCTTGCTCAATATTTTTTTTACAATTTCTTTGCAATAAAGTGTAGATTGTGGTATATCATTTCAAAAGTGATTTTGTTAGCTTTCAATATCAAAACCGAAGATTATTCACCTTATGCCAATGGAACGTCAAAACAGAAGACATCCATTTTTAAAGCAAAACATCATATTGATTGATAATCCTGACACCCTATAAAAAGTGGGCGTTTATACATATAAATTGGTCATCAGTCCAATATTTTACATCACTGGTAACACCGAAAATAAAATAACTTGGAAACCACACCTATAGAATCCGTTCAAGTCGTTCTAATCCAGCAACGATAGTCTCTGCGTACTGTCGCTCGACAGCTTCATCTGAGCCAGCTCGTGTGAGCCAGCCAGCTTGTGTCTCGAAGGTATACAAGAGGTTCAGGGAGACTGGAAACTTAGTCCGGAGACCAGGATTTGGATGACACTATCACATCTTTCTTCCAAATCGATACCTGAACGGCGTGGACATCCAGCTGCAGCTCAGAGAAGTTTGAGGGAGGGCTCTCAGCGAATGGACTGTGAGATGAAGACTTAAAGAAGCGATTTTGGCCCCAAAAAGGCCAGCTGAGGGACCAAAATTGTTTCCAGCCCACCGACAAGGCTTCAGTTTGCTCGCGATCACTTAGATTGGGATATGGAGAAATGGAGCAGAGTCCAGTTCTTGAAAGAAACCTGGATGTGCCTGTGTGGTACCGACCGTCGATGGAGTCTATAGGAGACGGGTAGGAGCGATTCGCACAATGCTGCTTTGCGGAAACGGTGGCATATGGGGGTGGGTCCTGTATGACGTGGGCAGGTATTTCTATTGATCCAAAAACGGAACTGATATTTTTACCTGGTGGAGGTCGGGGAGGGGGGCTAACCGCAGAAAGATATATCAACCGACATTCTGCTAGGACATGTGATTCCCTACGCCTGATTTACTGTCTAAGATTTCCTGCTAATGCACGATAACGCTCGCTGCCACACCGCTGCAGTGACTACAAAGGGATTAGGTACCTGGAAGAACACACTAGACTGGTCAGCCCTCAGTTCTAACTTGAATCCAATTGAACACATGTGGGATGAGCTGAAAAGGTAGGGAGCTGAAAGGGAGTACGAGGAAGATTTCCAGCTCCGGCGTCGACGGAGATCTGAAAACTACTTTAGTCGAATAATGACAGAAAATCTCACAGGATTCCATCGGACCGAATGAGTTGTCCATTTGGTCAATTAAAACAGTTTACAGGCAGTCCTAGAAGGGCCTGGGTATAACAAAAAATATTTAAGGGACACACATTTTAAATAAATGTTTTATCTTTTCATATTACCTACTTCCTTTTCATTTAGACGTCTACAACTTCGAGATATTGCAATAATTCCCTAAATTTAGGTACAAGAATTCAAAAGATCCAATACCAAAATTAAACTTTTTAACACCTTAGTTCGCCCTATCTTGGAATACGGCTCAGTTATATGGAATCCGCATTACGATGTTTATATTAAATGTTTGGAGAGTGTCCAAAGACGATTCCTATACCACCTTTGTTACGGGGATCACATAGCCAAGCAGGTGACGAACTACATTGATAGGTTAAAGTACTACCACTTAAATACTTTAGCAATTCGTAGAACTTCCCTTGACCTAGTCTTCCTACATAAATTAATTAATGGAACCATAGACTGCAGTGAGCTATTGAGATCTTTAGAGATAAATATTCCCAATCACATGCCTAGAAAAAATGTGTACAAGTTTTTAAATACCCCATTATCGAAAACGAATCTCGGTCATTACGCTGCTGTGCCCAGACTCTGTAGGCAAAATAATACACTGTCAAAATCACACAATGCGGACATCTGTACTCCATTACCAGTGTACAAAAAGTGTATATTAAAACCTATTTAAGTAATTCACAATGTACTTATTAACAATTATGTAAATTTTATCAATTTTTTTAATTTTATCCCATTTATCAATTTTATCAACTTTTGTTTTTGTAATGTTAATCAATTTTATTGTAATTTTTATCAATTTTATCTTACTGTGATCTTAATTTTATTGTCATTGTTCGTTAATATTTTATTTTAGTTTTTAATTGTACTGGACAAGTGCTTAGTCCTTATATTATTTACATGTTGTGGTTTCCTATAATTGAGGGAGTATACTGACATTATTACCGTTGTATTTTGTAAAAAATCACGTGTTGTATACATCACTTGTTGGAGGCTCTTAATAAATAATAAAATAATAAATAAATAATACTTTTTTATATTTTTTTATATCATTGATATCATTTAAAAGGTAACAAAATTATTTTTAAATTATTTACTTCAAACCATTCCGTTCATTGCATAGAAGTTGTAAAAAAAGTATTTCTATAATTAACAAAAAAAACAAAACACTCGTCACACTGGGCGCTGGCACTAAGTAATGAAATGATCAAACGAATCATAATAAATCAAATTTCTTCGCAGTTTACTAAGACATACCTACCTAGTTTCGTTACACATGCGGCACGCGCCGCGCCTAATTTTGCGCCTCTTTGGACAAGTGCATTCAACAACAGAAAGTAACACTAATAAATCGTGTGATTGTAACACGATTTAATAAATATCGATATCGGTACATCATTAGAGTATCGATAAAAAATATCAACAATTGCCACTTCCCTATTAGTTAGTGTACGTGTAAGCCTTACCCTCCCTCTCCTCCAACCTCCCCCTGTAAAGTGCGAAAGGAACAACCGCAGCTCTGGCTGATTTTAACTACAAAAATCTTGACCAAAATGCGTTTCATATTCTGCTGTTTTCTTCCTCAAAACTGGATAGATATTAAAAAAACTTATATCATAATTTAGAGGAAAAGTATATCTATGCCTCTATTTTTTTTTTTTTAATAAAACTTAACCAATGCTCATATTTCTTTAAGTGATTTCGTTTTGGAAAAATAGGGGCACGTATTTAGCAGATATAGATTTTTTGGGAAAAAATCATAGCTCTAGAGGCATTATCCACGAAGAAAACAGCAGAATACGTTTGTATGGAGTAATTGCCACTAGAGTCCCCTCTTAATACTTCTTTGCCTACTCCTAGCGCGCGGACGCTGCACTGACGGATCAAGCGGATGAGATATGTCTGCGGCCTGAATTCCCTTGCATCTTGCAGCCAACCTCCTCGCTCCTGGTCGCGTGGCACGCATTTGTAGCTTTACTCATACTTGCCGTCTGCATCGTGAGTATCAATTTTTTTTGTACATATAGCTCATCCGTACTTCCTTACAAAGCAATAAAAAACTAAATAGCAGCACCCCTTACCCACATCGTCAACCTTAGCTTAAGTACTGGGACATTTCCTGATACATGGAAAGAGGCTGTCATCAGCCCGATTCACAAGAATAGTTCGAAACAAAACCCTGCCAATTATAGACCCATATCCCTGTTAGTAATATTTTCCAAAATTCTTGAAAAAATAGTAAACCATCGATTGACTTGTTACTTAGATAAGAATAACTTAGTTTCCAATAAGCAATTTGGCTTTAGACATGGCAAATCCACGGAAGATGCTGTAAGTCTGCTGACTAAGCGTGTGACATCACACCTAGATAGCAACAATAAGTGCCTTGGAGTTTTTCTCGACCTGACGAAAGCCTTTGATACGGTTGCAATTCCTATACTTCTGAGAAAACTTGAATGGATAGGTATCAGAGGTTCTTCACTTCAATGGTTCGAAACTTATCTAACAAATAGATATCAATGTGTGAAAGTGGGAGATAGCATTAGTGGTAAAAACCAGGTGGAGTTCGGAGTGCCGCAAGGCAGTGTCCTTGGCCCAACACTATTCCTCATATATATGAACGACATACACCGAACAATCTCCCATAACACAGATATTATCTGTTATGCTGACGACACAGTAATTCTTTTCAACCATAAATCTTGGAAGTCTGTATTTGAGGTGGCCCAAAACAGTATGACAAAGATTAAGCATTGGTTAGACTACAATCTGCTGTCACTAAATATAAAAAAAACAAACTACATTTGCTTTCATAAAACCTCAGCATCAGCTCCAACCATACCTACTAAGCTCATTATCCACTCATCAAAATGTATACAGAATTCTTGCAGCTGTGATGAAATAAAAAAGGTAGACCACACTAAATATCTTGGAATCATAATTGACCAACATCTTTCCTTTAAACTCCACATTGAATTAGTAGCTAAGAGAACAAGAAAACTGATTCACATAATGAAACTTTTGCGTAACGCAGCAGAAGAAAAAATTTTACATCTAGTTTATGTCGCCTTGCGCGAATCAGTCCTCACCTACTGTATTACAGTATGGGGTGGAGTGGGTATATCCACCATGATACAACTAGAAAGAGCCCAAAGATCAGTGCTTAAGGTCATGCACAGAAAACCTTTCAGATATCCCACTCGACTTCTGTACTCGGAAACGGTTATGCTAAACGTCCGTCAGTTATACATTCACAAAATAGTTTTAAAACAGCATTCTATAGTCACCCAGTCACCTGAATATCGTCAACTCCTCAACCGCCGCGTCTTTAATTGTCCTCCTGTCCCCGTAAAAACAACCTTTGCACAAAAAATGCAGGAATTTATGCTTGTGTTCATATATAATAAAATTACCAAGGTCAGGGACATAAAATCATGCAGAAGAAGACAAACCAAGAAGATTATAAATAAATGGCTTCTAACCCAATCATACCATGATACCGAGCAATTTATTCGAGTAATTAAATAAACCTCCTGACTCACACATTCATGCACACTTACACACTACACACCTCCCCCTACACA
Organism: Acronicta alni; assembly: GCA_964056405.1. Classification (NCBI taxonomy): domain Eukaryota; kingdom Metazoa; phylum Arthropoda; class Insecta; order Lepidoptera; family Noctuidae; genus Acronicta; species Acronicta alni. The sequence continues at coordinate 1,425,625 of OZ043916.1, read as the reverse complement.
TTCACACAAACCCACTACACACCCCACACACATTCACCCTCGCACACGCATCACCCACACACACCCCTATTTCTCGCCATGCACGCTCATCACTCATATTAACTATACATCACACTCACAATGTACGCTGCAACCTAAATAATATAGTAAACATCTACTTGTTGTTGTTAAATTACTTTTTTTTTCAATTTTGTAATTTTTCATCTCTTTTATATAAAAAAAAAACCTTGTAAATGTAATTATCCTTTTTAAATAAATAATTTATGTTTATTGTACGGTATCGAACACCATAATTATGTAACTGGAGTTAATATAGTGCCATAGGCCTCCACGAGACAGGCTCGACCTAGTGTGGAGGTCATAAGTTAATATAAGTTCCTAAATCTTAATTGTCTAATAGCACCTGTATTAAATATGTACATTTTTATATGGTTAATAAACATTATTCTTATTCTTAAATGTGAAAGTAACTCTGTCTGTCTGTTACGCTTTCATGCCTCAGGCGCTGAGCTGATTTTGATGAAATTTGGTCCAGAGAAAGATTAGACATTGGAGATGATTATAAGCTTTCCTATTGTCTCAAAAAGTCCTTTGAGATGCGAGTAAAACCACGGGGAATAGCTAGTTAATAGATATATTGACTGATGAGAAATTAAAGAAACGCAACTGCCCCTGCTGGGCTGTTGTGTTTCGGTCATTTTTTTTATTTACCATACTCCAGCATTTGTACACAATTAATGTTATAATTATTCCTTCTCTTATGGTATTTTTTTTATATGCAACAGGCAAGAAATTTGCTGCTACATTATGGAATGTAGCAGTATTTTAGATGTTTTTACTGGGGCACATTTTAGAAATAGAGTCCATAAACGCTTGTTAAACCTTTTTTGAAATAAAAACATTTTAAATTGTAATCTTTCTGATATTATATGGTGTGTATATTTGTCCTTCTCAGGCTCATCCCTACTATTTAGTATTCAAGAAGACCGTGCCACTGGAGTTCAGGTTCTTCGACTACATCGTAACAGCCGTATATATCCTGGACCACATCGTGCACCTATCTACCGGAGCTAATGTTGAGGAGGGTAATTTTATACTATCTCACTACTTGGATTGGTTCCTTGCCTTTGAACACTAAACTTCGGCCACCTCATTAGTCTTGTAGTTCGAAGCGAGGAAGACGTTCTGGGTTTGAATCATGAGTTGCAGCTGCAGCTTGGAATTTCGATTTGTCCCCAATTAATGTCAATAGACTCGTCTCCAATTAAGTTGGAATAAAGTATTCTGGTGAACTATGTATACAGGTTGTTACAAAACTACCCGTAAAGCCGAAAGGAGGAGCCGAAATGGGGCCTTATAACAAGTCCATTCACAATATTTAAGAACCGTAGTAACATACCCCAAAAAAAAGGAAAACAACAACATTTATAAATGAAAAATAGAAAACCTATTAAAGTAGACAAGTATTAGGTAAAATAAGTACGTAGGCCTTTCTGTTAAATAATCTGGTTCCCTGACATGACAGCTTACTAGGGTTGACAAAATTTTTGCCTTCGTAATTTTTACGGGATATTTTGTAACACGTTTTATTATATAAGTATTGTGATTCAACAAATCTGGCAGTTCAGCTTCCTCATGATTTTATAGATACATCTTATTTGTGGATCGGTCATTATCATTCACCCAGTAGATCATTCACACACAGAGTAGATCGTGTTGTGTAACAATGTCCCAAATATTATTAATATTCACAGCCTATCTTTTTGTATTTTTTGGTATTTTCCATGCTAAGATTTTAAAGTTATTTAGCGAAGGAAAAATTCGACTGCGGGCAGGATTCGAACCTGCGTCTTCTGGTTAGGTACAGTCAGCAACGAAAGTCGCTGAACACAGCTAAATTTTTTTATTGTCACAGCTCCAGAACTTGGCAACAGGTCTTTTCTACTAAGGTAACCTAAATATTTAATGGTCATCTATGCAATTATTTCGCATAACCTTCGTAGGTCAGTAACTTCATACTTGTTAAAAATCATATTGAAGATTGCAACATGTTCAGCGACTTTCGTTGCTGACTGTACACCAGACCAGACGTAAATTCTGAATGTGAAGGCAAAATTCGTCATGGCGGGTGGCTTAGCGGTCATAGCGTTGGTGCACCTAGAATTTTTCCTTCGCTAAATAATTTTATTCACAGCTTGTTGAACTTTTTAATTACAGTTTTTAATTACTGCTTTGCAGGTGTACCGATAACATTCACGCAAACGTCGTCCCAACAGATGCGAAGTCACTGGTTTGTGCTCGACGTGGTGGGGACGCTACCCATCTTCGAGTTTATCGGCAGCGGCCATTTTGCTGGAATCAATAAGATCCTCAGACTGCCAAAGGTATGATCTTCGTCAAATAGATATTTTTTACACCAGTAATGTTTTATATCTAGGGTTTGCACGAGTGAGTATGTTCATGAATTATAGCTTCCTAGATAATCCCTCTTTACCAATAAGGTGAAACCGTATGATGATCCGTGTGGTAGTTACTGAGATTCGCCCAAAACAAACACAAAATCAGCGCGGTGATATGTACCTAGTAATGATGATGATGATGATGGTTATGATGTATGTACATTATTTATAAAGAAGTTTCAAAGCGCCCATTTATTATTGCTCTCAGTTGTTCCGTGTGCTCAAAAACATGGAAGAGAGTTGTGTGTACCGCAGTAATGTGCTCCGGTTCCTCTCCTACACACTGCTACTGCTCATCGCCTGCTATCTCATCGCAGCCATGCAGCAGGGCTTCATGTGCTTTCAGTAAGTTCCTTTAGTGGTGCTCAAGGTATTGTGAAAGTGTCCAGGTTTTAAGAAAACAACATAATTTGGTAAGGGTCCTTATGGAAACCATTAATATAATATAGAACTATAAATTCGAAGACGCTATAGATCTAGTCCTTCCTGCAATGTCTATAGCTGATGATATGAAAGTAATACCTATATAAGTATAATTTTAAGAGACCTTCGCCTTGCAGAAAATTGAAGTGAAAGAACACTGTTTTGAGCTATGTTGTGTTCCTTAGGGTGAGCAAGGTAGCCAGTGCTCCGAGGCAACCTTGCTCACCGTAAATGTGAGGAAACGTTGTGTTGGCAGTGGGGCGAATTTGACCCTTAAACTGCCAACCCAACTATTCCTCTTTCGTTTTACAGGGTCGGCAACGCGCAAGTGATACCTCTGGTGTTACAAGCGTCTAGAGGCTATGGTAACCGCTTACCATCAGGTGGGACGTGCGCTTGTTTGCCACCTTGTTGGAAAAAAAAATAACTTCCCTTCATTAATTGGTCTGTGAACATTTCCTATACCTACTTATATGTGTATATATATACGTATTAATATACATATTTTGCCTACAGGTCTGGTTATTGCTTGGTGACAAATTTTACGCATCCACCATTTTGGGACCAGAAGCCGCTTGATGAGGAATCAGTCAGGGCCAGGCTTTCGTTCGGTCTCTACTGGGCTATCTCCATGATTAATTTTACTTGTAAGTTTAACCATTAGTGAATTGATGAAGATAAACTACTTTTTTCGAATTATTCGTACTTCGGGAAACATCGGTTTTAATAATATCAATATAACGCCATAAAATCCCATAAAAAAGTAGTTGTATTTCAATGTACAGACGGCAGGTCAAGCTATGTAAAACTGAAAAAAAATCCCAATTGAATATGAACCTTATTGTTTTGGGTTAAAGTTGAAAATCAATCAAAAAAAAATGACAGATTTCGCATAAGTGTCAGAAATCGACTGTAGTTATAGCCTATCATAATTAAAAAAATGTGTCTATAGCTGGACTTACGAATAGACTATTTGACAATGCGAAAAATAAAGTGTCAATTACTGTTATCAGTATAAATTAAGAGTTTAAAAATGGTTTTTTATAAACGTAACTTGAAAATAATATCTAAATTATTTAAAAATCCGTAAATAAAAAATGCATTTTTTTAACGTTTGTCACGTGACACAAAACGCTCCTGATTGGTCGAGTTTGTGATGACGTCACAAGCTTGGAAACCCGTTTGCGTACTTGCGTCTACTTGTGATTTATCAGCTTTCTAAACTGTTTTAATAAGATTTTCTGTATTATTAATTGTTTTTGTGTGATTTATTCGCAATATTTTACATCTCAAGTACTTTTACCATGGACAACGATTTTGTAAAAGCCGACAGCAGAAACCTGCCCCAAGTCGACGCAATCATGCTCGGATTGTTTTTCAAAAATAATTCCGACTTTTATGCTTCGGGGCTAAAAAATGTGAAAACAGTAAGTATACTAACACTTTAGCGGTAACTTAAATTATATCATAAGAAAGTGAAATAATGATGAACTTCTACATCGAACTTATATAGGATATAATAGTCGGGATCTTTTAGTGTAATGCTTATTGAAATCATAAGACTCTGTAGCTACACTTTTTAACTAATATTATGGAAAACAGCGGAAATATTCGAAGTGATTTGCAAGACATTCTGTTATAAACATTAGAGGTATTATAACCTCAAATCAATAACGAAAATATTTAGATTCAGAATGTAATTAATTATTACAAAATTTATATAATATGTTTACTTACATCGAAATGCACAGAAGAAAATATTTGTACTATTCACTATGTCATTAGGATCCCTGTGAGAAAGTTTCAAACACTTTCGGCGCACTTCGACATTCTTTGAAACACTTACAAATAGTTTTTCCGGAGTTTTTATCGACGTATTTGTACATTTTGGAACTGCACACCATTTGTAACTCATTTTGTCACTTATTTCACTGATAAAATGTAAATCCAATCGCACTTTCGATTTTTGTTTGCAACAAATGTATGTGGATGATATGTACCACAGATCAGAATACAGGCGTGTGTCGTCACCGACCCCATTGCAGCGCCATATTGTCAAAGTAGCGTTTTGGCACGCTATTTAAATATTGAATTTTTAATTTGATATTTTTCAGCAAATATGTACCAGAATTAAAAAAAACAACTTTTACTGGGTTCCTTAAACTCTACTACATAATATAAAATGGATTTTAAAAACCTGTCAAATAGTCTATTCTTCAAACGAATTGAATCGTCTTGGTATGTAATGTAAGTTAATCCCGGAGTTCTGCCCGAAGTTTGCTTAACCTTTTGACCGCCACGGACGTGTATAGGCGATCAAATTAAAACTTGCTCACGACGCCAACGACGGCATGGCACGTCAAAAATACAACCTTTTTTGTTCAAAATAAATTCTACAAAAATATGTTTAAAGTGATTTTTTAAACCCGTTATTAGATATTAGAATGTATCGCTTGGCGTAGAGAAGAAAGAGACACAGTTTTTCGTTATTGAAATGGAGGTCAAAAGGTTAAAATGACAAATTGGCATAGTAATAATAACGACAAATTTCCCTTGCTATCCAGTTCACAGGGAGACTTTCGGTAAGGAAAACTGGAGGAACGTGATTTACACCTTAGTCATCTTAGAGATTTGCATAGTTCTGCGTATCTTCATGGAGGCTGTCTATTCGGCTACCATCATGGTCACTACGGCTCTAAGGTACTACTCAATTAAGTAACTGTTAAAGATTTAGTATGTCATTTAGATCTTAGAATGTTGGGTACAGCATCACCATGTGTATGTAAAAGTCTGTCTTTTATCATGGGTGTGTATGTAAACGCACCCATGATGAAAGATACGATCCTCGTTAAAAAGATAGTTAGGTAATAATGGTTGTAAAAATCACGTTCATTCAAAACCTGTAAGACTGGTACCCGTACTCAAATATAATTAAGAAAAGGCCGAGACCGATCAAATTGACAAATTACTTGACAGGGAAAATTACGGCGCCCGAATAGAAACGGTTAAAAGTTTCTTGATCAGAAATGAGGTAGATCCTATACTGAGGAAGCGATTCATTGGCTACCTGGAACTTTGCTGGTACACTGACAAGGTAATTCATATTCTGAGATTTTTTTGAAAGGTCATCTAATGCGTTGCAAAGCGATCGCGATTTTAGATATCGACCGTGTTTGGCGTTTCGAGAGCGTGAGCCGATCGGATCGCATAATGTAGTTCTTCTTTCCATTCTGTGGCGCAGAACGCATAAAACCGAAATTGTTAAAAGCAATTTACACTAGGGCTTCACTAAAGCACCAGGGTACTGATGATTGCACTGTCTAGGCGTACAAGATGACCCACAACACGCAGTCGACGATATTCTATGATCTGCCGTCTCACGTGTTCCAAGACATCGTCGGTAGAAACCGCATCAAGTACATAATGGTTATACCATTCATTAGGGTAAGTTTGCGCATTTATTTTGGAAAGAACTAGCGGGTGTAATGTAAGTACTTCTCAAATTTGTCTTCCACTTAAAAAATAAGGTTCATTATGATGCGACAAATAGGCAGTACTAATTTAGCATATAATTACATGCTTATATACGTCTCTAAATCTGAGCCTCATAGTTTTAGGTAAATATCAAATACCTTATCAATTACAGTTTTCATGGTCGCGATGAGGGATTAGGCTATAGTCCACCACGCTACCTAGTGTAACGTGCTATTATTGATAGAACTAACAATCAACAAACTAACAGCACTAACAATAACAATCAAAATACACGTAACAAAAAAGTATGATTAATGATAATAGATCGAATACTTGAAATGTTACAGCTGCTTAAGAAGGAGGCCCTTAGAACTCTGTCCTCTAAAGCAAAACTGTTCTACACTTCACCGAACGAGATACTGATCAACACTGGAGAACTTACAAATGAGATCTACATCATCAAGCAGGGTATCTGTGAGGTCAGTGTGTCATGCAATATCGACCACAGTGGCTTCATTTAAATAGGTTGCAAAGCGAGGCCAACCCTGTATTAAAAAGTTTCAGTAGTACTGGATTACAGCCTGTCGGAATCCTATGGACCTGAATCTGGTTTGGGACGGCAAGTGCGTTAGTCAATACAAGCTAGGAATTTTCCTTACGTAAAAATATAAAACGTCGGTAGGGTCTCCAAGCGAGAGTATTTATAGTATATTTTCAGGTGGGTACAATATAATTTCCCGTTTAATGTACCCAGGTATGTGTTCTAACAGACGTTCCACAGGGGTGGTTTTAGGGAATCCCACACTCCCTGGTCTCATCCCTGTAGATCGTAGCTTTTTGAAGTCCCTCCCCCCATTAAAGGTATAAAAGAAATATTGTGTATGGTGTGTTTTTTGTGCGTTATTTATAGATTCTCGACCCGAAGACTCGTACGCCTATTGGAGAATTGACCACGAAGGACCATTTTGGTGCACTCATATGTTTATTACGTTAGTAAAAAGTATCGTGTTGCTATCGATTCTCTTGTGCTTCTTATTCTGTTTTTGTTTCTTATTTTAGTTTATATTCTCCATTACTTGGAGTAGGTATTAGGCTTTTTAGATTTAGTTTTAGAAATGTAAGGACGATGCATCATTGTGTGTGTGTGAAAATAAATATTTTTCTTTCTCTCTTTAGCTAGCCTGGACTCTTCAATGTTTATCCTTAATGAAATTAGAAGCAATTTCAGCTTAGTCGTATGATCTTGAACCTCTGGCTTAGTGTGTGTTAATAATTACTTATCACTTACCGAAGGTGAAGGAAACCATTGTGAGGAACCTGCATATCTGAGAGATTATCGTGACGAAGTGTGAAGTCTATCAAACTGCAGTAAGCCAGCATTTTGGACTACTCTATAACTTTAAATTTCGAAAGGAAACCTGTGTTGGACACGGGTTTCACACACATTTACTGCCCTCAGTAAATGTGTTTATAATTAATATGAATGGAATTATTATATAGACAAATTGCTTTTTTGATTGGTGCAGGTATGCCAGCGTACTATACGATCCGCGCTGTCACCCACGTACAAGTGTTCTGTTTGTCCCGCAAGCACCTGATGAAAGCAGTAGAAAACCCTCACATAAAACAAACGATCAATTACCTCAAGAAGCTACCGGTGAGGTGGTCCTTGTGATACATAATACATACAAACATATTCACGCTTTTTCCCATAGATAAAATGTCATCAACAAATGTCATCATATGACGAACAATATGGAAGAGAAATTCTTCATCACGGGCAGAGAATCGAGAATCCGATAGCTTACCCGGTTGTCTAACCGGTGTATCTAACCGAAGGACACGGGTACCAGGTCTATCGACAGTCAAATTTTTCTTTCACAATATTCATAATCTACAGTTTGTAAAACATAGCTTACGTACTTGCAAGAAATGTCAAAAATACCTCGAATTCATGCATTTCTTGTTTCATGTCTTTTTCTAACGTAATATATGACTCCGTCCTGCTGCCATAGCGCTCAAGCTATATTTTACAAGGTACAGTTAAGAACAAAATGTATTGCCAAACCAGGAGTACCAGCGGCTGCAGAAGAAAGTGCCGTCGTTCATTAAGTACGAGCCCCCACCGCCGACGCCAAACATGATGCGCTTCCGGCTGCCGCGGAAACATGAACCCGACACAGAGTTTTTGCTACCCTTTAAAAGACTTGGCTTTCTGTCTATTTTGCGGTAAGTAGATGTGTTTTGTCTCTTGTTTAATTTTTTAACCCTCAACGCAAAACGACTGGGAGTTATGTTTGACGTGTCTGTGTGTGTGTCTGTCTGTGGCATTGTAGTTCCCGAACGGACACACCTGATGAATGCTTTTGTTTGAAATGTGAATTAGTCGGGAGTTTTCTTAGCTATGTTTGATGAACATCGGTTCAAGATGGCCGCCGCCACAAAATGTTGGATATGGGTCATATGGGTATCAAATGAAGCTCGAGGGTTTTTTAAATTTATAATTTAATGGTGTTATTTAAATATTCTAATTGCGGTACTAGTATTTTCTCCTGTATCCTGAGTGATTTTATTTTGAGGGAGATTGAGACTCGGGGATCGACTTCTGTGGATTGAGGTTTCGATACCCGCACGGAACTATTGGAAAAAAGCTAAAATAAACCGAAATGTACATGTACAATACGTGCGACTGGTGCGAACGTTTCGTCATAATCTTCTGAGTAAAACCTCGAGCAACCAACCGGGCCTTGTAACGTATGGTTTTTTTCTTTTTTTCACTGTTCAACGGTCGGATTTATTATAATCATTATTTTAAATCTTGAACAGAATCACAGATCGAGCAAGTGGTTAAATGAATGAATGAATACATGATTGAATGACAACTGGAGTGAATTAATCATCTATATGTCACATATGACTTTTTTTTTTTTTGTTTTGGCATTGCACTATTCGTGCTTATTGCCACTGACAATATTTAGTCTGATATTTAACAAAACGTAAGAATCGATAACTTGCGAAGAAACAAAAAATATTACAAAGGGAAATTTGGAAAAGGAAAGGAGAATAGTTGTTTAAAAAAAATTATATATATATACAAATTTAACATGGGAATATGGAATATATTACAACAGCAAACTGTCATCATTTAACGCAACCAGGTGACCCAATAAAAGGGCCGACTCGATGCGTCTATCGGTATTTACAATAAACTAAAAACCATAATATAATATAAATGTTTATACATATTATTACGTTTAAATAGCTATATCATTATTTACAAGGAAAAGTGCTATGGTTTTATAAATATCTAAATTAAAATTAAATAAAATACATGAGATAGAAGTGGGAAAAGGGACTCGGAGGGAAACAAGGCTTTGGAAAAGTCAGGCAAAAATAAAGTGGTTCAGATCTCCCACCTCAGCGCCACATTCACACTCAGGGCTCTGCACAATGCCACACATATGACTTGGATTTTTGTAATATTCCAACAGGAACAAATATTTGTATTGTCTACAATTTGTAGTTCTGGGTCTGGGTGTTTGTTTATATGACATATCTTAGTCTGTGGGCAATGCTTTCTTTGAACTTCTAGAACTTCCTCATATCCTGGAATAGAGTTTCTGAGTTTTTTTTAACTTTGTCGGACAGGTACATATTCCCGCGGTACACGATCCGCCCCGACGGCAAGTACTTGCTGCGGTATGAGTGGTTCCGCGTCACCTGCGCCTTGTGCTCGGCGCAGCTGTTCCCCCACTACACCTACCTAGTGCTGCAGTGGCCCTGGCTCTACTATGTCGCGTTATTCCTGGATTTGTCTGCGTGGTACGATATGTGAGTAGCCCTTCAAGAAATGTAGTTGTTAGGTACCTACCCTACCCATACATTTTGTGAGAAAGACTAACTAATATTGGTTTCACAATTATTATTTTTCCACGTCGGCTTACGACATTGGAGTTATAGTCCAGTGCCATTGTTTCCATCTCCCGCGTACAGAACCATATCTTATCATAAATGAGGTCTACGTGGTGTACCTACAGAGGCCAGCACATCAAGCTACCACAATCTGTCAAATTTCTTTGATAGACTTTCAACTTTAATGCTAAACAAAAAGGTTCATTGTCAATTGGGAAAATTTGACAGTTTTGGATAGCTTGACCTACTGGCGTACAGCGTTAGAATAATTCATTCCCCTTCTCAACGACGGGAGTGAATAAATCTAACTTTAAAAAGATATGTATCTGAACTGATTAACGGCGACGTACAGTACCTTCATTTTTTTTGTTCTTCTTTATTACTAGTCGCTGTTTTATGGCAATAAAACGTTTCTTTCTTTCTTTCATTAAATGTTGTTATCAGATTACAACGTATGTTGATCGGCTACTTCAATAAGGAAGGAATCCTGGTGTACCACCCCGCCAGCACTGCGGCCTATTACTTGAAGGGACCATTCCTCGCGGATGTGTTCGGGTGCCTCTCACTTGAAAACTTGGAGTCAATACAAAAGGACAGTGTTGGTAAATAAATATTCTTACCATAAATACTAGTCGATACTGTAGTTAGTAGATATCTGTTTATTGTATACTAGTGGGCCCGCAAAGCTCAGGAGTGCCCCGAAACAACGAAACGGGGTCGAAACAGACCACAAAGGAGATGATTTTATTTTTATTTTTTATTTTATTTATTTATTAAGGATCTCCAACAAAGGATATACACAAACATTCAAAATTTACATAGCAAATTAAAGTTAAAATATCACGTGTACTCCCTCAATTAGTGGAGACCACAGCATGCAAAATAACATTATTGAATACGTAAATAAAAAAAAAAACGTAATAAATATTATTAAGCTTAGTTGCTTAATAATATTTATTACGTTTTTTTTTAAGTTAGAAACAATTTAGTAATAGTATGTAGTTAAAAATAACGTGGAATAAATTTACAAATTTAGTAGTCAAAAATCATACAAGCAATTCATTTAAACTTTTCACAAAATTTGGTAGAGAGCTACTTATATCCAATTTTGTCGTTTTGGATAATAACATGTTATATTGCCTACAAAGCCTTGGCACAGCGGCGCAATGACCGAGATTAGTTTTAAAACCTGGAATGTGAAATAGATTATAAACATTCTTTCGAGGAATACGACTTGGGATCTTGATGCTCAAAGTACTCAGAAGTTCACCACAGTCTATAGTACCATTAAGTATTTTGTGTAGAAAGACGTAATCTATGTATTTTCTACGGTTAGGTAGTGTTTTCAGGCGGTAATGTTTGTCTATCGGTGTAGCTTGCAAGCTGCCTTGCTAAGTGATCTCTATAACAAAGATGGTAGAGGAAGCGTTTCTGGACACTTTCGAGCCGTTTGACGTATACTTCGTAGTGCGGACTCCATACAACTGAACAATACTCCAATGTCGGACGCACTAAGGAGTTAAACAGCTTAATTTTAGTAGATGTTCTTTTGAATTCCTTGGAATTTCTTAAAACAAAACTCAACAATCTAAATTCACGTGACACGACATTGAGGATGTGTACATCAAACTTTAGTTCTTTGTCGAGTTGAATACCTAGGTCACGGATATCATCAAGTTCGGATGATGGGACGAACTAGTTACATTGCTTGAGATTTGGAAAGAAATAACGCCTAAACGCAACCATTGGAAGGAATGGAGAGAGCCCTTTGCCCAGCAGTGAACAGTACAGACTAATTAAAAAAAATTAATAGTAATAGTGCGCCCGGCAGACATTATCATACCCTGAAAATAATAAAATCATCAAAGACCCGATTGCAGCGCCACCTATTTTATCTCTAATTTTGAATCTAAACCATTAAGGGACCCACGCACATACACAAAAAACTTCATATAAATCGGTCAAGTCCTTTTTGGTTTGTAGCGAAACGAACGAACAGCAGTTGATTTTTATATTATATTATATGTATTATATTATTATACGATTTTTATTTTATATTATTATGAAGAGCGTCCATGAGAAACGCCGAATAAAGACAACGCGCAGCAACCTGGGCAGTCAACATAGCTACCGATTTGCTGAGTAACAACATTTTACCAGCAAAGAAGCAACATAATAGCTGTACCTATATCACGATACAAAAGAATTAGGTTCTGCAATAGGGAAGGTCTTTAATAATCTTGGGTGGATAAACCGATTCAAATCGTGGATATTCAATGTCTGTTTGCTCCAGTGCATTTTAGCACCCATTCTTTCATGTCACCATTCTGTTCTAGCTTCAAGTCAGCTACTTAGAAAACTATCTTATTCAGTTGTTCTCGTATCTCATTATAAAAGAAAGAAAGAAAAAGTATGTATTTTCCACCAATACGACGCATGACAATCATTAGTGCGCCAAAGGCCACTGTATCAGTTTAGACACTAAGTTGGCAACTAAGTGCCAACATAATAAAAAAAAAGTAAACTATAAACAATAATCTAAACATATAGTAAGTATGTACAATTTATAATTTAATTAAAGGCTTATGTTTAAATAAAAGAGAGGGATGTGCATCGTGTGAGCGACAAAAGGTCAAAGCTCATTATTATCTACATCTACCCATACACTGTCACCGCTGGGTACGGGTCTCCTCTCAGATTGAGAGAAATTAGAGATTAGGCTAATTATAGTGCAGCACGCTGCTCTAGTGTGAGTTGGCAGACTTCACACACCGTCGAAAATCTCTAAGGCATGCAGGTTTCCTCACGATGTTTTCCTTCAAGCTTAAGCGAGTGATAATTAATTATTAATACGCACATGATTTCGAAAAAACAGACTTGTCAGTCCAGTGGCCATACCACTCTGGTATCTATCGGAATTCTTGTATCTACCAGGTGACAAATTCCGCGTGACTCCAACGAAGCAGTTTCTGATGCTAAACCGGCTGATCCAGCTGTACCGGATGCCAAGCGCCATGATGGTGCTCAAGGACTACATCGAGAGAAGGGACGTTCTCATGGTGTAAGAAAAATCTTGACATTCATAACAATTTGTTTCTTGGTGACAAGAGAACAATTTTAAAAGATAAAGGGGACTCGTATTTTTAAATAACGTACCATCACGTTTACATTACCATCGCTGGTATTTTTAATAAAATATTTTTTGTCTTTAGGTACAACGTCTGTGGTCTAGTGGTTCGAGTGCCGGACTGCTGATCATGGGATCGTGGGTTCGATTCCCACAGGACACAAATATTTGTGTGGGTAAAACATGAGTATTTGTGTTTGTCTGAGTGTTTCTTATGTATTATAAGTATATATTTACAAAAAAAAAGTATATAAGTATTATAACCATTGTCTAGTTGGGACTAGATGGTGCTGTGTAAAAATGTTCCAAAATATTTATTTATTTATATAAATAAATATTGCTGCGAAGTGGATGATATTGTAATTAAAAAACAAAGGGAATGTTGATATGTTGAATGAATATAAAAAAAACGTTTTTAATATAGGTATACTTGATGAACTAATTCTGCAGCCGTTCTCGTACTATAAATATATCTAAGTAGTTTTAGCAGTATAGATATGTTGGTTCTGCATTGAGTTCAAGATACTCTAAATATTCTTTTTCAATACCATATTTAGCATTAATTCAGCGTCTTGTTTTACTTACTTTCATAAAAGTGAGTCTGAGCATTGTTGTACTACGATGTTACAGCTTCCAAGCGATCCCTCTGTTCATGGCGCTACTGAACGTGCTGACCAGCTTCATGATATTCCACTCCGTGATGATATATTACTCTGTGGACCAAGAAGGATATTATGAGTGGTGGATCTATCCCATGCCGGACCACGGAGGCTCATGGCTGCATTTGTTCAAGAATGCATGTAAGATTTACGATATATTATCAACTAGCTTTTATCCGCGAGCTTTAGCTTTTGGTACGCGTTACACAATTTTTCACGGATTTCACGGAATTTAAGTAGGTACTGAATCGGGTCATAAAACTTAGATAACAGCCCATTCAGTATCCCGGGAGCTATAACACGGAGGCGGTGAAGGGCGGGCGTTTTTTAAATGTAAAATGACGTTCAAAAAGTACTACCTAGTAGTCTAGATCTTGAATAAATTATTTTGACTTTGACTTTGACTTCCACCGCTCTGGCCCTGCGAGTTAGCAGACTTCATACACCGTCGAGAAAAATCTTTAAGTCATTCAGGTTTTCTCACGATGTTTTCCTTCACCGTTTTAAGCGAGTGATACTCGAATACCTAGTGACTATTAATACGCATATGAATTAAAAAAGTTAGAGGTGCGTGCCTTGGTTTTGTAATCCAGTCCTTCGACTTGGCAGTCCAATGGTCATGTCGCTAGGATATCACTGCTTATACATTTGTTAACAACAAGAATAAGAATTCTTTTTGTTAACAAATAGGTAATAAACGTGTCGTTGACAGTTCGCTTCAACTTGACGGAGACGCCGTGGAACCTGCATCTGGCAACCTACTTCTGGGTAGTGTACGAGTGCACCACTACTGGCTATGGCATATTCAACCCCAGTAACCAAGACCTCATGCAAGTGCTCTTCATCGGGATGGCAATCAGTGAGACCTCATTTTAGAATGCTACCACCACAAGTTCTGCCTAGTTTGATACTAGATGGTGCTGTGTAAAAATTACCCAAGAATATTAATTTATTTATATTTATAAGGGAGACCTTTACCTAGACATGAGACAAAACGGCCAAAGCGAGTCGGACTCGCGCATGAAGAGTTCCGTACCAATATTTGCGAGCAAAAAAGGGCAAAAAAATCACGTTTGTTTTATAGGAGCCCCCCTTAAATATTTATTTAGTCCTGTTTTTATATATGTTATAGGGGCAACATAAATACATCATTTGTGAAAATTTCAACTGTCTAGCTATCACGGTTCATGAGATACAGCTTGGTGACAAACAGACGGACGGACAGACAGACAGAGGGACAGCGGAGTCTTAGTAACAGGGTCCCGTTTTTACCCTTTGGCTACGGAACCCTATAATGAATTTAGAAGAAAGAGTGGTGCTTCATTTTATCTTAATACTTTCAGGTACGATGATAATCACTTACTACTCGGTTCGCATCATCAGTATCCGCGCGAACGTGAACAAGTCTCTAGCAGGTTTTCAACAGCACATGAAGGATATCAACGTGTATATGGCCAGGGAGAAGTTGTCAGGGGAACTGCAGAAGTACGTATTATAGAAGTATTATTATTAATTAAGTAATATACGTTAGCTTAACAAAGCAATACGTGATAATAGGGATGCAGGGGTGAATATAGACAAAATTTTAAAAGGGGATTTTAAGTTTTAATTATTACAGTTTGTTAGAAAAAGGGACTCTAATATTGTTCCTAAATTATAATAAATCATTAGAAGACTTTGTTGGCATCGGGCAGCTTCAATGAGTGGAATTACTCCCACTTTGCCCTACCTCTCTTAACCTACCTTTACCTTACACCATTTTGCATTCTTCATGAAGTATTGTATGTAATAAATAAATTGCTAACTAAAGATGACCTTTTATAACAGAGAGATACGGCGATACTACGAGTATAACTGGGAAAAGATGGGCGGCATCGACTACCGAGCTATCCTCAAACTATGTGACCAGATCACCCTCAGGACCGACGCCATACTGCATATATATGGACCCACTTTTGCTAAGGTATTCAAGTGTATCGTTAATTGGTCATTTCCGCCCTTGGCTTCGAAGAACAAACAATATTTTCTTGATCAAAACAATATTTTTTGGTTCTAATTCATAATCTCATGATTTTTTGTTTTGAATTTCTGAAAGAGTTCGATAATACCAACAATAGATATCTCTCATATCGCCAAACTGTTACTTTAATCTAAATAACTACAAAATTCTAATTGAGGTCAATTAAGTAATTTAATCGAATAGGAAATAGGCCATACATAGCATAAATACGCAAGGATCGGACAGAGATTCAATGTTACTATCACAACGATTAGCGGCAGAGTGAGCCGAGTGACGTCCGGGTCTTCTTTTATACACTCGGAGAGACACTAAATTATAAAAATAGGCGGTAGTCTTAAAAAAATCTTCTATCTAACAATATTATATCGATATCAACGGTCCCACGCTCGCACCACTCTAATTTTATAAGTGCGTTTTTAATAAAATATCACTTCTCCCGCAGTGTCCGTTGCTAGCCAATGCCGACGTCTCCTTGTTGCGTATCATTGGTCGTTCAGTACGCACTGTCCACTTCCTGCGAGACATGAACATCATTGAGAATGATGACGTAGTCACCGAGATGTACTTCGTGAACTATGGCGGAGTAGAGGTCAGAATTACTATAGGAGAGATGAGCCAGATCATACGACTACCTAGGGGCAGGTGGGATTATTATGAATTATTATTTTTATACCCTTTTTTTTATTAACGTTGCTCTACACTAGGATTTGCTCCTGTATCGTGATTATTTTAAATATTCTTTTGGGACATAAAATATTTACAAGCTGTTTCCATTTCTAGTGGTTTCAAATAGGTTTTGAATAGACAGCAACGATTGGCTTTTAAAAACTTAGTGGAGTTAGTGGTAACTCAACTCAACCAACTATTCCTCTTTCATATTGATTTCTGACATTTACGCGAATATTATACATTGAAATAAAACTACTTTATCAAGACGCCCACCACCTCAGTCTACCCGTGACCATGGAAACTGTTACGGGTCCGAAACGTCGGGATTAATAATATCAATATACGCGATAAAATCCGTAAAAAGTAGTTTTATTTCAATATTCTTCTTTCGTTTTACAGGGCCCGCCCGCAACGCGCAGATGATAACCCTGGTGTTGCCGTATTCTTATACGGCCCACCAGGTAAGCGGTAACCGTAGCCTATAGACGGCAACACGAGGGGTATCAGTTGCGCGTTGAAAGAGGAATAGTTGGGTTGGCAGTATAAGGGTCAAAGTCCTCCCACTGCCAACACAACGTTTCCTCGCGGAGCACTGGTTTCTGTACTGGTCATAGATTCGATTACGCCACGGGACTAATATCTATTTGTATGGTTTACAATATGTGTCTTAAAAAATATCAGTAGATACCTACTTAGGTATTCCATTTCGGCCGTCACAAAGCTTAAATGTTTTGACTTGAAGTGCATTAAATTAATATAATTTCTGTTGCAGTGTGTTCGGTAACTTGGAAGGCACAGCAGGCCACAGGAGCCCGTACAGCGTAATGGCCACCGGCCGGCTTCAGCTCATGTTGATTAAATCGGCAATTTTCTCTTCCATTACGAAGGACTTTCCTGCTGTGCAAGAGCTCATGGTAAAATCCAGGGCTGGTGACAAGAAGGTACGATCAATATACTTAGCTGTGAAAAAATAAATGGATAGAAGCCGAATGTTTCTACTGTTAAAGTATTTGGCCAGTGAGGCCGTTACTTGCCTGATAGAAAGCTCGGATCAATCTAATATGCAGTGAGTAATTCAAGTAAATACCCTTTCGGGGTCTGGTCTTCTCACATACACAATAAAACTTCTTGAAATTGGTCGTGAGTTGTGAGGTACCTAAGCAGTATGACCCTTTCACCAGGCAAGCTGCTTGGCACGAAGCTGAAGAATAAATATCAACAGGCTTACACTTTTTTGGCAAGACACGGCGGAATTGGTGGAAACGTGGCGTCTTATTACCAGTTTGAAATCAGATATGGTTTTGATGTTAACAGATGTACATCCTCGGTGGGGAGGCTCAAGTGAAGCAGCGCCGCACAACCTCCATGGGCACACCGGCACGTAGCAAGCCGAGCCTCGTCAAGTACATCTTCTTCCAAGAAGGCCTGGTTCAGTTCTACTTGCTCGCCGTCTGCATGGGCTGCATCTATTTGGACATGTATAATGCAGGATATCAGGTTTGTACCAACTAATCTTCTTGTTTATTTCTTTCTTCTAATTAGTGGTAGCACTTATATCGTCGTGATATAGCCATGATTATACTACCAAGTCATGCACGCGTGATAATATCTTGTAAATAAACTTATAAATAATACTCAAACGGGGATGGAAATCATCGTGAGGAAATTGTAAATTCTGCCAACCCGCACCAGGCCTTTACCGCACCAGATTTTATTTTATTGGTATATTGCAGCCTTTCCCAAAGTGGGCGATAACGCCCCCTTGTAGGCGCTGCAGGCCTAAAGGAAGAGTAAGAGACCCAGAAAAAAAAAATGAGAGTGTTGTGTAGAGGCTTGGGGGGCGATTTGTAATTTCATCTAGCTAGGAGGACTGTTAGACACCGACTGAGCTCTCGACTCTCGATTACAACTTGTGAACATCAACTAATATTATTTCGGTTCGATATAATATCTCTCCGCGTAGTTTATTTATGTTTGTTTTATTTTGAATAAAAGATACTCTGTCTAAATACTATAAAGTTGCGTTTCAATAATCATTCTCATTGGCAGGTGTAGCTCGTAACTACATACAAGTTAACGTCTCAAGTTAACTCTTACGGGTTATAGTAAAAGTCTCGTTTAGAATGAATATTTAATCTCCGCTAATATTCTTCTCAGCCGAATCGCTCTTGGCAGAGCGGTCGTGGCCGTCATGTAGTAGTGGTGTTGGGGGCAGATGTTATTCGCCTCACGATGTCCCGCCATCTCTCCCTGTTGGCCGTCATCCTGGTACACTCACTTATGGGGCCACCCACTGCGTTCTTGATTTGGTCAGTCCATCGCATTGGTGACCGACCGCGAGGTCTTGTACCGTCAACCCTTCCCTGCACAACCAGTCGTTCGATGGATCCCTCATCTCTTCGCGACACGTGGCCAAAGAATGTTAAAATGCGGTTCTGTAAGGTTGCAGATAGACGCTCCTTGATGCTGAGTTCTTCAAGTATTGAGACGTTAGTTCTGAACTCGGTCCAGGATACTCCCAGCATTCGTCTCCAGCACCACATCTCTAGAGCGTCTACCTTTTTCTTTTCGATTTCTCGCAAGGTCCACGTTTCGGCGGCATATAGAAAAATGGGGAACACGAGTGTACGAACAAGTCTTACTTTTGTACTCTTTGTGATTTTTCGGTTCCTCCATATCTTCCTCAGGTTATCCATGGTATTCCTTGTCATCACCATACGTCTTTTGATCTCCTCCATGCATCCTCCATTGTTGGAGATTAATGCGCCCAAGTAAACGTATGATGAGACAACCTCACATTTCGCTAGTTGCGTTAGTTCAGGGGAGTTGTTATTGAGGCGGTCCACAATCATCACCTTGGTCTTTTTTTGGTTGATTTTGAGTCCAAACTCAAGGCTCACATGCTGCATCCTCTGAAGTAATTCGTCCATATACTCAGCACTGGTCGCAAACAAGGTTGTATCGTCAGCATATCTCAAGTTTGTAACCCTATAACCACCGATACTAACGCCGTCGGTCCAGTCCTCTAAAGTCATGCGCATGATGAGTTCGGTGTAGACGTTAAACAGTAGCGGAGATATTATACATCCCTGTCGGACGCCCGCGCTTGGGTGAAAATTGGACGACAGAACTTCATCAGTTCGTACGGAGGCTGTTCCATTCTCGTACAAGCATCGTAGGAGATGAACAAGGTGTACTGGCGCTCCCATTTCCAACAGGGTTTTCCATAGAACTGGCCATTTCACCGAGTCGAAAGCTTTTGAAAAGTCAACAAAGCAGATGAATGTAGGCTTGTTGAATTCTCGGGACTTCTCAATAATCTGGCGTACAATGAGAATTTGTTCTCGGGTGCCTTTTCCTTTCACAAATCCTGCCTGTTCGGGCGCGATTTCTTTACTCAAGTAGGATTTTAATCGTTCATTTAGTATATGCAACATGATTTTACTCGCATGCGATATTAGGGCGATGAGGCGGTAGTTGTTACATTTTTTTGTAGAACCTTTTTTGTGTAGAGGTACGAAGACAGTGTGTGCCCACTCTGAGGGCCAAAGTCCAGTTTGCCAAATCTTGTTGCATATAGTATGGAACATTGAGACTGCTCGCTCACCCAAGGCTTTTATGGTCTCGATAGGTATACAGTCGGTACCAGTGGCTTTCCCGTGCTTTAGATGCTTGATTGCCACTCTTATCTCCGACTTAAGAATATCATATCCGCTAATATAGCTTACAATAATTAATTAATTTATTTATTTATTTATCAGACACACTATCTTTACAGGATGACTCCCAATACATTAGCGGTTTGCAAACACACATATTTTTTTTTTTTTTACAAAACAGAAATTAACTTACGGCTAATACTTAAAAATATAAAGTAAACTTTTATTGATAGAATATTAATATTTAGTATAACTGACAAAATTCAACAAAACTCTTGCGAATTCACTCAGGTTGCACGAAAATATGTCAATTCTCTCATGAACTTCGTTTATTACACATATTGTGCGGGTGAGAGGGGCTTTTGACAGCAGATTGGTTTTGGCAACAGGCACGACCAGCAGTGGCGGTCGCCGCCGCCTACACACGTACCTGTCTGGCACGCACAGCTTTAGGTGACAAAGTACCCCGGGGTTATGAGCTACTCCACGCAGAAGCTTTAGCACATACGCCGCAAGTGTAAATTCCCGGCGCACTCTGAGTTCGTTGTACCCCACCATACCCAACACAAACAGTGTAGGATACATCAACGGATAAAATGGGTACACCCCATGAAGTTTAAAATACAGGTGTCTTGTAAATTTATTCTGTACACGCTCCAGCATGACATTGTATTTCGCTTCATGAGGAGCCCATATCACCGCACTGTGTTCCAAGTGACTCCTTACCAATGCGTCATACAGCACCTTGATCGTGGTCACGTTTGTGAATCCCTGCAACTGTCTCAGTAGGAAACCTAAGTTTCTGTACGCCTTCTTGCAAATCTTAACTATATGATCCCGGAAAGTTAGATCCGGAGTAAGCAGTACTCTTAGATCTCGTACCTGAGACACTCGATTCATCAGCGCTTCCTCTACTTAGTATTTGTAGGCTAAGGTAGTCTTCGCGCGCGTAAAAGTCATCACTGAGCATTTTGCTGTGTTGAAGTATAGTTTATTTTTATGGCTCCACTCTACCACTCTATCTATGTCTCCCTGCAATCTCTCACAGTCCGACTCATCCTTGACCTCGAGCAATAACTTGAGGTCATCTGCAAATAATAAACACAAACTATGTTTGACTATGTCTGGTAAGTCGTTTATTATTAAAATAAACTCGAGAGGACCCAAATTGCTGCCCTGGCTCACGCCTGACCTGGTGTAGTATAGGTCGGATTCGAACCCGTTGAATTCAACGTACTGCTGTCGGTCTTTCAAGTAGCTGGCAAAGAATTGCAGCAGGTGCGGAGTGCAGCCAATTATTGCCAGCTTCCTTAGCAGTACATCATTGTCGACGGAATCAAACGCCTTACTAAAATCAAAATATGCTACGTCTACCTGCACACCAGCATCGACCGCCAGCCTCACCCTCCCCATGAAATTAAGCAGATTAGTGGTAGTGCTGCGCGCCGGCCGGAACCCGTGCTGCGCGTCCGATAACTGTGCACTCACTTGAGACTGCAAGCAGCGTTGTATGGCTGACTCGAACACCTTTGCAGGTGTCGACAACACTGCCACAGGTCTGTAGCCATTGACATCCGGACCTGCCTTACCCTTGGGAACCGGAATCACTCGCGTGATTTTCCACCTAGGCGGAAACGTTGCTTGTTTTAAACAAGTATTAAAGATATGATGCAGGGGCTCAGCCAGCACCCTGCCGCAGTCTCGGAACAGAAAAGCTGGAATACCATCGGGGCCAGATGAGCGCTTTGGCTTGAGCTTTATGAGCGCTTCCCTTACGTCTTGGAGACTGAGGGTCTCGATGTGCACTCGCGCACTGTTCGCTCCCGCCTCCACCTCCGCCGCCCGCGGCTCCAGCCGCGGCCGCTCTTTATTGTATACCGACTCAAAAAATGACGCAAACTGTCGAGCACACTCCCCATCCGAAAGATATTGACCATCCTTTATGATAATTTGCCTGTTTAACCTAGTTCGTTTGGACCTAATATACTGCCAGAAAGATTTTGGATCTCTCGAAAACTGATTTTGTATTTTAAATTTGTGTTCCTTGTGTGCAATTTCAATTGATTTTTTAATACGAGCTCTGTACTTTGAAAATTCAGAATAATCGCTATCCAACTTTGTTTTTTTGAAAGTTTTATGAAATCTGGCTTTTTTCTGTATATCTCTTATATTATCTGCGGTGTACCATTCGGGATAAACGTATCGAGAATTTTCCCTTTTAAGCTTTTTCCAAGGTACGCATCTATCTAAAACATCCCTCAGTTTATCATAAAAAACATCAAACATTTCCTCCAAGTCATGCATGTTGTGAATCATACTCCAATCAATGGAAGTCAACTTAGAGTATAACAACTCGTAGTCGGCTCGATAGAAGTTCCATTGCGGCCTAACACTACGCGCTGTGGAACTGTTGCCGTCAGAGGGCGCGGGCGGGGCGAACGCGGGGGAGGCGGGGAGCGCGCGCGCGCAGCGCACGCTGACCGCGAGCGGTGGGTGATGCGCGTCGACGGGCACGAGCGCGTCATCGGCCGCCACCACGGACACCTCCCTGCTAAAACCTGTGGTCAGAATCAGATCCAACTGCCGACCTAAATAGTTTGGTACTGTGTTACTCTGAGTGAATTCGCAATAGGACACAAAACATTCATAATAATTTTTAACATTTACAGGACACGAAAACAAATTAAAATCTACTTTTGAAATAAACCGTTGCACTAACCATTTCAAAGACGTAGGTATCTATCGACGCGTCCGCGATTTGAACTTGTCGCAGCTCATACCGGTGAGTGGCCACTAAAAACGCTCCTCCCTGCTTCCGACCATCCGCTCGGTCGCAACGTATTATTTGATATCCCGGGGGGATTATTTCAGAATCTTCTATGGAATTATTGCAACCTGATTCCGTTATTGCCCATAAATCAAAATTGAATGCCTCAATGTTGGTTCGGAACTCATCTAGTTTAGTTCGAAGACCTCGTACATTTTGATAGAATATATCGATGTTATGGCTAGAATAAGTTTGGTTTTTTTCCGCTTGAATTCCGAAACCAAATCCACTCATTGAATTCTGCGTTCATTGGCCAGATTTCGGCCTGGTTCAATTTATCGAAACACTTTTCCGGTACTCCAATAATAAACGACGCATAATCTCTCTCAATTTTGTGTTTGATTTTGTCAATTTTAATTTGAACATCCGAGCCACATACATTTTTCACGTGAATTTAATTTATTTGAAAATTAATTTGAAGTTATAGTGGTTTTTAAGTAGGTGTAAAAATGGGGGCGCTAAAAATTAATTTATTCTCAAAGTGGGCCGTAGACAAAATAAGTTTGGGAACCCGTGGTATATTGAATTAATTGTATGTATATGTTACGCTCAAAGATCGAAAACGCTCATTGAGCGAAAAAACAGCTCACAACGCGTCCTATACTTTGTTGGCGTTAATTATGTTGGTAAATAACTGTTCCCCGACTTTCGCCATGATCCCTAGTGCGGGATTTTTTTTTAAACAGTGAAAGTATAATCTTTTCATTTGCAGGACAACAGTATGTGGTTAATTATAACGCTTTATGCGTTGGACTTTTGTTTCTGTCTCAAGATAATCACACAACACTGTCTGCCGTATCTTGCTAGTAACGCAAATTTAAAGAAACTTATGTTGCCAATACGAAAATTGTGAGTACTTATTGATAATCGGTTAAATAATTTAATTATATAAATATATGAAATGATGTTTATTATATTCAAATCGAGTCATCCGTTCTCTAAAGATGCCCGTCTTTTGAAAACCGCTGGGTCAATTTGGCTAGAAAGCTACGCAAGAAAAATTGGAAACTGCTCGGAAAATAGGAAAATTCGCGATAAACTGTTTAGCATTATCGGATTAGCTACTATTAATTATTATTATAATAAATTAATACTTACTTTATTAATGACATCATCACGATTATATTCTATGAAGTCTGGCAGAGGTATTCCAATAGATCCACAGTTTCCTGGTACCCTATGTTTCTAGGTTAACATAGAGTATGGATGCATGAATTTCGTTCAGGGAATCGAAACTCGGATTTCTAGGAATCGCTTACAAGTTTACGACCACTAAATTTACGAGGCAGTTAAAAAGTACATAATAGAAATTTTACCATTACCTACAGGTATTTCAAACGGGAGTTCAAATATGATTTGATTTCGTTATTGCCTATAGAGCTGGTTAGCTTTGCCATGAAGAAAAATGGTTGGACGTTGTTCGCTTGGCTACGCCTGAATAGAACCCTCAGAGTGGTAAGACAACTATCTATAGTACTTAAAATTACAATTTACCAGGTGTTGGTTTATCAAACTGTGATTGTCATAATGCAGAGCAATGTCTGAAATGGCTTTTTGAAGAGTCATTGCGACTTTGAGTGGACCAGACTCAGTTGAAGGCACGCATAACTACATCAGTCAGTATGTACCTCGAGTTTATAACAAAGTCCTCCAATCCAGGCAACAGTGCACAAGTGCCTCAAGCGCCGCAACGAGAGCATCACGGTAAACCTGACGGTCACCACCATCATGGCGGTCCTCATCTGGTTCACATTGTTCGTGCACGCCACCACCTGCATTTGGTACTTCATTGGCACGATCGAGGACTCTATCCAGGCTAACTCCTCCTGGATACATACAGGTACCCACGATTTTGACAAACATGTCTTTAACACTTCATTAGTTAGGTAGATTTACCTACGTACAGAATTAACTAAACGGTGAAGGGAATTGTTAGGAAACCTGCATGCCTGACAGATTTTCTCGACGGTGTTTGAAGTCTGCCAACCCGCATTAGGCTAGCATGGTGGACTATAGCCTAATCCGTCTCATTCGAAGAGGATTCCGTTGCCAGCAGTGGGACAGTATATGGGTTGAAGATGATTCCAGAAAGTAAATGCTCACTTTCGTTTGTTTGCCATATCAAAGATAAAAAATTTATATTATTTCTATGGTCCATAATTAAGCTTGAAAGATGCCCATAATCATTATCATGAGTAGGTATAAACAGCAATCCATTTGTTGAATGTAGATGGGCAATGGTGAGGGTACTGAAGCACACCTTTAGTAGCGCATGCACTAGGCTTAAAGACACACATCCAAATTCAATTTGGGCACAAATCCAAACTTTGCGCAGCTACTGAGAATTCATATCATAGAAAAAGACAAGACTTTGCTTGACTTCGCACTCAGCAGCTAGGCTTTTGACCATCAGACCAATGCAGCTTTACGCCTGAAAGCTCACATGATCACTGTTCAAGTGCATTAGTAGATACAGTAATATACAGTAATTATTATTGATCGTTTCATCTCTCCCAATATATCCAGCTCAACATTAAATGATTCACCTAACACTTGAGACAAATGCTGCGTACGCTGTTGTATTAATTATGATTTGGTCGTTTAGATGACGGTGGCACCCACTGCTATAACTATTACATCTGCTCCGTGTATTTCGTCATCACCACGTTCACCCAGAACGGGGTTGGAGATATTATGCCCAAGAAACATTCCGAGGTATGAAGCTTTGAAAAAATAATTGTTTTTTTATACTTTTATGTACTACACTTGTACAACACTTGTACAACACTTGTAAAACACTTGTACAACACTTGTACAACACTTGTACAACACTTGTACAACACTTGTACAACACTTGTACAACACTTGTACAACACTTGTACAACACTTGTACAACACTTGTACAACACTTGTACAACACTTGTACAACACTTGTACAACACTTGTACAACACTTGTACAACACTTGTACAACACTTGTACAACACTTGTACAACACTTGTACAACACTTGTACAACACTTGTACAACACTTGTACAACACTTGTACAACACTTGTACAACACTTGTACAACACTTGTACAACACTTGTACAACACTTGTACAACACTTGTACAACACTTGTACAACACTTGTACAACACTTGTACAACACTTGTACAACACTTGTACAACACTTGTACAACACTTGTACAACACTTGTACAACACTTGTACAACACTTGTACAACACTTGTACAACACTTGTACAACACTTGTACAACACTTGTACAACACTTGTACAACACTTGTACAACACTTGTACAACCTAAAACAAACGTTCGTGGTACTCAAAAGCCTGACAACCAGTCTATCCTCAGGATATCGGTATTGTCCAGAAATTGGGTAGCGGAGATGGCAGTCGGTTCTTGTATAATACTGATAATCAGCCGCATCTGATTAGACTGAATGCCGATCCCAACATAGTTGGGAAAAGGTTTGGAGGATGATATGAAACTCAATATTGTCCATTTCAAAAGCACCTGTAATAGTGCAATTTATCTTTGTATTGCAACTGCAATTCTGTAAGAAATTGACTAGCTCACATTATTTTTTAAGTTGAATGAGTCCTTAGTTCCTTACTCGTGCCTTTATAGAAGGCACAAACAGGATGTACAGAGGCCAGCACATCAAGCTACCACAATCTATCAAATTAATTTTCAACTTTAAATATAAATTAATAAGGTTCATATTCAATTGAAAAAATTTGACAGTTTTGGATAGGTTGACCTGCTGGCGTCTGTACAATTTAACTCACAGAAGTAGACACTAACTAAGTACCGATACTTGCTAAGATTTTTTCATTCTTTTGCTCCTTCCACGTTCTGACATTTTATCATACACCGATTATCGATTTAATGTTCACAAATTGACCTCTTGTCTTGTGTTGACGTGACGGTACATCCAAATATTACTTGTCGATATATTTATAGCAAAATCGTAAGATCATTTTAAGCCATTTTATTTCAAACCCAAACTACGAAGTTCAATTTATTGTAGTGAGCTCTTCCGTAGTAAGACTAATGTATTAATGGTGATACAGGTGATATTCGTAGCGATTCTTCAGATACTGTCGACGATGATGTTCATGGTGTACGTGGGCGAGTTCTCCAACATAATCCAGTACCAGTCCTACCGCTCGTTCAGCTTCTACAGCAAATACCTCGAGCTACAGGTAAACATACTTTTCTACATTATTTAGAAATCGTTGATGCAATGTTGGCGTATAAATTTATTTGAAGGCTTAAGGGGAAAAGCCGTCCGTCCCGGTTGTCATGGGAACACCTATAACAATTTTTAGCGGTACTCAGAAGCCCAAAAAGCCTGACAGCCAGTCTATCCTCAGAAATTGGGTTTTTTTTTTTATATGATAGGTTGGGCAAACGAGCAGACGGATCGCCTGATGGTAAGCGATTACAGCCGCCCATGGACACCCGCAACACCAGAGGAGTTTCAGGTGCGTTGCCGCCCTTTTAAGGGGTTTGGGCCTCCGGTATCCTCACTCACTCGACGAAACACAACGAAAACGTTATTTCACGCCGGTTTTCTGTGAGGCCGTGGTATCAAGTCCGGTCGAGCAGGCCCATTCGTGCCGAAGCATGGCTCTCCCACGGTAAAGGGTTGCAGAGACTGCCATCCGGTCTTCGTGTAAAATACTGATATTCAGCCGGATCTGAAAGCCGACCCCAACTTAGTTGGTAATAAGTGTTTGACGATAACGATGGATAAGGGGAATATAGCTGTCGTTCAGGATCAAGGTGATCCTTGGAACCAATGGTAGGCTCCTCCAACTAGAGGGAAATACTAGGCTTCATATGTTTTCAGTTCACTGGTAGGTATGTATCGATCCCATATAATAGGGGACGAGCCTGTTGCCATTAACAGAATTTTATAGAAAAACCCAATAACACTGCTCGACCTGGTAATCAAACCCAAGACCTCTAGCGAAGGAGTTGCGCTTACGACCACTAGTACATTAAGACGGCACCTTACCGAGTCAATGGAAAATAACTGACTTAGGGATTAATAATTAATTAACACTCGCTTAAATCTGTGAAGGAAAATATCGTAAGATAGCCTCCATGCCTTAGAGATTTTCTCAACGGTCTGCCAATGCCAACCCACACTAGACCAGGCGTTGTGGATTATGGCCTAATCCCTCTCAATCTGAAAGGAGACCCGTGCCCAGCAGTGGGACAGTATATGGGTTGATGCTGAAGTATTCACTGCACTATTACTCAGCCTAAGCTAAATCAAAATAGTTTTAATCATGTAAGCAGCAATCTTCTTTTACGAGTCCGACAGAATGTGATCCACTTGCACTGAGAGACTGGACAGTTAATCAGTCATAAAATCATGCAAATCTAATAAATTTTATTTATGTGAGGTTTGTGTAGGTATAATGTACATCTTATTAGGAGGACGGTGTTCAAAATAACATTAAATATTTATGAAATAGCACAAACATATTTTACTCGTTTCTTTAATGACTGCGCGTGCGTCATTATGTGCGCAAACGCAAAATGATTATCAATTATATTCAAATTTCAAATGATTTTTATTCGTATAAATGTGGTTACATAGATCTTACAGTTATAGGGTTTTGCTCAGCACATTTGTAATATAATTTTTATGACATACAATTTTTTAAATACAGGTAATCACCATACATAATTTCACAGCTTAATACTTATATTTTAAATATAAAAACAGCGTTCACATAACCACCTAAAAAGTTAGAAAAGTATAGATACGTTTTATTATTATTTTAAACTACGATTTGGTCTTAATTTAGTGTCGGTAAAGAAAATCATTAATGAGATTTTACACACTTCGATTTTTAATTAAGTTTATTAGTTATTTGTATTCTTAGTACAGGAAGGAGAAGCTAATTTACTTTCTTCTCAATGGTTTTCTGTTGGTTCCAACATAGTTTGGAAAATACTAGGATATAATTTATAACATATAATTATTTATAGAACTGTTTGCTGCTTACAGACTTTCTATTAATGTATTAATGAAGACATCATAAAGAAATCTGGATTTAATTACGTCACGCCAAAAGGAGAGGCAACAGTGCTGATAAAATACTAAGTAGTACCTTACCTTCAAGGTCTTAGCCCTGAAGTGGGACAGGGCTCGACGTTCGGAGTAACAAGCCTCCGTTGATCAAAACAAGACATCGATCTCCAACACGTTCCAAGTTAACTTCGAGACCAATTTATAAATATGTCAGCTTTCAATGCATCGACATGAAATTTTGGCAGAGCACTGCACTGCCGTTACGTCCGCTATTAAAAAATAACCACACACATATTTTTCGTACAACACAACATGTTTACCACTAGTTCTCGTGTTTGTGTAATAAACACGTTATTTAAGATGCTGAGGAATACGTGAGTAGGTATACAAAACGCGCTAAAGCATACATACCATCAGTCCTTCAAGTCTGTATTCCCCGAAGGCCTAGGCAGAGGTGTCCCTACCTACCTACTAATGTACATTTCGCCGGTATGTTTAAGTTCCATGTGATAGGCGACGAGCCCATTGCCATTAACAAGACACAATTCCAAACTCCGAGCTGCTACTGATAATTTCATAGCAAAACCCAATAACACTGCTCGATCTGGGAATCGAACCCAGGACGTCTAGCTAGCGTAACAATATCGCTTGCGACCACTAAGCTAATCAGGCAGTCAAAGGCGCCAGAAAAAAGTCTTAGAGAGGGTTTGAGTATTATCACGTTAATGTATTTTTTATTGCTCATAATAATTTATTTATATTGTCATCTTGGCAGCAACGCACAGAGAGAAGTGGAAGGAGAGTGGGGAGGCCTTTGACCTACAGGCTTGTAATTATAATATGTAATACTATTGTCATTCAGCGATTACTGAAAAAATCTATGGGAACCATTTCCGCTGTACAGCCTATCATTTTCTCGATAAACAAAATACTTGAAAGTTTATTTACTGGGTCGTATAATTACTACACGCATCTTTATATAGCTTTTTATGTAGGTTTAGAGAACCTAAGTATACATATAAAAAGTTTACTAAGATGTGTGTGTGTGCTAAAGCAGTCTCTGTTCAAACTTCTCCATTTAATCGCAGCTTTCGCCTTTCCACTAGGATTTCATGAACAACAATCGAGTGTCCAAGAACCTGGTGTGTATAGTGAACAAGTACACGCTGCACCTGTGGCGGGAGACGCGTGGCATGCAGGTGCCGCAATTCCTGAAGACCGCGCCCCTCTCCCTGCGCCTGAGGGTCATGTCAGCCGCATACTTACATCACATCACCAGGGTAATTTGAAGCTACATAAATCATGTGCATCAGGCATGTTCGCGGAAGCAAGACTGGACGACTTTTATGCGGTCATGCGCAAGAGATGTTGTTCGATACATCTCTTGCGTATGAGCGTATAACAGTCGATTCAGGGGTATTTGCATTGGGCGGAAAGACATGTGCGCACATTTCTTCAAAGTCAAAGTCAAATGTTTTATTTCAATTAGACCATTAAAATAGCACTTTTGAAAAGTCAAAACTAGTTGCACGGTTCCAAAAAGTGGGTCATATGGAGAAGAACCGGCAAGAAACTCCAACCGAACTTCAATTAGTACTTACCTACCTATTATATATTTTTACTATCAATATGAAATTATACTAATATTATCTAGTACCCATAGCACAAGCTCTGCTTAGTTTGGAACGAGATGGTGCTGTGTAAAATTGACCAAGAAAATTTATTTATTTATTTGATTAGACTGGAAGCCGACCCCAACATAGTTGAAAAAAGGTTCACAGGAAAAGGATCAATAGAGCCTAATGTGATCAACTATTGTACAACCATGGTGGTAATGAGTATACGGCCCATCTGATTGTAAACGGTAACCATAGCGTATGGACGTGTGTGACACCCGAGGTAGTTTTCATGCGTTGCCACCTTTATATGTCTGTGCCAAGGTTTGTCAACTGCTATCGAAATGTTAATGTATTAATTTCAGCATCACATCTTTGAAGAATGCGAGGCTGCATTCCTGAGGCAGCTGTGTGGCTGCTTGAAATTATACACTTATAACGAAGGTAAATGTGTAGGCAATCATCACAACATTTTATGTGTTTTTGTATTATAAAATCACAATATTATGTCAATCATTTATGGTAATTTCACTTACTGCAACGCTTCTGAACGTGACGTTCTGGGTTCGATATCTCGATCGAGTAAAGTGTTATTGGATTTTCTATGAAAAACTCATTAGCAGTTCGGATTTTGGATTTGTGCCCAATTAATGGTAATAAGGGTCAAACTAGATAAGTATAATGCGTCAGGGAGACAGGAGGGAGTCAGACTAAAATTGTTTCTACAAATATTAATTATGTTGCGTAGATATATCGTATTCTCCTAGAATATAGTAACTTCAAATAAATATACAAATCAGCGCTCTGAAATTTTAATCTGGGACCAAGGATGCAATTAAAGTTATACATACATTAAATCTTAGGCATGTACGTTGTAAAAGAGAGTGAAATTACGAACTCAATGTACGTGATACATACCGGCAAGGTGAAAGAAACATGCGAGGAAATGGACATCAGTGCCAGGGTCTACCCGGCCGGATCATACTTCGGCATTGTAAGTATTACACAATAAATTCAGCCATACTGTCCTCGATAATATCTCTGAGGTATGAAGTGAAATCTACAACCTGTGCAAAGTTAGTAGGTATAGAATTTTTTTACAATAAAATCAATGTTAGTTGCAGGGCTTAATACGCAATACGCCGTACACCCACTCGTACCAAACAATGACCAAGTCACAAGTACTTACTCTGAACCTCGATGACTGGGAATACTTGCTAAAACACTTCCCGGACAGCAGGAACGCTATACATAAACACATGAGACAAGTAGGAGACGACAACATAGATCAAAGTAACTGGCCTGGAGGTGCTCCTACACCCTTAACCCCTGGTTTCGAACCACTGTCACAGATAACTGACATTCCTGATAATATGACCGGAGTTCTAGATCAATATCCCACAACTGCACGACCTTTCGGTAGGCAATCAGAAGTAGAAGAAAACACGCTACCTCGTCCCTCCATTAGGAGACCATCGCAGTTTGGCTGGCCGACAGATAGTAAAGGCGCCGAAGGCCTAGCAGGGACAAAACAAGCTGAAGATGAAGCTGATGTTGAAGACGTTCAAAAAGAAAAATTTTTCAATAAGATTATGAGCCGAGCAAAAAAATTTATGGGTAGAGTGTCTAACCCCGAAGTGTCTGGTGAGGGCAAAGATGAGCTTCTGCTTGAGGAAGACGAAGAGGCAACTGAAGCTCTCCTTGCGCAGTTCGAACAAGCAAAGAAAATGACTGAGAAAGACGATAAAAAAAGAAAAAGTCGGAGAAAGAGCATGTTTTTTACACCAGAAGAGACAACCGAAAAACATTTGTTCACACTGGATATAGATGGATCAAAAACTGAACAATTAGGGCAAACTGATTCACAACCATTTACGATGCGACCACTTCGAATCCGTGCTTCTGAAACTGAAGTTGGAACTATAAGTGGTGAATCTACTGGAGAAGTCCTTAATCTAGGCCGACCAAAACGTGTTATCACAGAAAGCTCAGAAATTCAAGTGACAATAGATATGACGAAAAGCAAATCTGCCCCATCTACCACAGAAACCGAAACAGGGACTTCGAGGACCGAATCTACTGAGAAATCGCTGAAAGTTCGAAAAGAGTCATTTACGAGACCTCTTAGACAGTTTTACCCACCTTCGGGCGCCCAAGACACCCTGGAAACTCAACCCACCATAGTAACGGAAGGTCGGTCAGCTGCTGAAGAGACCGCAAATAGCCAAGAGACCGGCCAAAATACTCAGCGTACATTATCTGCTCAGGACACCATGGATGCTCTAGATGATACTCCAATTACTGTACCTCCTAAACCATCTCAAACACCAAAACTGTTTTATCCTGAAACTTCTCTAGATACCCAGGAAACCATAGATGACCAAGCTCATCAAGAAATACAGGCCACTCAGCCTGCCCAAGACACTACGGGGGACAAAGTGGCCCGAGATGCCGAACGTGACCAAGGTACTAGAGATATCGAAGACACTCGGGACACTAGCGATGTTCAAGTCTCTCAAGATGTTAAGGATAGTCAGCCTACCCATGACCAAGGATCTCAAGAAATCGGAGCTACTTGGCTTGCCCAGGATAGCACAGGCACCCAAGCTATCATTGATGCAGAAGATACTCTGACTCAAACTTCCCCGGATAAGGATACTTTACTTTCCCTAGATACGACGGGTATCCAAGCCACCCTAGATACCAAAGACGATCAACCTCACAATGTTACTACTAGTACCCAAGCCATCCAAGACGTTGAAGATATTTCACGTACCCAGAGTACTAGGGGTAATCAAACTGCTTTGGGAACTGGACCTGTACAGGGTACAATTACGGATACTTTTCCACAAATTCCAGAGTCGCCTTCCGATACTAAAGTTGTTAAAAATTATTCAGATACAAGTATTGGAGATCCAACTACGCAGCAGTCTATAATTTACTCCACCACTTCAGATGGCACTATATCAGAACGCAAGGGCTCATTTTCCAGAATACCCATTATATACGATCCGAGTTATGGATTTTCACCAAAAACTTCGGCTAATGAAATCCCTGTCAAAGAATCCTCCATGACTCCTACCAAAATACCAACTTCATCGGTATCAGATGTGAAATTGATCCAATATATATCTGACACAGATGGAGTGGGTGTCCCAGAATTGTCTATGACAGCTGTTACTGATGCTAGGCCATCGGCAACAAAAGGAAAATCGGAGTCA
The DNA here is from genome assembly GCA_964056405.1 of Acronicta alni. Classification (NCBI taxonomy): domain Eukaryota; kingdom Metazoa; phylum Arthropoda; class Insecta; order Lepidoptera; family Noctuidae; genus Acronicta; species Acronicta alni. The sequence goes on along the minus strand of OZ043916.1, from coordinate 1,391,503 downwards.
GTCCAAAGCGTGAAAGAGCAGACAACGCATACGTCAGCATCGAAGCTTAATCGACGATTTGTCCATGTGCGCTACGAAGAAAAAACAGATGAAGAGGAGTTAGTAGATGAGGAAGATGATTCAGAGTCGAAGCCGCCCGACCAGCATCTGAACATATTCACTTTGGACAGTGACGAGCCAGGCCGCACAGACCAGAGTACCGAGGATAGCACTGAAGGTGACGACGAGGCTACCACCTCGACATCGACGCCGACATCTGGCACCTCTAGAAAGGGCAATATAAGAAGATTCTCTGATTAGACATATTTCTTTTTTATATAATTTTAGTATTTTAATTTGTAGTGTTTGCTTTAGCTTTTGCTAATTCATATATTATTTCGATTCCAATATTACTATCATTTATAAGTTTTGTTTGTATTGTGGCTCTTTAGAATTTAACGAATTGTCGTTATAAATGCCACTAGATTTTTGTAATAATAGCTACCATTTCCTATTTATTGTTTTTAGTGGTACCTATGATTGTACATTTTAATTGCACATACCTTAATACATAAATATTGAATTTAAAGAAGTTTATTCTGATCGGACCTTGACTAGACTTTAGTCGTCATCATCATCATCATATCAGCCAAAAGACGTCCACTGCTAAACAAAGGCTTCCCCCGTAGATCTCCACAAGCATCGGTTACATGCCACCTGCATCCAACGACTCCCATCGACACCTTTACCAGGTCGTCGGTCCATCTCGTTAGAGCCCGTCCTACGCTGCGTTTTCCGGTGGCTGTTTGTTTGCAGCAAAAGGATGACAACAAACATTTGTAATTTCTGAGGTGGAGAAACCAGGAACTTAATATTTCAATAACTGCGCGACTGCAACCTCTGTCAAATTCATAGTAGTCCCCTGGATAGTAGATACTATAGTCATCGGATATCGCAGATTTACGTGGTATTGTTAGTACCAAACACGTCACCTTGTCACTTAAGTGAATATTAGATAATACCCATATTATTTATTTAACATGTACAATAATACTCGTTGCTGATGGACACAATAGTTTGAGCAATATTGCAAATGAAAAAATCATTTAAACTTCGAATAAACAACTCTTTGGGAAGCTGTAGGACAATGAAGTCATGTATGTTGTATGTACATCATACATTGACTTCATAATATGTCATTTGTTTTACGTGCGTATCGTGCGTCAAATGAATTTGACGAGAAAATGTTCGTTCTTCTTAGTCAAAAACAATGTTATAAATGATAGAAGGCAATTAATTGTATACGGCGAAGCCCCTGTTTGTGTTGTTTAATGAGTTTAAACGTGATCGAAGTAATTTCACTGACAATTTGCGTGAAGAGCGTCCTTCTACAGTGACTACTGAAGTTGAAAATAAAGTGAGTGCTGTACGGGTAATGATAGAAGATGTTAAAAGAGTGACATATCAACAAATTTGAACAAGATTCAAGTGCAAGAAGTCTTGCGTCAGTAAATTCTGTACCAGGTGGATACCTCGTAGGTACTGACAGATATTTAAACACGCCGTCGTTGGATTGGTGCCGCGAAATGTATGAAAAATAATTCGGAGGTGACTCGAATGTTGTGTTTGAAATCGTCACGGGTAATGTAAGTTAAATAATAGGTATTGTTATGAACCCGAAATGAAAAGATAATCTGCCTGTCTGTGCTTATCACTGTAATGACTAGTAGATATAAAAAACTACACTAGAAATAAAAGATAAACATTCTAAAATGGCGTTTATTAAAAAATATCTTAGGTCATAACAACGATAACATCCTTAACAAGATGGTTTGTACCGAACATCAACAATAATTAGCTAACTCATTAACATTGCATTGATAAATTTGCCATTTAATATGCTGTCTTTCACATATATATTTTTAGTTTTATTTATATTGGAATGCCCAGCACTGTTTGTTTACATTTCTCTAATCTTCGATTGGTGTTATTAAGTTCCGTCCTTTCTTTGCGATCTCCTTTAATATTCTCGTTCCATGGTCTTACGTTATTTAAATGCTTGGGTGTACATTGATTAACTTATAATTAACTTATTTACTAAAATTACGGTTTCCTAAATATAAATTGTTTTATAGCGTTTGTTGACCGCCATGTTGGATTGATCTCAAGTTTGAGTTGTTTCTGGACTGCTCCTGAAAAATAAAAACGCAGACGTTTAAATTTATAAATCCTACACATTGGAGCCGCGGTGCCATTTTTACGATCAGTAATTCTAGTATCTATTTCGAGTGTAACTATTTCAATATAATTATATAAAACTACAGGAAATATCATTGACGTCACTTTAAATTATTATTACTTAGAAACTTTATTCCGTTCTATATAAAAAATAGTTGGGAAATATTTACTGTGTCTTTTAATGTCGCAATAATCTGTTATTTATGTTTTAAATTCCCTGTGATACAGTCACAGCTATTTACGAATATGTCGGTAGAACATCAAGAAATTATGACGTGTTTTAGCCCGTGGGAGTTCTAAAATACATGCTTTTGATGATTGTAATATAAACGTGGTTTGCAGCCGTCACTACTCTACGGAGCGCTTACTAAAACACGGGCCTTCATAACTGCCTTTATTTATAAAACATATTTAATATAATCTTTCAATAGTGCCAACACAGTCACACAGTTTCGTTAGCAAATAGTTTTAAATATTTTGTGCCACAGACGGGGATATGGACAAAAACGTACTCCTAATAGGTACTATTTACCTGTAGGTAACATCCCTCTATCTATTGTCATAAGTTAGTCTGACAAAGAAGTAAATCAAATCAAATCGAGGTCATAAAAGTTTTTTTCAACACACTTGCTCATAAAATGGCTCTAATTTCACCTCAAATAAGCACAAAAATGACACCTGTTATCAAACTGTGACTTTTCCATTGCTATTATTCACAAGTGAGTTATAGGGTTTTTTTTTTACTTAAGTTGTTGCTTTGTTCTAAAAAAATTTCGATACAAAAAAGATCGAGTTCAATAAATAGTACAAATAAATTAATGTACTTATTGCTTGCTCATTTCATGCAACTTCGTATTTAAATAGATAATTTCAACTTGTACGTTTTAATAAATAAAACTTCATCACTCAAATATAACTGTTGTTTTCTCTGTAATAAAGAAAACTTTGAATTACCCATTTTGTATGTGGCTAAAACGCTATCCGCGAAAAGCCAAAAAAGAAAGAAACCTCATTGTTTTAGCCTATGGCCGATCGCCATTATTTGCCATTGTTTAGGAAAACAGCTGATTAATTTTTCCCGCCATTGCGAAAAATTTTATACAATACGTTTTCACCGTTGAAATTATAGTTATTTTCTTCACAAGTGCGTTGAAAAACGTCATATGATGCACGTGTGTATTGATGATTACCGTCCTCGGCTCTCTTAAAACACTCACCTAATGGCTCGGGTTTCAATGGCGCCTCAGCGGTAATCACCAACATTATGCGTGTAAGTGTTACACACTTGTAACACTTGTACTATTACGAATATGTTCCCAATTTCCGCTCTTTGTACCTTTTTAATATCTTGGCTTATTATTAATATGTGTAATTATTAATATAAAAAAAAACTATTTCGACTTTTAATAAAAATAGTTATTCTTTGCAGTTTCACTCGCATCACAAAGGACTTTTGACACAAAAGGTACTTACAGAGGCCAGGTTCATATTCAATTGGAAAAATTTTACAGTTTTGGATAGCTTAACCTACTGGCGTCTGTACCTAGCGTTTATCCTTCTCCAAGGTCCAAACTCTATACCAAATTCAGCAAAATTTGTTCAGCGGTTTCGGCATGAAAACGAAAGAAATCAGCAGAAAGTTACTTTCGCGGTAATAACATTATCTACTGCGGAAAAAAATTGTTGCCCGGGTATGGTATGGAGCATTTATGATGCTTTCGCACAGGTGCAATGTACTGATAATATGCATGTATTATACGTGTAAAGCTTCCGGAAGATATTATCTATATTATAGTGAAAACCGTATCAAAATCCGTTGCGCAGTTTAGAAGAAGTAAGTGGAGAAAAATAAAGACGCGCACATCAACTTTGTTTTATACTATTTAGAGATAAATGATCGTCACAAATCATTCCTAATTGCTAGGTATGCGCCCGCGCAAGAGCAGGGACGTTTTATTGACGTGTTATTTCCGTGGTGTCTATTGCACGTCGTCATTATTCTAAATGTAAATTCCTACTGCAACACAGTATTAATTACAAAATGGCAATAAGTATTTCAAGGGTTATCAACATCAGCTTAAATTCGTCCATTGCTAGACGTTACGACTCTCCTAATAAACGCTACAGCGCTCGGTCTTCGGCTCCTCGAAAAGTTCGCCAAGTCCTAAGCACCTCACTGATGGACATCTTCTCTCAACGCGGTTTCACTCAAGAGCTTGTTATGCCCAACAATTATCGGTTCTTCGATCCGCCCGTTTTCTTTTCAGATTGCTCCTGATCTTTATCGTTAATTTTGCTTCTAAAACAAAACATCTCAAGGGGGGTTCTGGTTCTGTCCCCTATTGTACTATTTACGACCACCATTATATAGTCTACATATTTAGTAAGTATGTAGTAGTAAGACGATGAATACGAACACAGGGCTAGGTATTAATACTGATTAAATAGGCACGAGGTACTTCATTGTGAAAAGGCACTACTTATTGTTATTTAGATGGAAAGGAAATCCAATACTGCAGCAAAAAAAATTTTCATTATGCTGATTCCAAATGGTCGAATTTCGCTTTAGATACTCCAAAAGAACAACCTTGATATTCAGACCTAAACCATACTGTATAATACACTATGCTATAACCGTTATAATTAAATAAAAGTCTGATAAATATTTAACATCTTCTGATCTTTAGATGCATTCATGTTAATTTATGTATTTTTAATAGCAACAAAATTAGCTATAAAACTTATTAAAAACATCAGACCGTTAAAAATTTAAATATGTAGCACCACTTCTCGATGTTGTTCAAATAAACAAAGTTAAACTTTCGACTGACTCCGCCCCTCAACAATGTCGACATTTTTAATCACGTTTGTATTAGAGTTGGCAACGGAACGCAGCAATCTAAATTATGTTTCTCTATTTTCAACACCGTGGCAAAGGTATCGACGTCCGTTCTGCCAAATGATTGATTACAATCGTTAACCGAGCTGTCAAACTTTTTCTATTCTCCTCCCAGTTAGATTTAGCTCCCGCCATCCATCTTCTTGAGTCTAGATACGATTTACGTCATTCTAACTATTGCTTTTAACATTATTCGTGGCTCTTATTTTGAGTTCTATTTTGAATCGAAGGACAATTCAACACTTAAATAGAAATTCTATTTTAATATTTGGGGACAGCGTCTTTATTATTATTTTAAATAACGTTGCCAGGAGGTTGATATTTTTCCTTATGGGCAATTTATGCTGATAAAAGATGGAAAAAAGTGAAAGCAATAAAAGCTTATTTCATTCATCTATCAACATCAAACATTCTAAAATTTCATCAACCTTTTAAAATTATTTTACGAATTGATAATTAACTTGACACTGGTGAAATCTGGAACTGGAAAAATCGACCCAATTACCACAAGGTAAAAAGAAGAATAAAAAAAGTAGAGATTCAACCTTGAATTAATCAATGACACTAAATGTATTACACTAAATTCACACTAATTGTGTAACTTAGTGATATGCCCGAACACATCATGATACGCCGGCACATCGTGATGAATCACATCGTGATGAATCATTTGGGTTAGGTTAGGGTAGGACTGTGACCAGCGAAAGAAAAAAAAAATATTCGAAAGAAAAGATCGACTTTTGGTACATCGTGATATGGCCGACATTTCAAGAAGTGCCCAGCCATATTCCAACGATCAGCCCACGACATAGACATTCGATGGCAGTATTTAGTATTTCTTTCTTCGACAGCGTCCAGATTTAGTCCAGTCCAATATTTTTGCTTTTGCCTTGTTTATGAATTATTTCAAGATTCAGTAATGCATGCACTAGCTTTACCTAACCGCTTTTCAACACTACAGTCGGTGTCGTCTGGGTAACATCAAACGCTCTTCCCTGGAATTACAGTAGATCGTGGGCGGTAAGTATCTTAATAATTTGCCAGCACAATATTGTTTAGTCTGTATAACATAATGTTTATTACAAAAAGCGCTCTGGCGAGAAACAATGGAAAAGATTTATCGATGAATATGAGTCTGTATAATTTAATTAGAAATATTTTTGCTCGAGTCGAGTGTTGTAGGAACAAAACTTTGCTACGTTTTATGATTTAACATTAAGAAACTACGTGGGATTGTAGATTTACAGACTGTAAAATGATTTTAAAAAATCATTTTCTTTCAGGTTACAAGAATTATTACATTAACACTGTTTAGAACAGTGGTAGATACGGTAATACTTCTTGTATCCATCAAAAATCGCTCTGGCAAAAAAAAGTAATGTTTTCATTTAGGTAGTATTCGCAACTGTAAAATTTTTGTTATTGCAAATGTTATTTTCTGAAATCTTCTCTTAAATATACTCGTCAACAGTCTTACGTAAATGTTATCACTTTTTCTAGTAAATGTTGTTTGAAAATGCTCGATTTTTGTAACATCTTGACGTTTTGGCGAACGTTTGTTTTGATTGCACGCAAATGTGTTTCTGCCGGTCCAAACGTTTGTTTATCGACTAGTTTGTGTGTCATCAGACGCCTTTGTTCCAAGTTCGAGGGTGTGGGTGTTCTCATCACCGGCTGACATGTTTACAATCGTCTAAATAATTCGACCTGCATTATATGAAAAATAAAACAACTGGCACAAAGTCAATTCTCATTTAAATAAAATCTTGTACACTGTGGACTTATCTTGCCACGCTCTATATCTCATGACCGGCCATTCAGTATTTCAGTTAGATTAAGCCGGTAATTTTAGACGCGGGAATGTTATGATTTCTGTGGAGAAGCCGCAGCCGCAGGCGCCGCTCCACGGACTATTTTAGATATCCCATTTCCAATACCGCGATGTTGTATTGTACGAATCAACAGCAATCATTTCGACATCAAGAATGTGTTTTTTAAATATATCGATATTTCATTGATTGTGATTCTACAGATGTTTGAAATATCTAAAATTGGGTAAATATTTGTGGCACTAATTGAACACTACCGCGTTGTTTATTTTGTTTTATAGTACGCAAACTTATTTTATTTTATTAGGTACCTACTTTCAGTTCGATTCAAACAATATGTAACATTGTATTTAGTGTAAGTAATATAGAACTTAGACTTAAACTAGACTTAAAGAACACCGGACAACCGTTGAAAAATCGATATTTGAATTGATCTACGCGAGAAATTGGCTCGTTATAAGCTGAAATCACTCACAAAACATACATGCAAAAACAAATAAGCACCTCAGAACAACCCCGAGTAGAGCAGCCAGAGGCTGGCGAGGAGCAGCACCAGGATGAGGTACGTGGCGATGAGGTTGGTGGTCTCGTGATTAGGCATGTTGGCGACTTGACACCTTCACCGGACAAACGGCTCCAGAGAACTGAGGCAGCGCTGGAGAAGCCCGCGAGCGGCCGGGCGCCTACGCTACACCACGCCCCTTTTCACGCCAAATATTTTTAACATTTATAAATATGTATGTACGTTAATAGACCGTTGGTACGGCGACAGGTGTCGCAGATTTCGCGGATAATTAACATTATGATGGCGATAACTTTGATGTTCCCCGACAAGATCGATTCAATTTTTCTTCTTAGATGTAGACTGAGACTTAGATCACTTAACACAACAAAACTCACAGCACTTACACAGATGGAGTTTAGAAGACGGTGGAGTAGAGTAGCCACAGGAAGAACAGGAGGATGACTAGGATCATGTAGGTGGCGGCCAGGTTGACCGTCTCCGCGTTGATTGGCATGGTTGCTATGTAACGGAGCAGGCTGGACTGATCGCTGGAGGATCTTCCAACCGCTTGAACCATCAAATTTACGTCAGAGCACAGGGCCCAACTTTCGTATGGAAGGAAGTTCCATAATTATTTTAGTATTTCTGTTTAAATTTTGGAATTGATAGGTACAGGTAACCTACCTAATAGTGAATTTAAAACAACTCTGTAATTAAACGTTATTGCAACAAAAGGAAACATAATAAACCAAAATGAAAAACATCCCCATTCATCTTCGGCTCCTTGTTTCCTTGGTCTTGAAGTTTTGAAAAGAACCCGCTAGCCCTTTTAGTGATGGGATATCATTAAAAGGGCCAAAGGCGACTAAAGGAACAGAGAATCACACCACACGCAGTCAGTAATAGGCCTATTAAGATCATCAACTTAAACGTAATTATAGCATGTACATCTTAAAAGCAGCCACGTGCACTTTATTTCTTATTTTAATATTTCAAATATTTTCATCTGCTAGATTTAACTGAAAAAAGAAGTAATTGCAACTATAATTACGTAATGGCTGTTATCGCAGGAGCTTCTTTAATGATTATAACGAAACGAAAGCAAATCTATTCGCTCTTCAGGATACGTTCTGGTTTTTTAATTCTCAGAAGTTATTACTCAGCTGTTACAAAAAAAAACTTAAAAAACCTTTGTGAAACCTAATATTCTTCACCACTTTTAAACTATGAAATGTCTATGTGGAAAATCCATTCAACAAATCAAAACGTCTTCCACTCGGAAAAATATTTCTTAAAATTATAATCAGTTCACAAATAAAATCACACGTCTTGCAGTGAGATATAAGTTTTATTAACACAATAAAATGATAAATGTTTTATTAAAAACCACACACAAAAGTTGCCAGTCCTTTGGAACTTTCTATAATATTCTAGCGAATTATGTAAGTATCCAGAAAACGTCGCATCAATGATTCCAGGGTTATTTTTGATACACAGACACTATTTTAACACACAGTCACGAATTCGAAGCTTCCACGATTATCCAAAAGCATGGTTTCATTCACTCTACTTACATTTTAGTCCTTAGAATGCTGAGTACAATAGCCATAATGAGATGAGGAGGAGCAGCAAGATGCAGTAAGTCGCCACAAGATTGGTTCCTTCAGCGGAGTTCATGGTGTTGCCTCTATCGCGTTACAGATGAGATTGAGCACAAAACTGGGAGCCAGAGCTTGATATACACTAATTGTTTAAAACGTGACGAATACATTCTATTTTTTGTTTTTTGGCGACGCATGTGATTAATTGGCTGTCTTGTAAAAATTCTTCGTTGTTAAAATTCGGCTTTTATTTACAAATTTATGTCGTTCAGTGTCCCTTTGCATTTTATTTACATACCGTTTTGGCATCAGAGTGGGATTAAAATAATTTGTATAGGAATAGAATCATTGTTTACAGCTTTCTATTCTGTTGTTCGGTGACACACCTTTTTGGGGCCGATTCTTTTTATTTTGATACGCTTTACAAGATTTGCAGATAATTTGGCAATTTCCCTTTGTACATTTTCCATGCCAAAAACAAAAGCTTCAATTTCTTTTATGTCAATTGAGCAATATTTAAAAAAACTGGAAAGAATTAGCTGGAATTCTCCAGCGCCGCCAAGTCCGTCCCTGTATTCAATTCACATTTATGGAGTATGATAAACCGAGCTATTTCCGCACTGGAGCTTTGGTTGTGCGCGTGAGTCTTAACCGGTACACGTACTATGCACTCGGAAGTTTTCTAGGGCAAAATGTTGAAACAATACCGAAATATTACTCAGAATATTCGTATTATTGTACTTATCTATCTGCCTGGACAAAAACCAAATGCCGACAATACCTTTTTTTATAATATAACTCACAGTACGGAAAATAATGCCCTCGGTAAGGCGGCAGGTTATGTCGGACTCATCGTCGTTATCGGACCTACCGCCTAAAAACCACAATTGCCTTCATTTGCCCTATATACTTAGCTATTAAATCCATGAAATTCGCCACGACGATAATAGGAAGGCATCAATATCTACAAGATCTGTTTGATATTTTTGACTGAATGTGTACCATCATCATTTGAATGATAATAATTTACGCACATGAATTCGAAAAGTCAGAGGTGCGTGCCTTGAATTCGAACTCGAGAACTTTAACTTGACAGTCCAATGGTCATACCACTGGGCTATCACTGCTTTTTCATGGAAAAAAGTATTATTTTAGAGAAGTTATATACCACCACGCTACATAGTCTACCCAGTACCTACGCATTACCATTGGCATTGCAGAGTTGCTGCTGAAGCTTCATGAAATTTCATAGGTTGATTTTTGATCTACCTTCTCAGAAATCACGAAATATCCACAACTGATTTGCAGTGCGAAATATCCCGGTGGCAGGGTATGTCGTATACATATACACCTGTCATATACGATGTATATACAGGCGGCAGGCATATATACAGACTATCGACCGCACCTTGTCCTTCCTTACCTTATGAGGGAAAGAAGGAAAAGTGCAGTTACGGCGATGGTATACGTGCAATTCGCCACGACCATGACAAGCTGTGGTCCAACAATCGCCAAGGGGTTCAGCCCCTTGGAAAACGTAGCACAGTCTCATCTCAGTCATTAGTCATGGAGTCTCGCTTGTGCCGCGTTTCGATGCGGACGCGTTATTTACGTATCGAATAGCGCGGCGTAAGCTGTCGCTCGCAATTACTCGCCATGAGTAATTTAGTGGTGAATGAGCTGCTGGCGTTCTTGCAGCAGAAGTTGGATGTGATGGACGAGGTGTCCGCTGTCCAAATCTGCGCAACGAACTTCAGCGAGGAAGACATAGCTGCTGCTAAGCTGTTGCTGTTCAGCGTGCTAAATAAGCGCGACCAGATGGTGTCCCACCGGCGTGATGGGACAAAGAAAAGCGTGCAGGAGATTATCACGCTGTTCAAGGAGACCGACCCTGACGACGTGCCGACGTTTGTGGCGAAGGAGCTACACAAGCTTCCTCCCGTCACCTTCGACCACGTCGACGTAACTAGCCTTTTGAAGGACATTGTTTTTCTGAAGGCCAGTATCGCAGGTGTGCAAGCAAAATTGGATGCATCACAGCACACTGTCGCCGATTTGCGCAAGGAAGTCATGGAGTTGCGCAACACTGTGGCAGTAACTAGGTCACCAGTTGATGCGTCGAAAGTAAACACGCGTCGCGGAGCCGGCCTCGATATATCGTTGTCGAATTCCGCGTCAGCAGTTTCATCGCCAGCGCACCCGTCGATTGCCGAGCTTGCACAGAGCCTCACCTCCGCCCCCCGCAGCCCCGCTCCCGTCACCGCGGCTCCTCCAAATAGCGCCGCTCGAGCACAACACCCCGTCCCGCTGCCAGTGTCTGAAGCCCCGGCGAAACCATTTAAAGATTTCGCCAGCGTAACAGCGAGCGCCCCTGTAGCTAGAAGTGTCAAGCCTATGCCAAAACAGGCACCGAATAGAGCTGATGACGATGATGGTTTTGTGACGGTGCAGAGGAGGAAGCGCCGAACACAAAATAATAAGAACCGCTGCGGCAAAGCTCCTACGGAGCCCAACGTGAGTCTTCGTGCCGCGAAGCCGAACACTCCGGTGTACATTTCCCGCCTGCACTACACCACAAAGGCGGATGACATCGCAGAGTACGTGCGCCAAAAGACTAGGTACATGCCGAGAGTGGTGCTGCTGGAGTCGCGCCGCAACGTAAACTTTAAGGCGTTCGTGGTGCGAGTACCAAATTGCTTCCTGCCTCTCGTCATGGAAGAAGACTTTTGGCCGCAGGGCGTGATGTTCCGTCGCTTCCGCGGACAAGTACCACAGGACGGCACAAAGATAATTAGTGCACAGTGAAGTGCTACTAACATAGGTTTAAGTTTTATATACTAACACATTTGTATTTAATGTATATATGTTAGTTTGTAAGGTATTTATCTATGGGGCATGGAGGCCTGAAATAAACGAATAAATAAATAAAAAAAATAACAAAATTATTTCTACTGACGACGTTCCAATAACTATTTCATAAAATGGTCCTTTTGTCTTTCGGAACTATCTATTCGTCGAATCTAGTGGATAGGGGTTCCTTTTCATCGACGCAACTTTTTAACTGGCTAGAGACGTTTACGTCCACGTTTAACAGACTTACAAAAATATTTATTTTGTGTAATGCTAATGAAATATCAACAGATGTCTTGTAGTTCAAAACCTAAGGAATACATCGTGAGGAAACCGTCATGCCTGAGAGTTTCTTTTTATCAACTGTGTGTGAGTCTGCCAACCAGTGCTAGGCCAGCATGGTGAACTAATAATAAAACTAATATAGTAAACAAATGGAAATATAGATAGTATTAAACATAATACCTTACGTTGCCATGCCCGACAGGGTCCATGATACCTACCGTAAACTGTATAATTGCTGATAAACGAATTGAGTATTTAATGTTACTCATAAATTCCAAATCGGTCGTAGTAACAACGTTGGTATTTTAGTCATTTGTCGTATGAAAATGCGTAAATCCTTGGGTATCGTAATGTTCTTATAAGATCGCATGATTCATTCACCCGTTGCAAATTCAGATTCACATGATATCGGATGCCAAGTGTTAACTCGTAATTTGCTTTTTTATTAATCATGTATCATTAGACTAGTGCGACTGCTACGCTGAGTTCGATTCGAAAGTCGAGCGGTGTTATTGTTTTTTTTTTATGAAATTCTAAGTAGCAGCTCGGATTTGCAATTTCGGGATTTGCGACCCATTTGATGGCAATAGGTTCCTTCGCCCCCTATTACATACCGGCGAAGCGTGGATAAACAGCAGTACACCTCTCTGCCTAACCCTTCAGGGAATACAGGCACAATAGTATGATTATTATGCATGTACTTAATAGGCGATCCAATCTTTTATTTAATACAATTGTTATCCCTAAGATCATTCTTGCACCTAGAGTACCTAGGTATGTCGAAAATTCATTTTTCGTATCATAACGGCCAATGGAAGTTACTCCTTTAACTTAACTTGAATCTGACAGCCCACTTAAGAAGATAAATCGAACGACACCTTCCTAATCAGTCAATGGTAGGCTCTACAGTGAGTTTGGTTGTGCGTGGCGAATATTGGAAGACAAGTCCGATATTTGTATTAGTCGGATAGGGACGTGGAATTATAAGGTTTTCCATAGTCCAAAAATTAAGCTATTAATAATTAAAAGTTAAGCCTACACGGGATTAACAAAATACGTCTTAACCAAAAAACGTGACATGCAGTGCAGTGCATAACATCACCTCTTTTTGCGGAAATATTTAAGGATATGCAAATAATGCATAAAACAAAATTTTTACGATGCTTCTTTACATAAGGAGTGCGTAGGTAAGTACATAACCAGTACAAAAATTATACTACATAAGCAGTACATAAGAAGTACATAAGAAGTACATAAGGAGTACATAAGGAGGACATAAGGAGTACATAAGGAGTACCTAAGGAATACATAAGGAGTACATAAGTAATATGTTCATGATGAGTACATTATTTTTTTTATTTTATTAGGAAAACAAACAGTATTGATAACTTAAAATAAGAAACAGGTTATAAAAACTAATTACCAATGAAATGTTTTCGCATATAAAAAATAAGAAAAAATATTGCTTGTTTGTTTTGATGTAACAGCATTATCTTAAACTAATAATAGCAGTAGTAAATAACTAAACAACTATTTATAGCATCTTAAACAGTACCTACAGTTTGTATCTTAAACAATATAAATTGCAGTTGATATAATAATACAGTTATTGAACCAATTCGAACCAGCGTCTCGAAAGTGTATGCTTGAATACATGTGGCTTAGTAATAAATAAGTCAAGTTCAGGAAAGTCAACTAATTTTTTTTTTTTTTTTTTTTAAAAGATTTTTTTAATAATATAATATTTTTGGGACATTTTACACAACACCATCTAGTCCCAAACTAAGCAGAGCTTGTACTATGGGTACTAGACAATGGATATAATACTTATATACTTTTTTTTTTGTAAATACATACTTATAATACATAAGAAACACCCAGACAAACACAAATACTCATGTTTTATCCACACAAATATTTGCGTCCTGTGGGAATCGAACCCACGACCTCATGATCAGCAGTCCGGTACTCGAACCACTAGACCACAGAGATCGTCGAATTTATTGTAACAGTTGGCGGATCTTATAAAAAATGAGTTTTGTCTGTAATTTGTATTACTGGGGGACGTTAAGAGACAGAGAAGGTTTCCTGACAGATCTTGTAGGGGTGCGTAATTGAATCTTGGAGAGGAGGAGTGGGGAATCAATAGAAGATTGAGCTAATTTCACAAGAAATGAGATCTGATATAGTCCTTCTCTCGATGAGCTGTAATAAGTGGTATCTTTTGCATCTCGATTCATAATTGGGATCCTCCGTTTTACACTTATACTGAAGGTATCTCGTAAAGTTTCTCTGGATAGATTCAAATCTAGAAATATAAATATCATACCGTGGATTCCAAACTTACAAACAATATTCGAGAGAACTTCGAACGATAGAACAAAACAGTATTTTAATTATTTTAACACTAGTAAACTGGGAGCAGGACCTTTTTATAAATCCCATGGCTCTATTGGCTTTCTTTGCTATGTGGTCTATGTGCTTCTCATAAGTAAGCTTAGAGTCGTGGATCACACCTAAATCTCTTATATAATCTACTTGACTCAGGGGATGATCTTTTAAAAAGTAACTGTGAATTATGACGTTGGTTTTAGGAGTAAACGTGATTGAGTGACATTTTGGTACATTGAGGTCTAGTTTATTTTGTGTACAATAAATTTCAAGCCTCCAGAGGTCTTGTTGTAACAGATAACAGTCTTCGACGTTCTTAATTTTTTTTTAAAGTTTCATGTCATCTGCGTAGAGTAAAAATGATGAATATTGAAAGCAGGTGTGAATATTATTTATAAATATATTAAATAACAGAGGACCGAGGAGAGATCCCTGGGGAACTTCTGAGGGAACTATATGCCATTGAGACACAACGCCACTCATTGCGACAGTTTGAGAGCGATTCTCTACATAGGAAGTCATCCACCGATATAAATTACCATGAATTCCTGCGCTCATAATCTTCTGCAAGAGTATTTTGTGATCAATACGGTCAAAACATTTTGTGAAGTCCGTGAAGATACAGTCTACTTGTCCGTTGTCATCCATGCTCGACGTAGTGAAATCTACAAAAGACAACAGATTGGAGGTGGTCGATCGATTTTTCAGGAAGCCGTGTTGCTCGAGAATGAAGGTCGCAGAAAAGGTACTATATACTTGGCTGTAAATAAGTCGCTCCAGAACCTTCCCAAACAGGCATAATTTGGATATGGGTCTGTAGTTACTAATATTCCCTTTGTTCCCACTCTTATGCACCGGTGTTACGAATGCCGTTTTCCATAAGGAGTGCATAAGGAGGTCATAAGGAGTACATAAGAAGTAGTGGAGACCGGGGCTGGATGTGACAGGGGTAGGTAGTTACACTGGCAATGGTCGCGAAACAAATAACGCAATACTGACGTTAGAAAGGGCCAAATACTCCTGTCTCCGCCGGCTAACATGCCGCGAGAGCCAGTGGCACCAGCATTTTTGTGAGAGGAGCCCGCGCGTGTCGCCATTATAATCGCAGGTTAGTAACATTTTACATTTTTAGTAATATTGGTTTGCAACCTATGTTCCATAAAGGCAGAGATGTCCTTGTTGTGATATTTGCGCCCTAATACTTTCGTTTTGCAATGAATCTACGTTTATAGAGCTATATTTTTTGACGTTTTTACTGCATAACCTTAAAACGTCAGTTTTGGCGTTGGGGCTAAAAGTTACATTTGCTCGGGGCAGGTTTTGACATGTCACTAACTGCCCCATAGTGCTTATTACCCACAGATATAATTTGTGCTACATATTCTTTATAATAATAATTATTTATTTATTTATTTGTAGGATGAGGACGTATATAAGAAAAACTGAGCGGAACAAGAGAAGGACAATAAGTAATGAAACAAAAAAGCTTTCTGTTAAGAAGAACTGATGAAGAAAGTGAAGTAAAAGATGGTTATTTCGATGAGTTAGCCAGAACTGATCGGCAAATACCATGATTGGACCACAACCATATATGGGACTACCAACATACACCTTCATTATCGCCTTACAGGATTAAGTCGATATGAAACACGAAGAGTGGTGCAATAGCCTAGGGCTAGAGTACTCACGATAATTTTTCGGCAGCAGCACCACACAAGCCTCCTAATTCATTTTTAATAACAGAAGCGACAAAGTCCGAGCTGTCATCGGAGCCCTCACAGGACATTGACCAATGACATGCTCTATAAAATGTAGCTGCCTAGAAATTACCTACATTTTGTTTTTACGAACTTCTATTTCGTAAAAACAAAATGTACCAAAGACAAAGTTTGTAATTTTGTTTTATTTTAGATTATTATTATGTTTTCATAGTAACGATGCAAATATTAATTTTATGTTATTTAAATTAAGAAAAACAACGGATTGTGATGATCGTTCCTCGTAAAAACCCTTAATTTACGTTTGTTTTTTATTGTAACAATTTGCCACGTGTAGAGTAACAGCCAGCCCCGAGCACAGGGTTGAAAAAAAAATAAAATAAAAGATAAAATTTATTTTAAATAAAAGCTTAAATAGATCAAACCAATAAAAAAATATGACGGTTTGTAAAAAAAAGTCACACCAGCCCCGGTCTCCCCTACATAAGAAGTACATAAGAAGTACATAAGAAGTACATAAGAAGTACATAAGAAGTACATAAGAAGTACATAAGAAGTACATAAGAAGTACATAAGAAGTACATAAGAAGTACATAAGAAGTACATAAGAAGTACATAAGAAGTACATAAGAAGTACATAAGAAGTACATAAGAAGTACATAAGAAGTACATAAGAAGTACATAAGAAGTACATAAGAAGTACATAAGAAGTACATAAGAAGTACATAAGAAGTACATAAGAAGTACATAAGAAGTACATAAGAAGTACATAAGAAGTACATAAGAAGTACATAAGAAGTACATAAGAAGTACATAAGAAGTACATAAGAAGTACATAAGGAGTACATAAGGAGTACATAAGGAGTACATAAGGAGTACATAAGGAGTACATAAGGAGTACATAAGGAGTACACAAGGAGTACATAATGGTTGGCTTGGATTGGTTGACCGTTATATACCTTGGCCATATTCTTTCCTTTGCTAAAAAGCTTCGAAAAGAGCAGATATCGAGGAGAATACAGCTGACAGATCGAGTTCTCAGAAAATTACGTTATTAGAATAAGTACTCTGCCTTAAAGTTATCTTACCTTTTTATTTATACATATAACAATTCTATTTTAGCATTTAAATGTATCACATTTCATTAAATAAAAAAACAAACAATATAGTACCGAAATTCCCGAAAATCCCGGTTTTTCCCAGTTCTTTAAAGGTACATTCCCGAAAATCCCGGTTCCTCTAAATAGAACCAGTTCTCGATTCCCTAGTAGGTACAGGTGCCAGCAGGTCAAGCTATCCAAAACTGACAAATTTCCCCAATTAAACATGAACCTTATAATTTTGTGTTAAAGATGAAAATCGACTAAGAAATTTGATAGATTGGGGTAGATTGATGTGCTAACCTCTGTTAGTACACCTCTGCTTAACCTTTTGGGGAATACAGGCGTGATGGTATGTTATGTTCCTACTTTACGGTACCACTGTAAATGAATTTCTTGATGACAAACAAATAATGTAATGTGGATTTGTATTTTAATTTAAACATTAATGTGACTTGTTCATTTAGCTGACATTGCTACTGTGACATCGCTAATAAGTATCTATTGACATTTCCCGAATTTATAACAATAACTGCAAACATTGACATTAATATTAACTTTGACATGCCTCCCTTTAAATTCTACAATTTGAGTCAAGTTCTCAAATTTAATGGTATTGTCATTTATTCTTAATAATTATAATTGCTATGTATAATTTAGATTAATTAAGAATTTATTTCATGTTTAATATTTGCATGTCCTGAAATGGGCAGAACATGTTGGAACTATATATATAATATGTTTTAACACCACATTGTACACATGTTGGGACAAATAAATTATCTTTATCTTTATCTTTATCGTATAAATAACCTAAGTACTGCATATCTCCAGTACGTTGAATTTGCACGTTGCGTTCACAAATAGGTACGAACGCTAATAAATCGCGTGTTGCATCCGATTCGACAACAATCTTGCACTTGACGATAATCAGCCGCCGACCCGGTCTGTTTCAACTCACTGATGGCACAAATACCTAAGCAACTTGCCTTTCAGTAATTAATTGCTTGGGGTCTATATAAAGCCACATTGGTCACTTCATAGGTTTAGGGAATTGGTAAATAGTAAGATTTAAATAGATGTTAGTTGAAAGAAAACTACTTTTTACGGATTTTATCGCGTCCCTTTACAGCGTCCAACGGATGGACGCTGCAATTTGTCCGAAACGACGGGATTAATAAATATTTATGTAACGCGATAAAATCGGTAAAAAGTAGTTTTATTTCAATGTATAATATTCTCGTTTTCAGAAATCAATAGATGTTAAGTAGTTATTCACTCGCATGCAACTAGGGAGGCAAACTGTCTCTCCTTGGTTGCTCTGCAACCTAGTCAGGAGCCATCAACCAAAAAATTTGTAATATATGTAGGTACTAAGCTCACTGCAATAAAGTACCTATTATTATTATTAGTTATAAGCTGTTTCTCAACTTGGTATTCAAATAAAATTCAGAAGCTGATTCAGTCTTTAATATTAACGATACAGGACCTATGTTCAGACACTTTATTTATGTATGGCTTCTTTACATAAACCTAATAAAACTAATAATTATCACGTCCAAGCGTCAAAGTATTCCTCCACATCGCTGTCGTCTGTCTGTCATAAACACATATCTAATAAAAAAAACTGTTTAAAAGCCAAGTATCATTATCAGTAAGATTTTCCCGATTCACCTTTGAGTGGGACCCAGAATGTCAAGCCAAGTTTTTCAATAACCACGTCAGTTTGTACTTTATTTGTTAATTTTGACAGAAAAACTGACCATCCGATTAAAATGAATCATAATTTCTTAAGAAATAGTTTTTTTTGGCCATTGTATCTGCTGTCTTGGTTTGAAAACCAAAATTTTAAAAAGTCTTAGCAAAAAAATAAAATAAATAAAAAAAAGATTTCCCACTTATTTAAATACCTATAGGTATCTACTTACATTTAGAAACGTGGTCAATATGTACCAAATTGACAATATTCCTAAAGTAAAAAAGTATCCTAGTGACAAAGATCATCGCATTTGCGATTATTTTATTTTAGAACTGATATTTTTTGTCGGCGAGCGGTCGTCTGGAATTATTCCAAAGAATTTTACCGGGTTCAAAAACACTTTATTTTCACTGAGTTTGTCCGAAACTGCAAAAAATATTGGATCCAATGACCGATGGCGACGTGTTTACATAAATCTGATAACGTCGTTGAATTTTTTAATGTAAAGACGTCAGCAGGTCAAGCTATCCAAAACTGTCAAATTTAGTAGATGTTCCGATCCGATCCGATCGAACCCACAACCAGTGACGCAAAAGCTCAGCCGCTGCGCCCAAAGTGTCGTCGAACCTAGGTCCAATTATTAATTATTATTATGTACTCATTTATGAAGAGATTTTGATATCACAGTTATACCACGGACATATTCTTAAAACTTAGAATTTAAAATAGATTGAAGTTTCGTACCGTAGATGTTAATGAAGGACATGTAGAATCTTGGATGTCACACCCAGAATAATGGCATGTTCTTGGTGCCTAGGATGTTATTGTCTTATTGCCGATACGACGCCATCATCAGCAGCAATGCCCCCGTAGTATCAAACCGCCAGGTAATGTTTTGCTTTTTATTTTGGGTGAGAATATGTATACTTAGTCCGCTTTTTTATTTCATAAAGTCGTGCAAGGGTGGCGTTCTATATTATAGAGGATCGCAATATGAGGATGTGTTTTAATAACGTTGTTTCAAAGAAAACTTGACAACATAACCCACTAACCTTTATTTAAACTCTTGTATTATTACTAAGAAATCTACTAAACAATAGAAACTAATAAAAAAATCTGTATTACACGAGTTGTTTTTTACACATATACAGGTACGGCACAATACAACGATAGAGGTCAGCAGTGGAGACCCACCTCACTTTTCAGTTTTTTTTAATACTAGATCTTTTAGACACTTTTCAGTTTCAGCCTGGGGTGTCCAGCACAGGTTCTTGCCGCGCGAAAATCATCTGTTGACACGACGTTGACAGACAATAAATAACATTGACAACCCTGACTTGACTAATTGGCTTGGCAATGGCATCTGTTCTGTGACACTGACAAGTGACAGTGAGTTCTGTGAAGTTGACCAGGCTGTGTTATTACGGAAAGGTGTGAATTATTGTGATCTGTAAGGCGATAATAGCCTTCAGTTTAAACGTATAATGTGAATATATATCTCAAGTGAAACACTGTTTGATGGGAGAGCGACAGCGTCTAATAAGCCACGAAGAAATGGCCAGTACCAGCACCGCCGTCGCGACCGTCCCCGCTCAGATACAGGAGGTAAACACGAGCGTTGTCTGTTAAGCCGCCTCCACATGCTTGCCAATCCTCTTGTAATGAATCACCAGCACAGACTTACGTTTCCGTACTTTTTTCTGCATGCCACACGTTTTTAGAAGCTTGCAGGACCCACTAACAATTTTAACATAATCTAAAGTTTTGAGGTTTAAACATGATGGAAAATACCTGACGGGGTCGCGGTAAATGTCAACACGAGTCCCATGACCCTGCCTCCATAGTTAGGGTAGGCTCATACAAGACTTACCTACTTGTTTATACAAGGGAAGGCAAGTGTGATTATATGATATACGACATACCCTGTCGCTTTCTCTGGCGGCAAAAGATTCTATGAGGATTTACGGACTGATGATATCCATTGATAATGGTAATATTTCTTCAAATTCTTAGGCTATTAAATGCTACAGATGTGTAAACTGAACATCCTTTGTATTCTAATAAATTAAAAGGAATATTGTACAGTAAAAAGTACTTATTTTAGAACAATATTTAGTATGATTTTATTTATTTCCAAATACCATAAATTTTACTTCAAATTTGTCTTTATATTAGCTTTCTTTTTGTATATTTTTGGCATTTTCCATGCTAAGATTTTAAAGTTATTTAGAAAAGGAAAAAATCGACCGCGGGACCACTAAGCCACCGCGATGGCTTAGTGGTCATAGCGTTTGGTGTACCTAACCAGAAGACGCAGGTTCGAATCCTGCCCGCGGTCGAATTTTTCCTTTTCTAAATAACTTTATATTAGCTTAATATAATTCACTGTCACATTCATGTCTTGGTACTTGAAGTCAATATATTTCCTATTGGGTCTGTAATATTTTGCTTGATGGTTTTGTTTTATGTGGTTCAATGGCCTAAGGTGTGTGTGTTCAGTATGGTCATTAACAGTTCAAAGTGCGTATAAGATATTTAATTTAATTGATTTTGAGCCATGCATGTTGTCGGTAGTGCAGGTCATAGAACAACTGAAGGTAAAGTGCATACAAGTTCTTACTAGCCAATACATTGGGTTAACATGTCCCTTACAATAACTACACATTCATAAACCTAAATGACAATGATTTGAAATTGTTTATTTTTCAATTTGTCTTCTTTATTAGCTAAATATGCTATTATAGTGTAGTATATTATGTAGTACACATGAATCTAACCATATGATATATTTCAAAACCAAAGAATAGCAGGCTATGCAGTCTGCTTCTTAGTATTATTATTTATTATTACTCTGATTTTAGTATGTATGCAATATTTATAATAGCTTTTAGACATTTGCTAAAGTATGAAGTGTGGAAGTATAAGCTAAGCTGCTTCCAAACATGTAGATGGCGTTTTTGGCTTAGCTCCCTAGGTGAGCAAGTATTTTCTGCCATATGGCCAGGTTTTATGCAGCAACCACAAATGTTTGCCGCAAATATTTGCTGCTAACTACACATTTGTTCAGGCTTGTCTGCAATTACACTTAATATCAGTCTCTGTTGTATCCAACAACATTATTTTTTGCTGTCTTGTAGAAGAATATTGACAATAATTTATAAACTTAATGACTTATGGCCATTCCCAATAACACAGTCAACTCAAGTAAGCAAATCTACATTATTACTTGAGTAAGCATTTTGATATAAGGTTCATATAAGTGATGTCAAAATCCTAACTAATAGTAAGCCTGTTGCTTTAAGTGTACAAAGATTCTCAGTGCATGGATCTGAAGCACGGAGTTTTATCTGAAACATAGGACTGATTAAGACCAACAAGATATACAATTATGAATAATCAATGTGATTTATTTTTATCCAGGTTATAAGTACACCTACAACTCACAAGGCCAAGTACAGAGGCCAGGACATCAAGCTACCACAATCTGTCAAATTTCTTTGATTGATTTTCAACTTTAAAACAAAATGACATGGTTCATATTCAATTGGGAAAATTTGACAGTTTTGGATAGCTTGAGCTACTGGCATCTGTACATCACCTTTTTTTTTTATAAGAGATAGGTTAGCGTTTGACCACAATCTCACCTGATGTTAAGTGATGACGTGGCCTAAGATGTAGCACGCTTACCTAGAAGATACCTATTCACCTGCAATTGTTTCACGGTAAAGTTTGGTTTAGTGAGCGACATCAGGGCTAAAGTTATACACAAATTAAATATGTTCAAATTAAAGTAGGTAGGACATAGTAAAATTAGTGAGAAATATACCTATAGATCGAAACTTGCTCTCCCTTCCAAGCGTTCACAAAGGCACTGATGAAGAAAAAAGAACACAAATATTTGTGAATGTATTTATCTGGTTAGGTTTGACATGCGTGTGGAAGCAGCTTTATTCCTTATCTTATTTATTTGATAATTTTAATACTTACGTTCAATACTGTGATACTGATAACTCTCAATTTATACATTTTACATTTAATTGTTTTTTAACCACGCTATGGAGCACTTGCGTAAAATCGGCCGGTGCGTTTTAAAAACGCAATTCTCGTTTTCTAAACATAATTACTCAACAAAACCGGGTTTGTTGAATGATGTCAATGTATTAGATCTGAGTAGAGTTATCGCTGGACCATTTTGTACTATGACCCTTGGTGATTTGGGTGCTAATGTAATCAAAGTGGAAAGTCTGGATGGAGATGAAGCTCGCCGGTGGGGCCCACCCTTTGTCAATGACGATAAAGACAAGGACTCTTTCTATTTTATGTCAGTGAATAGAAACAAGAAGAGTATTTGTATCAATTTTAAGACACCGGAAGGTAAGCTTTCTTTATATCCTTTATTCATATATTAATGTTGTAACTATACTCCCTTTAAATTTCTCCCAGTCTCTGATACACTGTTCAAGACATAATTCATGTATATTTTGTGTGATTTATGTATTTCACTGATTAGTGTCAATGCACCTATTTAACAGGTTATTAACACAGTTGATAAATGTCATAGTTTGTAATAAATAATATGCATCAAGTTTACTGATAAATCATACAAAATAATATTATGGTTGTCCACCCTATTGACTGTGTTGTTAAGAATACCTCGGTCTTCTTTCATAACATGCCATCACGCCTGTATTCCACGAAGGGTTAGGCAGAGGTGCAATAATGTACACCTACGCTTCACCGGTATGTTTCGGTCTTATGTCATCAGAAGTATGCAAGAATCGTAACAAGTGGCGTTCTTTAGTTTCTGTCTACCCCCATGGGAAAAAGGCATTAGTGTATGTACAGACGCCAGCAGGTCAAGCTATCCAAAACTGTAAAATTTTCCCAATTGAAAATGAACCTTATGATTTTGGATTAAAGTTGAAAATCTATCAAAGAAGTTTGACAGATTGGGGTTGCTTGATATGCTGGCCTCTGTACATGTATGTAGGATTTTACAATGTGTCGATTATTTATTACTTGACATGACAAGTTAATTTAATGGTTTGGTAGCCAGAAAATTGAAATAATATCTTTGGCAAACAAACAATTCCGTTTTTGTATATAGAAACAAGATATAAGACAGCTATTATTTACCAAACCCATTACATTTATCAGATAACATCTAGAACAGTCACACAAAAACTACACTTTATTTCGATACTGTAAAAATCAATTTAGTTTGAATAGAAAATAAATAATGTACCAAAAAGGCATTGCACATTTATGGCTTAACCTTCCAATACTTCTGTATTTTTTTTTTCACACCAATCAAACAATATTACTTGTTGGTGCTGACATAGACAAGAGTATAAATAAAGTTCCATAGTGTAGAATGTATAATTATAGATCAATTTTTGTTGCAACTGACATCATTTTGCAACTTTATTATTCTTGGACTGCCGAGTCTAAGATCTCGAGTTCGAACCCAAGGCACGCACTTTTGACTTTTCGAATTAATGTGCGTATTAATAATTAATTAGCACTCGCTTAAACAGTGAAGGAAAAACCTTAAAACCTTAGAGATTTTTCTCGACGGCGTGTTAAGTCTGCCAACCCGCACTAGGCCAGCGTGGTGGACTATATAGCCTAAGCCCTCTCATTCTGTGAGAGGAGACCCGTGCCCAGCAGTGGGACAATATATGGGTTGATGATGATGAATTCTTTTTCGCCAATAGACGGCCTGCAGCCGCAAAAAAGCGTCTACTACAGGTGTGTTAGGTGTAGGCGTCAATGTTAGATTCTTTCTCTTCTCCTTCTCTCTTTCTCCCTCTGTCTTCTCCATCTGTTCTCTGACTTCAAGCCAACAAATTACTCTAACATTAAACCTTTTAGGAAAGAAAGTGATATATGACTTGGCGAAGAAATGCGATGTCTTGGTTGAAAACTTCGTGCCGGGCAAGTTAGACCAACTTGAGGTTGGGTACGAGAAACTTAAGACTATCAATCCACAGCTTATATACTGTGCTGTCACTGGGTTCGGTAACAACGGACCATATTCCAAGAGACCTGGGTGAGTTTTTTTAAATTGTTTTACACATGCAGCATTTTTTTTAAAGTGGTCTTATCTTGGTGATATGTATCAATATTAAGAAATTAGATTGCAAAAGAAGTATGCTAGAATCGTAGCAAGTGGCGTTCTTTATTTTTTGCCTACCCCCATGGGAAAAAGACGTGAGTGTATTACGGAGACTACACACGACAACGACACTTATACAGTTCCTCTATAAAAATGACCTCTATTGCTACGGAATACAGTCGTTCGGAAGGGTAAACTGTTTTTGGAAGGCAATTCATTCAATGAATTAATATTTCACCCAAAATGCATTCTTTCCGATTTAACAGAATAAAATTGTAAATAGGAAGACACAAGAGGTACATCTCTGTAAGTAGATCCCTAAAAGACTCTTTTAAGAGTCAATATTTTAGATTATTAGTACCGAGGTACCTACTAAATGGCGTCGGTATTTCCTAACTGACGCCTCTAGGAAGAAAATATCGAAAAATCATGGTCTCGTACTTGTAAAAGAAAACAATTACTATCACTAACATAATAAAAAACATAGTTTCATCCCTGCAATGAAAATGGCACTCAACATTATGTTGAAGTACATAATTTTATTAATGTATATATTGTTATTTTCAGAAAGGTTTATCTAATGAAAATAAAATCTCTGTACTGAAGCGGTAGCTATAGTCGACCATAAAGTTGCTTTACCATTTTTAACATTATCTTCCATCCAAATTAAATTTCACAGACTCATTATGTCACTGTCCCTTGATCTTGTGAGCAAAAATAGACCTTGTTGTTTTGTGATATGTAAACGATATTCACTCTTATGGGTGGTAAAGTAATTTTATGGTAGACTACTTCTACTTCTATCTTTAGTATAATTAAGTTTTTTATAGTTCTGGTGTGATCGTGCTCCTTATATGATTGGAGGCCTATTTAACCGGAAATTACGTGCCTTTGGCGGCCAATTTTAATAATGTCGCTAGTGTAGTGTCGAGTAGGTTTTTTTACAAGAACCGCTGGCGCGCAAGAAACGCGTTGTCACGTCGTGTTGTCTTCAGGGGCTTTAATCACAATGTCTCCGCTTTTCGTGGGCTGTCTGGGTATATGATTTGTGACTTTTGACACACAATTTGCATGAGATAATGAACTAAACAAAAATTTGATGATAATTATATGACAGTAATGTAGCCGATAAACCACTTGCAAGATGACTATGCTTTTGTTTCCAATTTTCAGCTATGACGTAATAGCATCAGCAATGGGCGGTCTCATAAACACTACGGGTCAACGTGACGGCGAACCGGCCAAGCCAGGGGTTGCGATTACCGACGTCACAACTGGCCTCCACGCCTTCGGAGCCGTCATGACGGCCCTCTACTACAGACAGAAGACAGGAAAAGGACAGAGAATTGACTGCAACCTCTTTTCTACACAAATATCCAGCATGATCAACATTGCTACTATATACTTAAACTGTGGTATTGAAGGCCAACGTTGGGGCACCGCCCATGCTAACCTCGTCCCGTACCAAGCCTTTAAAACCAAAGATGGGTATATGGTCGTTGCAGCGGGCTCCAATGCCCAATTTTCAGACTTATGCAAATTAATAGGGAAAGAAGAGTTGATCACTGATGAAAGATTCAAAGATAATTCAAGAAGAATCCAAAATAGAGAGGAGATTATTAGAATAATTAGTGAAGTTATGCAGACAAAGAGTAATAAAGATTGGACAAAGACTTTCAAAGACGTATCCTTTCCTACCGGGCCAATTAATAAAATGCAAGATGTGTTTGACGATGAGCATGTGAAGGCAATAAAATTGGTGAAGGAACTGCGTCACCCTGATGCTGGTACAGTGAAGGTCGTGGGGCCTCCTACGGAGTACAGTTTAGGGGGCAATGACGCGAGAATTGCTCCCCCAAAGTTAGGGGAGCATACCAGAGACATACTGTCAAACTTTTTAGGGTATCAGGATAGTAAGATTGAAGGTCTTTTTGAAAGCAAAGTCATACGATAGATAATGCTTGCAGAGAATAATGTTAAGAGCTCTTGTATTTTTAACTTACTTCAAAAAAAGAGGATCTTTGTATGTGTTGTATAGCCGATATCTTTGCCGAAACGATGTTGCTTTTTATCTGATAGAATATAGGTACTTTCTAGTTGGTCGTTTTATATTAATTTGGTTGGTGTCCTGATTGCAACCACGTAAGGTTTTTAGTCAGTTTTCTTTTTCTAAAAAGCATTTATACTTTGATACAAAATAAAATAAAAATTCTTGCCACTGTTACAAAGCACCATCTAGTCCATAGTAGGCTTAGTTTGTTAACAATGGATATTTATATAAATACCAACTTATGCTATATAAGAAACACCCAGACAAACACTTATGTTCATCACATAAATATTTGTGTTGTGGGACTGAAACCCACGACCTAATGATCAGCAGTCTGACACTCAAACCACTAGGCCGCCGATGTCAAATAATACAGAATACCTATTTCGGATATGGATTTTGGTGCATAAGTTTTGCTTAATTCTCAACATTACAAGTTGTTTATTTTACTGATAATGTCAATTAACAATGAATTGCAAATTTGTACCTAGATAAACAATTTTTTTGCAGCATCAGGGATCTTGAACATTATCATTGTTGATGTTGTATAAAAAAACACTCAGTACAGAGTTATATAAATTTCGTTTAGGTCTTCGTCTTCCTCGCTTTCCAATTGTCCTAAAAATGGCGGCAGTAGCTCGCAGGTTCGAATTCTGCTCGAAGTAGATTTTTTCGTTCGCTAAAAATCGAATATTATAATGATATCTGCCTTTTATGTATAACAATTACATTATATTTTTAATAAGGTGTTTATATTAAATGGTATTCATTGTCAACTAACGAACAGTTTATGGACGTTGTTTTGTAAAACGAGAGAATCATTTAGAACATATTTTTTATAACAATATAATAAGAGAAAATACCTATTTATAATTTGTGTTTTTTTAATTAACACAGTGATAGAAGTTAAGAGTAAGAATGTACTTCGTTCGTCGATCGAACACATTTGAAGTTGGTTTGAAACAAAAATATTGATTACAGGGACTAATAATGATAAATATCATTAATTGACCGTAAATTAAATAAAAAGGTGACATTAAAGTCTAGTTTTTTATTTGTTAAATAACAAGCTCTCCGGAATTCGAACCCTTGATCCGTATAACCTTAACCACCCCACGGTGGAGACTAGCGATGATAGGATACTAGTGATGGCGTCCGTCGATCCGAGGACCTCCCGCTCCACAGACATATTTGTGACTACTAGACCGTAGAGGTACTTATACTATAACGTTACATACCTACATGACTTCACCTCTGTATTCTCCAAAGGGTTACGCAGGGGTACTGACGTGCACCCACAGTTCGCCGGTATATTTAAGTTCCATGTAATAGGGGGCGAACCATTAACCGGGTACAACTCTTAATTCCCGAGCAGCTATTAAGAATTTCATAGAAATACCCAATAACACTCGACCTGGGTATCGCACCCAGGACCTGCCACTCACCAGACGCACTTGTGGCCACTGTGACGTTAGTAGTGCATTAATTTGCTAATAAGCGTAGATATCGCTAATAGCTACAGTTACTACGGAATATAAACATTAGATAAACGACATCACTATAGATATGATTTCAAGATTTTTATACGCGGAATACTCTGTTTACATATTTATCAGATGCGCCAAGGTCACGCCAATTACACATAACAGATCGAGTATTCTTGCCATATTGTATTAATTATCTACATATCTAAACTGCCTCTGAGCCTAGTGGTCATAATCGCGACTGCTTAGAGTGCGTGGCGATTCCCAGGTCGAGCAAAGTGTTATTGGGGTTTTCTATGACATTCTTAGTATCGGAGTTTGGCTTTGTGCCCGGTTTAATTGCAATAATCTCGCCCCCTATTATATGAGGCCTAAGCATAGATAGATACAGTACCTATTATATTTATTGTACCCTTTGGTGTACATACAGTGAAAAATAAAAATACAATTAATACAATTAAATAAGTACAATTGGTGCCTTATCGCTAAAAGCAATTCAACATACCGAACTGCGAACGGTGTTCACCGTTCGCAGTTCTGATGTTCGCAGGTACTGATGTAGGGACAGTTCTGTCCCTACATCAGTACCTACACGTCTTCGTCGTCGTCGTCATCGTCTTTAGGCCGTCTCTAGCCCATGTAGCACCCGTGTGCAATAATTACTCTAGCGCCCTCTCAACCCTACCTACTACCCCAGCGCGCGGTCAAAATGGAATGGGTACAAATAACAGCACATCACCACAGTCTATTGTTTGGAGTTTAAATTGAAAATCGATTAAAAAAAATGCTTTTGACTGTATTTACAATTCCGCCGCCGGTGGAGTCGCTCCCTAGGACCGCTGCTCCTGTGTGCCAACCCGCACTAGACCAGCGTTGTGGACTATAGCCTAATCCCTCTCATTCTGTGAGAGGAGACCCGTGCCCAGCAATGGGACAGTATATGGGTTGATGATGATTAGATACTCTTTATGCACAACATTGTACAAAGGTAGCATTTTCAACCAGACAAGGTTATAAGCTTTGCCTTCCCCGCTAGGAGCCTGTGGAACGCGTAGCAGTAATCACCTTGCGCCCGACAGCGACGCGCCCGGTGCCACGCAAGAAGGTCGTGTGGACTGAAGACACCGTCGACAACGAACACATGAACAAGAAGAAGTCGAAATGTAAGTTTATAGTGCATCCGCGCCGCAGTTACTTTTTGTGGAGCAACATTTCCAAGTGTTAGTGGGCAAGATCCGATAAAAAATACATTCATTTTATACATATATATTTATTTATTACACTTTATTGAACACTGATATATACCAAAATATAATACATCAGAGCACTACATAATTTAAAACCTACAATGGGCGGCCTTATCGCGAACAGCGATTTCTTCCAGGCAACCTTTAACAACCTTTAAAGTTATTCGTTGTTAATGTTATATGTTGCCGTGAAAGTTGAAGTTATCGTGTTGCATTCTGTTGCTCCACGAAAAGTAACTGCTGTTTGGATTACAGTACTCGGCGATAATAATAATAATCATTTATTTCAGACAATTCACAGTCCATAGTTTTACACTGATACATTTAAATAAATAAATATTGCACATCGACACGACAAGCGATTGCCGCACAGCTTTTCCGTAACTGGTGCCACTTTTAAACTTCCTCTACTCATATACA
This sequence comes from Acronicta alni, assembly GCA_964056405.1. Lineage (NCBI taxonomy): Eukaryota > Metazoa > Arthropoda > Insecta > Lepidoptera > Noctuidae > Acronicta > Acronicta alni. The sequence goes on along the minus strand of OZ043916.1, from coordinate 1,361,090 downwards.
TATATATAAAATTCTCGTGTCACAGTTTTCGTTGCCATACTCCTCCGAAACGGCTTGACCGATTTTGATGATATTTTTTGTGCTTATCGGGGAGGTCTGAGAATAGGCCAACATCTATTTTTCATACCCCTAAATTTTTTTTTTTATGGCAAAACATCGTTTGCGGGGTCAGCTAGTATACATATATTATTCACTTGTTTTACCTAATACTGTCGATGTGCAATATTTATCGCCGAGTACCTACTGATGTTTCGATATCGAAGGCGGTCGGAGAAGCTCGAAAAGCCCAACAACCAGTTTATCCTTAAGATATCGATATCGTGCTCCAAATGTATATACCATCACGCCTTTTTTCCCGGAAGGCTAACGCAGAGGTGTAATAAATCCTCTGAAATTAAAAAAAAGACAATACTTTCCAAGGCATAAGCTGGCCTCCTATTACATGAGACCAGGTACCGGCGAATGGGAGGGTGCACGTAATTATACCTGTGCCTAACTTCGGCAATACAGTATGTTTATATTACAATTAACTTAAATCACAGGTTGCTGCATATACGAGAAGCCTAAGAAATTCGATGAGTCGGATTCAGAGGACAGTGACGACGAATGCGAGCACTGCTTCGGCCACGTGGAGAAGAAGCATGGGAAGCATCATCACCATCACCAGCACACGCAAGAATGTGCGCTACACAGCGGGGGCGGTGGCACCGTGACTATTAATGAGGTATCTAGAATTATAGAAAAACTAGTTGCACCGTTCCAAAAAGTGGGTCTTATGGAGAAGAACCGGCAAGAAACTCCATAGACACTCCTTTTAAAAAAGACTTGATTAGTGTTATTCTTGGTTTACAACTGTTCTGAATAGTTCATGAGAACAATGCAGTTTGATGTGTATCATAATAATAATTAATCCATTATTGTTAGCATTTCAATTTCATAAATTCACTCGCTAAAGCAACGGGGAGAGTAAACACAATAAAGTGTTGGTCCTTGGTATCATTCGAACGCCTACTTACACAATCGCTTGTCGTAGACCGTTTTGTTTTAGGATATCAGTGCTGCCGATCGGATTGATATCACTTGCTTAAAAAAGATACACCTACTTATACACGTCTTAATATAATGTCTAAATATAAGTGATAAAATTAAGTAAAATATTCTCTAAAATGTAGTACTTTAGCAGGAAGCTACTCCAGCGCACGAGCCTGCAGCGGTAATCACGCTGCAGCCCAACGATGCTGCACCCATACCTGCGCCCGCGCCGCCAGACAAGAAGGACCAGTAACACACATTAACACTGATCTGTAAGTCAGTTTACGTGGCACATTTTTTTATAAGAATACTTAATCCAAATTGGAAATGCTTATATAATGTTATGATGCGTACACAAATAGTTTAACAGAATAAAAACGATGGATCTATGCGTAATAGATTTAAGAATTTTCTTATTCTTAGCGCTACTAACTTGTCAATGATTACAGTACCTAAGTAAATGTATTCTGACTTCTAAAAATTTTGTCAACGACTTCTTGGGAACGTACTTGATAATGTTCCCAAGAAATCGTTCTAAAGGCTTTCCATTTTAAATTATCATGTAAACTGACTTATCTATGGGTCTCTCTTTGCACAGATACAGTGCGACAAACTTACCTGAGCCGGAAACAGCGTCGCCAGTGCGTTTAAAAGAAAAGCGGAAACATTTTAAAATAATATTACTAGTGTCCCGCAGTTAGTTTACGCCTTATTCAAGGATATTCTCTGCTCTAACATAATTTGTTTATCACTAATAAGTAAACCACGTCGACATAAAATGGAAACATTAAACCAACTAACATTAAAAAAAATGACATTTCTCAAAGCAATGTTAGTTCCAGTTAAATTACTGTCGACGGGTCAGGTAAGTTTGTTGCATTATACATACATTTATGTACTTTTCCCAATTTCTCATCACTAACCTACTATTTTATAAGATTATGTGATCGACTGATAGGTAACCTAGCCCAGGATGGTTATTTGGTGTAACAGTGCGGTCGCGATGAAAAGAACGATGGTGGACATTTAATCGTTCTGTGATGTATAGGTTTGCATTACCTAGTATCGGCACAAATTCGATAAACTAAAATATTGGTGCTAATTCTCTTGTAAGCACGTACACATCAATTTAAAAAAAATATTTCCCGTATACCCTCCGTAAAACCTATACAGGCGAGGTTATATACTGGAATTGTATAGCTGGATGTATAAACCATGTGTACAACAACACAACAAAAACATCCTTATGTTTTTGTAGAAAGAAACCTACTGAGATTCATATTATTTAGTCTGTTAACTCCAGAATCAGCACCATAGACAAAAAAATATTCGAAAGAAAAATAGCAGAATAAATACGGGATCAATCTAGTTTGATGTTTCGATTAAATTTCTTTCTCTTCCCTTTCCACTTCTTACAATATACAATATCTTGTAATATACAATTTAAAAAAAATGATCGGAAAAATGTGTAAGTATGTATCGCACAGGTACATCTTTGTAATGTAATTATTAAAATGGTATGTATATGGCCAAATATGGCGTGGAGGGCTTTCACGGCTGAGTTCCTAGAACGAACGGTCTCGAAATTTGTTATTATATACAATGGAAATTGAACTTAAAATATAAGGAATAGAATTGCGCGTTGAGTGGCAGGTGGACTTAATATGGTAGTTTTATTATTATTTAAAACTTGGTACATTTATATGACTATTTAGATTTTAGTTATGTGCTTCTTTAGAATTGTGTACCTAAATGTAACTTATTCCTTATTTTATTATGTTAAGTAACTTAGGTGTAGCGATTAAACCTTTTATTTCATTTTATTTTTGTTTCATTTTTAGTTATTTAAATTAAAAACTGTGCCTTTTGTAAACTTGAAAGAATTGAGTGTGGAATAAATTTATTTATAATTAAGTTGCCAGTTGTAAAAAATATGTTTTATATCTGGGAAGATTGTCACTACAGCAGAAAAGGACCATAATGAAAGAAAAAGTATTAAAATACTTAGCATATTATATATTTTAAAAATAAATCTATATGGTGAGCCTACTTTGATAATAAATGTGCCTAATAAATATATTTTCAAATGATAATATATAATTATGTCTGCAACAATATTAATCCGCAATACAGACATAATAATCGAACACCATTCATTAAAGCAATATAATTAAAAAGCAAATTATACAAATCATAAAATATTTCAAATATATTCAATAAGTATTTCTTATTGGTGTTAGTAGAGAATTGTTCCACTTCACCAAGCTGCCTCACTAGTGGGGCAAAGTGGAATGCCTACAATTTTGCAGTTCAATGTGCCCTACTAATTCTATGTAGTGGCGATTGGTTGGGTTGGCAATTTATGTATATTATGCTCTTATTTTATAATTGTTGTAATTTCTACCTATCGTTTATGCTGAGGTACCATGTATATAATTTCGTTCGAACCAATCATTGTATGTAAATGTTTATGGTTGTTCAAGATTTTGTTTTATTTACTACGGTTTTATTGTCTTTGTAAAATCATGTACAGTCAAATGGGGTGAATAGGCCAACGAGTAGGAACATGCTGCGCTGACTGGGAAATTGAAATTTAATGTATTTAATAAAAATTTTTATTTAAGAAATTGGGACAAGGGTACGAGGATGATAATGTTTAAAACACTATAATTAACAAACCTTAGCAGACCTACGAATTACATTGATATCTATCATACTTAATTACAACATATTATAAAATACGAGCATACCTACCTTCACAAACAAATAGTGGCAGATTTCACTGCAAAATTTTAGGCATTCCAACTTGATGATTATAATTATTATGATAGCTTGGCGGGGCAAAGTGAAACAATCCTTAGTAGATGGTAGTCGTTGTTACATGCATGTACAGTCAACAAAAGAGTTAAGTATACAGATAGCAAACGAAATATGCATCTTTATACAGATTTCGACGATATAATTACGATTCGAAATAATTACGCGCCAAAGTGCTAGGTATGTAGCTGCTTACAATACCTACGTTTTGACACATATTGTGTGATACATTATTACACTATCTGTATCAAAACAGATTATTAATTAGCTGCCTGTATACCTAACTCTTTTTTGACCGTACATCATATACGGACTTGTTGTTAGATAATATGAACTATTTCAAATAAAATTTGAGAATTTAATCGTTATTTATTTGTTTATTGTCAATATTAATTATAACAACGAACAAGGTGAGACAGGTCCATTTTATATTAATTAAAGCTATGAAAAAGAAAACATTAATAATATATTCGATAATTTATTGAAATGTACATACATTACTTACGTTTATCAGTCGTAAAACAGATCGGTATAATAATAATTATATTGTCATCATTGTGAAAGGGTATTATATTTATGGTATTTTAAATACAGCTATTTGGCTTTGAACAAATACTGTACAAAAGATTTTGACTTACACATGGACATTCTAAATTATATGTCTCGCCGCTCAGAAAATTTTTTGGACCGGTATGTTTGAATTAGCCGATGATGCGATGCTCTATGGCCGATGATATGGGAGAGGGGGGGGGAAGCCTTTGTTCATCAGTGGACCTCTTGTGGCTGTTAATATTTTGATGATGATAATACGATGCGCTTGCTTAGCCGTCATTTTCGAATTTTATTTTTTGAGGGTACATAGCAAATGGCCTATTAATACAGTTCCGAAAATGAAAAGTTAAAATGTCTATTTCATATAGCGTCCAATAATAACAGTTCAACAATAATTTAATAAGAATTTGTACAAACGAGATCGATATATTTCTTAACAAGCAACATTTAAAAATAACCCCGTAACACACTGATACCAGGACAGAAATGTAAACCGTAACACAATACCGTAGTCGGTCTATTGTGACACTAAAATCTTAAGAATTAGGTGCCAGGACAGAAATGTGAATCATAACAAAAAAAAAAGTTTTACGGCTATAGTAATACTGCCGTATTCAGTCTATTGTGACTGCCAGTAGATTTGTCCACTAGCTAAACCTGCGGCTTTTATAAACTGCAGGTTTCCTTTTGGATTCGACTCTTATTCATCGGCGCGTTTTTGTATAACACTACAAACTTCAGAATCATTATAGATCTTCAGTCTCAGATCAGCTCAGATTATCAAGGGGTAAAAGGATTATATTATAAATTATAATATTAAAGCTACATTCAATAATTGTTTAAGTACTTTAAAAATTCGCTGACAATCATCTCCTCATTTTCCTGAAACAAAAATAAAATTGGTAATTTGACAAAGTTCCAAAGTTCACGTCTTTGTTCAGGTTCTGGAGACAGGTGTAGAGAATATTTATTAAGTCGAGTATTACTATCAAAATTTCAAAGACATTAATTATAAAGTGTAATTTGTTAATAGTGATTCACTAAGCGTTTCGCATTGTGATCAAGAATTAGTCTTGTACTATGGCCTCAGCCTCTCACTTAGACTACTATCAAGAATATTCGATCTCGATCGAATATCTCCTGATATGTTATACCAATTTACGACGAAGAAGAATATAAGTAAGTACTCATTTTTCATGTCAGAGGGTCTACTCCCTATCTCCGACAGCAAAGTTACGAGCCGTTCGAAAGTTGTTCGAAACTTCGAAGTCCGGTAAAACAAGTTTCGAATTCAATTTTTTGAACGGGTAAAAACACATCGTGAGTAGGGACAACTGTCAAATTGTGTTGTCATTCATTCTTAGTTCGGGCCCCGAACGAATAATCCGTAGGTGATACGAGTAGGAAACGCCCGTAATGAAGGTCAAAACTACGGACTTCGTGCTTAAAGAGTAGACCCCCTGATGTTCTCAACGAGATATAAGCTGGTTAAGTCTTTTAGGCAGTTACTTCCTGACATGAAACTACCTTATCTGGTGGTCTACGGTTACGAGGAGTCTCCGCATTTTTAGAAACAGAAATCGTCTGTGTTTATATTGACCTGTTCAAAGGTTTCTCTTTATACGTGATGGCCTTCCTAGGGCGTCGTGTGCGGCCCTCAGAGATGGAGTCTCCGGCGCCGCCGCTGCCGCTGTCGCTGTCGCGGCTGTCCCGACTGTCGAGGCGGCTCCGCTGGCGGCTGCTGCTCTGGCAGCTGTCCCGCGTCGCCTGGCTCACTCCGCCGTGCCGAACGACATGGTGACTGAAAGCAACGGAAATACTGTTACCCGCAATTTTGACGACGTCTGTGGTCTGGTGGTTCGAGTGCCCGACTGCTGATCATGGGGTCGTGGATTCGATTCCCACAGGACACAAATATTTGTGTGAGTAACACATGAGTATTTGTGTTTGTCTGGGTGTTTCTTATGTGTTACAAGTATTTATTTACAAAAAAAAGTATATAATGTATTATATCCATTATCTAGTACACATAGTACAGTTGTTTGGGACTAGATGGTGTAGTGTAAAATGTCCCAAAAATATTTATAATTTATTATATATTTTAAATTTCACTCGCATCCCAAAGAACTTCTCTATGATACTGATTTCTGAAATTTACGCGAATATTGAAACATTGAAATAAAACTACTTTTTACGGATTTTATCGCGTTATATTGATATTATTAATACCGACGTTTCGGACCCTTTACCCGGACTCAACCCGTGACCAATGCGATAAAATCCGTAAAAAAGTAGTTTTATTTCAACCACTTCGCTATGATACAATTTATCTATACCTAAATTGGTTTAGTGGTTTAGGCGAAGAAACGTAATAAACATACAGACAGTTACTTCGTTTCGCTTTAATATTATGGATTACTACTACCGATGATATGGATATTAATTAATATATTGATAATGGGGAAAGCAACATAGAGCATAACAGATGTCAACTCCTACGACTTCGTACCAACCAATCAAAACGTGTTAAATTACTATTATATTAGCAACTAGCTTTTACCCGCGACTTCGTACGCCTAGACTTAGTATCACAATTGTTGTCGGATTTTATTCATGGGATAAAAAGTACTCAATGTTAGGGAAATTCCCGCTTTGTTCCGAAAAAAGAAGTATTCAATATGCCAGCGCCAGTCACAAACTATTAACATTTCATTTAAATCCCGTAAGTAGGTCTCCTACATAAGTTTTCTGGGAATTCTCACATAATTTTGGGGTAAAATATGTATGTATCAAAAACCCTGTCCGATCCTTAAGGGTCGTATAAGGTGTCGTATTACGTACACAAACACGTAAACGATAATTAGATACGAGATATTTTTTTTTTCCCCGATTAATTTAAATATAATTTAAAAAAAAACTAAACCTTTTACATGTCAACACTCAATCCACGAAATAAAGTTTATTCAATTCGATCTACACTAGTGTCAAAGAAACCGCCCAAGCAATTTGCCGCTTTTTGATCCTTTGTCATGTGCCGCCAGCCCGCTCTGTCGCGTGCCGCCAAACAAATTTAATGCGAATGAATCTTACCTACTGGGCCTACACGTAGATATTAGCTGATATCGATTAGGCATAGTTATGTTTACCTAATAATTGACGTTCTTTTGTGTTTTTCATAAGTATCAGCTGTTACGTATTAGTCATAGGGATGATTACCTCCTACCGGGCCTACGCGTGGGTGCTGATATCGTACAGGAATAGTGTTGCTTACCTAATAGGTACCTAAATAATTATTGACGTTGTTTTTCAAGAAACAATGAACTAAATGTATTGCTTTGTTAAAATTATTTTGTAAAACATGAACTAGATATCTACAAAATTCTGCGATCGTGTTCCTTAAGTGAACTTCCAATAGGTACTTACTGATATTCCACGTCGTGTTTTCGTGGTCTTTCGGCATTAGGGTAATGAGTCTTGTACTCATTCATGGATACTGCTTGACACGTGTTCGTACACGTGTACACGTGAACTTCAAGTTCATGGAGACGTTGGATACACGCTCCGACGGCACTGGCATACCTTGCCTAGCAAAACGCACCCCATACTATCACTCACCCGTAGTCTTTTCGAACATCTGCATAATTGCAGCATAAGCACATTGGAACACGACATTGACAACAGATTGGAATACGACATTACTCACGATACAATGGGTAATCGATGTGATAAGAGATTCACGGACGTCCGATCGGAAGCGAACTCTACGCGAGACTGACATGTCAAGGACAACAATTGGCTTACACGTGCCGCTCTGTAGGTAGTTAGGTACAGTCTGTCGGCGACGACAAAGCGCGCACGGAGCGGCGCCGCTTGGCGGCATCCTTTGAGGTAAAAATGAAAAATAAATTGGTAAAATATTAAAAGATTTCGCCGCTGGGTGGAGTATTGTCAACTTATGAAATTTTCCCATATTTAGTGGAGAATTGTGTAAGTTTATTAGAAGAAAAAAAATCGATACTTTCTGGTTTCTTTAATATCGTATTTTTATTTATGTTTATTAGTAAGTATATAAGAAAAGGAATACGCCTCTTTCGGACCGGACAGGGTTTTTGATACATCCTGTATTCTATTTGTTATTCCCGGTCACTTACTATGTGTACTGTATGAAATTTCATTCAAATCACGTAAGCTACTCGTTTTTCGGGATTTCCGGGATATTCCCACATTTTTCTGGGGTAAAATATATCCTATTTGTTATTCCCGGTCACTTACTATGTGTACTGTATGAAATTTCATTCAAATCACGTAAGCTACTCGTTTTTCGGGATTTCCGGGATATTCCCACATTTTTCTGGGGTAAAATATATCCTATTTGTTATTCCCGGTCACTTACTATGTGTACTGTATGAAATTTCATTCAAATCACGTAAGCTACTCGTTTTTCGGGATTTCCGGGATATTCCCACATTTTTCTGGGGTAAAATATATCCTATTTGTTATTCCCGGTCACTTACTATGTGTACTGTATGAAATTTTATTCAAATCACGTAAGCTACTCGTTTTTCGGGATTTCCGGGATATTCCCACATTTTTCTGGGGTAAAATATATCCTATTTGTTATTCCCGGTCACTTACTATGTGTACTGTATGAAATTTTATTCAAATCACGTAAGCTACTCGTTTTTCGGGATTTCCGGGATTATCCCACATTTTTCTGGGGTAAAATATATACTATTTGTTATTCCCGGTTACATACTATGTCTGTATAAAATTTCATTCAAATCCCGTAAGCTATTAATTTTTCGGGATTTCCTGGATATTCTCACATTTTTCTGGGGTAAAATATATCCTATGTGTTATTCCCGGTCACATACTATGTGTGTATGAAATTTCATGCAAATCCCGTAAGTAGTTCTCCTATTTCCTTTTTTCGGGATTTCCGGGATATTCCGACATTTTTCCGGGATAAAAAGTAGCCTATGTCCGTCTCCTGGCTCAAAGCTACCTTCTCACCAATTTTCAGCCATATCGGTAAAGCCGTTCTTGAGTTATAAATAGTGTAACTAACACGACTTTCTTTTATATATATAAAATAATATATATAGATTACGTCAACGAGGCTTTAACCAAATGAACTGCATTGGGTATTTTTGGAATGTAATAATTATGTTAATAAATAAAATAATAAATAATCTTTCTTCTTTCATACTACTGGTGTTGCTGGCTTCTATAGACAGCCCGAATGCTTGTTTGTCATTTTATTACAATAAAAAAAAGGAACCTGTCAAGATCCTGGCTGATGTTCCTCGGATCATGCTCGCTGGTCGTCCTTCCCCGCACAGGGTCGTGGTCTCTGCTGAGGCGGGATTCATGCAGTGTCTCCATGTCGTGGCCGTTTACACGAGCCCGCGGCGTCTCGTGGCTGTCTCGGCGACTCATCCGGACCACCGGTTCTGTTGTTACTTCCTTGTTGATCCGGGTCTCGCTGTGAATGTGTAACGAAAAGGGTTTGAAACGAACTATCTATACAGAGTGTTACAAAACTACCCGTAAAGGAGGTTAAATGGGGCCTTATAACTAGCCCATTCACAATATTTAAGAACCATAGTAACGCTGTATAACATACCCCAAAAAAAGGAAAACAACAACATTAAAATAGAATACCTACATTAAAATGAATTAAAAATAGAACACCTATTAAATTAGACAATTATTAGGTAAAATAGGTACGTAGGCCTTTCTGTTAAATAATCTGGTTCCCTGACATGACAGCTGACAAAATTTTTGGCTTTGATAATTTATAATATTTTTTACGGGGTATTTTGTAACACGTTGTATATTAATATGATACCCCTGGTGTTACAAGCGTGTATAGGCTACGGTAACCGCTCACCATCAGGTGGGGCATATGCTTGTTTGGCACCTAAGTAGTATAAAAAACCACTAAGCCTGTTAATTTACATAAATCAAAGACGAGTCAAATACCCAATGCTACAAGTATGCAATGCTACTCAAGGCTCAGTATACTTACGACACAATAACTCTTGAGTCAGTGGCGCCGTTGGGGCTGGGCGCGTCGAACGCCACCAGAGGGCACTGCGGCGGCGAGCGAGCGCGCTTCGGCGGAGACGACAGCTCGCCCTCAGACCCGTCCAGGCGCATTTTAGCTACTAACACCTTTAATATGCGTCCGCTTGTGCTGCGAAAGTTGTTGAAGTGCATAAGTTGAAATGTGGAGGTGGAATGGCGCAAAGCACCCCAGGAGGTAAAATGGCGCTTCATCATTCAACTTAATTTGAGTGATGAAGTGCCATTTCACCAGCTGGGGTGCTTTTAATTATTTTTTTATTCATATTCAATTCAGGACAAACATCCCATAAAATTTGTTAGTACTCACTTAAACTGTGTTAGTGTGATACACTCAGACATAAACAGAGACGTCATACAAACAAATAGGCATAGAAACAGACAACATTTAAGCTACCTTCTTTTCGATCCACTTGACAACAACATTACACATGTACAGCGCACAGGTGCCCCATCAAGTGGCCCTCAGTCTTACTAACAACAATACTCATTTTAAATAAGAATAAATAATTTCTGAGAAAGAGTAAATTCACATGTTTGGAGTAAGTTTTTTTATAAATGATATTTATTTCTGTAAATAGGTCTTTTAAAGACACTTTTACAAGTCAATATTTTTTTTTTAAATAGATGGCTCCGGCATTTCCTAACTGACGAAAAAGAAAAAACTCTGAGGAAAAAGAAACGTCGAAACAAACTCAGAGAATCATAGTCTCTTTTAAAGTCCAGACATAGAATAGTAACAAATGTGTCTTACAATGTAGGGCAAAGTCTAAAATGACTTTTTGAAGAAAGAGCCATATCGGCTTTTAAGTAGACCAGTCCCAATCGCATCCAAATAATTTTTCGGCAATCGCTCCTTGTTGTCTAATCGTTTGTTATTTTTTTTCCTATATTTTCTCACATACAATTTACATGACAAACAGTAGACCAAAAACCACTGAGGTTTGTCTGGAATTAAACTGAGGTGTGTCTGGAATAGTTGTGAGTGTTTTACAGTAATGTTACCTGTTCCGCCTACTCGAGGAAGGTCTGGGCGAATAGTGCGAGTGGCGCGGCGTGGGGGGGGGCGGCGGCGACGACGTGCGCTTGCGTCGCCGCACTGTCGGGGAGAAGGCGCGGGCTGCCGACGGACTGCTCTCCGCCTGGACACAACAACATCATCATATCAGCCATAACATGTCCACTACTGGACATTCAAATAAAATGTTTCAGTTTTACAAAGGCCTCCCCATAGACTATATATACCGATTATACAGAGTGTTACAAAACTCCGTAAAGGAGGTTAAATGGGGCCTTATAACGAGTCACTTCACAATATTTAAGAATCGTAGTAACGCTGTATAACATACCCCAAAAAAAGGAAAACAACAACATTTATAAATGAGAAATAGAAAGACTATTAAAATAGACAATTATTAGGTAAAATAGGTACGTAGGCCTTTCTGTTAAATAATCTGGTTCCCTGACATGACAACTGACAAAATTGTTGGCTTTGATAATTTTAATTATATTTTTTACGGGGTATTTTGTAACACGTTGTATATCACCCTACCTCGTCGTCGGTCCTTCCGCCAAACCGTCTTATTAGGTAGGTCCAATTTCGAAAAAAAATAGGTCACTCATCAAATCCGTCTCGGCTGGGCAGACATTTTTGATGTGTATTGTTTATTTATATATAATAATGTGTGTGCAAACAAACATAAATAATAACTAATGAATCACATCTTATCGCACATGTTTGTGAACCGATTTTGACGATTTGTTGCTTACTTTTTAGTGAATTTGAAGAAACCACATCTATTTATAAAAAGTTGGTATTACCTCTGTATTTTGATCAATCTTCCGGGAAGTATTTTGAGTTCTGTCCACTTCTGTGGTAGAGTCCGGCTCTAGATTAGTCTTTGGTGCCTGTAAAATTATTTATATTTCTATTATGTTAATCATAAATTATTATTCTATTCTATAATTAAGTCAAAGGTCTCGAGTTTAAAACCAAGGCACACACCTCTGACTTATCGTAATAATAATTAATTATCAATCACTTAAACGGTGAAGGAAACCATCGTGAGGAAACTGCATGCCTGAAAGATTTTCTGGAAGGAAACCGGTACCGAAGACTAGATCTCTTTACATATGAGGCCCAAGCTGTAGTCTACTATGCTGACCTAATGTGGGTAGGCAGACCTTTCCTTCATTGTTTAAAGCGTGTGATAATAAAATTAGTAATACGCGAATGTTTTAACAAGCTCAAGAGGTGCATGCCTTGGATTCGAACTCGAGACTGACAGTCTTGTAATCTGAAGCTCGCTTTACAATCTCCCCAGGAATGTCCCTAAAAGGGGGCAAGGGGTGGTTCTTGGGTGATCTTTTAAAAGGACACACTGTACGGCTATATGCTGATGTGGGCCACCGGGGAGGTTTTAGTGGGTAAGAATCCCACACTCCTTGGTCTTAATCCCGAAACACGGTCAGCTTTTGAAGGTTTCATCCCCAAAACAGAGCTACTTAAATTTTTTTACATACATACATACACACGCCTTTTTCCCATGGGAGTAGGCAGAAACTAAAGAACCCCACTTGCTACAATTTTTACATACTTTTTTTGCTTCGACCAAATTCATACATCTTGTCATACACACACGCCGATTGCGAGTACTACGCACCTGACCTTTTTGAAGAACCTCACCAATAAGGTCGGCGTAAGTTTTCTAAGGCGTCCCCTCTCGGCGGTTCCACTGACATTTTACTTCAATAAAATTACTACATAAAAAATATACATACCTTAGAATTTACAGGTGTATTAGAGTTTGAAGGAGTATCATCTAATAACCAGCTGGGGCCTTCCAAGGGGTTTTCCCAGACGCTGTTCCGTGGGGGGTCCGATGGTTTATTTAAGGAGGAGCCTGTTTTTTTATCCTGGCTGACGCTCAGCCTAGAATAAAACGTGATGTTCTTTGTAAGTTTATTTTAAATATAGAATAATTATTTAGACGCTGAGACAAGTTACATTACAATGTACCGTTCTTGTAAGTGTATAGAAATGCACGTTGGTGTAGTAGCAGGTTGTGTATGTTACAGGTCACCTGACCTGTAACATACACAACCTGTTCGATATCCTGTTCGATACCCGTCCGAGACAAATATTTTTCTGTTCCACGGATATTTGTTTGTTGTAGTTGCACGTTTACGATTTCCTCCGACAGATAAGACTCATACCATAGTGTGGGAGCTGTCTTTATAAAAATGACATAGATAACATTTATGAACACTTGATCTGTCGAAATATCATAAATTACTTACTTAAAGTTCGATTACAACATGTATAAAGACCCTGGATATCTAGAAATATCTACAGAATGCCATTAATTAAATAATGGGGGAAGCCTTCGCCATGAAGTGGAACAGTATAGGTTAAAAAAACGTTATACACACCTTACTGACTCGTCATCTCTATGGTTTAATGTAGTGTCCTCTTCACTGACTGTCTCAAGTTTACTCCTGCAAATTTATCATTACAATGATTTCAAAATAATATAATGGTCTCTTTCTATCCATAATATCAGATTTGAGATAGCTTCTTCTACAATATGTAATCAAGGTAAGGACAACATTTCACTTACACATCATACTCCTCTGCTTCCGATATATGTCCATCTGAATCATCCAAGCTGTCCACGTTACCTGGCAAAGTAATGATAAATACTTTAATATATATTTCTATGTGTCTTTGTAAACAAATATACATGTATTTGTTCTTATCCTGGCCACGGGTGGCGCTCTTCTACCAAGACTATCAATGAAGTAGATGTTATGTTTTAGTTGAATAAATAATCTATGAATTGTTAAGAAATCTTACTGAGTTTTATCTGAATAAAGCCTAATTTCAATAAATAATACATTAATTTGCTAAGGGAAATTTGATGACGTATCTAATAACAAACTCTTTAGACAAAGCCCACATTTATATGTAGGCTGTCTGAAGATTATGTTAGTTCCAGCTTTGCCAAATATATTGCTGCTAAGCAATTATGTGCTAATATTATTGTTTTCCGATTTGAAGGATAACATAGCCAGTGAAATTACTTGGCATATAAGACTGAACAGCTGAGGTCTCAAGATGACAACGCACGAGTGATACCAGTGGTGTTGCTGGTGTTTATAGGCTGTGGTTGCCGCTTACTATCAAGCTGCCCGTATGTTTGTTTGTCCATTATTCTCAAATAAGCACACGCTGCTCTGCCGGCGCGCCCGCCATCTTTATAGACTACTGCGCAGTAGTTTTAAGAGGGTTTATGTACTTGCATAATATAATGTTTCTGATAGGTGTTAAGTAATTCTCATTTTTATAGTTTCATTGGCTTACCACCAAATCGGGTTATAACAGGCAACTAGCGCGCAACTTCAGATAGGCAGTTACATTACTCATACTGAAATTGTTAGTAGGATTTTAATGGATCTTACCCTGCTCGGAAAATATTCACCATGATGTACAATTTACCCTAACACAGGTAAAATCAATCATAAAATAATACTTATTTCAACTAATTAGACAGTTCTCACCCCTCAACCTCTGTTGTACAAATTCCTCCACATATTCTTCAGGGCTATCCTCAGCATTATTCGTCTCAACATCTGTATCTACCTCCATCTCAATATTGTTGTTAGGAAGATCTGATATATCTATCCTAGTTAATGGTATGTACACATCTGAAATTTAAAATTTTACCTTTTTAATAAAAAAAGAACCAATTAGCAGACATGCAAAAAATTGTGAATCCATCCTGATCAGGGTTGTTAAGGAAACTATCGGATATACTAAATAAAAAAATATCGGAACCCAGAACCGAATCTGATATAAAGTTTCGAATAGTTTCTGATAGAGGCAGTCCAAATGAGACACGTAATGACAGGTTTCCGCCCGATCGAGTCGACACATTAGCCGCGGAGCTCCGAACTAGAAACTTTTTTCGAGCCTGTACCTGATATATTGGGTACTTTTCAAAATCTGCATTAATTAATAATAATAATATAATATTTAATAATAATATTTTTGGGACATTTTACACAACACCATCTAGTCCCAAACTAAGCAGAGCTTGTACTATGGGTACTAGACAATGGATATAGTACTTATATACTTTTTTTTTTGTAAATACATACTTATAATACATAAGAAACACCCAGACAAACACAAATACTCATGTTTTATCCACACAGATATTTGCGTCCTGTGGGAATCGAACCCACGACCTCATGATCAGCAGTCCGGTACTCGAACCGCTAGACCACAGAAGTCGTCAAAGTCGTCAAATTACTACATACAAGGCTACTTGCTATATTACATGCGACCAAAAACCGGCGAACTATGGGAATAGAGTCATACACCGCTGCCTATACCTCAAATGACACAAGTGTGATGGTATTTAATGCAGTCTTAAGTATTCCTTCCTCCAAGCCTTTTCTCAACTATGTTGGGGTCGGCTTCCAGTCTAACCAGGTGCAGCCGAATATCGGTATTTTACATGAAGGGACTGACATAAGACCTCAACAATTCAATTTCTGGGTAATACCAATATCCTGAGGATAGACTGGTTGTCAGGCTTTTTAGGCTTCTGATTACTACCAACGATTGTCATAGGTGTTCGTATAACTAGCGGGACCAACAGCTTTACGTACTCTCCGAGGCACAGAGTGGCCTCAATGTATTAAGAATGATTATCCATCCACAGACTGACCGCAGCTAGCACAGCTTAAACTTGCAGATCGGTTAATCAGCTTAAATTATTAATTAAGAAGGTGTCAAATATATTTACCTTGTAACATGTGCATGGGCACAGCCCTCTCTGTTAGACTACGATTCTGATTAGGACTTCTTGTTGTAGACCCTGAAACAATGCAATCATTTAGTAACCATTCTAGGTAAAAGGTACATTTAAGATCTTTGACAAAACTGCAGAGAAGCAATGTAATCTGTAGTTCTTGTCTTCTTCATATCATGTCAATGGTTAATTGGTTAAACAAATTACATTACTACTTAGTCTGGCCATAAATACTGTTACAATTAAAAAGAAACAAAATATTACATTTTAATTTGGAATCTGTAATTTTTATATTAATGTTCATTGTGTTTTCTCATTTTGGCGCCAATACATTGTACAATATTTTGCGATATTAAAATGGAGTGGGGTGATAAAGAGAACCGAATCGCTGTGATTTCAATACACAAAGTAGGTATGGAGGCAAATGCAATTTTTAAAAGTCTCCATACACTTGGTATTAGTCAAATGTTTGTGTACCGGGCTATTATTAGGTACAATGAGACCTCCTCTGTTTGTGGCAGAAAAAGATCTGGCCGTCCACGTTGTGTTCGTACGAAAAAGGTGGTCAAAGCAGTAAGGGAAAGAATTCGAAGAAATCCTGTCCGTAAGCAAAAGATTTTTGATCTCGGGAGATGAAGATAGCACCTAGAACCATGTCGCGTATTTTAAAAGATGACTTAGGACTTGCAGCCTATATGAGACGCACTGGTCATTTCTCAACTGATAATTTAAAAAAGAATAGGGTGGTAAAAGTGAAACAACTACTGAAGCGGTACGCAAAGGGAGATCACAGAAAAATTATGTTTACGGATGAGAAAATTTTTACAATTGAGCAACATTTTAACAAACAAAATGACCGTATTTATGCTCAAAGTTCTAAGTTCTATTGATAACTGGCCTCAATGTTTAAAGGACTATAGCCTATGGAGACAACTTCGAATAAGCTTTTTATATTTTAAATTGTTTTATATTTATGTATTAAACTAACACACTGTTAAAGTTATAAATGTTATTTGCAATACAAAAAAAAAAACCTTTGTTACAATAATTATGGCAAGACTAGGTAGATGACTGTTACAACTCACTTGGGTTACTGGTGTTCAAGAAAGTCCTGCTGAGTGCCACCACCGGCTGTATAGACTGCCCACCCATCATCATAGGTGGAACTCTATGCACTCTCTCACTCTTCTCTGCAGTCGGCGTGCCACCAATAGCACTCCACCGAGGAGACTGTGCATCCATCTCCTGTCGTTCCCTCAAGTATGCTTTGGCTATTTCCATGCTCTTGGCAATTTCTGCAGAAGCCTTCACCAAGTGTGAGATGGCCTTTTCGCTGGCATCTTGTAGTGCAGCATCAAGTTTTCTTGCTTGATAACCACCATTGTTTCTGAGCCTCTATAAAAAAGACTTGTTTAGCCACTATGCCAAAAATAATGACATTGTACAATTTCAGTCAGTTATTAACCACACTTTTTGTCAAAAATATATTTTGAGATTTGATTTCCAAGAACTTAGGTTTCATTCACAAGTTAAACACAACTATTATTGGGTAAATCTCAGTAGTAGCTTAGTGCTGCTTAATAGTAATAGGCTCGGCTCCTATTACATAGGACCTACTATTACATAGGGCCATACTTGCAAAAACTGGGTGTGTACAATAGTATATCTCTGCATAATCCTTCTGGAATCCAGGTATTTAAATAAGGCACACCAACAAAATATTTACAATTTAAAACTAAGTAAACTACTAGTTAGCAACTAAGTAGTTACTTGCGACAAAATCCTCATACGCAGTAAATACGTCACTTAAAGGTTTGCACATCATTCTTAGAAATATTATACGGTATATATGTGGAAGCTTGTTTTTGTAATATAATTGTTCCTTAGCAATAGTTGTTATTAGTCTGTAAGCTTTCCTAAAATAAATAAATAAATATATATTATTCAAACTAATAATTATTATACATAATATGATGTCTAATTATATAATTAATTACAGAGTACAGATACAAATTAACAAGGTATGAAGGTTTGTTATAATAAAGTCCTATTCTGTTTGTAGCAAATAAATCTAAAATTATAATCTTCTATTTCCCTTTCATTTTATACTCTGTGGTTGTGAATATAAAATTATAACATACATTATGTCTTGCATAATAATGTTTATAGAGTTGATAAGGAAGCAAGATACACAGGGTTAGGTCAGGGTACATGTGCAAGTTTATATTTTCAGCAAACTTCACATCTGCAATGACTGATGATAGTTGCCGAATGTACACAAAACATTTTTTATTACAATAATAATATAAAATAGATTTTATAATATTTCAATAAGTCTTTTCAATTTGGGACCTATTTTCGATATGAGTCGGGGACCAATCAATGTTTTGATCATATATTTATACATTACTAAAATAATTACAATTGTTTTCCTACTCATTTCTTAAGTCACTACATTTTCAAAAGTGATCATAAATGAAATTATTCTTCTTTGTGAACAGTGATTTGGTTCAAAACTGTACGATAATTTACAAAACAGAGAGATTTCTAAACCAAAGTTGCTATGACGAGAATATAAACTCACGCTCAATTTTAGTCTTAATTCATTGATTTCTTTCATGAGGGCCAGCTTCTCATCATCCTTCTGAGCAGCAGTCATCTTCCAGTACTGCACTTTTTGAGCCAGCTCATTGTTTTTCTCTTTCAAGTCTTTAATTTCATCTTCTAACGTCGCCATTGCACTGAAAACTTATATATTCCGTATTTAACTGTACTTAAAGTACGAAACAGTTAGTCCGGTCCGCAGCATGCACACTCTGTAATTCACCAACTAAACATTATTTATCCTTTCATTTTCAACAGCAATCGTCGAAAGAAAAACGGGTAAAGATAGATTGATTCACTCTCGGAGTCTCGACAAATTATTTTGAAATTGACAATTTGACAATGAAATGAAATGAAATTGAATTCAAAGTTTTGACATTTTATTAATGACACATGCGTCGAGAGACGAGTTGAAACTTGAAAGACTCGACTCTCGAAGTCTCGACTCGAGACTTCGATACGAGGAAATATTGACATTTTATTCGACTCGACGTCCAATAAAATGTCAATATTTTCTGTCAACCTCGATAATTAATCAGAAAAGACGAAATCAATATAATTGGATAATCACATAAATTGTAATCATGAGAATTAAAATGTAAAAAGAATAGAACATTTGATATTAAAATGACAATTAAGAAATGTGGTATGTAACAGGTAACCCTAGCAATCTGTCTCTTCTCGAGTTCTCGTCCCTGCCCTGTGCTGTGCTGGTGTCACGTGGCTGTGACTAGTGATGCGATTCAAAGTCAAAGTCAAATATTTTATTTCAATTAGACCATTAAAATAGGACTTTTGAAAAGTCAAAACTAGTTGCACGGTTCCAAAAAGTGGGTCTTATGGAGAAGAACCGGCAAGAAACTCCATAGACACTCTTTTAAAAAAAAACATGATTACAGTGTTCAGTATTACAGTCTAAATCTGAATAGTTCAAGAGAACAATGCAGTTTGATGTGTACTATTAAATTACTCTAGTTTAATAAACAGAAAAAAAAGAGGTTGCCATCGAGCCCGACTTTACCACTTGAGTCATTCACTCGAGTAATCTGTCACAATCCTTTACAAATACATGTAATAAATGAAACGGAGGCGTAATAAAATTACAAGCTTAATTGATTAATCAGTCATAAGTTTTATTGCAAATAATTTTCAGTATTTCAAAATCAATCAATCATTAAACAAAAATATTAAAACACAGTACTTAAGTTAAAATACAGTAACAAAGTAACAAAAATCTTTGCAACGTAATTATAATTTAAAATAAAACTTTTTCTTACATCTAATCTAAAAAGACATAATACAATAAAATAACATTACAAAAATAAGCAGGTTTTTTTTAATTGCAAATGAAAGATTTAATGACCTGTAATCGCATCAAATATTATACAATATTATCTTTACACATTTTGGAAATAAAAGCTTGTAAGAAAATGAATACATTATTTAATATCTTATTTATAAGCACCGAACCAAAAACACTCACTCAACACAAAAACACAACCCAATATGTTAACTTGTTAAACTCGTGCAGACATAAACTTCAAGTGAAAGTGAACTTGATCCAATATTTTTTTCACTCGTTTACGATTTTTTCCTAAGTGTCACGACTCGCGAATCACAAGTCTAGTTTCACAAGATTAACAGTGAACTCGAGTTCCATTCTCATCAAATGATGCCCAAAAAAGTCAGTTGTATCGATAAATCTCTTGTGACCATCTGTTCTCCATATTCCTATACGGCGCCGGAACATGGACTTTAAAGAAAACTGACCGCATTTGCATTGATACATTTGAAATGTGGTGATGGAGGAAGATGCTTCGCATCTCGTGGACGGCATATGGGTCTAACGCCTAATTTCATAAAGATTAAAACTACTAGACTCCCTACGACATGTCTTCGGAAAATTCTTGAATTCTTTGGACACATAGCCAGAAAACGTGGTGATAATTAGAAAGGTTGCTTGTGAAAGGCAAGATTGAAGGGAAAAGACCAAGAGGGAGGCACCTGATGCGTTGGTTCAACCAGATTCGTTTGACACTCGACTCCAGTGTTAACGACGCCACCTATGCTGCAGAAAATAGAGCAAAATGGAGGAACATATAGTTCGCAAGAAGCTTTTACATAGAGATCACGACCCTCTGCAGACTGCAGTGAGGTCAGTGAGGAGAACGAATCAAGGAGGAGGAGGATCGATATATCGCATCGTAAATTCGTAAGTGTATCGAAAGCGTTTGTATTGTTAGGCGATATTATTGCATCTCTTTGTATCGATATATTGTATCGTATTCGTAACTGTATCACATGCATAATATATAGATTGTTGGTAAAATATTATTCTAACTTAAAATCGTAAAAATTAAAGAAGGACATATCTTTCTTTTAATTTTTACGATATATTTAGTTATAAAGGAAGGGTATTTAATATTTATTATGTTTAAGAAAGGTTGCTGTATTTATTAAAAAAAACACAGTTGCCACCTATCAGCACTTAAACTGCGCAAAAGCAATAATTTTGATAAGCGCTGTGGATTTATCCTGTTACGACTTTCTGAAAGTGTGAATCCGGCTAAAGAAAACAGGCGTTCAGAAGGCTATAGTTTGATACGATACGTTTAATGCGATATTGTTTTGGAATACGATATATCGAGGCGCAATGTATGGCCAAAATATCACATTAAATATCGATATATCGTATAGCACCGTATCGATATGTCGATATATCGCTTCGTTTTAGGCATCCCTACTGTCACTTGTCTGCTTCTCAGTTCTCACTTCTGTCTAGGGCTGTTGATATTTTTTAAAATATCGGATTTTCGATATATCGATATTTTTAAATATAGGTATCAATAACGGAGTTTGATATATCGAAAAAATATATCGATATATCGATATTTTATCCACAGAACTAAATTGCATGATGATGTTTGCTTTTTAAGTGGGTTGCTAAATTAGTTGTATTTCCGCTGCTTTTATAATTTTTCCCGCATAAGTGGCAGGAAACACTTTTAAATACGTCCATACAATGGAAGAATTGGTCCAAGAAGACATATTTTGACACAACTATTTCTATGTAAGTAGATATTAATTTAATTAATATGAATAAACACTGCTTTTACTGCTACATTACAATAATACAGTAATTTTTCATAACAGAGGTAGATAATAGGAGAAAATAGGTGACAGTAAACAATATCTGTAAGTAAAGTAGATACTCCATATCATAGATTATAGTAATTTTTATACCACAGAGGTATATTTATACAAAATTACATTTCATTTTAAGATAAGTAAACTAGGAATAGAGAAAAATCATAATATTATAGTGTAAAGGAAGTACAGTAGATTAAGTTTACGATGATTTTGTAGAGTAAATAAATTAAGAAAAAAAAATTAATATTAAAAATATCGACCTTCGATATCTACATTTCAATATCGAAATATCGATGTATCGTTCAAAAAAATATTACTAATAAATATCGATATTTCTAAATAATATTATCGATATTTCGATATATCGATATTTTATCAACAGTCCTACTTCTGTCAAACAAGCGTGCATGGTGAAAACACGCACGCTTTGAGGTTATTTTTAAAACGCTCTCATTTTGCGGCACTTTATTTAGTACACTATGTCTTTTCGCGGTAGAGGTGGCGGCGGCGGTGGTCGAGGGGGCTATGGTGGTGGCGGCGGCGGAGGAGGCCGCGGCTTCGGCGGCCGAGGAGGCGGCGGCGGCCGAGGTGGGTTCGGGGGCCGCGGCGGTGGTCGCGGTGGAAGAGGCGGCGGCGGCGGTGGATTCCGACAACAGGACCAAGGACCTCCGGAATCAGTCATCCCTTTAGGACACTACGGATGGACGGTGCAAGATGATCTAATATGTAAAGTTGACATCGAAGACGTTCCATATTTCAACGCCCCTATCTTCCTCGAAAACAAAGAACAAATCGGTAAAATTGACGAGATTTTCGGGAACCTGCGTGATTACTTCGTGTCTGTCAAGATGAGTGACAACTTTAAAGCAAATAGTTTCAAGGATGGACAGCAATTTTACATTGACCCTGCGAAGTTGTTACCTCTGAAGAGGTTCTTGCCGCAACCGCCGGGTGCGAAGCGGGGCGGTGGTCGTGGTGGTGGAAGAGGAGGTCCTCGCGGCGGACGGGGCGGCGGCGGTGGCTTTGGCCGAGGCGGTGGCTTCAACCGAGGAGGTGGTGGTCGCGGAGGCTTCGGCCGTGGAGGCGGAGGCGGTGGCTACGGTGGTGGTGGTGGATTCGGCAGAGGAGGTGGTGGTGGATTCGGCAGAGGAGGTGGTGGCTTCAGAGGTGGAAGAGGTGGCCGATAGCCAACTTGTGATTATTAGACAGTGATTCTGTGCATTTAGAATTAAGGAGTTTGTGTTATTATTCTTCTGTAAGGTTGACATGTGAGGAACTCTTAAGAAAGAATGAGTAATAAGGCATTGTTAAAGGTATAACTTTTTATAATATCTGTAAGAGTTACTTTGTAGGGAGTATCTCTTATTTCTCTGTTTTATCTGCATCAGCATCTTTGGTGGTTAAAAGTAGGTTGTAAGTCATATACCACAGATGCATAATAATGAATTGTGAGTTCAGGATACCCTTACAATATTATTTGTATAGTAAACATCTTCTAGTAAACCTATTTTCTGGAACAGAATGTAACCAATAAAATACCTCTTGAAAGATGTGCAAGAGCATTATTGATAAGGTTAGAGATGTAATATTATAAGTTGCAAATAAAATATTGTGTTTCCATTGCAGCTTATATGGCGGTTGCCCCATCAAGGCAAATTAACATGCTAGTGAGAACATTCATATTCTCCTGCTCCTGCCCCAATTTATTTGGGATTGGTGTAGCATGTTTTCCTCTTCCATTCAACCCTCTCAGCCATCACATTTCATTGATGTGTGAATGCCATGCATGTTAATTACAGGAATCATTATTCTTAACCAATATTTTTTATAAGTTTTGTTATGATTAATGATTTTTGTAAGAAATAACTGTTGTAAATAACTACACAAGGTGAATTATTTTATCAATTGGAAACATAATAGTTTAAGCTTATATTTTATAAGCAATAATAAAGAGGTACTTTCCTAAAAACAAGTAAATATGTTTATATTTACACTAAGAATTTCAATAAAGTAAATAATAAATAAAACTTATATTTTAAGATACAATTTGTTTTATTTACTCATAACCACTTCAAATAGGGAAATAAATATTGAATTTAAAGTACAACAATAAAATATGCCTTTTGAACACCATTGTCACTTATACATGACGAGTGCATGCATGCTCTGTATGCCATTGACAATAATCTATACACAAACTAATGAAATCATTGTCATGATGAGGATAATTCGAAAATTGGGAACAAAAATAAAAAATCATTAGATTATCTTCAAACTAAGGTTTGGACTCCCTATTTTTATTTGTAGGTATTTGCTGTGGATTGGAAGAAATGCGCATCTCGGGTGTTCCAAAGGTCAAACATTAATTACCATCAAGTTTATATTCCTTTTAGTATGTGATTCCCTAAATCTTGTCTTCAATGAAATAGCACCTTTTTTGGTGGTTAGGCTTTGTTTGACCATTTTATCACCAAATGTTAAAAGTGATTATGTACCATTGTTCCTTCATTGAGAGCTGAGGGTTTTTAGAGGCTAGATAATATCAACATTTGTATAATTAGGTATCTAGATCTCTAGTTTATTTTTTCTAAGGAATAGAATTTTGCTTGCCCGTTTAATATTTTTAGAAGTAAGAAATTTATTTTTCTCTAGACCTCTCCTGATACCTACCAGTATACTTTATGATTTGTATTTTGTTGTATAACATCTACAAAATAAATTCTGAATATCTCAACTCAGCACACAAATAAAGCTGAATGAGAATGATTATTGTTGTTGGGTGATTCACAAGGTCTTAATATTACAAACACAAAACAATACATGATAACTTATTCTATATTATTCTACATTTTCTAATTCACTCTTCCCTCCACTGGGTATATAGTTATGTGCCAACGCTTTTCCTCGATGGTTGAAAATGTAGAAAGAGGGAAGATTTCGCTGAGTCTCCCATTTAACAGTATTCAGTTCTGCAGCAGCTGGTATTTCTCGTAGATTACCCGCCACATTGAGTACTCCCCACATTACAGCGAACAAACTGACTACGGCTTGCACCACAATCTAAAGTAAAGGAATTCCAAAATTAGAAAACATTATTGGTTTGTATTTTACACTTTGTTTTATTCTGATACGTACGTCCAATGGCAATGTAGTGAATTCTTGGGAAGTTATCCGAAGATATGAACGGTCTGAAAGATAGGAAGACACCAACTTAAAAAGCCATCAATAAATAATAAATAGATGATTCTCATCGCGAAAACACTTACGTTGCGCTGCTGAAAAAGCAGTGTGGAATAACGATATAAATCCAACAGTAACAATTATTTTGTGCACTGAAGATCCCATTTTGTTATATTTATTTTTGTTCTATTCTTCAGTAGGGTATCAAATGAATTAAAATTACTAAAATGATTTCCCAAAAATCGGATGGCAAGTCGTCGCTCGTCGGTTTTGATAGCGAGTAGCGACAAAATAATGACATTCACATAATGACAATGACATTTTGTAACATTTCCATCTGCCAGATAATGGCTCCAAGGGTTAGGACGTTACTAACAGTTTCGTGCTTATTTAATCGACTATATTAGATAAAATACATCAGATGATAATTATGTTCGACTTTTCCAAGTAGTGAATATATGTATTCCAACAATAAATACAAATTACTTCTACATTGAGTATCTCGCCACATTTTAGATTATTTATCATGAGACACGGATGCTTATATTTGAAGAATATGTGGTTGTTGACAAATGAAACACATGCGATCATTCGAGAAGGATCCGGACAACTGATTTTTAATAACAACAGAAATGACAGTTTAGCTATAAAAAGTTCCAATACATTACACCTCCCGTGTTAAACCAGAAATAAAATAACAATCATTTTTTTTTACAAAACAAACAAACAATAATTAAAGAAAGTAAACATTAATTCAGGCTGACTGCTTTTGCCTGTATTTGGGCCTTGACATTTATTAATCCTCAAAACCTAAACGTTTTGGGGGCCTTCTGAGACGCTGAGGATAACGGTGGTCTGGCCGCGTCGGTGGCGTCATAAAAGGTGTTGATGTCCCAGGGCTGACCATGGTTTCTGAAGAAACATCCCCTTGAACATCTCTAGGCTCAACAGAAGGCATAGATTTCTCTAGGACATTTCCCTCCTCAGTAACCCGCAATTGAGGGTCTGCTTCTAACCCTTGGGGTGATGGAGATACCACATTACTTGGTGGTACGGCATCATTAGAATAATCAGGAACGGTTATATCTGACAGCCTAGGAATCCTGCTCCTAATTTGATCTATATGCTTCCTAACAACCTGATCGCCCCCAACGCCCACAACGTACCTACACGACCCTTCTCTGTCTAATATAGTTCCTTTATTCCATTTCTCTTGTGCCCCATATCCACGATACCATATTTGCTCCCCAACCGCAAAATCTCGACGTACGCCCCCAGCGCGTAATACCTGCTGCTTTTGGGCCTCGATAACCCTATTCTGAAGCCTACGGTCTGGCCGAAGCAAATCTAACCGACTACGTAAACAACGACGTTGCAACAATATGGCAGGACTTTGACCCGTCGTACTGTGTGGTGTGTTTCTATACTGCAGCAAATATGTTTGTAAAGCTGCTTCTACATTAACATTATCCCTTAAAGCCTTCTTTATAGCCCGTTTGCAAAGTTTGACTGCGTTTTCTGCCGCACCATTGGAAGCGGGGTGATATGCGGGTGAAAATAACTGCCGAACTCCATTGTTCCTTAAGAAATTGCTAAAATCTGTGCTGACAAACGGAGGACCCTGATCAGATACCAGCTCGAAAGGAAGACCAAATCTAGCAAACGTCGCTCGAAGCACCTTGATC
Source organism: Acronicta alni (assembly GCA_964056405.1). Classification (NCBI taxonomy): domain Eukaryota; kingdom Metazoa; phylum Arthropoda; class Insecta; order Lepidoptera; family Noctuidae; genus Acronicta; species Acronicta alni. Next base: position 1,334,164 of record OZ043916.1, on the reverse strand, counting down.
ACACTTGCTGCGTTCGTGTTGGACATTTCAAAAATCTCCAACCATTTACTATATGAATCTACAACTACCAGGAATGTTCTGTTTTTGATTGGCCCAAGAAAGTCGACATGTAATCTAGTCCATGGTTGAGACGCATAAGGCCATGGGCAAGGTGGAGCGTGTGGTGGTGCGTCCATCTCCGCGGCGCACGTTTCACAACGGCGACACTCAGCCTCCACGTCCTCGTCGATGCGCGGCCACCAAACATAACTCCGCGATAGAGCTTTCATTTTAACTATACCCATATGGCTGCTATGTAACTGTAGCAAGACCTGCTTCCTCAATGCTGAAGGAATGATCATGCGATAACCCCACATCAAACATCCGCTATCAATATAAATCTCAAATTTCCTCATGAAATACGGCTTTAGTTCATCGTCTGAACAAGTTAAAGGCCAGCCCGATTGGACATACAGCATAACCTTGCTAAGACAGGCATCTTTAGCCGTCCATTTACAAACTTCATTATTCGTTATTGGTAAAAAGTTTTCAACAAAATTACAATATGTTACCTCCTTAGACTTAACTTCTTTTCCTTGACAAGACGGTAACCTTGACAACGCATCAGCACAATTCTTTTTTGATGACACAAACTGAATGTCGTAATTATACCCAGACAAGAGAATCGCCCACCTCTGAAGACGAGATGCAGCCATAACAGGAATACCTACCTTATCACCGAAAATATAAGTTAAAGGCTTGTGATCAGTTCTTAATAAAAACTTCCTACCATAAAGGTAGTGATGGAATTTCCGCACACCGTTAATAATCGCCAGCGCCTCCCTATCGATTTGAGCGTACGCCCGCTCGGATACTGTGAGTGAACGTGATGTGTAAGCAATCGGCCTCTCGCCCTCCGGAGTCAAATGAGATAATACTGCGCCCACGCCAACACTGCTCGCATCCGCCGTCAACACTACTGGTAGCTCCAAAGAATAATGCACTAGGACTTCACTGGATGCTAACCTATCCTTAATTGCCAGGAAAGCGGATTGGCACACCCCACACCAACTAAATCGAACATTGGACTTCAACAGATTGTATAACGGTGCCATTAATGTACTAACATTTTTAATAAACTTACTGTAATACATCACCATGCCTATAAATGCCCGCAATTCAGACACATTGGACGGTGCCGGTGTCTCCACAATAGCCTTAACCTTGTCGGAACAAGTGTGGATTCCGTCTTTACTAATCATGTACCCCAAGTACTGAACCGATTTAGCAAAAAAAACACATTTCTCTTTCTTGATTTTAAGCCCATGAGACTGCAACTTATCAAAAACGTTATGCAAATTACTAAGATGCTCCTGGGTAGTTTTCCCAGTTATGATAACATCATCAAGAAATACTCCAACTCCCGGCATATTTGCAAACAACTGTTCCATACATCGTTGGAAAATACCCGGGCTTGACGACAAACCGAATACTAAGCGATTGTAAACAAATAAACCTTTATGCGTATTAATAGCCGTGCAGCGTTTAGTCTCATCTAAAACTATTTGAGAGTAAGCCTGCGACAAGTCTATTTTACTAAACCTTACCCCACCATCCAAACGAGCTAACAAATCCTCCACTCTGGGTAACGGGTAACGATCTATTTCTAAAAATTTATTAAGGGTAAGCTTATAATCTGCGCAAATTCTAATGGTACCGTCTTTCTTAACCACGGGTACAATGGGTGTGGCCCAGTCTGAGCGCTCGATGGGGGTGAGCACGCCATCTCGAACCAACTGCGCTAAGGTGCGTTCCACAGGCTCGCGCAGAGCGTACGCAAGAGGTCGCGCGCGCATGAATATCGGGCGCGCATCCTCCCGCAAGTGAATACTGACCGGCGGCCCAGTGAAACGTCCCAAGCCGTCGGCAAAAAACGTTACAATATCTGGAACTGAATACATCCAAATTGAAGTCTTCTAAACATATCTTATTAAATTCTGATAAATTGACAGTTGGCATTTGAATCCCCATCTCCATAATCCATTGTCTACCTAACAAAGCCGTTTTCCCATTTTTTATTATATACAAATCTAAGTGTTTAACCTTATCTTTATATCTAACTCTCGGTGATATAACGCCGATTGGATATACCATCTCGCCAGTATAATACCGTAGGACAATACTACACTTACTAATCTTTAAGTTACTAAATTCCTTCTTATACATTTTATAACTTATGCAGGATATCGCACTGCCGGTATCGCACTCCATACTTAGCTCTTTGTTCTGAACCTCCAAATTAACCATAAAAGGTTTGCATTGACTAAAGGATAAAAGATTTACACTTATGTCAATTACCTCTTCACTGCCCTCACTATCATCATCCACACTGCAACAATCATTCTTTCCGACATCAACACAGTGCTGGTTCCATAGATTCGGACACATCCGTTTAAGGTGTCCCGCCTTATTACAGACGCGACATACGTAACGTAAGAATCTACAGGTTGCCGTTCCATGTGATTCACCACAAGCTTGACATTGTTGCTGTTGTCCCGGTTTTCCTAGCGGCGCTTTTCGAGCATTCGTCACCGACGCTCTACGTTGGTGAAAGTACGCGTTTCGTGGCTCGGCCTCCCGCACCGTACCGTTCTCAACTCGCGTTCCTTCCTTAAGTTTGATTGATGCCGCCGCGCCCTTCCATCTGGTTCCTTCCACCATGTTACAATCTGCCCGTGCCACTATTTCTTGGCCTTGCACCACTGCAGCCGCATCTTTTACAGCTGCTTCAAGACTAGCCGCTAAACTGTACGCTTTAGAAAAGTCAATTTTCGGTTCCGCAAATAACCGCTGACGAATGACTTCGCTACTAATCCCGCACACCAACTGGTCCCGAAGGCTTTCCTCCAGCCATCCGCCGAACTCGCAAGACTTGGCCATTTTTTTTAAAGTTGCTACGTACTCCGAAACCGTCTCACCAGCTTGCTGTGTCCTTTTCCTGAATTTGTACCTTTCTGCTAGCTCACTTGGCTTGGGTTGAAGATGTTTAGTCATAACCTCAACAATTTCAGAAAAATTTTTATCGCTCGGCTTATGTGGTGTGCAAAGGTTTACAAGCAACTCATATGCTTCCGCACCCATAAGCGTGATTAGAGTTGGTAAAAAAAGTTCTTGTTTCACATCATTTACAAGAAAATATTGTTCCAACCTTTCGACGTAGAGTTTCCAATCATCCTTGATAACATTGAACTCGGAAATTTTACCGATTGGCATAATGCTGTTTTGCCGAAAAAGAAAAAAGATTAATATTATTTTATATTAAAATGCACGGTAGACTAATCTGAAAATCCTCGTCGCCACTGAAGAATATGTGGTTGTTGACAAATGAAACACATGCGATCATTCGAGAAGGATCCGGACAACTGATTTTTAATAACAACAGAAATGACAGTTTAGCTATAAAAAGTTCCAATACATTACAATATTCAATCGACTAAAGATAAATATAGCATTGACATGATTGTACATACTAACTCTGACTGCTGATGGACATCACTAGTTATTTCGAATTTGCGGTAGCGGCTAGGGCGTGTGTTGTGTTTACTGTTCAGAGTTCAGTAATTTTCGTATTTTTGTAAGAGAAAGTGCCTTCAAAAAAAGAAATGATTAGAAATCCGAGACTAGAGGAATTCCAAATGGATACAAAGCCTTTACATAGGTCCGGAAAGCAAAAATTAAACAACTTTTTCTACAATGAAGACACTGGAGAAATAATGGGACGAACGCCTGAAAGTTGGGGTCAGTGAACTCTATTCTATCTATATTTTCAGGAAAAGATCTAAGAGTTTTTAAATGTCTTCTGCTGCTGCAATTTTATTTTCTAATTTCAGTTATTTAAGTCATGAATCAATGGTAGTGTGTGGAGGGCGTGGCTTATTGTATGTTTGGTGACTAGGTACTGACTTTTGTGGTGTGTTTTTAAAGAAAAAGCTGTCTAATTTTTAAAAATATAATCGTCCTCCCAGTAACGTTGATTATTAAATATAATGTAACAGATAATGTATGTGTGTGGTACCCAGCTATTTCAAGCATACCAACAAAATAGGTTCCATATTGTTTGGCATCCTTTCATTATTTTTAGGAAATTCTCAATAACAGGTCAGAGTTTGGATTTGTGCCTGGAGTGCTCAGAGCTTGGGTCATGTAATTCATGGGAAATAAAACAAATCAGGAGGATGCAGCCATGATGACATTGTTTTTTTTCAGTCACCTTTCCAATTGAGATTTAAACTTGAAGATCAAAAAAGGTTGAAAGTATAATCCACTAAATCCTTAATCAGATTAATTAAAACACCTTTCAACTACCATAAATAGTCACTTATATAACTCCCCGATTGATGCTAATCTTATTAGAAGCCTTATATTCTGTCTGTGGGTTTTAAGCAGTATTATCATTAAGCCATTGGTGTACACTAAATATTCAGACAACTTGTTTTCGTTAAATTAGGGCTTTATGTTGGTCTTTGGCTCCAGTTTTGTTTTATTTTGTGGAATTCACTGTCATAGCTACCCATGGCTCTGTATACGGAATGTGTACATTATATTGATTAATTATAATGTTGATGAAATGTACAGAGGCCAGCATATCAAGCTACCACAATCTGTAAAATTTCTTTGATCGATTTTCAACTTGAATACAAAACTATAAGGTTAATATTCAATTGGGAAAATTATGAATTTTTACTGACATTGATAATTGATTCACATAGGTTCTTGATTCCATGATGATGATAATAAAATTACTGTGTATTATAATTAATTAATGTTTTATATTAGCAACCAGGACCAGATTTAGGGCAGGGCAGCCGGGATTCTGGCACAGGGGCCTCCACAAGAAAGGGGCTTCAACAATAGGATTTTATTTTGTCCCAAAAATTTTTGGGGCCTCTAAGTCTTGGTTGTTCCAGGGCCTCTACACGTTTAAATCCAGCCTTATTAACAACAAACTTGTCATTAAATAAAATATTACACATATTGGCAGGTTCCTCAGTATGCTGCTTGGTGCATCATAATGTTTTACAGTTACAATCTGATTTTATATAAATATATTCGTGTAGTTAGGTAGTTTTATTTGGACCTGAACTGCACCCATTTTTTTTTAAGTATGGAAAATCCTCATGTTTTGTCTGCTATCTGTCACTCCACAGACCCCCGGTGAGAGTGGCTTACTGCATAATTTTTTAAATAAAAATGTTAATAGAAGCAGTGGATATGGAGTTCTGGGGCTCTTTCAGGCCTTCCCTAAGTTACATATTGCCTAACCTTTACTAGGTTGTCTGTCCATCTCGTTGGAGGCAAGCTTAAGTGGCAATAGGCAGGGCACATTGCTCATATATTATAATCATAGAACTGATGGCCGCTGGAGCAAAAAGGTTCTTGAGTAACATGCATCAATATAATTTCGTCATCACATTATTTTGTTTTGTTGGCACCCCTAGTTTCGACATGAGTTGTCACAACAATAAAATGGTATTAATCAAGCCTTTCTTTTCCAGGTAAAATCTTCATCTTCTACACAATCTTCTATGCAGTCTTGATTGCTCTATTCGCAATCTGCATGGTGACGTTCCTCCAGCACTTTATCAACCCTCGCGTGCCGCGTCTACAGCAGGAGTACAGCGTCATAGGCACCAGCCCAGGGTTGGGCTTCCGGCCGCTGCCAGCTGATGTCCGAAGCACCCTTATTTGGTACAAGGGGACTGGTTATGACAGTTATAAATACTGGGAAGATCAGCTAATTGATTTTCTCTCAGGTAAGTTGATGAATTATGTCCCAGTGACATTACATTTTTACTGGCTAAGAATAAGCCAACATTATTTTCTTGGAGCATAGTTTTATTAATGGCATTCCATTTTATTTCCTTAAATGTTGCTTAACCTAATGTGATGTGCTCTTTAAAATGTAATCTAAACTGTATCTAATAAACAACAAATATAAAAATCGTATAAATTAACCACATCAAAATAATATGATATTTACACTCACTATAATACTATGGAATGCTCTCCCTGCTGAAATCAAACTGCTTAACAGTCGGCTATCCTTCAAAACCTGTGTGCGCAAATACTTGCTGGACAAAACCTTATTAGATTCTTGACACTGATTTCTCTTTTTCGCTTTACATTATTTATTGTATATATTTATTTGTATATATTGGTATTCTGTATTTATATAATGTATATAAATATTTGTGTAATGTTTATGTAAGTTTATGCTTTTTGAGCAATATTTTATAGTTGCTTGTAGTTTCGCATCTTACCTCTCACCTCTAATCTTTGGTGCATCTACCATGACCGTCTCTGCTTCACCCTAAGGTTATCTGGTAGAAAATGCCTAAGGCATTAAGAACGCCTTTGTACACTTTTCTGTACAATAAGTATAAATAAATATAACATAAAATATATAAGAGGATGTATGTACAGAGGCCAGCACATCACGCTACCACAATCTGTCAAATTTATTTGATTGATTTTCAACTTTAATACAAAATAATAAGGTCCATATTCAATTGGGAATTTTTTTCAGTTTTGGATAGCTTGACCTGCTGGCGTCTGTCTGTACATGTAACATTCAAATTCTGTTAGCTTCTTTAGGTTGTAATTTTGTGAAAAGCCTAGGTAAGAATACGATTCTTTTACTACTAAAGTGTCAGATATTTTTCCAAACTTAAAACTATTTGACTACCTGTTTGACGTCACCATTAATGGGGTCACTTCGCCACTAACGTTGTCCGTTGTCGTGGGTTCGATTCCCACCCGAGATAAATTGTGTTATCCACTGATATTTGTTTCGATTCTGGTGTACTTTGTATGTTTGTAAAATCCTCTACGGCAAAGAGCTTGTTAGTGCGGGCGTTCTTTTTTAAGATGAAAAAAAAAAGTTTTTTCTTAGAAAACATTTAAATTCAATTTCATCATCATCAATCCATATACTGTCCCACTGCTAGACACGGGTCTCCTCTCACAGAATGAGAGGTATTAGGCTATAGACCACCACGCTGGCTTAGTGCCGATTGGCACACTTCACACGACGTCGTGAAAATCTCTAAGGCATGCAGATTTCTTCACGATGTTTTCCTTCACCATTTTAAGCAAGTGATCATTATATATTAATACGCACATTTTGAAAAGTCGAGAGCGGAATAATGTGTGAAAATATAGAGAGAGAGAGAGAGATTCAACGGATGGCGTAGAGAAATCAAATGACAGAAATCTGTAAACTACCAAACAAATAGTTCTACGACTACTCCGAACCGTATTTTCACGGATTCGGATCGGACGTATGTTAAACCGCTCTTATGTTCTGATACGCCAAATTCCCGCTAACAGTATACAAGAAGAAGGGACAAACGGCGGGCGCCGGGCAAAATATTTTCAACTGCGATTTCAAGAACCTGCCGCCCCCCGGCAAGGTCTGCGACGTCGACATCCGAGGGTGGGACCCCTGCATCGATGAGAACCACTTCTCCTTCCACAAGTCTTCGCCCTGCATTTTTCTGAAGTTGAACAAGTTAGTAGATAACTTTTTGTATTTTTTGGTATTTTCAATGCTAAGATTTTAAAGTTTTTTTAGGGGCTTAGTGGTCATAGCGTCTGGTGTACCTAACCAGGAGGCGCAGGTTCGAATCCTGCCCGAAGTTGAATTTTTTTTCGCTAAAATAAGTAAGTGACGCAACCCTTTCCATCGACAGCCACGACCACTCTGTCAAGAGTGCCCCACTAAGAGGAAAATAAGTAAGTAGGTATTTTAACAATATTTGTATACTAAAATGATCTTCTTCTACAGCATGATTGCATTCACTGTTGGATGTATGTCTTGCATGGCTTTCCAATAAAATTTGTTCTTGTTGCAACGAATCTGTTCCTATATAGTGGTCCTAAGCGCGACTGCTACGCTACAGGTACGCTAGGACTCCAATCCCAGGTCGACCAAATTTTTATTGGGTTTTTCTATGAAATTCTCAGTGGCAGCTCGGAGTTTGAATTTGTGCCCGGTTAATGGCAAATTTTTAGGTTAAATTAACATTACCTACTCATTCTCTAAATGTTTTTATAACATTCTCCAGAATCTACGGGTGGCGTCCTGAATTTTACAACAACACGCAGCATCTGCCGTCCGAGATGCCGGTGGAGCTGCAGACACACATCAGGAACATCACCAGCTATAACAGGGACTATGTAAGTGCTTTGCCACGAAGCGGTAAACTTAAAACCATTGAGGAGCGATCACACTATCGAATAAAACCTTAATGCCTAGCACCCGGCTCCCGGGTGGGTTCAACATGTATTTAATGAGCTTAACAGTGAAAGTGTTAAGGTCGTAGTGCTACTTTAACCGTATTTAATGTTATAGGCAAACATGGTGTGGGTGTCTTGCCACGGCGAGACTCCAGCAGACAAGGAGAACATTGGCCCTATTAGTTACCTGCCCTTCCCCGGCTTCCCTGGCTACTTCTACCCGTATGAAAACGCCGAGGGATACCTGAGTCCCTTGGTCGCCATACACTTACAAAGACCTAGGAGTGAGTATTGAAATTGATTTTTATTTACACTATTTTTTTTTTTATTATTATGTCGCGGCTGAAGTATCACTGCGACCGCAGTCGGTCTATTGTGATCGCCACTTGTTGCATTAGAGCTCACCGCTAAACCCTGCGGCTACTATAAACTGCAGGATTTGCTTAGGGTTGAGCTCTTTTATTTCATCTGGGCTTACGATATGTTTCCCTAGATGAACACTGCGCTTGTGTATTAGAGACCCGCATTTTCCCAGGAGATGAAGTGGCGTTTCGTCCGTATTTACACTAGCTGTTGCCCGTGGGTGCACTCGCATCCTAAAGGACTTTTCGGGATAAAAGTTAGCCTATGTCCTTCTCGTAGGTCTAATCTATCTCTGTACCAAATTTCATCAAAATGGGTTCAGTGGTTGAGCGCAAAAGACAGACAAACAGAGTTGAGTAACTTGGATTTATAATATTAGTAGGGATTACCAAAACATTACTAAAGAGTTAAGTTTTTCTTTAAATAAGTAAAAGAAAATCCAATTAAAGCTTAATTGTTTTTTTTAACCAATTTGGTATGTTGCAATATTTCGCCAAATGAGATGATTAGTGGAAAGTTATGTAGATTTCGTAACTGGATATCTTTAAGATTTATTTTCTCTGGTCTGTGATAACATCAGATACAATTAATATTCAATATAGGCTGGAAGTGTTTATAAAAGTTGGGAAAAATCTAGGTTGAGTGATTTGTAAACATGAACTTTTTCCTATCTATCGATAATCTGTTTTTCCGAGAAGTTTTTTTATTCATCATATTTCATTGTTTTCAGCCGGTATTCTAATAAACATTGAATGCCGTGCCTGGGCGAAGAATATTAAGTACGACAGGAGAGAACGACTTGGTGTTGTACACTTTGAGTTAATGATCGAATAAGTGTTTGAATCTATAAATCCGTCCAAACTGGTCTACTCGGTTCTTATTGCAATATCGACACCTCCAATTTACATCAATAAATATTATTCTTCTTGAAACTATCATAAAAATAACTGAAATTATAAAGAAGTTATTAACTTTTTTTGCTTTAGGAGTTTCTCTTGTAAACCGACCATTTCCTAGTTGGCATAGTGTAAATTGAAGGTGTTGATATAATATTATTACATTAAAATAATACAAACATACTTCTGGCAAGTTATAAGACAGTTTTAGCTGTAAACCCACAATGTATATACATCTTTGGAGTATTTTAATACTCAGTCTTTCCAGTAGACCGAGTAGACCAAATCAATTAGTCTATAAGATGTATTTAGGGTATAGTTTTATCCATATAATGTGTGAGAATTGACTTTTAAAGCATGGTCTGTTGAGTAGACCGTATAATATTATGATATTATATTTTATTTTTGGATCTTGAAGTGCCAGTGTGTATAAACTTAATTCTTACTTACTCGTAAAATTAGAACAGAAATAAGTTTTATCTCTTTTATCGATAATTTTCAATTTATTTTATGAGTCAGAGGTAATGATTTAAAAAAGTTTAGCACCTATTTACTTTTTAAACATGAAAAGACTACAGTGTATAAAGAATCTCCAAGTAGCTAATTGTTGGCTTAATAAAGCTAAAATATTATTAAAATAATACAATAAGTATGGCTATATTTTACATTATTAACCAAGGCAGCATTTTTTATTGTTTTTTTTATTACATTACAATAAGTAGATATTATATAAATAATATTGCCAATGTTTTAGAATGGTACTTAAGCTATTGTCTACATTCTACATAATCTATATATTATTTTTCAAAGGTGTTTTTTTGTCGGGTAATTACTCCCTTAAAACCGTATCAAAATTAATAGATTTTGAAGATTTTTGCCCTCTGATGAAAAATAAGTTTAACTAAGTTTTGGTTTATATCCATTACCAAAATATATTTTAAATCCGTGCGAAATATTCGCACTGTGTCATATCTAGTAAGCATATATTTGTATGTATCATTTTCATAAAAACTTAAGCTGTAACTACTACTGGCTAATACAGAATGAGCCTATCAGACCAGTACGAAATAGACATATCATAAAAATCCGTTGACGTTCAAAGTATCTTTACAATGTTTACAATAATCATTTGTTCTGTATATCTGTGTGTCTTGTGTATATTTGGCTCTCTATTGACAAAAATTTAAACATAGCAGCTATATTAAATGCTACTTTAAATATTATTGACGCGAACTGCCTCATATTACATTTGTGCTGCTATATTGTGCCTTATTTACCAAGGCAGCCTTTTAAAACTGTTATATTTTAGGTAAAATTACAATAAGTAGGTATTATTGCGAAAGCGAATATCTCCTTAAAAAATAATTTGCATTTGTCTTATTTTTAGGAAAATGTCTCCGCATTCATTACCATTTATTTTTGGTAATTGAATAATAGCGTTGTAACAAACAATAAACATAAAATTATTATTATTTATTATAAATTTTTGACAGAACTTATTATACTAAATAAGTAGTTATACTCTACTTAATTATATCCGTCCAGTGTATTATCTTATTGATAATAATATATTTATTGTAATGTAATCTATGCCTATTCCTTCGGGAATACAGGCCTATTTACCTACATTGTGTTTGTACATGTGTGTTGATTAGTTTATAAGTATAATATAATACTGTGAAGATTTCAGGCAGGCCTAATATGCATCTATGTTTTATACAGTTAATTTATAAAATTATTCATATACACTTTACGAACCAAATCGGTTCAGTTGTTCACGGACAGTTTTTCATTTTTATCCGCGACTAATTGTATGAATTTACTTTTCTACAACCAGGTTGCTTGTTAACATACGGTTTGCCGTATTCACGATTATAAGTGCTTTATGGATCATCATCTTCAATATACAGCTCATGGCTGTATATAGTCTATCCTCAGGAAATCGGTATCGCCCAAAAATTGCGTTGTGGAGGTCTGATGGAAGTCACTCCGTGTAAAATACTGATATTCAGCCGCATCTGGTTAGACTGGAAGCCGACCCCAACATAGTTGGGAAAAAGACTCTGAGAATGAACGATACAACTAAATAACGCCTGACGAACTAAAACGGAACTTAAATGTCCAAGTCCAAATGCATCGTCCAGTATTGTCACTGAATAGACGAAAACGATCTAAAACTTTCATAATTTCAACCTAATTTTATTCCTTTTATCTGATGATATTAGACTAATCTGGAAGGGTGTTATTATCCCGGCTGTTCTTGCCGTGCTGGGTGGTTTACTATTGTATATACCTACTAGCTGACCCCGCAAACGTTGTTTTGCCATAAAAAAAAAATTTAGGGGTATGAAAAATAGATGTTGGCCTATTCTCAGACCTCCCCGATAAGCACAAAAAATTTCATCAAAATCGGTCAAACCGTTTCGGAGGAGTATGGCAACGAAAACTGTGACACGAGAATTTTATATATTAGATTAAATAAGGAAGATTATTATTGAAGCTTTTCAACGCTCACGGCTGCAAAAAGTCCTGTATTACTATAATCCGTAGCTTATTACGACATGAAACGTGTGTTAGCAAGCTACATCGTAATCTGAATATTAAAAAAAAGACTGAATGACCGATTCTACTGATTTCTTTTGACAAAATAATTTAACTTAATCGTTTGAACATATTTAGTAGATTTTTTACATAGTTCAAACGCCAGCAGGTGAAGCTATCCAAAACTGTCAAATTTTCCCAATTGAATATGAACCTTATTTCTTTGTGTTAAAGTTGAATATCAATCAAATAAATTTGACAGATTGTGGTAGCTTGATGTGTTGGCCTCTGTACTTATATTATTTTTATTTCTTTTTTACGAATTGAGGTAATGTATATACAAACTTATATGTGTTGTACTTGTGTTTGTAATATATTTTTATTTTATATGTCATATGTACAGTCAACAAAAAAGTTAGATATACACGCATTGAACGACATTTGACATAGATTGCGATAAGCTAACAAAAAACACCTTCGTTTTAACACATATTCCGTTATACATTATTATAATATCTTTGTCAAACAAATAACATAGATATCTTTGGCTGCCTGTACACCTGACTCTTATGTTGACTGTACTACTCGACCAAAGAAATTAGACGCATTATGGATACGTCATTGGAACCAATATCTAAATCACTGGAACACTGATTACACACCATACAGGAATTACGTAAGTATGTCAGTAGGTACATAATTATTACCTTACTTATATTGTAATGTAATCAGTGACCTAATACATACTTGTGATTGTATTGTATTGTACTACTAGATTTTGCCCGCGGCTTCACCCACGTTTAATTTATTATCAACCAATAGTGATGACCTCTTCTTTCTACGTTTCTGCATACTACAGAGAGGTCAAGCTTTATCTCAGGTTCTATTCAACTAATTAATAATAATAATATTTCTGGGACATTTTACACAACACCATCTAGTCCCAAACTAAGCAGAGCTTGTACTATGGGTACTAGACAATGGATATAATACTTATATACTTTTTTTTTGTAAATACATACTTATAATACATAAGAAACACCCAGACAAACACAAATACTCATGTTTTATCCACACAAATATTTGTGTCCTGTGGGAATCGAACCCACGACCCCATGATCAGCAGCCCGGCACTCGAACCGCTAGACCACAGAGGTCGTCAATTGCGATAAGATGTACCCCAGTTTTTAAGTTGGTGCATATGTATTCAAACCGAACGCTAAATTAGTCTTTTGAGTACTTTTTGCGCCAACCTCTAACAAACAGACAAGAATTCCAACAATCATATTTTCGATTTCGGGGTTGGATAACTGTCATGCACATAATTGTTTTGGTCGAGTAGTATGTAGAGTAACAATCTTGTACATTATTTTTGCCAAATATCCTTTTTAAAGAGTCAGGGACTTTGCAAACATAATTAACAGACACAAAGTACACACAGACTCGAAACAGATATCTGTGGATCACACAAAAGATTTGTCTGACGTGGGAATCGAATACACGACACCCCGCTGAGCACCATAATCGCTACGCCGAAGGTGCCAAAGGTTAATGGTGTATTAACCTCGTTTATACATAGTCTTTCTAGATTTGTATAAAAAAACTTTTTTATCTCAATTTTCATAGATAAAATGTTTGTTTTTATAATGAAAAAATATCCGTCCAATATATAAATTATTTGCGTCCATTATAGGCATGATGTACGAAATGTATGATTTAATTATTTAAATAATTCATGAAATTATTAGCTTTAGACTAAAGCAATAAAATGTATATTAGATTGAACTGTTTTTGTCCATATCAAAGTGCCTCCAAATATAAGTATTTTAACAAATAAAGATTTAAAATTATTGTTTTTTTTATTACTTATTTTCGAAGAAAAAAAACGTTTCCCCGAATAAGTTTTTTTGAACCATAACACCTTATTTACATACGTATAATATGGGTTGTTGTAAAGGTAACTGGGGATTTGGTTGATTGAACAAATCCTTTACATGTTGATAATACATAACATTTTGTTGTTAAAATAATAATAACATTTCGTAAGAGACAGAGGGTTACCCAAGGTCACCTCCCTTTAGCAATTTTCGAATAAGAGGTGACCTTCAGTAACCCTGTCTCCACTGTTATTTAATAACGGGGCGCAGACGCCATTGTGCTAGAAGGGGCTCACTGATAAAGTTATACTATACACCGTATACACGTGTAATATAATAATAGTTAATTTTTGGAGGGATTTTGTTTCTCATCCTGTGTTAAATTCAGGAGGTTTATAAGGATTATTTCTTAAATTTTAAAAGACATGACAGTTTATCACTGCTCTGTGTCGCCTACTAACACAAATTTACAATGGTACAAAATCACTCGGGCCCCGGTAGAACTACTAGTTGGTAGGTATTACAAATAAGTATTCATAAAGTTCCGTGCGTGGATCGAACCTACAACCAGTGGTGTAGAAACCGATCGCTCAGCCGCTACGCTAAACGTAACTTTTTTGATGTCTCGCTTGGCGCAGTGGTCGAATAATCGGGTTCCATAGTGGTTAGATTCCCGCAAAGAAAATACGTTTTTGTAACGATACAAGAGAAAATCGTAGTGTGGGACAGTAACAATATATTAACAAATAAAGTTAATGTCAACGTGAGCTCATTCCTTTGTGTCCCAGCTTATTAATAGGTACCCCCTACGAGTGGGTTTTGAACTTGTAGAGTTGTTGGATTAATTTAATAGTCTATAAAGCCCTCTTTCCTGTGACAAATGCAAGTACGGATGCAAGCCAGACGACGTTTAGTAGCAGGACGAATAGGTGCCTAGCTACTTGTCCTGCGATTATGGCAAGGTCATACACATAATTACGTTTAGGAAGTTTCTGATGCAATTTTAATGTAAGAACAAGACGAGCATTTTAGTATACCATCACCTGTATTCCCTGAAGGGTTAGGCAAAGGTGTACCAACGTACACCACAGTCCCATCAGTTTTGGATTTTTAGGTCCCTTGTGGTATAGAATAGAATAGAAATTTATTTTGCAAATATGGGTAATAGGTATACAATAGTTCTTAAGATACATAGAGTTCAGCCACATTTTACCATTCGCCATGCAAACATTGGTAGGTGCAAGCCTATTGCTATTAACCGGGCACAAATCCAAACTTCGTGCTGCTACTGAGAATTTTATAGAAAAGCCCAATAACATTGCTACACCCAGAAATTTAACCTAGGACCTTTAGAGTAGCAGTCGTGCTTACGACCACTAGAGCAATTAGGTATCTTTATTATTTTTTTATTTCCTGTTTAGGGAAACAATTTGTCTTTAGATATTTAGCTGCTCCTTTGTTCGAATTTATTCCGTAATTGTTCTTTGTAGCAGTGAGAAATTGTCCAGTAACCACTCGCCTATTTATTGGGAATCGGTTTATTAGAGTTGGAATACCTACTGTTCCTCCTCAGTCTTGCGTATACAATACTTCCAGATCCCGCTACTAATGGTACCTAAACGATATCTATTTATTTCTGTAAATAGATCTTTTAAATACACTTTTACAAGTCAATAGATACGTTTACAAGCCAATGAGGAACTTACTCTGGGTTGGTGAAAATGCCATTCGATCATAAATGTGTAGGTAGGTAGGTAGGTACTTTTCTCAAAAGGGGTCCGCGTTGTGGGCAAAACAGATGAATACGGTACCTAATGTGTCTCTCTCTGGTCACAAAAACCTCATTTGTTAAGCTGCGGTGATCTTTCACACATGTTCCCCTTGCACGTGTTTACGTTAGCTGCAGTCATGTTTTTGTATCCGAGTTGTTGTGAATCGTCTGGAAATGAATTAAGATGAAATGAATTATGAACTTTTTCCGTATTCATTTTAACTGTAACAACAGAGTGCTCTTCAATATTAAAGATAAAATAATTAATTCATTTATTATAGGTAGATACCCGACGATATTAATGGTGAAACCAGTGCACAGCAGTGACACAGTATATGGGTGGATGATGATGATGATGATTTTATACAAAATAGACTATGTACAGTATGGTATTAAGTCACAGAATGTTGACGATTATTTATTATTTACCAATGAGGTCAACATAAAAATTAGGATGGTACCTAACAGGAATATGTCGATATGCTAGCCATTAGATATAATATTTTTTGGTTTCTATAAAAAAGGACACCTGCTCAAGGGAACAAGCACTGTGTCTCGAGGAAATTTACAAACATACTTACAAATAATGGGCACAAAGTATAGAGGCCAGCTGCACATCAAGCTACCCCAATCTGTCAAAATATTACTTTGAAAGATTTAATAATAAGGTTCATGTTCAATTGGGAAAATTTGACAGTTTTGGATAGCTTGACCTGCTGGGCAAGCGTCTGTACCTACACTTAGATATCTATGGATCACAAAAATAATTGTCTTAGGAATCAAACCCACGATGTTCGGCTCGACGGTACTGGCGAGTTGACCACCATATCCGCTACGCCAAACGTGTAGTCTGACAGTCATATTCACTGAAGTCAATGAGTAGCCCTACAAAGGTAACAAAAGCATCAATCATACAATTTATACCTACAAAACTTGGTATTCATAACGACACCCGTTTTACACTTTAACCGCGACCCAACCTGCGTACGCGCAGTGTACCCGACACAGCCGCGAATGACGGTCGCATATGATTTACAGCGCGGCGTTTCTATGTACGAATAAAGTCGCAACTTTTACGTGTAACTCGAAATTTGTTGAAAATGGCTAACAAAGTCAATGGCGTTGAGGAGTGGGTCCGGGCACCCCCTCCACCAGGAACTTGCTGGTCCAGGTTTATGAATTCCATCTACAATCCTGACGAGAAAAGCTTTTTGGGACGGACGCCGAAGAGATGGGGTAAGTTTTTACCTTCAAAACAACACCTTTTTAAAAGCTAATTTATTTAAAAGATCACCTCCATTGCATATCCTAGTTATCGATTTTTTTATATAAAATAAAAACAAATAAGTAGTCCTTTTTATTAGTTCGCTATAGTGTTGTTTACGTAGTTTTAAAATACTGAATGAAATACGAGTTGTAATAGGTACTGAAAAGGATTTCGTGAATAAAGTTTGCAAGCACAAGCTCATCATGGATTAATCAGCAAGTCTGAGAACACTGAGAATATCGATATTGTAGACATTTCACCTCAATAAATTAAATGTTACCACACTACTACTATAACACTATTTATTTTATTTTTATTTATAATTTATTAACTATGTATAATGAGATGAAATGTCTAAAGTTTTGACATGAATTGTTTATTTTGAATTGATGTCTTTTGTATTTCTCTGGGTGTACCTACAATAAAGTAACTACATAAAAATAAATAAGATGACAAGGTCTGTAACTGTAATAGGTATATTTTTCTGTCCAAAATACCCTCTTTTGTACGTAAACACTGATGTAAGGAGGTACTTTCAAATCCAAAATACCCTCTTTTGTACGTAAACACTGATGTAAGTACTTTCAATACTTAAAATGCGTGATAAGGGTAGGTGAATTTATTATAATAACGTATTTAATTGAAGGGCTCGGGTTAAGTGATAACAGTGATGATAAACCGATCTGCAAGGCTAGGTCTGTGGATGGGTGACCATTCATAATAAATCGAGACCCCTACGTGCCTCGACATGTAAAGCCGTCGTCCGCATGTAATGGCAGTCGAATATACATACCAGTCTATCACTGCTTTTTTATACAACGTGTTACAAAATACCCCCTAAAAATATAATTAATTATCAAAGCCAAAAATGTTGTCAGCTGTCATGTCAGGGAACCAGATTATTTAACAGAAAGACCTTATAGTCTACTTTAATAGTTTTTCTATTTTTCATTCATAAATGTTGTTGTTTTCCTTTTTTTGGGGTATGTTCAGGAGGGCAGCTCGAATCTCGCCCCCGATTATGCGGGAACTAAACATTCCCGCGGACTGTGGATGTGCCTTAGTGCACCTCTGCCTAAACCTTCGGGGAATACAGGCGTGATGGTATGTCTAAATGACATTTCCCCACATTTTGTTTCGAATTTTTCGCTTGAAACTGGTCAAGGCTCCAGAACTCTTCTCAGGAGTTGTCTAGTATAAAAATACACTTGTAAAAAAAGTAGGAAAAGAATTTTGCAAGAAAATGCAGTGGTAGCCTAGTGATATGAACACTGGCCTGGCAAGTCAAAACGTCTCGAGTTCGAATCCAAAGCACGCACCTCTGACTTTTCGAAATCATGTGCGTATTAATAATTAATTATATCTCGCTTAAACGGTGAAGGAAAACATCGTGAGGAAACCTGCATGATTTAGATTTTCCTCGATGGTGTGTGAAGATTGCCAACCCGCACTAGTCCAGCGTGGTAGACTATAGCCTAATCCTCTCTCAAACTGAGAAGAGACCTGTGCTCAGCAGTGGGTTGATGATGATGAAGTATTTTGGAAAAAAAAAACTGCCCGAACCGTTCAGTGATTCTTCAGCTTACCAATCGTTGGGTCAGAAGATTTGTGTCATGCACCAATAAGACCCCAACAGGACGTACGGAGCTATTTCTGCACATCGCACAGCTTTACTATAAATAATACTCTATTATCTATTACAACCAATTTGCCACGCAGCCGGGAATCTTCAACAATCATAAAATCCAAATTGCCCATAAACGTCCACTGCTTAGGATCGTCCCCCACGGAACGTGACTAAGAATAGTTCCTGTTGTGGGGGATATTGTCGTTATGCAATACGTATAAAGACGGAAGGGGAAAGCGGAAAACTTTGGGCCTGTTTCACCTAAAAACGTTACAATAGAACCTTTTTGGGCCCAAAGTGTTGCTAATAAGGTGTGGCTAATCATAAAAAAAATGTGTTATTAGAATTTTATAACTATAGGACAAAAGTTACTAGTTTTTTTGCATTCCATAATGTACCTAGATACATAGGTACGGAAATGGTTATGGAAAACAATTATGGACACCGTCGGGAACAGCTAAATATTTGAAGAGGAACACACCCTAATGTGATAATTAACCTAATCATAATTAAGTATATCATGTCTATACCTAGATATATTATGACAGTGACCTACATCAATACGATGCCGTCGATACAATGTTTGAATGCGCTTGCGCACGTAGGTAATGTGATGCGCGAGATTCTGTTACTGACACAAGACGCAGGACGTCCTGAAATGTCAAAATGATTAATTTTATTGTAAGTAGGTACACGGTTAACATACCTTTGTGCAGATTGGATGAAAATATTCCATAGAATATAAACTACTTACCATGTTTAGAATATATTCTGCATCTGGCTACGGGAAATGACACTATCTACTGTTTGAGTGCGAAAAAACCTCATGGATCCTTTGCCACCTGGTGTAGTGACATGTCGGACCCGAGTAACTACCTACCGATTAAAAACCACACTTGCCTTGAACTTAATTAGTTTATACATAGTAGATGGGTACGGGAAATAAGCCAGCCTAGGGCAGTAGCGATCTAGAAATTACTAGACCTAATCATGAGACCTTTTTTTTTAAAAATGTCCGACTCGTACCGATTAAAAACCGCACTTGCCCTATAGTCATGGCCAAGGGATCCGCGAAGTTGGCCACGACTATGACAGGCTAAATCTCGTAATCTAAACATACCGGTGTACTTTAATACACCTCTTTTTTGTTTTTTGCTTAGCGTGTGGAAAATTCATCATGGACTTCCGCCGCCCTGGGAGGCGGCGGGGCGTGTCGGACTCCACCCAGAGTGGGTGACCTACCGACTAAAAACCACACCGTGTTCCTTCTCACACCTGCTGCGTCGGAGGCTACGGGAACAGAGCATTCTTCCGTGGCCCCCGACTGGTGATGGCCCGCCACAGCTTGCCCCGTCTTTGAGAATATAGGGGGGGAGTGAGGCGTAGACTCCCCCCCGCCGTCATAGAACCGTCTCGGGTCCTTGAGGGGGAGCGACAGACGTTCCCCGCGTCTGTCGCCCCCGGACTACTTTAATACACCTCTGCCTAACCCTTCGGAAAATACAGGCGTGATGGCAGGTTATTCCATTTTTATTTCTGGCTGCGTCTGATAATGCCTAAATACCAGTGTTAATTATATGTTTACATTTAATGAACTAATAGATAGGTAAGGTTACGCGTTTAAAGAGTAAACAACATGATAAGCATTTCACCTATTGCGCGATTTTTTGATAATGCTAGGTGACATAGTGATGAGAATCATGATTCAAAAATCCGTAAAAAGTAGTTTTATTTCAATGTATAGTATTCGCGTAAATGTCAGAAATCAATTTTTATTGATTCAAAGACAAAGTCAAATATTTTATTTCAATTATACAATGACATTCCTATACAACAAAAAACCGATGAAAAGTATCTAGGCCTACATATGGACACTTATTTATCCTGGAAAATCCATATAGACCATATAAAGTCTAAATTGGTCACACTTATTGGCTCATTACGTAGTGTTGGGCGGTGCATACCACACAAATTGCGATACACAATATAATATAACGCTTTAGTAAAACCGCACCTAACTTACCTTATAGAAGTATGGGGGAATTCGGCAAAAACTAAAATAGGTGAACTTCAAATAATACAAAATAAAATAATAAAACTACTGTTTAACTTTCACTATCTCACGCCAACTAAAACAATATACAATGAAACAAAAATACTAACTTTAAAAAAACTTTACAAATATAACGTCTGCATTTTTATTCGAAAAATACTCAATAGGAATATCCATACTAACATATCGTTCACGAAGCATAAACAAGTCACCAACCGTATTACCCGCCGAGCTAGTTTTCTTGTTCTACCCAAGCCTCGAACAAATTACGGCAAATCAATGATTACTTTTGAAGGAGCACAAATGTATAACAAAATACGCTCACATATAAAAAATTTAAGCTCGCTTAACGTATTCAAGAAGAAACTTGCTCAGTATATCGCATCTAATTAATGACAAACTTTGAAATGAATACGTTGAGTGGGTTCTTTTATAGTATACTTAGTAGTACTTAACTTATAGCATAAATATAAATACTTTATGAAATGTGTTAATAGTGCGACACCAATGAACTAAAAATTACTTTTAAATTACGTTCTCATGCAAGTGACTATGTCTTTTTTGAGAATAAATTTCTTTAAACCCAAAAGATACTTTTGAAAAGTAGAAAATCTAGTTGCACTGTTCCAAAAAGTGCGTCTTTTGGAGAGAACAAGATTAAGTAAGTACAGTATTATTCTTCGTTTACAATTTATTTGGTCTGAATAGTTCTCTTCACTTTCATGTGTACAGACTCCAAGTCAAGCTATCAAAATCTGTCAAATTTTCCCAATTGAAAATAAAACTTATACTTTTGTAATAAAGTTGTAAATCGATCAAAGAAATTTGACAAATTGGGATAGCTTGATGTTGCTTGACTTGATTATCTGTACAATAATTAATCAGTATCTCATCCTAAGAGTCTTTTCCCAACTATGTCGGGGTTGGCTTCCAGTCTAACTAGAAGTGGCTGAATATTAGTATATTACACGAAGCGACTGCCATCAGACTTGCGCAAACTTCTGGGCAATACTGATATCTTGAGGATAGACTGATTGTGTCCGGTAAATGGCAATAGGATCGCCTCCTAAACATACCAGCGAATTGTGGGCGTAAAAGCAATACACCTCTGCCTAACTCTGCGGGGAATACAGGCGTGATGGTATGGAGATGCTTAGAGAATTTCTTATGAGTAAACCTGTCTCAAAGTCTTCTGGCTTCGTATAACCTAGGCCGCAATAGGAAGCTAGCTTCATTGGGCCAATATAAATTCATTGACAGCTAAGATTTATTTTAAATGAGTGTTAATTAATTCTATTGCATTGTGAATGGCCAATCTGTATGATATCAATGAGCAATAATATTTCCTCAACATGTTTATTGTAGCGGTCAATGTTCAGGAGAGCTTGTTTAGCTGCAGTTGCCAATGTCAGATATTGGATGGGTGACGATATTGTTTTCAAAGTCAAGGTCAAAGTCAAACTTTGAAAAAAAAAATTTTTGACTTTGACCATTTTATTTTAATAAGACCATTACAGCACTTTTGAAAAGTCAAAACTAGTTGCACGGTTCCAAAAAGTGTGTCTTGTGAAGAAGAATCGACAAGAAATTCCATAGACACTTTAAAAAAAACATGATTACAGTGTTCATAATGTTTTCATTGTTAACTACAGTTTGCCTTGACTACACGAACTTACACACCTCGCCACTACCGTTACGCTGGGTATCGTGGATTTAGTTCCCCCTGAGATATATCTTTGTGTGAGCCACAGAAATTTGTTTTCAGTTTTGATGCTTTTTGTGTCCGTTATTTGAAGGCTTGTTTCCTAGTGGGGCTGTTATGTTTTTTAACAGTTCGCCCGGTACGTTTTTAGGTCACATGTAATAGGAGCGAGCTTATTTATGTATTTTGGAAAACAAGCTGATGGTAAGCGGTTAAGGTAGCTAGACGCTTGCTACACCAGGAGTATCATTTGCGCGATGGCGACCCTGTAAAACGAAAGAGGAATAGTTGGATTGGCAGTATAAAAGTCAGTCCCTGCACTGCAAACACAACATTTGCACTGGCAACCTTGCTCACCTTCAGGAACACAACAGAGCTCATAGCAGTGCTATTTCTGCAAGGCGGAGGTACTTCCCCAGTCGGGCAGCTCCAATTGAGTGGAATTACAACCACTATACCACTCTTAAAATGTGTATTATTTATTTATAGAAGATACAGATATACTTATATTTTCACATATTGGAAGTACAGTATTATGTTATGCTATGCTGACGTAGACAATTGACGAAATGACCATGCGAAGAAGTAACATCCGGAACAGAATAAGTACTTAATGTCTTATAAAACTATGATCACAGAATAAATAATAGTAAGCTATTAGTCATCTACTGACCTATGTACGACGCAGTTGAAATTCGATTCCAAAAGATACCCAAATGAGGAGATGAGATTTAATAAATATTCCTAATGCGTCTGCGCCCTGCATTTGGACGCTGGACAATTACGGTGCACTGTTTGTGTAGTCTGCACTTATGCTGCATTTGGCCAGCGATTTCATGATACTTAAATCCTTATGAGGAAATAGAGATTTGACACATTTAAAGTTTATATGAATAAGGACTACAGAAAGCTGATGTATACAAAATGTTACAAATACATTAAATAAAATAAAATTTTCATCGTTTATGTTGGGCTGTCAATTTCAAACCGAAACACGTAAGTAAATGTGATTAAGTTAATTGCTTCTTAATAGATTGACTAAAGAACAGAGACTTCTAGTAAATCATAAATAAACGATACCTACCATACATGTGCCAGCCGCTCATTCAGCGCGCATCATGTCACAATACTCGTAATAAGATTTTTTTACAAAATTTTTACATACACATACAGGTTGGCCGCGTAAAGAGTCTGCCCTGGTACGAAGCTCCAAGTGGTGACAGTCCACGCTCGCGAAGAATCACTGTTACGCACTTTGTTTTCAGAAAATTTGGAATTATTGCCTGCAGTGCAATACTTAAAATACATTGAATTATGCATCTAGATTAAAAATGTCTTTATCCAAGAAAATTGGTCTGAAAAATTTAATAAAGGCCAGTAATTTAATGTTGTTTGTTTGACATTACATTTAAATTTTGACTGTTTTCTTAGGGGGCTCAATAGAAATCCGTGCCGGGTGGCAACCCATGCTATGCCGCCGCGATGCCACGCCACTGCATACAGGTTTTCAATAGTGATTTAAATAAAGAAGGGTCGTTTTGAATTGCCATTGAAGTGCTTTACAATATACGTATTTACCTACCATACCTGTATGTAGATTATGTATGTAATTGAACACTCTTTTACGACATGCAAGGAGGGGAGCGTTGTGAGAACGACTGGAATTACTACTTAGGTATTTTTTTAACATATGTTTGAATCAATTCAGTTAACCGTCACGCTAAAGACCGTATATTTGGTGCAGCGGTTAAGTTGGTCACCTTGCCCTTACCGTGACGCTGCGTGTCGTGTTTGATTCTGACCCGAATTTGGGTCTGGATGTCATTTGTGTCCGCTAATTGTATGTTTATAAAGTCCCTGGCTAGCTGGATGTCTCGACACAAGTTCGTTCAAGATGTTGAATGAACTTTTAAACGAACGAAGGAAATGCGTGTTCATTCATTCAATGCTCTGACACTGCTTATTCGAGCGAGTCGGCCGTTTATAGCGGAGGTTAAATGCAAGTTATATTACGTTTATTATGCAAATGCAATTGTTATTATTCCGAGTAATTTCCGGCGAAGAATTGACCACGTCTTTCCGACCTGAGAATTGTAGAAAAGCATAATAGCTGTTAGCACCCGCATAGCAAAGAATTTTTTAAGACAAAAAGTTGAGTCCATCTCCGGAAGGACAAGGTCTAATATTTATTTCAGACTTAAAGTCCACTTTGTTAATAACAATTTGACTTATAAACTATGTTAGTAGGAAATTATACTTACATATCTAAAAAAGTATGAATTGAAAATTAAAAGTGTGCGGATTCATTGTGGTTTCCATTGATTTTATAAAAATTTGTTCAGCGGCTTAGGCGGTATGGTATCATTCACATATATAATATGAGTAGGGATAAGCTTTCAGGCACTACTTAGCTTTCTTTCTTCTTTCTATTCCCAATAGAGATTTATAGTAGAAGACACACCAGCAACTGTGACAGATTACTCTGGATCTTCGCAGTCATAATAATAGATAACTATAGACTAATCTAAGGGCACTTATTTGCTAAGTGTTCCTTAACTGGAAAATATTCCGTGTCGTGACGCGGAACAATGTATAGGCCACTGTGTTTGCCCGGATGCGGGAATTGAATCCCCGACCCTGAGCAGGAACGAGCGGACACTTCACCATTGCGCCAATTGGGCGGTGGGTCATTAAAATTTGATGAGACCATCATGACTCTGTTAATAGCTGTAAATTTTCAGTAACTTTAGTACTTATCGTCGTTGAGTATTTCTTTTTTACCACGGCTTGATCTGTTGATCAGAAACTCGCCTATTCGTACGTTCAGAGAGTTCAGTTGCTAAGAGAAATTTAAACCGGGTGTTTTAAAGAAAATATGCAATTTTTTTAATGACATTAATGTGACAAAGACGTGCATACTATTTATTTCTTAGAGTTTCTTTATTTACCAGATATTTGTTATAATTTTATTTTGTTTATTTTTTTATGGTTGGCTGGGTGTTTCTTATGTATTAAAAGTATGTATTTATAATAAAATATATACATACATACATTGTCTAGTACCCATATTACAAGCTCTGTTGAGCTTGGACGGTACTGTGTTAAAATACTTGAATAAATACTTGGTCTTATAGTGTGATGATCACGGTAATATTCATGATAATGAATGTACTTATACATTCTGATGATAATAGTCTACATATTGCTACGTTTATTTCTCATCGCAATATTTTTGTTAACTATCCAAGACCAATAATATAAACTATAATGTTAATATCTAAATTCTCCAGACAGACATCAATATAAATGTCATAAAAACATTATTTTGTGTACGAAGAAATGCGCCCGCGCTATTTCTATCCCGGCGTTCGAAATTAGAACGTTTTCGTCATCAGATATCAGCCGTTAGAATTGATTGCTTTGTAAAGTGTACTGTATTGTGTGTTGGATACGGTTGATTATTCTTTGGTGGAAATATAGGTTAGTAGGAAGATAGTTTATGTGCGCTAGGGCATTGAGGGCGCATAGTCAATGGCTTAGTTACCTGTCAATATAATCAGTGGGACAGTTTGTTTAAATGGGACAAGTTTTTAAAAGTAAAACTTTAAAGTAGTCATTAGCCTAGTGGTAGTTAGTGCGACTATGATAGAGGTCCTCAGTAACTTTTAATTGCCAAGTCGAGCAAAATTTTATTTATTGGGTTTTTCTATGAAATTCTCAGCATTGCAAAATCTCTGCATTGATTGACTATCTTCCTACTAATACCAATGGGAATCGAACCCAGGACTTCAAGAGTAGCAGTCGTGCTTGTGCCCACTAGTCTAATGAGGCAGTTATGGTTGATTTTTTAGTTATATTATGTAGGTGGTGGTTTATTCATATTACTTTTTTTTTGTATGACCTATACCTGATGATGTTTCAGGCATAGTGCTGACGTTCTACCTGGTGTTCTATGCGGTCCTGGCGCTGATGTTCGCGCTGTGCATGGGGGGGCTGTACCTAACCCTGGAGAACAACAGGCCCACATATCTCCTGGCAGAGTCCCTTATTGGTAAGAACTGGTTACTTTAACTTTACTTGCGCATTGTAACGAGAGCCTTAACAGGGCACTGCTGCTTGAGCATGTTTAACCTAAGGCTGAGTGACCGGACCCGCAGGCGTTGTAAGGAGGCTGATGAAACGCCACTTCATCTCCTATGCGGAATGCGGATCCCTAACTCACAAGTGCTCGTCTAGGGAAATACAGCGTAAGTTCAGATGAAATAAAAGGGCCCTCTCCCTAGCCGCAGGGTTTAGCGGTGCACTCTAACGCAACGAGTGGCGATCACTTGGCTGTAGAGCCAGGAAAAAAGAAATGGTTCTACTAAAGGATTAAAGTGGGTGATGGAAAGCTGTGGAGTAAAATTTTATTGCATTCTGATGTGGTACCCTTTATAAAAGCAATGGTATGACCATTGGACTACCAATTCGTAGGTCTCGAGTTCAAATCCAAGGCACGCACCTCTGACTTTTCGAATTCGTGTGCGTATTAATAATTAATTATCACTCGCTTAAACGGTGAATAAAAACATCGTGAGGAAACCTGCATACTTTAGAGATTTTTCTCGATGGTTTGAAGTCTGCCAACCCGCACTAGGCCAGGTTGGTGGATTATAGCCTAATCCCTCTCACTCTGAGAGGAGACCCGTGCCCAGCAGTGGGACAGTATATGGGTTGATGAAGACCCTTTATAAGATACTAGCTACTGTCCGCGTTTTCAACCACATTTCAAAGGTGTTTTTGAGACAAAAGCATAGCCTATGTTTTTCTCCGAGGTCTAATCTATCTCTGTACCAAACTTAATCAAAATCGGTTCAGCAGTTTAGACTTCAAAGTCTAACATTTTATTTCTATTAGACCATTACGGTACTTTTGAAAAGTCAAAACTATGTAGTTGCACGGTTCTAAAAAGTGGGTCTTATGGAGAAGAACCGGCAACGTGAAAAGCGTAACAGAGTGGCAGAGAGTTTCGCATTATAATAATTAGTTAAGCTACATTTTTATTCTTCAATACGATTTATTTTATAATAGTCTAATAGGTATTAAAGTATGAGTTATAACCGTATAGTTGCGCTATAAATCTTAAGGAGGTCAAGTCTCATTTATACGTCGGTCATGTCGGCCAGAGATCCGTACTTTTTATTATGTAATGGGCTTCCTACGGCCTGTTCCTTCGGCGGGGGGCAAATTTACTGGCACAGTGGGATGGACAACGTTTTGTTGTTAACTAATCTAGAATATTACATGGAATATTTTACAGGAAGATTGACTGGAGTTTGAGGATTTGTTAGTTTTAATTTATTTATTTATTTATGCTGGTGAAACAAATAGCTTATAAATATCTTAATAATACGTTACAAAATATAAAACTTAAGCCTATAGTTTCCGCCTATAAACACAAATGAAACACTTATGCATGTATATAATGAAGAAAGAAAAAAGAAAGATGTAATGTAGTAAATAAAAAAATATTTATTATGTGTGAGAATTGAATTGGAAAAATTAATAGTAGGTAGCAAGTGACAATTACAAAACAGTGATCAGTGTTCACTGAATCAGTACTCTAGTGGCGCCACAGCTACGCTGGAGGTCTTGGGTTCGATTCCGGGTTGAGCAGTGTTATTGGAATTTTGTATTAAATTCCCAGTAAGAAAGAAAGAATTTTTTTTTTATTTATTATAATCAACAAAAATACAGTACAATTTCAGTAAGTACAATTTCGCCAAACTGCTTGATACAGTTTGTTGGCGGAAGAGGCGCTCTGTTTTATCTAGTAACTAGTCTTAGGTTTAATTATAATATTCTTATGATCTAATACATAGACCTTTGTACCTACTATCACACCTTAACGCCCTTTAAAGCGCAAAATGCTCTTTTAGCAGGCTGCCCTTCAAAACGCGTAAATTCTTATTGACACAGTCTTGGACAATGCACAAAGTAATATTAAAAACATGATGGAAGTACATATAAAATAAGGAAAAAAAAAAGTGTGTCCCACGACTGCGTCAAATAGGCTCCAGTTCAGCTAAATGCCAGACCGCTGGTGAGCTGCCTGGCGCTGGTTTTCAACTGGACCTTTACAATGGTGTGATGTGTCACGGATGCAAACCAGTTTTCAATAACAGTAATTAAATAGATACAGGTATAGTTCACGTCGTTATAATATGAATAAATGAAAAGAAATAATAGGTTTAGGTTCATATGTGTAATAATAATATTATTCTTTATTGACGGATAAATATTGATTATACCTATGTAGGTATAAAAACTAAGTTGCTCGACTCATTTTGCCTCTCACAGAAACCTGTTTTCTAGCGAGCCAGGCCGATACAGTCGACGCATTTTAATATAGATAGGTACCTAGTTTATGTTGATTGTGAATCATCTTCATTCCGCTGCATGCAGCCGATCGAACCGATCAGCAGTAGTTCGGACATTGGATGGCAATAGACTCGCCCACTATTACTTGGGGCCTAAACATACCTACCGGTGAAATTTGGGGTGCGCCTCTGCGTAACCATATACATAATATTCGTATTAAAACTGAACCTGACCTTGACCTTGACCTATATGATGTCTGTACCAAATATTTAGACCTAATATCAGTTGACTTGACAGTATTTAATTCCGTATATTGTAGTCATCAGAGGGGGTGGCTAAGTAATAACTGCGCTTATTAACCGATCTGCTAGGTTAAGCTGCGCAGGCCACGTTCAATCTGTGGATGGGTGACCGTTCCTAACACATTAGACCCCTCCGTGCCTCGGAGAGCACGTAAAGCCATCAGCTCCGGTTGTCATACCAACAGTTAGAAGCTCAAAAGGCCTAACAACCAGTCTATCGTCAGATATCCTGACGTATATGCAGTACCGATATCGGTACTGTCCAGAAATTGGGTTGCGGAGGTCTGATGGTAGTTGCTTCGTGTAAAATACTGATATTCAGCCGCATCTGGTTAGATTGTAATAGTTGAGTATAGGCTCCGAGGTTGATATTATTGAGGTCATAATTTCTATTTAGCACGTCACAAATAGTGATTACGTAGTGTGAAACTGATGACTTTTTAATTACATATTGTGCGAATTGTTTAACTTCGACATCCTGCCATGTTTTAGATATACAGTGTATGGTGCAAGTGTGCAACATTGTTGATAATGTAGGCATGTGATAATATTGGCCATTTGCATGTGACCATATGATATGAGTGTGTATTTTTGTTTAAAGCAACGTCTGTGGTCTAGTGGTTGCAGTGATGGTGGTCTGGAACTGCTGTTATCGCGGTCGTGGGTTTAATTCCCACAGCACACTATTATTTATGTGATGAACATAAGTGTTTGTGTTTGTCTGGGTGTTTCTTATAGCCAACGGCTAGGCCAACTATCCCGGTCTAGGGCAGCTCGCATCCATCCGATCTCGGTAATCTTTCTTTCTTTCTCTCTCCGAGCCTTTTCCCAACTACATATATTAAGGTCGACTTCCTGTCTAACCAGATGCGGCTGAATATCAGTATTTTACACGAAGCGACTGCCATCAGACCTCCGCAATCCAATTTTTGGGTAATACCGTTACACAGAGGATAGACTTAGTAGTAGTCAGGCTTTTTTTGGGCTTCTGAATAGGTACCACTATCGATTGTCATAGGTGTTCGTGACATGACAACCGGGAATCCGGTCTATGGTCATATTTATTTAAAATATTATTATTATCTGTTTGTTGGTATCAGGAACGAACCCCGGCGTGGCTTCCCGTCCCTTGTACGAGACCGCGGTGCTCCGGTACAACACAGACAACGGCTCCGAGTACCAGCCCTACGTACGACAGCTCCACGAGTTCTTTGGACGTAAGTATATACATAGCTACCATCACGCCTGTATGCCCTGAAGGGTTAGGCAGACGTGTTCTAATGTACTCCCACAGTATATTTTAGGTCCCATGTACATAATAGGGGACGAGTCTATTGCCTTTCACCGGGCATAAATCCAAACTCCGAGCTGCTACTGAGAATTTCATAGAAAAACCCAATAACATTTTACTCGACCTGGGAATCGAACCCAGGTCCTCTGGCGTAGCATTCACTCTTAGGACCACTAGACTAACGAAGCAGTTAGTCGTTAAGGCAGTCAGAGCCATCTAGCATTTTGACATAAATAAAATATTTCCAGAAATAAATTATAATATACTTAATTATTATATACTTAATCAGTTAAATTAAAAGATTATGTTCAAGGAGGATATTTTATAATTATAAGATTTAGTTACATAAATAATTTTTTTTTTTTAATTTTCTTATATAATAAATAAATATTCCTGGAACATTTCTCGCAACACCATCTAGTCCCAAACTACGCAGAGCTTGTACACTATGGGTACTAGACAATGGCTATTATAATACTTCTATACATTTTTTTTTGTAAATACATACCTACTTAAATTATATAACAAACACAAACACTTAATGTTCATCACATAAATATTTGTGTTCTGTGGGAATCGAACCCACGACCTCGTGATTAGCAGTTCGACACACGGACCACTAGACCATAAACGTCGTCGAGTATTTTAGTGGATTATGTTATTTAAAAAAGTTTAATCGCTCAGGTTTCGACCATTAAACAAGTTTGAGTATTTTAATATAACATTCAATATTTGCTAAATTTTTATAGAACTCTGACCAAAGTGCAAGTCAGCTGATCGCTTTTAACGTTTCATTAAAGTTGATTTCTTTCGCCTGCCCGTCACAAAAACTTCTCGAACAAGTTTGCCACATCCTGCTTACCCTCCAAGGTTTAGGCATGATTGTTTGTAAGCAAGTACACTGACTACCACGCCTCATGGGCGTGCCCGCTGCGAAGTAATTTGTTCATGTATGGCTCCACCGACCCATTGTAGCGAGATCAATACTTCAATGGAAATATACTAGTACAGGACATAGATACTCCACTGACATACATAGCATGACCTTCACGCTGTTAATCTCCGGAAGGAGAGGCAGAGCAGCTGTGCTTTTGTACATTAAATGTTTACCAATCATATTATGCTAATAGGAAATTTGAATGAAACCCAAAAAATTATTATTATTATTTTACTTAGTTTATGTTATACATTTAAAAATATTAGTTTACAACACGTTTGGCGTAGCGGCGGAGCAATCGGCTTCTGCTACACAGGTTGTGGGTTCGATCCCCTCACGGAACAAATATTTGTACGATCTGGGGTGTTTGTGTACGTAATAATTTGTGTTAAACACACCCACGATACAGGAGAAAATCCTAGTATGGGGAAATGTTTTTAAAAAAAGAAAAAAAAGTTGGATAAAACCTTATTCGACATGTAGGACAAGAGAATGCAAGTGCGGTAGGAGTCCAAAATACCCTGGCACAAAAATTAAATTTTTCACACTTAAAAAAGAGAAAAAGTATGTACGTACATAGAAACGCATAGGATTGTGAGAGAGGGATAGTGCTATGTAACTTGTAGAGTGCCATCTCTGTCTCGTAATCTACAAATTAATTCATCGTTGTAGTAGGTACGTGGCAAGGTTTATATTTTTATACTAAAATGTACAGTTACATTAAAATACTAGGTTCTGCCCACGAATTCGTCTGCACTGACTTCACTTTCTATGATTAAAGAGACGTTAAGATTTCTAAAAATTTCCAATTCCATGCGCTATTTTCTTAATTTTTCTTTCCGTAAGACCTTCCGTAGAAACATTAAAAAAACCTGAATGAAATTGGTAAAGTCGTTCTCAAGTTATGGCTTGACCAAATGATTCATTTTTATATTATAATATAGATTATTCAAAATATTATTTATTAATATGTTCTATGTTGACTGTTTTTGTGGCGACACTTAAAATTAATTTTTACTAAGATTAATTTTCTCTCAACTAAAATCAGAGAAGACGTACCCACGGAATAGATAAATCTTATTTATACGGACGTACATACCTATATTACAAACAGGATATGATTTTCTTTATAATTTAATTAAGTTATATTCAATAAATAAATTAATTTCTCGAACTTTTTTTTTTTTAAACTCAAAAACCTAAATCTATAATTAAATAAAAATAAACTTATCTACACTACTTACTAACAAACTATAATAAAAAATAAAAACAAAAAACTACAGGGT
Organism: Acronicta alni; assembly: GCA_964056405.1. Lineage (NCBI taxonomy): Eukaryota > Metazoa > Arthropoda > Insecta > Lepidoptera > Noctuidae > Acronicta > Acronicta alni. Next base: position 1,301,614 of record OZ043916.1, on the reverse strand, counting down.
AACTAAACTAAACTAAAACTAGACTAAAAAATTGCATCAAAAAACTCATCCGTATCGCCATCGTCTGGTAGTGTACCCAAGAGGCTGGCTGCATTGCCACGTTGAATGGCAATGCTTAGTCTCTGGCCGAAGTAGAGGCCAGCCTTCAATTAATATTCAATTATATTAATTATATTATTATTATATTTATATTCAATTCAGTTTATGTAAATTAATTGCATGGTCGTATACAGCTTACAGCGGTGATAGCTGGTACTCCTCGAAGACGGAATGCATTGCAATTGACCACTACGGCTTCCCGGACAACCCTTGCTTTTTCATCAAAATCAATAAAGTGAGTGCTAAATTTATTATCATCATACACCAATCATCACGACTGCATTTCCCCAAGGGTTTAGCAAAGGCTAAGTAATGTAGCTAGACTCACAGTTCGACTGTATATTTAGCTCCCATGTAATAAGGGGCGAGACTATTGCCGTTAATCGGGTACAAATCTAAATTCCGAGCTTCTACTAGAAACCATACAAGACTTTGCTGGATCTCGAATTCGGACCGAGGACATCATGCGTAGCGTTTACGACCACTAAGCTAATGAAGCAGTTGTCATCATAAGAACTAGAGAATATTGTCTTCAATCACCCCACTGGGTAATTGAAAGTGAAAGTCAAATATTCTTTCATTGAAACAGTAGGTACTTTGGAAAACTCAAAACTAGTTGCACGGTTCCGAAAAGTGGGTGTTATCGAGAAGAACCGGTAGTACTCCTTTAAAAAAAAACACGATTACAGTGTTATTCTGAGTTTACAATTTTGTTCTAATAATTTCATGAGAACAATGCAGTTTGATGTGTACAATAATAACTAATCCAGTTCCTATAATAATTAAACAGAAAAAGATTGCCATTGACTGTGTCAGAGCTGACCAGCCTCGACAGACGGCACCCGTTTACGAGCATGACGTGTGTATCAGCTCCATTCGACTCAACCATGTTGTAGGGAATAAAAGTTCATTTGTTGTTTACCAATCAACGGTGGCAGCACGCACAGAGGGTGGACGCAGGCATCTTCTGCTGGGCTAAAAAATGCAGCTATTGGTGCTGAATGTTTGAGCTGATTCTAGAGGAATTGCTTATTGCGCCCTATTTAGTACCTACCCTTCCACTTCATTCTTGTTTATTTGATTAAGTTTTTGGTTAAGCTTTTGAATGAATCAATTCTCAGGTAAAGTTATGTTCATACTCCATTTTTGTAATTTCAGATAATTGGGTGGAAGCCTGAGTTCTACGATGCCACGGACCTGCCGGCGGACATGCCTGAGGACCTCACAGAGTATATACAAGGTCTCGATCCCACGCAGGTGAGCCAGTTATATTAAGATTTATTTTTTCTCAACTAATTATTGGGTTTTTTTATGAAATCTCAGTAGCAGCTCGGAGTTTGGATTTGTGCCCGGTTAATGGCAAAAGGCTCGCCCCCTATTATATGTGACCTAAGCATATCGGCGAACTGTGGTTGTACAATTAGTACGCCTCTGCCTAACCCTTCGGGGAATACAGGCGTGATGGTATGTGAATAGTTAAGTAAAATATATTTTTGTATTTTTTGGCATTTTCCATGTAGGAAAACTTCGACCGCGGGATTCGGCGATCCTGCCCGTGGTCGAATTTTTAAACTTTAAAGTTAAATAAAATCTTTAAATCAGAATCTAAATCTAGCTACCATATTATGCCAACAGCAAAAGCAGGTATGGATATCCTGTGAAGAAGAGAAGTCAAACGAAACCAAGCTGGAGTACCCCTGGGGACGGGGTCTGCCGGGGTCGTTCTACCCATACCTGAATGATCATGACTACAGGAGCCCTCTCATCGCCGTCAGGTTGGCAGCACCAGGTAACATTGTTCATTTAAGCTTATGCTTGTCGATCGCCAGATAAGGAAGGGTCCTTACCAATAAAGATGGTCATAGATGTCCGTATGACAATCGGGATATACTAATGTACAGAGGCCAGCACATCAAGCTACCACAATCTGTCAAATTTCTTTGATTGATTTTTAACTTTAACACAAAGTCGTAAGGTTCATATTTAATTGGGTGACAGTTTTGACTAGCTTGACCTTCTGGCGTCTGTACCTAATAGGTAAATAAGTTAACTTCGATGCAAAAACATGTGCAATGGCTGACATATAGCAATGGAAAAGTAAATCTAAGCAACATTAAAATGTCGTTTTAAGTAATTTTACCTACGAGTAAATTACAAGACAGAAATGTGTTGCTGCGGAGTTTGTTGCGCCGCTTCTTCTTCCCAGCTAAAACACTAGGAGGCTGTGAAGGGCGAGCGTTTTCGGGGCTGTTTTAATTGTAAAAATGACGTTCAAAAAGTATATCTACTTATAAAGTATATCTTGAATAAATTATTTTGACTTTTGACTTTTTTTAATGATTATATTTTTATATTTCAGCAAACAACCTAAACATAGTTATACGATGCAGGGCGTGGGCAAAGAATATAATTCACAACAAGAGCATCAAGGAACCCACGGGGTACACGCGCTTCCAACTGTACATTGAAGACAATGATACGGCGAACGCCACCGAAGCACTAACATAACGCGCAATGTATTCAGTACATTACCTATATTGAAGTTCCATTTTAGTAATGGAATGTATAGTACTGCCGTTTAGGTTTTGTACGCATAGATATGACGTTATTTAACATGAAGCTTAAAATGTGATTACCAAAAATTTTAAAATATTTCATTACAAAAATTTCTTGATCTTTAGAGTCAAATATTTTGTATTAAGTATAGCATTTTTTTAGAATATTACATTAAGGAAGTCTAAATTGTCTTCTCAGTAATTTTTTTAATCGTTCATTGAAATCATTTACCGCCCAGACAGTGTGATTTAAAAAAGCAGGATTCTAGACGATTTTAGGTATTTACATTACCACACTCACTCACTAACCCATACACTGTCCCACTGCTGGGTACGGGTCTCCTCACAGAATGAGAGGGATTAGACTATAGTTCACCTGGTCTAATTCGGGTTGAAAGACTTCACACGCCGTCATGAAAATCTCATAGGCATGCAGGTATCCTTACGATGTTATCTTGCACCGTTTAAGCGAGTGCTGATTAATTATTAATTCAAAAATGAAAAGTCAGAGGGAGCCTTGTATTCGAATTGGAGACCTTTGACTTGGCAGTCCAATGGTGATATCACTAGGCTATCACTGCTTTTTTTATTATCAGTATCGAAGTCGAAATATTCTTACCGCAGATAACTACAGATTGATATAAATTACGATATTGTTATTTTGATTTTTATAAATCTTTTTTTATTGTGATAAGATGATAAAGAAGCATGCCCACTGATGGTAAACGGAAACAGCAGTCTATAGCCTCCAGCAAGACCAGTGGTATCACTCGCACATTGTCTCATATGCCCAGTAAATTATATCTATTACTAGCGGCTCGCACGGGCAGATATATAGAAAATACAGGCCATGTTATTCCCTGATAATGTAACTTTGGTAGAAGAATTTTTGAAATCATTTAAGTATTTTTTGAGTTTATCCATTACAGACGACGAAACGTTATAATGTAAGTTTAAAAGATATTTGCATTATGTAAAATAACTGTGTAATGCGTACATTACCTTAGAAGTATTTAATTAGATCAATGTTCAGTTTGAGTGAGCCATGAATTCATGAAATGTCGGTTTATATAGCTTGTCCTATTTTGCTCAGCGCTTAGCGTTATAGACATGTATTACTAATTTAGTATGGTATTCCATAGTTAATATTTTTAAAAGATCTGCGAGGTGGAATCTTTGTATACAGAATATGCGAATAAACACATTGCAACAAGTTCTCAAGCTCCCGCTTAAATATTTGGTACAAACTTTATTTCTTTTTTATTTCACTTAGATACTTATTTACTTTTTGTAGGTTGGCAATGTGTTTTTAAATTTGATACATTGTATATTTTGTATGTGATGAATCTTAGTTTTTGAAAGCGACTTTATTTGGCTTATTTATGATCTTCAATGAAAAAAGGCTGGATGTTGCTGGCCCTGTATTTGTTATGCCATGTATGTGTATGTGTATATGTTATTGGGAAGAATAATATTGTAAAAAAAAACAGTTTTTATCTAGAAATTTATGGCTAAGAGTAGAATGTTTGTCTACCAAATGTTTACAAATATCGAAATACACCTAATGAATCCCACCTCGTTTTCTATTATAGAACGAACTAGTTTGCACAAAATAATGAAATGGCGAAACATACTATAAAAAAAGTTTAAGTATATTTTGACTCTCTATTACTCTCTATTATAAATTAGTTAGACGTACCTACAGATCCCGCCTAACTGAGGTATGGTGAGCTGAGGTAGGTAGGCTGATATCCAGCCGCATGTGATTCGACTGGTAGCCGAAGCCAGCATAGTTGAGAAAAGCTCTGAGGTTCGGAGTATGATGAGTTTAGTTATAAAACTACTGCTTATATTTTTTTAATTATTTGAGAATGTAACAAACACTTGTGTAGTGTAAGAATATGTTAAGCCTGGTATGAGTACAAATACTATATTATTTAAATACCTATTCCATGTTTGAAAAAAATTAAATTAATTCCAAATAAATTGGTCAAATTATATTTATATTTGGTTTTATTGTTTCCATATTTTACCTCCTTAAACTTCAACTCTTTTTTAATTAGTAAATAGTTTTTAGTCTGTCTCATTATGTTGTACCAACTTATTGTCGTATCAGAAGTCCTTTTTGGTGAATGGACAGGACACTATAATTGAAGAAATGGTATCATAAAAACCAATAAATCCAACTAAGGGCGTCCGATGGGATGTAAATACCCCCAGAACCCATAAGGCTGCTGCATTCTTGATCATCATTATCATAAACATTTTTTTATACCTATTAACCTTCACGTATACCTTACATATACCTAGGTATATAATTGCTTACAAGACCAAGTGACAGATACGTTGTCAATATCATTTATTGAACATTATTTTTTATTTTATTTTTATTTAATAGGTACAGTAACAGACAACAGATTAAATTTTACACAATATTCAATGAAACATCATAGTATTCAACCTGAAGTCCAATTAAAACTATACATATCATTCACATGATAATTTAAACTTTAGTGAGCTGGGGAAAGCAAATGGGAAACATATTTTTTTTTAAAAGAAAAAAGAAACCTAATTAGTCCTCATTGTTTCGATCGATTTTCTTTAAAATTTTTATTAGAGTCTTAGTAAAATTAATTTGCATGAAAGTTATTGTCAAAAGTGGTAAAGCAATATTATGGTCGACTAAGTAATAAGTATATTTTTTTACCTACACCTCTACCGAAACCTTTATACCCCGATAAAGGTGTGATGGTATGCTATGACAGGATCATTATAATAAAGAATGAATTAAATGATTCATTAATATACATTACTGAACAAGGACTTTCCCTTTCAATTTCGACAAGGAATAACATATGCCATGGATCTCAATGACCTTCATCTTCGATGTAACTAAGAGAAGTAGAAGATTTAAGAGAGGTAGGACATAGTGAATTCCACTCAAATTAGAGCTGCCCGACTTGGGAAGTATCTCCGCCTTGCAGAAAAACGAAGTGAAATAACACTGCTTTGAGCTGTGTTGTGTTGTTTTCTGACACTTGCGCGTGTCTACTTCCGTGTTGTGTTCGTTACGGTGAGCAAGGCTGCCAGTACTCCGCGAGGAAACGTGTCAGCAGTGGGGGGACTTTGACCCTTATACTGCCAACTCAACTATTCTTCTCCCGTTTTACAGGGTCGGCAACGCGCATAAGTGATAGTCCTGGTGTTGCAAGCGTCTATAGGCCGGTAACAGCTTACGTTCAGGAGGGCCGTATGCTTGTTTGCCACCTTAGTGATATAAAAAAATGTAACTGTCACTGTAGCTCTATACTTAAGTCATTCTCCAGTTACTGTTTTTTTTTAAGTAATGCCTATAATTTTGCCCACGCCCGTTGCTGCCCTTGTTCAAGTCAAACAAGTGAACACCTCACTAGTACTTAGTACATTAGTTTGTAGTTCAGGGCTTGGCCGCGGGGGGCGCTTGGGCGGCGGCGATGGGCGGGCGGCTCGCCGGTTTCAGGCAGATTTGGGCGGCAAGTAGTGGGCAAAGATTAGATGGACTGCAGAAAGGAGTTAAGTTACTTTATAGGAGTTATGTGAAAATTTTTGCAGTCACGTTTGGCGTAGTGGCTCAACAATCGGCTTCTGCGGCACGGGTTGTGGGTTCGATCCCCATACGGATAGTCCGTATGGGGATCGAACCCACAACCCTGTATGAATCTGTATGATCTACAGAGATGTGTTCCAGATCTGGGTGTAGTGGGTTTAAACGAGTCCACGATACAGGAGAAAAGAACAAAAAAATAAAATCGAATTCCACTACAGAGTTTTAACCAGGGTGTAGCGACATCTACTGCGCTACATGGAATTACGAACAAAATTCTGAATCGCACAAGCAACATTCGCAACGCAAGTTGCATCGGTACATACAACCGTCGGGCCGTGGCCCGCCAGGCAAAACACCCGCCTGGTTGGAGGATCCTCCCTTTGGTTGGAGGGGCAATACACCTCGCCTCTCTACACTGGTGACCCCGACGTGTAACCAATGAAGAAGTATTACAGTAAAAGAACAAGTATAATAAAGTCAGGAAAAATTAAGATGGTAATAAGGGATGTCAACTGACACCACGAGGTTACACAACGTATTTCTAATTTATATTTGCATCACCGTTTATATTTGCATACCCGTATCCAGTAATGAAACAGTAGTGGGTTCACAAAAAATGTTCCCAAAACCCGCTCTTTAACTTAGTAGGTAATAGCTGTGTTGATTTGTTACATCTTCAGTTCTCCTCGCCTCATTTATTTTACTCTGGAATTCTGTCGAAACCGCTGTGGATTTTTGTCGATCCCGTGGAATACTTTATCTCTTAGTGCAGTTTATTCGAAAAACTTTGATGTCACAATGTAAATAAAATTAAAAGAATTGCACTTACCACTCTTTCTTCCAATATTCATTATTTCGGTCTATAGGAAACACATTTCACAAAAACTTTATAACATAGCATCTATTTTTGTCAAGTTGCCGCCATTTTTTTTTTACAGATCACATTTTATTTGTCAATCACTATAGTTTTGTCATTTCAACTAAATTATCACATTATACATACATTAATCATTGTAACATGTAAAACACAAACCGAACCTCCCGTCCTCACAGAATCACTACGGAAATAGGCACACAAAACTTTACGCGATCACTTTAACTCCCCACTAGCGCGGCCCCGTCAGTCTTCAGCCGCAGAGCCGCCACGATGGGCGCTGACAAGCCCAACGGCGTCGTCAACTACTGCCGCCGGCCACCCCAGAGACCCTTCCTCCAGAGAATCCAGTATGGTATCTGGAATCCCGAAGACAGAACATTCCTTGGAAGAACTCCGCACCGATGGGGTAAGTTGGCAAAACTTTTTACCGCCTAAATTAGTTCCGGATTTAAATTTGGAATTTATTCTGAATATTTTTTATGATTCCCTCGTTATTAAAAACTGCCAGTGCCAAGCAGAAGGACATAAACTTTGGTGTTCCAAATTTGAAAATAATTTAAGTTATTTTTTCTTTTTGCTTGAGTTGTACTTGTATCGAATGTCGACGATAAAATATTTATGAACATCTAGAAAATTCTTAGCATTGTAGGGAGGTACCTACTAGGCAAGCACACAGCACTGGGGTGAGAAATAAAATTTTAAGTAAGTTAGGTACAACATACATACTTAAAGAACTTAAGTACTAAATTAACTACGACTACATCATAGGAACAATATATCATAGGAAAGTCATGTAATTTGTCATTACAAGAGGCAGAGGATTCCATATCACGTTCTCATAACCCTGATAAAGACATTTTGAGAGTTCTCATTTTTAAGTCATCTTCATCATTAGTCTGTGATCGTAATCGCGACTGCTATGCTAGAGGCCTTGGGTTCGGTTGCCGGGCCGTGGAGTGTTATTGGGTTTTTCTGTGAAATTCTCAGCTCAGCCTCTCAGGCGTGAAAAGGGTAGCTGTAAATCGTCTGAAACGTCGGGATTAATAATATCAATATAAAGCGATAAAATCCGTAAAAAGTAGTTTTATTTCAATGTATAATAATCGCATAAATGTCAGAAATCAATATTTAAATATATAAATGAATGTCAGTAATAGGTTGAATTATTGCGTATAATTAATAACCCCTTGAATTTTTTAAATTTTTCGACTACATACTTAGTTCGATACCCAGCAGGGCCGTCAGTCAGTTATCAGTCAAGGTCAGTGGTATTCAACGCCTGGGTACCCTACACCCTTTGCACTTCCGGGTAAAGATGCCCCTGATGGTAGCGTAAAGTGCTATGGAGCTTTCCATCCAGAAATTCCCAGTTAGACTCGCCACCTATTACATCATTATTATTCTGCCTAACCCCTCAGGTATACAGACGTGATCGTGTACTATGTTTCAAGTTTATGGCAGTTACACGTTTTGTATTAGAATAGAAAATTAATTTAAATAACATATTGGTTAAACTGTAGGCGTGAGTTGGTTCGGCTCTGTGTTGGTTACAGTTGTTTGTGTTTGTAAACGCACCTACGATTTAAAAAAAATAAGAGTCCAGTATACTCTCCCAACGCCCCAGGTTGTAGCCGATCCATGAGCAATTGCCCCATCCCAAAAAGGCTTTATACTTTGTGAAATTTTTAATACGTCAGTGGTATACGTACGTAGATTTGGTGAAGCTTAGTGATATGGCCGTTGAACTGCTAAGTCAAAGGTCTGGAGATCGAAGGCCTCAAGACCTCAAGGCCTATGACTTTTAGAATTCATGTGCGTATTAATATTCAAATATAAATGGTAAAGAAAAACATCATGAGGAAACCTGCATGCCTTAGAGATTTTTATCGACCGTGTGTGAAGTCTGCCAATCAGCACTAAGGCATAGTGGACTATACTCCTACTATCTCAATCTGAGAGGAGACAAGTGGGTATATAGGTTGATAATATGACGCAATAGCCTTCGATAGGTTTATAGTCATATGCTATTTACTCGCATCTAAAGCGTGATGCCGCAATTACGCAAAAGTACCGTAATACCCACATCCGCGTAGAATACCTTGACCATCAGTCATCAAAGCGAAATAGCTTGAGCATTTTGTATATATACAGATCACTATCATCAACCCATATACTGTTCCACTGGTAGGCGTAGGTGTTCTCTCAGAATGAGAGGGGATTAGGCTATAGTTCACAATGTTGGCCTAATGCTGGTTGGTAGACTTATACGCCGTCGAGAAAATCTTTATTCGAGCGGTTTCGCACTACGTTCGATCCGAATCCGTGAAAATCGTACGCAACACACATACACATACAGGCATATTTATATAAAATTAGTTAAATACACGTTAATTTATTTTTTGTAATTACTAAATGTGTGTAGATTACGTGTAATTAGGTGAGGGCCTGGTGATCTGTAGCACAGGGTTTCCCTAGTACAGACTCCAGTCTCTCACAAAGGAGCTCGACAATGTGTTTATTTTCTACTTTAAACATATACTATTTTTGTGAAGAGAGAAATAAATAATTTGTATTTGTAAAATACAGAGAGAGAGAGACATTCAACGGATGACGTAGAGAAAGCGGATGACGGAAATCGGATCTAGTGGGTATACACACTAGATCCCATACAAATAGTTGTACGACTACTCCGAACCGTTTTTTCACGGATTCGGATTCGGATCGGAAGTAGTGCTAAAACCGCTCTAAGGCATGCAGGTTGCATGCAGTGATAAATAATAGGTACCTAGCCAGTGAAATTACTGGGAATATGAGACTTAACAATTGAGACTCCAAATGACAACGATAGTGATGCTATTGTGTATAGGTTGCGGCTGTCGCTTACCATAAGCTTATGTTTATTTTTCCGCTAATTACAATAAAACAAAAAAGTCAGGCTTCAAAAGTACCAGTAAATTAGGTACTTATGAAAGAAATCTAAGATTCTTGTCCAGAAACTCGCGCTCAGTTAAATTAGAACCCCACGACGAATGTAGGTACGTGTATTATGCAGATCAATAATGACTTTACTGACACACTAAACAATAGTTAGTAAGAGGTTTTCAATGTTTAAAAATCTGGTTTAAACGGAAGCTTAATATGCTTGCTTATACAATGTAAAAATTATATGTATGTGGGTTATGTTATATTTCAAATATCGTGTATATACACATATACACTCTGATCAAGGCCAGGTTCATACCGAGCGGCTGAGTTATAAATCTAATAGTAACATGCTGTTTATTTGATTTTTTTACACATGCCGGTTACCAAAGTGTGGTAGCACCACGCGTTGAACACGTAATAGGTAGGTACATAAATTGTAAATCATTTAAAATACTGTGCCTACAACTCTGATTGATCTAGTACAGAATTTTCTACAGTTTTTTGTCAAAGACCACTTTCAAAATTTAGCTGTATCCGGTGGAGCCCTGCAGCTACATTTCTACCATATTCCCAATACATGACAACGTTTATTACGCCAACGTAGACCCCCGTCGAATCTCCCGTGGACCCCTGGGGGTCTAGACATCTAGACCTCTTTGGAAACTAATGATCTAGTAGAAGCAACCGTAACATCTGAGCGTTGAAAAACATACAATCATGCCTGTATTCCCTAAAGGGTTCGGTAGAGGTGTAAAAATGTGCCTACTCCACAATTCGCTGCTATATTTAAGGCTCATGTATTAGGGGGCGCACGAAACCAAACTCCGAGCTGCTACCTACTGAGAATTTCATAGAAAATCCTTTTAACACTGCTCGACCTGTGTAAAAGTAGGTACTCTATCAGAATCCAGTATGTATCCTCAATTTATAAGTTCTTTGAAGATTTATATTAAGATACACATTACCCCAATTCCATTACCGTATTCAAAATTCAGGAACATCGGTTATGATGGGGATAAAAGCTATATATAAATAACAACTCGTAAATATGATTCATTGGGATTTCAGATCGCTCATATAACATGATTGTAGGACAAATAAACCTACCTACCACTTTATTTATTTAGAGAGGTAGGGCATAGTGCGTTGTGAGGAGGCTGACAAAACGCCACTTCATCTCCTGGGGGAATATGAGTCTCTAATTAAATACACAAGCGCAGTGTTCATCTAGGGAAACATATCTTAAGTCCAGATGAAATAAAAGAGCTCACCCCTCATTAAATCCTGAAGTTTATAGTAGCCGCAGGGTTTAGCGGTGAGCTCTAATGCATCGAGTGGCGATCACAATAGACCGACTGCGGTCGCAGGGTTACTACATTATAATAAAAAAAATAGGGCATAGTGGCAGTAATTCCACTCAAATTGTAGCTGTCCGACTGGGGAAGTATCTGCGCCTTGCAAAAGATGGAAGTAAAATAACACTCCTTCCAGCTGTTGTGTTCCTTACGGTGAGCAAGGTTGCCAGTGTTACCGGAGCAAACGTTGTGTTGTCAGTGACTTTAACCCTTGTACTGCCAACCCAACTATTCCTCTCTCAGTTTACAGGGTCGGCAACGCGCAAGTGATACCCCTTGGGTGCTACAAGCGTCTATAGGCTACGGTAACCGCTTACCATCAGGTGGGCCGCATGCTCGTTAAAGTCAAAATAAAAATTAATAAAGCTAACAAATGAAAACAAAAATCTATGTATCTTTTTGTATTTTTTTGGCATTTTCCATGCTAAGATTTTAAAGTTATTTAGCGAAGGAAAAATTCGACCGCGGGCAGGATTCGAACCTGCGTCTTCTGGTCATGGCGGGTGGGACTCGCTGTGGCTTAGCGGTCATAGCGTCTGGTGTACCTAACCAGAAGACGCAGGTTCGAATCCTGCCCGCGGTCGAATTTTTCCTTCGCTAAATAACTTTAAAAATCTATGTTTTCGAAAACATAACATAACGATGACAACAACAGACGATCTATGAGGATATTCTGTACTAATAAAAAGACAAGACCTGCAAGTTTGGGTCCACTAGACCAATGAGGCAGTCTAAGTATCGATAATCCTATGAAAAAGACATGGCAACACAATAATTAATTACAAGCTTCCTATAAAAGTCATTGACACTTAATACCACCGCTGAGCAACTAATTACTTACTTACGACGGCGGAGCACGCGAGGCAACCTGTCAACTTAATTAAGTAGAAACTCTTCGCAATTCATATAACGATAACATATAACCCAATTGTCGCACTGTAGGATAGGCGTTTTATGTGCTGGTCGATTTATATCATCATTGCGAATCAACATTAACACACGTAATATCCCACTGTAGGGGTCTCCTCTCAGAATGAGAGGCATTAGGCTAAACCAACACGCTGCCCTAGTGCGGGTTGGTAAACTTCACACGCCTTGGAGAAAGTTTCTCAGACATGCAGGAATAGTCATGATGTTTTCCTTCACTGTTTAAGCGAGTAATCATTAATCTGTATCTATACTAATATTAAAAAGAGGAATAAAGTTTGTGAGGTTGTAAGGATCTTTGGATCTACTGAACTGATTTTGAAAATTCTTTTGCCAATAGAAAGACACATTATTTGTGAGTATCAGGCTATATTTATGTGTAATATATACATGTTATTAGTACATTGCAACCGTGCGAAGCCGGGGCGGGTCGCTAGTTATTAATTGACGGCTTCTGTGCCACGGGTTGTGGGTTCGATCCCCGCACGGAACAAATATTTGTATGATCTACAGGTAGTTGTTCTGGGTCTGGGTGTTTGTGCATATGACAGCTTGTGTTTGTAAACGCACCCATGATACAGGAGAAAATCCTAGTGTGGGGCAACGTTTAAGAAATAAAAACAAATAATGAATAGATATGCACATGATTACGACAAGTCAGAGGTGACTTTTATTCGAACTAGAGGCTTTCGAGTTGCAGTCAAATACTCTTATCGCGAGGCTATCACTTTGTTTTTTTATGGAAGAGGGAGGCAAACGAGCAAGCGGGTCACCTGATGGTAAGTGATCACCGCCACCCACTGACACCCACAACACCAGAGGGGTTGCAAGTGCGTTGCCGGCCTTTGAGATAAGAATAGGCTCGCTTCTTGAAGGTTGCCATGTCGTACCGGATCGGAAATACCTCCGCTGGTAATTGATTCCACAGAGCAGTCGTTCGCGTTAAAAAGTTTCTTGAGAAACGAACGGTGGTGGACACCCATTCATCCAGGTGAAATGGATGAAATTTCGATCTCTGCTTTTTCAAGGAAGGAAGAAGTATACATAGTCAGAAGTTTAGGCCCCTCGTAAAGTCCAGACATATTACTATTGTGATCGAAATCTATATAAAGAGTAGGTTCCTTTAACATATTAGGCACGTTCTGACATACCGTCAGTTATTGCAATACCGCGTCACGCCGTAAACTTATCCGCAAATAGTGGCCGGCCTCGGCAACAGTAATGTATATACATACTTATACACTGGTATACTCCAATGGTATATTTATACAGTGTATATCCGAGGCCGGGGTTAACTGTCGGGTACTAGTTAAAGTTGTTTGTAGAGCACTTTGGTAGTGTGGCTTCGCCTTAATAATGGGTGAGGCTAACGTACGTAAAGAACGGGTTCAATTCACCCCTTTTTAACTTTTCATACCACACCGCTCCATTTCGTTGTACAATTTGTTGTCTTCAAATCAGTCAGCGAACGAACGAAATCGTTGCAAGATATCGAAACCAGACGACGCCGGTGATCTACTAGTTCAATGTTGTGGCAGGACACAAATATGTGAACGTATGTAATTACATTTACAAAAAAGTAAGTAAGTCTAAGTATTATATCCATTGTCTAGTATCAATAGTACAAGCTCTGCTTATTGTGTGAAATTGTCCAAAAATTTTTATATTAAAATATTATTCATGTAAGTGTTTGTGTATGTAGGGTGTGTCTTATGCATTACAAATATGATTTACATACAATAAAGACTTCACAACTTACCTATACCGAATACGAATACCCAAACTTATAGATGACAGTAAACACCGATTCAAAACTTTTGTGGGCGGGAAACACAATGTCAATATTTTTTATATTGTTTTTTTTCAAAAAGTGCTCAACCGATTTCGATAAAATTTATATGGGACCACCTCTGAAGTATGACCTATTTCCTATGGAAATCTAACCATCGTACTCAGCACGAGACTACAGATGACGTCAAATCGATTTTGTAAGGCTCTACACACGGACAACGACGAGGTGTTGATATTTAAAAAATATATTTACGTCACGTATTCTTGGTAAGCTCGTAATATTTATGTAATGTTTATTTACTTTGGTCAACATTTACAGTCTTATAAAGTTAACTCTCCTGAGAATAACCAGCGAAACGTTACATTCTCATAATTCCATTAAAGATAACGTATTTATGATGATTCGACAGGTAATAAAACATGGTTAAAGTAAATTGACTGCAGTTAATGTAACTGCCTTGTTGGTCTAGTGGTCTTAAGAGCGCCTGCTATGTTAGAGACACTGGGTTTGATTCCAAGGCCGAGCAAATTGTTATTGGGTGCTATGAAATTCTCAGTAGCAGCCCTGAGTTTGAATTTGTGGCCGGTTAAATGGCAATAGGCTCGCCCCCAATTACATGGGATTGAAACATACCGGCGAACTATCGGTGTACATTTAGCACACCTTAGCCTAACCCTTTGGGGAATTTAATTTTAAATTAGCACTTAATACCGTATCAAAATGTATGTTTGATACGCCATTTTGAAGTTTCGAAAAATAGGTTTTAGTTTATTTCCTTTAAAAAAATATATTATACTATAATTTCACATTTTTGAAAATTATACATTACATGTTAAATTGGTGCGAAGTATTCGTAGGGGTCATGTCTAGTGTACCTACTAGGTATATATTTTTGATGTTATGGAAACTCCAAGCGACAGTCAAAAAATCTACTATCTATGGCCCTTTCTTCAAAAGGCCGTTTCAGACTTTTCCCTACACACATATTTGTTACTATTCTATGTCTAGACTTTAAAAGAGACTATGATGCCATTTCTTCTCAGAGGTGGTCAGCTAGGAAATGCCGGAGCCATCTAGCTTAAAAAAATATATAAAATATTGATATAGGTTAAGAATTTGGGGATTTATATAGACAAAACTTTATCGTGGAGTCCGCAACTGCAAGAAACCAGCCGTCGGTTATTCGCGTGAGCAGGATCCCTGCGACGACTGCGTAACTTTCTTCCAACTGCTACTAAGATTGCGCTTGCACAATCTCTTCTCCTGCCTGTCCTTGATTATATCGGTGCCAGCTACTTAGATCTCACTGAGGACCAATTCGATAAGCTTGAGCGCCTTCAAAACTTTTGTATCAGATTCATATTTGGTTTACGCAAATATAATCACGTGTCAGAATTTCGCGCTAAACTCAAGTGGCTTCCAATTCGCCTTCGTCGGAATGCTCATTTACTTTCATTACTATACTGTATTCTATTTCATCCTTCAACCCCTTCTTATCTTAAGGAACGTTTTGAGTTCGTCTGTGACACACATTCGTTGTCCTTACAGTCATCGGAAAATTTAAAGTTAAAGATGCCCATGCATTCTACAAAATGTTATGATAAATCATTCACAGTTCAGGTGACTCGTTTGTGGAATGCATTGCCGGTATCTATAAGACGTGCACAAACATTGACTACATTTAAAAGGATGGTCAAGGAACATTACTTTAATTAATTTTTCACATAGTTCAATTTCACTAGGTAAGTAGGTATTACAAAAATCTCTTTTCCGTTGCAATTAGTATGTATGTATGTATATATATATAATGTGTGTATATATGTATATATAGTATATACTATTTGTGGAATATTTATGTATTGTTTATAGTATATTGTATTACATATAGGTTATTAATTTATTACCTAAAAATATAATTATGCAAGTACCATGTACACCGCCAACTGCCCGTTTTAAGTTTTTCTTACATGATCTGTGTCCATCCAATGGTTGTCTGTAAGAAATTGCTCTTAGCGATAAGACCGCCAATTGTACTACTTTAGGTTTATTTTATTGTTTAATTTTATTATGCTTCTTGGTGTACAATCAAGAATATTCTATCTGTCTATCTATTGACTTGTGAAAATGTCTTTAAAAGATCTATTTACAGAAATAAATATCATTTACTACCTAAGTACTAGAATTATAATAGAAATCTTTATCATTGAGATATAACTACTTTTTGCGCTTAAAATTTTATAACAATAAATTGATTTACGGGCCTTTTACAGCGTCCATGGATAAAATCCGTAAAGGCAGTTTTAGTTCAATATCTAATATTAGATTAAGTGTCAGAAATTAGTAGGAATATTTGTGTTAAGCGGACGATCGGGTGGCCCTGGAGTTGAGAGTCATTTGTTTGAGCGACACGTGTATACGATTAGAATTTACGACCTCAAAGGCGGATATTATGGGCAAACTTAGTGCACCACTAGGGACTAATTACGTGTGTAACTTTTCATAGTAATTCTGTTCCAACATCCTCCGAGTCTTTTCCGGCTTAAACTTTACAAAGCAACTGCCGTCAGACCCAGAACACCGATAGGTAACTAATTAACCTGAGGATAGACTGAATGTCAGATTTTTTGGGTTTCTAACTACCACTTACAATTGTCATAGGTGTTCCTAAGACTTTATGTGCTCTCAGAGGCACGGAGGTGTCTCGATGTATTAAGAATGGTGACCCATCCACAGACTGACCGCAACTAGCGCTGCTTAACCTTGCAAATGTGTTGATCAACATAGTTATAACTTAGCCACGAGCCCCTCTTTCATAATAATTGTGTTTAGAAAACATTAATGTAATAAGTTCTTTTAGCGCAAAGCTTGCTCGAGCTTTTTGCAAATTACTTAAAACCTTTATTTAAGGTTGACAGGATGACGCACGTACTCCGACGGGCTTTTAGTTGATTGGATGAATTAATTGCCATTATTATTCCAGGGGTTGCTAGGAGGTTCGTTTCTCGTTTGAGGAAGAATAACCTGTGTTGTTTCTTAGTTTGGTAAATCCTATATTTATTCATTTGAATACACAAACTAAATAAACATATTTTTTTCTTACAATAAATGAACAGGCAGCCCTTATATATGGATTTCATCCATGTTTCATCAATAATGATGTTGAATGTCCCATCAGACGACCACTCTGATACTCAGCATACTTACCGGGATTAATTATAGGCTACTTGACGAGCCGACAACTTTTTTTTTATACTGCTAAGGTGGCAAACAAGCATATGGCACACCTGATGGTAAGCGGTTACCGTAGCCTAAAGACGCTTGCAACACCAGGGGTGTCACTTGCGCGTTGCTGACCCTGTAAAACGAAAGAGGAATATTTGGGTTGGCATATAAGGGTTAAAGTACCCCCTCTGCCAACACAACGTTTCCTCGTGGAGCACTGGCAACCTCAAAGTCAAAAGTGAAGTAAATTCGCAAATAAAAATCGTTTAGAGACGGAATAACATCACTCATCGAGTAGGTAATCCTCTAACACTCCTGGCATCCCTGTTACCGTGACGTAGGCACCAATGTAAACAGTCCGTGACCGGCTTGCGCTGTGCGGTCTATTTCTGCTAGTGCGGCGGCCATCTTGCCGCTTTGTTTGTTTACTGCATACAGCTATGCTGTGGCGCGGATTGCGAATACTTCAAATAGGTTATATAAAAAGATTTCTTAGTACTCAGTTTTTTATAGGAGATATTGTTGTTTCAATGTCATAACGTACCATCACGTACTCCTCGAATGGTTAGGCAGAGGTGTGCTACTGTTCATTCACTGTTCATCGGTATGATAAGATTCCATGTAATAGGGGGCGAGTCTATTACCATTAATCGGACGGGTATTCTCTTTCTTTTTCCCAATTTTTACTTCTACAAAATGACCCGTACATGCACTGTTCGTCAGTATAAGTCCCATGTAATAGGGTCGTGCCTATTGCCACACAAATCTAAATTCCAAGCTGCTACTGGGAATATTATAGAAAAACTCAGTAACAGTTCAGACCCGGGTATCAAACCCCGGACCTCTTAATAAGCAGTCGCGTTTACGACCGCTTGACTAATGATGCAGTCAGTGATTTAACTTTAGTTAGTCACTATCTGAAGAAGCTTAACTCAAATATTCGAAAGTAACTCTGTGTCTATCTGTTTGTTACGTTTTCACGGCTATATCGCCGAAAAGTTAGGAGTGCGTGCCTTGGATTCAAACTTGAAAACTCGAAACTGAAGAACTTAGATCTCATTACGAACTCAGAACCAATCACGACTCGCGGTCATAACGCGTCACGCGTTGATCCAATCACATGATCGTAATCGCATGATGTGTCGCCCCGCCCTCGCACCTCACATCATACCACCAAACAGACCCAATAATTTACTTCTGCGCAATGCGTCAGCGCTCAAGATCCGTGCGGGCCACTTTACATGTTATAGTTTAATGGGATTTTACTTTCAGTACAGTACAGAAGCGTTGTAACTATTGTAAGTACGTTTATTTAGGTAACCGGTGTTTTAATTTTATTGCGCAGCGTCCATTGCCGGTTACGCGCATTTACGCACGTTACGACGTCTGCGCTTCAAAAGGTTTACTTACCGGTTTAGACGCACCCAGTTTAGCACACAGCGAATTTGTTTAAGTGGTCGACTTTACCCAGCTAAACCAGCACCTTTGGGTTAGTGGCTTAGGAGTGTCCATTAACTAAGTGAGGCGTTTAGAGAGGACGGGGTCGAGCTGAATCTCACCTAATCCCACGTTGGGTATCGGCAATTAGCGTTATTTTTTTTGCAAGAAACCGTGTATAACTGCGTGAAAACTGGTTTAAAGAGCCATAACTAGACTTAAATAAAAATAATTTAACAAATTATATTTTTTTAATATAAAAAAAGCTTAAATCTGTTGATTTAAGCGTTGTCTGTCAGTCAGTTTTGTATTGTTTTAACAAATCACAATATCTTTTTTTCCAGTCTCACAGTGCGTGGCTTGCCACTTAGAACAGCGTAATAAGTATTATAGCACGTTGCATGATAATTAACAATGATAAGTTACTTTGCGCACGCGCCGCTAATGAAATAATCAAATGAATCTATTGACTTTGCGTTTGAATATGTTACAATGTTGCCGATTGTTACTTTTTAACGCTTTGTATCTAAATTGTCTTCATAGATCAATTGCATCGATACCTGAGAACAAATATTTGCACCGACAAATCAACCAATTTATTCCGGGTTTGGACATTTTTGTTTGTCAGAATTTGTAAACGCATCAACGACAGAATCCTAGTGCGGGGCAACTATGATTTTTACTAAAAGATAATCAGTATTATAATTGATGATACAAGCACATTTACGCAGACAGATAGGTACCAAAGACTTGCTTTATTTAATTATTGAATTCATAAATAATATATTTAACAATATTCGAATCTTTCTTCTTTCTCCGAGCCTTTTCCCAACCATGTTTGAGTGGGCATCCAGTCTAACGAGACGCGGCTGAATATCAGTATTTTACACGAAGCAACTGCCATCAGACCTCCGAAACCCAATTTATGGATAATACCGATACCCTGAGGATAGACTGGTTGTCAGGCTTTTTGGGCTTCTGACTACCACTAACGATTGTCATAGGTGCACAGTATTATTTAATTTGTTATTGTTAGATTGTATTCGAATATTATATTATAATTAATGTAAACAAGATTACATTTAAAACATTTCAATTAATAGAGGCGAATTATACATTACTATTCCAATATTTCCGTTTAGGAACAAAAGTTCAATAATATTTTCTATGCTCTCTGTTTGTTCCAGGCGTGATAGGTCTGATCTACCTGGTGATGTACATTTGCATCATCATCTTCTTCTCCATCTGCATGTGCGGCCTCATGGCTACCATGGATGACAAGATCCCCTACTTCACGTTGGCCGACTCTATTATAGGTAAGCTGTTGTAGGCCGACTGCTATGGCACATTTTTTTTTATTTATAACTAAAGTGGTATACGGCCCTCCTGATGGTAAGCGGTTACCGTAGCCTAGAGCTTGCAACACCAGGGGTATCACTTGCACATTGCCGATCTTGTTAAACAAAAGAGGAATAGTTGTGTTGGCAGTAATCACCCCACTGTCAAGACAACGTTTCCTTAGGGACCACTGGCAACCATACTCACCATTAGGAACACAAAACAGCTTAAGGCAGTATTATTTCACTTCGATTTCTGCAAACCGGAGGTACTTCCCCAGTCGGGCAGCTCCATTTTGAGTGGACTTACTCCTACTATACCCAACCTCTCTTAAATATATAATTATATTTGGAAGAGCTTATGAGTTTTAGACGTGTCTAAAGTGTCATCGGCCAATATGGCATGTTCTAGGGGGCTAAAATGGACAATACTATTCATGGACACACGACTACATAACGTTTTAACATTTCCATTATAAGCTGACCCACGAAGTATATGAAAAGCATATACAATGCGAGGTCAACTTATACTGGAAACTCATGGCCGATATGCCATGTTGGGGTGGTTGAAACTCATGGCCGATATGCCTATAGCTGTGAAACATATTGTGAGTTCTATAGGTTGTGGAAAATAATCGTGAGTTCGAATCCCAACCGTTCAACACTGCATGTTCGGTGTAGTGTTCACCTTGCCACCACCCGAGCCAAATATTTGTGTGTTCCATAATATAATATTTATGTAGTTATAATAAATTTAGATCTTAAAAAAACGAGGTCAAGGTGAGCGTTTGTGAAATTGTATCTTTTATATGACGTGTTTCATATTGTACCTTAGCACTTGCTTCGGGCGATTAAGATCGGACTTAAACGTGCGGAAAATTTGTACCTACTTTACATCCCTCAGTAATAAATGCAGAACTGAGGCTGCCTGGTTGCTCCAAAGTTTATATTTTTTAAACTTCCTTCTCAAAATTTTAGGATAAGTTAGTACTTATTTTAAAATTTAAAATTTCCAAAATTGTTGCCTTTATCTCTTCGATTCCCTACTCATTACCCACGTAAAATTGAAAGGCGTGTACTACTTACAATGTAGGAAATCATCACAGCGCTGGAGGCCACCATGGGGGCCCAGTAGGTTATGACAATTCTACAGTTGTGATTGAAAGTTTTCCTCGAGATGATCCTCTTACTTACCTCTCACTTAGATAATTATTTAAAGCTAATTTAATAATTTCCAGGTGCCAACCCTGGCATGGGTCATCGACCGCTGCTGTTTGAGGAGGGGGCACTGATCTGGTACCACGCAGACAACGCCTCACACGTCAAGAAGTACGTCGACAACATCAATGAGTTCTTAGAACGTGAGTTCAAGACCTGTTCTCATTATTATTTAGTACTTTGCCCGCGACTTCGTCCGTGTGGAATTCGTAATTCTGGTAGGTTAATTTTAATCAATCTCCTCTTTATTTGTAACGAAAATTTAAATGAGAAAAGTCTCACAGTCCTTTTTGATTGATTGCCTTTACGAATATCCACCACCCTTTTTACACCTTTAAGGAATTACTTCGGGGATAAAAACTATACTATGTCCTTTACCGGAACTCAAACTATCTCCTAAATTTCATTTAAATCGGTTCAGCGGTTTAAGACTGTAGAGGTAGACAGACGGGTGTCTGACAGACATACACCCTTTCGCATTTACAATATTATAATGGATATATTTCGATAACTTATGAAGGAGCAGTGCGCAATCTATGGATGGGGAAACAATTTTTAGTACAACCAAGATATACCCTTGTGAGCCACGGACAGTACGTAAAGAAGTCATACGAATGACAATCGTTAGTGGTAGTCATGAGCCAAAAAAAATGACGACTAGTATATTCCTTAGGACATCTGGGAGGTAACATACACATATTACACATACCGGCGAACTGTTGGTACTTAAACATATCTATATATAGGAAACATCTGCATAACCCTGGGGAAAAACAGGCGTGATGCTATGTTAGATATCGGGAGAGGCAAAATGGGCACTTTTGATGCGGACACACGACTACACAACAAGCCATACATTTCCAGTATAAAATGACTTCTAACTGTACGAAAACCGTATAAAATATGAGGTCAGTTTGTGCTGGAGAGCGATTTATATTGTGATTCATCAACGTCGTAATTTTAGCTAGTCACTTGCTTCTCTATCCATCATCGTGAAGAATCCTGCTCAACTTTTCTTCAGAGTTACAAAATAATAACAACATGGCTCTCCCATTTCAGCATACAACAACAAGACGTTGTTGAACAACAAGGGGGTGAACCAGCGCGAGTGTGGTGACGTGAAGCCTCCCCGTGCCGAGGTGTGCTCCTTCGACCCCAGCAGCCTCGGACCTTGCTCTAGGGAGAACGGCTTCGGGTACGCTAACAAGACGCCGTGTCTCATCATCAAGTTAAATAGGGTAAGGATACCTTTTTTAACTAACCTTTTTTGATCATCGTCATCATATAGGCCATAATACAATTGGCATGGTTGCTGCTTAGCATTAGGCGGCCCGTATACTTGTTTGATTCATAAAAAAGAAACAATTGCCCTATGTGGCTTTCTTAGCCCCTTGATTCAACTGCATGGTCTCGCCCAAATACACCTGAATTTAGTATTTCATATACCTACTGCACTTCCGTAATCCAAGGGACACCGGACATCATCAAGGAAAAAAAATACTACAAAATATTGATTTGTAAGTATTTGTAAACATCTTTGTATATTGTAATGTTTTATTATAAACAAAACATTATAATATTACCTGCACATTAAAATTATAAGCTGATACTTGTAATATTTGTAGCTCAAAAAAAAAAGTTTTAACACCATTGCATGCATATCTGTATTGTAATCCACTCATGTTACCGCAAATAAATTTATCTTTATCTTTGTTTGTAAAATATAATTCCATAATTTTTCTTTTCATCCCTAAGATAAGAATATCAGTATTTTGAGCTTTGGCTAATGACTGTCATAGGACAACTAGTACGAAGCGTTAAAAGTGTTCTCTGGATTCGAAGAGTTCTCAGTGAAGTCTTGATGGCCAAGAGATTTGTTATGTGTTTCTCTGTTGTCATAGTTATATGATTGGAACCCTGAGTTCTACGACGATCCTGGCGCCTTACCCGACAACATGCCGCCTGACATCAAGGACTACATCACCAATGCTACCGATCAGGAAGTAAGTAGCCGAAGGGACATCACAATTCCTTTCTCTACTCTGATGGCCTACTGTAGTTAGTACCTACTCAATTAGAACACCTAGATAGGTGAGTATAGAGGCCAGCACATCAACCTACCTCAATCTGTAAAATTTCTTTGATAGAATTTCAACTTTAATACATTATATTAAGATTCATATTCAATTGGGAAAATTAAACAGTTTTGGATATCTTGACCTGCCTACGTCGGCGTCCTAGGGTAGGTAGGTACAGGTCAAGCTGAGTTGAGGTCATACATTTCTGGCTTATCTGTCGGAATCATCAGTCATATCTCAATAATTGTTAAATATGACAATTCAAATAAGTCATTTATACCTAACTAGTTGTTTCACCTGTATTCCAATGGGTTTTGTTGAGACAAAAGGTAGCCTCCAAAGGAAGACAAAAGGTCCCTCTCCAAGGGTTAACATATCTCTGTACCAATTTCATGAAAATCGCTGGTTTAGGCGTGAAAACGTAACAGACAGAGTGATTTTCGCATTTATAATATTGAGTAGTAGGGATTAATCTTGTATTTCTTACATATGATTCCAGCGTCGCAAAGTGTGGGTGTCGTGCATGGGCGAGCGGCCGGCAGACGTGGAGGCGCTGGGCCCGCTCAAGTACTGGCCTTACCCCGGCCTGCCCGAGACCTACTTCCCGTACGACAACACCCCTGGATACCTGAGCCCCCTCGTCGCAGTGCAACTCATGAAACCAACGCGTTAGTATAACCTTTTATCGCGTGTATAAATTATAACTACTTTTCACGACGTCATTTAACAATTCGTCGGAAACCAATTCATATTTTACGCTAGACGACACGTTTGGCGCAGAGGCTGAGCAATCGGCTTATGCGGGTTCACGGGTTGTGGGTTCGATCCCCGCACGGAACAAATATTTGTATGACCTACAGGTAGTTGTTCCGGGTTTGGGTGTTTGTACATGTGAAAGTTTATGTTTGTAAACGCACCCACGATACAGGAGAAAATCCTGGTGCGAGGCAGTTTAAAAAAAAAAAAAACTGACGTATAAATTCGTTGCAAATTCTGTCCCCTAGTTCCTAGTATGTAATTGTTAAATGTGTATGTTTAAACCTTTTTTTTATCGTATGGATAATTCTCATGGATTATCTACCACCTGTGGTACTCCTAAAAACCGCACTTGCCTTGTCTAGCGCTATAGAGTTTCTTGAAATTCGCCACGACCATGTCTGGTTAAACAGTCACGTATTTAATCTGACAGAAGCTTTCATCTTCATGTCAATCTTCACCTACTCCATTTATTTGCAGTGCACCAAATAATAAACATCCGCTGTCGTGCGTGGGCGCGCAACATCGTATATACGGAGAGTCTGAAGGAGCGGCTGGGCTCCACCCACCTGGAGATCATGATCGACTGAACTGGGACCACTGCCGCCAAAGTGCCTTCAGTGCTGGATGAGGAGAAACAGCCTGTGTTGATGTAGGAATCACTTGTATATTTGTATAGCCGGTATGGGCCGTTAGCGCGCAAATTTATGGCTCTATTTATATACATTTCTTTTCATAATTAAACATATCCTTTTACATAATAAAGCAACGATCCCCTGAAGTAATTATTAGGGAACACGTAAACAACATTTCATTATAATATCTTTCATCAAAATAGAATATAACAACTTTTTCCTATTTACACATACGTATATAAAAGGATTTAAGGAGACTGCGAATTTTTGCAACACAGGCTGCTACTTCCTGTATATTTCAGCACTTCTAACTTAATGTGTCTTATTGATAAAGTAGTAGACTATAATAATTTATCAAAATCAATAGAAGAATTAATTAAAAATGCGCCTGACAAAAATTATACAGCACTTTAAATATTGTGTTTTCAAGGCGTATTTTTTTCTAATACTTATTATGAATGTTATCAAACTAAATGGAAAATTTGAGTATATTATTAAGGTTTCTGCACATTAGAACGAAATAGCTTATCAGATTTTGTTAAATGTGTAACACGGAATTACATAGCATTTTTACAAATACCCGAAATATAATTGGACCTACATGTTAGAGATAAGATTTTGATAACATTTGTATGGATCGTAGTAAAAATTAGTCTTTAAGAAAATTTACTAACTGATTGGTTATTTAAGGACGGCTGGGAATGTAATAGTTTAATAGATTCTATTCTTTCGCCACATAAAGGAACTTATCATGAAATAAACGATTAGAATCAGTCTTACAAATGAACCATGTAAAGAATCTTTGTTCATGGCTACTTTTCGCGTCTGTTACGTTATAGTGTGCAGATTACCCTAAGATTTGAGAACAAGCATTGTATTTACCTCTTAAAATTTAATAAATAGTTATGTGGGGTTATTGTAAATGAGTACTTAAATAGATTGTGATGTATGTCTATTATTTTTTTATTTATATCACCTAATCTTGGACATGCTACGCAGATAGCTCATTTCCTGTATAAGCTGCTCTAATTGAAGGGAAAGTCTATTCACAGTGCGAGACTCTGTGGTCCCAGAAGTGCCAAAATGAGGATAAAATTCTATTCAGAACAATCCCATTCCTATGATGGACCCGATGACAAATCTTCTCGCTTACTCCTAGAAACCTGGCGGCGCGGCGATAGGTTATAGATAAAATATACGAAGATGAGCTTACTTTTTTTAGTCAAAAAAAAACTCTAGTCGGTATCTACACTTTATTAAAATAAATTACTAATTAGTCTCACTTATCATAACGACAATCACGCAATATTCGCCATTTAACACATGTTTTCGTGTTTAACAATGTACTTATTGTTTACAATGCAATCAATATATTTGGTATCCTAGCTTTGGTTATATTACGTAAAAATAAAAACTTGAGAGGTGTCAAGGGACACCCGGATGGAACGAAGTTCCTTTCATTAAAATTTAATAATAAAAAATAAAAAAACCTGTATACACTCAACAATTCACAACGCGCGAAATTCAAATATTGTCATTCACTCAATAATTCGAAATTAAAATATTGTTGACAAGCAAAAAGTGTCGTGACAACTTTTCGTAAGAATTTTTTCCGTCTAGCCCCCTTTCACAACGCGCGATAAAGGAACTTCGTTCCAATTATGGCAGTTTTATTGGATACTTATTCTATCGCTTATAGAATTTTTCCAAGACACTAGTTACCCAGTCACGCGTTAATGTGGCTCAGAAAGTATAGTATAAAAACACGTATGCCAAAGCAATGTACATACCTATGTAAAAATTTCAAAGCAACCAGTGAAGAACATCAGAGTTTTATGATTTTGAACACACAAACATAGATTTACAGGCAGAAACTGCCTGAGGGCTGAAGGACTCTGCCGCAGAGTATTAATCTCTGCTTTCTGCTTGCACCAAACCGAATTCAAGTAAATACTGTCCAAAGTCATACCCATATAGTGATTAAAAAAAAACATTTCCTCTGATTCGCATGAGACGTCAAACGACAGCTTTTCATAGAAAAAAAAATAGCAGAAAATAATTATAAACACAGGTCATACCACAACGTGTTAACGCGATCACTTTTTGGACTGTGAGAAAGGGATGGTGCTATTTAATTTATAGAGCGACATCCCTCTTTCTCAATGGGAAAATGATCGCAATAACAGGTTCTATGACAAAACAATTATTCTCAAAGTTTTTTTTGCAATTATTCGTGTTCACTCGATGCTGTCTCTCTCCTCACACTTAGCTCGAAGCCTGGTCTACTCGATCATGATCTCGATGTGCACCGCACCCATGGCCTCCAGTCGGTCGTACCTTATGTTCCGTGCCCATGCACGGCACTCTATGTTGATGAGCATGCCCGCTGTAACAATAAATAATGGATCTGGTTATATGCAGTTATATTGTTGTGTTTGCGTAACATAATCATACGATCACGCTTGTCTTCTTGATCCGAGAAAGGTTAGGTTAGAGGTGTACTGATCTTATACCCAGTTCACTATATTAAGGTCCCATGTAATAGGGTAAGATAAGATAAGATTTTATTTTTGTAAAAACATGAGTAGGTATACAATTGTACATGGTCTTATATTATATTAAAGTAGCTACATGTTTTGCCATTCACGGCGTACAAAAATGTATTTATGTAATAGCAGAGTTTAAGGGACAAGCTTATAGCCATTGACCGGGCACAAAACTAAACTCGATTTCATAGAAAATTCCAGTAAAACTCTGTTCGATGATCGAATCGAACACAGGACCACTATTGTTTTTAACTAAATGAGCTGTTGCCCTAATGACTAATTAAGTATAACCCTTTATGACTTTGCATATTTTTTCAAGCATTGAAAATTTCGTATTTGTAAAGCTCGTGCAGTGTAAATGATATTGCGAAATAAGGAAGAGGTTATTAAAGAAATACTTTTTCGGTGCACTTACTTTTGGGCCTTTGCAGGTGTACAGCGACAAGTGGACTGAGGTAGCCCTCTTGGTTGGTGTACGGGAAGTAGTAGCCGGGGAACCCTCGGTAGGGCATGTACTGGATGGGCCCGATGTTCTCCCGGTCGGCTGGGTTCTCCCCCTGGCATGATACCCACACCATATTTAACTGTGGAGAAAGAAGTCATGTCAATTTTAAAATAATCATTTTTTTTTCAATTTAGTTCTGTAATCTTAACCATCCTCTTATACATCACGACTATGAAGGGTTCAATCGAGAGGAAAATGCTTCTTCGTGGACCTCTGAAGCCCTACTTAGGCCTACCTAAACCAATAAAGCAAAAAGTGCATCATGTAAGTACTTACATAATTCTTATCATACGCCGTCATATTCCGAATATGCTCCTTCAGATCTCCCGGCATCTCCGCTGGGAGATTATCAGAGCTATTGTAGAAGGCTGGCTTCCATCCATATATCTTGTTGAGCTTCAGGAAGATACAGGGAGTGGACTTCTGGTAGGCGAAGTGGTTGTCTTCCACGCAGGGCCCCCAGGCGCTGATATCCACGTCACAGACCTTCCCAGCAGGTACGGGCAGCTTGAAGTCACAGTTATGTATGTTCTGGCTCGCTCCAGATTTCTTGCCGTCGCGTTTGTACACTGTAAGGATAGTTGTATGGATTTCAGGATCACTTATGGAAACGTGGCCATCAACCGCCGCGTTTTTTAAGTGTTGCTGTTACGCATGTCCTCATAGATCATCCGACACCTGCGGAGGCGGCAGGGTATGTCGGACACATACCGACTAAAAGCCATTTGCCCTATAGTCATGGCCATGGGATCTGCGAAATTCGTCACGACCATGACAGATGCTTGCGACCGCTAGGCTAGTAAGGCTTCGAAAGCGATTTTAATATGGACTTTGATATAGCTAGCTAATCATCAGCCTTCTTTACTTCGAAAAAAATCGGCCTCAGCAAAAGTCACGAAACCTCTCACCTGCCAAAAACTTAGACAGCTTCTTAGCCCAGAACTGATAGCTGCCAGGGTCGTTGCCTTTGTACCAGATGACGCTGCTGGCGACCTCTGGGGGCATTGGCCGGAAGCCCAGCCCAGGGTTGGTGCCTATGATGCTTTTCTCCAGCTGCCACATGGGCTGCCGCGAGTCCAGAAGTTGGAGGAAGGTCCACATGCAGATCGCAACCAGTATAGCGAGCGCAGAGTAGAAGATGAAGTAGAAAAGTGCTATTTTAGCTGAAATAATTAAGATAATTAATATAACGTTTTGAAATAAATTTATGTTAATAACTAATACTTACAAACTATTAAAACCAAAATGAAAAACAATTTTAACGTTCCCAATAATGTGGAATCTGCAAACTGGTGCAGCTTAAGGTTTCAAAAATGCCATTTTGAGGGCACACCGTAACAGTAGATCCAATAATCCAGTGTACTTTGGTACACCTGATTATTCATATGGAATCATTGATTTTAATACTCAGAGAGCTTTCTTGAATTCGAACTTGTAATCTTTGACTTCGTAATCCAATGGTTATATCACTAAGCTGTCACTGCTTTTTTTATTATGGCATCAGTAATCGACCATAATTAAATATAATATGACAAGTACTATGTACGGGAATTCAACCCACAATCGATAGAACAAGAGTCAATTGGCCGATCACTACGCTATTAAACCCTTCAAAGCTAACAGAGAAAGGCCACGTTCTATCCGCATGCTGTCCGGTTAGATCCCGCAGCAAGCGGCGCGCGCGCAGGATGCTCCAATGATCTCATTGTACCAATGAATGGCCGTCGCTGCTTCCGGTAGCCGCGTCTTTATGCTCTGTCCGTTTATGCAGTCTCCGGTATTCATTTTAGGGATTTTGAAGTTTGAGTCATAGTGACAAGAACTGGACAAGTCCAGTAAGTCAAGACATACGGAGAATTTAATTAGGTCATGAGGATAATCAGGCCCTGGCTGCGTGTCTTTGGAAAGAAAGTATACCTAGTACTTACCTACCTTTTGAAAAGATACCTAGTTATTTTTGTTCTTTTAAGGACGCACAGCAAACAATATTTTAAAACTTAAAAGAGAAGAAAATATAATAATAGCGGCTTTAATTGGCAATGTTTCCTGGCAACACTGACAAGTGCCAACCTCCAAAGATAAAAGGTGCCAACCAATACCTTTGGAAATCACGCTTTCCTAGGTTAGTTAAGGTGTTCTTAAGAATGCAATAGGATCGAATGATCTGCCTAGCTTGCTGAACTAACCAGTGGAGGTTACCACGAACTAACCTCTCTCACATAATATGCAACTAATCTCATCAACCCATATACTGTCCCACTGCTGGGCACGGTCTCCTCTCACGGAGACCGGGTTGGCAGACTTCACAGGCAGTCGAGAAAATCTCTAAGGCATGAAGGTTTCCTCACGTTGTTTTCCTTCACCGTTCAAGCGAGTGATATAATTAATTATTAATACGCACATGATTTCGAAAAACCAGAGGTGCGTGCCCTGGGTTCGAACTCGAGACCTTCGACTTGGCAGTCCAATGGTCATACCACTCGGCTATCACTGCTTCTCTATAATAATATAATATGCAAGAGTAGTGCCAAAACATATGCCGAAATGAATCCTGTAGAACACAGATAAACAGGCTACTTTGCGGTGATGCTCAAAGCTTTGTAGTTTGTTAGAAACAAGTTCTTCGTCGCTAATGAGTCTCCTGGCGCATTGGTTGATAGAATCCAAGGCGTCCAGCTGTTAACGAGCCAATTCATCCCATAGGTGGGGACAGTACTGCATACATGATCGGACTTGGGCTTGGTATAGCGTCAGAAGCTGTCCCGATTTGCAGTAAGGTCTCACCTAGTCACCTTGGAAAGTATTCTCAGCTTTTTTGCAGCAGTTTTGGCCTTGGATTCAATGTATCTGCCGAAGTTAATTAAGGTTAGATGTTAAATTCATCCAAGGAGCCCATAGTAGTCGGAGATATGTATGGATTCATCTCGGAAAGTAGGAGTGAGAGTAAAAAGATTCCTTTTTGCAGTGAAAAACGGAGTATTTTTACTCTATGAGGAGGACGAGTACATATACTTATAATACATAAGAAACACCCAGACAAACACAAACACTTATGATGTGTGATGAACCTAAACGAACTCTATCGAACCCAAGATCAGCAGTCTGACACTGGAACCACTAGACCAAAGACGTCGTCAAAGTTATTTCTATTAATCATCATCAACCCTTAAACTGTCCCACTGCTGAGCACGGGTCTCCTCACACATTGAGAGAAATTAGGCTATAGTCCACCACGCTGCCCTAGTGCAGGTTGGCAGACTTCACACACCATCGAGAAAAATCTCTAAGGCATGCAGGTTTCCTCACGATTTGTCCTTCACCGCTTAAGCGAGCGATAATTAACATGAATTCGAAAAGTCAGAGGTGACTTGGATTTGAACTCGAGACCTTTGACTTGGCAGTCCAATGGTCAAGCCTAGTGATGTTCTAGGCTATGTTCTCAGTTTCTATGTATGCGGGTTTCTAATATGCATATTATTTGCAGCATTCGGCTTCTGCGCTATGGATCACAAGCTTAATTCTTGCATGGAACAGTTTGCAAGTATAGTTTAAAGACCCGAGTGGAGATCGCGAGTTTGGAGTGTATGTGAATGTCAGAATTCGTGTTCGTAAGCACACGTGCTTTCCTAGAAGATCCTAGTGTGGGGCAACGTTTTTTAAAGATACAGAAAATAATACCGAAGAAGCATTACTGCCAATCGGTTGGCTTGGTGGAGCAGCATTGCCACTTTGAATGTAAGCACAATTTCGAATTAACAGATCTATTCGATTAGAAAATTGCTTAATTCTACTTACATAATAAAAAATACTATTTAAATACATACTTATACGTAACTAAAAGCTTTCTTTTTAACTGTAAGACTATACTTATTGTACTACACTATTGTAAAATGTATTGCACTTTGTTCTTATTCAATTTTTTTTTACAACTCTAAACACAAATGTATAATTACTTATACATATCTATAATTATTCAGCTTGCGTATTTTTGTGTTCGCAAAACTCGAAAATCAAAACGTGTTTTAATAGCTGTAAATGATTAACTACCCACTCCAACTTGTCACGGATAAGTATGTTTACCTTCTTAGACAATCCCTTTTTCTATTGTGGTGAAAACCGTATGAATATCCATACAGGAGTTTATGAGATCACCCCGAAAAAACTAACTCAGCGCGGCAAGGACTTTAGTTTTGATAATAAACTAGAGACCCACCCCCGCTTCGCACGGGTGCATTGTACTAATAACATACATGTATTATACATATAAACCTTCCTCTTGAATCACTCTATCTACTAAAAAAACCGCATCAAAATCCGTTGCGTAGTTTTAAAGATAGACAGACAGAAAGCGGGAAGCGACTTAGTTTTATATTATACAGTAGTCATGATAAATATTTATAAGATGAAATTTACAAAGGGCCACTCACACCAGCTGGCGCCTGTCCTGCCGCAGAACTGCCTGGTCTTCGGGTTCCAGATGAATCGCTTGACTTTTTGGATACCAGTCAGCGGCACCTCTTTCTCCCGGTAGTACATGTTGAACCGCTCCAAGCTCGTCAGGTCTGACGTTCGCTTCTTGGTCGCCGTCATTCTGGATGGGTTTTGTTACTGTAAGCAGAGAAATATCATTATGACCTTAAAGTGGATATGAACCTTCTCTCTCTTGTGCCAATCTATACCGAATATTCAAGAATGCTGCAATGCAATGGATAGGTTAGTATTGTGAAAAAGAAGAATTGTCTCGTTAATCTAGTGATTCTAAGCGCGATTGCTACGCTCGAGGCCTTTTTTTTTGTTTACGGGGGGAAACCTTCAAAAGGCTACCTACGGAGGTTAGACCGGGGAGTGTGGGATTCTTACCCACTAAATGGAGGAGGCCCTGTGTCCTCTTAATAGACCACCCCAGAACCCCCCTGTGCAACGCCTATTAAGGCACATCCCTAGGGGAGACTGTAAGAGGCCTGGGTTCGATTCACAGGCCCTGCGAGTGCTATTGGGTTTTTCTATGAAATTCTCAGTAGCAGCTCTGAGTTTGTATTGATGTTACGCCCCCTTTTACATGGGACCTAAACATACCGGTGAACTGTGGGATGTACAGTCAACAACGAAAGTCGCTGAACATGTTGCAATTTTCAATATGATTTTTAATAAGTGTGAAGTTACTGACCTGTGAAGGTTATGCGAAATAATTGCATAGATGACCATTCAATATTTAGGTTACCTTAATAGAAAAAACCTCTGGACAAGTTTTGGAGCTGTGATGTTTTCAAAATTTTATTATGTTCAGCGACTTTCGTTGCTGACTGTACATTGGTACACCTCTGCGTAACCTTTCTGGGAAAGCAGGCGTGATGGTATGGTATGTTATGTAAATAGAAGGTTAATAAGTAAGTGCCTTTTGCCATAATTGTATAAAGTAGGTATATCATATTATATTTCCCAACTCGAAAACAAAAACGAAGATAGCTCACGGCCTCATAATTAACCCACTGCTGAACATGGGCCTACGGGTTATGATGGACTAGAATAATAGTCTGCTATACTGACTCCAAAAGGCAATCCGTTCTGCGGGTGACCAGGCCGTTTGGAGAGCATGCTGTCATTTTAAAAGACATAGTAGTCACGTTCCTCAGCATTGAGGGACCGACGAGATGGATGGATGGATACTCCCTTAGTGCAGATTGGCAGACATTAAAATAAAATTAAACAAAAACCATATCGTTGTTGAGGACACAATTTAAACCCGACTTTCCCCACAGGTTTCATTGTCAAGACAACTTTCTTATGTAGGCTAAAGTCGATTAACACTTATTGGACATCGTTGATGATAAAACCCCCCAAAACGGCTGTGCTCCACCTTTTTGTAGTGTTTTACTGGGAAAAAGAAACGAAGCACCAAACTCCATAGACTGGAAATACCAGTATCGTATAGGTGTGCCGGAATTTTCAGAAATAATTATCGCCTTAATTTTATTAAGACTTATAGGTATAGGTAATCATTTCGTAGAATTCATTTTGAAGAACCACAATATGTAGGCATTGCATTTAATTTTTTATACCACTAAGTTTGCAAACTAGCATACAGCCCACCTTACAGTAAGCCGGTAGCCTACAGACGTTTGCAACACCAGGGTATCACTTGCACATTGCCGACCCTGTAAAACGAAAGAGGAATAGTTGGGTTGGGAGTATAAGGGTCACTGCCAACACAACGATTCCTCGTGCAGCACTGGCAACCCTGCTCACCGTAAGCACCTCAGCTCAAAGCAGTGTTATTTCACTTAAATTTTCTGCAAGGCGGAGATACTTCCACAGTCGGTCAGCAACAAATTGAGTGGAATTACTCCCACCAGCCCGAGATTTAGCCTAGCCTTGTCTAGTCTAGCTAGTATGTCCGTGAATCATTATAGATTCACCAATATTAGCCGTTTTAGGCCCTCAGGAAGGTCTTTCGTGGAATGATTACACTTATGATTCACATTAGAAAATTGATAATGAAGACTACTCAGGTACAACAAAATAGGAATAGTTCAACGTGGCCTTTTCCTAGGGACAATATTATAAATCCTCTTTTATTAATTACGAGTACTTGTATACTGCCAAGTCTTCTCTTTTCAAATGTCAATACGTCAGTCACTTCATCATCTTTTATTGTTAAAATTGAGAAATGAAAAAAATGTCTTACCGCGCTCACCTGTCAGCTGTCCCGTAGGAATGAAAGCGGCGCGCGCGCGTGGATGCGCACAGCGACTGCGCCCGCGCTCGGCAACTAACCGCGCAGGATAATGGACGACACTATGTGGGAGGCGACAACAAAACCCAGTTTTTACTAACTATAAGTAGTAAGTTTGACGGTTATAATTATATAATTCGGGATATTACTCTCCCAGTGCTGGGCATGGGCTACTAGGCATGTGCCTAGTGCAAGTTTTCAGAGATCACACACCTTTATCACAATGGCGTGTGTTAGTCTAACAGACAATATGTAATTATATTTTATCAAAGGCTTGTATCTGAATACAGTAGCTCAATCAATATTAATGGTGCTAATCTTCACCTTCGGGGAATATGGGCATTGTCTTGTTATGTAATAA
This sequence comes from Acronicta alni, assembly GCA_964056405.1. Taxonomy (NCBI): domain Eukaryota; kingdom Metazoa; phylum Arthropoda; class Insecta; order Lepidoptera; family Noctuidae; genus Acronicta; species Acronicta alni. The sequence continues at coordinate 1,266,670 of OZ043916.1, read as the reverse complement.
TTTGTTTAGGTAAGTACTTACTTGTTTCGAGTAATATTGATAAAATTTAATGCTTTTATGCTTTGATACAGTGACAAGTTTACATAAAAAGTAATCCAATATTTCATGAAATCTCATTATTATGGATGTCGGTTAGACGTGTTAAATATTGCTTAATCTTCCTAGCTTTTTCCAACTATGCTTTACCCAACATAGTTGGTAAAAGCTAGGAAGATACATACCGATATTCAAAGGTCAAACTGGTTGTGAATCTTTTTTAGACTTCTGACTACCACTAAAGGTACCACAGCTCTGCACAGGTATCTAAGTATTAGTTTCCCAATCGAGAGGGATGGCTGTTAGTGGGTCCCCGAGGCACGGAGAGGTCTCGATGTGTTTAGCCTATATTATATTAACTAAGTCAATCTACATAATGTGCTATATTATTTATTATGTTATTATAAGTAGCTATATATTAAAAAAAAAAACATGTATTATATACAGTTTCAGGTAGGTATATACCTATAGTACAAGCTCTGCTTTTGTTTAAGACTAGACGGTGCTGTGTAAGTTGTCTCAAATATTTTATTTAGTTATTAATTCATATTATGAAGGAATATTTACAAATTAATTTCAGATTAATTAATCGATTGGCTCACTAGCACATAACTGCGACCGTCCGCCCCCTCACTCGTAATGTAATTCATGCCAGTTGTGATTAACTTCGCTTTATGTAACAATCGCAATCAAAACTGGCTTGGTGATGACATTTTCCTTACAATCTTTAAGATTGTCAATGCCGTTATTTGTGAACGAAAAACCCGTTCACAAATAATTGTTATATTGGCAAAATAAAATAAGATATACTTAATAAACCGCGCATCAAAAATACTGACTGAGCGACTAAATTACTGATTGAGCAGCAAAATTCTAAATACAGATATCGGTTATGTTAGGTTAAAACTGTGACCACACATCGCGTGTGTTTTTTGGAACTTGAATGTTTTGAGTCCAAAGTGATAACTAGGGGCTAAGATTAATGAATCTTAGCCCCTAGTTATCACTTTAAGTCAGATACAATTAACGAGCGCCTGAATGCATTCATTCAGGCGCTCGTTAATTGTATCTGACTTAGTCATTTTGAAGGAAATGTAGATTTTTAGAGGCGAATAATGCTATTAAAAACAAGTCTGTTTAATTAGCACTCAAATAATATCCTTATTAAACAGACACTTATGGCATGTCGAATTTAAGTGAACGGTTCCAAACTAGTCGTTTCTTATACAGAGAAGTAGGGACGATCCAGGAACTAAGTGAAATTTCGTGAAGAAGAAAAAGTCTAAAATGTATGGTGGTAGACGACTCATACTGCAGAATCCGTCTGAGGTGGTACCTACCATAACATTGCCAAAAATTCTGCCGCTGTGCCGCCAATGTAGCCAGTCAAACTACTGGGCATAATGAGACAACAAAAGAGGCAAGATGACAACGCGCGAGTGCTACATACTACTACAGTGTGAAATTCTCTGCCGGCTGCTATGTTTCCCGAACTTTCAAGGTGAGAGTGAATAGGCACTATTTGAGTTTGCGTGCTACACCCTCGGCAGCATCGTCACTTACCATCAGGTGATGCAGTCAACCGCACTCAAATGATTAATAAAAATACAAAAAAAACAGTAGATGTTTATTGTGTTAATTATACTAATATTATAAATGTGAATGTTTGGATGTTTGTTTGTTTGTTTATTTCTTAGTCAATCACGCAAAAACGGCTGAACGGATTTGCATGAAATTTGGTATACTAATAGTGTGTGACCGGTAATAAAGTAATAGGCTACTTTTTATCCCAGAAAAATGTGGGAAAATCCCGGAAATCCCGAAAAACAGATACAGGAGAACTACTTACGAAAAACGAATATCTTACGGGATTCGAATGAAATTTCATACACACATAGTATGTGACCGGGAATAACAAATAGTATATAATATGTAACCCCAGAAAAGTGAGGGAATATCCCGGAAATCCCGAAAAACGAATATCTTACGGGATTTGAATGAAATTTCATAAAGACACAGTATGTGTGACCGGGAATAACACATAGGATACATTTTACCCTAAAATTATGTGGAAATTCCAGAAAACTTATGTAGGAGACCTACTTACGGAATTTAAATGAAATGTTGGTACACTAATAGCTTGTGGTTGGCGCTGGCATATTGAATACTTCTTTTCTCGGAACAAAGCGGGAATTTCCCTTACATTGAGTACTTCTTATCCCATGTATACAATCCGACAACAAGGCGTACGATGTCGCGGGTAAAAGCTAGTATATGGTAATAACTCTCACGATACAGGAAGAAATCCTACTTTGGGGTACCTTTTATTTATTATGCGGGGAAACCTTAAAAATGCGACTGGTCTTCGGTGATTAGACCGGTGAGTGTGGGATTCTTACCCACTAAAATCATCGCGGTGGCCACCATCTGTACATGGAGGGTGCCACTGTATCCTCTTAACAAACGACGCCTAAAGCCCCCTTTTAGGGTTTTTGCACAAATGATAGTTACATAACGCTGTTCACCTGCAAATATTTGCAAGCCTAATCTGATATTGTACAGGCATGTGCTCTTTTATGTGTGGCGAGGTCGGGCAGAGGAAGCGGCCGATGCGGTGACGTGTAACAATCATCTACGTCCGTCATCGAGTTCGCAAGTGAACTGTGAGGTGTTTGCGAGTTTATGACGAACATCATTGTCACTACAATCTCTTTTTTAATAATTAATTATTAAATGATTAATAAAATATTCCTTAGTATCCCACTAAATAGGTAGATTAATGTTTAAATATAAAAATAAATTTCTGTTTCCCTTGATCACGCCATAACTTGAGAAAGACTTTACCGACTTCGTTCATCTTATTTTTTTAAGTTTTCTAATACTTTGTAGAAGATTCTTACGGAAAGAATAATTAAGAATATTGCGCAAGAAATCTGGAAATTAAAAAAAAACAGCTTTTTATCCAGGTAAAGTCCACGCAAGCGAAGTCGCGCGCAGAAGCTAGTAAATAATAAAAAAAGGATTTGATTGTATCTCTTAAATTGACATGAGCCATAGCAATTGCGACAAATGATTGTTGTAATGATAAAATCATATTAATATCTGTGAATAGAACCTTTTCTTTAAATAGACTGTGACCCTCTTGAGGGTTAAAACAATTGTTTTTCTAATATATTTGCTAATTGATCCTCACTTCAAGTTAATGTTTTCGATTGTTTGTATTCATGACGTCTGAGAAGAAACGGAGAACTACTTATTCTTCCCTTTTAAAGTGCATAGATAGTTTTTTTTTATAAGAGATAGGTTAGCGTTTGACCACTATCTCACCTGATGGTAAGCGACGATGTGGTCTAAGATGTAGCACGCTTACCTAGAAGACCTATTCACTCGTGACTTTAAGACCCCCAAATTGTACACGTTAGGAAATACAGACTCAGGCAGCTGATTCCATTCCCTTTAGAATTAGTAAAACGTGTGCCATATACCAAGAGACTGAAAAGGCTAGAAACAAAAATTACCATCTTTAAACCAAAATCACACATCATCAAAAACTCATAACGAGCGAAAAAATAAATAAATCTCACAAGAACACCACACACGATCACTCAAAAGTATTTTTCCTTAATACCCAATAAAAAAGCATTCAATGTGCAAAAAGTACTTAATCATTCCTTTTCGCCGAACAAAGATGGCTTGATAATAAATCGGCCATCGGCAATGATTCGCGGCTCTGACCGTGTCGATTGCCTGTAAAAAAACAAAAGGGAATGTTTATTATGCTCTTTATTCGGGTGCGCGGGCGCAGCGTCAATCATACGATCGGACAGTGTGGTTAGCGAGCGCAGAGGTGGGTATCGATAGCGCATTCGACTATCTAAGTTCGAAATTTAAAATCGTTTATTTATTGGTTTTAATTGTTCTAAATTTAATTTGTGTTTTAGCGTGCAATTAACAATATTTTATCTTAAGTAAGGCTTCGGGAAACCCTTCATACCAGTTTTTTTTTAAAAAACGTCAGAGTTTTTTGAAAATCTCCCCGCCTTCTTCTACCAGAATCTTCGTTTAAATCACCCTTCATTTTTTTATTTAAATTCTAAACATTCTTGAATAATTAATCCCTCATTTCCTTTAAATAAGGTCTGATAGTCAGTCCCATCTGGTTAGACTGGAAGTAGTCAGGAAAAGGCTCGAAGGATGATGAATCCCAAGATTTAGTGATTAAATAAACGCTGGCGATCCTATCTGGATACTTCTGTTGACATTTTATTGATGTTAGGGCAGAAAACGCCACATATAGAAGGTAAGGATCAATGAAACAAACCTTTGCTTAGCAGGAGAACAGTGTATGATTAATTTCTGAATTATCGCATCATTTGTCGAGTCACTTGTCGATATTCGCCCAAAGTTCGCTCCGGCCAACCCCACATAGCGGTACTCTCGCGAAGGGTGAGATAACTCGTGCCAAAGTCTTCGATCACATGAAGCATTCTCATGATGTAGGGTTGTCATACGTATTCAAATTTTAGATTCTGGTACATATCGTTTAACGTATAATTAATTATTAATACGCACATGAAACCGAAAAGTCAGAGGTATTTGATTCGAACTCGAGACCTTTGACTTGCCAGTCCCATGGTTATATCACTAGGCTGTCACTGTTTTTTTTGAGATAGAGTGGACGCACAATGATAAGAAATCTGCGTAGTTTTCGTACACTTAGAGATCAGCTTATATTATACTGGAAATTTAAGGCATGTAGTGTGTCGTTGAATCATATTGGAATTCATTAAAAGTAAGCAAGTTTGGCCCCCCTGATAAGGGTTCTAAATATGAATTGATTAATAGGACCTGCTAATATATTATGGCCTTTTTAGCAAATTATTGTTACTTATTTTTGGCATTTGCGAGCGTCTATGATAAATTAAAGAATTAATTTAGAGTTAATATTATTATGTTGTGGAGGGGCGACGAGAGGTTTCCCCTCCGACGAAAAGGGAGGATCCTCCAACCAGGTGGATGTTGTGCCTGGCGGGCCATGGCCCGACGGTTGATGTCGGGCGGTTGTATATATGCAACTTTCGTTGCGAATGTTGCTTGCGCGATTCAGGCCTTCGTAGTTCTATGTAGCGCGGTAGATGTCGCTACATCACTCCCCCCCCGAGACCGGAGGTCGATGATCCAGATGAGTCAGCGGTCAGTGCGTCTGAAGAGCTTGCCAGTGCCAGGAGTGCGAGTTCCAGTGAGTCGGAACGGATGCCGCGTAGTCCGCAGTGAGTCGGGACTGTGAGCGGTGAGTGCGATGAGTCCCCAGTGAGTCGGGGCGATGCTGCGTAGACCTCAGTGAGTCGAGGTAGTGCAGTGGAGCGTAGCGAAGCGTAGTGGCTGGATGCTGCGTCGACCAGGAGAGATAGCCTCTGCTTGTCGACCGGCCGAAGTGCAGTGTGCTGTGCCAAGTCGCTGATGTCGGCTGAGGGTTCTGACCAGGCTGCATGTCTGCTGCAGGCATGTGGTCAGGCTGCCCGTTGAAGCCGGAAGAGTGCTGGCTGGCTGTGTGATCCGCTGCTTGATTCGTTGAAGGCTGCTGTGAGGGGAAGGTGATGACGAAGGTGCTGGTCTCCGGAAGGCTGCGCTGATGTTCTGCTCGGGGTCACCAGTGTGGAAACACTGGCATCACGTCGGGGTCACCAATGTGGAGGGGCGACGAGAGGTTTCCCCTCCGACGAAAAGGGAGGATCCTCCAACCAGGTGGATGTTGTGCCTGGCGGGCCATGGCCCGACGGTTGATGTCGGGCGGTTGTATATATGCAACTTTCGTTGCGAATGTTGCTTGCGCGATTCAGGCCTTCGTAGTTCTATGTAGCGCGGTAGATGTCGCTACAATGTTAAATCGACCTTTAATAAACATCTATGGTAAATTTTAAGTATACTCATTTTAGTTCGGGGACCTTATCCATCGTACTTATTTGAAAGAAAATCATTATAAATTCTGAATAATAAAATTATAAATTAAATTGCGCAATCTTATCTGTTCACTTAATTCTATATATTTAAGTAGTGCCGAATAAGAATCCCCATAATTAAATATAAATATAATTTAATATAATTTTCTGTACGTCATGTCATTGCAAATAAATTTATTTTCTCTCACACAATTATCCCGATACTTTCCCAATTAAAGATTATTATTTTTAATTTCAAAATGAAATGTAGTGACAGCCCTATGTTTGACGAGGACGGTGGCTGCAATATAAAAGTTTGTCCTTGAGGCGAGTCGTCAATCGAAGTGCACTCCTCGCCACCAGAGCACCTTCACCACCACCATGGACAGAAACACCAAGGCCTCGATATTTGTGAGTCTTATCTGAATTTCCTGACCATATAATAAAGACTAAATTTTATTAATAACTAATTTATTCTAAGTTTTTTGTAAAATCACGATTTTTAAAAGTAATTAGTGTTTTAGTTATGTAGCTGAAAATTACAGACGCAATTAGAATATCTATTTTTTATCGGTACGAATATTATTAATGGCTGTTTTTTTAGTTGTACAATATTGGAAATAATTTTAATATTTGATAGTAATTCTATAAAAAAGATATTCTGAGTATCTTTAATAGGTATTAATATAATCAAAGTTAGTAATTTGTAACTATTATTAAGTTATATTTGTGATAAAACTTATATGGATATTGAAACATCAGCCCTTAGTGAGTGTTTACCTAGTTTACCGGCTTTACAAAAAAAATCTCAATAATTATATTTGCGAATCGACGAAAATCAATTCTATATGACTGTTGGGTTGTCATCTACTCCTTGATGTGATAACTAAAAAAAGCTAATTTTTCTGCGTAACGTAAAATCATACGTTTTAGTTTGTGACTACCTGTCCACCATTACTTCGTCTATAATCTCTTACACAAAAATACCTTATCTCTTTCACAGTTACTCCTCGTCGCACTGAACAGCATCAAAAGCGCAAACGCAATAGAAGCAAGAAAAGTGCTCCACATACCTGAGAAGATCATTGGAGGGGTCATCGACATAGTCCAGAGTCATAAGAACAAACCCACGCAGGTCACTGCGATACAGGGTCAAACCCAACAGCAAGTCACCGCAATCCAGGGACAAGCACAGCAACAGGTGTACCAGCAGTACGCCCCTTGGTACCAAACTCAGGGTCAAGTTCAGTATCAAGGACAATACGGAAACTATGGCTATCCTCAGTCGGGGAACACCTACCCTCAAGGTGGTTACATAAACCAGGGATATGGAGGATCTCAGTCCCAACCGCAAGGCCAATACCCAATTTACCCACAAAACCAACTTGGAAACCAGTTCCAAGGTTTCAATCAACAGACTTCTGGTTCTTTTGAAAGTCAACAAAATAACCAGTTTCAAAATGGCAATCAAGGCCAGGGACAGCAGAATCAAGTCCAAGTCCAGAATCAGCAATTCCAGAATCAAAATCAGCAATCCGGTCAGTTTGTGAATCAGAACCAGCTAGCTAGTGGAAACTTCCAGGGTTCTCAGCAAGCAGTTAACCAGCAGAACTATCAGAATCAGCCTTCTAGTGGTTTCATAGCCCAACAAACAGGAAGCTATAACCAACCAACACAGCAATCAAATAATTTTGCAAGCAACCAACAATCAGCTAGCAATTTTGTTGGACAGCCGTCGAATAACTATGTAGGACAGACTCAGCCTCAAGGGCAGGTCACACAATCTTCGTTTGTAGGACAAAATAATCATTCAACCCATGGTCATACAGGTCAAAATGGTGTAGCAGGCGCCACTGGAAACTACCAAATATCTACTGGTCATTACTCTGGTGGTCCAGTCCCCACATGCTTATGCCAGGCATGGACTAAGCCTCAAGCTGGAGTTCTTAACGATGATCCAGCTCAAAGAAGCGAAGAAAAAGTTGAGAAAACTGATTGATACTCCTTCTTTAATAAACTTAGCAAATTTCTATAGACCAATTATTGCATTAACTTTTATGTCAGGCGCTTATAATTTTCACATGTTTAAGATTTCACAATCAAACAGTCACCTGTTTGATTTCTGCCAACATCAAATATTTTTTATAAATTATTATAACAAATATAGCTTAAGTACCGACTCTTATATTTGTGTAAGTACAAGCTACGACCTACTCATACAATTTAATTTATTTATGTTTCTACTATTAAAACTTTGTGACTGATATTGTAAGTTTGGAGTTAAGAAAATAATAACCATAATTATTTACAACGACTTTTTTTACCACTATTCTAACAGCCTCAGCCTAGAGCCTAAGAGCGACTGATACGCTAGTAGTCCGCTAAAAGTCGAGCAGTGTTATTGGGATATTCTATGAATTTCTCAGTAGCAGCTCGTAGTTTGGATTTGAGCCTGGTTAATGGCAATAATCTCCCCCTATTACATGGCACTTAAACATACCGACGAACTGTGGGTATACGTTACTAGGTACACCTCTAACCTAACCTAACCCTTCGGGGAATACAAACGTGATGGTATGTTTGTCTGTATGTTTTTTTTTATTTACCCATTATGGTATTTTTTATGCATCGTTCGCTGCTCGGGGAGGGGGCAAGGTATATCGGTCTCGTGCCGATCGGTGAAAAATTCGACTGCGGGCGAATGTGAATGTGAAGATGAAGGTGTGTGAAGGGTGAATATGAAAGCAAAATTCGTCACGGCGGGTGGGACTCGCGGTGGCTTAGTGGTCATAGCGTCTGGTGTACCTAACCAGAAGACGCAGGTTCAAATCCTGCCCGTGGTCGAATTTTTTCTTCGAATAACGTTTTTTTTATGTTATGTAATGTCCAGATGAGCAAGACGAGAAGTGTTAACGCCTACCCATAACAATTGCAGTGAGGAGTTTGGATATAAATATCAAAGTCCTGCGCGGCACTACACTGCGCTGGACACCCAGAGACATAAGCTGTTAAGTCTCTATTTTCCTCTATTACGATTTTATTTAAAACTAGCGACAGACATTGTCCTGCATGATATTATAGATAAATAACTTAGATACCGACTGCAGCGTCATCTGCCGGGCTGATTTGAATCTAAACCATCCAGGGCGCCACCCAAACGCATACAAAAAAAAACATACAAATCGGTCCAGCCGTTTAGGAGCAGTTCAGTGACATACACGCGTACAGTAGAATTATATATATAAAGATGATCGTTATAAAACTTCTGCTGCGGTAACCGCTTACTATCAAGTGGCCGTATATGTTTGTTTGCCACCTTAGTGGTATAAAAAAAAACAAAATCCACCCAAAAGACTAGCTTTCGCATCGTAACTTCGATTTCAAACATTTACTTAATGATATCTACCATTTATTAAATTACCAAAAATAGCTTGATCTTATAGTTTATAATCCATCATTGTAAAATACAAAACGATATTTTAAAAGAGTAACCATGGAGTTTCTTGCCGGTTCTTCTCCATAGGAAACGACTACTTTGGAACCGTGCACCTAGACTCGACATTTCATAAGTGCCTGTATATGGTTTATATGAAAATAAAACTATTTTGATTTTGATTTGATTTGAGTTACCCAAAATTAAAACTGATAACATTTAGTGAGATGCGCTTGCGTTGATTAAATCATTGAGGTCGATGTATGGAAATTAACAATAAATTGTTTCTAATTGATTCGCAGCATCGTTGTCTCAACGATCAAATAACAAGTAGGCTGAACGATTTGGCAAGCGAATCTAAACGAGGTAAATGCTCTTGAGAGCGTACCTATTACTCAGCCATGAGCCCCTCGAAATATGTAGATATAAGTAGTATCTAAGATATAATTTTTTTCTAAATATGTTCACAATTTTTTGACTGAAAAATTAATTAAAGTATCTTTTAGTATTTTTTGGCATTTTCCATCCCAATATTTTAAAGTTGTCAGCGCCACGCTAGTTGTTTAATTCTACCCTAGATCAGAAAAATTACGGCAAAAAGTAAAATCACTTATGAAGGCGCACAAGTTTATAATAAACTACCTAAAACAATAAAAAATGTAAACTCTTTGATGTATTCAGAATAAAACTTTCTCAACATGTGCTCAATAAATATCAACCTAAGTTGGTGACAATACGGAATCCTGAACGCATTGAAGAAATACTGAAGTAAAATTACGATCGACACTTCAGTTTTAACTATTGATCGATGCTAAGATTTTAAAGTTAGGTACTTAGCGAAGGAAAAATTCGACCGCGGGCAGGATTCTAGGGCATGAATGAATGAATATGAAGGCAAATTTCGTCATGTCGAGTGGGACTCGCGGTGGCTTAGTGATCATAGCGTCTGGTGTACCTAACCAGAGGGTCTACTCCCTATCTCCGTCAACGAAGTTACTTACGAGCCGTTCGAAAGTTCTCCGAAACTTCGGAGTCCGTTAAAACAAGTGTCAAATTAAATTTTTCGGGTAACGGGTAAAAACACATCGAGAGTAGTGAGAACTGTCAAATTGTGTTGTCATTCATTCTTATTTCGAGCCCCGAACGAATCATCCGTCCGTAGATGATACGGAGTAGGAAACGCCCGTAACGAAGGTCGAAAGTACGGACTTCGTGCTTAGGGAGTAGACCCCCAGAAGACGCAGGATCGAATCCTGCCCGCGGTCGAATTTTTCCTCCACTAAATAACTATTTTATCTTATGTTCTCATAATTATAAGTGACTATGTCTTTTTTGAGAATAAAATTATTTAAACAACCTGTTAATAATATTTTTATCTCGACGTGAACGTAGTTATTGGAAGAATACGTGGGGTAAGGCATTTTTGCACGAAAGTCTGTTACATTAAAATTTAAAACAGATATTTAAAAAAGAAATTGTAGACAGTTTAAAGAGGGATGTTGTTGCTGTGTAAACATTATAGTGCTAAACATTAGATAAGTTATACTTTCTTAATTATTTTATATTACCGTTTTTAAACAGTTTCCTTTATCTAAATTTAATGAGTTTGCTTAAAAAAAAAAACTTGATGACAATAGGCTCGCCCCCTATTACTTGAGACATAAATATACTAGCAAACTGTGGGTATACATGAGTACACCTCTGAGTAACCCTTCGGGGAATATAGGCGTGATGGCATTTTTGGGTGATTGCAATGACTCTTCAGCTATTTTTTTCTGGAGTCACATGTATGGGCAATTACTACATAAACAATAGTAAATTTACTTTATACATTATCAAAATAGAACAATGTAATGAATTCATTAATATATCGCAATATTTCCATGTGCTAAATAATTCCAGACTTCGAAATCAATTTTTCTATAGACCAATAACCTGGCACTATGTCTGGCGTCAGTTGCAAGCCTAATACAAACCAGCAAAATTTAAAATCACCTCTAAATCTAAGACGCGGAAGGCTATTTGACGGTAAAGTATTATTTTGCAACCCTATTTCCTGACTTATTTGCAAAGAGCCGCTACTCCCCTCGAGAATCATAGAAAATATGACAGAAAAGGGATCAAGCGCGCATCTAGAGGGGTCAGCGTAAACTGGTGGTCTATGTAGGTCTAAAACGTGCGCGCGCCGCGTTATGTAATCGTTACGTAAGGCCGGTACGGGGTTGCAGGGGTTGCTAGGCGCACGAGGGGTGCGAACTGCGCGGGACGGGGGACAAGACAGGGCGAAAGCGCCGGCAATCGATTCCCGTCCGCAGTCCGGCTCGGCATTCGAACATGGCAGACAAGACAAAGGTTGCAGAACAATATTACGCCCCGCCGCCGGATCTAGGCAAATGGGAGTCGTTCAGGATTTTCCTGTGGAATGGAGAAACAGGACAGTTCCTTGGCCGCACGGGATCGAGTTGGGGTAAGTTCTTTTTTTTTTCCGTACGGCTGTATAGTAGGTTCCTTTGCCATTTTGGAGGGAAAATCGATAGGCAATGACTGAACAATAATCGCGTTCGGAAAATGGATGTTTTTCAGTGAACGTTTTCTTATTCTTTTTCGATCAATGGAAGAATTATATAAATGACACCTCCGCTATATTATATTATAGCCATTGTTAGAAAATAGTAATTTTCTTTCACATGGAGAACGTACCTACCTATTAATCGATTTCCTCTTTATTATATTATTGTAGGTACTAACGATTCAATTAAACAATATTTTTAGGTATCATTGAATTTGTAAATATTGAATCACTGCGTGCTTTTAATTATATTTTTATAAGTAGGTAACTAAATTTTATATCTTAGTACCTACGTAATGAGTCGCGAACAAAAGTCGCACAAAAAAAAAAAACATCTGGACGTCACATTACGTAAGTGGGATATCGACGGACCTTGATAATAAACTCAAATGAACTGTTTTTATCAGAGCAAATTAACTGTCAAGACCAAAACGAAACAATACAGTTTTTGTGTCGATTTTTATACGTATTTAGTTGCATAGAAAATGCAATAGGGTGCGATTTTCGCGCCAATGGGCGGCGCGCGCCGCGGGTGGATGCGCGCGCCTCGTCCTTGCCGCGATCGATCCAAGGACGAAAGATGTCTTACGGAAATATCCCCTTTTGAAATTGGAATCTTATTTTATATAATTTTTCTGGACTATTACCAACTATATTGGTGTCGGCTTCCGGTCTTACACAAAGCGACCTCTGCAATCCAATTACTGGGTAAAACAGACCTTAAGATAACTGTTCAGGCTTTTCGAGATTTTGATTACCAGTAATGATTGTGATAGGTGTTCGTAGGACAACCGGGACCTTCTGTTTAAAATGCTTTCCGAGGCACGAAGGGTGTTGGGCTAAGAAATCCATCCAATTCCAAAAAATCCACACGCGCAAGTTCTTTGCAGATAAGATTTGACAAGCGTAGGTAATTATTCCATAACTGCGAGCCCCTCCGGAAATCTTATTGTCTATGACAATGATAATATATAACTGGACCGAGTCAGCAAGAAATAATGTAAACTATGGTTCAACGTTGGAACGGTTTTTTTTTCTTAAAATAAAGACAACTCCCGCATGATAGGCCTAGCCCTGTCCCGGTGGGCTATACAAACATAATTAACAGAATCGAAACAACATTTTCTGAATCACACAAAGATTTCTATCGGGTGGGAACCGAATCCACGACACGTGGCGCAACGGTAGCAGCGAGGTGTTGTTTTCCCATGTAGGATTAGCCCATTGAATTTATTTTTCATTAAGGCCTCAGTTATCATCATTTAAAAGTAACTTATTCCCAGATCATGTACAACTATAAATGAATATATCAATCATTTCACCCATGATGTGTCTCAAGGAACATGGGCTTCCTCGTAGATACGGATATGACTGTTTTTTTTATACCACTAAGGTGGCAAACAAGCATACGGCCTCCTGATGGTAAGCAGTTACCGTAGCCGTAGGTTGGCAGTATAGTGGTCAAAGTTCCCCCACTGCCAAGACAACGTTTCCTCGCGGAGCACTGGCAACCTTGGTCACCATTAGGAACACAACATTGCTCAAAGCTGTGTTAATTTACTTCGATTTTCTGCAAGGCTGAAGTACTTCCCCAGTCGGGCAGCTCTAATTTGAGTGGGATTACTCCCACTACCTCTAAAAAAATGGTGTGCGCCATTGTTCACAATATTGTTCACGTGCACCGTGGCTAATCAGATACACCTTCAAGAGGTTTCAATCAAAATTTTGATCACTGCAAGTAACGCCTTGGAAAAAAATAGTTTTTTTTTCTTAGCCATTGCTGTCGTACTGCTGGACAAAGGCTTCCGCCAGGTCCTTCTAAGTGCCATTTTCCTGTACCGTCTCTATTGCACATAAGTACGGTACGCATACATGTAAGTCATTTCGGCAACTTTTCCGAGCTGGCCTCGACGCCTACCTTCTTCAGGCATTCATAGCGTGGAGACTTTTGTCCAGCGATCACTGTGCATGCGGCTGACGTGACCAGCCCAATCCATTTAAACATGGCTGGCAAAAAAAATTATATAAGGACTTTCACTTGCTAAGATCCTGGCACACCACTTTCGCTTCATTATGCACAGGCATAATTGTCAGTTTCGGATAAATTTTTTTTTCGTTCTGGCATAGTTATTGTGGTACATTTGCAAAGTAATTAAGGTACAACCCGACAGGAACCCAACAGCGTGAGGAGACCCGTGCCCAGCAGTAGGACAGTATATGTGTTGATGATGATAAGGTACAACATCAAGGGCTTAATACGCAGACTGTGCCCACAAGGGCATAGGTAATTATAGCGTAGTCAAACGGATTATATAACATAACATTATTTACGTAAAACTAAGTAAATAAACACTTGTCTATTTAAAGTTCAAACAAACTCATATCGAAATGGGAATTAGAAAGAGCGGTAGAACAAAGTGGGAGTAATTCCACTTAAATTGGAGCTGCCCGATAAGGGAAGTACCTCCGCCTTACAGAAAATCGAAGTGAAATATCAAATAACACTGCTTTAGCTGTGTTGTGTTCCTTACGGTGAGCCAGGTTGCCAGTGCTCCACGAGGAAACGTTGTGGCGTCGCAATGACCCTTATACTGCCAACCCAACTATTTCTCTTTTGTTTTACAGGGTCGGCAACGCGCAAGTAATAACTCTGGTTGCAAGCATCTATAGCGTACGGTAACCGCTTACCATCAGGTGGGCCGTATGCTTGTTTGCACCTAGTTTTATAAAAAATGACTTCAGAACTGTTGATTTTTGACAGTAATATCTACGAGATCTGTCAGTCCGTATGTTTTTTAATACCGTTCAACGACCATTCCGATACAAACCGGACTTGGGTCCCTGATTGTTATACCACTGCCGATGGCCATATGAGCGGAGACCCGTCCCCAGCCGTGGAACTTGCTAATGAGCAGTCCCATTCTGGGTTATGATATCATTGGCGTAGTGAGATTGGGCTTTATACAACGTCGAGAAAATCTCTGAAGCAATCAGATTTTCTTGTAATGTATTGATTTCAAAAAGTCAAATCTCCGTGCTTAAGTTTCGAATTCAAAACCAGTCCATAGTCGTATCCCTAAAATATAATTTTAAACCCATATTTTGTAAGCTCAATATCAATGTATCATATTTATAAGAAATTCGAGTAGAAATCTATAGGCGGGCATTTTCACCTACAGAAAAGGTCGAAAGGTGATACTTAAGTGCGCATGCTCGGTGACCTGCCGTGTTCGTCCATCGCTCTATAAATAACAAATGCCTGCATCGATGCATATGCTGCATACGATATTGACGAATTGATTGTTCCTGGGAAAAGCCACCTATCGATCGGGACGGCCGTTTATGGGGTTTATATGGGTTTTTAATAGAGACAATCGAATGTAACGATGGTTATTTAAAGACTAAACGTTCAGATAACGTTAAAACCGTTTTGGTTGATGATTATCTGATACACTGAACTGAGGGCTAAACAAACCAACGAATGATGAATTTATTAAAGTCAAAATCATTTATTTAAGATAGACTACTGGGTACCTAGTACTTTTTCAACGTCATTTTTACATTTTAGACTGCTCCCAAAACGCGAGCCCTTCACCGCCTCCTAGTGTTTTAGCTGGGAAGAAGAAGCGGCGCAATATACTCCCCAGTAACACTTTTCTGTCTGTTAGTATTACAGCGGTAAAAATTATATGAAGCATTTTTTTTTGCTAAAAATTACTTATCAAATATTCATTGATACATTATATCAATCAGTGCACACTAAGAGGATTACACTTTTAAAATTGCTAAGGAATTTCAAGGATTTAAATAAGAAGAAAGAATTGATTTAAAATTGTCCACATTTTAGCAATTCCTCTAAATGTATTATGATAAATCAAAAGTGACTATTTCAGTCCCCTTCGATGAAACCCTTATGAGATTCTTTTGTCACTTCTTGCACTATTATTTAGTATCTGTTGTGCTTTTTCGTGAAACTACCTAATTTTCCATATGCATAAGTATTGTACAGTGTTACATACATAAATACCATCACGCCTATATTCCCTAAGGGCTAGGCGGAGCTGTACCTATATACATCTACAGTTAGCCGGTATGTTTAGGTCCCATGTAATAGGTGGCGAGCATAATAGGGAATGCAATAAAGTATTGTGTATTGCCATTAACCGGGCACAACTCCAAAATCCGAACTGCTTTTGGGAATTTCACAACCGTGTTCGACCTAAGGATCGAACCTAGTACCTCAACCGTAGCAGCTTACGACCACTAGGCTAATGTGGCAGTTCAGTGTAGTGTTAAAAAAAAACTTTTTTTATACAAACCTCCATTTTATAACTTTTCTCATATGAGACCTAGTTTCAATTAGGTACTCTAGCTGTTTAAAAAGTTTATTAATCCTGAAGTTAGAAGTACTTACTGGGAAGCGCTTTATTCAAGCGCTACTAATTAAAAAGTGGTGTTGTATGCAGCAGTGGCATCATTGTGATGTGGTCACTGATGGGCAAATCATTATGTTAAAACTGTTAAGTATGTATAAGTATAGCTGCCACACTATCGCATTAGGTTTAAGACCTGTAAAGATAGGAATTATGGTAAATAAATAAATGTCTCGTATCAAAATCTCAGGCAAGCACTTGAATTTCAAAAAGATATAAATTGTATAAACAAATAAATTTTAATTTGGGATATTTTACACAGCACCATCTAGTCCCAAAGCTATGCAGAGCTTGTATACTATGGGTACCAGACAATGGATACTTCTATACTTTTTCTGTAAAAATATACTTCGGTTTATAGAATTTTATTTCTCATTTGAACATACATAGGTTCACTTATAATGAGATACAATAAGTTATAGTTTACCTCTAGTGTCGGAGATTTTATACAATCATAGTACTGTAATTAAATAGATATTAAAATTAAATTACACTGTATACACATGTTTCCTAAGCTTATTTTTGAATACCTTCATATTATTGCAGTTTTTTATATCATTAGGTAGTTTGTTGAACAACTGTGCTCTTTCAAATAATATCGTTTTTTTGCCATAGTTCGTCCGTGCCGTTATAAGTTGGAATTTATTCTTGTTTAAAATATACTTACTTATAATATACTAACATGAAGAATATTCTATCTATTCATCTAGGCGTGGTAGACTGTAGCCTAGTCCCATATCCTGCTGACAGGAGACTGGCACCCAGCAGTGGGGCAGCGAATTGATTAATGCACCCTACCCCACCATTGGACATTATAGTTTTTTAATATTTATGTTTATATAATTTAATAGGTAGGTACAACAGTTTATTTTATTTTATATTATATTTATTCATGTTTTGTGTCCGTGTGTCACTGCTCAGGTGCCAACTGAAAACCAGCGCTGGGTAATAAATACGCCCAGCTGCGCAATGCTGAGCTGGCAACCCATTCGGGACAAACATGCCGACAGCACATAATATAGTGATCCTTGTAGTCTTTTATATATGTTCTCTCATTATTTTAACTGTGTGTTGTACGGACCTTTTCCGAATAAATGTGATTTTCTTTCTAATGATGAGTGATGTAATAGGCTGCAAACAAAATTTAATTATTTTATTTGGTAACGAAAAAGTAGCATCGGATTTATATTTTCCTGAAAGGTGGTGGTGGAGTGCAGGTGCCCCGAAGCGTGGGGTTTGGGCAGAAATCCAGACTCCGCGATGGTACTGAAAGTTTCATAGGGAAACGCAATACCACTTTGCTCGACCTGTAAATCGAATCCAGGGCCTGACGCTCAGACGCGAACACCTTTGGCAGTCATTAAAATGGAAATGAAGAAGTAATGGAGTTCTTCACTTTACAAGTCAATAGGTTATTTAGACGGGCCCTTGAGCCTAATACGGTGTCCTAATTCCGAGGCCTTTGCGGGGACACGATAAACGACACTAGTTGGCGATGCAATGCGAATTGGTACTATCATCATGGTGACATTATTGCCATTTAGCACTGATTGGCATCACACATAGATTTTAATTAAATCACGCCAGTTATGACTGGAAAAGTTGTAGATACTTACCAAGGATATCTCTCGAAACGACTTGTATCTGTTTCTATATGTACAGTCAGCAACGAAAGTCGCTGAACATGTTGCAATCTTCAATATGATTTTTAATAAGTATGAAGTTACTGACCTGTGAAGGTTGTGTGAAACAATTGCATACCTGGTTACCTACCTTAATGGAAAAAACCTCTTGACAAATTTTGGAGCTGTGATTTTTTCAAAATTTAGCTGTCTTCAATGACTTTCGTTGCTGACCGTACCTAATAAAAAAGCTTAGCTGTAGAAAGCTGAAGATGACTATATCTAAGGATCTATATATATTATATACTTTTAAAATAAAATTAATCAATTAAAATTTAATGAATCTTTTATTAAATTAAAATTTAATTAAATTTTTTATTGAATTAATAATAAATAATCGTGGTTGGTCGGTGGTTTAGTCGACCTAGATCAAATTCTGATGTAAAATTTACAGTAACTAGTAAACTTAACCAGTTAAAATTGCGAGGTCAATACAATGTTTAAAAACATTGTACAAATAAATGTTATCAATCTTTTAATTAATATTTTTATAATATTAATATATAATTTATAACATGCTAATTATGATATTAGTCTTTTTATATTTGGCATTAACATATTATTAGATAGATTAAAAAAAAAAATTGCCGGAGAGGCATTTTGCACAAATTCATGCCTGCCAAAAACGCGGTCAGTGATCGGCCGGCTGTTTTATAGGAAATTCCTATTGTCGCCACTTGTGACCAATTATCGGTTCCACGGTTGTTTCGACAGCATAATTACGGACATATACATACATGTGCAAGTACGTCGTACATACATCAGCCGACATGATAATTATTATGGGTGTACACTACCTATAGGCTATTTCCAGCAGATAAATCAAATATTTATTTATTGCCTAAAGAGAGCATTGTAGAAATATTTGTTTTATTTATATGGAATCACCTGCCTGAGTCTGTATTTCCTGACGTGTACAATTTGGGGGTCTTCAAGTCACGAGTGAATCTTCTAGGTAAGCGTCCTACATCTTAGACTACATCGTCACTTACCAGGTGAGATTGTGGTCAAACGCTAACCTATCTCTTATAAAAAAATTGCCTAATATTCCTTAGAGACTTTATTTTTTCTGGACGGTGTGTGAAGTCAACCTGCACTAAGCCAGCGTGGTAGACTATATAGCCTAATCCCTCTCATTCTGTGAGAGGGACCCGTGTCTAGCAGTGGTACAGTATATGGGTTGATGATGATGATCATATACAAAACATTTACAAAAATGATCATCAGTCCATCTCGTTGGAGGCAGTCCTATACTGCGCTTTCTGGTGCGTGTTCTTCACTCAAACCTTTTTTTTAGAGTACGTAAACATTATGGATCTTGCCACCTATGGTGATGGCAGGATATAATGTTCTCTTGGCTTGTCTTTATACTCATGATTATGGAATTCATGTCATTCGGAATTGGCTTCTCTGGTGTCAGAAAACCAAAGTCACATCTCTCGGAGAACTTGCAATCGCTGTAGCGAACGAGTTCTGAGTGGAAACCGCATTAAGGCAAGCCTAGTGTAGCACGTCCAGTTGGATTAACTGGGTGAGGATAGCCGAAAATCGGGTTCTGTGGCGTTCAGTAGGAGAGGCCTACGTCTAGCAGTCGGCAAATATAAGATGATAATGACGCTACGACTGTACGAGAAGTAAAGTTGGAGGTATCGTCAGAGGTCAGGACTTTAAAAAAAGATTCTTAAATTTGTGCATAAGTTTTTATTTATTTCCTTTCTGATAGAGTATAGGTCCGTCCACTAGTCCCAGGCTAGTCCATCCATTTTGAAATCATACATGTATGCCTTTTTCCCATAGGTAGCCAGAAACTAAAAAAGGTATAAATATATTTATTTGGCTTCGTCCACAATCATATGACATATCTACACAATAAAAACAATCCTTCACAATAAAATGGCCCACACACATTTTATTGTGAAGGATTGTCTCTAAGAAAGTTTTACTAGTTAGTAACTAAGTTTTTTTTATTTCCTTTTTTATTATTATATGGCGGCTTTATTATATTATATCGCCATTCGTTTAATAATAACTAAGTATTACAAAAATGGTTAAGATTCAATATAACCTTAGCTAGAATAAAAAAAATGTTAGTATCAGCCATTTTAAGGTAGGCGTGTGACCTACTAAACAAATAGGGTTGCCAAGAACATTGTATTTTTAGCCGTCTGCGCACGGTCATAAAATAGATGGTAATCGCGGAAAAATTGGGGCCAGCCCTTACAAGGTTAAATACTTCTTTCAGCAGACTTTTATAAGTTGCGTACCATATTTTTTTATAACTCAGGTATAACACGAAGGTTTTTTGCTTATTAAACACATAATAAATAGTATTTTTAGACAGCGTATATTTAATTTAATTTATATGGATCCTTGCAAAATACTAAGCTTTTGAGGCAAAATATGAGATTTAAAAAAACATAGGCAAAACATACCATCACACCTGTATTCCCCGAAGGGTTAGGCAGAGTTGTACTAATGTACACCTAGATTTCACCGGTGTGTTTAGGTCCTATGTAATAGGGGGCGAGCTTATTGCCATTAACCGGGCACAAATCCAGACTCCGAGCTGCTACTGAAAATTTCATAGAAAAACCCAATAGCACTTTGTTCGACCTGGGATCGAACCCAGGACCTCTAGCGTAGCAGTCGCGCTTAGGGACAATAGACTAATGATGCAGCACCTATCATAGGCAAAACACCATGCAGTGTTCACGATGACGTTTTTATTCACCAAATAATAATGAAATCGCACGCCGTGCATCGATTAAGCTAGATCTGGTTCGTCCCTGACTACTTTGCAGTTGGTTTAGTAGACCTAGTCTTCCTTTAAACTTCAGAAAACACTATATTGTCTATTCACTTTTGTATAATTTTGTTTTTGTTTTGTCCACAGCTAAAATCTTGCTATTTTACCTGATCTTCTATGCCATCCTCGTGGGCTTCTTCGCCGCGATGCTGGCGATCTTCTACCAGACTCTGGACTCGAAGATGCCCAAGTGGCAGCTTGATGGCTCAATTATTGGAAGTAACCCAGGTAAGACTCGCAATGTTCAGACTTTATGTATAATCTCGATGGCGTGTTCTTTGTTTGATTGTGGACTCGTTTATAACGCGAGTCAATAAAGAAATGGGATCTGCAACAATTACCCATCTCCTACCGTGTCACTTTCACACAATACTGCACTGTGTACGGTGGAAGAGAGATAGCATGAGATTTTGCAGTTGTGTCATAAAACCTGTTTTGTCTGTACGGATTATTATAATAATATGTCATTTATACATATTCAGTTAAGTTAACCTGGAAATCAAACCCAACATCTTGTGTTCAGTAGCCACAATTGAGATTTATAGAAAATATAATAATTTTCTTACAAAAGAACCAAAAATTGCAAGTTTATCAATAATAGGTACAATGTATGAGTTAATAATCGAAGTTAGAATCTGTATAGCTAGCAGTGTAGCCTACCTTTTGCATTCATAAAAAAACTATAGAATTCTTTGTTTTGTTCAGGGCTGGGTTTCCGCCCAATGCCGGAGAGTGCCAACGTGGAAAGCACTTTGATTTACTACAAAGCAAACGACAAGGGCTCCGTACTCAAATGGGCGCAGATCATCGACGACTTCCTGGACCGTAAGTATCTTACCTTGCTAAAATTATTATAGGTTACATAGCCACTTAGCCACGAGCCCCTCAATATTCTGATGAAGTTGCCATATTATCTAACACTTTTTCTCTAAAGTGAAGAGCAAACGATGGCTAATCTTTATAGGTCATCTTGTCATTGTTCTTAATGATTGCTGGGACGCTAATCGCGTCAAGGTTACCTTTGCGACAATTATATAGATTGGGCATAGCGAAATAATGTGCACCGGGTTGATGAACTTCATAAGATATGGTCTCCAACTACTTCTATCTTTTGCATGAGCTAACATTAATAGTTCGTGGCGGATTAAAGGTATTTGTAAGATCAGACGCGTGATAGCAAGAATCAGCCCAGTTTGTTGCCATCTATCATGTCCACCATCACGCCTGTATTCGCCGAAGCGATAGGCAGATGCTTACTAATATACACCCACAGTTTGCTGATATTTAGGTCAGGTTTAGGGTGTTTACATGTAATAGGAGGTGAGCCTATTGTCATTTAACCGGATATAAATCCAGACTCCGAGCTGCTACTAAGAATTTTGTAAAAAAAAACACAATTTAATATTATTGCTTGACCTGGAAATCAACCTATTATTTCCATAATGATACATTATAGGTGCACTGATGCTCTGGCTCACCCAGGGTCATTGAAATCCACATTATAGCCAAAATGGTATCTGCACTCCACCACATCTCCTTGCAGAGTACCGCAAGAAGGGTAGTGGCGTTGGCGAGGCGAGTGGAGCGGAGAACCGCGTACCCTGCTCACCATCGAGCGGTGCGAGTGGTGAGAAGCAGGTGTGCGATGTGCCCATCGACGACTTCCACCCCTGCACCTCCGCCAACCAGTACAACTACGAGGAAGCAGGGCCCTGCGTGTTCCTCAAACTGAATAAGGTTAGTAATCATCACCATTTCATCCTGCGAGCCTTTTCTCAACTATACCGCGAGGAATCATTGTGTTGGCAGTAGAGGGACTTTGACCCTTATACTGTCAACCAAACTATTCCTCTTACTTATTCATTTTACAGGGTAGCAACGTGCAAGTGATACCCCTGGTGTAGCAAGCGTCTATAGGCTACGGTAACCGGTTACCATCAGATGGGCCGTATGCTTGTTCGCCACCTTAGTGCGATAAAAAAAATATTATAGTGCACTCTAACCAGATGCGGCTGAATATCAGTAGCATCTGGTTAACACGAAACGACTGACATCAGACATCCACAACCCCATTTCTAGGAAATACCGATATCCTATGGATAGACTGGTTCTCACTATTGTCAGGCTTTTTGGGCTTCAACAGCTATCAATAGGTCTCAATACCTATCATCCACATCATAGAGAAGTTCTCCTCTCTTAAGGCCAATAACTCCTTCACTACTTAAATATACTATGGTGTTGGATTTCATCGAGTAGCATATGCATCTAAGTTTTGAAATTCTAATCACCCAGTATGTGTACTTTATTTCATTGTTTAAAAAATATTTAGCAAAGTATCATAACCAACTGTAATACATTCCAGATCTTCAACTGGACCCCGAAGCCATACAACAACACTGAGGAGCTGCCCGTCAACATGCCTGAGGACCTCAAGCAGCACATCAAGATGGTTGTAAGTATACAGCGGTATCTACCAGGAATCATTCAATAGGTCAGCTACAACTCTACCCAGATACGGCTGAATATCAGTAATTAGCAATGAACGCTTGATTCAAGCTTCCGCGAAATCCAGTTAAAGGATTTTGTTGATATTATGAGAACAGTGTTATTAGTCCTCAAGCTTACTGAGGAAAGCCCCTAGATTTATCCGAAGAAGTTAAATTATATAAATGAATAATTTTACACTGAATAGTTGCAATGGCAGCACAGTTCATAATATTTTATACGATAACGATATTACTTATATAGTCTAGCTGCTGTAGCTTAGTTGTGTGATAAAGGTTAAATAATTTTCTAGTTCTTTCTACCGTTGTATTTTATAAAAGATAGAGATATGCATGAGCAATTTATATTATTGACTGTATTCTCCTATCCCTAGGAGAATACAGTCAATAATATATATTTTTTTCCGCAATACCTACAATTCACCTCGTTTGTCAGTCTGGCAAGCCTGAAGCGAACACAGTGTGGGTATCCTGCGAGGGCGAGAACCCTGCTGACGTGGAGAACATCGGACCAGTGCAGTACATCCCGCGCCGGGGCTTCCCCGCCTACTACTACCCCTTCACCAACAAGGAAGGGTACCTCAGCCCCCTTGTCGCTGTGCTCTTTGAGAAGCCCAGGAGTGAGTACCCACACTTCTTATTGATAGTGTCTTAGAGAAATTTAGTAAAACTAAGTAGTACCTTTGAGAAATTACGAATAGGTGCGACGGAAAGAGTCTGGTTCAAATGGAATTGCAGAGACGTGAAACTTTCAGCAATGTCCCTCTGTGACAAATATAATGCACCGCTTTACCTACCCCATACCCATAAAATATAGCGTATATTTTATAGGTTATTATTGGCTCAATAGAAACTGATGATTTAGAAGTTTCTTTCGAGATCTTTTTAATCCTGCTTTAAGCATCTCCCATTTGCTGTTAATACGCTAACAAGTGTTGTTGCAGATCAATCTTACCTTATTGTCTTTTGTATTTTGGGATGTAGCTGTGTTGACATAAGCTCCAATATTGCTGGCGATCTCCAACAGTTAATCAGCAGTGTTAACGGCGTGTTCATACTAATGATGATTATTCTCTTTGCAGCGGGCGTCCTGATCAATATAGAGTGCAAGGCTTGGGCCAAGAACATCTTTTACGACCGCTATGAGCGGCGCGGCTCGGTGCACTTTGAGCTGATGGTGGATCGCGCCTAAGCGCCACGCGCTGCCAGTTGGCCACGAAGCGTCGCCTACGCCGTACAGACCGCATATCCTTGGCGTTTGAGACTTTAGTTATGTATAAAAAAATCTAAGTGGCTATCCGTCAAAATAATGGAATTTTTCACATTACAGCTTTATTGGACTACTTGCCCAGCTCAAGCTCATATTACAATTCAGCAGGGCAGTTCACTTTAATTTCAGCCACGGTTAAGTCGTCAAAATGTACCCGCACATGCGTTCTGTACGGCGCAGGCCTAACCGCCAATTGGCCGCCAAGGTCACCAACTGATCGCCTACCGGCCAAGGTCATCGAACCCCAATTGGCCAAGTTCATCAACTTACTGCCAAAAGATCTTTAGTTGATCACTAGTCATGCTAATTGGTGGTTGCTGGTTAGAACCGGCTCTGTTAGTTGTTTTAAGTGTTGTAAGGTCATGGTCACCAGTTAGTCTCCGAGGTCGCCAATTGTTCGCTACGGCTGCCAAGGTCGTCACGGAGGTCATGCCAGGCCGGCTGCCATGCGCCATTAGCAATAGCCACATAGTCGGCGATTAATTTGTATTCGTTTTAGAATAAGCCACACGGCGCCACTCTTTTGACTTTTGTTTGTCACGCTTCAAATAAAGTTAATGGAAATTTAAAATTTTTGAATATTTATGAATTATGTAATGTTTTCTGGACGGAGAGTCAATAAACACGCAATAGTTGGTTCCAATTTAGGTTTTTATTATTGTTTTATTTCAATGCCCAAAATATCACCAGAATTATATCAAGGATTTATTTACAAAAAGAAAGTATATACTTAAGTATTCTATCCACTACCAGTACCCATAGTATAAGCTCTGCTTACTTTGAGACTAGATGGTGCTGCGTGAAATGCCCTAAAATATTTATTTAAATTTAAATATTTATATAGATGTATATGCCATCAAAAACAGTCAAACTACATAGATTTACTTCATTAAAACTCTTTACGCATAACAGGCGCAATGCAGAGAGGTTTTGAGGCTGGCAAACTGAATTATCAAAAATGAAAATCAAAAATAGTGTATTTTGAATAACCAGACTAACCCATTATAGTTGGTAAGGTATGCTAGTGCTAATGAGTTCGTCTGGTAAAATAATCATCATCAACCCATATACTATCCCACTGCTGGGCACGGGACTCCTCTTAGGATGAGATGGATGAGGCTATAGTCCACCACGCTGGCCTAATGCGGGTTGGCAGACTTCACACACCATCGAGGAAAATCTAAAGCATGCAGGTTTCCTCACGATGTTTTCCTTCACCGTTTAAGCGAATGATAATTAATTATTAATACGCACATGATTTTGAAAAATCCGAGGTACGTACTTTGGATTTAATAACACGACTCGATTGGAATTAATAACTCGAGAGCTTTGACTTGCCAGTCCAATGGTCATACCACTAGGCGATCACTGCGTTGTGCGTCAAACAATATAATCATAAAAGCATACATTAAAAACATACTACACTGAAACACCTTTGCACAATATAACTCAATTAAGGTTGTAGGCTCTGCTGATGCTGCTGAGCGCGGTGGGGTCGCCACCATCTCATTGCCAAAAATTCTACCGCCAAGCAATAAGGAACTTTAACATTATTGTGTTACCGTTTAAAGGGCAATGTAGTCAGTGAAATTACTGGGCATATGAGACTTCACAACTGAGATCTCAAGATGACGATGCGCTTGTGATATTATCGGTGTTTCTGACTTCTATAGGCTATGGCTGATGCTTACTATCAGCCGGTCAGTATGCTTGTTTGTCACCTTAAATACAAATTTAAAAAAAATACTACATAACGTAGAAACTAGAAGGGGTAAAGTGGTAGACTACCTTGTACGCTGTGTCGTCTAACAGTCACATAGATAGGAGGATATTATGTAATGAAACAACTCAGTGCATTTAATTGTATACCTGCACTCGCAAGGCCGCTTGGTCTGGCTGACAGCTAGACTGTCATCCCCGGTGTGTCCGGTGCCCTCAACTATGTTATAATACTATGTCACATACGCCACGACGAATTTATAAAAAAAAATCATAGACGGAAAGACAGAGTTAAGAACTGGTAACCGATACCGAGCTACATTACATAAATCAAGGAGAAACTGAAGGTCACGACGTAGGTAAAGTTCAAGAATTAGCCCACAATAGAGAGATGTGGAAGGAGCTGCACCGACAAGAGTATAGCTCTTATATAGAAGAAGAAGAAACAAGTAATAGATGATCTAGTTTCCTACTAGAAAAGCCAATCTCACTCTGAGCAGTATGCTTCTGACTACAGGGCTAAACTTTTCAATCGATAAGTAGTAAAGATAGCCTTACGATAGGGTGATTGAGAGCAATCTCGTACGACACCAAACAAACAGATCAATATATTTTGTAGGAAATAGTTACATAAAGGCTTATAGGTAATAGATAAACAAGTAGGTGTATGTGTGAGTATTTAGTGGTTTATATGGGGTGAGACAGACAAAAAAAGCCAGACGATCGACATCATCAACCCATATACTGTTCCACTGCTGGGCACGGGTCGCCTCTCAGGATGAGAGGTATTAGGCCATCACGCTGTTTGTTGGCAGATTTCAAACACCTTCTAGAAAATCTATAAGACATGCAGGTTTCCTCACGATGTTAACTTTCACCGTTGAAGCTGAGTGACGATTAATTATTACGCACATGGTTTCGAATAGTCATAGGTCCGGCCCATGTTCCAAATACTTTATCTACTAATATAAATGCGAAAGTAACTCTGTCTGTCTATCTGTGCCTTTTAGGCTACAGAGATAAAGTAGACCTCGGAGAAGGACATCAGCTTTTGTCTCCTTCGCCCTTTGGGATGGGGGCGAACGCGCGGGAAACAGCTATTTTTTCCTGTATTTGTATGAAGATGTCACTAGCGCTTGTCGCTGCTGCATACTGCTTGCTGCTGCACGTCACAGACTATTATTACATTCACAAGCTCACTAAATTAAGAGTTGACCTGGCTGTAAAAATAGTTGCCTCATTATTTTTAAACTAATTAATTAAGAGGTTGACGACTGATCGTCACTCTCTCCGTCATATCTATCGTCGATGCCTATTTAGTGACGTTATAAATTATAGTTGAGCCGAACAAGGACGGGTGCATGCATGGCGTCGTTTCGTCTAATTAAAGCCGTAATGGCTAGACGTAATGTCTGAAATGGCCTTTTGAAGAAAAAGCGACTTGTCAGACAATGTTACGGTGTATTTTATTTGTTCTCGGATCGAGACACTCACACAGTTGATACTATTGTCTGGACTTTATGCGAGCGGCTCCTAGCTAAGTCATAACTAGGCTGATAAACCAATGTGCAAGGTTAATCTGCGCTAGCCGTGGTCAGTATGTAGATTTGTGACGATTTTTAACATAATTATCGAGACCCCTCGGTGCCTCGGAGAGCATATAAAACCGTCGGTCCCGGTTGTTGTTTATGACAATCTTATGTAGTAATCAGAAGCCCAAAACGTCTGACAAACAGTCTATCAGGATACCGAAATTGCACAGAAATTGGGACGTGTATATCGGCGTCGTTCGGGTCAACCATGTTGCAGGGAATAAAACGAGCCGAAAGTAACTTCCAGTCATATCATCATCCTACTCTTCTTACATAGAAAATGCGCCATTCCCAAATTACTTGTGGTCGGCGCAGTTTGTCTTTTCTTTCCAAACACCTCTTTTAGCCGTCATCTATTCACTTCCTTTGTAGCCATATCATTTATCTCACAGTCTTTCCATATTTTCTGTCTTCCTCTTCCCTTATATCCATCCATAATAATGCTCAGGTAATATGGTAACCTGGTAATAAATATACTCCTACACATCAACATCACATGTCACCATGTAAAGCGAACACTTTTCCTTAACTGGGAAAAGGCTCGGTAGATGATATCTGGACTTTAGATATCATCTACAGAGCTTTTTCCCAACTATATTGGGGTCGGCTTTCCGAAGCGACTGCCATCAGACCTTGCCACCATCATCAGATTTTTTGGGTAATATACCGATACCCTGAGGATAGACTGGTTGTCAGGCTTTTCGGGGTTACGTGCTCTCCTAGGCACAGAGGGGTCTCGAAGTGTTAAGAATGGTCACCCATCCACTTACTGACCGCGACTACCGCAGTTTAACCTTGCAGATCGGTTGATCAGCTTAGTTATTACTTAGCCACTTGTTTTTCTAATTCATCTGATTTCGATGCAAATTGATCCTAGACAGGTTAATGAAAGTTTATCTAAATTCTACTTACATAGTCATGTTTGCGTTGTTTCCGCGTCTAAAAATATTACTTACAACACTTTCTCAATGCGTGACGTCATCGGAGTAGTGCTAGATAGTAACGGGCTGTTGGCTAAACATACCCCTAACCCCTAAGTAGGGCACGGTGGGGTGGGGACTACCCCGACTGCCCGGCGCCAGAGGGTTGGCGCGAAATGTCGCAAAAATCGAACATGTTGCAGATAAAGTAGTATTGAGATGAGATAGGTGGCGGCTATTTTCAAGTTAAATAATTGCATGAACTAAGCATAATTTTGCCTATTTCTTACTGTGATATGATATTAAACAAACATACAGGCCGCATGGCAAGCGGAAATCGCAACATCAGTGGTATCTCTCACGTATTGTCATCTTGAGCCCTCATATATCCAGTAATTTCACTGGCTTCTGGCTAATGTTAGCATATTATTAGTTAGCGGCGGGGCTATGTGCTACTACCAAATGTTCTCTGCAGCATGAGCAGAACTTACCGCCCTAAACATAAAATCCCAGTAAGTCAATTGCACTGTTTCCAATGAATCTACATACAAATGTGAATATTGTCTTCACTAGTCAACCCCTTCGTAATCCGCTTGGCATGTCGTCAACCCCTATAAACTGTACATACTAAAGTTATTATTATTAGTTACTATTCCTATATGATAATGCTACTTATTGTAAGTAGCTGGCTTCATTCTTTATTCATTACGTTGGCTGCTTAAACATTTCAGGGATATCGCGTAACTTAACGCCTTTTGGGGAACATCAGGGCTTCTCTTTCATATCTAAACTAATAATAATATATTTGTTTGTAATGGATAAACTAAAAAAAAGAAATTTACTGTTTTTGAAAAGATTTTCACTTAGAGAAATCTACTTATTATTAGCGAGTATTATGGGCTGTACTTTCTAATGTTTCTCGCCAGTTCTCTTTTCTTGGCTTGACATGTTGAAGCTAAGAAAACATGCCCGGTGTGTCTAGATACCTACCCGTACGAAGTCGGGGCGGGTCGGTTATTACAATATAAGATGGTAAGGTCGAATGTAGTGGCGTAATATGAGATTATCAGAAGCATTTGGAGTGTTGTGAGTGTTTGCGTGATTGATTGATTGGATTGTTATTAATACTAGTGGGCCCGGTAGATATTTTCATGCCCTGAAAATTAAAAATCCAAGGTCCCGATTGTAGCGCCATCTACCGGGTCCAATTGTCAAAGTCAAAACCAAATGTTTTATTTCAAGTAGACCATTAAAATAGCACTTTTGAAAAGTCAAAACTACGGTTCCAAAAAGTGGATCTTATGGAGAAGTCGAATGTCGGTTAATCCGTTACGTTTTTGAGTTTTAGTGAGACACGAACAGTAATTCGTTTTTATATACATAATATAGATTACTTCTTTGACTAAATCTTCTATATAATATCTTATCATCTTTTAGTGATTTGGTAGTTGTAATCAAACAGGAGCAGGACCTGTCATAATAATATATCGAATAAATCCTTTCAATTATAATTGTTGTATGTCAGTCTTCGATATTATGATGTTAGGATTGATTACCCCAGGGACGTGCCATAACAGGCGTTGCACAGGGAGGTATATGGGGTGGTCTATTAAGCGGACACAGTTCCCCCCACCATGTGATGATGGCAGTACCGGGGTGGTGTTAGTGGGTAAGTATCCTACACTCCCCAGTCTAATCCCCATAGACCGGTCGCCTTTTAAAATGTTTCTCCCGTAAACAAAAAAAAGGATATAATGCTCCCGATGCTTCGTTTTTTAAAGTAAAACTTCTGAAATCAATAAAAGAATTCGATACGACAGAACGAACTCATCTCTGTGAGAAAACTGAAAGTTATCCGGTAAACAAACAGCTTCGTAACAAGACAGAGATAGGTGATTACGTCATAGTATTGTTGTGACAGAGATAGCGAATGCGTTGGGGATATTCATCTATGGTTGAATGCTATTCATACATAGTACCTATACAGAGGTTGTTGACTTTAGGATCATGAATTCATGATATAAACATACCATCACGCCTGTATTCTCTAAAGAGTAGGGCGGGGGTGTATCAATGTACAGTTCGCCGGTATTTAGGTCCCATGTAATAGGGGGTGAGCCTATTGCCATTAACCGGGCACAAATCAAAACTCTGAGCTGCTACTGAAATTTTTTAATAGAAAAACCCAATAACACCCTTAGGAGCACTAGAATTCTTCTTTCTCGGAGCCTTTTCCCAACTATGTTGGGGTCGGCTTCCAGTCTAACCAGATTCGGCTAAATATCAGTATTTTACACGAAGCGATTGCCATCAGACCTCCGCAACCCAATTTCTGGGTAATACCGATACTCTGAGGATAGACTGGTTGTCAGGATCTTTGGGCTTCTGACTACCACTAACGATTGTCATAGGTGTTCGTTGTAGACAAACGGGACCAACGGCTTTACGTGCTCTGCTTCTTTAAATTTTAAGAGAGGTAGGGCATAAGTGGGAGTAATTCTACTCAAATTGGAACTGCCTGACTGGGGAAGTACCTCCGCCTTGCAGAAAATCGAAGTGAAATAACACTGCTTTGAGCTGTGTGGTGTTCCTTACGGTGAGCAAGGTTGCCAACGCTCCGCGAGAAAACGTTGAGTTGGCAGTGGGGGACTTTGACCCTTATATTGCCAACCCAACTATTCCTCTTTCATTTTACAGGGTCAGGAACGCGCAAGTGATACTGCTGGGGGTGAGCTGGGGTCTATAGGCTATGGTTGTCGCTTACCATCAGGCCACGCATATGCCTGATTGCAATCTTATAAAAAAAAACACATAGAAGATTTCTCGTGAATCATGTCATGTTTACATCAACACAGTGTTAGTAACTCTGTGTTTGTGTATATTATATCTACCTACGTTACAAAAACATTAGCGTTCTGAGGCTATCTTTAGTGTGAGAACCAGATGAAATTATCTATATACTTTGTTTATTTTTTGAGAATATGAATTGATGATTCATGATTGGTACGGTTCCTATTATAGTATAGCAATAAACTACACTCTTGTGTTTCTTCTGTCTACACATCTTTGGCACTTGGGTGCCATTCACAGATGTTGAGGCTACGTATCTATGGCAGCTGCAATCAATTATTGGTTTTTTCGTCATGGATGTCGGTTTCATGGTTTTCGAGGGTGTTGAAGTCGATAGTGCGGTTAAAATGTAAATCCAAGATGGCGGTTGCAATAAAGTATTCTATTATTATTAGATATTCCAATTATTTCAGGGAACAAGGCCCATATAAAAATATAATACTTAATACAATAAAATAAATAATACAAAACATAAAATACTATAAAAATATACAACAATAATAATCACTATTTCACAAGTAACTGCTCAGCGAAGGAAATGTTGTGTTGGCAGTGGGGGGGACTTTGACCCACAAACTACCTACCCAACTATTCCTCTTTCGTTTTAAAGGGTCGGAAACGTGCAAGTGATATCCCTGGTGTTGCAAGCGTCTATAGGCTACGGTAACCGATTATCATCAGGTGGGCCGTATGCTTGTTTCCCAAAAAGTTTTTGCATATTTTTCATGGTAGTATCGGCGTTTGACCCATGATAGCTCGTGCGTCTCCCGTCATCTTGGCTCGTACTAGGGTGCAGAAACCGTTGTCGTCGCACCGTTGGCGCCAGGCTGACGCGCGGTGGCGGCGCGCCGTCGCCCGTGCAACCACCCTCATACACGACATACATTGCTGGCTGAGATTTTTGTGCTTTCGAAAATATTTTCCATGCTAAGATTTTAAAGTTATTTAGCAAAAGAAAATTTGACAGCGGGCAGGATTCGAACCTGCGTCTTCTGGTTAGGTACACCAGTGACCGCTTAGTGGTCATAGCGTCAGGTGTACCTAACCAGAAGACGCAGGTTCGAATACTGCCCACTAAATAACATTTCATAAATACTTTTATTGTAGTTAAAGAAAAATTTAATCAGGCATCTTCGGTTTCATACAGTCACCGCGAGCTACTGAAATCACTACCTATGACGATGTTTTTGTTCGCATCAAATGGTTTGTGATCTCATGAAATGTTGCAAAATAGAAAGGTAACATATGTATGTAACAATGCAGTGAATAACTTGCAGTCAAGGGTTAAAGAGACGTGTATTATTAGATATACAAACACAATTCAACATTTTTTAGGTCCCATTATAATAGATAGGACGGTAGGTGATCTTTTGCTATTAACCGGGCACAAAAACAAATTGCTGCTGAAAATCTCATAGAAAACAAATGGATGGATCACATGAATATTTGTGTCAGTTGAGAATCGATCCTAACTTACACAGCGAGGTGACCGTCGCTACACCAAGCATGCAGTCTCTAATTTTGTTTCATTAAATAAACAGACATTACACGTATGATTTTCTTGAAACAAATAGACTTCATTATTTCAACGTGTTACTGGTTTCATGTTTTATTTATTGTATTGTGAAAGTCGAGAAGGTCGTAGAAGGTCTGCTACGCTCAGTCTATGGCGTAGCTATAGGGCGTAGCTGTAGCCCTACGGCGTAGCTGTAGCCCTACGGCGTAGCTGTAGCCCTACGGCGTAGCTGTGGCGTAGCGATTACGTAGCACGAGTGCATCGTAGCACCTACGCAACCATAGGGTTGCGTACGTATATAGATACGTCATTAGATAACTTTCTATTAATGTGAATTGTTTTATTAAGTTATTATTTTACTGTTTATTCCATCATTTGAGAATGATATAAGCTGCTATATGCCTCCTTAGGAGCAAACTAAATGAGTGAGGCATGGATCACTCATCCAGTTTGCTCCTAAGATCTTTTTTATTTCAGCAACCCACCTAGTCACCGGACTATTGATTTAGAGTTCTCATATATTGCTCAAAGGATTAGCACTCTGAAGTGGCAATATGGGTCGGTCACGTTTTTCGGAGAGCCGACAACCGTTGGAGAAAACGAGTTTTTGAGTGTAGACCACGTCTAGAAAAACCTAGTGTGGGACGCCCGACCAGGTAGAGTGATGACGTGCGGAAGGCAGCTGGCAGTGACTGGATGAAAAGAGCTGAAGATCGAGTTCACTCCACTAAAAGAGGTATACAGAGACGCTGATGTTGACTTTAGGTACCACTAATATTATTTTATTTATCTTTTTGTATTTTTCTGGCATTTTCCATGCTAAGATTTTAAAGTTTTTAAGCAAAGGAAAATTTACCTTATTTAAAATTATTTTATTTGTTGAAGTACGACATACATACCATCACGCCTTTATTCCGCGAACGGTTAGGCAGAGGTGTATCAGGCCAGCACATCAAGCTACCTCAACTATATTACAAAGTAATAATGTTCAGGTTCAATTGGGAAAAAAATACAGTTTTGGATAGCTTGACCTACTGGCGTCGGTACACAACCTTCACTGCTACGTCTAGGTCCCATGAAATAGGGGGCGAGTGTTCAAAGCCAAATAAGAAAGTTAATTCAATAAAATAAGAATAAATAATTTAACGATCTCTTTAAAACATTTATTTACAGAAAATAAATATCATTTCATCATTTCATTTCATCATTTCATTTCATCATTTCATTTCATCATTTCATTTCATCATTTCATTTCATCATTTCATTTCATCATTTCATTTCATCATTTCATTTCATTTCATCATTTCATTTCATCATTTCATTTAACGGTAAAATAATTTCTAAAAAACATTAACCGAAACAGCAATGTATGTAATCCAAAGTGATCCTCCCCGATCCTCCCGGAGTGCGAGGTATTGGCGACCCAGTATTGTGTGCCGACGAGTCTGCGAGGAGGGACGTGCAGCCATGGGACTCGAGAAACGAACCATCAAAATTATTGTCATCGTGGCCGTCGCTGTACTGGTCATCGGTGAGTTTATTTTTTAATTAACTTAAATTAACGTAAAAATTATTTATTTATTTTTACTTTTAATAACACGGCTCAAAACCAATTACAATACTCAAAGCGGACATAATAGCAAATTAATATAGAATTTAAAATTAAAACAAAACAAAAATAAGATTAAGGCTAGCTACACACAGAACTTCAAGTACATACATGATCATGATTAGATTAAATTTGTCTGCGATGATGTTTGTCTGTCTGTTAGCCAGGGTCGCCGTACATCATTAATTTGAAGAAACATAAACCGTCCATAAACCTTGAATTTGTTTTGGGGAAAGTTTAGAATTTTCAAAATTAAATATTACTTGTTTCTATGTATGCTTTTGGACGGTCATAAAAGACATGATTGTTGAATGTATTTATATAATATATTTAGTAAATTGTTTGTTTTACTTTTTTCACAACTTATGTAAACAGCAACCCTTTAAAGTCTCAGGCAAATTTTTTATGAGGTATTTAGTTTCTTAGGTGACTGCTAAATGGATTTCTATATACTTAAACAATGTTGGAGAGGGTAAAGTCTAGAAAGAAAGATAAATAAATAGATTATTGCCTCTGACGTTCATTATTTTGCTAGTTAGATTAGCTAAAGAATAGGTTTAAGCTGTTGTTTATTCACAAAATATTAAACCGACGTCTGTGGTCTAGTGGTTCGAGTGCCGGGACTGCTGATCATGTGGTCGTAAGTTCGATTAGCGCATAAAACAAAAAATTATGTGATGAAGTGTTTGTGATTGTTTGGGTGTATCTTATGTATTATAATAAGCTATGTATTTACAAAAAAAGCATATAAGTATTATGTATACTATCCATAGTACAATCTCTGCTTAGTTTGGGACTACATGGTGCTGTGTAAAACGTCCAAAAATATTTATTTACTAGCGATCCGCCCTGGTTTCGCACGCTTGCAATCTGTACCTAATAACATGTATAGGTAATATATTATACATAAATATTATAGCCTACGACACTGACAAATAAAGTGGCTTTCTATTGGTAAGAGAATTTTCAAAATAGGTTTCGTAGATCCAGAGATTAATCCCTAAAACCTCACAAACTTTACCTCTTTATAATATAAGTATAGATTTCTTTAAAAAACTGCTTCATTAGCCTAGTGGTCCTAAGTGCGACAGCTACGTACTGTCCTCGTTTCGATTCCCAGATCGAGCAACGTTATTGGGTTTTTCTATAAAATTATAGTAACGGCTCGGAGATTAGATTTCTGTCCGGTCATTGGCAATAAGCTCGCCCCTATTATATGGGGCCTAAACATACCTTCAAACTGTGGGTCTACATTTCTCTGCCAAACCCTTTGGGGAATACAGGCGTGCTGGTATGTTTATGTGTTTATTAAAACAAAAGCTCACGTTTGTAAAACCTATTCCGGTTATATGGCTTCCTAGGATAGGTTTCAGGACAATGAACTAGTAGCAATACGTTCCACAAACCGTAAAAAAAGTTGCAGAAGTGTAACAGAATACAAATTAACAAAACAAAATAAGTAAAGACATCAACTAAGAAAATTATGATAAACTAATAAGAAAGTATTAGTAATTGTAGACGAGAAAAGGCAGTTGTTAAGAACCATAGAGAATAGGAGAGGAAAGATGTTTGGCCACTTGTCAAGACACGAAGAATTTAGAACTATAGGTACTATGTAGAAGGTAAAATTTACGGAAAACGAGGAAGCGGAAGTCTTGTAGAACAAGAGAAGGAAAGGGTGGGGATCAAGTCGTATCAAGAGGTGAAACGAAAAGCAAAAGTAGAACAGTGGCGATTGCTCCACCGACAAGAGCTGAGCTCTAAAATTGGAGAAGAGTGTTTTTGTAAGCGACCACTCACTGATTAATCTTGAAGTCTCAGAACACTACAATGCCAAGAAACTTGAAATTTTACATGTAGGTTTGCTTAGAAAGTGTTACTTATAATCTTCATTTAAAAGGTTTTTGGTAAAAGCCCACGGGTTTGGGAATAACTAGATAAATGCGGGAGTATTGATGTCGTAATCTCCTCATCCTCCAGTATAGGTCACTGAACCTTACTTACAACTTACTGTCATAAAAGTATTTCTTCGACTCGTCAGATCCCTTCTCCAGACAATGTGGCGCCTAGATAGTTGCGTAATCTGAGACTGTTCGTAAATAGTAGTATTTATCTTCAGACGGCGCCAAAATACATCATACTTGACTAAACATTTCAGGACGGTTTGGGGGTTCATTCCTCTCCCTGCAGTGTTATATATAAATACTGATATAAATATTTAAAACAAAGATGTTATCTACATCTACACTAATACAATATAAAATATAAAAACGGTGTTTTGAAGAAAAGTATTGGTGTCTCGTAGAATCATAGCTCAAGCTTTCATGCTACGCTGTAAGTCTTTTATCTGACTTCTCATACCCTTGTATACCTGGGGATGACCATGTTTTCATTGTGCTTTTTATAATATCTAAGTAAATACTTTAACATTATTATGTGGGTAACGGTGATGGTTGCGTAATTACCTAAAACCTTTGTATTTCTTGTGTCTGTATTATGCATTATTACGTATTTTTTTGTTATCCTGAAGAAATAAAATAAAAAAGATAAACTCCGCGAGCAAACGTTGTGTTGGCAGTGGGGGGACTTTCACCCTTATACTGCCAACCCATCTATTCCCTACTTAGTTACAGGCGTCTATTGGCTGCGGTAACCACTTACCATCAGGTGGGCCGTATGCTTGTTTGCCACCTCAGTAGTATAAAAAAAAACCGATTTCAAAAATTCTTTCACCATTACAATGCTACATTATCCCTGAGTGACATAGGCGCATATTTAAGCACATATTTAAGTACAATATATGCATGTAGTACATATATTGCACCCGTGAGTAGCCGGGCGGGTTGCAGCTTTATTATATTCGATCCCATTAGAACTCGATCAAATCATTTTTTACTGTAATACATACATACACTCACGACTTTTTCCCTTGGCAGAAACTAAAGAACGCCACTTGCTACGATTGTTGCATACCTCTTTCGCTTTGTCCACATTCATACATCTTGTCATACACATACGCCAGTTGCGAGTACTACGCACCTGACCTTTTTGAGGAACCCCACCAAGTTTTTCTAGAGCGTCCCCTCTCAGTTCCAAAGACATTCTCCGTAATAATATACTTAAATCCCTTTTGTTAGTCGCCTTTCATCCATACTCTCGACATGCCTAAACAATATCATCATATTCTTTTAAATTTATTTGTGTTTGTCTGGGTGTTTCTTATGTATTATAAGTATTTATTTACAAAAAAAAAGTTTATAAGTATTATATCCATTGTCTAGTACAGGCGCCAGCAGGTCAAGCTATCCAAAACTGTCAAACTTTCCCAATCGAATATGAACTTTATTATTTTGCATTAAAGTTGAAAATCTATCAAAGACATTTGACAGATTGGAGAAGCTTAATGTGCTGGCCTTTGTACAATAATTTATCTTCTTCTATATTTATAAAAATCAATCGCTAATACGACTTGATTAATTTTGATGAAATTTTTCGTGTGTTTGGATTAATAGTTAATTGTACCCGGTAGGTGACACTGTAATCGGGTTACAGGAAAACCGTTCGCCGAGCCTACAAGTTTATATAAAACTGAGCTTGTGTTGTTTAGTTAAATAAAATTACTAAGTATTAATATTAATGACAATAAACATTAATTCTTTATTAACATTTACGAATATAGGCAATGAAATTGAGAGATAACTTATTAATTTCCACCGTAGTTCAATATTTTGTACTAAATAGGTTCAAATCCTCAGTTTTATAGTTTAACCTATAAAATGTTATGACACTGTTTCGATTTATAAGGTGCGGTTTAAACACGTCATCGCAATACGGGTTAGGTCACTTAGGTAATTCAGCTATGCACTAGGTAGGTCATCCCATGGGTAGAGCGGGTAAGTAAATTGAAAAAGAACCAGATATTAATTAATTAATGGTTGGATATCCGTCTTTCTATTAATCTGCATACAGCTCGTATGAATTGCTAACTAAAGCATGTTTGAAAGAATAATTGTGTTTTTTACTATTTTCTTTAATGCGTTTTGGCCTAGAACGGTGTTACCCTAGGGTGGTTTTACCATAGAGTGATTGTACCCTAAAACGGTTTTACCGTAGGAAGATTTTACCCAACGTCCTGATGGAAAGTGTAAACAGTGTCTAAAATGGAACACGTAATTCAAGTCGCATGGCGAAGCTTTTCGGAACCGTCCTTACATGTGAGACATCATGTGTTATGAGAAACATTGGCAGCAAGTCAGATACCAACATTACCAACATTTTCAATAATAACGTAGGGACCACCTCGCTTGTATGGTTCTCACTGAAAACCAGCGCTGTGTTGAGGCTTTCCTTAACACGGCATCATGCTGAGTTGGGACCCATTTGTCACATCTGCGACGTGCATCTCCGTGTTTTTCATTTGTTTTTATTTTTGTATCAGTCAATTAATACAAAAAAAAAACTACTTCAGATTGTATTGTCGATGATTTTTAATTTTACTAATGTTAGTTTGTACGTTCATGTTGTGGCAATAAATTTGTTTTCTTTCTTGTATTCCCCGAAGGGTTAGGTAGAGGTCATAGAGGTGTACTTATGTAAACCCACATCAAGCTGATATTTTAGCTCCAATGTAATAGTGGGCGAGTCAATTACCATTAGCTGGGTACAAATCCGAAAAGTTTATGGAAAACCTCAATAGCACTGCTCGACCTGGACATCAATATCTATTATTATCATTGACATTTCTTCCAGGGTAGTACTTACCTAATACAGACTAATTCTATGTTTCAGGTGGCATCATTGGACTTTTACTTGGGCTGCTGCTGCCCCAACGTTATGCTGGTAAGTCTTCAAACATGTCTATGAATTGTATTCAATCTATATTTAAGCTTCAAGGAAGTAAGTAACGCAGAGTAAATCATACGTCCTTCTAAAATCGCGGAATAATAATCACGGCGTTTCCACCCCCCGATTTAAGGATTAAGAATTATTGAAAGGACTTGGGCGAAATATTCTAAACTAATAACTCTTAATATGAAAATAAACAACTGTATTTTTATATATAAATTAGTGTTATTTACAGTAATAAATAGTTCGTGGTCCTTGAATCTCGGGATGGGAAGGTCATGATCTCATAATTTCAGAGGAAGGTATTATTCACCCCATGTTACTGACCTTAAAGTTTAGGTATATATTCAACCTATTCCGATCTCTGCTTATCAGAAGAATATTCTATAAATTATATTCTTCATACTTCCAAAATGGTTCCATATACTTACATTTTGTTGACATGTTAGTAAAACCACAGAGATAGCCCAGTGACTAGTCAAAGCTCTCGAGTTCGAATCCAAGGCAAGCACCTGCGACTTTTCGAAATTATGTACGTATTATTTACCACTCGCTTAGACGGTAATAGAAAACATCGTGAGGAAACCTGAAACCTGACGCCTTAGAGGTTTTCTTGACGTTGTATGAAGTCTGCCAACCCGCACTAGGACAGCGTGGTGGACTTTAGCCTAATCCTTTTTATTCTGAAAGGAAACCCGTGCCCAGCAGTGGGACATTAAATGTGTTGATGAGGATGATGAATGAAATCTAAGTTTGCCTGAGTATTGGTTCTCAAAACACACCACAAAATACATGCAAAAGTAAATTTTATTGTACTTCTTAAGACAGAACACACTACTTGACATTTTCACAGAACTAGAGGTGTGGCCTCGCTCCGAGGAATACAACTGGGACCAGCCGCTGATCCAGGTCAGGCCCGAAGACCCGGGCAGCTGGCATGTCTGGTACAAACGCCTCAATGAATTCCTCAAGAGTGAGTATCATCTACATTTCTTTTTAGTGGTGATGCAGTGGCTTAGCAAACGGCTTCTTTGCTTCGGGTTTGTTTTCGCACAGAACAAAATATTTGGGAGGTATTCCAGGTCTGGGGTTTTGTATATAACTACCATCAGCCCGGGATCCACATTTTTAAAAAGTGGGTGCAGGTATATTTAGTATTATCACTTCAGTGTAACCATCAATGTAGCTCTTGCTCATTAACTAGGATGGCCTGTATGACAAGAGCCAGTCTATTTCAAGTTGTACTTATGAAGCGCTAAAGAAATAAGTGATTTGCAGAGATACCAATGTTAAATAAAGAAATATACCTATTTCTTCTCTCTTCACTGCTACCTACAGAAGCAGTGATAGCCTAGTGGTATGACCATTGGACTGCCAAGTCGAAGTTCTCGAGTTCGAACCCAAGGCACGCACCTCTGACTTTTCGAATTCATGTGCGTATTAATAATTATTTATCACTCGCTTAAACGGTGAAGGAAAACATCGTGAGGAAACCTGCATACCTTAGAGATTTTTCTCGACGGTTTGTGAAGTCTGCCAACCCGCACTAGGCCAGCGTGGTGGACTATAGCCTAATCCCTCTTAATATGAGAGGAGACCCGTGCCCAGCAGTGGGACAGTACATGGGTTGATGATGATGCTACCTACAACAGAATAATACGCGAATGGTGGGTGTGTTTGTTTGATTTTGTTGTTGAGTTTCAGTGATGTTATGTGAGGAGATGTTAATTGTGAATATTTGTGAGTGCGTCTTTAAATCGGATACAGTATAGCACAGACAGCTGTAAGCTCTATATTTACTAATCTATGCTGATAGCGAGACAGGCTGGCTCAGCCAGTGGTGGTCCTAGGGCAGTGCAAACACCGACCTACCACATCAGCCGCCGTCGCCGAAATGAAATGAAAATTGGAAACTTCTGAAAAAATGAACGTGCTTTTTCCTATGATTTATTGAAACTTGGAAATAACAATGACCTTCGGTTCAGCTATTTAATAATACAAACTCCTTGTCACCACCTAGTTTACGAGACCTCGATACCAGAGAATCCTCCTCGTGCGCCGTGCTCGGTCCACAACCAACGCGACCAGCACCTCAGGTCTGACGCCTGCGACATGGCCATGAGGATGTGGGCTCCCTGCACCGCTGACAACTTCTATGGGTATGCTTCAGGAAAGCCCTGTATCTTCCTCAGATTGTCTCATGTGAGTATTTTTATATTGTACTAAGCATAGGTACTATCGCGCCTATATTCAACGAAGGTGTAACCAATTTATACCCACAGTTCTGAATATTTATTTAATTGTATGTTCGTGCAAATCTTGGGTTGTTATATTATACTGATTTTGACGATTCTTTTTTAATGCCGTCTACCGACCATCACCACACAGCACCATCTAGTCCCAAACTAAGCAGAGCTTGTACTATGGGCACTAGACAATGGTTATAAATACTTATATACTTTTTTTTTTGTAAATACACACTTATATTACCATATGATGTTTCATATGGTAATATAAGTGTGTATTTACAAACCCCAGACAAACACAAACACTTACGTTCTTCACATAAATATTTGTGTTTTGTGGGAATCGAACTCACGACCTCAGACCACAGATATCGTCAATATTATATTATTATTAATAACTGATAATTAGCCAAGCAATAATTCATATT
Source organism: Acronicta alni (assembly GCA_964056405.1). NCBI lineage: Eukaryota > Metazoa > Arthropoda > Insecta > Lepidoptera > Noctuidae > Acronicta > Acronicta alni. Next base: position 1,224,273 of record OZ043916.1, on the reverse strand, counting down.
TTCAACAGTTCAAAGGCGAATAATATAGATTCCTAATTATTTTTTCAGATTCACTACTGGGTGCCAGAACCTTATAACATGACAATGCCCATTCCACCAGACATGCCGGAGCATATTAGAGAGGCCATGGTAACTTTTTTTATATAATATTTTTGGGTCATTTTTACACAGCACCATCTAGTCCCAAACTAAGCAGAGCACTTACTTAATCCCGACCAGACGCAAATCATTCAACACATAAATATTTGTGGCATGTGGTAATGGAACTCACGACCTTGTGATCAGCAGTCCAACACTCGAACCACTGGACCACAGATGTCTTATACAGTACCTTCATAATACCTACTTAGACAATGTATCCCTTTTGATAGTTTTAATGAGCAAGCGTTATCCAATCGGTACAAGAGGTACGATATATTTCCGATCTTTATTTGGATTTAAATCAACCTGGATGCACCTTGTAACATTGAAATAAACAGACCACGATTGAAAAAACTAAATAAACAAATATATTAATTACTAGCTTTCCGCCCACGGCTTCACCCGCTTGGTTTCTTGGCTTTTCTGTACTATAATATATGAAGAACCGCTCGACCGATTTTGTACAAACTTCACATAGACTATCTACTAAACAAAGCCTAAACATTTGGTTTGGATAGGTGAGCCCGTTCTTGAGTTATAAAATTACAACGAAAAGTGGGATTGATTTTTTTATATACTATTGATATAAAAACAAATAGTTTGGCGTAGTGGCTAAGTTGTTGGTTTCTGTACCATGTGTGGCTTCTCTCTGTGCACGAAATAAATACTTGTATGAACTACAGGTAGTTGTTCCGGGATGTTTGTGTATTTGAAAATTTGCATTTTTGTAAACGCACCCACGATTTAGGAGAAAGTCTAGTATGGGGTAATGTCAATAAAAAAGTAAAAGTAGGTAAGTAAAGTAAGCTATAACTTAAAAACTATTTAATGCATTTTGCAATAGTAAATTAATCCTTCTTATTCTGAAACCTGTAAGTATATATAATACAAAAATGTATTCACCAGATTCACCGCCCCGCCCACCAATACGGTGATTTTGTGTGGGTGTCTTGTGGTGGTGAGTTCAGCGCCGACAAGGAGAATATAGGCCCCATCCAGTACATCCCTGCAGGGTTCCCGCCAGGGTTTCCCCTCAGCCGGCTGCACACCGCCGACCGCATCCCGTACTCAGCCAGGAATTTGCCCGACCAGGTCCCAGCACCCCTAGTCGCTGTGTACTTCGAAAACCCACGACGTAAGCATTCTTTAATAATGTATCTACAGAAAATACCATCACGCCTGTATTCTACGAAGGGTTAGACAGAGGTGCACCAATGTACACCATTGTGAATTTCACATGAAAACCAAATTACATGCTCGACCTGGAAATGGAACCCAAGATCTCTAACGTATCAGTTACGCTTATGACCGCTAGACTAACGAGACAGTTTTAATAATGTATCTATTCAATCGTTTATTCTATGTTAAATTACTGAAACAAAGAGTAGTCTTCGAGTTTTGGAGTGATTACGAAGAGTCGTTTAGCTCGATCATAATATTAAGAGTGTTATAAATAACGTTATAATCTTGTTATATTCTAGGTGGAGTTGTGATCAACGTAGAATGCAGGATCTGGGCCCGGAACATCTACTATGATCCCAAGAGCCGCTACGGTCGGGCCCGGTTCGAGTTGAATGTGGAATAAACTGGCAACACTGTCGCCGGTGTGCAATACCTATTAATAATTCGTTCCTAAAATAAAATAAGTTCTTCGTTGTTTACCGTAAAAAAACATTGTGTGGATGCTGTACTATGTTCTTAGGTCAGAATTTATTGTGGTCAAACACGTACCTACATAGTATTTTCTTGGCTGGTACTCTTAGAACCAGAGATAATATAATTTATTTTATGTTCTAAACCTGTTCAATCGTTCTTTGTCACAATAATATAATGGAAATTAAATGTTATTAACATATTGATTTCTGACATTTACGCGAATATTATACATTGAAATAAAACTACTTTTTACGGATTTTATCGCGTATATTGATATTATTAATCCCGAAGTTTCGGACCCTTTACAGCGTCCATGGTCACGGGTAGACTGAGGTGGTGGGCGTCTTGATGATATAATTACTGACAGCTACCCTACATTTTTTATTGTTACATGATCAATGACATTTATTACTAATTATTAATTAAAACTAGATGGAGCCGGCATTTCCTAGCTGACGACCTCTGAGAAGAAACGCCGAAACAAACTCAGAGAATCATGGTCTCTTTTAAAGTAAAAATATTCAATGATCATGTTTTAGTTGTTAATTATTGGCAATCCGATTCACGCAGAACGAGCTCACAGTATCCTTTGGTCTTGTAGTTGTAGGCCTGGATTTTGGTTTAATAGAATCTATAACAGGATTCCAAGCAGGTGGTAAGACCCAGCCATCTTCTCTATTGAAATTTGGATGTTTTTTAATTTCAATAGCCTCACGAATCATCCTGGGTAGGTATCGACTTTCCTTCGCAAGTATTTGTGGTTTATCAAATCTGATATAATGCTGGGCCTTGTCAAGAGTATGTTCACAAACTGCTGACTTCTTGGCACGGCGGTGTTTGACATCGGCGATGTGTTCTTTTACGCGGGTCCCTATGCTTCTTTTAGTTTGGCCTATATATGAGAGACCGCAATCACAATCAAGCTTGTATACGCCCGCATCTTGTAGAGGTATATGGCACTTGACAGATGGTAAGAACTGACTGATCTTCTTCAGCGGCTTGAAGTATGTTTTAATTGAAGCACGCTTCAAGAAGGCGTTTCTTCTCAGAGGTCGTCAGCTAGGAAATGCCGGCTCCATCTAGTTTTAATTAATAATTAGTAATAAATGTCATTGATCATGTAACAATAAAAAATGTAGGGTAGCTGTCAGTAATTATATCATCAAGACGCCCACCACCTCAGTCTACCCGTGACCATGGACGCTGTAAAGGGTCCGAAACGTCGGGATTAATAATATCAATATACGCGATAAAATCCGTAAAAAGTAGTGTTATTAACATATTAATAACCTACTCGATGACAACAAGAAGATAGTAATTACATAATTTTGAATTCCGCATTCAAATTCTGTTCAAAAAGCGGGACATTGAACAAACTTTTTTACATAGCCTGGGCCTTTTTTCTTTAAATAGCAGTATTAAGTACTCGTATAGAATGTCTTGTCTGAATACAGTTTCTGGAAATCAGTAAAGGAAGGTTCGGGGTAAACCATAAAGATCTTATCAGAGCTCTCTTCTTGTTATTCTTCTTCTATTGTGTAGAACATACTAGGCACGATGTTTAACGTGCTGCTCAGATAAAAATATCTACCAACCTGCTGGTTGATATACCACCAAATACGCCAATACGGCCAAATATATCAGGCAATCGGATCTTTACGCCAGTTCTAAATGACATTATTTTATAAATATAGTGAGTAGTTATTTATTTGAAAACGATCAATTACTTAGAATGTAGGGAACTTATAAGAATAAAATGTTGATGTTGTCTTTTTCAGCTTTATTTACTATTGCGTGGGTTATAAATACTAATGTTAGTTAAGGTTTGAAAATGTCTTTAAAACTTATATTCAATAAAGTAGCCAAAGTATAATATAATATAAGTATAATATTATTATCTATATTTATACTCCAGTTAAATAATATTTACTATAGAAACTACCTCTATTTAAAAATGAAAAGGCCAAATTTCTGATATATTTTGTACCTGTGCTAAAATTAATACCTAGTATGATTTAAATTAATTATTTTAGTATTTACATAATTTCCATATAAATATGATCTCTGTTTACTTTATAAATTATTTGACTATAAGAGATTTGTAAATATTTAAGTATTATGTTATGAAGTTTCACTTTAATAATGTATGTCATCTTGTGAATAAATATATAAAAATACTTCATAAGTTTAATTGACTTTGCATGAACACCCAAATAAACTCTTTTAAAATTGCCGCTATTTTGTGTTAGTGTTGTAAAGTTACTTGGACTGTTGACAATTTACAAGCTGATAAATTGACTAACCTGAATAATCAAACAATGTTAGTATCCTAATAAATTACAATAAAATGGTAGAAAATAACAGATACAATTTTTTCATACAATATGAAAACTATCTTTCCTCTGTCTATGGTATTTTCAAATACATAAATACTGCATGGCATTGAATTAGTGAAAATTAATTTATGCTATTTCGATTACTATTTTACCTACAAAATGTAAAAGTAACATAACTAACAAAATAGTTCAACTCGATTTTAATTACTTAAATAAAACATAATTAAAAACAAAAACAATTTTGAATTTTAATACTTACCTAAGGTAAAATTAATACAATAATAAAAACTTGAGAGGTGTCAAGGGACACCCGTATGGAACGAAGTTCCTTTCATTAAAATTTAATCATTAAAAATAAAAAAACCTGTATACACTCAACAATTCACAACACGCGAAATTCAAATATTGTCATTCACTCAATAATAATATTTGAATGCTTGTCAACAATATTTGAATTTCGAAAAAAGTGTCGTGACAACGCGCGATAAGGAACTTCGTTCCAATACTTAATTGTTTTTGTCATCGTGGTTCCGGCGTAGAGGTAAACAGTATATTGTTCTAAGGTTTGACGCACCGCTACGGACGTGTCTGCGTTATCAAGGACCACGAAGCGCTGCACTAATGCGAACTGCGAGTTTGTTCGCATACATCCGCAATATTACAGACGTGGGAAACCGACTTACGAATCAATTTAAGCTTCAATCTAGTAAGATTTAAGCTTTAGCTACTGCTAAACTTTAACAAATCTGGAAAAACGATTTTCACTGATATTATGTTCTAATTTTAAACCTTCTTTTTTAAAAACACAACGAATTTTAAACGCATAAATAAAAATTATGGACAGATTTCATTTATTTTAATAATAAAATAACTAATGATGATTTAAGAAACTTAAGTTTAGGAGTTATCCAACATACAAAATAGTAGAAAACGGAAATTATAACTGGCAAGTGGCAACCCAGCTCAGCTGTCTTTATTTGACATTCCGTATCCGTGGACGTTTCTTCAACCGGATTATCGTCGTATCACATAATTGGACCGCATTTTTAATTGTGGAATAATTCGTGTAGTATAAAACATTGCGTCGCGACACATTAAAGATGTCTCGTTTCAGGATTTGTTTGTTGTTGGCGGTATTATGCAGTTGCTCTCAGTACGGTGAGTGGTATTTCATAAAACTATGTTGCAATAAGTTCTTTGTTGCTTTTTATCGTCATGTCGGCCAGAGTGTACTGCTCGAGCGCTTTGTTGTCATGATTGGGCGTTATTTGCGCAATTAGTGACAAAAAAGATCTCGATTCTGCGCTACCATCGTTCCGTGAGATTCTAGAAAAATGTACCCACTATTTCTTAATGTGAGACCTAATTCGATTAAAATTATGCGAGTCGCAGGTTTTAACGTATTAACATTCAATCAATATATTAAAGGAATCATTATCTGTCTATCTTTATCTTTTTCAATATCAGTGTATGTATAATTTCCTCAAACATAAATTATGGACACTGCTAATACCCGTATTTAGGTGAATATATTAACCTTTACTGGAAAATCTCACTACAAAATAAACAATAAGTAAATGTAGTAATTTTAGTTGACCTACATTTGTGCAGAGAACTCTGGTATATACTTAATTATCATTCATATAACACATTAAGTATTGTAAAAGATACTGGACATAAATTTATAACTTTTTTGGCACCTTGAAGGTAGGTTATATAAAAACGATTTTAAATTCAAATATGTTTCTAACATTCTACTGATCATCTGTAGAATACCTTCAACTGTCACCAGTCTTCTTTTACCACTGAAATCATCAGTATTCTGGGCTCTACTTACCTCTGAAATCTACATTTGACCTTTAACAAATGTATTGGCTAACAAGTGCAATAGAATTAGAGATAGCTACAAACCAATTACAAAAAACTAGTCAATGACATTCCAATGCTTGTTCTCCAGTTTGTGTTCTAGAATACTTTGATTCTCGTCAATTGGACTGTATACAAAATTCTAGCAGTATATTTCCTGTCTATTGTAATTTTATCAACAAATAAATGCTTATTGAAATCTTCATTGTTAAGTACATATTATGTTGGTGTTTGTGTCACACTGTACTATTTGCATCAGCAGGGTAAATTCTCAGTCTTAGAGAATTGGGGAGATGGGGCTTGCATGTCATAGGATGTCCTATAAAATATTGTAATCAGGATACCTACCAAATACTGAACATTTTACTACTACCCACTTAGCTATATAAAAATAATAACCTAGCTTACCATGCTTTATGTAAATAAAACAATTATTTGAATGTGGTCCCTTTCAGAAAATGAAGCACCATTTTCTGAAAGGGACCACTCATATTATATGGTTTCCTAGTTTAGGAGACTAGCAATATTGATTACTGCCACTGACAATGAAACTAATAGACAGATTTTCAATTTTATTATTCAAGTTTTTATCTAGTTTTGATTCCTAGATAAAAACCTGTATGTCAGGAATGAGCACTAGATTGTGGATTGAGACTTCAATAGATTTTTTGTAAAAAAGATGTCAATGAAAGTTGTTATAATTATTGTTAATAAATGCAATAAAATTGGTGAATAGTAGTTTTATTGCAATGTCTTGTATGTCAGGTATCAGCAGCTTCTATCTTTGAAATAATAGTTATAATGTCAACCGAAGTTTAACCATGTTAAGGGACCTGTTTATTGACATTATGATCTGGGACTAGTCTGCCGTGTACACTGTAAATTGTCTGAAACACTGGGCTTAAATAAACATGATAATTAATCTATAAATAGTGGTTAAACAGTAACAAACCAAAATTGATGCATGTATCCAGTACATACACTTATTGAAAATAAATAATTTATATTTTTATTTTTATTTCGCCTTTTAGGAATTGCAAGGGTTATACCAATGTAATAAATCTATCGTATATATATATATATCTATATATATAGCTATCTTTAAGTTTTTCTTTTTTGCCATTTAAGAAAAAGTGTAATTGATAAAAATGTTCCATACATAATAAACTGAATTGCTGAAATATAATTTTATCTATCCAGGTCTTGGTGACACAATAACTACACCAAAAACCATCCTCATTCCTGTGGAGCCTTACCACGAACTGGAGAAAGTTCCTACAACAGTGATACCTGAGACGACGACAGAGCAAGAACCACCAACAACTATAGAATCCACACCGGCACCACCTTCATCAACTCATAAGCCAACTCCCAAACCAACGCCAGCGCCAACACCAGCGCCAACACCAGCGCCAACACCAGCGCCATCACCAGCGCCAACGCCAGCTCCAACGCCGGCACCAACGCCAGCACCTACGCCAGCGCCAACTCCTGCGCCAGCGCCAACCCCTGTGCCAGCCCCAGACCAGGGCACATGGTCATTCACAGATGGCAAGACCAATGTCACCTGCATTGTAGCCCAGTTTGCAGCTCAACTGAATGTTACATACACAAAGGCTGTTAACAATGGTGAGTGATTTTTTCATAATAACTTAAATCGTCGTATATCGTTGACCTTTCTGTACACGGTTTTCTACAGAAAAATATACCTTATTCCATTGCAATACTACACTTGTATAAATTTTCATAGTGGTCATGTTTGACAAAGACTAGTGGCCGAATTTACTGATGCTTTATTTCTATGGATTTGGTAATATGATTTTGTTTAAAAAGGAAAGTTTATTATTTGGTTGTAATATTTTGTTGTTGACACATATACTTATTATTTATTAGTTTGATTTTACTTTTTTTATTATAAATTAGTGTGAAAACAGCCATTAAATTATTGCAAAAAATTTACATATTCAAGATTTGTAATTAAAATTATATTTGGTAAATGGTAATCATAATATTGTGTAATCAGATATCCACTCAATGCTGCCACACAATGTTTCTTGGAATGCCACCACCAATGTTTCTGAGGATATGGGAAGTTTGCCAACTAACACTAGGGCAGTTAATTGGAGTGGTGGAGTGTCGTCTGATGCATCTCCCCTGAAATAGGCCTTGTGCCTAGAAGTAGAATAAAAATATAACATTTCACCATCATCATTATACAATTAAATTAATTTATCTATCTCGTTATGGTTTGAGCGGTGATGGGAATCACCGAGAGGGACCCCAATCCTATTCGGAACATAGGTTGATAAGATTATAGCCTAAGTATATACCTACTTATGCACTGAAAATAACATTAATGTAGGTTGTTCAGTAGAACACAACACACTGACTGATTTGTTATCACATAATTTAATCGATTGTCGGTACCGGCTGGCAACCCCTTAATCCGATAAAACTCGTAAAAAAAAACAAAATATCGATTTGTTTTTTTTTAGTCGGGCAGGTTTAATTTTGGGAGTCAAGTTTGACATTCACACTGAGTAAACCTTTTTAGTTAGATTTTCACTTACATTTTCTATCAATTTATTAAATAAAAAATAGATGTTTTAAAACGTTGTTATAATATATATCAGTTGTAATAAGAAGTGTATGCATTATAAATTTATTTTTAAAGAATGACATATCTTTGTGACGTCACTTATCGTGCTTCAAAACAATTATTAACATTGGTCAGGTGAATTTAAGTGCTAAATTATGAACGCTCATTCTTTTGAAGTTCTACGATCTCTTCGAACAAACTGACTAAGACTGGTCACTTTGCCACTACCACATATTGTGTCGTGGGTTCGATTCCCACGCGAGACAAATCTTTGTGTATACACATATCAGATACACAAATCACATCCACAGATATTTGTTTCGAGTCTGGATGTACAGACGCCAGCAGGTCAAGCTATCCAAAACTGTCAAATTTTCCCAACTGAACATGAACCTTATTACTTTGCCTTAAAGTTCAAAATCTATCAAAGAAATTTGACAGATTGGGGTAGCTTGTTGTGCTTGACTTTGTACTTTGTGTCCGTTAATTTTGTTTGTTCACTAGTGCGGGACCTGTTTTTGAAAAAGAAACATAATTTAGATGACTAGATTTATTTTACATTATATTGTCCCTTTTGTGACATTGTCCTTTTCAAAGGTCTAATCTATCTCTGTACAAAATTTCATTAAAATCGGTTCAACGGTTTAGGCGTCAAAGCTGTGTATTATCTGTTTGTTACACAGAGTTACTTTTTGTCCATGACCGCAAGTTCGCGTTAGTTAAAAATCTCTTCCCGTTGTTGAATTATTAAATGAAAACCTTCCAATTTTCTGTCTTAAAGACAGTTCCGGGTTTAAAGACATGCAGTTTTTTTTTTTGCAGGGTCATTGTAATTGATGCAGCGTGCACTTGCGTTCAGGGCCATGCATGACTTTGATTCTTGTACCTATTTGAAAAAACATGAGAAACCTTTACCACGTCGTACGAAACGTCATACTCTCTGATTGCTGTTCACTGTCACGTGACAGAATGACTAATTTTGCCGAATTTCTTTTCTGAAAATATTATTAATCTTTATACCTACATACTTTTTATTTTATTTTTTTGGCATCTACTATCATAATAATTAATAATTAAAAACGCTCATTTACCTGAATTATTTTTAGTGGAAACAAGCCAATTTATTGTTTGTTGTTAGACCATTGGTAGATATTCTACAGCAACAAAAATGGTTAACTATGCGTTGATAGTTTAAAGATTTCGCGATAATGTTTCTCGTTTAGTAAGTATTCTATTTATACCTACATAATGAACGGCTGTGAACTAATTAAATTGTTAAGGGCTGCCCAGCCAATGGCTTAGCAAGGATAACGATTTAATTATAATTATTAGAAATATTTTATCCAATAAGTATCTAATAAATATTAATTAACTTTCACGAGCTAGAACAAAGAAAAAATATGGATAGTATTGCCATTATTAATTAATACTTCAGGTCATAAACTTAAATCATTATTATGTTTTGGAATAACAAGCTTAATGAAATCTATACTTCGATACTATAATATAAATGCGAAATTAACTACTTACATATTTTGATTTTCGGTTTGTTTAGAGGGTTGAAGGTCGTTATTTTGTTTATAACTAAGCTGATCAACAGATCTGCAAGGTTAAGCTGCGGTAGATGTGCTCAGTCTGTGGGTGGGTGACCGTTCTTAACACATCGAGACCCCTCCGTGCCTCGGAGAGCACGTAAAATCGTCGGTCCCGGTTGTCATGCGAACACCTATGACAATCGGTATTGGTAGTTAGAAGCCCAAAGAGCCTGACAACCAGTCTATCCTCAGGGTATTGGTATTACCCAAAAATTGGGTTACGGAGGTCTGATGGCAGTCACAAAGACAGATTGGAATTGGAAAAGGACAAAGGCTACCTTTTGTCTCACAAAGCTATTTGTGATGTACCTCCTACATTATAATGTTCACATTCCATCGCTACATCACATTTTATTTAGGACTAAATTCCCTCAAAAATAAAGACTGCTTTATCATAGGTCCCACTCAAAATGTTTATACTTTTTTTATATATTTTTTAAGTTTATGTTTCGCATAGTATTTAACAAACTGGTCTTATCTATCTCTGTATATATTTCATCAAAATCGGTTTAACCAAACAGACACACAGAGTTACTTTCACATTTAATATTAGTAGGAATAGTAATGTAACTTATATCTTAGTACCTATTTCCAGCTTTGGCTATTTGAACAAATCACTTCTAGACTTCTATAAAGCCCAGCATTATTAAACGGCTACAGAAAATTGTCCCACTGCTGGGCACGGCTCTCCTATAGTCCACAATGCTGGACTATAGCTTAGTACGGTTTGCAGAACACGCTACGCCATTGAGAAAATCTCCGGCATGATGTTTTCCTTCACCGTTTAAGCGAGTGATTAAAATTATTTTATGACATCGCGGGAGTAAGTTGTAGGTATACAGTTTCTAGACTTTATCTTTTTTTTAAATGAAATCGAGTGTGTTTTACCTGTCTTTAATGTATTTTAACACGGACGGTAGTGTCTTATAAATACTGTTAAATTACTTGTGAAGTTATGATTCATTTATTAGAGACAAACTGACAAGTTCCTTGTTTTCTTTACGCAACTTGGTTACAATACGGTTGTTGAACTAAATTACTAGTACCTAGTTAACTGGAATATTAAATCGAAAGTTTCAAATTTAATTATAATGTCTATTATTCTTTTTAATGAAACATTTCGTATTTACGTACTTAATAAAAAGGTTTGTGATAGATATCGAACTGATCAGCAAGGTTAAGTTGCGCCAACCGCGGTGAATCTGTGGATGAGTAACCATTCTTAACACTTCGAGACCCATCCGTGCCTCAGAGAGCACTTAAAACCGTCTGTCCCGGTTGTCATGCGAACACCTATGACAATCGTTACTGGTAAAGAGGCCAGCACAGATTTTCAACCTTCATACGATGTAATAAGGTTCATGATCAATTGGGGAATTTTGACAGTTTTAGATAGTTTGACCTGCTGGCGTCTGTACCTAGTTAGAAGCCCAAAGAGACTTGTAACCAGTCTATCCTTAGAATATCGGTATTGCCCAGAAATTGGGGATCGGAGGTCTGATTGCCGTCGTTTTTGGCAACTGGCTAGACTGGAAACCGACCCCAACACGGATTAAAGGCTAAAAGAATGATGATAATAGACGCCTTGGGATTGGAGAAATGGTCACTCCTAAGTATCCCATAGAAGGGACAAAACCCGAGCTGTCATCGAAACCCTTACAAAGCATTTTACAACAAATGACATGCTCCATAAAATGAAACTGGCCCTGACTAATGATTGTAGAGCTTGTGGTGAATTCAGGGAAACAATGCAGCACATTTTGTATGACGTCCTGGCGTCGAAACGGATGAGTCATCTCGGCAATGGATACCCGAAGTCGATAGTCGACTACAGGTTCCTTCCTCTTAGTGGGCTAGCCGCCTTCATGAACCACGTCTTAGAAGAGTAAGGAATGTAGCATGCTGGAGACAACACAACAGATCACAATTGGTCGAAGTGTTCCTGGCCATGCCAGCCCCCACAGTTAAGATTAAGATTAAATGTCCCATCGGAAATTTATAAGTACACATAAACCCTTTGTCAAAGCATTACTCTCCTTTGCGTCGCGGGTAAAAAGTGTTCAATCAATCGATTCACACTCATTTACATTAACCTTTGAGAAATACAACGATTCTACTAAATAAATATTCATTATTTCCACATTCATAATTGTCAATTCGTTTACTGTTGGGTACGTCCTATATGACATTACATTGAACGGTGTGTCAGAGTTTTGTTACCGGCGAACTGTGGGTATACAACAGTAGATACACTGTTGTATACCCACAGTTCGCCGGTATTTGGGTTTAGATTCCCATGTAATAGATGGCTTTGTTTCACATAAACAAATTTGTAAACAGAAAAAAGTATTAGGTATTAAATGAAGTATACATCGCGCTCGTAATTCTTCTGACTAGTTTGGCATATAAAATGTATTCATATATAATTTAATGATCTACTTGAAATACCTAAACCAGTTTGATACTGGTTTCTGACACTATCCAAATACGATACCCGAATAGATTATACTTATTTGACATTGAAATAAAACAAATTTGTTACGATTTTATCGCGTTGTACATGTATTATTAAAGTAGCTGCCCTCCTGCGGTATCACTCACCATTTTTCCTTGTTGCTCGGCTCCTGTTGGTCGTAGCGTGATGTTTTATACCTTCCTCGATAAATAGACTATCCAACAAAAAAATATTTTTGCATTCGAACCAGGGGTTCCTGAGATTACCGCGGTCAACCAACTTCAGCTTTATAATGTTAGTATTATAGATTGCCGACGTTTCAGATCCTTTACAGCAGGGCTGTCCAAACAACGGCTTGTTTTCATGCGGCCCGCGACGCATGTTTTAATCAGAAAATAGTTTTGACCATGAGTGTGACGTTCAGTCAGATCCCTTTTACAAGGGTAGAACAGAAACTGGTATGGATTGTTTAAGGCCCTTGGCGATTTTTTCACCAAACTGACTGAAAATATAATTTTCTGCGGCCCTCCAGCTTTTGTAGTAAATTTAATTAGCCCGCGAAGGTATGTAGTTTGGACAGCCCTGTTTTAAAGCATCCATGGTCACGGGGTAGCGGGTAGCATAAAGTTTTGGGAACATTGATGTTAAATTTACTAACTATAGCTATGTTGAATTCCTGGACAGGACAAGAATACGTTTTCTTTTGCAACGATTGGTTATTTATCTACCTATAATTGTCATCATCAAGATCAACCCATATTCTGTCCCACAGCTGGGCACGGGTCTCCTCTCAGAATGAGAGGGATTAGACTGCCACGCTGAAATAATACAGGTTGGCAGACTTCAGAAACGTCGAGAAAATCTCTAAGGCATGCAGGTTTCCTCACGATGTTTTACTTCACCGTTTAAGCAAGTGATAATTACTTAATTATTAATACGCACATCGAAAAATCAGTAGTGCGTCGCTTGGAACTCGAGACCTTCGACTTGGCAGTCAAATGGCTATCATTAGGCTATCAGTGCTTTATCTATACTACTAATAGAATAAAGCAAAAGTTTGTTTATTTTTTGTTTTTTTAACCCGCTAATATCTCGTAGTAGTAGGATTAGAAAAAAAATACAAGTAACGGCCAGTACCAGTCGTAAGCAATGACGTCAGTTATATTATATAAATATACTAATATATTAACGCTGAAGAATTTTTTTTTGTATATTTGAAAGCGCTAATCTCTGAAACTACCAGTCAGATTTGGAATAACATTTTGACATTTGATAGCCCAATTCTTGAGGAACGTTTACGACCTTAAAGAGCCGAAAAAAGATTGAACCCGCGGCGTACACCTTGATATTTTAATAACACAGTTTCAGTTTATTCAAGGGAATAAGGCGCGTATATAAATTCAGTATACCAATTGCAAATACAAATATGTATTGATAACACGGTGACGCATGCGAACGCCCCTTGCATTCGTTCAATGATAACTGTCAATGGCGCTTTGTTGTGGAACATAATGGAAATGTAGCTACACCTACACAGTTTTAAATACAAGGCGGCGCAAAAGTTGTCACCCGATGTTCTTTGACTGTAATTTTTTAATAATAGCAAAAATAGTTTTGCTTTTCAATTGCGTTTATTTGACGTCTATTTTTTTTTTTCATTGAATGATATCGACTAAGTGTAGATTTGATGGCATTTTCCATCACTCTTCCCGCATTCCTGCGTTCCTAACGGATATATTCTCTTTAAGGACTTCAGGAGTCTGAGGCTTATTGACATAGAGACGAAGCTTCAAGAAACCACAGAAAAAGAAGTCTAGAACGGGTAAATCAGGTGTTTGCCATGTAGTGCAAATCACCAAAATGAGAGATCCAACTCGAAGTTGACAATTATTCCGCGTTATTGAGGAGTATAGCGATTCATGTCTTATTGACGTGTATTTTGTTTACTTCACAAATGTCAAAGCAGAAATGACTTTTACAGCTATTTGCAAAAATTATAGCATCGATATGCTGATGACTTTTGCGCCACCTAGTATAATATGTGTATACATAGTATCTGTGCCTATGCCTGTCTAGCTATTCCAAGAGTTGCGAGTAGCGAGAGATTTTGCAGTTTATTTCAAATTTTGGTGCCTAAGTCGCTTCTTGATCATCAAATCAAAAACACACCATCACGCCTCCACGCCACTAAACTCCAAGCTGCTACTGAGAATTTGATAGAAAAACTTAAATAACACTGTTCGACCTGGGAATCCAACCCAGGACCAGCGTAGTAGTCCCGCTAGACCACTAAACCTCACCTCATCTCACCTCACCTTTTTACTGACTTCAAAAGAAGAAAGTTCTCCACTCAACAGATTTTTTCTTGGTGTGATGTTGAACCGATCTCAAAGTTTCTTTGATATTTGATGGAATATACTTTGGAGATGGTCTTACCCCTGTCAAAAGTCAGATAGGTACACCATTAATGATGGAAGTCTGCTCGTGAAAGACCGGGATCATTATCATTGTTGGCTGAAAAACGTGCTTGAGATAATAAGTAAATAATAAAATAATTATATTATTAAAAGGTAAAGAGGGTTGAAAAGAATCTGAGATAGAGCTTGACCTCTCTATTGTATGCAGACCCATAGAAAGAAGAGATCATCACTGTTGGTTTAGAGAAATAACATAAGTTTATTTTGAATCAACGAAGCACAAATACTTCAGGTGATTAGTAGCATCATATAACTTGTTCAACCCTTAAATGGGTCATTTAGTCGTCCAATTCAATTTGTTTCCACGGCAAAATGTTTATGTAAATGTGGGACCAACTTATATAATTGTTTAAACAAATGTAAATATTATACATAACTTGTAATGACGGTGTCGTGTTTTTTCCATCATTCTTGAATGTTTAACCTAACAATAGAATGTTTATGTTATATTTCTAAGTGGATTAGCGTTTTTTTAAAGGGGAATACCTTTTGTGTTAGATATTAGAATGTTCTTCTCTGAATGTCTAGCCTGCCTGTGACCAATGTGACCATGGACGCTGTAAGAGGTACGAAACGTCGGGATTAACCTTTTGGCCGCCACGTCAATAACGAAAATCCTAGTATTTAATAAAAGTTAAAAAAAACAACAAATATTTGTATAGGTATGTATTTTAAACTAAAAAAAAGTGGTATTTTTGACGTGCCAAGCCGTCGTTGGCGTCGTGAGAAAGTTTTCATTTGACGTCTATACACGTCCGTGGCTGTCAAAAGGTTAATAATATCAATATAATCGATGTAGTGATATAATGTTTTTTTATTTCAATTAGAATATTATTACAAATCATATAAATATAAGAGTTATTCGATGTCTTTGAACTGCCTAAATAGTGCTCAACATTACTGATGCGTCAGCTAGGACAGGTCAACTCTAAGCTGCTATGCCTCTTCAAATCTTTGACGCCGTCTGTGGTCTAGTCGTTCGAGTATCGGACTGCTGGTCATGAGGTCGTGGGTTCTATTCCCACAGGCGACAAATATTTATGTGATGAACATAAGTGTTTGTATTTTGCTTGATAGTTTTTGTGTACCTATTAAGTATACGTATGTGCTATATCCATCCAGAAAAAAAGTATATATCCATTGTATAGAACCCATAGTACTTGAAGCTCTGCATAGTTAGGTAGACTAGAATATATGGTGTTAAGTAGAAATTTACCGAAAATATTTTTTGTCCGAAGTATACATATTATTTAATATTATGTAGTCCATATTGCAGGACATTTGTTTTATTCCATCATTAGTCATCTGGAAATGTATTTATCCGTAAGTAAAATAAACCGCAAGAAACGAAGATCGATTACTAACAATAAGTCCAATAAGCGACGGTAGACGTGCCTACCTACAACGTTATCGGTCACGTTCGATAGGTACATACGTGATAGTAGCGTGTTCCTATGTAATCTTTAGTAAATAGTGCTTGGACACTGAGAGATACTTTATTTAGGTAGAAGTTATTACAACAATCTACATAAGAACAGTTGATAGCCTGTAGAAAGCGTTTTTGAAAGAAATTAAAAATATATTACTAGCGTCCCGTCCCGGCTTCGCACGCGGTGGATATGTGACCGCGGAACTCGTATTTTTTAAAATTAAAAGTAGCCTAAGTTACTCCTTATAATATCAGCTATCTGCCAGTGAAAGTCCCGTTAAAATCGGTCCAGCCGTTTCAGAGATTAGCCGGAACAAACAGACAGACAAACAAAACTTTTGTGTATAGATAAAAATATTTTTTGCGCGGGTAAAGCTTGTAGAGTTACATGTGTGCCATAATATAATTTTGCCGTCCTATCGTTCGGTGTCTTTATATCTCGCATTGAGATACTACTCATCACCTTCCCATCTAGTGTCCCACTGCTGGGTACAGGTTTCCTCATAGAATGAAAAGAGAGATTAGGATATAGTCGACCACGCTGGCTTAGTGCGTGTTGACAGACTTCACACGCCGTCGAGAAAATCTCTAAGGCATGCAGGTTTCCTCCAGATGTTTTCCTTCACCGTTTAAGTGAGTGAGGGTTAATTATTAATACGCAAGTTAGATTCGAACTCGACACCTTTGACTTTGCAGTCTAATCGTCATACACTCTAGGCTATCACTGCTTGAGACGCTAGTAGAGACGAGATGCATATTAACCCCTCGGGAATATACCAACAGCCCAAAATTCGACCCACTAGACCAGACTTCATCATATTTGAATGTGTTCCAGTGGAATTGCTCAAAACAAAGAAAGCATTCAATAATCCCACTTCACATACAGCTGTATGATATTCTCATTAAAATTACGGAGAAATGATTTCCAATTGTTACATTCTCAGCCAGATACTCGGTTCTGTGAAAAAGTTGAGATGTGAAACATCTTGGCGACATACCTCAGCGTGATTCAGACAGGTGACTCATTACGGTACTAAGTTATATACTTCATGTATGCATGCATACCACAATAGAGATTCAGAAGGTCCAGTGCATGGTGGCGGATACAGGATTTTCGTTTCGGAGAGGCTAATACCTACTAAGAAATTCGGATAGTAGAAAGTAGGATAATATCCAGTTTAACTTGAGAACTGTCTAGGTCGTGGCGAGTTTCACGGATCTCATGGACATGACTATAGGGCAAGTGCGGTTTTTAGTCGGTATGAGTACGACATACCCTGCCGCTCCCCAGGTGGCGGAGGATTCATGACGATTTTTCGTAGATACTATAAAAAAGTAACTTGAAAAGGGTGGACCTAGATGCTAAGGGACGGGAGGCCGCTTACATTGCATGAAATCAAGTCACGTGCACATAGAAACCTCGCGAAAAACCTTAATTTACTATAATTCTTACAAATAATTTCATTTCATTTCAATAAATTTCATTTCATAAATGTTTTGCACAATATTAACAGTTTCATAGTGATTTCATAGTAAAAACTGTCAACTTGAAAGCTGTCATGTACCTCAGGTACGGGCTGAGTTGTATAGACTTTTGATAACCTCCTTTGCCATTAACGGTGCACGAATCCTATCTCCGAGCTGATACTGAGAATTACATAGCAATCAAAAACACTTTTCAACCCAGGAAGCAGTCGTGCTCCCGACCACTAGCCTAATAAGGTAGTTATTATAATAGTTATCGGAATATAACACTGCAATCACTATTTATACAGAATCCTTGTGCGCATGAGTTTGCTATCAAGTATTATATGAAACGAAACTTCTGCGCATTCATTGTTCTGTGTGTAAACTGTGTCGAACGAAACGCGGTCGTACATGTGTGGTGTTGAGTAGCTAGGTATTGTATACAAGATAGGCGCGTGTGACTAACTTGGACCTGAATTATGTTGCTAGGCTAGGTTCACGATCAGGGGAGACCCGTTACAGTCTCACCAGGGATGTGTTTTAATATGCGTTGCACAGGTGGGTTCTGGGGTGGTCTATTAAGAAAACACAGTGCCCCCCTCCATGTGCTGATGGTGGCCACCGGGGTGGTTTTAGTGGGTAAGAATCCCACACTCCCCGGTCTAAACCCCGTAGACCGGCAGCCTTATAAAGGTTTCCCCCCGTAAACAAAAAAAAATGCTAGGTTCACGATAACATAACCATACGGTGATGAAGCAGGAAGTTTGGAATAATGGCATGGATTTGAATGCAAAAAATTAATGTGAATATGCTGCATATCCTCGGATAACGGAACAACAAATTGTCTCGATGAATACCGGATTAGCATCCTGAATAAGTGGTTTTATTTAAGACTAGCGACCTGCACCCGCTTCGCACGGGTGCAATGTACTATTAATATACATGTTTTATACATATAAACCTGCCTCTTGAATCATTTTATCTATTAAAAAAAAACCGCATCAAAATCCGTTGCGTAGTTTTAAAGATCGAAGCATACGTAGGGACAGACAGACAGTGTAAGCGACTTTGTTTTATACTATGTATTGAAAATGTACCTTCTGTGGGTGTATTTACAAACATGAATCCCATCAGCACAAACCATTGTACATATACATATGTAGGTATATAATACACCAAAACTGTGATTCAAAATATTAGGTAAGAGTATCCATAACCCTCCGCCTTCCTTGTTGCTTGTATATCGATGATTTCCGTACGATAATAAAAGAGATAATACCTATATAATATTTTGCTAACACACATATTTTTTGAACAAATATTATTTCTGGTGTCTGAGTCATGAAGAGGAAAAATGAAATACAAACAAATAAAGGTCATTATATCAAAGCGTTCGGCAGACCGGTGACTGCACTGTTCTAGATAAAACAATCACTGTTTATAATTTTATAACCTTATTAATTTTGTGCCATTTTTAAATTACAATATGCTGCCTGAGAAATTTTATATTTCGAGGACATTTTCTTATTTTGTTATTGCTTTACTGCAAAAGTAAGTGAGGTTTTGTTGTCTTTCGAAGTATATTTGGTATTTTTAGATGTAGTTAGGAATTTTTTGCGATTGAAATCCCGGATGACTCAACCCTAGCTAAACATATAATATAATTTAGAAACCCTCTGAGTTTCACAACTCAAATAATTAAATAATTATATATTGGGGATATTTTGCACAACACCATTGTTTGGGGTGATCTAAAATAAAAAGAAAGTAAGGGCCGTTGAACTAATAAACTTTAATTTCTTTGACCTTTTTGAATTGTAATACAATTTTTCTCGTAAAACATATTTTTGCTCTTTTTTTTGTTCCAACAAAAAATGTTGCCGAGCAACAACAAAAGAAAATACATTTGCATTTGGGCAGCACCTGTGCCGCCTCTGACATTAAAAACTTCATGGACGAAGCGTAATATAAAAAAAAACATGTTCATCAGATAAATATTTGTGTCCTGTCATCCTGTGGGATCGTAGGTACTCACCCACGGACAAAAGGACTACGTATCTCACTAGGACCTTGTGATCAGCAGTCCAGTAATCAATCCACTAGACCACAGACGTCATAATCTATGCTTGAAAAGAATATGGACAACAAAAACCTAACAATAATTACTAGCATTCAATGCATGCAATTTTCTATCAATATTTACTAGCATAACCCTGTCAATTAAGAAGCCCCGCTATCAATCCTAGTTTTAATGTAATTAGGCTTATGTCTAACTGACTTTGATTTCTGATTTTAATGCTTGTAATTAGTTTGTGCAACAAAACCAAGGAAACGCGAAAGTTAATTTTAAACTGCCATACATAACAGATGGATGTCTGTAATGTCTCATCGCCCGCGAAGTGCATCACTCTAAACAGCTAAATGGAATTAAATCTAATCGCAGGTCAATAGCGTCTGCCAATCTGGTTTATTATTACTTATTAACCTTTTGACCGCCACGGACGTGTATAGACGTCAAATTAAAACTTGCTCACGACGCCAACGACGGCATAGCACGTCAAAAATACCACTGTTTTTTTTAGTTCAAAATCAATTGCCAATTGGGACTAAGGCAGCCATTTGCCATTGGCTGCCTTAGTTCCAACAGTGGGTACATATAAATAGAGGTTAACGAATTCATCTCAACTTAATTGCTGCATTCAGGCCTCTTTCCAGACTGAAAAAACTGACTCGATAAATGATAACAAATTTTAGTCTTTCTGAGTACGTAAAAGTTGTCAGAATGCACCAACCAGTAGCGAATTGAGAAGGCATTGTACAACTAGTAGGTCATTAGTTTCTCCGGCACGACAGCTAATACTATAGGTAGCCATTCGTTGCCAACTCATAGACAACACAAAGGTTTTATAAGCATTGGTACAAAGACGTGGCGTTGAGGTCAGAGGACGGAACTGCAATACTTTTATTTATTCACCGTGCACACGATGAGGTCGATTGGAACACGCGAAGGTTAATTCTGTTGCCAGTTTGTGATCTACGGCAATATTGCATTTTCAACGGTGGCGCAAAACATCCTGATACGCGGATAATGCATTAAAAATGTGCTTCGGATTTTATCATGGTTTAATATGCTGTATTTAAAACCGACATTTCGTGGTCACGGGCGCGTATCCTGCGATAAAACCCGTATGAATATTGAATATAACTACGTACTACATATTCTACATAGTTTGTATATACTGCTGCTTAGTATCGTCATCAATCCATATATACTTTCCCACTGATGCGTACGGGTCTCCTCTGAGAAGGAGGGGGATTAAGCTATAGTCCACCACGCTGGCCTAATACGGGTTGGCAGACTACACACATTAATGAGTCTCTCAAGCATGTATGCTCGCGACGTATTTCGTTCACTTTTGAAACGAGTAATATTAATTAATGGAATATAATAAACCGCGCATCAAAAATACTGATTGAGCAACAAAATTACTGATTAAGCAGCAAAATACAGATATCGGTTAGGTTAGGTTAGAACTGTGACCACACATCGCCACACACCAGAACCAAATCAGAATGATACCGAATCTGAAAACCAAGAAAGTGTATATAATAACACTTTGATGAGCAAATTTAGTGTGCAATTCAGTATTTTTGGTGCTAATTTTGAATATTTTGATTGAAAAAAGGGGATTTATAGTTAAAGTATTAAATACCACCCTTAATTAATTAATGCACATGTATTCGAACAGTCACAGGTCCGTGCCTTGAATTCGAACTCGACAGCTTTATCTTGGCAGTTCGATGTTCATATCGCTAGGCTATCACTGCTTAGTACGTACTAAGTAAGTAAATAAGTCGACGACATTATTCCTTGCGCTGGGTTTACCCGGATGGGAGTGGCACAGGATGGTGATGGGTGGCACAAACTGAGGGGAATCTATATAAAGGACTCCCTCAGTCTGTGCTAGGTTGAGTTTATATATTGTATATCCTACCGTGGCTCAATTGAGCGTGTGCACGATGCACGATGTAGAGTGCACGATGACCAGATTCCTGAGGATATAGTCTATGGTTTTTGACATAAAAACAAACACTAATTTGACAATCAAACTTTAAAAAATAACATATTTGTTATACTTATGTTGTGAAAATATATATCTAACAAATTTTGCGTCGTAGGTATTTTAGTATTATTTAGTGATTAAAATGATTGCGAAATGAATATGAATCATGCACATTATATATTGTTTAATTATAATATACAATCACATTATATAAAAGTTATGTTTTATGTCTAGACAAAACAGCTCAATCATTTACTTTCCTACATCGCTTTATCAGGTTTATTTATGCAAAAAAAAAGAGTTCAGGTCGTATAGACTTGAACTCTTTTTTTTTTAAAGACGTAGGTCCTATCGCACTTTCTTTATCCTAGGACCCCATCATAGGACAATGGAACGATCAAGTGCGGTTTAGTCTGTACTGGTAAGACATACTCTACCGCCTACCCTGGTAGCAGGATCCTTGAGGATATATACAAAAGGCTCGCTTGGATTTGAACCATTAGTATTTTTTTTTAAATAGGTACGGTCGGGGTCATAAGTCCAGTAGCAGTTTCACAAATCTATCGCATCAAAACAAGTCGCACTTACGACCTTTTTCTATAACAAACATTTTGCACATATGAACGATCTCGTATATCACACTCTTTCATCATTATCTAGACAGGAAGAGTGCGATATAATGATCATTTGCCTTAGTGTTAAACCACACACTATCACCTTCTCGTAGTTATACTATTTGACCGGTAAATGTTTGCATTGAAATCACTCATACATGTGTGTATACGCGCAGTACCGTGCAAACGAATATGATCGTTGACGTGCTGTACTTATATATTTGAGATTTTCTGGTCATACTTTTTTTTACCAACGTACTCCAAGTCAGCATTGTAGACTAACTTATTCTAAAGAGGCCCAACTGCAAAGACATGAGCCTATACTTACTATTTCGGTAATAATTTTCTTTTTCTTTTTCCACAGCTACATCCCTCTCGTATGTTCTCCTGAACATACCCGCCAATGCGACGGTCGTGAACGGCAGCTGCGCGGAGGGCGACCAATGGATCTTACTCAGCTGGCCCACGTGGAACGCTAACCTGCCCAACAACCTGACGCTGACGTACCACAGAAATGACACCACCAAGGACTACGGCCTCAAGAGCTTCAACATCTCCCTGGCGCCTGAGAACTTTGTCAATGGATGTAAGTTGTATCTTCATGTATCTTCACATACCCTCACGCCTGTATTCCCCGAAGAGTTAGGCAGAGGTGTACTACAGTACACTCATAGTTCGCTTATATAAATAGGTCCCATGTAATAGAGGGCGACCCTATTTTCATTAACCGAACACAAATCCAAACTTCGAGCTGTTACTGTCAATTTCATAGAAACTTGCTTGAATTGCCAAAAGAACCTGCGTCCTCCAGTTCGGTAAACGGACATCCTTTAGCCAACTAAGCTACAGACATCACTGCGTGTGATGACGAATTTTTTCATATTGCACGAATAGTAACATACAATCACGCCTATATTTCCAATGAAATTTACCCACTAAAGCACTCTCACAGTTCACCGCTATGTGTAGGTCCTATGTAATAGGGGGCGAGCCTATTGCCATTAACCGGACACATCCAAACTCCGAGTTATTACTGAGAATTTCATGGTAAAACCCCCTAACACTGCTTGATCTGGGAATCCATCTCAGAACCTCTCACGCTCAGCTGTCGCGCTTAAAACTAATAGACCTAACAGGCATCTATTTTTTGCTGCTTCAAATTCATGATATGGTATAAATATTAGCATATCAGCGAAATTGAAATCGACATTTTAGATTAATCACAATATGATTCACCGACAAACGACTACTCATGTGTGTTTTGGCTGCTCTTTCGCAAGTAAACAAACACGTACGATACGCATAACACACATACATATAATAATGTATAATATAGGTAGCGATATCTATTGCGCTACATTGACTACAACGAACAAATCCCCAACGAACGAATGAATCTCACTTGCGTTGTTAATGTTGAACTGCATGATATATTACGATGCCGCCCGATTTCAAGCGTCGGGTTGTGGCCTGCCAAGCAGAACACCCGCTGCTCGGAGGATCCTCCCTTTGGTTGGAGGAGCAACACTCCACAAGAAGTCTAATCCTACCTAGCTTATCTTTATTTGTTTATTTAAAAAAGCACAGCCACATCACAAACATTATACTAAAGACAATCTTCATAACTACAGGACTAACGCACATGACAATTAAGGCGTACATAGCGCTCACAGCAAACTTTAAATTAGCTGCGATTAAACTAAAAATTAAACTAAACACATTTGAACATGAGATTAAATTAAATTATACGAGACCAGAGGTAACACACTTAAAAAACAAAAGAAGCACAATATAGAGTTGGAAGTGTAGTAATATTTCAGGACTATTTGACAAAGATAGTGTGATTTTTCTTTTAAAACTTGATAGTTTGTCACTAAATTAATAGCTTATTTTGGAGTCTAGACTTCGTGACCCGCTCCCCTCCACTCGTAAGATGGATAAACAAGAATATCGTCACAAATGACACAATGCTATACACTCCAGTAGTTGCTTCAGATGTTTTGACATTGCTTTGTCCTTTAATCTTAGCTTAGATTGATTATAACGTGAGTGAACGATATGGAAAATGATAGAAATGTTCTTTATTGTTAGATAGACAATGACAAGACAGAAACAAGTTCACATGCGCAGTAGTACTGTTATAAAACTTGGCAGTTGAATTAATACTAATATTATAACAGTGAAAGAAACTGTTTGTCTGTTACATGTATTCACACCTCAACATCAGATAACATTTATCTAGTAACCTTTTACTTAAAAAAAATAGTAACTAGAAGCGTGAGCGAAACCGTGAGCAACTAGTACTTATAAATTTTGTAATACATTTGGTATTGTTAAAACCAAAATCAAATGATTTATTTCAATTAGATTATTATTGCAAGTACTTGAAATATTAAAAAAAAAACTAGTTGCACAGTTCCAAACAATAGGTGTTATGGAGAAGAACCGGAAGAGACTCCATAGATACTCCTTTAAATAATAATTAATGTTAAACAAGTATACCTAGTAACACTTTAAACAGATTAATTTTCTGTTAGTACCTACATAACAAAACATCACGCCTGCTGTAAAAGCTTCCTCGAAAGGTTAGGCAGAGGCCTACTCCTGTCAGGGTCGTGGCGAATTTCGCGGATCCCATAGCCATGACAATAGGGCAGGTAGAGGTAAGTACGGTTGTTAGTCGGTACCAGTCCGACATTCCTTGCTACCCCCCGGAGTGAAAGAGGATCCATGAGGATTTTCCGTACTATAAAAAAAAACAGAGGGCTACTAATGTACACAATTCGCCGGTATGTTCAGGTCGCAGGTAATAGAGGGCGAGCCTATTGTCATTACCCAGGCATAAATCTAAACTCCGAGCTGCTACTGAGAACTTACCACATTTTGTCAGGCCTGGGAATTCAACCCAGGACCTCTAGCGTAGTAATCGCGCTTAAGACTTGGCTATCATTAACCTATTATTAAACTACGAATTATTAATGTTATGTACTAACTGCCTTAATACATAACATTAATAATTCGCGTACACAGCTGACCCTAATTGACTTTTGAACCTAACTATCGTAAATACTTGTGTACGCATTATCGTTTTATTACAACAACAAGCTAAATATGTCCACCAATTGGACAAGAACTTACTTTTTGTCTGCGGTTAAGGCATCATAATAATTCTCGAGTCTTATATAAATAATAATCACTACATAGTATAAAACAAAGTCGCTTCCCGTTGTCTGTCTGTCCCTATGTATACTTAGATCTTTAAAAGTACGCTACGGATTTTGATGCGGTTTTTTTAATAGATAGAGTGATTCAAGAGGAAGGTTTTTATGTATAATACTGCAATAGGCTCGTTCCTTATTACATAGGACCCAATATAATGTGATCCAATATACCGGTGAACTGTGGATATACGAGTACGTTTCCTTTTATTTCAAAGCCATAGCGTAAATTCACACTTAACACTATTAGTAGCGAAATGTATGTAATGCATAACTTAACAAATTATACATACAAAGATCCAACACCTGGTTGTACTATCTTGGTGTCTCTCTGTTCCAGCATCAGTGGACCCCATCGACTTGTACCACGGTGCCGAGTGGCTGACCCCGCTGGCGACGTCGTACCGCTGCAAGACAGCCACGCAGCTGAACATGACGTCAGAGTCCGCCGGCAGCGTGGTGGCCGTGCTCACGCTGTCTCGGCTGCAGGAGGAGGCCTACCGCACCACGCCCGGCAGTGGCTTCAGTGCTGGTGAGAGTTAGTTCTCTGTTATGGAGCCAAACTGCAGTTTCACTACCAGGAGTTTAGTAAACGATTGATGCTATCGTCTGCTTGGAAACGTTGCCTGAATGTGCAGTTTTTTATTTCTTTTTAGAAGTAGGTACTTCAGAAACTTGAACTGTAAGTTGATATTATTGAGCATAATGGGAAAGAAACCATAGAAACTCTTTAAAAACCTCTCAGTCACAACGTGCGAACGTGAGAGCTAAAAGTAACATTACTTACAAAATAATGGAAATATCTGTAATTTATGATGAATTCTTTCGCTACTGCAGATATTGGGGAAGTTCTTTAGCACGTTTATATCCCGAGTACTTACTAGTACATAATTATTAATATTATATTACAAAAATATTATTTTTAATATTATGTTTACTGGCAATAAATTAATATTATTATTAATCGCCTTTCCAGACTAATCTAATGTGTATAACGTTGCACACAGTTTTAATGTTCAGCGAACAGTATATCCAGCGAAATTTACTGTAGGTTATAATATACAGGCATCGGGAAACCATTCCCGATACTATCAATATCATGTTATCACCGCGTGTTATCGCGCGTCTGGCGGCGCGTGCGCAATTCACAATTGCTGCGCTTTTTATTCTCGCATGTTATTTATTAAGCTGCCCTACAAACCTTGGAACTCAATTACAAGGCAACTATCATTCTGACATGAATTTTATCCCATTGAAATAAAGTTTACTTGGTTATATTTTGGATAATTATGTTTGTTAGGGAAGATATATATATATTGTTATTATACCACTAATGTGGCAAACAAGCATACGACCCATCTGATGGTAAGCGGTTACCGTAACCTATCTAGAGGCTTGCAACACCAGACGTATCAGTCGTATTACTTGCGCGTTGCCGACCCTGTAAAACGAAAGAGGAATAGCAAGGTGGCAGTATAAGGGTCAACACGTTTCCACGCGGAGCACTGACAACATTGCTCACCGTCAGGAACATAACACAGCTAAAAGCAGTGTTATTTCACTTCGATTTTCCGCAAGGCGGAGGTACTTCCCCAGTCGGGCAGCTCTAATTTCCATGATGCCCAACCTAAGGCTGAAATCTTGAAAAAACAGAGAGCTGTTTCTTAGAAAAAAGTTCTGGTCTCTCGAAAAATCTAGGATGTTGCTGTTTTTTTTGCACTTCATGGTTGATCCCATACAAGAAATTGTGGATTATGAGTTGAAGTATATCCTTTCGACTGTTAGACGACAAAATAACACGGTGTACTTATATGTATACAATCATCGTCATCATCATCATCAACCCATATACTGTCCCACTGCTGGGCACGGGTCTCCTCTCACAGAATGAGAGGGATTAGGCTATAGTCCACCACGCTAGCCTAGTGCGAGTTGGCAGACTTCACACGCCGTCGAGAAAATCTCTAAGGCATGCAGGTTTCCGCACGATGTTTTCCTTCACCGTTTAAGCGAGTGATAATTAATTATGAATACGCACATGATTTAGAAAAGTCACAGGTGCGTGCCTTGGATTCGAACTCGAGACCTTCGACTTGGCAGTTCGATGGTCATACCACTAGGCTATCACTGCTTTTATATACAACTAGCTTCTGCCCGCGACTTCGTCTGCATAGACGGTAAAGTCTACGCAGACGAAGTCGCGGGATGAAGTTAGCTAGTTATTATTTTATCTATGTTTTTTATATTTTCTAATTTCCTGCACAATTTTTTAATGTTTGCTTACATAAGAACCTTCTCCTGACAATAATTGTTCCATCCGTTCATGCGTGATGCGATGACCAAGGGAAATAGAGATTATTTTTTATTAATGTCTATATTTACAATAATACAATGAATAATAATGTGTTCAGCTCGCGAGTGCGGTGGCGGTGATGTTCCGGACGCGGTGCCCATCGCAGTGGGGTGCGCGCTGGGCGGGCTGGTGGTGCTGGTGCTGGTGGCCTACCTGGTCGGCCGCCGCCGCTCCGCCGCGCGCGGGTACCTCTCCATGTAGACCGCGGCTGTGAGTAAACTGCTCTCATTTTAACATACTCTGTTTTAGTGATGGTTAATATCGCTTATAGCATAATAAAGTAGCGTGCTTATTATAAAGCAAATGATATCGCGGTTCGCACTTTATGCTATAGTGCTATAAAGCTATTTTGCTTTATATCGCATAGCACTCTTTCTCTCTATCAACCAACTGTCCGTCGGGCGTATAAAATAAGCATGCTATAATAAAGCTTAAATTCGTTTGCTTAGAAAATAAAGCATAAAGCATTAAGCAAGTTATTGTTTTATAGAAACTCTGAACACCACTTCTCTGTTTCACCAAAAATCACCACTCGTCAGGATTACGGTGATCCCGTTAATAAACGTATCAATATCCATATTATAATTGCTAAACTTGTATAGAAAAGTTACGTGAACTTAATGTGTACATATGAGTAGAAACTGTAACCTTTCATCTGATTTAATTTTGTGAATATACGCTATAACATTTTCAAAACAATAATTTATGAGATAATCTTTACGCGTCTTTGTGCGACCATGATTGCTAAGAAAAAAAATTATGAATATTTTACTTCCACATACTAAAACTGCCGTGCTGAGCGCAGAAGCAGTATTTAAAAAAAAACCAAAGAAATGATTTTTATAGCTTATAAAAATACGCATTTAATGAACTAAGCCAAGTCCCGGTGTCTCATTTAAAACATACCCTTAAAAAAAAAGGATTTCTTTATCTCAGGTTTACCCAAACTTATGAAGAGAATTCGAGCTATATCAGTATTTATTGTATTGCATTCATAAAAAAGGTATACACATGCATTTTTTATATTTTGACCACATGATAAAATAATGTAAGTACATAATAAAATGTATAAATTCCATTTTATAAGCTTAAAAAATCAGTATGTAGGTAAAGGAAAAGAAAACTGTGTTTACAAAACATCAATGTTCTCCAAACTCGCATTTACTGGGATACCGCTTTTGCGCTGAGCATGGCAGAAAGGTTTTCCTTAAAATAATGAAACATTGACGGGTTTAATATTTTATATACCTACTACTATTTTAAGTACAGGTGAGCTATCCCGTACTTTAAAAAAAAAACTGATTGAATCTGTTCCTCTTTCAGACGACAGCCGCTCGGCGTATCGGCGAAGGTAGTCAATATATAAAGAATATAGAAAACAGTAATACATTGTTTGTGTCTCATAGACCCGCACTTACCACGATATGACTAAATAACACCTCTGCCAACCCTGCATTATTTCGTCCTTATATCTATTAGAAATATCACAACTATCGTCCCTAAAACTAGCAGATCTATTAATTATCGCCTTCGTCAGAACAAATCTATAGTTTTGACTGACTGAATTGCATTTTTCAATTGCAATAAGTTTTTGGTCGTTTTTTATACCTTATTATTTGCATATTGCACGGTCAGTAATGGATAATTATGTAATTGAATGATACATATAATATGTAAATTGAGAAAACTATTATATTTATAAAGTTCTTAGCGGGCAGATAGTGTATAGCTGAATTTGCTCAAAATTAATAAAAAATATATAACAATTATTCGTTTTAAATTAATACATGTCATAATTATATTTTAATGATCAATAAATCATTTCTGACAAATTTTGTTTTAATTAGTACTTTGTCAGGGATCATTCACGAATTGGCCAAGCTGCGACATAATGTTCACTTACCATGTATTTAATCGTCTAAAAATAATTCGTTGGCAGCCATTTTTGTTTCGGCCATAATAGTGTAAAAACAGCGACATAAATATATACAAAAAAAATATAAACAAATACAGTAACATTGTAAAAATATGATGTAGAAGTAGTTTTAATGAAGATGAAGGTAGAATAGTATTTTTGTTTGTCAAAATTTGCAATATATTGGAATATTTCTCATTTTTTTAACTTTTATATTTTTTATGTGCTTTGTTTAGTCCAAAGATTTTATTATCATTTCAGTTATATGCGACTATAACTATTATATGTATATGGAGTCAATTTATTGTCAAAATGTCCATAATATCCGTAAATGTTATGAAAATCCGTTTAGCTATAGTTAGTCTATAAAATGAATGCAGTGTTTTCTTTTATTAGAATTTAGTATTCAGACTATTTTAAGTGTAACAGTTTTAAGCTGGAAAATGTCATCGCTGTACGTACGTCTGTGATCATCAGTGTTGCCATGACAAAAAGATTTTATATCATCCAAGTACAATAAAACACCGTCAACAAAAAGCTAAAATATTTTGAAAATGGGAAAGCTCTCTCAAAGAATGGCAACACTGATGATCACAGGTTATCATATTAATTAGTTCTGTGCCACCAGCGTATAAAAATTATAATATTGTAAAAGGCAATGTGTTGCCCAGTGTCGTAGCTATGTTATTTGCAGTCGACGTACAACAAGAATCTATTGTTTGTTTATTTTGGTTTCTCGCTTCTAATAATCGACTGCAGATAATTAGCTAGGTGAAGGAAGCGGAGGGTATTGTCGGGAGTTTGATTCCAGGTACAATCTACTATATGGCTGACTTAAACATTCTAATGTATTTTATTATCATATTCGAATATTGATATGCTGTTTTAAGTAAAGTTATAAGGATTTGTTCAACATTAAGTGATACACGGAACACATCACTGAAGAGTTTCAAGTTCCCTTGAAATATCACGCAGTATTTACTTCATTGTTATGTTAAATTAGTAAGCCGTATAGCAGATTAATGACGCTTACTAAAATTGATACTTTAATACTAAAAAGTCTTCTCAATTTAGTATTAAATTTTCATTTCGTTGTAAGCCGTGCTGATTGATATACGATAAAAAAGAAATAAATGATTTTTATTGCCATGGACGAGTTTTATTTATTTTCCTCTGAATAGCAGTTACAATAAATACGTATATTATATACATCGACCAAACTATTATGTACAATTACATCTATTGAACACTTTTTATTAAATAAATTATATTAATTGTGACAGTGAATCGCTCTTTATCTATTAAAGCTGATCCCTATTTATTTAAATATTTACAAAGCTTAGTCGACCACAAGATGGTTAACTACCATAAGGTTGAATTTGCTTAAATAAAATTAGTTTTGCATTTACAAGAACGCGCATGATTCATTTGAGTATGTACCTTATATCAATGTAGTTTGTTACGACAACGATGGTCAAAGGAAATTTGCAGTATCTATAGAAATTATCAAAAGATATAAGATATAAATCTTCAGTCATATTAGTGAACAAAGAAGTCTCATCGACCCTTCACCGTCATTTTGTTCAATTGTTGACAGTAACAATTAATTGATTACAATATTCAAATTACTTTAGAACTTAACAATTTTCAAAAATGCAATCTTTAGAATTTTATAATTACTATTTTCAGGAAGCGATCGATAAAGCATTGTGAGATGTGAATTGCTAAAAATAATAAGGGCCAAATACAGATTGATATAGTGGAGTAATCATTGTACAGTGGCCGGCAAGGATCTTGAGCGCTCGGCGAAAGGGTAAGGACTGATTTTGCACAAGAAGACTCGAATCAAGACCGGCCAACATAACTCGTCGCGTGATTATCCAATCACAGAATCGAAATGTGTCCCCCCCCTCGCACCTCACGTCATACCGCCAAATAGATACAGTAATTCACTTCTGCGCTGATGAAGGTCAGCGCTCAAGGTCCTCGCCCGTTACTATACTAGCTGTATTGGAATAGTTTATTACAATTTCAATTCAAACAAAATAGGGTTGGAGATGTATTAAATTTTCAACCACATATCGACCATAATGCATGTACAATTAAAAACAAATTATTGTCTATTGCCTATTCTAACATACTGTTAACATCTAGTGACTATATTTAAATGCATTTTGTAAATTCAAGGAAATAAACCAATTACTTTTGTCGTTATCAGTTAATGGCAAAGAAATCCCATTTTCGGATTTTCAGATCAATTATAAAAAATGGGCGTGTCAACTGCCGAGTTGCGTATAAAAGAAATATTAATGTCTTTTTGAATAATTTTGTGTAAGTATAGGTAATCTATATCGGACACGTATTGCATGTACAATTAATTATGATTATTATATAATTAAGATTATGAGCCCAAATTAAGAATGTAGTTATGCCCAATTTGTTTTCTATCGGCTATTCAGATACTACGAGGTGTCGTAAACATTTTGTTTTGCCGTTAGTACATTTAAAAATAAACTACACTATTAAAACAAATTATCAAAATACCCTTAACTATGTATGTACAATATTATTATAACAATACTGGTGGAAATATTAAGTACTCTATTTACATCGAGTATTTGTGCTAAGTGATTTCAAACTTATTGTATTATTTACATAGCCTCTTTGAAAGCCTCACTCTTGCGTAAGTACACATTTTATATAATGTTAACAAGCCGTACATCACGACTGTAAGTAGTGTCTTAAAAATAATAAATTGTTCGTCATTTTTAAATAATTAAAGTCATATAAAAGAACCTGATCCAGCTGATATCAAACAGTGATTGCTCGCTATTCAAACAGCAAATGTCATGGTCGCCTGGAATCAACTATGCTTGATGCACTTTATATACATAATTTTATCTAAAGTTAGTGTACTTTTTAATAAAAAAAAAAACAGTATTTATTCGAGTATTTTGTAGATGACGGACATTTTGATAATCGGCCGTATATCGAATACTAAAAAACAGATTTATTTTGAAAGTTCAAGAGTTACACAGTCTATCTTCAATCATTGTTTTTGACTTTGAAATCTAAAATCACATTACGTTGATATTTTTTTTTAATTTATTTATTTATTTATTTATTTATTTAGGTCTTCCCACAGCTCGTGTATACAATATATTATAAATTAAAATATATAGAGGTAACGGGCTTATACACTAGCCAATTACGGGCTAACCAGCATTCACCATATTATATGACAATATTAATATTAAATAAACAATCGGAATCTACAAATAATCATGACTATTTTGCAGAGACTTCAGGATTTTGGATCTAAACGAATTAAGTGGGTCATGGTATATATCAGCATTACATACAGATTTTATAAAAGAATTCATTTCTCTGCACATTCTGTTGAGCGGGGAGTTTACACCTATATTGGTTTTAGAGTTCTGGACGTGGTACGGTTTGCTTATAGGGTATCTGGGTATTTTATAAGGGACATTAATTGATATACGTGCAACAAGCTCGTCACAGTCAATGATGTTATTGGCTAATTTGTAAAGGAACATTAGATCTTGTATTCGCCGACGATCTCGCAGAGAGTTAATGTTGAAATATTCGATGCGTTGAATGTATGGACACCTCGGGGATATTTTACTGGTGGCGTATGCTAGATGTTTAGTGAAGGCTCTCTGAATACTTTCAACCCTTTGTGAGTGGACTGCATAATGTGGGCTCCACACCACGCTTGCAAATTCCAGGTTACTGCGAACGAGTGTGTTATACAGTATAATTTTAGTCCGAACCAGATTTAGTCCTTTGCTGCTTCTTTTAAGAAAGCCTAACATTTGAGCAGACTTAGTAACAATATTATCAATATGGCTACTGAAGCTAAGTTTACTGTCCATGATAACGCCAAGATCTCGCACTTCGTTTACTGTATTAACTGGAGCACCCCTTATATTATATGAGACCGCATGAGTTTGTTTTTTTCTTGTAAAGCGTATATGATGACATTTTTCCACGTTTAATTTCATATGGTTGAGGGTGCACCAGTCTACAATTCTATCCAGATCTTGTTGCAGCAGGCTGGTATCAATATCCGAGGTTAAGGTTTTATAGATTTTAAGATCATCTGCAAACATTAGGTGCTTACAATTATGAATTTGACTTGTAATGTCGTTAATAAAAAGTGAGAAGAGAACTGGGGCAAGGTGGGAACCTTGTGGAACTCCTGAGACAGCATAGTATTGGTAAGATTCATACCCACTTACTGCAACTAGTTGAGATCTGCGAGATAGGTAAGACGAAAACCAATTAAGTAGTGAGCCATGTACTCCATTGTATTCAAGCTTCGACAACAGCATTGAATGATCAACCCTGTCGAAAGCGCTACTAAAATCCGTATACACGGCATCAACCTCCAACCTATTGTCCAGAGCTAGTGTTACATCTGATACATACTGTACAAGATTGGTTTCCACACTGCGGCCAGTTCTAAACCCATGTTGAGATGTGCAAATAACTTTATCTATGTGGTGAGTGATGATTGGGCAAACGAGAGATTCGAAAATTTTGGGAAAACATGACAATATTGTGATTGGTCGGTAGTTTTTAACGTTTGTGGGGTCTCCTTTTTTATGGACAGGTGTGATTTTAGCCTTTTTCCAGACTTCAGGAAAAACTCCCTCGTTAAGAGAAGAATTGTAAATTATTTGTAGTGGTAAACAAAGAACTTGACTGCAGCGCTTAATAAATGAAGGTGGTATTGAATCTGGCCCAGGGCCTTTGGAGGAATCAAGTTGCTTAAGTTTTCTTAGAACTTCCATTTTTGTAAACTGAATATTACTAATGGTGTTGTGGTTCCCTGAGAAATTGTTGAATGTTTGTATATGGGGTTCACGACTAAATACGGACATAAATTGATCAGCGAAGAGATTTGCTATTTCTGAACCATTATTGGCTCTCCTGGCATCTAGAAACATCTCTGTGGGTAGGCAAGACTCACCGCGGCGTTTATCTTTGATGAACCGCCAGAACGCTTTAGGATTTTTGGTTATTTCTTTTTCAAGTTTACGTTTATAATCAATGTAACAGTTGTTTATTATTTTATGGCAGCGACTGCGGAGTAGTTCATAAGAGAGTCTGTCCCGGGGATTTTTATTTTTACGATACTTCTGTCTATATTTTTCTTTTTCAGATAAGTTTCTAATAAGCGAATTGGTAAACCAAGGGGGGAATTTAATTTTCTTTTGTGTGTATTTCGGAATAAATTGATCGAATGCTTGTGATAATAGCTCATAAAAGATTTTTACTCGCTCATTAACATTATTGCATGATTTAAATATGTCATCCCAGTCCATGCTTTTCAAGTGAGTTACGATTTGTTCAAAGTCTGTTTTATAAAAGTTGTGTCCAGTTCGATGTTTTGGTCTCAAGTGGTCTGTATTTTTTAATGGTATTGTTATAAGTAGGCAGGGATGATGGCGGTCTAGTTTACTTATTAGGTCTATAGGTTCTATGATCGAGACATCAGATATGTTACTTATGACAAGATCCAAGATCCTGCAGTCATCATTAAGAATAGTATTAAATTGATGTAGTCCATTTATAGAAGTGAAGTCAACTAGCGAATAACCAAGTGAGTTTTCATAGTTTGTCGGCGTTGCATATTGAACATCAACACTTTTGTTCCAGGAAATGAACCCCAGGTTGAAGTCTCCTAGTAATACAATATCATCTACATCATTCAAAACATTATTAACACCACTTAAAAAAGACGTTAAGAGATCCAAATTAACAGGAGGAGGCAAGTAGATGGCACAAATAGCAATCTTTTTAACCCTATTATTGTTAGTCAGTTCTATGGTTACCCACAGATCTTCAAGGTCACTTTCCCAATTTTGAATTCTAGTAGATTTAATATCGTTACTGACAGCAATCATGACTCCTCCACCGTCCTTTTTGGATATCTTAGAACTTGACCTGTCTCTGCGATACACTACATACCTCGGGTCTATAAACTCTCCGTTAATAACTTTAGGGTGTAACCAAGTTTCGGTAAAAACTATTATATTATAATTTGTAAGCAAAATATTCTTATAGATGTCATCAGTTTTTGTTCTTATTCCACGCACGTTTTGATAGTAAATGTCAAGCATTGCAGGTTGAAATAATACTAAGAGCACTCTTTACCAGGTTAAATTAAACTTGCAATTTTAAACCATTTCATCACGGCATACCTTCATTCGCTTTAAACTTTCTTGATCTCGTATATAGATTGATTTTGAGTATACATCTTTGCGGACAAAAATACGACCATTGCGTACCCACACAAATTGATATGATAACTCCTTAGCTAGTGTACGCGTTGACGCATGGAGTTGTTTGTTGGTTGGGGATAAGTGCTCACTAATAAAAATGGGTACACGACTGCCTTTTATGCCTATCTGAACAGAGTTCAGTTTATCTTGGGGATGTTTTTTGTTGAAGTCCGAAACCGATGCTAATAGGGTGTCGCGTAGACGAGTACTGCGGAGCTTTGCAATCACAGTTCTTGGCCGATCATTCTCCCTGTTCAGCTTAGCTACACGTGTGACTTGCAATATGTCTGTATCACTAATGTCGCTCTTAGTTATCTTAGCAATGTTCAGCACCACGTTTACTAAATTTTCAGACCTATCCTCAGGCAAGCCGTTAATTTCCACATTATTTTCACGCATATTCTGCTCAACTATAGTCAGTCGTGTTGAAAGGTCACTTATATTTTTTTTTAGGTTAGAATTTTCAGAGTGTAGTTGGTTTATTATTGCGTCTTTTTGTTCAAAGCGTTTTTTAAATTCTTCGTATTCTTCATTAATAAATCCAAGTGAGGTTTTAAATTCAGATATATCGAACTGTATCTGTTTCAACTGGTCAGCAACCAACTCCCTAATAGTACACTGTAATGCTGAAGAAAGTTCTTGCTTTATGATTTCTCTCAGTGAACCTTCAGTGACATACTCGCTGCTATTTGTTGAAAATGAGTCACTATTCTTTTTTCTTAACGTTACATTATTTGCATCGAGTAATTGTTTACCGTCTGGTGAAATATTAGGATGCGCGGATGTAATGGTGGTTCCAGAATTTGATTGCATCTTAGAAAGTGCTGCATCTTGTTCAATTTTCCAGTTACGCAGCATTTTAGTTATTTCATCCTTGAACTGATTAAAGTCTTTATCAGGAGAATAGCATATTCGTTTGCGCTTACTACGTTGAGAAACGGTAGCCTGCTCAGAGCTTGAGGAATCTTGAGGCAAACGATCATCACTGCTAGCAGGTACCAATGTTTGTGGTGGGGTGCGTGCAACTTGAGGCATTTTATTGTATGTTTTAAAATGGCACACTAATAAAGGTCACCCAGTGCACAAGCACACTAAAAAAGGCTCACCAAGTAGTTACTACCGCGGCAGACACGGTTACTGAGCGAGTTCGTGAAGAAAAGGTCGTAAGCGCCGGGGAATCGCAGGCGCTTACGCGTTCGGTCGTGATGAACTGGAGGATTAACAATGTCGGTAGATCGAATTATTTCTTTGGTAAAATTGGTCCAAAACTGATTAATTATGCACTTTTAACACTTGTCAATTACTGCACTTTATAGTATCACTTTTAGTCCGTGTAGGCCTCACTTATTACGGCACAGTATTCGCTTATAACTGACAAATTTTAATTACTTTTGTGGAGCAAATACAATAACCGTGCGGTTTACACACAATTCAAGCAAAATTCGTTATGTTAATTAATGCTTCATTAATTTCATAACTTACTCTTGAATCTTACAAGAAACTACCAAATTGATTAACGCTTCAATATTCGGCTGTTTTAGTTCTAAATTAATATACATTTGTATAAAATGGCACTGTTTGGTAAATCTTAAACAATACAAGGCACTTGGAGACTGTCTTTTGAATAAAAGTATTATAAATGCAACCTAATTTTGTTGTAGGTACAGACGCCAGTATGTCAAAACTGTAAAATTTTCCCCAATTTAAATGGCGACGGCGTTCTCCAAGATTGGAGCGGGAGTATATAGCAACCCACACACTAGTCGTCCAATACGAGCTACTCGCGGCAATAAGCCGCAACGATACCTAAAGAATGAGTGAGTGCCTCTTCTTTAACGAGTCACCCGCACCGCGCGCAAGCGCTAGTCCGCCGCCCCGATGAAAATCAATCAAAGAAATTTGACAGATTGATTTAACTAGATGTGCTGACCTCTGTACATTTCAAAAATATAATTATTTCGCCTAATAGGCAAAGCATGGCACATAAGTACGTTTTTCAGTTGTTTTTAGCCAAAGTTCTTTACATTACAGGACATATAAAATGAAGATTCTAACAATTCTCAAGGCAAGTGTTTGTGGCTGTGCCTGGCCTGATTTCTCTTATTCCAGAGAAGTTTACGTTCAGTAGTGGGACAATTATTGTCCTATGTCCGTAACATTGGCGTTGTAATTTAAACCTTATAGCGTGCAATTCAATGTCTATTCAGGTATTGGACAGGAGTCGAGGAGGACGTTGTGTATTGATTCCATTTCGGTCCAGCTTCGTTTCTGTCCGCCCACGCTGACGTCACGGATGCAGCCGT
Organism: Acronicta alni; assembly: GCA_964056405.1. Taxonomy (NCBI): domain Eukaryota; kingdom Metazoa; phylum Arthropoda; class Insecta; order Lepidoptera; family Noctuidae; genus Acronicta; species Acronicta alni. The sequence continues at coordinate 1,185,474 of OZ043916.1, read as the reverse complement.
TGAAATTTTTGCCGCCTTCTGTAGATTCCATTACACCTTCTGTAAGGAAAATAATGTGAAACATCTAGTTTGTATTACCGGTGTTGTTAATATCTAAAAATTGCCGTTTGTCATGTCATCTTTTAAAATAAAATAAAATTAGACCGATTTATGAATCAATAATTCAGTATATTTCGACGGTTAATTTTTTTCGTATTGAATTAAAAATGAAAAATGTGATTACCGGGTAGTCCTCCGATGTAGAGGTGTGCGGGTGCGGGCGGCGCGTCGAGCGCGTCGTCGAGCAGCTGTGTGGGCGGCGCGGCGCGGAGCGGCTCGTGCTGGTCCAGGCGCAGCGCCAGTGCACGCGGGTGCAGGCGCGCGCGCACTGTGTGCCAGCGACCGTCGCACGCGCCGCCCCGCCACCACACGCGGGACCGCTCCCCGCCCGCGCCCGCGCCCCCGCCCCCGCCCGCCGCCTGGCCCGACTGGCGGGACAACACCACCTGGCGATACGATGCGCGATGCACGTGATTAACTTAAAAAATCCATACAATCAAATTCAATCATAATTAAGTCACTCTTAACCTGTTGACCGCCATATCAATAACGAAAAGCTGTGTTAAAAGAACACTAACGTGACATGCAGTCGTTGGCGTCGTGAGCAAGTTTTAATTTAACGTCTATACACGTCCGCGGCGGTCAAAGGAAAGGAAGGAAGCTAGTAAGTTTATTCCTGGCCTTTTCTACAAACTTAGAGAATCATACTCTCTTTTAAACATCAAATCTAGATGATAATACGACTAATAACGAATTATATGAGTATCTTTTTGTATTTTTTTTGGCATTTTCCATGCTAAGATTTTAAAGTTATTAAGCAAAGGAAAAACGTAGGTTGAATCGTAGGATTCGAACCTACGTCTTCTGGTTAGGTACACCAGACGCTATGACCACTAAGCCACCGCGATACCTACCCTCCATGTTGAATTTTGCCTTCGCTTTCTGAATTTACGTCTTTATGGTGACGTCAGTGACACCTATTGAAAAGCAAGTATTTTGCTCCTCAACCGACACGACTTACTTTACAGTTAATTCAATGTCGAACGATGCCACCTTACCTACTAACTATCTTTTTGTATTTTTTTTGGCATATTCCATGCTAAGATTTTAAAGTTATTTATTAAGCAAAGGAATTATATGAGTCTTACAATGTGGAACATTATCGGAAAAAACTTTCGAAGAATCAAAAACATACCGCTCCATCTTTAACTTCTAACAGTAACCCCGCGGCCGCAAACAGCACCCCGTTGGGCTCACTCGTCCGGAACTGTAGGCTCAACTCCGTGGAGCTCTCCGACCCGTCTGACGTCATCAGCCAGGAGCTCGACCACGTCGCGTACGCATCACCTAGTATTTAGAAGTAAACAACAGTGGGTTTTTAACAAACAAAAGCATCTGCAATAACACAATTTATTGGGAATACCAACAGCATAATTATGTATATACTTACATAATAATATATAATATAATATTAATATGTCATGTATACATATTTATACATTACATTTTATTGATCCCTAATTCTAAGTTTCACTAGATGGTACATCAGTTTAGAAGGACGATTAAAATAACCAGATATAGGCAGACGTTTGTCATAGTATTATTCGATAATAATAGAAACTTACCTCCAAAATACGCAGCTTGTTCTATGTTGGGGAAGCATTGACCGACGCCATGATGCGCCTGCGCATCGCGCACTAGATCTTCCGCGCGACCGTTAACCGTCACACGTCGAATGCAGCCCAGAAAACCACCCACTCGCGTTATCTGTAAATGTGAATAGTATTAATATGTACTGTTCAGTTAGGTACTTATGTACTAGCATGATATAAAACTTTTTGATGATTCGGTAATGCAATCAAGCTGATTGGATATAATTGTTTGTTTATTATTGAAAATAGCACTACTTGTAGTATTAGTTTTAATATGAAGATTTCAGTATAGATCAGCCCATTAGAGATTAGGTGATAAAAAGATGCGAGCATTAACCGAGTTGGGAAGGTTGGGCAGTGCGGGCGGTGCGGGCAGTCCGCCCACGTAGAGCCGCATGGCCCGCGCGGCCGGGCCCGGGCCCGCCCGCGCGGCCGCCGCCGCGCCGCCCGCCGACACCTGCACTCGCGAACGACTCACGCGCACCGATATCTGCAATCATCAACACAACCATTTATTTCTTATTTATCACTGGTTTCATACTTTCTACCGCAGTTAATGGCGTTCGGATATTTGGTGTACATTGTGCAGTAAAAATGAGATACTCATTTGGTCTCACATAATTATAGCTCAATACTTACGCGCGCGCCAACCTATGAAAAGGACGTATCGTACACAACACAATACCAATTTACTGCCTATCTAACCAATCTAATACTAGTTTCAGTAAGCTAATTTCATAAAATCAGCATTGCGTTTCAGTACCGTAAGCTGCTGCTTCCGCTTATAACCCCACACAAATCGTACACGTCAAATAGACTATTTGACAGGTTTTTAAAATCCATTTTATATTATGTAGTAGAGTTGTCGCATGTCCAACGAGCTGTGGGCCCGAAAAGCTCAGGATTGGTGCCTTGAAACAGCGACACGGGGTCGCGGCAGACCACGAAGGAGATGGCGGGACGAACTGGATGTCTTCCTTGAGAACTGGAGAGAAGAAGCGTACTATCGTGACCGTTGGAAGGAATGGAGGGAGGCCTTTGCCCAGCAGTGGGACAGCACGGGCTAGTAATAATAATAAGTAGAGTTTAAGGAACCCAGTAAAAGTTGTTTTTTTTAATTCTGGTACATATTTGCTGAAAAATATAAAAAATAAAAATTCAATATTTAAATAGCGTGCCAAAACGCTACTTTGACAATATGGCGCTGCAATGGGGTCGGTGACGTCACACGCCTGTATTCTGATCTGTGGTACATATCATCCACATACATTTGTTGCAAACAAAAATCGAAAGTGCGATTGGATTTACATTTTATCAGTGAAATAAGTGACAAAATGAGTTACAAATGGTGTGCAGTTCCAAAATGTACAAATACGTCGATAAAAACTCCGGAAAAACTATTTGTAAGTGTTCCAAAGAATGTCGAAGTGGGCCGAAAGTGGTTGAAACTTTCTCGCAGGGATCCTAATGACATAGCGAATAGTACAAATATTTTCTTCTGTGAAGACCATTTCCATGTAGGTAAGTAAACATTATATAAATTTTGTAATAATTAATTACATTCTGAATCTAAATATTTTCGTTATTGATTTGAGGTTATAATACCTCTAATGTTTATAATTTATAACAGAATGTCTTGCAAATCACTTCGATTATCTTCTATACATCCGCTGTTTTCCATAATATTAGTTAAAAAGTGTAGCTACAGAGTCTTATGATTTCAATAAGCATAACACTAAAAGATCCCGACTATAATATACACCGTGACTTTATAGTCGTTTTGGAACCGAAACGTGGTAACTTAGGATAATTAGTAGTACAAAAAATATATTAAGTTGACTGTACAGCTAAAAATAAAAAAGTTGGCATTTCAAAAAAAAAAAATCACTTGTTCGAGTTTGTTCATAGTGCACGAATATTTCATTCTAAAACCGCCGCAGTCTCAAGCTTGCCATTTATCAATGATGCGCGGCAGGCGGCGCGGGCGCGGGTCGCGGGTGGCGCGGGTCGCGGGTGGCTCGGGTCGCGGGTGGCGCGGGCGCGGGGCGCGGTGGCGCGATCGCGCGGTACGAGTCAGCTCATCAGCTAGTTACCTACCTACAGCAACGCGAGCGACGGACGACGGTCGGATGATCCGTCCGAGTACCTACTACGCGTGATTTAATAGCTAGTAGCTAGACAAGTACATTGTATTATTAAAATAAATTGCATTACGATGCAGATAGCGACGTAATTTGATGTTAGGTTAGTACCTAGATCGCAGTTCAAATACTACAAGTATGGCGCCCAGCGAATCAGCTGATGATACGGGACACGAACGTAAACCCTACATTCTTACTAAAAAAATTAGAATAAGACTGTGTGTAGGTAGGTTTTATCGTAGTTTTTATTTAAGAAAAAAACCTTGCCTCACACTAGGATTTTCTCCTGTGTCATGGGTGCATTTACAAACATAAATTTTTACATACACAAACACGCAAGCCCAGAACAATCACCTACAGATCATACAAATTGGTTCCGAGCGAGGATCGAACCCGCGATGGCACAGCAGTCGCTCGCACAGCCGCTGCGCATTGTTGACGATACGATTGCGTGTCGTCAACATTTTCACGCCAACTACGTAAATTGTACCTACTCCAATTTCTCGTTCATACTTTACACGGGATTAGGACCGGCAGAAATACTTTATTTGAATTGAACTTATCTTTATTTACTGTAGGTATCAATAATTAAAAACAGAGAGCCAATGAACTGAGTAGGTACTTAAGGCGTTTGGATTTTTGGAATTTGAGCTATTTACAAAATAAAAAACTTATGTAGGTACATAGCTAAGTACTTACCTATTAACAGTTTATTTACAAATTGTTTACACTTCCCTGTACCGAAGCAACTGCTCGAAAGAAGTCTGCCGCGTTCAATACACAAACGTGCCCGTTTTATGCTAGGTATTGTCTTTTAGCCTATCACTTTTCACTTTATCAAAGACGTCCACTATCGCACTGCGTAACTCGTTAACGGGTATAAACGAGTCTTTTTATTTCCGACCACAAGAAAAAATCCAGTCCGGGATCGGTGGTGGGCAAACCACGGGACCGCCGCGCGCCGTGGCATATCCATCGATCCCGGAACTGATTGTTTGGGTAAGCACGCACAACACTTGCATAATGAGCCGGGCAGCTGACATAGGGCAATTCTTGCCGGTGCATCAATGTTGTTGATGACGTGAGCTCGACGGAACTTATAGGGATGTTAAGCCATTATTACCGCCATTATAATCGCATTGCTTCGCCGCGGAGCCCGCTCGAAGTACCTACTCCAGAATAGCGTCTTCGTTCTACTGCGAGTCATTCAGGGGCCCTCGACCTTGCGCGTGAGCCGGCACACAGAATTGTCTATGATCGAGAAGGCGCTGGGTTGCAGCCAAGTTGGTAGGGCTTGAAGGTACTTGAGGACTTTCAATCCCTCGTAGCCGCAGCGCCTTTAAATGTTCTGGCTGGGAATACAACCGCCTGGCCTCTTCCAAATTGTAACTGGCAACAGCGTACAGCTGAACCATTGTCAAGTACCTACTCCGCGTTCAAGTATTCATACTGAAGACTCATTTTCGTGGGTTTGTATCGCGTGGCTACGTAAAACGTAAAAAATGCAACCTTTATCGCGCGCGAGTTGCAACAGAACTGGCGGGTGCGGCCGTGCGGGGTGGTTAACGGGGAGCGGCGCGGGCGACGCGACGACGCGGGAGATCTCGTCGCGCCGGCGCCGCGCAGCCTGCTACTAGGGGTAGGTACATAATACATTACAGCTGTGTGCGTGGATTGTAGGCAGCGGGCGCCGCGCCACATCCAATGGGCGGATAACGTGTCTAGGCATGTTTTACCGCTTAGTGTTGTGTGTGTAACATTGAATGACATCGATCGTAGTGATCGTAGTACGTAACATTGAGTGGAGTTATCATGAGTTCTCATTTTTTGTTCGAATATGACATTATTTTTCATAATCAATAAAATAATATATTTTTATTTAAATTAAATTATATTTTAATAGGTTCCATTACTGATATAGAGTCTAAAATTTTCGGTTCCAAAACGACTAAAAATTATCGGTGTATATATCCTATACAAGGTCATTATTAGTATATGCGAAACCTGAATATAGTTTGTTCAGAATCAGTAACTGAATCGATTCCAATAATTTTTAAATCATGTTATATTTTGTCCCAAAAATATTTAAAAAATGTTACGAGTAGGACACCGAGCGACACTAAGTACCTATCCACAATCATAATATGCGCGGAACACAGGTCACGCGGCATGCCACGGTCGAAGTGGGACTGGGCGGGCGCGGGCGCACGCGGGGCAGGGTCTAATCCATCCCTTCAGTCGCCCGGGTGCTACTGGTCACTGTGCACGTATCGTGCTCCCGTTCAGTTTGGTACCTACATGTCCCGAGCGCGCGTCCGGGTAGTTGTGTTTCGGTTGATCGTGTGTAATTGTGTACAAAACGTGAATAAAAAGTGTCGTGTGTACAAAACGTGAGTAAAAAGTGTCGTGTGTACAAAACGTGAATAAAAAGTGTCGTGTGTACAAAACGTGATTAAAAAGTGTCGTGTGTACAAAACGTGAGTAAAAAGTGTCGTGTAACAATGTCTTTCTCATACACATACATTGATAAGTACCTAAGATATTGTAAACATTGTTGAACACTATTTACAATCAAGTCAATTAGGTATTATCTTTTTGTATTTTTTTACATTTTCCATGCTAAGATTTTAAAGTTATTTCAACAAAAAAAAAAATTACGTCCGCGGTGGATTAGTGGACATAGCGTCCGGTGTACCTAAACAGAAGACGTCGGTTCGAATCCTGCCCGCGGTCGGATTTTTGCTTCGCTAAAATAAATTTAAAGTCAATCATTGTAAAAAGTGATGATTTAAATTATTAAACATGCCATGCCTAGCCAAAACGGTTAAATGTAGAAAGTTGTGATTTACACCTACAGCCTGCTGTGGTTAAGTAATGCGATGTTTAACACTTTTCATCCACTTTGAACTTTAAGTGGTTGGCATAAGGTGCACTAATCGCATTGACAAAATTTTATCATTTACGGCCGTATTTACGAATAAAGTACATAATAATATCTACCTACACAACCATTGCGGTAGTCCAAAGCCTGCAAATATGATGAAAAATGTTATCACCAGTTAATTGCAATACAATCGCCGTATGGTTAGGTACTACTGCCAAATTATTTCTTTCAATTTCGCACAAGACGACGCGGGGCGCGGGCGGCGGCGCGTGGGCGCCTCGTGCCGCGCGGTGCGCATGTTTTTGCATGGACAACGAGGTAACATAACATGCTTATAACTTTGTGATTTTGTCATGATACCGTTTAGAAATACTGTACATAGATTCTTTACATAAAAATACTAGACACGTGTTTCAGGTTTCGCCTATACTAATAATGACCTTGTATAAGTTCGATGTAGAAGTTCATCATTATTTCACTTGCTTATGATATAATTTAAGTTACCGCTAAAGTGTTAGTATACTTACTTTGCTGTTTTCACATTTTTTAGCTCCGAAGCAGAAAAGTCGGAATTATTTTTGAAAAACAATCCGACCATGATTGCGTCGACTTAGGGCAAGTTTCTGCTGTCAGCTTTTACAAAATCGTTGTCCATGGTAAAAGTACTTGACAGAATTTGTAAAATATTGCGAATAAATCACACAAAAACGATGAATAATACAGAAAATCTTATTAAAACAGTTTAGAAAGCTGATAAATCACAAGTAGACGCAAGTACGCAAACGAGGTTTCCAAGCTTGTGACGTCATCACAAACTCGACCAATCAGGAGCGTTTTGTGTCACGTGACAAACGTTAAAAAAATGCATTTTTTATTTACGGATTTTTAAATAAATTAGATATTATTTTCAAGTTACGTTTATAAAAAACCATTTTCAAACTCTTAATTTATTCTGATAACAGTAATTATTGACACTTTATTTTTCGCATTGTCAAATAGTCTATTGACAAACCTACAAAAAGTAGGCAATTCACGAAGATTTAATAAATATGAATAACATAAATATGACATGAACCTTCTCTGCTCATACAAAAAAGAATAATATCAACCCACAGACCTGTCTCCAGCTGCCATCGGTGAGTATGGGCGCGAGCGTGAGCTCCTTGCGCTTGCGGCCGCGCACCACCAGGCGCAGCTTGCCCTCACGCACTAGAAGCGCCATGAAATGCTTTGGTTTGGCCTTGGAACCCTGAACAAAATCACTTATCATCACATTCATAGTTACCATAATCAACGATATATTATCATGATCATCATCCTAGTCATCATTATCAGTAGTAAAATCATCATGAACACAATGCAGCAGCGAAATCGTCTTCGTCATTATCATCATCGTGATCATAATCATCATTTTTTCTTATCTTTGACATCAGTATAATAATCACCAAAATCAAGCATCACCATCAACGTCTTAAATATCATTATCATCGGCATTAAAATCATCGTTAGCATAATAATCATTATCATAATAATATAAATCGTAATTATCATAATCAATAATCATCAATTATGGACGTCGTTATCAACATCTATCCCACTGGCATCATCACTATAAACATAGTAAATATTATCATCATCAATTAACTGCAGGAAAATCGTCATCATCATAATTATCATCGTCATCAACATAATCATCATTCGTCTTCATCATAATCATTATTGTCTTTACAATCATCATCGTCATCAACATAATCGTCATCGTCGTCATCATCTACATAATCATCATCATCATCATGATCATCATCGTCATCATGATCATCATCGTCATCATAAATGTCATCATAATTGTCATTGTCATCATCATAATCATTTCAATCATCGTCTTCATCATCATAATCACGACCGTCATCATAAGTATCATCGTTATCATCATAATCATCATTGTCGTCATCATAATCATAATAATTATCGTCATCAACATAATCATCATCATCAACATAATCATCATCGTCATCATAATCACCATCATCTTCATAATTAACATCGTCATCAACATAATCATCATCGTCAACAACATAATCAACATCTTCATCGTCATCAATCATCTTCGTCATCATCATAATAATCAAGATAATTATGATGATGATCATCATATTACAATCATCATCATCGTCACCTGCATAATTGTTGTCATCATCATAATTATCATCGTCATCATAATCATTACGTCATCACCATAATCATCATCTTCATTACCATATTCAATCATCGTTATCGTAGTCACCATCCACGGCATGACCATAATCAACATCATCATCGTCGTGATCGTAATTAGGTATCATAATCAAATAAATCGTCAACATTAAAATCATTATCATAATCATCGTAATTATCATAATCATCGTAATTATCATAATCATCATCGTCATCACCATCATCATCATAATCATCATCGTCATTATCATAATCATTATCGTCAACATAATCGTCGGTATCGGTTACATTTTTATGACAATCATTAAACTTCATCACAACTGTCATAATATCAGGGTCATTATAATCGCGACTGGTCGCGACTATAGTTATAATCAGTTGCGTAAGATACGCGGTTATAGCGTGATTGTAGGAGGAAGGGTGAGGTATGTTACCGGTGCGAGTAGTATGAGTCCATCGTGCGCATACGTCCGTATCTGGAGCGTGAGCGCCAGGTCCCGCGCGCGCCGCGGCAGGCGCAGCGTGGCGTGACTGTGTGCGCTGTCGCCGAACTTCACCGCGCCCGCCTCCACCGTGTATGATGACGTCTACAATGTCACTTTTGTTAATGTTTACACCTCTGAGATACCATGGTAACAGTGCGTCGTTGTGGACGTGGTTTTAAATGAGTGTATAGCTGGAAGTATATACTTTAATCGGTGCCAGGACAATCATTCTTAAATGATGGCCTAGTTGCAAAATTGTGGGATAACTTTTGCTTCTGCTTAATAAAATTCTATAGTGAAACTTGAAAGGGCTGAATGGCTGAATGTTATAAATTTAATGTTACTGAATGAATCAATGTTAAATGTGGTTCTGTTTGGTATTTTGTCGTGTTGTAACTGTCAGTGTTTTTTGTTTCCTGTTTTCTCAATACTATCAGAAGTTGTTTCTCTAGTCATAACTGACGCCCTTGAGTTGACCTTATAATTATTATCCAGAAATAGTAAAATTGTAGAGGCGATAAGAAATGCATACCTTGGTGCAGCCGGCGGCGCTATCGGGCTGTGCCTGCAGCGCGCGCGGCTCTGTTCTCGGCGCATCCTGCGCCTGCGCATCGCCGTCAGCGCGGCCCAGCTGCGCGCCGCTCCACGACACAGCTGACTCTAACCCCACTAGCCTGCATCACATAAATACATACTAATGGGTGCTATCGCTTTTGGGGTCACCGGTTGGCGCCACTGGCGAGAAAGTCCTAAAGTATATATAGCTGTGAAGCACAAGCACAACTCACTGCGCATCTACAATGAGGTCTGCCAGGGTGCCTTTGAAGGGTTTGAGGGGAAAGTTGGCGTGAAGCCCCTCCCGCAGCCCGCCCAGGAACAGGCCGCCCGCCCGCGCGGGGAACGCGCCCCCACCCAGTGGACCGCTGTCCAGCTGCTCCTCGTCCACCCACAGCTCTAGCTGTATACATAAATACGAACACGTAACAAATGTAAAGTAGAAATCTGGGCACGAGTTACGGGAAACCAGATAAGCACGAAGTTTATGTCCATAGAGTTTGTACCTAGAGGGCTTTAAACTTTTTTGTTGACTGTACACGCTTGAAGTAGAATTTTTTAAACCATTTTTTTGAGTTAAGCTTTTTTAAGTATGCGCGTTTGCCAGTTTAGTCATGCATGAAGTAATTTTACATTATCATACATCATCAACCCATATCAGTATATGGGTGGATGATGCTCAGCAGTGGGACAGTTCCCACTTCTGAGCACGGGTCCCCTCCCACAGAATGAGAGGGCTTAGGCTATAGTCCATGAAATAATACATTTATAAAATATACAAGTACCTGTTTATGCATCCGTATGATTCGTAATGTATGCAGTCTTCCGTCATCGAACCGGGTGCCGTTGGTCCGCAGGCGTACCTCGCCCTTGCCAGCCGCTGCGACCACTTCTAGTTCTCCTGCACAAGATACCAGCTGTTGTATCTACTTCTTGATGAGGGAATACGAGTTAAACTGTTTTCGTATTTATTGAAAAATCTATATTTTAATGTCGGTATGGATTAACTAACTTAGTTCATCTTAGAAGATAGCTTATAATTAATGATAGTTTGTTACTATGACTTTGAGTAGTATTCTTTAGCGTGCTAAAACTCGCCGTTTTTCCTACAGATGTACAATATCTTAGTGTTTTTTGTAAAATGAATCTTATTGCTACTAGAGAAAGCACAAACCTGCGATCATGAGGAGGGCTAGGTAGTGCTTGTCGTCTGCTTCGTCGCCGTCCACCTCGTTGTCAAGAGTGGTGGGTGCCCGGTATAGCAGGAGTCCGTCAGGTAGCCGCGAGCGGAACGACAGCCCCACGGACGCCTTGCGACGGAGCGACGGCGATGCAAGCTCGATGTAGCCCGTGCCTTTCAAGATAGCTGAGCGGAGCGTCTGTAGGTGTGGAAATATCGGTTTGTTATACTTATACAATTTCAACAACTACAAAATAATGTCACTATGTATATTTGGATAAAACAAAAGGCTTTACTTAAATCTTTCAGTACTCAAAATTTATGGATTAATGTCCATAAGTTTATTAATAATTTATTATTATTTATTATTGTTTGACGGGCAGGTTGCCTTTCATGAGATCTTTCATGGACCAATAGCTTTTCCAGGCGGTTTCGGTGCGTCTTGCAACTTCTTTAGCTTGTCTCGCCTGAAAAGAGACTAATTGGCCCAGACCAAGATACTCATGGACGTATTCAGTCTCCTCGCCATCGACTTCCAACCTACGTTTTGCGCTATTCGTCATGAGCTTGGTCTTTGACAAATTCATCTTCAGTCCGACCCTAAGACTTGCCTGGTGTAATTCTGTAATCATAGAGCCTAGTTCTGCTGCAGTAGAGGAGAAAAGGACAATGTCGTCAGCAAAGCGAAGATTTGTTAACCTTTTCTCGCCGACGACAATGCCCCGCCCCTCCCAACTAGCTCTGCCCGTCACTCTCAAAAGGAAACTCATGGATGTATGTATTCTCCCCATCGTCACCTACGGCGCACAGACCTGGTTTTTGACAAAACATCAGAAGTCCGCACTTGGGGTTTGTCAGAGAGCCATGGAGCGCAGTATGATGGGAGTCAAATTAGCAGACCGCATCAAAAATAGCATACTGCGCTCTAAAACGCAGATCGCTGACATAGGCCAAAAAGTTGCTAGCTTGAAGAGGAACTGGGCTGGACATGTCTGTCGTATGACAAATGAGCTGTGGGTTAAAAGAAGTACCGAATGGGTCCCACAAAACGGCAGACGACAACGCGGCAGGCCTAGACGAAGATGGCGGGATGAGCTTGACTTTTTCTGGAAGGATTGGCCCAAAATAGCCTTGAACCGTGAGGAATGGAAGGAGGGTATAGGGAGGCCTTTGCCCTGCAGTGGGACGACAACGGCTAAATAATATTTATTATTATTAATTTTAAATAAAAATAAAATTATGACCGGATTACATAAATTTTCTATTTAAGTACTTAGTTATTTTTTTGATAAATTTTATTTATTTGTCTTTTTTTCTTTTAAAATCAGGGTAAAAATGAGATTAGCTACAAAAGGTTCGGTATATGTACGGAGTAGTGAGTACGTACCCTCTCCCCGCAGCGCGGCTCGAGTCCGTGTCTCACAGGGGCGTGCAGCAGATCGTAGCCGGCGCGGTCCACGCTGACGGCGCCCATGCAACCCAGCAGCGGCGGCGCGGGCGGGGGCCGGCCGGGCGCGCCGGGCGGGACCCCTGCCACCCAGTAGGCGGCGGCGCCCAGCTCCGGCAGCGCGGCCGCCGCCTGCACGGGCGGCGCGGGCGACCCCAGCGTCTCCTCGCCGTTCACTCGCAGGCTGCCTGCCACAGGACCTCCTCAATACACTCAATATACCTACTATGCGCCTGCAACGCACTACAATATCCATCTCTACCAGTACTTCTCTACCTAAGCACAATGCAATAGGTACTGTGCGAAGAAAATAGTACGCAATCAGCAATTATTGACATAACTATGGTATTTTATTGGTACAGATTATTATAAAATGTAAAATTGCCATTTAAGAATTTTATTTTCGAGCTTTATGGTACCTACATATATTCTTCTTTTTATTAGGTACCATAATTATTTACCAATATATTTTTTAATACACTGCTCAAAAAGTGGCGTATTGCAGGGACGTATAGCGTTCAGGATGTGGACTATTACACACTCGAGCTTTTTCTTTACCTTTTCCGAACTCGTGCGTTCTCTTTCCCAAATGTCAAAATAAAAAGAAAAAACCAACCACGAAGTCTTTACTAAAAAAATTCATAGAAGTTTTTATGATTCCTGCAAATATTTCTAAAAAGAAGCTACTAATTTGTTTCAATGTCAGATTTATTTTTTTTGATTCAATGAGTTAGGTTAGGTTTCATTTCATTTCATCTCATTAAATTTCATTTCATATCAATAAAAAAAATCTACTGAAGACTTGGCTGTATGGGCATAGTTCCCTTTGCCTACTCATAACGGGTGAAGAAAACAAAAAAAAACTGCTTAAATTCTTTTACGGTTGGCGCCATTTTCAAAAAAAATTCTTTACAATAAACTCAACTAACCTGAAAAAAGCGCGGGAAACCTTGAAGTAGGCGGTCGAATTTTTTGGCGCTCATCAATTTTAAATTTATTTATTTGTGTAGAAATTGGATCTGATAGGCGGTAGTGTATATAAATAATCTTAGTAGTATAAGTATAGTATTTATTAGTTTATTTCAACAGTATATTGGTAAGTTTTTTATGTTTTTAATATGAGTGTTCCAGATGATCCTGGGGGGACTTCCCTCCAGGTATCTCATGTAGTTACAGTCACTTATGATGGTTCGGAGATGGAAACCGAAGGTTCTATTTTAGATACAGATGCTTCGGATAGCAAAAAGCATACTCATTCCAAACGTAAGCGTACTGTGTCTCGTAAAATTTGTAAGCACTGTAACAAAAAGAGGAGGCGTCATAAGTCTTCTGATATTCACTGTGAGACTGATTGTCATTGTGAAATTGTTTCTAAGAATGACTTTCCAACTGATTCCAAAGAAACTTGTGAGTCAATTCTTATCCCATCACCACAGGTTGTCCGACCTGATGTTAGTGATGCCAATCCTGCTGACTCGCGTGTAGCAATAGGCAGGAAACTTTATCAATCATCTGATGCCGCACCTTATAATGTCCATATCCAAAAGGTCCAGTCTAGCCCGAATGATAATGTTGTTATTCATCCTATTTCCTTTGGTCGTTTCCTTAAAAATAATTTTATTAAAAATATTGTGAATGGAAGCCTCAAGAAAATAGGAAGAAATAGATTAGTTTTATCATTCAACAACTATGTAGATGCTAATTGTTTTATTGAGAATGAAGCATTAAAAACTAACAACTACAAAGCTTATATACCTACCTCATCAGTTATTCGTATGGGTGTTGTTAGGGGAGTTCCAATTGATTGGTCAGAGGAAGAAATTTTAAAAAATATTAATGTACCTCTTGGATGTGGAAACATTTTAAAAGTTCGGCGTATTAATAGGAAGAATATAGTAAATGGTCAAGCCAGTTACACTCCAATTGAGACTGTGGTGCTCACATTTGATGGCCAGGTTCTTCCCAAGAGAATATTTCTATGTTACAACTCACTTCCAGTTGATTTATACATATTTCCAACTATACAGTGTTTTAATTGTTGCCGCTATGGTCATATCAAAAGCCAATGCCGCTCAACTCCCCGTTGTTTTAAATGTGGTAACAACCACTCTGGTGATGGCTGCAATATTGATGAAGAGGAAGTGGTTTGCTGCTTATGTTCAGGTTCCCATTATGCAACCAACAGAAAATGTCCAGAATTCAGTCGACAGAAATCTATTAAAGAGTCCATGGCACAGAGTTGTATTTCCTATGCAGAGGCATCAAAACTACACCCTCCAGTATCAAAACCTTATGCAGATGTTTTAACTTCTTTGGCTGCTCCTACATCTCCCCTAAAAAACACTTATGATATTTCCAAGGGCAATAGTTTGAAATCAAACACAACTTCATATAAAAAAACTGTTTTTATGAAATCCAACAACTCACCTAAACATTATAGTAAAGGTTATGATAAGCATGCACATACTCTCTTCACTAAAGATTATGACATGCCTTTGCCATCTGTTGGCACAATGATGAATGGAAAAGATGTGTCATTATCTAACATGTCAACTAGAGATCTTATTATTGCTTTAATTAACTCATTAACTCAAACTAAGAATTTGTCTGAACCGTCCAACGCTGCTGTACAACAAATAAGTCATCTTCTTAATAACAATGGATTATCAATCGACAATCCTTCAGTGGAATTGTCGCAGTGTTAATTCTAAAAAAAGTGAATTATTGTATCTGATTAATCTGTATAAGCCCATTACTATTGCTTTACAGGAAACCTGGCTTAAGCCAGACCATAACTTTAAAGTTTCCCAGTATATATGTATAAGAGAAGATAAGTCTGATGGTTATAATGGTGTTGCTTTACTTATTCACAACACGGTTCCTTTTGACCACATTCCTATTCCAATCCATAGTACTAATTTTTCCATTATAGCTATAAGTATTAACAAAATATGTTTCGTTTCGGTTTACATCCCCCATCCGACGTCATCTATATTTAATGAATTAGAGGCGATTATCTCACAGCTCCCAAAACCAATTTTAATATTGGGTGACTTTAATGCTCAACACCAGGCTTGGGGTAGCTCCAATTCCAGTTATTATGGTACTAGAGTACTAGATATTCTGGATTCCAATAATCTCTGCATTTTGAATACTGGAGTAGCCACACGACGTACTAAGCCCCATGAAGGAATCAGTGCCCCAGATCTTTCTATTTCTAGCTTAGCGTCTATATTGACTTGGAGTACACTATATTCAACTTTCGACAGTGATCATTATCCTATATTAATAACTTTTCCCAACTCACTAATTAAAATTAAATATAAACGCCCACCTAGACTGAAATACAAGATCCCGAATGACAATGACTTTGAAAGTGACAGATGGGAAACGTTTAGTAACATGGTTGAACTAAAATTGTCTTCTCTCCCTTATCAAGGAAATAATCACTCTGTGTCTGCTGATGTTTTTGCTTTAGCTATAATAGAAGCTGCGGATAAAACTTTTCCAACTAAGCAATGTAATAATAATATTCATTCTCCTCCTTGGTGGGATAGTGAATGCACAGCAGCGGTCAAAAAGAGGAAAGAAGCAGAGCTTTTATATCATGAACACAGCACTTCAGAGAACTTTGAGAGCTTAACTCTATTAATGAATAACACCCGTAAACTATTTAAAATCAAGAAATGGAATGGATGGAAAGCTTTCTGCACATCTCTAGCACCCAACGTCTCGCCATCGCTTATCTGGCAAAATGTTCGTAGATTTAGATCAGCATTCAAGGAAACATTGCCACAGTTTCTTGACACAACAGTAGCCGATAAATTTTTAGATAAGTTAGCTCCTCCCTTTGTTCCTCAAATGCCTTTTTTATCTTCTAGTAACTCTGTTCAATCTCCAACAGAACATTCCGCCCTTGACTCTTCTTTTACCCTTACTGAGTTAAAAGGTGTGCTATCATATGTTAAAGATTCTGCACCGGGCAATGATGGTATTCCATATTCCTTTCTTGTTCACTTGAACGACTCGAGTCTAAATTATTTACTACACGTCATCAACTCTACCATAATCTCTGGAGAAATTCCTGCTTCTTGGAAAATCTATGAGATTGTTCCTATTTTGAAACCAAGTAAGCCCGCCGCAGACCCGAACTCTTATAGACCAATAGCCCTTGCCTCAGTGATTTCTAAGCTAGCAGAACATTTAGTTAAGAACAGATTAGAGTGGTACGTTGAAAGTCAAGGTCTACTGTCCTCAACTCAATATGGATTCAGAAAAGGCAAAAGCACCATGGACAGTTTAGGTATTTTTACTACGGACATAAGGCTTGCCTTCTCGAATAATGAATCCCTGCTTGCAGTTTTTCTAGACATTTCCGCCGCATATGATAATGTTGATCTACGCATTCTAAACTCCAAATTATCCACATTAAAAATTCCTCCTGTATTTTGTAAATTTATTCATAATCTTCTTTCGGAAAGACAACTTCAAATTAATATGGGTGATTCTAAGTTTATCACAAGATTTACATGGAAAGGTCTACCCCAGGGTTCGGTGCTAAGTCCACTTTTATATAATATCTACACCTACGACTTAGAATCGCATATTGCATGTAAGGCTAACATATTGCAGTATGCAGATGATTTAGTTTTATATGTTTCAGGACGGTCTACTGAAAAATTAACCGACTCTTTGAACCATGCTTTGCAATTTTTGAAGGCTTGGCTAGACTCGAATTCGCTGAGTCTCAGTGTTAGCAAAAGTTGTGCAGTATTGTTCTCAAGGATGCGTTTACCTCCACCTTATACTGTTTTATATAATAATCAACCAATCCCGGAAAAAAACGAAACAAAATTTTTAGGTCTCGTATTAGATGTTAAAATGACTGGTGTATCACACTGTTATTATATTGCGGCTAGATGTGAACGCTTGCTTAACATTTTACGATGTCTTGCGGGTGTTTGGTGGGGTTCTCACCCATTCACGATGAAACTCTTGTATAACGCAATAATAAGAAGCATCTTAGACTATGGAACATACTTTTTAGAGCCTTGTAGTGTAGTAGGTTTGTCTAAATTAGATGCCATCCAGTTCAAAGCTCTACGTATTGTATCTGGAGCCATGAGATCTAGCCCCGTAAATGCCCTGCAAGTTGAATGTCTTGACCCCCCTTTAAAATTACGACGCCAGTTCCTATGTGATAAATTTTTATTCCGGGCTTTTCAATTTTTAAATCATCCTCTTTTTAAAAAAATTACAAGAATTGTCACTTATAATAGAAAGTTCCTCATATTGGACTCATAAATCTCTTCCATGCTTGATTATTAGTTTTCGTAAATTTATTTCATTGCAAGCTCCCACACATCGGTCTCAGTTTCTCCCTTTATTCTCAGTCAGCTACGAAGCGCTTGTTAATCCTCCTAACATAAAATATAATTTTGAAATCCTAAAAAATGATCTACATTCTAACATTGCCATAAAATTTGCAATCGAAACAGACTGGGCAGATCGTCATTATATTTATTGTGACGCTTCTAAACCTACACTATTTAGTACGGTGGGGGTAGCGATTTATCATCAACAGTATAATATCCACCAAAAAATCAAATTGCCTCCTGAAACAACGGTGTTTTCTGGAGAATGTTTTGGCATTCTGAAATCTTTAGAGTACATTTTACTTGCAAAACTCCACAAGTCTATCGTTCTTACAGACTCAAAGAGCGCTTTACAAGCTTTACAAAAATTCCCATTTAAATCTGTGTCAACCTGTGCTTACGTAATGGAATGTAGACAGTTTACTTAATTGTAAAATAAAAAAAATTGATGTTCTTCTTGTGTGGGTACCTGGCCATCACAATATACCTGGGAATGTTAAAGCTGACAAATTTGCGAAAGATGCAGTAAACAATGGCGATATGTTTCCATATAAAAATGTTGCGTCAGATCTTGTCTCCATTCCCAAAGACCAATTACATAGTTCTCGGCAGAATGACTGGAATGATTCTAGCCATCGTAAAGGCCGGTATTACAATTCTATACAGCATGAAATTCCTAAGAAAACATGGTTCTCCAAAATTAAGTTTAGCAAATCTGTGACTTCAATGATCATTAGGATGCGTTTGGGCCACGTTTGCTCTGCCTCACATCTCGCTAGGCTTGGCATCATTAATAGCAGCTTGTGCGCTTGTGGTGCTGATGAAGAAGAGGATTTAAATCATATTTTCTTTGGTTGTCTCCTCAATGATTGCTCCTCTTTCATAAACTCTCTTATAGATCTCCGCATTCCTCGCCCTACATCGGTTCCTACCTTATTATGTTCTATGACATTAGATATATATAATTTAATTTCCAAGTTTATAATTGATAATAATATTAAATTGTAATTTTATCTAATATTCAACCATTAAAATTTGTATGTATAATATTATGTTTAATCTCCCAAAAATCAAACAACATTCTTACTATTTATTTAATATTATTTACTTTATTACCTAACGTTTTTTCCTTGACCTACCGTGATCCTATATTCTATTTCAATCCCTAAATTCCGTTTCCATAATCTATTTATCCCAAAATAATGGTTTCCCTACCTTTTACACTTGTAATGGCAAATGCACAAACCGTGCGAGCCAAAACAAAAAAAAAAAAAAAAAAAAAAAAAACTCAACTAACTAATCAGATAAACTCTTAACTGATTAGTTAGTTTAATCAGATAAAATCTTACTGATTAGTTAGTTGAGTTTATTGTGTTTTTATTATTTTATTAAATTGCTTCATTTTTTCGCAACTGTATTAAAAATAGTTGTTCAGCCTGTCATTGCAACTTGTTTCGACTGTCAACCCTCACCTTCGGCTGCGCCTCGGCTCGGGTGGACATTTGTCGGAACTCTTTGCAATGACAGGTTTTCCGCACTCGTAATGAAATATACTATAGTATTATCTAATATAAATTTAATCGCTCATCATCATTATCATCTGCGTATATTAATTCACTGCTGGACGTAGGCCTCCCCTAATGTGCGCTATTTCACCTTGTTTTCGGTTTTTCGCATCCAGCTTTCGAATTGAATCGTTATTACTACATAAATAAAGGAAAAAATATATTATACAAACGATACACGCACGGCCACATATTAAACTATTCATTTCCATTATAAGGTGGCTTTTTATCGTATGGAAAGCCTATATAATGTGAGGTGGTGTTATCCCTAGGTGCAATTTATGAATGTAAATAGCAGCTTCATTCAGTTTTTTTTATAGGGGTGAGGTTAGGTGTGGTGTGGTGAGGTGAGATGTTGTGAGGTGAGGTGTAGTGTGGTGAGGTGAGGTGAGGTGTGGTGTGTGTGGTGTAGTGTGGTGAGGTGAGGTCAGGTGTGGTGTGGTGAGGTGAGGTGTAGTGTAGTGAGGTGAGGTCAGGTGTGGTGTGGTGTGGTGAGGTCAGGTGTAGTGTGGTGAGGTGAGGTGTGGTGTGGGTGGTGTGGTGTGGTGAGGTGGTGTAGTGTAGGGTCAGCGCACGTTACCTTTCTCGAGCTTGTTGCTGGCGAAGGCGCGGCTGGCCTGCACGTGCGCGGGGCGGCCGCTGCAGTGCCGGCCGGCCGCTGTGATCTGCAGCCGCGCGCCGCCGTACTCCACCGTGAACACCACGCGGCACTCGCGCAACACCACCGACACCGACCGGTTCTGAACCGTTCAACATACAATACACCCTATTTGTAAATCAACACTCACTGAGAATAACATAAGATTTTTCGAGAATCCATCCATCTATTTTTTTCATTCTTTCCATCCATTCATCCTCACAAGCTTTCAAATTTATAATATTAGTAGGATAGAATAGTATCTTGACTACTACCAGTTAAAAGTTTTTATAGGTTATACTTATTCGTGTAATTATATGCGCTATCGTTTTCGTGTTGGTTTGGTGTGTTCTCGATTAGATTTATATGTGTACTGACATTAACGGTATCGAGCGCCATAAAGAGCAGCGCGTCCTCGTCCCGCGTGCGGAAGGTGAAGGCCACGCTGAACTGGCGCCGGTCGGGCGGACGCGACCGCGCCCGCTGCAGCTCCACGTACCCGCTGCCAGAGAACCACACCATGCCCGCCTCGCCGCCCCGCTCGCTGTACCATCTGCACGGGGGATACGGAACGACACGATGAATTCTAAGGTTCCACGCTTATGCAGTGGTGATCAAAGGTAGTACCGGAATATAGAATTAGTCTAGTGCAGATTTGGACTACGGTAGACTGATGATGGGACAAATGGACTTTAAAAGAGATTTTTCTGAGTTCATTTCGGCGTTTCTCCTGTTAAGAAATATATGCGATTTGTGCTGCCGATGTGGGTACCGGAAGCCTTGTGGATCCTTTATTCAATTCTAAGTGATTATGTTACTGCTATGGTTATCGAAACATTGAAACGTCACCATTTTCATCCATTAATGGGGGGAAATTTGTTTCCAGCAAAAAGGACGATATATCCCCGTATTCTCGTTTAGCACTAGCATTGTGACTTCATTCACCTCGCGGAATAGCGGTCTGTATTTTCTGCATGAGTGTGATATGTACCAACCTATGAGTGCAGCCGGTGCAGCGCGCGTCCTTGGGCTGGTGCAGCCAGTTCCACAAGCCCAGCGTGCGCTCGTCGCTGGCCAGCGCGTGCACGCAGGCGGGCAGCCCTGCGCCGGCGCCCGCGCCCGCGCCCGCCCCCGCGCCCGCGCCCGCCCCGCCCAGCCACAGGCGCGCCGCCCGCAGTGAGCCCGCGCTCGCCGCGCTGCTGTTGCTGGCTGTCACCACGCCTCCGCCCGCCCGCTCCACGCGCAAGTGCACTGTATTCCACACCCTGAGTCAATGTTGGGGGAATTAGAAAATTATTTACACTAAGTGCACTTTGAGCGATGCACTGGCGGCGGATTGCTGAAAGTGCCAGTAAGGGTCCACACTTATCGACGTGGAATGGGCTAAGGTCGGTCGGCAAAATATAGGTATATTGACAGTATAGTAACTGACGTCCTTCGGGTCATCTCGTTTCCGACGACGCTACGTCGGCCGCCGACAATATAGCAGATTGCCTTGATCTTTTCGAGCAGCATGATGATACACACTAATCGACTCAAGTCAATTAATGTGGAAAAACCTACGAATTAGGTGGTAGTAAGGTCAGGCGTCCTCAATACCGTATTAGTGTTGTCAGAGCATTAAGCTGCACACATATAGCGCGCGGATTATCAATAAGACTACCTCGCTTTTGCAGTCACATGTAATGGAAAGGATGTCGCCTTGTTAGACAGGTCGAACGCTGCAGTGCATGACAAATAAAAAGAACACTAATTCAGACATATCTTTTTAATTAAGATTTCGTTTTATTTTCATTGTTAAACTCAAAAATATCTAGATACTTTTTATATACTTGGTGGTCAAAAAATAATTGTATGTATGTACAGACCGTTCGATCTCGATCCTGTAGGAAGTGTGGTCGGCGTCATCATGTGTGGGCTGCAGCACCTCAGGATGCACGATGACCCCCTCGCCGGCCCCCAGCTCCCACGCGAGACGCAGCTTATTGTTCGTCACTGTAAGCTTCATATAGCTCTCTGTTTCCTGGGCAAGTTTAAGATAAAAATGCTCATTAATTAATTAGTTTTTTTTTGGGACAAATTGCTTTATATTTTAGTTGGAAAATTTTGACATGTTATTGAGATTATTTAATTAAATATAAGTACACCGGTATTAGTTAATATTTATTGACCTTTGAAACTTTCTTAGAAACGACATTGAATGTTAAACATAATTTAAGATTTTTAATAACATCATCACAATAACATAACAGATAATAAAATCGTAAAGCGGTCGATCTCGGTTGTCAAATCATACGAACATATATGGCAATTGTTATAGGTATGAAGTCAGAAGTCCGTAAAGCCTGATAACCAGTTTATCCTAAGGATATCGGTATGACCCATAAGAATTTCTGAGGATATCGATATGGTGGATAATTATTCCTAATTCTTTGATGATAATTCGGATTGATGATCAACTGTCATCGGATTAAAACGTAATCGATTGGAATTCTTTTTCAAATGTCCAGCATACTAAATTGTTAATTCACTAGAGTTCGACAGTAGGCATACGTTGAACTGACCCGTGTATCATCGAGCAGGTAGAGCAGCGGCCCGTCCCTCACGACGTTGTCGAAGGACAGCGACAGCGACAGGCGAGACACCGCGCCCGATGACGACGACACCGCGTATGCGCGCGCGCAACCCATACCCGCCCCGCCCACCCCGCCCGCCGACGTCACAGATACCGAGATCTGTTAAAGTAGTACTTGAGTTATAGTTATATTAAAGTAGAATATCGTGAATCCTGCAAAGCATTTAAAATGTCAAATAAAAAAACAATGACAAACAAAATCGTTAAATATAATCTTACGGTCTTATTCATAAAAATATCAAAATATATCTTAAAAACATACAGAACAGTGATATCTTGTGACAGATAGCAGGTGTACCAGACGTTTTATATTTTTATATGATTAAGACTTATTAAATACGAATTAGCTGGTTAGAAGTTGTATATCTACAGTTTACTGACCGAGTCGGCGGCGTGTCTAGCGCGCTGCACCTTGTCTTTGAGTGCGGTGATGGCAGGGCTCAGTGTCTGAGTAGCAGCAGCGTGCTGTCTCGCTCTAGCAGCAGCTGCAGCAGCCAGTGCGTCAGCGGTCTCCGCACCACGTACTGTATTGCCACGGATTTGCGAAACTGCAATCGAGAAGTTATCTGATTACGGAGTAAAATTTGGAATTTGGGAGTAAATTCTATACTACCTCTACTTAATATATTTTACATTTGAGTCTAAAATCTACAAAAAGAAGAAGCAATAGTACCTATGATATTGTCATCGCTGACTGCTGTGCCATTTTAAATGGCCGTTTCGACTCTTCACATAAATACTAACGGCTTAACTTTATACAGCATCCTAACAATTTCTGTTCTTTGGCAGCTGTTAAAAGGGGCCTCTCACAGCGGCATGTACATTTTTAGCTATTACGGAATGTTTATTCGAAACATGAAGAAATAATGTATCACAAATAGGTAGGTGAGCACTGACCATGCTCCTGCGCCGCTCCCAGCGCGGTGTCGCCGTGCCGCTGCAGCTCGGCCAGCTGGCGGCGCAGGTGGTAGCGCACGCGCCGGCGCAGCTCGCTGGCCTCGTCGTACAGCGCGCGCGTGCTCGCGAACACGCGGTCGGCCTGCTCGTCGGCGGAGGCCAGCGCGGCCAGCGCGGAGGCCGCGGGGCCCGGGGGCCGCCCGCCCAGCTCGCGCTCGCGCCAGCCCAGCCCACGCAGCACCACGCTCACCACGTCCGCGCCGCGCCGCAGGTGCTCCAACTGGTTGCGTAGCTCTACGGATTCATTATATTGGTTTGCAATGGATGCAATTTTGTATTTCGAATATAAAATGATGGCTCATTTGAACTTATCTTAAAAAAGGTCACTGACACCCGCCTGTCTAAAACTGAATACAGTTGCATAACAAGTAGCCAACATATTTAAATTTGCAATAAATCAATTCTGACACTTCTTTAAACTATGCGAGTTTGGGTTTTTTTTTGTGACGAAACATACATAGAGAGTTTTTAAAGGTTCATGATACCTGTACATACCATCAGCTTTGGCCAGCACTGCCGCGCCTCGTCTCTTCAGATCTTCGGAGGTGGCCTTCCCTTTGGCCGCACTGTGCGCCATGGGCACGTTCCCCTGCGCCAGCGAGGCGGCGGCCGCGGCGGCCTTGCTGGCGGCCTCTGCTGCTACTGCGGCCTCCCGCACCTGCGTGGCCACATGCGCCCACGCCTGCGCTGCCGTCACTCCCGAGGACGCTGCTGCCCGACTTCCCGCGAACAAACTAAAACAAAGATGAATAATTGACAATATAAAAACAATGTCACTTGCATATAAATGGCTCCTATTTTTTGGCCAAACCAAAAGCACCGGCACCAATCGCTTCATGGTAAAAACACTTTTTTTACCATTGCCACTCGAAAAAGGGCATTTTATTCATCGACAACAGTGAATAAAACTTTCTTTTAGTCACTGAGTGAATAAAAACATTTTGAATTTGGAACAAGCACGAATATACGAATTATGTACAAAAATAAATAAAACGTGCTGAAAGTACGTACTGGCTGGCTATATGGAGCTATTCCATAGAGCTATAAAATTAAATTAAAAAAAAATATCCCGCCAATTTAGGTTATTTTCTATCTGTTTCGCCCAAACATCCAAGTCTTATCTAAAACGACTGTTTCAAAATAAAAACAAGAACATTACACTGTATTTCGAAAACTGTTCTAATTTCACTATTAATTTTTAATGTTTATAAATTAATCCTTTGTTCTCTTATTACCGATTATAAAATAAAATGTGATAAATAATATACTACTATTTATTTTCTAGAAGTCAATAGTAAAAAGTAGAGTACACAACTCGTGAAAAAAATAATTCATCTCGGTCCTTGTATACCTCGCTCCGCTCAGGATTCTAATCTAGAATATCTCGCTCCGCTCAGGATTCTAATCTAGAATACCTCGCTCTGCTCAGGATTCTAATCTAGAATACCTCGCTACTTAGCAGAAAATAAAAAAACAATTGTTACGACACTCTGAAGGGTCACCGTTCTTTAAAGATAAAAGTCACACGAAGTTGAAGCTGATTTTGTTTCCATAGAAACATCCACTCACCTCTTATACTCTTTGGCTTTAACACCCAACTCGGTCACATGTTTCTCGACGGCGTCCAAGTACTTCTGCTTGTAGACCGGGGTCAGGTTGTAGAGGATGCCCTCCTTCTCCTCTGCAGCTTTGGTCAGGACCGCCAGCTCAGCGGTCAGGGCTGGGAATCGGATGCCGAGGCTTTGGCCTTGCAGGAGAGACGACCGGATCTCGTCCGTAATGTTGTTGGCCGATAAGGAGTTTATGTCCTGAGGATAAGAGAATTGGGAGATGTCAGTGAAACCTTAGTTATAGTTCTTTATCTACATAGATCTTATATGACGCTTGTGTTCCCTAACTGAAGACCTCTATGAAGAAACATGAATCATGATCTCTTTTAAAGTCTAGACGAACAAAATATGTGAATGATGTGTGAATGATGATGTCTGAAATGGTAATTTGAAAAAAAAAGACTCATTCCACAATCAACCAATATACTGTCCCACTGCTGGGTACGGATCTCCTCTCAGATTAGGCTAAAGTCCACCACACTGGCTTAATGCCGGTTGGCAGACTTCACACACCGTCAAAAAAATCTCTGAGGCTTCCTTGGGAATTCATACCTCCAGCACCAGCCGGCATCGCAGTCCAATATCCCTGACGGCTGCGAGCCGTGGCTTGACGCGTTCCTTGAGCGCGGCCACCGTGTCGTCCGCCTTCCACACGGTCTCCGCCAGCTTCTGAAGGTCAGCCGCCTTCTGCTCCCAGCCGTCCAGTGCTGTGCGCAACTTCACAAGACGTCGGTACGCATCTTCCAGACGATAGTTGCGTTCTTGTACCGCTGTTGATTGGAGATGTGCCTGGAGAAATGTATAAGGGTCAAACAACACCAACGAATTACAGCCTAAATAGAAAATGTACAGTAAATGACAGATAGTGGAGTAGGCCTACAGTAACTCTTAGGAAAAAAATCATAAGGACCATTTTTGTAGAGAATTTTAAGATCTACAACTTTGGTCTGAGTTTCTTTTTGATAAAACTTACCGTTTTCGAGAGAAATCCAAAAAACCTCTAATTTTGACGTTTGACCCCGACTAACTTTTGTAGCACACATTGGGTCGATGGGGATTTTTAAAACTTTATTTGTAATGGTAAACCCCAGCTCTACACCAATATTTGGCTCTCCGGGAATTTTTGTTATTTGACCACAATTATGATGTCTAAATTGACCGGACTAGTATTATTCGCGGACGTTGTGTTAATACTGAAGTTGATAATAGTCAATTTGTCAAGAAGCTACTTATGGGTTCTAAATATGAATTGTATCCAGGGTGATACAGGATCTGTCATGGTCGTGGCGAATTTCACGGATCCCATGGCTGTGACAATAGGGCAAGTGAAGGCAAGTACGGGTTTTAGTCGGTATGAGTCCGACACACTCTGCCGCCTCCCCAGGTGGCGGATAGTCCATGAGAATTTTCGATACGGGTGAGTTTTTAAAAATGTTGAATCACGTTCAGAATACGCTCAAAATCAAAGTTATGTCTTTTCTTATTAGTTAATAATTTCTTGAAGATTTATCTTCATGAAATCGGCAAATTTGGTTAATTTAGAACCTTTGTAGAACAAATAACAGATATACAAATTATAGTTTAAAAATCTCAGAAAAATCTCACCGAATCAAATACATCATTAGCCCCCGTCACATAATCAATCAGCTTCATATCTTTGATCTGTCGAAGTAAATGTTTCGCTTCTTTCAAAGCCCTGTGAGCGCTTAAATGCTTCTCTCCTCGAGCGAACTCATCTAAAGCCTCTACCTGCTCGCTCACTCTTCTCCGAACTTTTAGAACTTCGTCTAAAGCACTCATACTCTCCAAACTTAAATATTCTGCTACTTTCTCCCGTTTAGATGCTTCGGATTTCAAATCATTCGCTTCAGTAAAAATCCTGTGTTCGTTGTTTTCTAAATTGCTCAAAAGATGTTCTACGTTTTTGGAATGTATTAGATTGTCTTTCAGGTGGTTGAGACTAGTTCTTAAGGCTGTATTGTTCTGCGTGTACTCTCGTAAGGCGGCAAATGGTTTGGGTATCCGCTTGAGTTCGGTGGGGTCCGCTTTTGTGCGCAGGTTTGCAGTTAACTGTTCTGCTGAGTCTAGAAGTGTCTGCGTACAGTTATCGCATGCTGCAAGAATAATGTGGTAATATAGGTAATACGATGGAACAAGTATTTTATTATTATTATTCGCTTCACTATTGTGAAGCGTATAGTGATAATAAAAAAATTATAGATAGATAGATATATAGTATAAATACTGATATATAAAAATTTTAACAAGCCTATTGGATTTTGATTTTTTTATGTGTCGTGTTTATTAAAATTTCATGTTACATATTTTAACAGAAAATTTATACAGGAATGAGTTTTTTATTGATATTCTGATTTTCTTAGATCCCAATCGATGGATTCCTAAAAAGTGCATCTTTATTTTTCAAGACATCATTATCGCTATATTATGTTTTTATATATTGTATTATGATGGCTGCGAGGCTATAGATTTTATAGAAGTATATTGAAGCTATCGAATTATAAAAAAATACTTAAATTAATTATATATGATACAATAAATGTATGTATTTTTTTAAATAAAATGTTATCTACTTACGTGTGCAGCCACCTACATCCATGTAAGTCCGTGGTGGTCGGCAGGTGTCGCAGCGCGCGCCGGTGGCGAAGTCCCGACAGCGACAGCGGCCCAGCGCGTCACAGTGCGGCGTGACGCTGCCGGTGACGTCACAGGCGCACGTCACGCACGCGCCGCCCGCCGCGCGCCGCCACCCCGCCGCGCACGACGAACACTCTGGACCTGCGTAACCTACACCCACCACCACCGATCATCATATAGTTTTCTTAACACTCTGCGTGTAATACTTCACTGAATTCTGACATTTACGCGAATATTATATTTATTTATATATATACACTTTATTGAACACCAGGTAACTAAATAATATACAGACACATACATTTTGTATTTGAAGACTCGTCACGTATATTTTTTTCGTCAATCTCCATACCATCCATCCTCTCTATGAGCAGCTGTTGCTTGAAAATAACGCAGTAAGGTGGAGTCGGACTCACCAGGTTTGCACAGACACTGCAGTTTGCCTTCACTGAGCACGCAGGCGTCGGCGAAGTTCCTGGCGCGCTCGGGGCACGGGCAGGGCTGGCAGCCGCCGGGCAGCCCGGCCGCGCCGTAGTGCCCCGCCGCGCATACAGCACAGCGAGGCCCGCCCGTGCCCTGCGTGCAGTTCTAAAAAAACAATAGCTAATTAACTACACGTTTGGTATAGACACTTCACTACTACCGTTGCCCCACGTGTCATGAGTTGGATTTCCACACGAGACAAATATTTGTTTCTTCCACAATTATTTGTTTTTGTGTTCATTCATTTAATTGCATGTTTGCAGAAATTAACTTTTTTAACTTTAAAATGTTATCGAGAATACGGTTTGACACTGTGTAATCACACATGTTTATACAAATAAATGATTTGATTTGATTATAATAAATAAACCTAGCCGAAATGTCAAAATATTACTTAAACACAACCGGTCCTTGTGGACGTCTATGGGGGAGGCCCTTGAGGCCTCTTGTGACTGATATGATGAATCTAAAGAATATAATTAAAATATTGTACCAAGCAGTCTCCAGTATCCGGGTGGCACTCAGTAGCTCGGCCGTTGCAGACGCAGGGCTGTGCCTCGCCCTCGAGGTTGATGACGATGGTGCCGGCCACGTTGGCCACGTGCAGCCGCGGCGGTGGCGACCAGTAGCCGGCCGCCGGCAGCTGGCACGAGCTGGCGCTGTAGCCGGGCCCACACGCGCACAGCTCTACGCCCAGAGCAGGCTCCGACCGACTCAGCCCCGGAATCGCCGTGTCCAGTGATACGTTCAGGAGCCTAAGTATATCGATTAATACCATTTTTATTGGCTCCATATTATGTCAACACTGGCGTTAACTGGTCTGGGTTTCAAAACACATCAACATCACAAACCTTGGGCCAATAATATTTCACAGATACAAAAGTTGGCCGAATAACATCGCCATCGTTAGGCCAAATGGAATGAAAAATCAATCTTAATTAGGTAGTGCATAAACCAAACTACTTACAGTGCATGTACATGCTCCTGATATGACGGCGCCCTGGTAGTGACCCTGATGAGGATCTTGTCGATTTTGCTGAGCACCAGCATGAGAGCGGAGCGGGAGGCCAGCCCGCGCCCGCGCACCATCCACAACGACTCGTGAAACCGCACACTGTGAGACCCGTTGCGGGCCGTACCGTGCTGGAATAACGACTTTATAAGTGGGGACAGAGGAAGGTGGGCACCTCAAAAAAGAACGAGTCATTTTCCCCTGCCATCTGCTTGAACAATGGCGTGAAATAGAGAGAGAGGGGGAGATTGAAACGAATAAGCAGACTGGCACTATTTTTGGGCTGTGTACGAACTTTGCTTACCTGTACTTTGCTGGGAGAAAAGATATCTAAGTGGAGAGAGGTGGGATATAATAAAAGGGATGGGGGGATAAGTAAAGTATATACTAGGTTGGAATGACGTATATTATATCAAGGAAACAACAGTGAAACAGTTGATCAAACAATACACAATCACTCACCTCAAAATACTCCAGCACGATGCTCTTCGTATAGATCCTCACAAGTGGGAACCGCGCCATCACCTCACGACTAATCTCTGTGCCCCCCTCCTCCTCCACGCTGAAGCGCAGCGACCCCCCGTATGACGTCACGCGGTCCCCCACGAATCGCTTGTCCAGCTCCACGTATACAGGCACGGGGGGCCACGGGAGCGTGATCGTCGCGTCCGGCGTGTGCGTATGTATCGCCAGTAAAGAGTCTTGATCCATCTTATAAAAGAGAAGAAGAGAAAAAACTTCTTAAGAAAAGAACAAACCAACTAAGCATTTTGTGTTGGCCACCAACCAAATTTTGAAGAGACTAAAGTATCAAATAAAAGAAGAAACATTGAAACCGGTTCACAATCGGTGGAGATATCACATAAAAAAAAACAATTGAGAAACTCTTCTGTTTTGAAGTCGGTAAAAAATTATGTTTTATGGTTTCACTACGAAAGGTTATAAGCACAAACTTTCGTTGTTGTTGGATGTTCTGATTCAGATTCTGAAGACTGAATTTTAGTGTTCTGGGAAATGTCCTTGATTTATACGCGTAGATTATGTATCAGAACAGTTTCTGATAAATACTAAATGCATATAAAAAAATATGACAAATAAATTACTAGAAGTTGTAAAGTTCATAAAAATCCTTTATGATCTAACTAAAAATATTTAAAACAAAAAGGTAGGTTTTAAATTGAATAGTGTCTTTTCGATGTAGTGTGTGAACCGAAGCAGACCATATAAAAAAGATCAAGAAGTTTCGTTACCGGATATTATTATTCCTCAACTCATTTACCGTCCCACTGCTGGGCACGGGGCTCTCCGAATGAGAAAAGTTAGATTATAGTTTATCACGCTGGCTTAGGCCAGCTAATGCGGGTTGGTAGACTTCCCATACCCTTGAGAAAGTATCTCAGGCATGCAGGTTTCCTCACGATGCTTTCCTTCACCGTTGAAGCGAGTAATCATTATTAATTATAATAGGCACATAATTTCGAAAAGTCAGATGACCTTGAGAGCTACGACTTGGCAGGCCAATGGTCATATGAGTAGCCTATTAGTGGTTTGGGTTGACGGCTATAAGGGTACTCACAGTGGTGATAACGTCATGGTGTCCTCTCTGCAGTGTGAGGTGCAGCGGCGCGGCGGCGTGCAGCGCAGCGCGGGCCAGCGCGGCCTGTGCGCAGCGTGCGGCGCGGCCGAAGCAGAAACACGCCGTGCAGCCCGCCGGGTTGTGCGCCGACAGCCCAAACGTACCCTCCAGACAACTATCGCACTTGTCGCCCACTACGTTCTCCTGCACATTTTATATTACACTTGAATTTGTGGCTTCTATGACTATGAACACAGACAAAGTTAAAATTCAAGCCAATTACACGCATTTGTAAACGCAGCAACTATAAATGCCCAGAGATCTTTGTGAAAAACCTATTCAATACAATAGACAGGTAACTTAGGCGTGATTGTGTGCCCTTTACATAACCATGTTAACATATTTACCTTACAAGGGCATCTGCCCCATTGGTCACAGTGGCACAGGCCGTCGACACAGTGGCGGGTGCCAGGCGCGTGGCACTGGCAGGGGCGGCACTTGGCGCCGTAGTGGCCGCGGGCACACTGCTCGCACGTGGCGCCCTCCCAGCCCGTGCGGCACTTGCACTGCCCGGTGTGAGGGTCGCAAATGTCTGGTAATAACAAAAACGTTTTAAACAACGATTCTGCTGTGATTTTGTAAGTACTACGCTGATAAATCGCGCTGACCGCGGTCTATCTTTGGAAGGAACACATATATTTATTTACCCACGTGATTTATAGGCATTGCCTAGAAAAATGATTGCGGGCGTGTCGGCGAGTTTCATGGCAGTTGCTACGTGTGTAATACCAATAAAAATAAATGTAGGTATATTCACCCACATCTGGTTAAGACAAGAAGTTGTTTTTTTATATATATTTATATTATTGATAAGTCAACTCCCATAATAATATACACAGTCGGGAAAAGGCTAGGAGGAAGGATATTAACCTAACACGATTTTCCTCACAGAATTGAAGTACCTATTATATCATCTGGTTATAGATAGTCCAAGTTCGCTGAGGTTGAATATATATTGGTAGACTTCAAGACGAAACTCGTAAAATTTGAAATTATATGAAATAATTATGTATTAAGAAAAATTTCGCTGTAAGGAAACTTGGCGGGAAAGAGGACGAAATCCTGCAACAGAGTTCTTCCACCTGGTATATTATATACTCAATAGACCTTTAACTGTAGCCGGGTAATAGACTTGCAAATGTTGCCATGTGCCCAGGATTAATGCAACGAAGAATCCACCTAAAGTCATTTTACAGCGGAGCGTACCGCCTGGATTATAAATACTTACTAGAAACGGCGCCAGCGCTGCAGCTGCAGGGTTTGCAGGAGTTTCCATTTGCCCAGTAGCCGCGCGCGCACTGGCGGCACCCTGCGCCCATGGATCCCGCTGGGCACACACAGCGTCCACTGTGTGGTGAGCACACTTTGCCGTCCCTGCACACTGGGCAAGCTGGAGCAACAAAATGATGATTAACTTAAATGTTTTATGGAAATGTTATCTTTAGATATGATTGCACTAAGCGCATCTTACAATTCTGTAAAAGGAATTGAACCGTCTATACATGTATTGCATTCAAAGTTTATATTGGCATGCAACTTATTTGTTTTGGAACCTTCAGCTGCCACAGCGCATGCACTCGATGTCGCTGCTGTACGCGCCGATCGGTATAAATCTTCTCTCACACTCTCTACAAAATGGGTGTATGGATTGACCAGTCTACAGAGAGGGTGTCACCATTTAATTGCCATTTTTGAGGACTCACGTAGACAGCCAGCCGGTCCGAACCCGTAGTAGCCCGGTAGGCAGGTGTCGCAGTGCGCGCCGCCGACGCCATCCGCGCAGGCGCACGCGCCGGTGACGGGGTCGCACGCCGCCGCGCCCGGCCCGCACGCGCAGCGCCGGCACCCACCCAGCTGTAGGCCCCAGTAGCCCTCCTGAAATTATAGACAGAAATTATACATTTAACACTATAATGTCTGCTTTAACCACGATAGATCGAAATATTTTGATGTAGGAACTCTTATGCCCGTATGCCATAATGAAATGTAATTATACAACGTGTTACAAAATACCCCGTAAAAATATAATTAGGTAATTATCAAAGCCAAAAATTTTTTCAGGGAACCAGATTATTTAACAGAAAGGCCTACGTACCTAGTTTACCTAATAATTGTCTACTTTAATAGCTTTTCTATTTTTCATTCATAAATGTTGTTGTTTTCCTTTTTTGGGGTATGTTATACAGCGTTACTACGGTTCTTAAATATTGTTAATGGACTCGTTATAACGCCTTATTTAACTTCCTTTCAGCTTTACGGGTAGTTTTGTAACACCCTTTATTATATTATTTATTTATTTATATATACTTTATTGTACACCGTTAAAAATACATTATATGAGGACACAACTTAATTTATAACATAATATACAATGGGCGGCCTTATCGCAAACAGCGATTTCTTCCAGGCAACCTTTGGTATATTAGTATTATGTTTGAAAAAAAAAAAACAGGAACCTCATCATCATCATATCAATCAAAGGATGTCCACTACTGAACAAAACCCTCTCACATTGACTTCCACAAGGACCGATTATATGCAGCGTTACCAGGTCGTCTCTCCATCTCGTTGGAGGCCGTCCAATAGAATCAGTAGATACCCCCTTGGCCTCTATTTATTACCATTAAAAGTGAGGTCGTGTTATTTATTGAGTTTTTCTATGAAAGGGTCAATTAAGACTACTGGGCACTTGTCTCTTCTTAAAATGCGACGGGTCAGGCTATAGTCCAGACTTCACATGCTGTAGAAACTAGAAAGTAGGTCTCAGGTATGCTGGTTTCCTCACGATGTATGTTCGTTCTTTCACCATTTACCCAAACAAATTAATTGTTCGAATTTGGATTCGAACTCGAGTTACTCCAGTACTCACTAAGGTACCACTGCGGTTATAATTTTTTATCATTAATATTCAAATATTTACGTTTGATCTAGTTAACAAAGCCCATGAAATATGTTTTCATACCACGAACCCATTAAAAAGAGCCATTTGTCGTAACCTAATAACCTCGATTTATAATCTAAAATTAATCGTAGCTTGAAATCTTTGCGTCTGTTTATCCTAATAGATCAATTTAGTGTTTTAGTGGCATATTGCCAAGATGTCATTTTGCGTAAAGGACAGCGTACACTGAAATTTGAGTATAGTAAGTAACGTACTCGTAGCCTGCAAAGTATTGTTGAAATTCTCTATCCGACTACATTGTACAAAAGTAGGTACGTAATAAAAACTAATTTATAAATTAACAGATTACTATACAACGATGGTTGTTTAGCCAATCACGGATATCTAGATGTTTAGATGTGATAATATATTTTCTCTATAGAGAATGCAATCGTCTACGCCTTTTTCATACTGAATAGACTTGTTTCACTATTTTCTCGCCTCATATAATCAATCAATTTACTGTTCCTCTGCTAGGCACGGGTCTAGTGTGGATTCGGTGCAGGTCTACTGAGAATTCATTAAGAATCTCGGATCCTCAGTGCAAATAGAGAGGGAGCTATCGAGAGTGTCCAACGTAGATATCTTAGAAGCATGCATTATCGATGTCATGGACATTACTTGTCTTATGAGCAGCTACTCAGCAAATATAAATTGTTAAATTTGAGTGCCAGACGGTTATACCTTGGAACTTTAAAAAGTTAAAGCTCCAAGGTATAACCGTCTGGCACTCAAATTTAACAATTTAACAATCGAATTTGTGTTTGACTATGTTATATCTTTATATAACATAGTCAAACATAACAAAGTATGGATCGGTCTAATAGATTATGTTATGTCGTTCCCAGAACCATTCATAAACGACAGTTGTCCCGTAGCAAGTTATTTGCTGTGGGCAAATGTCGCACTAATAGTGGCTTGCGGTCACCTATTCGCCGCTTAGTAGAAAATTATAACAACCATTTTTTGCACGTAGATATTTTTGTATGTCCGTTAGGTACCTTTAAGCATCTTATAATTACTTAACTGCCTAAACCAGCTATAACCCATCATATTGTTGTTCCTTTCTTGTATTGTATTAAAAAAAAAAGTCTGTGTTTTAATGTAGTAAATCTAAAAATTAAGTAAACATTTTCACTACGTAACCAAGTATTCTTAAGTAATTACTGACATATAGAAATAAAAAGAGCAGTTTACGCAAAGCACCGATGCTTAATACGTGAGCAATGTCGTGGGCTGCAGTATTGTTATCACGTCAAATATTTATTGTTAATGTTATTTTTATTGTGGCTGTTGTTTATTATTCCAAATAAAATAAAATAAAGACTGACATCATACAGAATTTACAATGTACCTTATTTAGCGAATAACTTGCAATGTTTTTAAAGTGTCGATCGTTGAACCGAGCACAATGGTGTACAAGTGCTATCGGCGCTCACTCAACAAGCGTCCCATTCACGCACAAGAATGCGCCGGCGCAGGCGATACGATCGCGAACGCGCATCGAACGCAAACCAAACGTGCAAGTCTAACGCAAGTTTGGAAATCGAGTAAACGGCAATAGCCCAAAGGCCAAGGCGTCAAAGCTTGCCTCCTCTAAAAATAAAACTTACAGTTCACGAGGCAAATGTAAGGCCAAAAGATAAACTAGCGCACACCGCGCACAAATCCAAGTTCAGAGCTGAAATTGATAGTTGTATAGAAAAAGCCCAAAGACACTGCTGGAGCTGGGAATTGAACTTAAAACTGCATGTAGACCGAGCTTGCAAACACTGGACCAATGAGGGTAGTTTGAAAATTCGGTTGCCCAAGATGTAGGTACGATCATTTATAAATCAGATCATTTATAGATCAAATCGACATTCTTTCGATTTATAAATAGTCGGGCTGGAAGACGAGAGGTACCGTGTACTTCTAAATGCACGTTTGTACGACATAATTGAATAAAACATTAATTTATAACATTTAACCGTGTGCTACATCAAGTCTTTCAGAATGCGATCTTCTGTTGAAGAACATAGTTATGTCTTCGATAGATGTCGCTAACTTCACCTATAAGTAGAATGAGTAAGAGACATCACAGGCAGTGGTCTCGGTAGCTTAGTTGGCTAAAGCGTCCAATCACAGGTTGAAACCTTGCCAGAGATCGAATATTTATTTATCTAAAATGTATACCATCAGACCTTTGCAACCCAATTTATGGGCAATACTGATATCGTGAGCTGGTTGTCAGCTTTTTTTGGGCTTCTGACTACCAGTAACAATTTGACATAGATGTTCTGTAACTTTAAACATTTTCGAACTATAAAAAAAACTGGGAGTGGGGTAAATAAAGTTCTTGATACTTTACTGTGAATCAAGCGAAAATTTCTGCTTATAGCGGTGAAATTACGGATAAAACCAGCGGTGCTTTACTTGGTTTAGCCAATACCACATATTAAGTACGTCATTTCATTTTATTTGACATTTAAAGCTTTATAAACTAAACTCTCTATCCAGTAATACGGTTTACTTGCGTTTTATGGTTATTCAAAGTTATTATGATTTGAATTTAACGACTGAAAATGTCATTTGATACGGTATGCAAATAAATTGGTATATTCTAAACGAGAAGCGGAGATTGTGTTTGGTTAGAGCTCTATAAATCCAAGAGAAATCCATTGCACGTATGACTTTTGGAATTGTACAGATCAGGAATGGTAGCGGATGGATGCGGGCTGCCCATGACCGGGATTGTTGGCGCTCTTTGGGGGAGGCCTACGTTCAGCAGTGAACGGCAATAGGCTGATATGATGAGAAATGGTGTACCTGGGTGGGTTTTATCGTGGTACACCCAACAAGGAATTATGGGGGTCGCTTCCTAAAGCTTTTTAAACTGTGTGATGTCTTAGGCGGACACCACTCCTTCACTTTACCATCCACCGGCTTGGTAGATGAATTGTATTCTATTAAAGAAGAGACCCCGCAATGACAGGCTCAGTACGTAATTTTTTTTAATTCAGTTCATCTAAATACTATTAATAATGCAAATAAAGACTTATTTTATCTACTATACAGGGTAAAAAAGGTACAGAACAAGAATCCCATATTCAAAACCAACAAAATTTGTTTTGGTAAATTTAAAAATATTTTGAATTTAAGTACAAAATTACCAATCAGCTGACGACGTTTCTTAGTAATAAAATTTCTACGGTTTTCCTAAACTAGAAGTACAACAAACTTACAAAGTAGTAGTAACAGTAGTAGTAGGAGTAGTAGAAGTAGGAGTAGTAGTAGTTAAGTTGTTGTTTTGATTAAATGAATCACGCTCGTGAGTATATTTAAGAGACCAAAGAAAACAATAACGATAACAAATTATTTTATAGTATTTTCTGCTTAGTATTTAACGGGCTAAAGATTTGTAGGTTACGTTTGAAGTTGTATAAATTGGCGAACTGAGGCAAACATCTGTCTTCCACAATCCTGGGTTATTATGTTCACGAGATATTAGCCAGCTGCGGCCCACATTCGCAAATACTTGGCGTGTTCGAGTGACATTTAATTGAGTCTCCGCGGTACAATTTCAATACGACCGACACCAATTATTAGTGTTATGGTCGACAGGGACGGATTGGGACGGAATTGACATAATTTAAAGGAAGTGGTTCCGTTTCACAGTTTATACGAATACCGAGTAGCTTTGTGAGCTCTGCAGTCTTGGGTAGCCCAAAGATGAAACAGATCGTGGCGTAGATTAGGAAAATAGAGTAGTGAGGTGGAGTCGCTCAGCTATGCAGCAAGTATGTGGTCAGAATTGATGAGTTTTAGAAATGAACTAAGGCTCGCCCCCTATTACATGGGACTGTGGGTGTATATTGGTACACCCACAGTCCCATGCCTAAGGTGGAGGATGGTATGTAGGTATCATGCAAAAGTATTTTTTTAAAGGGATAGGGGGCAAACAAACAGACGTATCGCCTGATGGTAAGCGACTACCGCCGCCCATGGAGACCTGCAACACCAGAGGAGTCACAACCGCGTTGCCTGCCTTTAAAAGCGAGTACTCTAGTTGTAGAACTAGAAACTTATAGTACTATAAAGTTCTAGAGAAACGCATAATAGTGGATTGCCAACCATCTAGAATTCTAGATGATGGGGATGGAACTGCTGTCGCGTAGAACGATGGCGGAATGAGGCAGCAGGGATCAATCTGAACAGTTCCTAGGTCAAAGAATCTAACCTCACCATAACCTTTATAAAAAGCGATAAGTGAATACATCTCTGGTTGCTCATACAGTGGCAGCGTATAAATTTTGCTCCGTTCCCTCAGTCCGCTCCGTTTATTGGTTAGAAATGTCACGCGGACATTTCCTACACGCCTCCATTTGAATATCAATGCAAAGTACGGAATGGATGTAAATTGTTTGCTCGGAATCCTAACTGTGCTCACTCGAGGAAGGACAAGCCGCAGGAGTTGATTGTCATTCTATGAGGCCATTTGTCTTCTAGAATTACACTGTAGCTGATTAATTGCCTTATAGGCTTAGTTGTTAGCAAATGCACCTGCCAACTTACGGCTTTGGGACCGATTTTCAGTTAAGAATTGATAAACTTTCACTCTTTAGATGGAATTCACCGCCAATTTAAATGGAGCTCAAAAACATACCAACATCAATGGCAAAATGGAAAGTAAAGAATATAGGAGAGAATGGTATAATAAAATATACCTGGATGGTATTATTATTTTGTGTTATAAGTGAAAATCAATCAAAGAAATTTGACAGATTAGGTTAGCTTGATGTGCTGGCCTCTTTACACCCACAGTTCGCCGTTCGATGATAAGGTCCCATTTAATAGGGGGCGAGCCTATTGCCATTAACCGACCACATATCCAATCTGTGACTTGCTACTAAGATTTTTCTAGAAAATCCAATAACACTGCTCAACCTGTGAATAGTAACCAGGACCTCTAGCGTAACAGTCGCGCTTACGAACACTAGACTAATGGGGCAGGAATTACTTCTATACTATTATATATAAACATACCTCACAGGTGTCGCAGGCCCTGCCTGTAACGTACTGCTTGCAACGACACTGTCCCGTCCGGATGTCACACACGTTACTCTCCGAGCCAATCGACGAACAGTTGCAACCTGTAACAATAAATTATATTATTAATCATCATAATATAATTATAACAACTTTTCCCTTCATTAAATTTATTTTTTATGTGTTTCCAGCAGTATTTTGAGATTTTTTGAGAGGAAACGATTAATTTGGAACCGTGCACCTAGACTCGACATTTCTTATGTGCCTGTTTAAGGTTTAAATGAAAATAAAACTATTTTGATTTTGAGCATTCTGTTGATTTTGAAACTTTAGAGAGAGTTAACGTTAGTTAGCTAGAAATAGCAGGTGAATTTCACACTATAATAAATTTCAATATAAATATTATCATATCCTTTCAAGAGAAAGATCAACCACCCAACGACAGCGTCTTCATTCCTTCATAAGATTTTAGAATGCGATATAGGTTTTCTGTTTCATCGCTAAAGTATTATCTAATTTCTGGAATCAGAACTTGGGAAAGCCCCAAATTTCAATTTCTTTATAATCTAATTAATTAGATAGAATAGTTCATCAGATTAAAACATTTTTCAGTCGTTTAGAATATGTAGATTTATCTGTTTTATGTTCGAAGAAATCAAAACAATTATAGAGGTAGGTAGGTACTCTTATAATGTTGAATGCATTGAAAATAACCTTAAAAAAAACAACATAATACCACACGGGAATGTGCCTAATAAGAGGTAAAAAAAACATTCCTTTCAGAGTATTTTTATTAGTATTTGTCATTTTTCAAAACACTTCACGCCCACACGCGTTTAAATCGATACCGACATCAATTTTGCTAATGTATCCGACAGTTCGATCATCGGACTAATAAGTTATTAAAATGCGAGCCAATAATATATTCCTTGATATCGAACCGCTATAAAATATGCTTTTATCAAGGTAGTGATTGCACGCGGCTTCGCTTCCCAAATTTAGTAGATTTACGCATACACTGTCTTGATAAGCTCTATTCCGAATTTAAAATTTCAAATAATCATTCATTTACAAACGTTATCTTCATAATTAGCACAAATGTCAACACCCCCTTTTCAAGTCAACATTGTCCACAACCCACTTCAAGACTGACGTATTAGACAAGGCTAAGGCTTTTGATTATTAAATAGGCACCAATGTACCACGAAGCTCTCATAAAGTCTCTAGAAAAACATATTTTTCTTATTTTTTCGATATAAAATTATCAGACATACGCCCAGACAAATTTATTCTCTTCTCTATAGGTACAACTCAATTTGTATGAGCAAACTTTTTAAGATAACATGTCGATTAAACATAAAGTGGTTAGCAGAAACACAGCTAA
Organism: Acronicta alni; assembly: GCA_964056405.1. Lineage (NCBI taxonomy): Eukaryota > Metazoa > Arthropoda > Insecta > Lepidoptera > Noctuidae > Acronicta > Acronicta alni. The sequence goes on along the minus strand of OZ043916.1, from coordinate 1,144,959 downwards.
GAGCTTCGGTATCTATGGCCCGTTGTAAACAATATTATTAAGATAACATGCATCGAGATTAGCCGCCAAGGGGCCGACAGAGATGAAGGGCAATAGACGTTTAGTGCGGAAATTAGTTTTATAACAAGAATCTTCATAGGGCTGACATTAGGACAATATTTTCTGAATTAACCTCTCATTAGAATATAATTATTCTAGTTTTTAGTGTTAAGTGAGTTAAAACCTCTGTTTAAGAGGTGAAACTGTTTTTTTTTGTTACGAGGAGGTAATCTTCAATAGGCGGCCGGCCTCATTGGGGGCGGGCCGAGGTGTATGGCATTTTTATCGCACAATATTCCGACTCCGGGAACTAAGTACTTATTACATTAGAAATAAAACGCAGATTGGATAAAAAATAAACTACCCAAATTCCATGTGGACGAAGTCGGGGGCAAAAGCTAGTAATATTATGAATGCGAAAGTAACTCTAAATTATTTTTGTGTTGGATAGTCCTTTTATCGAGGAAGGTTATAGGCTATATAACATCACGCTACGACCAATAGGGGCTGAGCAAAAAGAAAAAAAAGGCGGGTCTGTAAAGTAAGTCTGTTTGTTATGCTTTCACGCCTTAACAGCTGAACTGATTTTGATGAAATTTTGTACAGATATAGATTAGACCTTGGAGAAGGACATGGCACCCGAAAAGTGAAGCCGCGAGCAACGGTAGTAATTAAATAAAATCAAAGGCAACTCGTCTCACTACAATTCCATGTGTTAGAGCAAAATTAACAGAAATTTGAGACAGCTATGCAATGAATTGTTATCGTTAATAACAGTAAAACAATAAGTAAAGTCTGGTGTCATTTGCATAGATAGTTCTGTGTGTAAATATATACGATTTTCATCTTTGTGTTGCTAGCAACAGGAGGCACATTCCTTTGTTATTGTTTTTAAATGTTTTTCCCACGTTATTTAAACATATATCGATTTATGTTTCGAAATTTAAAATGCTGATAGCTGTGATATTTTATATCATATGAGAAGTTCAAAACACTGTTATATTCTGAAGTGTTTTCCAAGATTAAGTTGTTTTAATTATGTATTTTATGGTTAAATGGCCAATTGCAATAGATAGGTGCCGTTTGACGCATATCTAGTCTATGTATGACGCATATTGGATTAAATTCCGAATCAGTTTCTTCATAATTTGGTAATCTCGTTAATCTATTGGTCCAAAACGCGACTGCTACGCTTGACGTCCTGTGTTCAATTCCCAGGTCGAGCAGTGTTATCGGGTTTTTCGGAGCAGTTCGGAGTTTGGATTTGTGCCCGGTTAATGGCAATCGGCTCGCCTCCTATTACACAGGACCTAAAGATATCGGCGAACTGTAAGTGTACATTGGTACACCTCCGCTGAACCCTTCGGGGAATACAGGTGTGATTGTTATATTATGTTTATATTTTGAAATAAAACTACTTTTTACACGGGTAGACTCACCCGTGACCATGGACGCTGTAAAGGGTCCGAAACGTAATATCAATATAACGCGATAAAATCCGTAAAAAGTAGTTTTATTTCAATGTCTCATATTCGCGTAAATGTCAGAAATCAATATGTCTATATTTGTTGGTAATTTTAAACAGCAAGTGATAGCTTTTAGGTACTTGCAGTTTCTTTACACACGCTCTTGCGCCTCACAATCTTGGCAGGAAAATAGCTCAAATGGCCAGACCAGGGTAGTCTCGTTCAGCGGCCGCACTGGCAACGACCAGATTAATGGTTAAGCTGCCATAATAGATTGGGTTAATTAAAAATCTACATATCTATTAAGACAGTTACGATCGGCAGTAATTCACCGGAAATACAATAATTTGGACATAAAGAACTCAATTAGTGTGGCGAGCCAATCATTTTGTAATCCGATAGTTGCCAACGGCAAATAATTCGACTTGTTTTTAATTAATATGGGCAAAATATTTGTTAGTCATGTGATGGATTAATTTAATTCTTTCGTGGGAAACGGAAATTGAATACCAAATTTTTTTTAAATCGGAGATATATTTTACACAACACTATCAAGTCCCAAACTAAGCAAATGGATAGGTATAACACTTATATACTTTATTTGTTGAAAACACATATACAGACACACAAACACTTCAAATAAATATTTGTGTCTTATGGGAACCGAACCCACGTTGTCATCTGCAGTCCGATTATTTAATGCAACCCTGGGCGAGGCCAACAAGGTCCCTCAGTATAACCAAGAAAATTATTATATTCTTAATGGATATTTCCACTAGCTAATATTTTCCTTTTTTAGCTATTTCGAGATAAGGAAAATATTTTAAATTCACACTTGCTCCAGCTATCTCCTCTATAAGAAGCGTATCATTACTACGTTGTAGGAAAGGGATGGTAATATTCATCTTCACATGTGTAATATTGCCATCCCTTTTACTCTTAGTCGCTCTGGTCTCGCTTATCTATATAGTGTTTAAGGCGTGCTTAAAACTATAAACATGTCTCCACATTAATCAGATTGAATTCCTAATTAGTTGGCATCAGGTTTAATATCTCTAACGGTTATGTGAAGGGACTTAAGTTAATAGCCTTGTAATAAAGCAGCAATTATCTTTATGTGCGAATATGCCCAATCTCTAAGTAAGGTTCCCAAGCTAAGCAAGTGACTTGATAAGCAATATTGTGACAGGATCACAGGATCAAGTTAGCCTGTTGCTGGAGACCTTCCTAAGTAGATGGATGGGTACAGACACCAGATTTCTACTCAAAAGGGAAGGAAGGAAGCGACCGTGAATTGCACCTTTGTACTACGTTGGAAACCTACCTGCTAGTAAAATCTAGCCTGGTAAAATCATTTATAACTAGTTATTTAGAAAAGGAAAAATTGGACCGCGGGCAGGATTCGAACCTGCGTCTTCTGGTTAGGTACACCAGACGCTATGACCACTAAGCCACCGCGATCCAATCCAATCGCGACGCGCTTAGTGGTCATAGCGTCTGCCCGCGGTCCAACTTTTCCTTTTCTAAATAACTTTAAAATCTTAGCATGGAAAATGCCAAAAATATACAAAAAGGTCATTTATAACTGTTCAAATATTAACACCCAGACATATTTTCGTGCTCACTTGCATGCCCTGGAAGTTCTGTTACAAAATAGTTAATTTTTATTAAAGTTAAAAAAATACCTGGAAACCGGACTCTGAAACGGGGCTCAAAGCTAGGCTTATTTCTGGAAAATATGGACGAATTGCAATTGAAAATTTTATTTTTATTTTTTTATAGACTACTAAGCTGGCAAACAAGTATACGACCCACCTGATGATAAGCGGTTACCGTAGCCTATAGACACTTGTAACACCAGGGGTATCACTTGCGCATTGCCGACCCTGTAAAACGAAAGAGGAATAGTTGGGTTGGCAGTATATGGGTCAAAGTCCCCCCACTGTCAACACAACGTTTCCTCGTGGAGCTGAAAAGTTGCCGGTATGGTAAGGTACAATTGAATCTCTGTATGAAGATAGATAGATGCAAGAGTATTCGCAGATAATGGTGTATCAAGACAAAACAAGTAACGTATTATAATTATTACATTTCCCTATAATTTTACATAGCAATTCTACAATTCTAAACATGTGTGATAAAATCTGGATTTACCCTAAGAGGGCCACTTAACACTACACTACAGGTATCCAAAAAATATCTAAACAACAGAAAGAACAAAAGGTATAAATTTTAGCGAAAGAAAAATTATATCTCAAGCAGGATTCAAACCTGCGCCCCTCCGGTTAAGTACTTAGCCAAATAAGCTACCGAGGCCTGTGATGTCGCATTGTTTAGCATACGATGTCAAATAAAATAAAAAATAACTATCTACTTACCAAAAATAACTTTCATAATTTTATATCTTTTGATAGTTGTAAAATTATGAAAGTTATTTTTAAGATCAAACGTTAAGATCAAAATCTAAACGTTAACTACAACTTAAATATAATCAGCGCTAACTAAATTTATTCAACCATTATTATGAACAGCCATCGTAAACAAAGCTAATCTTGTTAGTAATTAAACAATTTGTATAAATCTAAGAGAAGAAAATCACCTTTAGGTAAATTCCTTAGAAACGTGTCCAACAGTTTAAATGTACGACATTACGACACAAGTGTCCGACACAAATCGAGCTAGGTTTCTCTAAAGAGATGTTATTTAAATGAGAAAGCTGAAATTCAATTTGTTGCAAGTTTTAAGGTTATCTGCGTTAAGGGGAGGTAAGTTGATGGTAAGTCGATGGCAATAAGATCAACAAGCGTCGCAGTAGAAACAATTTGGTAATAGCAAGAACGACATTCCTCATACAGCGAGGGAATGAAATCAGCTGCCTGAGACTGTATGAATCATGAGTCAATAGTATCTTCTAGGTAAGCGTTCTACATCTTAGACCACATTGTCACTTGCCATCAGGTGAGATTGTGGTCAAACGCTAACCTATCTCTTATAAAAAAAAATCTAAAGTCCTGTCGTGGTGGTTGTATGTCACGAACTCGATGGCCTTGACCCGTGACTATAAGGAAAGTGATGTCAAGGCGGTCTTCTTCTTTTCGTGTCTATGGTAAACAGATTGTTTATATTACTTGAGCCCAGTAGGTGGCCATGTTAATTGCGGCATCAGCGGTGTTCTTTCAGTTGGTTAGGAGTCCGACATGCCCTGCCACCTCCCCAGGTGACAAACGATACATGAAGATTTTCCGTCCTATAAAAAAATCTAACACCGTCAGAATTTTATTGCATCTTAGGGATGTAGCCATATTTCTAACAAAGTGCATCAGAAAATTATACCGAAACCAAAGTATGATGGTATTGTTGAATTTGAAAAAAGAATACTACAAAAGTTTCAAAATTATTATAAAAAATACTAATGAAGAAAAAAAAACAATCATACAAAGTTTAATAAAAGTATCGGTTGCCTAATTGCTAACTAGCTGCCCGCGGCTCCTCTTGGCCTTATTTGATTGTATTCGATAATTAAAGATTGTTAGTACCTTCTGCGATGAGCACATCGATGTGGAAAGATATTCCATGTTGAGAAATATGTTGTTAATAGCCTACAAAATGGCTAGTGTTTGTAGAATCTCTACTGGATTGATTACAACGTATTTTAAAACAGAATAATTAAGAAATCCAGAAAAATTGTGAACTGGGTCACGTTCGAAAATACTTAATGAACGATCAGATCACAACCGCTTGCTGGAGCAGTGGTTGGCAGTTTTTATACCCAATCCTATAAATGTTTTACCTATATAACTTTTAAAAGTGTAAAGAAACGCCGACGAAGAGCAATATTGACACAATTTCAATAAAATTGAACGTTACGGTAAAAAACAAACAAACAATTATCGGTATCGTTAATTGATGGCACATCACTAGCGTGAGTCGGTCGTTAGTGTAATCGGTATAAATGGCAGACGCAATCAGTGCGGTTCAATTAGCAATTTACACGAAATAAAATAAGTTCAGTTACCTATTGATTGCAGAATATCGCGTTATTCATGTAAAGACATTGCCTGCCACCGTTTTCCGGACAATATAAGTTGTTGCACGTAGTTGAAGGCATTTAGTGAACAATCAAACAACAAACAAATCAACAATATAACATATTGTTTCGTTTGGCGTAGCGTGACCGACCAGTTTCTGTACCACAAGTTGTGGCTTCGATCACCATATGGAACAAATATTTTTATGATCTACAGGTAGTTGTCGGGGTCAGGGTCGGGGTGATATTGTGTTTGTAACGCACCCTCGATACAGGAGAAAAGCTAGTCTGGGGCAACGTTTTTCAGAAATGATAAATATATTAAGGGTAAAATGTATGACTTTACAATACTCAAACGACTGTGCTTAGGCATACGACCATTAATTCTTTGCATTAAAGACCTAATTTGGCCGTTCATAATATTTTGACTTGTGCCTTTATTGAATTCAGTCAACGATGTGTGTCTTGCAATTTGCCCACGTAAAGAATGTCAAGTGTTAGCCCATTTGACATTTCACACACCCATAAACTTTCGCAATGAATAACGTCCACATTGAATTGACATTTATACCCTATAATAATAGCTACACTTATAAAGTCGTTAGCTAATCATTAAAATGAGCTAGAAAAGTATTTGATACCTACATATTTTTATGTAGAAGTCTTATCTTAACACCCAACATCATCTGCATCTTTTTCGATGTTCGGATCAGTTTCTAATCTTATCAGATATGACTTATTTTACACATATGGCAATAAGCTCGCTCCCTATTACATGGGATCTAAATATATCGGCCTACTGTGGATGTAAACATCAGTGTACACCTCTGCCTAATCCTTGGGAGAATACAGACCTGATGGTTAGATATATTCATATTTGTCTCAATCAAAAACATAATACAGTTTTACACTTTAGATTTTGATAATTTTGAAAGGATAATAATAATAAAACGATAACTTTGTAGGTTCTTTGATCTATAGATACGGATAACGCTTTCTGTAATTTATACTCTAATAGAGCAATATAAATGTAACATATACCAAAGCGAATTATCATAAAAATAAGCACATCACGTTGGCAACGGAAATAAAAGGCACTTCGTATGTTTTTATCAAACATTTTTTTATTATTTTACAAGTTGTAAAATAATCGTTAAAACTTAATGGATATTCGATTCAAATTCCGCACAGCACTGTTTCAAAAATATCTCAAATTGTGAGCGAGACAGTTATACGCAAAAATAATGCCATCTTTATCTAACATAGAATAATAATTGTAATTTTATAGCATGGATCAGAAGTTAATTTCAGACGATTTGATATGTGTTTGATAGTTATTCGATGTTTTAAACTTATCGATTTGGTTTTATAGGTAGGCGAATGGTCCATTTCCTAGTATCGATTGAACTTTTAGTGTTGTGTTCTTCGTCTTGCCGCTTCGTGTCTAATAAACAAAATTGCGCAAGTGATGTTCTCTGCATCTTTGGTGTAGTGGTTGTAAACACCTTGATTGGACAACAGTTTATAAGGAATTACTGATAGAAAATTCGCAGTAGGTGCACAAACAAAACTGTGGTTGTAACTTCTTTCCACAATATAATATAGCAAAGCTAATTATGTATATTTTTATAACGAAAAGATACAACCACAATTCTCAAGCAATATTGTGTATCTAACAAAAGTTGTTGTTGCTTGGATCCAGCGAACAATAAATACCTCACTCCATTTACTATAGCATTGGACATTCCGTGCCTCGGTAAAGCCGTCGTTCCCTGTTGTCATACGAAAACCTATGACAATCTTTAGTGGTACTCAGAAGCCCAAAAAGATTGACAGCCAGTCTATCCTTAGGATATCGGTCACCATCATCTTCCTGCCCTTGTCCCAATTTATTAGTGGTCGGCGCAGTATGTCCTTTTCTTCCATTCGTCTCTGTCAGCCGTCACATCATCAGTCACTCTCTTTTCTATCATGTCCGCTTTAACACAATCCATCTTTTTCTTTGGCCTCCCTCTACGCCTCTATCCCTCCACATTCAAATCCATCACTCTTTTAGTTACATGCATTTCATCTCTCCTCATCACATTCTCATACCATCCCTTTCAATTTTTCTGTCACGGGCGCTACTTTCAAACTTCCTCTTTCCTCAGGATATCGGTATTACCCACAAATTGAGTTGTGGAGGTATGATGGCTGTCGCTTCTTATAAAATACTGATCAAACGCTCTGGTTAGACTGGAACATAGTTGGGAAAAGGCTCGGTAGAAGATGACTAATAACCCTATAATGACTGGATATATAGATGTTAAACCTCTGTGGTGGCGGAAGAATTATCCGAGTGGGCTCATTTCTTATAGGACCTATCAACTACTTACACCACTTTAGGTTTCAACAAGCATTCCGTGTAGCCAAGATTTATCACGCCATTACGCTAAGTACCTTCACGTGCTTTCGAAACTGCCCAGGCACAATATTTTACTTAATGCATTTACTTAAACCTAGGGTCACCGGATCTAGGTCGAACGGTACGGCGTTTAGCTCACAGCTGTTAATTACTACAATCTAGGCTAACTGGGCATGGGCACTTAGATGTTTTGTGGGTAATGGTTTTAATTAGGGCTACAAAAGTCGAGTAAGCTGACAACTTAAACGCACACGTACAGTTGCAAAATGACTATTGCAGCTTTGAGATGAGACTAATATCATTATTAAAGTTTTGACAATATTATGTTCATAACGTCATAATAGGTACATATACAAATACGCATAGTTTTTAACTGTTTAATGGCTTTGAGTTTTTTTTTATGAGGCTTACGCATGTTCCGCGGCTCTGGTATCGTTGCGCAACGGGTTGTTTTAATATGGTCGAGATACACAATGAGAGATGCACGCGTGCCGTCGGCTGGGACAGGTCTACTTAAAGCAGTTGTGGCTCTTTCTTCAAAAGGCCATTTCAGACATTGCCCTATGACACATGAGACCATGATTCTCTAAGTTTGTTTTTGTGTTTCTTCTCAGAGGTCGTCAGTTAGAAAATGCCGGCCCCATCTAGCATAAAAAATTCCAAACATTGACTTGTAAAAGTGTCTTTAAAAGAGCTATTTACAGAAAACAAATAACATTTAATTTCATAATTTCATTAAATACCTGAGAAAATCACTCTAGAATTTTGCTAAAGGGCGAGCCTATTGCCATCAACCGGGCACAAATCTAAACTTCGAGCTGCTATTCAGATTTTCATAGGATCCTATTTTGCTCGAGATGGGAATCGAATCCAATATCTCGAGTGTAGCAGCCGCGCCTAATGAGGCAGTTTTTATAGTGGTAAAGATTTATGTCTTTCGTTCTAATCAAATAGGAAATCGTATTAGGTTGATTCCACATCCCCAAATCCCGAAACTACTTGGGGGCAGACCGGGGTGTGTAAGATTAAAAAATAAAATATGATTTATCTATGTCCATTATCATTTATCATTAATTAATTATACTTAATTAAACAAACGAAAAGGAGGCGGAGGTTCTCATATTCTCAAGTCGATTGGTCGTTGTGTTTTTTGTTGTCTACTTATTTGTTTTGTTATTATTTCATAGTGATTAATTTTCTGTGCGAGCAATATTTATGTATTACGCCTGTTTTTAAACACAGATAATATAAGTACTTATCTTAAAAAAAACGGACATATTAAAGCGAGGTCAAACAAACCGTTGTCTCTCATTGATTGTAATGAAGGAAGGCATATCTTCGACAGTGGACATCTAGCCGATATGATATAGCTGTAGCATTAATATCTTATAATCTGCTCCATAATCCGATGTTTACATGGCGTGTCGGGGTAATGTGCTGCCGATCCCTTTGGTTCGCGTGCGTCGTAGCGATACCCCTAAGTGGCGCGGCCGGTTCCACTGGATCACTATCGAGCTGATAATATTGATGCCTGATACTATTTGCTTACGTTTCGCTATTGTAGGTACTTAGGATGCTGTAATAGTCTCGTGATATGTCTATAGACCTTACAGACTATAAAGCTATAGGTTAGAAGTAAAGTAGAAGAGGTACCAGTTATTTCATCTAACGCCAGATCTACATTATTGTTTTCAAGACTTCTATCCAAGTCTTTATTTCATGACAACACACATCATCAACCCATATACTGTCCACTGCTGGGTCTCCTCTCATATTGAGGCTATAGTCGACTACGCTGGCCAAGTGCGGGTTGGCAGACTTCACAAACCGTCGAGAAAAATCTCTGAGGTCTGCAGGTTTCCTCACGATGTTTTCCTTCACTGTTTAAGCGAATGATAATTAATTATACGCACATGAATTCGAAAAATCAGAGGTTGGAACTCGAGACCTTCGACTTGGCAGTCCAATGATCATACCACTAGGCTATCACTGCACAACACACATCATGACGAAATTCAGAACGGCTACTGACAAGTCACAAATTCTAATTGGGAAGAATCCAATCTACTAAGTACTACGTTCAGGTAAGAATAATAAAAACATTAAAAAAACATGTTCAAAAGCACCTCTCGCCTTTAGCAGGTATGCGATTACTTTTTACACTATCGATGTTAGTTCACACGGATGTTAGATGATCGATTTGTCGCTACATGCCTCATCTTATATGTAAATTAATTATGTATAATGTAAATCATGCCTACGTAGCGATATAAAACCATAAGAAACGCTCGTCTGAATAGGCTGTATTCACGCAACTTTAAAATTCCAAAGATTTCATCATTTTGATTCCCACAGGACACAAATATTTGGTGTTTCTTATGTATTATAAGTATGTATTTACAAAAAAAAGGATATAAGTATTATAGCCCTTGTCTAGTACCCATAATACAAGCTCTGCTTAGTGTGGGATTAGATAGTGCTGTGTAAAAATTGTCCAAGAATATTTATTTATTTCTTTGCAGTGCTGCATAGTGGGTACACTTCCCTCTTGGATCAAATAGCCTCCTTGAACTAGGTGAAATCCTAATATATTATAATAGTTTAAACGCTATTTTGTATCTGTGATAATATAAAAAGATAAAAAGTGTTATTTAACAGAATAAAACTATAAAAAGTCGACATGATTTATACATATAAGCGATTTGCTTATTTTGCATTGCCAATTATGTTGGTCTCTAAACACAACCAAATAATAAACTACAAACGCGAAATAAGCCATAAAATTACTCTCAACACAACAATATTCAGTTTAAGTTCGCTGGGAATAACAATTTAACCGCGGCATAGTTCAAAATCGTAAATCACGAGTTATTTATTCTGTGTTTGCTCTACAAAATGGCAAATAAAATAAAATTCAAAAGGTTCACAAAGTCAAACATTTTATTTCAATTAGACCATTACGGTACTTTTGAAAAGTCAAAACTAGTTGCACGGTTCCAAAAAGTCGTATGGAGAAGAACCAGCAAGAAACTCCATAGACACTCTTTAAAAAAAAAACATGATTACAGTGTTCATCTTGGTTTACAATCTAAATCTGAATAGTTCTTGTGAACAATGCAGTTTAATGTGTACTATTAAATTAATCCAGTATATTAAACAGAAAAAAATAGATACACAGCAGCTAGCAACAGTAGCCCAATTAACGTTGTTATAATTACGTATTGTAAAACAGAAACTTTCTCTGCCATCAGCGCAATGCTGTATGGACATTTGGGACATATACGGTTAAATAAAAAAAAAACAGAAAATGTGTGTTCTTATTTTTTTATAATTTTGCACTTTATTCATAATTTTGAATACTGATGCTGTCTCACTTTTAGTTTAATGTAGGGATTCAAATCTAAAGACATAACGCACTTTTCGCCCATCACCATCTGTTTCCCAGAGTACCTACACTTGCACTTATATTAGTGCTTCTATTATAAGACAAGATTCTATAATACATATGGGAAAAGGGTTAGATTCGTCCTATGGATTTGAGGAAATGGATTTCATGCTATTCTCCCTGTAAATAAGGTTCAGTAGGGATTGTAAGGCTTCGTAGAAAAATTACACACTTATATTTACCGAATGATGATTTTTTTGGAACCGTATACCGCTAACATACATATACCATCACGCCTCTATTCCCCGAAGGGTTAGGCAGAGGTGTACTAATGTACACCGACATTTCGCCGGTGTGTTTAGGTCCCATGTAATAGGGGGCGAGCCTATTGCCATTAACCGGGCACAAATCCAGACTCCGAGCTGCTACTGAGAATTTCATAGAAAAACCCAATAACACTTTGGTCGACCTGGGGATCGAACCCAGGACCTCTAGCGTAGCAGTCGCGCCTAGGACCACTAGACTAATGAGGCAGTCATGATAAATTATTAGATTATGGATGTTCTGCTCTTTTCTGTTTTGTGACAAAATGGTTGAAAGGAAAGCGGCTGGCCCGGGAACATTATGCATATCGATCATTTTACTGTTGCATATTTATTTAGTTTCCTTCAGTTATGGAGATTTTATGGTGGGCGCAGTGGCAGAATAATAAGATGTTAAGCTCCACCAGCTTCAGGTAGGTAAATATGTGACGTCAGTGAGCAATGCAGGGACCGTTTATTTACTTTTTGAAGTAATTGAAAGTGTGGTCCAGAGTATGCAAAGACATGTTAGAGACAGACATGTATTTGCTATTTAAAAATAACTTTTAATACTCTGTTCCTCTATATAAATGTCATTCGGTCATACATTCATTCATGTCCTTACGATTGTCTGGCTGAGTGTATAGTATAGTTCTTCTGAATATCTACTGCTTGCCATTTTCTATAATAGAAATATAATAAAGCGTCTCCTTTTTAATTTCAAACTGAATTCTTTTACAATGCTTATCATCTGACAGAAGGCAGCGAGTTCTAAGTGCTACCAACAAATTCGAGGCCAAAATACTGACATAATATCTTATTTATCAGCGCGGTAGTCAGTTAATGTCAGTAACATCTCATCATTAAACCTTGTAAATAAAGATTGATGACGTAGACGCTTAGCATCATCATTCATCATCTCAACAATAGATCTCAAGTAATCCGGTCAGTGTGCAATGACGGCTCGTGGGCGTAATCTCGGCGTATTCCTAGCGTAATATTGTATGGTGTCGAAGTGTATCGCGTGTTAACACTGTTTGCAGAGCTTACACTAGTGACTAGGGATGGGAATGAGCCGCGAAAGTTATCGATATCACTAGAAAAGGGAAATGAGAAATGCAGATAAAATTGGCTGTCCTTGTCTGATCATAGATAACTTTTAATAATTTCTTAAATCTTTTTTCAGACATTTGATCACAACTTCCATATTAAATTTTTGATAATCAATTACTTTCTCGGTGTAAGAAATGTCAAGTTAATTCACAGCTTTACAGTAACTTAATCTCTGTAGTTATCTTATATATAATTACTTGTCCTGACAGATTGCAGAACAATGCAGAGCCTAAACGGCTGGTAGTTAGAATATTGAAATTTTAAGGAAAAATTTTTGGAAATCTTTTACACCCAAGGGGGTTAAATGAACATACCCATACGAAGGCGGGGCTGACATGCGGGCCGCTAGTAACCTATATTTGGACCTAGCAAGTCCATAAGCTGGTAGAGAATACCTAAGGCATTAAGACCGCCTTTGTACACTTTTGTACATTAAGAATAAATAAATAAATAAGCCGTTCCTTACGCAATAACACGTCCGTACCCATGGTAACACAGACGTCAATTTAATGGTTACGACTAGCATCACATTTCATACTGAAGTTATTCCGTGCGAATATCCCCATCACTAGCTTAGGTCCGGGAATGCAGTAACTTGAATCGTGACTGGCGGCTCGGAAGCGATTTGGACTAAATAGAAGAAATTGACAGAAGTTAAACTAGTTAAAAGTATTGCAATAACTAATACATAATTAAACGAAAAATAAACTTGCCAGAGACCGCTAGAATCCATTACCTTATTCCAATCCAAGGTATGTGACATGACATTAATGAACCCTGGTCCATAATCTTCAACACTACATATTCCTCGTCTTCTATGCTCAAGCTTGGACAGGACGGTAAAGAACGATGCAGTTTCAATTTGTAAATGTCGTTCTTTGTGACGTGATGGATAAGGGTTCAGGAAATTACAGCCTAATCTCTCAACTATATAGTAATCCTGTGAGAACCCAACGCAATTTGATAACGTTTTAATATATTTCTTTTATTACATTGCAGGCCTTTCTGTCTTATAACACCGTGTAGAATTTCTGCATATTCCTGTGTTGTGGTTCCCACAAGCTGTGCAGGCGCAGCATTGTTTAGCTTCGCATTGTTTGAATTAAGAGCTAACTGTTATTAGTGCTTGTAATTTGAGGTCTTAGTTATTTTAGTTCGGTCAGTGAACTGGTGTGAATTTAATTATATATTTGAGTGTTTATTGGATCAAGAGGTCGCAAGTTAATCTATGGTCAGGAGGTGGTGTTATTTAAATTATTGACGTAAACTTTTCTTAAATAAATCGACAATTTAATATTGTAAGGGAAACGACTGACATGAATTACAACCACAAAACCACTTTTGGTAATACTGGATTAATCTTGAGGATATTCATCAATCAGAGCACCTGCACTGGGTCCACCAGAGCCAGGTCCCTTGCCCTTGCTCAAGTAGGAGAACCGAATAAGTAACAATAGAAACCTAATATTATTTAAGTTGCTCATGAACTGTCCGTTGGGTAATTAGCTTATCCGACTTTATTACAAATAGCGTATTAATAAAGCTACGTCTACGCTAGTCCCAGTTAAAAAAAGACATCTCTTTTTAATATCAAACAACAAAGAGAGCTTATGTAATAACTTAGAATTGACACCTTAAGCTCCACATAGGTAGAAATTTAATAGATTATCAACGTCAAGCATTTAACTTTATCGACGATTAAATTCAGTACATAATGCTACAGCCATTGAGTTATAATCATGACTAGTATTAAATAAAGGTAAGTAGAGTTTACAGTCTCCTGTCGCCTACAATGAGTCAATATCTATTATCGTTAGAACACTTTGTAAACAGTATAAATAACGTAGATCAATGACCACAGAGTTTAATGGTATATTGATTAGGGTTGGCAAATAGATGAACTAGATTTTTTAGGGCTCGCTAAAGAACCTCATCCAGTAGGTAACCCTGATATGGGACTGTATGTCAAAAATATATTGACACACATAAAGTAGGTTCTTGACATTGGCTAACAGTGTTAGAAATATAACCCACAGTCTGATTTTATAGTATATTGTACCTAATCATATACATTTGAAGTTAACCCTAACATAAAGGAAAAGACTAGGATGGTGGTGATTTCTGGCGTTTTTGGGGCTCTTGAATTTTCTGGTAAATGAAGTACACCCTTGCTTCCCTCTCGAAGAGAGCAATCAGTCCCAAAGTTAAGTACGGGCATTCTTTTATATTGCGAGGTCTTAGGATATAGTCTACCACGCCAAGTTATTGCAAGACTTTACATAATAACATGATAAATTCATGACTAACATCGGAGGCATTTATTAATCCAGCATTCGCCAGAGTTGCGTCTATGTCAGTCTGACAAATCAAGGTTCAATCGTTTATAGCAACTCATGCGCCGCTCCTTATATGGAAGTGCTACACCAGCGATAGCAAACATATTTGAGCAAACTCCAACAGAGCACGAAAAAAGATCGTCAACATTTTGTGCAACATTTTAAAGAATAAATGTTTGGAATTTCGACATATTTAACTTAATAATATCAATATTACGCGGTAAAAAGTGATTCTATTTCAATGTATAATATTCGCGTAAGCGTCAAAAATCAATATATTTAACTTGTTTGAGATTGAGAGTACAATTGACACTGTATGCTTCTGCTTTATAGACTTAGTCCGAGTGAACTAAGCTGTGGCATGAAGTAAAGGGTAAGAAGCCAGAAAAAAACTTAACTGACGATGCCGCAATGGTAATAGTAACCTGGGCATTACTGTCATAGTAATGCCCAGGTTACTATTACCATCAAGCCGGATGAAGCTTGCTTGTTATCTTAGTAGTATAAAAAACCAAAGAACAAAAGCTTTTCAGTGTATATCAGCGTCAATTGTCAAGTAAGTACTGTAATCAGTCAAGTACGTAATGTACGCATACCATAAGTTTGACACCTCTGTCCGATGCTATAGTTTGATTGGCCATAAAAAGTGGTAATCTAACGATTAGAGGCGTGCAATAAAAAGATCGATAAAAACCAAAGTTAATTATAGTCAGATGATGTCAACACAAATACATGTTACTTGTACACTTTAGAGTGTAGTTAATATTATTATGCCTAAATAGAGGTGTACCTGTCTGTAATTATGATCGTGATTCAGTGACAAAAAAGCACTGTTCCACTTGGTTCTTTTGCAAAGACAAATCTCGTTTTCTATCAAATAGGAATATTGTAGGCTTTGTAGGATTATATTTGCTGCTGATCAAATCATTACATCTTTTCATGGAGGAACGGAGTCTCTTAATACAGGTAATTACTTGCCTAAAAGGAAACTCTAATCACAAATTGTAGTCGCAAAAATCAGTAATTCAAATAAACTATTTTTCATTTTTCATTAAGGATATTGTTGCCCGAATTGGGTACTACGACAATGGATCTTTTGTACTAGTAATATTAATTTAAATTCAGAATTTTATGGCGTGTAAATACCCAGAACTGGTCCGATTACAGTTTACGAATGAATGTAGTTTGATCCAATTCCGCCCTAGAAGTTGTCAGGAGTGGCTTACTTCCCGTAGCTTCGAGGTCAGAGCTATGAGTCCCATCATCATCGTCAACCCATATACTGTCCCACTGCTGGGCACGGGTCTCCTCTCAGGCTGAGAGGGATTAGGCTATAGTCCACCACGCTGGCCTAATGCGGGTTGGCAGGCTTCACACACCTTCGAGAAAAACTTTCAAGCATGCAGGTTTCCTCACGATGTTTTCCTTCACCGTTTAAGCGAGGAATAATTACTTAATTATTAATAAGCACATGACTTCGAACTCGAGACCTTTGACTTGCCAGTCCCATGGTCCTACCACTAGGCTATCACTGCTTTTTATTTTTTATGCTGCTTTTTATGAGTCCCAAGTCAATTAAAATTTTAAAAATCGTCTATCACTATGACAGGCGTGGTGAATGAGTAGTGGATAACATGGCCATGGCAATTCGGTAAGTAAAGACAACTGCGGTTTTAAATCGGTACGAGTCTGATATACCCTGCCGCCCCCCCAGGTGGGCATATGATCCGTGAGGATTTTAAGGCCTATTGCCATCACAATCAAACTTAATTAATTTTTTTACTTGCCATCCTGTATGCAAGGAACCTCTATGGAAATTATCATGATGCTAAAGACGGCTGTACGTTGGCAAGTCAGTTACTTAATTTTTTTATCAGTAGGTACCACAAAAGCACACATAGATAAGTTATAGTTATTTTTCTCTCCATGTCATGTTACGTGTTAGTAAGTACAGTCAACAAAAGATATTGGTATACAGGTAGCGAACGAAATCTGCATCTTTACACAGATTGTGATTTAAATAATTAACAGTCAAAGGGTTTGATGTATACCTTACAATACCTGCGTTTTGGCACATATTGCGTGATACATTATTTATTACACAATATTTAACAAAACACAGATGTTTAATTAGCTGCCTGTATACTTAACTCTTTTGTCGACCGTACATACGTAGAGGCGCTCGGAGAATTTAATACCCAAGAGATAAGGACACTCGCGTTACGTTACGAAGCTTGGAATGCGTCTAGACGAACAGTATCTAGTTTTAAATGTGTTAGAAATTAGTCTACTTATTGATTTTTTTATTTATTTATGTACACACTTAACAAAAAAAGTAAATTGAGAACATAGGACTATAGAGTACAAAGGTGCTGCTTATTTCTAAAGAAATCTCTTCCAGCAGACCTGCGAGAGGAGAAATTAATATAAGAAATGTAGACATTAGTGTGAAAGAAAAATAAACACATAGATATTTATAAGTAAACAAATTTTAATAATATTATATTAAAAAATATATAATACATATTTATTATTATTATTATTATAAATACACAAATAAGATATATATATATATATATATAGCAACATACTTGAACATACATACTTACTAAAAATAAATAAATATAAAAATGCAAACATATGAAGTTATGGTGTTAATGAAAGATAGTGTTCTTTGACTCGCTTCTTAAAAACGGAAACACTTCCACAGTCACGAACTTCAGGAGGTAGCGAGTTCCACAACCTAACCGCGTGCACAGACAGAGAGTAGGAAAAGAAGTCAGTAATTTTATTGTAATTTCAAAGAAATAAATTTTAGCATTCAACTAGTAAAATAAGTCATGTGTTTTTTGTTTCTTTATCATTACATGACATTTTACGCAACAACGAAACAACTAAACGCGATTGTCCACGCTAGAGGTCGCACAAAGTGTTATTGGATTTTTCTAAAAGGAGTTTTTCGAAAGGAGTTCGGAAGTCGGAGTTTGGATTTGTACCCGGTTGGTCTGTGGGTGTACATTGGTACACCTCTGCCTAACCCTTCAGGAAATATAGGCTTGATGGTATATTATCTTATGTTAAATACAGTAGGTATACGTAGGTGAATGGGGAATTCCTAGTTTTTATTCTGAGAAAGTAAAATCGAAGTATTATTAATATTATTTTCAATTAAGTAGGTACCTACTGATGATAGATTCTTTGATTCATTCAGCACAGCAACAATGTATTTTGAAACGAGTCCAACGAACCACTTGAGATACAAACGAGCCAGATATGTATTTCCCAAACTATAAATACGGTCCACTGTTTGTGAATGAACGCATTGAATTGAAATCCAATGATATTAAAATAGCTAAAGCCCATGTGTGTGGTACTTGACTGAATGTAAATAATCTAATACCCTCTTTTGGAAGACCAGTTCTGTCGATAATATTAATAACTATAAACATAAACTTAAGACATTAAATCGAATACCAAAAAAATTTAAATAAAAAAGTGACAAAATAGTTGCAAAGGTTACAGCCAGTTCATATTGCTGACAATGCGATCTCCTATTTCATATCATAACATATTCATCATTCATTCCTCCGGCAAGATGGAGTGATGATTTGAAAGGCTGGAAGCTGGATGCGAAAAGCCGAGGACAGGGTGAAATAACGCACAATAGGGGAGGCCTACGTCCAGCAGTAGACTAATATAGGCTGATGATGATGATGACGTATTCATAATTAGTTGACACATCGCAACCATTTTTGATTGCCACGGATTAGCATTCAACTTTTACCCTGTCTGTTCCGTATCGTAATAAACTATATTATACTAGTACCAAACTTGTAGTTTATCTCAAGTATACATCATTATCGAATTAACTACAACTAAATGACGTTTTTAAGCATACAATAGCAGCAACTACATAGCTAGTATTATACAAATACTCAAAAAATATGAGTTAAAATGATAATTATTTCGAAGTGATGACCCTATTTTCTTTCAGAATCCTTTCTGTCGGTT
Source organism: Acronicta alni (assembly GCA_964056405.1). Classification (NCBI taxonomy): domain Eukaryota; kingdom Metazoa; phylum Arthropoda; class Insecta; order Lepidoptera; family Noctuidae; genus Acronicta; species Acronicta alni. Next base: position 1,125,876 of record OZ043916.1, on the reverse strand, counting down.
TTATTGGTGGGTTCAGAATGCAATGACAATTAAGCATGACCTCTGCTCTGTATAGATCCACATACAATAGAGAGAACAAGCTAATAAAAATGAATTACTTCGTCGTTTCACGATAAGAAACGAATACATGGAAAGTAAATCGAAACTAATATTTTCTAACTACCGTTATATCCACATGTATCATTGTAAGAATTCTGCTTACCTCAGTAGGTGAAGCCGTGAAGATAAGATAAGTACGAGTGTTAGTGAATGAGCGTCGACCACATAAATCATAGTTATTTTATTATTAAGACAGCACTCAGTGGCCTAGACCGCTAGGCTGCGTAGGCGCAGGTGCCTAGGGTTGTCACGCAACAGTCGTTTCACGAACAGATTTAATATAATTAAGACTGCATAAACAGGTTTAAGTTTAATATACGAGTTGTGATAGAAGAAGATTAATTTATTGCCTACTAAACATGCATATTTATGTATACAAATGTGCAAGCATAAAGAAGTACTTTATAGAGGAAATGCTCAATGCGGGTTATTTAGTCCCCAGATTACATTACGGTAATAAATAGTTTTCGAAAGCTTATTGATATTACTGAACAAAGTAGATCTTGTCTTATCTTAGCCGTGGGGGCTGGCATGGCCAGCAACACTTCGACCAAATGTGATCTGTTGTGTTGTCCCCAGCATGGTATTATATATACATTCCTTACTCTTCAAAGACGTGGTTCATGAAGGCGGCCAGCCCACTAAGAGGAAGGAACCTGTAGTCCTCTGGCTTCGGGTATCCGTTGCCGAGATGACTTGTCCGTTTCGTCGCCAGGACGTCACAATCACAAAAAATGTGCTGCATGGTTTCCCTGAATTCACCACAAGCTCTACAATCATTGTTCAAGGAACAAAGTAGATACTTCACTTCTTTACTTTATTATAAATCCCTGTCGGCCTTTTTTTTCGAAAATTATAGGTTTACAACACATTCTGTCGCGTTCGTGGCAAATGTTACGAATCCCATGGCCGTGTCGTATAAGGTAGGCAAGTGCGGTTTTTAGTCGGCAGGAGTCCGAATTACCCTGGCATCTTTCCAGGTGGCAAAGTACGGAAAATCCTCTGGTCTGTAACAGTTTCAGGGTACATGCAAATAGTAAGCGCGACATTAACTACCTATACAAATTAAATGTTCATAATTGTGTACATGCAATTTAATAATAATAATTCTATAATGTAATCCATTAAAGTCACAAATACATAGAAGCCCGGTCTCCTGAACTAGGCCGATAGCCTGTATCTCAGGAAACAGTTCCTTCCCTAATTACATGATTCAACTAATGATAGGATACAGATGTTACAAGTAGGTAGATAAAGTAAAATAATAAATTAAATAAATTTGTTATTTATAATTATTTATTTATTTATTGTTATAGGTAATATTATTCTATGCTGTGCCCTAACAGGGTTTTATGTTGCTACTCTCTAAATGTAAACACTTATGTATATTTACACATGAAGCTATGAAGAACTTAGATACTAAGACTTTGACTACTAGACAATTGCTTAAAAATTGTTACATCACCGTTATGATCTGTCGTCATAAAAATAATCGGCGGCCTAGTTCGAACGATCTACCTTAAAGCAATTAAGTTCTAGAGACCAGTCCCTCAAAAAAGTAAATAATTCCAACAGGCAAGTCCTAATATAACAACCCACTCTAATTTAACAGCCCAGACACCACTGTGGGGGCGGGTTGGTGGCAGCCGAGAGAGTGGTGCTTGCGTTAAATCATAGATATTTTAGTATTGAGGCCGTGCAGTCTGAGTAGCCTAGACCCTGTAGGTGCCTATGCGTGGGCGCATGTATGCATAGGGTTGATATAAAACGACGTGTTTGTTTATTGACAAAAATACAACTTCTACTAGAGCTCAAAAAAAAGTATCAAAATGTCTTTTTTATAAATAATTTTATTTTATCGCCTTTCAAGTCGGTGCACACGTTCAGTTTTCTGGCTTTTTACACGACACCGTTTTCAACATTTCCGTAATCGAAACATAAGAACATGTGTATTTGACAAATTCCTATGAAATGCGTGCATTTGATTGTCCGAATCTAAACTCCTGATTCAAAAACCTGACCAGGAAGCCGACCTTCTGCGGTCGACTTCGCAAAACAAAGACAATTTTTAAATCAGATTTTTTGTTAGGTACTTAACCTAACAAAAAATCTTAAAAATAACTGCCTCCAGCTCACTTTGTTTTTAATATCAGAAAAATATTTTATTGATTACAAATTATGCACGCTGTGGTAGCCCTGGTTGTAAAGCCCACACCCACCGGCTGACCCGCCCCTACTCATCAGTGCTACAGGTGGGAGATAAGTCTGTATCAATCCTAACTGCGGTACATTAAACCATATCCAAGGTGCCCATAAACCATGGGGTTATTATGAAGTGTCTATAATATTTTATGCGAGTACTTTCATCAGAGACAATGTTCAAAATGGTAATTTTATTACGTATTTCAGGGCATTATCACAGCATAATTCTAAAAAGTGAACAAATAATACATTATTATATACACCTCTTTGTCGTATTTATGCCAATAAAGTGAGACGGCACTAGATATATTCCTCTTTCGTTTTACAGGTCCAGCAATGCGCAAGTGATACCTCTGGTGTTGCAAGCGTCCTAGGGTGATAGGCTTAGGTAACCGCTTAGCGCTTAGGGTGAGCCGTTTGCTTGTTTGCCACTTTAGAGGTAAGTATAAAAAAACATCCAAAATAGTTGAAAATAGGTGAGACGTTTTTCTTTTTTCGTAAATAAACAGAAACAGTGCCTAAGGCGCTTGACGAGTTAATCAATTGTACATGATCGTTTCTTAGCTTTCTTAGAAAGTCATTTCTAAGAAAGCTAAGAAACGATCGAAACGATTGTCATTTCTAATAAATACTGCGACATAAATATTATCTGAACACTTCTGCACTTTTAATTCATTGGTAGGTACACTTGCACACACTTGAATTGTATCGAAACCCGAAACTGTTTTTTAGCGTATGAAAATCTTCAAGAACTTTCATCGTGGCGTCTCTCTATACACTATAAGGTGACTTTTATTTCTTTTCATCATCATCAACCTATATACAGTCCCACTGCTGGGCGCGGATCTCCACCACGCTGGCATTATGCAGGTTGGCAGACTTCACAAGCCATTTTTATGGCATGCAGGTTTCCTCACGTTATTTTCCTTCACCGTTTATAAGCGATAGTTAAAATTATTAATACGCACATGATTTTAAAAGGTCAAAGGTACGTGCTTTGGCTCGAGTCATTTGCTTGGCAGTTCAATGGTTATATCATTAGGCTATCACTGCTTTTGTTTTTTTTTGAAGTGCGGAAAGTCCATATGGGTCCTCTGCTTCTGATAGGTATGTTATTAATAATAATAATTCCTTTATTTCAATCAACAAGTGGATCATAATGGTAGCATATAAGTACATTAAATTTAAATTAGAAAAATAACACTAAATTACATTAGAATTTAAAAATTAAATTGGCAAAGTCAACAAATTAAAATTAATCATAAATGTCACATATTAAAAATTAAAAGTAATGACATATAAAAACTGTGCTTGCCATACGTTGCTCTATCACGGCCATAGGCTTTGCGACATTCGCTACGACCATAATAGAGATATGAGGTAATTTACCCTCAACATGGTACAGCATTTAGAGGTAGAGTACCCAAAAAATACAACACAACTTTGAGTCGGAAGATTATTTTAACCTGGTTTTATGTTGTCACGCCCACCATTGTGGCAACATGAGGCCTTATTGCCGGTGATTAAGCTTTGTTAACCATCATGGGATGGCCGAGTCGTGAACTCGTGATGGTATCAAAATAATCCGTTAGCTAAAATGGCGTGAATTGACACACTTAGGAGTTTGCAGCCTAAATTAACGTTATTATTTAAGTTTAACTAGTTGTGTTTGTCGTAATGTTTGTTATATTGTACTGTAGCTGTTGGTAGTTTTAACATGGAAGCGTTCTATACCTCAGTCCACCCGTGATCATAGATGTAAATCGTCGGGATTTGAATAATATCAATGTAACTGGAGTTTGAAAATTGGAACTATACCCAACAGTGGGTGAAGTCGGACTGCGGATTATGACGATAATGAACTGTAAAAAATCCGGAAATCTTTCACTGATAGATAGCTAAGTTAGCCGAGTGCTATAGGAAATAGTTACTACCCCGGGGCGAGGAGTGGGCGATCTGTACGTACCTAACATTAATATAAATCAACAACCCATAACATACTATCCCACAGGTCTCCTCTCAGATTGACAGGGATTAGGCTGGTCCACCACGCTGGCCTAGTGCGGGTTGGTAGACTTCACAAACCTTACGATGTTTTCTTTCGAAAAGTCAATACTTGGCAGTCCAATGGTCATATCACTAGTCTATCACTGCTAGTCCTACTACTACTCCTAGACCGAATACTACTAATAGTCATTCTGTCCAGCTACTAGATACCTACCTACTCCTACGTTACAAAATTAGCTAAATTAACCCAGTCACTTTTGAACACTACTAAATAAATCATAAAAACAAAACGAATTGTTTTTCTCCCCTGTTGATTTAAGCCGTGTTGATCGATCACCCGCGTATCACTCGGTGCGTACGCGCAGCTCACCGTCATCAGTTTCTATCGTTGATTACCGGCTGCGCACCGTTGATAAATTACCCAGATCTGTCATCTTGATGGTAATTCTTATTTTGATCGTTAGTAGGAATTGGGAACAAGTCATTAAAGGTGTTGGTACACATATCATACCTAGCTGTTTGTATGTATGTGTCCGTGTACCTATGTGAGAACGTGTGTGTGTGTGTTTAGAGCTCAGAGTAGTGTACAGACGCCAAAAGCTGTCAAATTTTCCCAATTGAATATGAACCTTATTATTTAGATTAAAGTTGAAAATCAATCAAAGTTTGACATAATTATTGTGGCAGCTTGATGTACCCTGTGTACCTACATTTTCTGAGTAGTGTTTCAGTGATGTTTTTGCTCAGTAAACAATGTAAAGGATATTGTTACTAATCTCTTACGTACTACTAATATTATGCGCTCTTGTGCATCGTTCTTGGAGATATCTGGACCTACTAGGGTCTCAATTCTGTTGAATTGTTGGTGGACATAGATTTTATGTGCATACCAACGGTTAAGTTTTAAGTCCAATAACTGCAAAGCCATATTGTCGAATTCCAAGGTCTATTCCGATACAAAAATTATTTAACAAGCTTCACTATTTTGTTTCTCTTTTTATTTTACGGATTTGAATTAAGTATACAAAAGAGGATTTCTATAAATTCCTGAATTCTTTCTCGCTCTAACGAATCCAGAATGTCATCAGACAGTGATCATTTGAAGTGATTAGCAACAGAGACAAGCAGAGATCTAAGTGGTAGTGACGCGGGGTGTGTCGGACCCGACTAGTCTAAGTAGCCAAGCGATAATGCCGACTGTAACATCGCAATGTTGGATAAATCAGTGACAGGTTAAAAGCACTAACCCGTTCACTGCAGACTCGTTAACCTGTACCGTGATAACGCCTGTTATGTCATTATTTTATAGAAATTTTTAGTTTAGAATTAATAATCGAAATTGTTGCTGAATTTTGTATTGAATTGAAGAATTCAAAAGGGAAGGAATTCAAATTTAACATACATACCTACTACCAGTTGACATTTGTTTGTATTTAGTAATAGATCAATAATGCTAATCATTATTGATTTCATTAATTTAATAATGTTCCACAAATCCACTTTTAAGATAAATTAAAGTTCATCAAAAAATGAGACATTGGGTCATTTGACACTTGCTAATAATATAATATATAATTAAGAATAAAGGACCATTAATTAAAATAAATTTGCAACAAGATAATGGAAGATGAGTACGTAGAAGAAAGATCATTTCTGCAACTGGCTGATAGGTATTTATAAAATTAAACTCCCGTCTTTTAATTTGCGCAATAGGCTAAGAAACTGTTACACAGATAAATCGTTCAAACAATTCGCCACAAGCCCAACTCTAACTTGATAACTTTTTGTGCCGAGTCCAGTTTTTGCTTCAAGACAGATCGTAAAGGCCACAAAACAATCTAAGTCGATTACTTCATCGTCCTACTTCGATGTTAAATCGATAAACTTAATCGATTCGGCACGCTCGACTCGATCAAAGTGCGAGTAAGTTCGTGTCTATATTATTGCCAGATATAAGATATATTGTATATTAAGGGCCTCTACACAGTTGTACAGAGGGGCATTATGCTTTTCAAGAAAGAAAATTAGAGTAACAGGAACAGTCTTAATGATTTATTTCTATTCGCCCATCAAATCTGTGATGTATTGTCAATTAATAAAAAGTTACATTTGACTTTTTGAAGTCTAGATATTGATATCGAGTTTGTAAATGGTAGGTAATAAATAACTTAAATTCTCTGTCAGAAATCTTACGTCTGACAGAAATTTAAACTCAACTTTCTGATGGTGTCAGAAAGTTTAAGACCCAATGCTAGATGTAGATGGAAGGCAATCGATCTGCGCATATTAGACCCCAAGGATTGATAGAAATTTTCCGGATAGGTTTTCTGACTGTGCGTGGCTAGCCTAAATGTGAAACTTTGCCTGCTAAACGTCCTAAGCTAACTAAAGTCGGTACCTATCATCAGAACTGATTCACAGACCCCAATGAAGTAGGTGCCTATATGAGAACGTTATAAAGTACAATATATCTGATAAAAACGAATCCAGGTCAAAATTATAAATAAATAAATAATATTTTTCTTGGACAATTTTACACAGCACCATCTAGTCCCAAACTAAGCAGATCTTGTACTATGTGTACTAGACAATGGATATAATACTTATATGTTATTTTTTGTAAATATTCATTTGTAATTAATGTTCATCACAAAATGATTGCATCATAAATTGCTTCATGAATCCCAAAATGATGCACGATTTTACCCAAAAATAGGTAACCAAGGTATATGGTACTTGAATTAAGGTATTCCTATGTTGAAACTGGTTAAACCGTTCTGACCGCTCGTTTTGCCACTGATTATTAAATCTTAGGCCATATTAACGTCTATTTAGTCGGTAATCTATTAGCATGTCTAACAAAGTGTGGTAAGTAGACTAAGCCGTGCTTATACCCAAAGACGACCGTAAGCCGATCGCCTCCGATCGCTGCCGAGTTTAGCCGAGATCTACGTCACAGTTACTAGTACGTGAATTACATTGGGACACTTCGTGGACGTGTTTGCGGATTTAAATTTATATGGTGGTCGGATTATGAAGTTGTTGATGCAACTAGGTGAGGAAATAGTTCAGTAAGTACATAACGTTCTTACCAGATTCCTAAAATATATATATCTCAGACACTAGACAGATTTTTCCATTGATGTCTATCTTTTATAGCACTTTGGCTATAGTATAGTTAGGTATTAGCAGATAATAAATCATTCCTCTATCTTGCTTACATTGATAACCAGAGGCTCAAAGGTTGCAAAAGACATAACCTACTCTTAAAGTTTTACGACCATGCTGCAAGCTATCGACGGGATGATGACAAAGATATTGTGGTCAAAGAATAGATAACGAATGGAGTGCTAAGTGCATTCAGATAGTAGAAACCTGCCGCGCTAGCGATATGAGCAGTAAGTATGTTTTGCGTAGTTTTGAGTAATTGGCGCGCAAAGTTTTTGTTACAATTTTGTTTTTCCGGACTTCTTTTTTTAAGTTATATTAATTGTGATGGTTGAAACGTGTAGCCCAAATAAAGCGCTTATATATTCTTCACTCAATATAATTGTATTTATATTAGAATAGTTTTAAATGACGAAAATCCTTTTATATCTAGTGTTAGTTGAAGCAACTGAAATATCAATTGCTTAGAATAATAACAGTAAGTAGTGAGTTACTGCTGTTATTATAAGCAACTCATAGGGGAGACCAGGTATGAAAGTAACACGTATCATTCCGTGTTACAAATGAATTTCTGAAAGAATTATGTCAGTTGCACTGATAATTGTTTCACCGATATGAGCCCTTTTGAACCCCTATTGGCCTCAGTTGCGCTCATGGCGCTATGCTGTTAGGTTTTGGACGTAGCGAGTCCATGTCGCAAAAATACGTTCAAAGTAAGTTTTGACCTTTTATTTTAAGAGCGTTTATTTTTATTATGGTTAGTCTAAGTGTATGTTTTAAGTGTCAGTAAAATAGCATAATTATTCATCTTTCTATTTTTCCGTTTAACACGGTAAGTATCTGTATAAATTATTTTTGAAGTTATATGCATGTGTTTGCCAAATTCGGGAAAAATTAAAGTTAGGGATAAAAGTAACAACTTCTTACTTCTCTCTCTCTCTTCTTACTAGGATCGTGATATCTTAAAGCATCTTTTATGGCATTTTTTTTATAATTTAAAGTACTACGTAATTATTATCTTATTCCAGAATACCTTAAATACATAAACGAAAGACCAGAAGAGGTTTATTTACTGCAAAAATAATGGATTTGGCTGCATAGGAAGTAGCTTCTCAGAAAAATACCATTTCGAGACGTTGCGAATTCATATCAGCCGTGCCGTACGTAACTTTATAGTTATATAGATACGTGCAAAAGAAGACAAAATAACACTAATCAATAAACAAATTACTACTTTTGGAAAAATAATTCCATATTTTCGACACTGATATAATTTCACTGTGTAACACCGCGCCCTCGCCTCTTCTCCTAGCACACCATTTGAGTCCCAAAATAATAGGCAAAATAGCTCTTAAATTAAAATCATTCTTGCATTATATCAGCGGCAATAGTATGTCAAATTAAAAAGCTGATACTTTAAGTAAATTGAACTCCTAAATTCAATAATATGTTAGTCACAGTTTAATATTTATGATTATTACTGCTTACAGTGTAAGTGATCAAGACCGAATGTGAAGTAGACCTTGCTTAATATATTCTATAATATATCCACAGTATGTTTAGTTACTGCCCATATTCTAATAAATTAAGACCTAAATAAAAACAAACTCTACTTATTATATCCACTGTATATTTAGTTACTGCTGTTCTCCTGTCATTAAGGCAAAATAAAAAACATGCTTTACTTATTATATCGACAGTATACACTGTTACTGCACATAATTTAAGTAAAAGTAAAACCTAAATGATAGTGCTTTACTTACTAACCCGGGGTAACTATACTTACTGTTGTTATGTTAAGGAAGATTTGTAATTTATTGGACTTACTGCCTTTATCCTAAACGAAATTTACTGGTTCCCGATAAGCTATTAAAACAGGTGTCGGCACATCTGGTAGGGCTCATTGCGGTGATTCGGAATCAATATTTAACTCATTTTTGTCAAAATTTGACTTACTGCTAATATCGCTAGCGCGGCAGAAACGTTTAATAATTACCTACATGTTAAACCTGTCATATCAGAACTAATCCATTGTTCTCTGGCAAACCTTAACTTTGTCCTTTTATCGTCTCTTTTATTGAACCTTATTCAATAAAAGAGACCTTTTGAAATTAGACTATGGGAAAAATAGGAGGATTTGCGAATTTACCCTTTTGTATCGTTCATAATTTCATTAAATCTACCGTAATGAGTAAACATAGACTGAATGCTACAAACACAGTTTAACCATTTTTTTCGATAAAGCTGTATACTTTCTCGTATACCCACATCATCGACCATTAAAATATAATTTAAAAATTACATGTATCCCAACACTGACCTTTACAAACTTTTTATTAAATTTATTAAAAGATCTTAAAATCCAGTCATTACAGTAATAACTGAAATTACCAATTTTGAAAAATTGAAATGAAGTACCTAGTACCTACAGCGGGGTCTTAAGTACAGGGCAGTTGACCCTGGGTCAACTTAATGGGGAAATTAGTATCTTCGTTGAGCTCAGCGTCCTGCCCACGACCTAACGGATACGCCGCGGTAATATTATGTTGCAACGCAATGTAGTGATGTGCAAGACTGCAGATTATAAGCGGATTTTTATATTTATATGCGAAATTACTGCACAGGGAAAATTCACCCAAAAAAGTAAAAACTAAAAGTATATAATGTCAAATATAATTGTAATAAGTTTTAGTTACAAAACTTACGAAATATAAAACTACAAATCTTATAAAAATACTGCTAATACTTTGCATTATATCCATAACTTCCTTGCTTTCCATTCCATTCTACATTTCAAATTAATCGTTAACGCGTGTGCGTCTGACTTAGAGTTGGGCGTAGTAACCGAATATCCGCCAGAGATCTACGGAGATTCCGCGGATTTATTTTATTATCCGATCACGATGGAAAAGATCACGGCGTCTGTGAGTTATATTTTGTTTTGAATATTTGAATTCGATGTGAATATTTCGAGGGTTTAAAGTATTTATAGCAAAAAAAAAATAACGGGTAGATTAGCAGATTGTTTCTGAACGTAAAGTTTTAAATCTCGGATGATAAAAAGTACTTGAAAATATTGACATACCTACGCACATATTCCCTTATGGGTTAGATAGAAGAGTACTGACAACCACCTAGTCTACTTCGCCGGTACTTTTATAATTCAGGGCCAACACATTGTTTGTTACATTGTTTTTATTTAGCCGGTAGTGAACCTACTGTCATGGTCGTGGTGTTTTCACGGACCCCATGCCCATAACTATAAGGAAAGTGCGGTTTTTAGTCGAGGATCCATGAGGAATTTCCGTTCTATAAAAAAAATTAGATTAAATTATATCTCTTAACTATCTAATTACAAGCCTCACAAAGTGGGAAATCCGTAATTAATAATAATATAACATTTTAAAAGTACTTGACATTAATGACATGGATCTCGTGAAAAGGCATCAAAAAAGGCTGAAAGGGCTCCCAAACAAATGATGACATTACACTGTGCTAGTATTAAAGCTCGGTGCACAATCAATTGAGTGCGCGCGCAGTCTGCGCTCGCGCACCCACCGCGCTATAAATCAGACAACCGGTGCATTAGACTAGGTTGTATAAACGTAATTTCCGTGCAGCTATAGGAAGTGTGAGTGTAAATATGAAGGGCATAATGGAGGGGAATTATATGTTGCCTGAAGTAAAGTTAACAAGTGAAGTGTTTGCAGAGCAAGTTTCTTGTTAGATTTCTACTTGCCCGATTTATTGTCTGTTAAATGCTGAATTACTAAAATAGTTCCATTGACTTTTGATTTGGTTGCGGCCATTTTATGCATTTGGCGTATCTAGTTTTTGTTCTCATGATCAATCGATTTACTTGTCTTCGGGTCAGTAGCACTCCAAACCAGATCAACCACGCCAGACCAATGGAAAGGAAGGAGTGTAGGCGACCAGTGGCAAGATGGGTCGATGCCAATTCATTGTCCACACATGTGTGAGATTAGCAGAAGACCGGAAAAGTTGTATACGTAAAGGGAAGTCTATATACATATAATTGGCAGATGGTAGATTGAACTCCGGGTGATGAGATTCCAGTCTGTTGCGATTACCTATGGCAATGTTTATTTTTTAAACTTTGGAAATACGAGTCATTCCGTATTCCGCTGCAGGAATCCATGACTGAAAATATGTACATAGATACATGGAATTATAGACAACCAAAAACCCAAAAAGGCTGACAACCACTCTATCCTCGGGGTATCGGTATTACCCAAAAATTGGGTTTGGAAGGTCTGATGGCAGTCGCTTCGTGTAAAATACTGATATTCAGCCGCATCTGGTTAGATTGGAAACCGACACCAATATAGTTGGGAAAAGGTTCGGAGAAAGAAGACATGTCAACTTTTAGCTTTTATTTTTTTTTTAGTTATTACTTTAGAAGGTTGAACTGCAATAACATATTCTGATGGCATAAAGAAGCCATGGAATTATGGAATGGAAAGACTTATGAGCATATGTCCTTCCTCAGAATGCAATCTATCTCATTACTTAATTTTGTCGAAATATTATCAGCGGTTTAGGCGAAAAGACAACAGACTGAGAAACACTTTCGCTTTTTTAATATTAGTATGGATATTCTCCAGATTACTACTGTTAACCCGATTGACATGTCGTGACGGTTGTGGAAAAAAGGACATGTTTATCATGTTAAACTGGGTCACACTATGTCGCCCCGTGGCGCGGTCCGTGTGGCCAGTTCGCGGAACCAACGGTGCGCTTGCGCCGGAGTGGCGATACAACTTGATCTGATTTTAGCATATTAACGACGTAACGTATACACTTAAAAAAAATATTATTACGTCAGACTAAAGTGATTTTCAAGGAATTTCTGCTCCACGAGGAAACGTTGTGTTGGCAGTGGGGGGACTTTGACCCTTAAACTGTCAAACCAACAATTCCTCTTTCGTTTTGCAGGGTCAACGCGCAAGTGATACCCCTGGTGTTACAAGCGTCTATAGGCTACGGTAACCGCTTACCATTAGGTGGACCGTACGCTTGTTTGCCACCTTAGTAGTATAAAAAACAAAAATTAATGCTCATCCATCCACAGTCGATCGCGTTATAATCAACTCTCAGAGCTTGTAAATCGATCAATCGTTTGTAATACCTATTTACAATAATTTGGAATTGAACAATAATTGAGCATATTAAATAGATGCCCACAGAGTACCTACGTAATCAGATTTATAAAAACATTACCTTTCTTTTGGGTTCCGTCGCAGTGGAGCAATATATCACATCATCATATAACATGTCATGTAAATTAAAAAAAACCGTTTTTTTTTTCTGGAGAACAATCGGTGGGTTAACCGCTCGAGCCCTCGTGGTACTTAATATCCTTCATATCCCATCATAATGTAAACATGAATGCAAATCGAGTAATTATCAGCAAAACAAAGTGCGGCACCGTTCCGTTAGATCGATTCGGTTAACTGTGAAACGTGCACGAAATTCCCACCTGTGCAGGGACCGTAGGGCTGCCGAAATTTAAAACTAAAGAATGCCCTGACAACCACCAATATAACTTGAAATTTGAGGTCTGGTGGCAGTCGCTTCGACTACAACAGTTGGGAAGATATCGACTCGTTTACCGGGATTACTAACTAATTTCAAAACTATAGCTAACTAATTTCAAACTATACTAACTACTTCAATAACTAATTTCAAAAATATAGCTTGCAAAACAAAACAATTTGTAAATGAAGTAAGAATTTATGAAGAAATAATCTTTCAGTCTCAAGACATCGGTATTGCCAAGACATTCTGTTACGGAGGTCTGATGGCAGTCGCTTCGTGTAAAATACTGATATTCAGCCGCATCTGGTTAATGCTCGGTGAATGATTTATGAGGAAATAATATTTATGAAGCAACTAAAACAACGTGGTCGAGCAGCTATGCAGTTCCCATGATCAAATTAAGATGTTATTGCTAAAATGTTCAAGATTATAAAAAAGGGCCAGCCCTATACAATGCACAGCCGCCATATTTAACATTTCATGTTTATTACGCGCCAATGACGCGCCGAGCCTCGCTCGATCGGCAAATTCTCAACAAATTGACTGCGAAAATTAATTTCACGTAATTTGTTCGTGCCAATTTTATTTTAATAACATTTAAATACCGGTAATTGTACTATGGTTACCATATTTTACGATGGCTGCCAGCTGAAATATTTTTAATGAAAGTGCATTTCATGTCCCTCTGTAAATATAAAAACGTGTGGTTACAAGCAATTGGTCTCACGGTTTTCCTATGAACAAGAAAACAAACGAGTGGAAAAATTTATTATTAAGGATTTTTCCCAAACTGTGCCTCTGCTTTCGATAATTTACGAAAATTTTTGAATTGAGAGAAGTTCGTATGTGTACTCTTCGTGACTTTTGGGAGACAATACCACAACTCTTCTACAAAACCTATTAGTTGCCGTCGTCTATTAAAAGCCACATTAATTAACTTGGACAATCGTTAGGTAGTGTAGACCTTATTATTTAAGCCGCATTAAAATTAAATAATAAAGCTTAATAAAATAGCTTATAATTTTATCTACCTAGGAAGTCGGTGACGTAATTTGTTCATAACTGGTCAGTCTGGTGCCCTAGATAGTTTATTGATAAATTCTAATATGACATCATTTCTATGGAAAATCTAGTGTACAGCTATTTTTAGTCCATAAGGTTAATTTGAAAGAAAGAAAGAAAATCTATTTAAGTAGGTAGGTACATATTTTTCCAAATTACAGTCAATTGGAGTGAACTCCTACTATGAAAGGGCGTTGGGTTTGTTATAATTATCAGTCAGGCTTACACACATTGCACGCGTGAAGATGAAGTGAAGACCGTCAAGTTTTGAGGATAGACTTTTAGCGTTTTTTCCGAATATTCGACCGCCAAGCAGTAGTGGACATGCATGGTCTGTAAGTCAGCATTGACACGTTGACGTGCTGCTGTGATGAATATAATCTACATTTGCTGAGACCGTTCCTTTTGTCAAACTCATCATAGCACTATTTGGTAACTTCATATAAAATTAATAGGACCTAAGTAGGTACTTGTATAAAATTGTAATAGTTTGACTGCATTATCATGTTTTTTTTTTGTGGCAAAAAAAAATTCTATTCTACTGTGTTCCGGTCGGAGGCCAATAATCACAGGGCAATAGAGCTTATATGTCTCAGGGTGCCCAGCGCAGTGTAGTGCCGCGCAGAACTTTGATTATATTCAAGCTCTCGGGAGACACTGCAATTGTTATTGGCAGGCGTTACAACTTAACACCACTGTGCGTCTTGCTCGTCTCGACATTAGTCAACATAAAAAAAGAATAGAAAGGTAGTAAGAAGCATTCGTCAAATCGAGCGTCCATAAATGTCATTCCTTTACATTTTGTTTCGATTCGTTCGTCGATTCGAACGGTAGATTGCAACTAAATCGTCTCCCCAGTTCGAATAGCATAAATCAGTTTTATCGATCAAACACTCGTTCACGTCGCATCAATACATCGACAACTAGATTTACAACAGAAATTGAAATAATTTACGTAACAGAAATCATATCGATTTAATCTATGAACGCATAAATTGATGCAGTCACGCATATGCAAATATAGCGGGATAATTGAAGGAAGCCATTGGGGGGCAGTTTGTCATGCAGATAACATCACCTGTTGATTGGGTGCGCGCGCGCATAACGCCGATCGATATGAAGTATTGATTTTGTCAGATAACTGTTTTAGATATGTTAATGGTAGATAACGTTAGATCTCTGCTTTGTAGTTTTCTTGAGACACATGTTAGTACCTATATATTTTTATTTTTGGTAGTTAATCACGTGTCTGTTTTTGGAGTAGGTAATCCGACAAGATCCGCCGCGCGCGCAACCTGAACCTGCTTTGGCGCGAGAGCAATGCTGTGCGTAGTTAGTTGATAAAATGGACCTCTTGGGTACCCAATTTCGCGTACCCAAAACATGTACTTGAGTAATAATGTATACTCACAGAACACCACCACCAGAAACCTTGCCATATTGCCGTTTGAGCTGGCAAGATTGTAATACTAGTTTCAATAATTTCAGATTTTTGCATAGCATGTTTATATTCATACTTTATCACCAATATGAATAATAATATGTGCACCTGGGAAGGACATGTTTATTCTACATATTACATGAGACATTCTTCACAAAGCCGACTAAATAAAAATGTAGTATTCAATATAAAAAGTTTTTAAATCAATGACTTCCTTCACCTCTTATCAGGCCCTAGAACACCGGCGAGATGTTTGACAACTATGCCCGTCAGCCGGGTCGTCGCCCCTTCACGTCAATGGAGGCTGAGGTCCTGTCAGATCCCTAATTTTTTCTCGCTTATCTTATGATCACAGCCTTTGTTGTGTAATTACACTCGTAGACGAAGCGGCTACAGTGTAGCAACATCAGCTGGTTAAAGATGCTCGTAATTATTTTGTTTATTAGTTAATGTAGATTATACAAATGATTATCATAATGGTGGTCAAATGGTCGAAGGTAATCAAAATAAGATTTCAATTTTGTATTAACGTTTAGATTTGTTTTTCTTTTTACTTGCTTCCGTGGCTGTTCTTAGTTAAATAAATCTATATTTGTAAAGAGGTGGAAATCAATGATTTTTTCGTTGTAAGTAGATCTAGGCTACTTTTAGCAGAATTATAAATAAATCAGAAGAAAGATTTACACAAATCAGAAGAAGCCTAATGACATACATAAAATATGTATAGTTTAATTTATTGTTACTCGAAAAGAGTAAGCAACAAAACCACTGATGCTTCAAATAACGTTGAAATAATTCGAACAAACGTTTATGACATTGTCATTAAACAATGACAATTCGTCCCTAACAGATTTGTAGGCGCATTCACGCGTATCACAGACCTGTCGAAACCGAGAGAAACAAAAACAAATGTTCTTTTTAGATGACTGGCAACAATCCGTGACGTCACGCCTTAATACGTCATGTGTTCGTTTGTTTAAGGGCCTCACCTTCACACTTTTGTCCTAAGAGTAACATAATAGTGACATATAGAACAGGTGTGTCGAAAATATTCTGGTATAAATGCGAGGTGCGTCAATAGCGTACAAAATACAATCAATTACTGACACTAAGCTGTAGTGTCAGTAATTGATTGTATTTTGTACGCTCTGCCGCTTATTAAAGTTAAAAGCTCAAAATAGAAATGCTTGTTCAGTAATAGAATAGCGAGTTGACTGAATAAAAAATGTCACGGCATTTCTTTTTAATAAACAAACGTATTCTAGGATAGAAAATCAGAAATGGCAATTTTACAGTTTCTATCAACGCTATTGTCCCACTGTCTTTTCTGGCGTATGGCGATTTGATTCCTTGAACTGCCCCGCGGGTCACGGGTCAGCTCGCGGGCTGAATGGCTGGCGGTACAACGCTTGTTTTGATTTACAATCGCGGTACGATTGAGTTGTCAGCGACAAGGAGGGCTGTTCGGAGGAACTGTACAGTTGTTCCGGTTGGGGGGTGGGTAGGAAAACATACTCGGTACATGTTATAGAGATTTATATAGGACATTCTAGTGTAGACCAAAGTTCTATTATAAAAAAAAGACTAAACATCATCATCTCCTAGCCTTTACCCAACTAACAACTTTCCCAGCTGTTAGCTCCTCACACCTTAACCCCACACACTCACACTAAACCGACACCCTCACCATGTGAA
This sequence comes from Acronicta alni, assembly GCA_964056405.1. Classification (NCBI taxonomy): domain Eukaryota; kingdom Metazoa; phylum Arthropoda; class Insecta; order Lepidoptera; family Noctuidae; genus Acronicta; species Acronicta alni. The sequence goes on along the minus strand of OZ043916.1, from coordinate 1,108,643 downwards.
TAGGTTACTTCTAAGCAAGCATGCTCCTCCTCCGCATATTCACTTAACATCAGGTGAGATAGGGGTCAAACGCAAGCCTATTATGCATAAAAAAACACTATGTTGGGTTGGGTTGCATCCGTTTAGACTGGATCTTACCAGATGCGGCTGGATATCAGTATTTAACATGAAACGACTGATTCATAGAGCTGATCTCTGATCATTGCTGGGCTGCGCAATCCAATATTTGTGCAATGCCGATACCCTAAGGATATTTACATCAGGCTTGAAAAACGACTTAACAAACTCAGTTTATGTAGGTTGTAAACAGTACCAGTTTCTCAAATGTATAATAGTGTAAAAGGACTTTTTGGTGATAAAAAGTGCTATGATGTATGATGTTTTTGGAAAACTAGGGGGCGTAAATTCAAAATCTGGGTATAGACCATAGTACTTTTAAAATTTAGTTGTTTTACGATACAACACAGCAAGAATTTTATAATTACTTTATGTTGAAATTCTTCCTAGTACCTACTTAATGTTTTTTTCTTTAATAAATCCTTACCTTATACTTTATCGCGAATCCTTTCCATATTCTATTAAGTTGCGTGACAACCAGCTATGAAGTTACTGTAAGTAAGTACAAGCTAAACAATGAACGCGACTAACTTACGAGAACTGAACGAATGATCGATGACGAGAGCCGTTGAATGCGCCGTTGACCATCGATCGTATCGATGAATCGGTGAATAATCGATACCATCGATGGATTTTTGGAAAATTAAAAACTTATTCAGATCGTAATGTAGACGACAAAACTATTGCCGTCTACAATATTTTTTTTATATTTTCTTGTTTAATATGGGTACATAGCCAAGTGGTATGACCATTGGACTGCCAAGTCGAAGGTCTCGAGTTCGAACCCAAGGCACGCACCTCTGAGTTTTCGAATTCATGTGCGTATTAATAATTAATTATCACTCGCTTAAACGGTGAAGGAAAACATCGTGAGGAAACCTGCATGCCTTAGAGATTTTTCTCGACGGTTTGTGAAGTCTGCCAACCCGCACTAGGCTAGCGTGGTGGACCGTTATAGCCTAATCCCTCTCAATATGAGAGGAGACCCGTGCCCAGCAGTGGGACAGTATATGGGTTGATGATGAATATGGGTACAGATTTCATAGTAGCTTGGCATCTTACTAGAAGGTAAAATTGAAGGAAAACGAGGAAGGGGAAGACCTAGACGAAGTTTTGTGGAACAAGAGAAGGCAAGGGTGGGGATAGAGTCGTATCAAGAGGTAAAATGGAGCAGAAGATAGAGAACAGTGGCACTTGGTCCACCGACAAGAGCTGAGCTCTAGAAGAAGAAGAAGAAGGTATCTTATCTGATTTATTTTGGCAGAACACTGAAAATATTATTACATCAAATTACAGACACAATGCAAAATCTATTCTTCTACTATTCTTCTAAACATCGATACTCTTTTACCGTACGCGAGCATCACTAGTGAAGTAAATGATTTAATGACTTTATTGGTTCATAAATAAATATTGAAGTCATTGATTGGCGTGAGCGCACATTATGCAGTCATGTAGCTTCGTGAATGGAATTCAAACCATGTGTGTTCTGAATATATTAAAATAAAATATATATAGCCTTGTATTTGAATACAAGTTCTTTAACGGGTATTAAAGTAACGCACCGCTGAAACTTTCTGACGGCGACTTTTGTGGTCTAGTGGTTTGAGTGTCGGAGTGCTGATCACGAGGTCATGGGTCCGATTCCAACAGGACATAAATAAGTATGTGATGAACGTAAGTGTTTGTTTGGTTGGGTGTTTCTAATGTATTTACAAAATTAAGGATGTATAGATGTTGGTGTGTAATATGTCCCAATTATTTAACTTAACATACCATCCTATATAGCCTATATTCTCCGAAGGATTAGATGTAGCAATACATCCACATTTCGCGGTATGTTTAGGCCCTATGTAATAGCGATCGAGCCTATTGCTATTAACCGGGCACAAATCCAAACTCCGAGCTGCTACTGAGAATTTCATAGAAAAACCCAATAACACTGCTCGACCAGAAAATCGAAATAAACACCTCTAGCGTAGCAGCCGCGGTTAGGGCCACTAGACGAACGAGGTAGTTATTTATTTATTTTTAAAAAAGTGGTGCAGGCTTCCACGGAGGACTACAAATTCGATAATCGCGTAAAGCAATATATGTATTTTAGCTCCGGGAGTGAAGTGAACGAGTTTCAGTAAAATATTTGGTAACCAAAACCTATTTCCTAAGATAACCGCTATCCTGTTTTTCCATACAATATATATTTTTGACAAAATACGCTAGCGACTAAGACTCACTGCTGATCTAATGATGACATAATTTATATTTTTTACTAAAAAAGCGGTTTTGAGAGGTGTTTTCAAATGTTCCTAAGAATATCGTTACTATGGTACAAGGAATTTATTTACTGTGTAAAAATGTTAAAAAAGTTACAGATAGATTCCGCATATAAATATACTTATGAGCTGATCACAAAACAAACCACAAAACTGTTAATAATCCTAAACAATAAACGAGAATACGCCTCTCACGAAAGCTATATTATATACAAAAGATTTTTGTCAAGAACCGTACCACAAGTCCACGACGCATTATTCTTTCTGCTCACTAACACTACAAAAGTATGGCGTGTCGAATTGTAACGTGGCATAGGCCAGACATCTCGCTATACCGACCCAGATAAACAAAGATCGCACATTCCAAAACCATACTTTCGTCAGTTCCGATTGAAACAATAGAATAGTGATGGGACGCATCGATAAATCGGTCCCGTTGAGTGATTCGGCCGTCCGCCGGCCGGTCGCACCGGTTCGGTCGCATAGTACCGCCCCCGTTCCGTAATCGTACGATAACCAGCTTGGCAATGGTCGCGGGAATTGATAGTAATTTGTATCGGGTCTCTTTTATACAGGCTCCATTGTAAGGATGTAATTTGTATGGTATTTCGTGTGATGCGGATTGCATTTTTTTATAGAAGATAAGATTAATACGTACATCACTCATTTACGTATTAATCTTTTATTAAACTATTAAGAAAATAAAAAGACATAAACCGCCAACTAGCTCTATTAGAGGAGTCAAATGGGATTAAATAGTTTAAACTTTTTAATTCTCAACAAACACTCGGATGTTTTTTATTTACTTCAATTTAATTACCGAAACCTCACCACAGGTTCATTGGTACCAGAGCGCAGTATATTGAAATAAAGCTACTGTTTACGAATTTTATCGCGTTCGTTGACATATAATTCCATTATAATGGGGATTATCTATAATATCAATAAACACGATAAAATCCGTAAATAGTAGTTTTATGTAGTTTATAATATTCAATAAGATAGTAGTATAGTACTAATAGTACTCTACCCGTATAATAGTTTAGAAATCAGACAACTATTTAACATTAGGAACATCATTTCTTTAATAATAATATTCATGATTAGCACCTGTGGTTTATTTCAAAAGGAACACTCGTAAAATCAGGAAGTTCCGGGAAATTCAGAATTCTTGGCAGCCCTATTCCCAGGGCTGATAAATGCGTTCACTTGATTGAGACTTATTCGTTATTACAGCGTTATCGGATTGCGGTAACATGATGACAATATTATGCGGGATGGCCATCAGCGCAACACTATCTGATGTAGAAATACCTAATATTTCCTTGCTATGATTGTAGGCTGTCTAATGTTTGTAAGTGTGTGATTTATTCGAGTTATAACTGAATAAGGCCGACGGGTAAATATTATTTGCATTTTGTAGAAATTTCATGCTCTTGAAAGATATACGCTTTGACCAATAATTAAAAAATGTGTATTTATCCGACCATATTCAATGGCTTCTTAAATTATTGCCTAAATTAGTAATCGTACCTACTTAATATGTACGATTACTTATATTTTTGTTAGTTTTTTATTCACCATACGAGAGCTTATATCTGACGCATTTAATAAAATCATCTACTTATTAGAAAAAACATAATTAGTAGGTACTATGATTCCGTACCTTTCGGCTAAAAAGGCAAGGGAACTTCGAAGATAGTGTCCTTTACGTTCTTTTGAGGTCGGAGTATCGATATATTTGCATGTAGCCCACGATTGATTGGCTCATTCGGATGATTGATCGTCCCGCGTTGGTACAACACTATACCTGTAATATAAGTGGGGTTGATGCACCGAATGTCGGTAAGGAAGTTGTTTATAAAGAATTTATTTTATAAAATTTTTTACTTGCATAAGTCTCTTAGAGACAAACTTTTCTTCATTATCCACAACCTCGTTTACCCTCTGCTGGGAACAAAGCCTCAACATGGGTGACACCTTTTATTACTTTTTAATAGAAATTAAACATAAAAGCTCAATAAAAGGTTTCGACCTGCTTTCTTCGGCTCTTCTTGGCAGATTACAAAGGACAAAGTGGGTAAAACAAGGTAATCATAAGAAAATACACACTGACACACCTTTATATAATTATAGCTAAATTAAGTTTGTAGGCTCTGCCCATGCTGCTGAGATCATCTGGGGTTATACAACAACATGGCCAAATTCTGCTGCTAAGCAATAATGTGCGAACATTACTGTGTTCCGGTTTGAAGGGCAATGTAAAGTGAAATTACTGGACTTAATATGAGACTTAACAACTGAGATCTCAAGATGTACAACGAGCTAGCGATATACTAGGTGTCACTCGCGGCTATAGGCTACATACATACATATTTACTATCCTCTCTTTTATTTTTTTCTTTCTTTCATCATATTACAATAAAAAACTACACTTTACTAAAACACCTTTACACAATTATAGCTAAATTAATACAGACAGACGAGTTTCTTATATAATTACGTTTAAGGATATTCCGCTAACCACGAGAGTCAATAAAATTTATATTGTTCAGTTTAAACTTGTAACTGCGTACAGTTAATTAAAAGAAGCAGTAAATGCTAGCTGGGATTAAGTTAATTGGATAGTAGATTGGTATTGCTTTTTATTTTATGTGTGAACGTGTAGATTACCACTGAGCTTTTGCTTTGGGGCTGATTTTCCAATCGTCATTAAGATGTAACTTACTATCTTAAGATTACTCTTTGCAAGTATTGTATAGTGTTGCTAAGTTGGCGTGGTCGCTCACTATGGGTCTCGTAAAGAAGCTCAAAGTCACTCAGCGAGCTATGGAGAGAGCTTGGTATTTCTCTACATGATCAAATGAAAGTTTCCGACATAGCTGAAAGACTTAGCAAGCTTAAGTGGCAATGGGCGGGGCACATAGCTCGTAGAACTGATGGCCGCTGGGGCAAAAAGGTTCTCGAGTGGAGACCACGCACCGGAAAGCGCAGCGTGGGACGGCCTCCAATGAGATGGACGGACGACCTGGTAAAGGTAGCTGGAAGTCGTTGAATGCAGACGGCTTGTAACCGGTCCTTGTGGAAGTCTATGGGGGAGGCCTTTGTTCAGCAATGGACCTCCTATGGCTGATATGATGATAATGTTGCTAAGAACAAGCAAAATAAGTAACATTGCGCTAAGCAGATGGAGGTGTGATTTTTTAAAAGTTAATTGTTTGTAATGTTAATGTTAATTCAAACTATTTAAATACAGGTGGTGGTATTCTGCCGCTAAACAATAAAGTGCTAACATTATTGTATTCCGGTCTGAAGGGCAATTGTAGACAGTAAAATTATTGGGTATATGAGACTTAATAACTGGCGTCTTAAGATGATACCGTGCCAGTGATACCACTGGTGTTGTATAGGCTGAGGCTGTCGCTTACCGTCAAGCGGCCCGTAAAAAAGAAAACATTCTCACAACTAAATAAAGACTACTGAAAGAAAGAGGTTAACATTTTTAGTTTGATTAACCTATCAAGGATCTGTTAGATCACACAATAGAAAAAGAAATACTATTTCGGAGGGTCCTTGAAGTTGAAGATTATCACATTTCCTATTCACAAAACCTATTATAAATATAAAAGTGACTATGTCTGTCTGTTACGTTCTGACGTCCATACCGCTGGAACAATTTAGATGAATTTTGGCTTTTATAGAAATAAATCGGAGAAGGATATAAGCTACCTTTTTTCTCAAAAACTCTTTTAGCAAGTGAAACCGCGGATACCTAATAGAGACACGCGTACTTTGGATTTGGATCTAGACTGTCTTAAACAGGAGAGTTGATCCAAATTAAATTAAAAATAAACAATATTTATTTTGGTTTTATCTCAGCTGGCAACAATGCATTTCACCCTACTCAATACCCTACAGTTAACAGTATTCTGTAACGTCTGTTATTATTCAATTGTTGTACAAAATAAGCGTATCGTAAACCAGAGGTAATCAATCTATCATAATTATTCTAATGCAGAGGCATTCCCCATTAATTCCGAACGAAACTTAAATAAGTCTTTCGTCACTTAATTACAACTTAAAGACAAAAATATCCTGGAATTCTCTGCTGACTAACCTGATAAATCGATCAACACACAAATCGAAATACATAATGCCTTTGTTACTTTATTTTTAATCACACAAAACAGTTTTGTTTAATTTATTACATTGCTTTAGCCTAATTATAACTTTTGTTATAGAGATGCCCTATTTATATACAATATTAATAACACCATTATCCAGCACTTATTTATCTCACCCCGGCTGAACGGCAGCTGCTATTAAGCTGTTATCAGCTATTTCATGAATGGATTTGGCAACGGTACAGCGGAGGGTCGTCGACCCTGCGCGCTTGATAACCTGCGCGTGCGCCGACTTGAATGAAACTTCCTTAGATTGTGTCTGGATGTTTGAAAGGAGGTGCGGTATATTCTATAATACGCGTAAATAAATTAAGCTTCGCCGGGTTGGTAGAAATATGTGAGTAAGTAATTATACTATGCTATTTCTAAAATAAAATGTATAGACAGAAGTTCCTATACATAATTTTAGCAAGTGTTATTATAATTATATAAAAGAGGGGTCCATTACAGTCTGCTGCCTATTAATATAGAAATAAATCATACAAATTTTTTAAGCTCCTCAACCTGTAAATTTTGAAATTTTGGAAAACTTCATTCGGGATTATGGAACAAACGTGATCAACTATACGATTCCATTCTGGTTTTGAGATGGAAGGAACCTAACTAACACACCCAATACACTTTCGCACCTCCCCTGGAGTCAGGCAACCGTGACGATTATCCGCATCAAAAAAAATTTTAGTTTATATCGGTATTGCCCATAAATTGAGTGGCGTTTCGTGTAAACTACTGATATTCAGCCGCATCTGGTTAGACTAAACGACCGACCGAAACGTAATTGGGAACAAACTCGAAGGAGAAAGGAAGAAAGGGGAGAGAGGGTATCTATACCTTTATATTTCTCATATCTACCACCATATAATTCGTCCGATAGATTAATACGCAGTTTTTGCCAATGCAATGGTTAGATTTGAAACTGGTTTGAGATTTTTTTACTGACCCGAGTCTTTTTTGTAGGCTCTACCGACCTTAGGTGTGGTAACCTGTTCATGACAGACGTGATGACCAAAGACCATTAGCCTCGAAATAAAAGCCATGCTACTGGTATGTGGGAATAATCAGTCTCATTTCAGTCTATACGGATGTACGAAATGAGATAAATAGTAATCATTCATTCATAACCAGTTAATTGTAATCTCGTTCATTAATAGTTCGTTCGGATTTATTATTTTTTTAAATCATTTCTTTCTTAATTATTCGTAGATTATTATGTACATACACATAATTGTGTTTGTAATTGTGCCCGCGTGTTTACTCGTAATCTAATGTACTTTTTGAGACAACAGTAAGCCTAAGTCCTTCTCTAATGTCCAATCTATCTATATACCAAAATTCATCAAAATTGTTTTAGTGGTTTAGGCCTGACAACGTCACAAACAGACTGACACAGTTATTTTCGAATTTATAATTAGTATGAATTATCCTGAAATCTTAGTCAGATTTGGGAACTAATGCTACTTTCGGAGAAAAAGATGTTTCGTACAATCATAATATGCCATTTGTCCCAAAGCAAAGGTTACAAAAAAAGGAGGTTGCGTTCTTTCCCACTGGACCGAATAGTTTTAACAGATCACTTAGTTTATACAAATTCTACCAATACTACCAAATTCTACAGTTACATCGACTACATAAATATACAAAATAAGAAAAGATAAAAATAAATATGACCACACAGCGTTAAATATGGGAATAATTAAGTAATTATCACTACGAGAGATAAATAAAATTGAACCAACCCATTTTCTTCGCAAAAAAACGGGTTCTTTGGGCCGAATATCTCGTGAATTCGTGATAACGTGAAGACGTTTGACCGGAAGTCTCGACCTCCTTGCTAAAGGTCAGGACCAGTTCGGACATGCGGTCAGACCACCGATCCAATTACATCGAGATTGACATGAAATTGGAGCATCGATTGGCGAAAGGCGGAAACGTTTTTGCCGGGACGACCATAATGATGCGAGTTAACACTAAATACTCTCATTCGACAGGACGGTGTTTTCGGCGTAAATTCGCTAAAGTAATGCTTCAGACCCTCGTTTTATAAGTACTCATTTTTTAAGAGAGGTAGGGCGGGCAATGTAGGTGTAATTCCACTCAAATTGGAGCTGCCCGACTGTGGAAGTACCTCCACCTTGCAGAAAATCGAAGTGAAATAATACTGCTTTGAGCTGTGTTGTGTTTCTTATTGTGAGCAAGGTTGCCATTGCTCCGCGAGGAAACCTTGTATTGGCAGTGGGGAACTTTGACCCTTATACTGCTAACCCAACTATTTCCTCTTTCGTTTTACAGGGTCAGCAACGCGCAAGTGATACCCCTGGTGTTACAAACGTCTATAGTCTACGGTAACCGCTTATCATAAGGTGGGCCGTATGCTTGTTTGCCACCATAGTGGAATAAAAAAAAACTTACAAAATACCTAAATAGGAGGCGACATGATCTTCGTAATCTGTCTTATAACGTTCTGCGATATTTTGTGGACTACCTAAATGGCTGAAATAATTTGTAGTCGGAACTTTGGGCTTTGGGATCTGATGGATCCTTAATTCCCTGTGTGCTGAGGATAATCGCTGGCGCGAGGTGCTAAACAGTAGGCTTCTTATACCTTTTCGTGTGATCTAAGGCGTTCTATTCTAAATACCCTGATATCTATCGAGGAAGATTCGCTGGCCCCGCCCCAAATTCAACTTTTTGCAGGTCTATATATTGTTGGTTTATAGAAAAAATTTACTACTTTTTTAAAGAAATGTTTTAGTATAAAGTTATGTCACAATATTTATAACTATGAACACAATTAAAGCGGAAAATATATAAATTTAGCCAAGCGAATGCCTCGCCTCAAAGAATTTTCTTTCAAGTGCTAATTAAAATGAAGTCATAATATAAAATAAATAATTACCTAAGCGAAAAGAGTGATCTACATTCATTGACCTCCATGACAACCCGCCAGAGTGTGGTGATAAAGATATTAATTAATAAATAATCAGTATTTGGATAAATTGTTCCATTAGAAGCAAGGGTTATCATGAGAAAATAAAGTCAAGGATATACGTCATCGTTGCCCAATTATGTTGATTTCATACAATTAATTGAATACCTAAGAAATATTTTTGGCAGGCCCACAAGGAGATGGCGCAACGAGGTAGACCTCAAGGTATTGGAAGAATTACCTGCAGAAAGGTTTAAACCGAGAAGAGCGTAATGACAATAATGGCTGAATAAAAAAAAGAAATACAATCTCAGATGCACTCAGAATCGAAACAACTGTCTATCAGATGCGTATATTTATCGTAAGATTAAACCATTTATTTGCCACACATACATATATGTATAAAATTATTTAACAAAAAAAAAAGAAGAATTACATTAGACAAAAAGAAAGTTATGTGTGGCAGGAGACTCAACTCAGTATTTGCTGTGCATTTAAGCACAGCACTGATTTTCAGCTGGCTCCTGACATTTGAACCACATTTTATAATTTAATTTAATTTGATTAGGCAGAGGTGTACTGTTAACGAGGTGCGAGGTGTTCATCAGTACAATTTAGAGACTTGGTAATAGTGAGCGAGGCTATCCGAAACTCCTCCACACTTCTACTAAGAATTCCTAACTAAAAAACTTATTCCATCCTTGATGCGCATTAACAAAGTTAACAACGTACCATATTTCAGGCCAAGCCACGTCTTGTGGAAGGGTTGGTAGCGCCTCGCAGTAGCAGGTGGTCTCGGCTTCCTGTACAGGGGTCCACACGGAGAGGTGCAACATAAGTGGAAGTATCTCTTATCACGTATCTTCTCCGCGGCTTTGAGTCTCTCGCGGGCCAGCCTCCCCGCACAGCGGCGCGGGCTGGACACAGCTAGAGCCGAAGCCACAACGGCCATGGCCGCAAGAAGAAGCCACCAACGCATCACTTTAGCATCCTTTCATTAGCTATCCATAATGTATTTGTACCGTATGCACTCACTGTCACTCAAACACACTTCAACTAGAACACTTTTTACAACCGCCACTTGTCGCCAAGAAATCTATTGAACAATCAGAAAACTTTAAAATAAACTCAGCACTTCAAACAGCTGAAGTGCTAACCTAACAAAACTGCGATAACCATTCATTACAAATAGAACATAAAGTTTAAACAATTTATGCAAAGCTGATTAAGTTTGCCTCCAACTAAGGCATTCGTGGGTACTTAATAGAAACAGCACGCCATTTTAGTTTCTCCAATTTAAATTTGGAACTTGCGATTTTTGTTACCTCGTATGTCAAAGCGTGGATGAAACAATGAATGAACGTAACCGCGTGTTATTGTCCGCAGTCGGACGGCCTCAGTCGGTCGTAAGAGCGTGCGTGCACACCGGCAGTGACACGGCGACTGGCAGACGGAGTTGTTTCCGAGGACTACGCACCACGCTGTCCTGGGCACCTAAGACGACGCTTTTGGAGGAACCGGAAGCTTTGCTGAAATTTTTGTAGTACAATGAAGGTTTATTTTCAGGTTTATAGATCGTTGTTGGAGCCACCTTTTGAAAATAGAGTCATAAGAGCACAAAACGCAATACATCTCGTAACACAAATCTCAATTTTATTGTATATTAAACATCTATCTACTCGCAATACAGTTACACCAAAAATGTAAAGTCAATACAAAAAGAAAATTTTTAGTACAGGCCGCTAAGGCTAAAGACATCTGTTTTGACAAAGATAGTGTAGCAATCTAGTAATATATCCATAATTATCCGCCAAAGAGTTTAGTGTAGAATTATGTATAACAACATAATCTATGTCGAGACGTAGATGTCCTTCATTGCCTGTATACCTAACTCTTTTTTCAACTGTACCTACATCCCGATAATCACAGCAGCTACAACAGTAGCACAGCTTTCTTTCGTAATTTTCCTTTCGAAACAATCATTGAAGCGTTTACTAATTCCGTGGTCTGCCATTGGAGATTATTTTCAATCAAGGATTATTTTCAATCAATTTTACCGGACTGTAGGTACCCATTGCCGGATGTAATTCGGATTATTAATTCTATTTGAAATATGGTAAATAGATCAGTGACACAACAATCGGAATTTCAGACGAAAAGCGTCATGTTATCGGCCCGCCGCGCGCCGGCACGCGAGTCCACTAATTAGGACGCGTTCTGATCTAAAGATTGCTGCGGTGATAAGCGGTGATAAAAACGCGCGGGTGGTCGCCGGTCCACCGCCCGCATCCATCATGGCTGATAGCCAGGAGTGGGCAGGACAGGTGCTGACGCAGGCTAGGTGTAACTGTGTACATTGATAGGAGGCAAGTAGATAAGTGTGGTAACCATGAGATTTGTGCACTCGCTTCTTAAGATGAAGGTTGTAAATATTATGATCGTGTGATGTAATATTTAATTATTCTAAATAGCCAACATGCAAAATTAATCGTGGTATTTTCTACTCTTTATTTTTAGTTCTCGCAACCGAAGCGTGTGTATGAAAAGATGTATGAATGTGGACGAAGGATCAAGCAACTGGCGTTCTTTAGCGTCTGGCTAGCCCTATGGAAAAAAGGCATGTGTATGTAAGACATACCTATGGAAAAAGGCATGTGTTACATACACATTTTTCCATAGGGGTAGCTTATTTTTGGAAGTCACAGAACGTATGTATTATAATTGAAGATAAAGAACTTCTTCAAATGTCGAAGTACTTTCCAAAAATTTTGGGAGCGCAACTTTAAAAAAACTGCCGACGTCTACTTGTTCTTCCGGCTGTGTCTCATGTACTATTATAAATACATATTTACAAAAAAACGTATACATACATTTATGTATTACCTCCATTGTCAAGTACACATAGCACAAGCGTTGCTTAGTTTTGAACTTGATGGTGCTGTGTAAAATGCCCCAAATACATATTAAATAATCATAAAAACTTCGAGGGGGATACTGTGAAGCTGCCCTTTTAACTTAAACTTATGCCCTTATAATCTACTCCACCTGGGTATTGAACCAGTCGCGCTTACGACCACTAGGCTAATGGCAGGTTAGTGTTAAGAGAGGTAGGGCATAGTGGGAGTAATTCCACTCAAATTGGAGCTGCCCGACTGGGAAAGTACCTCCGCCTTGCCAAAACTCGAAGTTAAATAACACTGCTTTGAGCTGTGTTGTGTTTCTTACGATGAGCAAAGTTGCCAGTGTTCCACGAGGAAACGTTGTGTAGGCAGTGGGGGGACTTTGACCCTTATACTGCTAAACCAACTATTCCTCTTTCGTTTGACAGGGTCGGCAACGCGCAATTGATACCCCTGGTGTTACAAGCGTCTATAGGCTACGGTAACCGCTTATCATCAGGTGGGTCGTATACTTGTTTGCCAGCTTAATAGTATAAAAAAATTTTTGACAATTATCATCGTTCTACTTTATGTTAATGAGTGATAGGAAGTCAGTGAAATAGTGACAGAGTGGCGCTACCGCCCCCGGGCACCCTCGACCACACCTCTCGACTGACGCGTGTTATCGCGATCGAAAACGTAATCTTGTCAGCCTAATAAGCTTTCGCAAATCGTTCCAGATCAAAATCGCTGAGCTAATTGGGTGAAGTGATTGCTGCATCTCATTAGTCTGGTGATCCTAAGCGTGACTACGCTAGTGGTCCTGGGTTCGATCCCAGGTTAACAGTGTTATTGGGTTTTTTCCTATGAAATTCAATGGCAGATCGGTTTGGATTTTTGCCCGGTTAATGGCAATAGAACCTAAACTTACCGGCGAACTGAGTATGTATATTAAGTACACCTCTGAGTTACCTTTCGGGGAATTCAGGTGTGACGGTAAACCGCATCTGGTTACACTGGAAGCCGACCCCAACATAGTTGGGAAAAAGCTTCGGAGAAAGATACAGATTTCATAGTTCCGATGTTATAATAATTATTTTTCCGGCGTGTATGTATGACAAGATGTATGAATGTGGTCGAAGCGAAAGAATTATGCAAGAATCGTAGCAAGTGGCGTTATTTAGTAGTTCTGCCTACCCCTGCATGAGTGTATGTATTTAAGTATGTATGTATTTAGGGACATTTTTACAGAGGAGCAGTCCCAAACTAAGCAGAGACAATAGACATAAATACTTTTTTTTCTAAATACATACCTATAATATATGTATAAGAAACATCCAGACAAACACAAACACTTACATTCATCACATAAAATATTCGTATCCTGTGTGAATCGAACCCACGACCTCGTGACCAGCAGTCCGCACTCGAACCACTACACCACAGACGTCGTCTAAACCCAAACGCAGAGAAACAGTCTGTTGACACCACAGCAAATGAGTGTAACGATATGCAAGTGAAAGGAACGAAGCCTGGCCGACAGTAACCTATCACGAACAAACAGGACACGCTAGAAAGTGCTATGGGGAGTTTCATACCTACCTACGTAAGCTTTCTCAAAGGACAAAACTGTATAAGATGTACAGACGCCAGCAGGTCAAGCTATCCAAAACTGTCAAGTTTTCCTAATTGAAAATAAACCTTAAGACTTTGTATTAAAGCTAAACGATCAAAGAAATCTGACAGATTGGGGTAGCTTGATGTGCTGGCTACTGTACTAGACGAGGCAAGGCAGATCAATAGTACAGTCAACAACGAAAGTCACTGAACATGTTACAATCTTCAATATGATTTTTAATAATTATGAAGTTACTGACCTGTGAAGGTTATGAGAAATAATTGCATAGATGACCATTAAATATTTAGGTAACAGAGAATTTAGATAATAGAAAAAACCTCTTAAAAAGTTTTGGAGCGGTCTGGTTTTCAAAATTTAGCTGTGTTCAACGACTTTCATTGCTGACCGTACCACTGTGTATATTTCTAATGGACTGTTATTCTGCGTTTGGGTTATTGATTTATTATTATATTATTGATAACCTAGTAATATGAACATTGGACTGCCAAGTCAAATGTCTCGAGATCGAATCCAAGGCACGCACCTCTGACTTTTCTTACCACTCGCTGAAACGGTGAAGGAAAACATCGTGAGGAAACCTGCATGCCTTATAGATTTTCTCGACGGCGTTTTTTCACGCAAATGCATCAGTTTTAAGAGGGACCACCCTCATAAAACTGATATAAAGATCTTGCTATATTTTGGTCATTGGCGAACGCATCCACACACGTATAAATAAGACGCCATCTTGATCTCTATTTTGTATCCAGAATAATATAAATCAGAGGATTAATTGGTTGATGTATTCCAAATCCTATGGAAACGCACAAAAGAATAGTTAAAACAAAATTTTAATTTATGTTGGACTTATTACGTCAATTAAGTCTGAAAGGAAGCTATTAACGATAAGATCCTCTCTCGTAGAAGCGGTTCTGAGAAATAAGCAAATTGACAGAATTGACTGTGTGCTCATTATTCCGCTTATAGAAATATAATGACTCATACTTATTCATCATAGACCGCAGGAAGTTTTGAATGAACTGTGTAAGTAGACTATAAAAAGTAATTAGGCCATTTAATGAGGCCGACTAAATGATTTTAAGGCTACACAATTTTTCAGGAAAATAAAGTTACTTTAAATAAAAATATCTGGGAAATGGGATGGAATGGGACAAAAATAGCTGGTACCTGCTGGCCGCAAATAGCTCAAGATAGAGACACATAGCATTCTTTAGAGGAGGCCTTCACCCTTACTTGAGGAGGGGTTCATGCAAAGAAACTTTTTCATAATTCAACTATTTTTTTTTTTAAACCATTAAATAACGTTAAACTTTTTTTAAAAAACTAAGTGAAATACGTGTAAATTAACATCATTACCTTTCTTTTTTCCTTTTCTTTATATTTAAACTATGTATGTAACCTACTATTTGCATGTAATAAAAGGCTTATTATTATTTGGGAAATACTTATAGACAGGTTCACAGGCACAAAGACAAAAAGACTAGATTCAACAACCTAGTGAGAGCTTTATATATAATATCAACCACATCCGTTAGACTGAAAGGTCTCTAACATTATGTACGAGTATTTGTAGTTGCAAAGAGTATGACAATAGTTGCTGTAAAAGGCCCGTTATATTTTCCCTACCAATCTTAAAACTTGATTAATTACTAGCTGTTCCAATCGCATCCCAATTAATACATTGAGATAAAGTCAAAAATATTTTATTTCAATTAGAACCAATACGGCACTTTTGAAAAGTCAAAACTAGTTGCACGGTACCAAAAAGTGGGTCTTATGCAGAAGAACAGGCAAGAAACTCCATTGACACTCTATAAAAAATAACATGATTACGGGCAAAATATAGCATATCATGTCCTTCTCCAAAATTCAATCTACCTGTATACCAGAATTCATCAAAATTTGTTCAGCGGTTAAGACAGTTACTAACGCATTAAATAATAGAACGGATAATCAGGATGTCTTATCTAGTCTAGTAGCATGTAATTATTCGATCCTGCCTCAAGAGATCAACTACAGGGTTTATACATTATAAAAAAAGTCTGTTACGTTCTAAAACCATAAAAAATATATATTTTATTAGATAATGTTTATAAAACTATAAAAGTCCATACCTACTGGGGCACAATGAGCAGTATAACAAGTAGACAAACAGGCGAGCACAGGATTCATGGGGCCCCCGATTAGATTACATGCGCACGCGCTGCTCCCAATCCGCGCCATTGTGAGCTTGATAGTTTGTAATGAATGGCTTTTAGTGAGAGAACTATTTTATTACTTATTACGCTAAAAAATGCTACACTAAAATACTTTTGCGTTTATCCGTAATTCTCGCAAACTTTTTATGTATTAATTTATTAATAAGTGCAAACAATACTGCTTCTATTGTATTTTGTTAACCATTTACCGGCTTGAATCTCAGTGGGCGAGAAGACGATATATCGGCTATTTTGTAGACCTCCTCGAAACTTTCGGGGTACATAGGCATGATGGTATGTCATGTGTGGCAGTGGTAAATCTATTTCGCACGTCGTAATGTATTCATTGAACGCGACGGACAGTGACGCAGTCGCATGCCTGGATGCTCTGTCGTCACATACCGAAAAGGGCTATTTTAGGTCCTGAATAAGGAATGCTTTTCAAATAAAACTTGCCACAGCTATAGTTCTGTCCAATTTAATATTGGCGATAGTAGACAACCTATGACGATATGTTCGTCATAAGTTGTTACTTAATTAATTATTTAGACCTAATTCCTAACAATAACATACGTCTAATTTGACGACATTTGTCGTCTAGTTGTTCGTGGCTGCGTCGTCAGTTAGGTTAGGTATACAAACTTGCTTTGAACGGTCTGGTAGCAAATGTTCCTCTGATCTGGTATCGGGTTGTTGAGCTCCCTAAATTATAGTTGAGCTACACAATTACTGAAACATGCGTGCCGCCAGCAGGGACTGGTCTACTCAAAGCCGCTATGGCTCTTTCTTCAAAAGGCCATTTCAGACTTTGCCCTACATTGTAAGACTCACATATTTGATACTATTCTGGACTTTAAAAGAGATTATGATTCTCTGAGTTTGTTTCGGCGTTTCTTTTCAGAAGTCGTCAGTTAGGAAATGCCGGAGGATTGACTAAGTAGTAAAAACGTCTTTAAAAGATTTATTTGCAAAATAAATATAATTTAAGAAATGTCGGCGCCATCAGAAGTATTTAATGCTATTAAAAACTTCAAAACATTGACTTGTAAAATTGTCTTAGATCTAGATACAGAAATAAATATAATTTAACACTGACAAATTAAAATGATCGTTTTTAGTGGAGGGGCGTGCACTCGTGCATTTTTAAGCTCTTAGACCTACTTACTCCCTGTAATCAAATTTTCATAGGATACCTAACATAAAACTTAATCAAGTCTTATCTCAGGTCTTAAAAACAAACCACAAGCTACTCCATCTTGGATGAAATTACTCCAAGGCTTTATGCTGGCAATTTAGCTTTTTTATGTTTTATATACAAGTGCACCTCATTAATCTTGTTGTTCATAGAACGCGCGGTCTTCTGAGAACGATGTCTATTTGAGATGCGCACGCGGTGACAGGGCAGACGGACTGTCGCCGAGTGCCTTCCTCGTAACTGCATATTATTGGTATGAGTTTGTCATTAATATTTATTTATTTGGTACAAAAAAACAAAACGGTACAATAATATTGATATTGTACCTTTTGGCATTTCTTAATCTAAATAAGTTATAGTAAGTACTAGCAGATTTTCTCCTCAATGTTAATGTTAGATACCTTCGTATTCCAACTATTGAAACTGTTATAGTAATTTTTGTTTAGTGTGAAAAATTTCATAAGTTTAATATTAGCCGGTACTCGGCTATGGTTTTATTTATGCGTAGTGTGGTAAGAGATGTGTAGATATGGTTGACAAGCCAAACTACCTCAGAAAGAAGTTATCTTCCAAAATACTCATAAATGGTATATATTTATTCCTATCAACAAGCCATAATGAAAGCTAATTTTGTATACATGGTTATTATGTATTATTATAGACATATGTCACCAAGCAATTGCTATCATTCGTAGAATCGAATCTATTCCCGATGCGCACGCGCCGGCAAAAAGGTGAGTGCGGCTATTAATTGCGTGGGCGACAACACCGACAGACCGACAGACAGGGCGACGGCGGCGGCGACGCGCGCATACTTTTGTACATTATAGTAAGTAGATTTGGTATCTTATACGTACGAACTTGTAAGTAAGTATGTTGTTTACATCAATGTTAATAACATACCTACTACCAAAATCATACATTTTGTATTTGTAGGTTTTGGACTGATGTAGGTATATCCATCTACGCTACATCGCGTGATAAAGAAATAAACATTTTCATTATCTTTATCAATACAAACGACACATTATCGGTTCAGGGGGTCTTGAATAGTTGCAATCTAACATTACAATCGATACAGAATTAGAAACAAAATGTAAGTATGCAAAATGGTCAACAATTTTTTTTGACAAATGTTATTTCCATTGGCTTTGTGCAGATCCGTTGATTGATTAGTGCTATCTAATCCATCAACGAATCTGAAACTGTGAACTGAACTTTTCTACTAGGAGTCCGATATACCCTGCACCTAACACCCATCCATGAGGATTTTCAGTACCTACATAAAAAACGTACTAATATAAGTCTGAAATGTTTTTAGTTTTTTAACCTTAACGAAAAACATTACTTACTCCCTCTTCCTAATATTCGTAAGCGCAACTGCTACGCTTGAGGTCCTGGTTTGATTCGCAGGTCGAGCAAAATGTTATTGGTTCTTCTATGAAATTCTCAGTAGCAGCTTGGAGTTTGGATTTGATTAACGGCAATAGGTTCAACCCCTATTACATGAGACCTTAACAGTGACAATAATACTACATAACCCGAACCCGTAGAAAAAATTATTAATTAGGTACTTTTAAAGTGGAATTGTAGCTAATATTTAATTCACTGGCTACCATGTCTAATATATGTAAATTTAACAGGCATGTTCAGATATTGCATGTATGTGCCTACATCTGCAACCAATGTTTATTTGACACGTCATCAAAGGCAAGCTGCGCACGCGCAGGTCTGCGAACGGTGTATGAAGATCAATGGATGTTTCAGTTACCCCGTTATGCAATCGAGGCGTGTAATCGTTACATAATAATTTTAAGAATAAAACTACCTCAGTAATCTAGTTGTTGTAAGCTCAATCGCTGCTCTAAAATTCCAGGGATTGATTCCCTGATCGAGCAGTGTTATTGAGTTTTTCTATGAGATTCTTAGTGCTCGGAGTTTGGATTTGCGCCTGAAAAATATACCGGCAAAATGTGGATGGGATCACCAGACTAACGAGGCTGTCGGCAGTTATGAAAGTTTGTAAAACATCGGATATATTGTGAAAACCAATATCAAAGCTACTCAGGTATTTTTAAGATTTCGACTTTACTTGAGTAGAGGGGAAAGTCTATGTCATTACATAGGTACATATTTTCACGTCTGTTTCCCATCGGGGTAGGCAGACCTTATACAGATCTCCGGCGTCCATGAGCTGTTGCCTGAGGGGGGTTGAATTGTGGGATTTCGTCGCCCGACTAGATAATGGCCCCAGTAGGTGGCACACGTGTGACGAACACGCGTGCTTTCAATTACTATGCGAGGAAATGCCTCACTAATTTAAGAGGTCCATAGTCTGTCATGGTCGTGGCGAATTTCACGGAATCCCATGGCAATATATGGCAAGTCCGACATACCCTGTAGCCTCCCAGGGTGGCGGACGTTCCTTAAGGATTTCCCGTACTATAAAAAAAGTAGACACTATACATAGATTTCCACTTGCTACCGTCTTGGCACACTACTTAATTGGACATTTATGTATCTAAATAAGTGGACATATGTAGATTAAAGCCACAATATTTACAGTAGGTACTTGTCTCCCGAGCTAGGCTGACCAATCTATTTACTTACATGATTGTTTTACTGTTTGCATTACTGAATCTTTTGAAGTTCGCCCACCAGAGTTACACGCTCCGCTACGGCACCAAGCGATTGAAAATAAACGTTAACCCTTTGTACACTGGCGGACATATTTACAGCTACGTAATTTTTTTTTAATAATTATTCATTTATGGCTATATCACGTGATGCTATCGTAGTCGGTCTATTGTGATCGCCTATTATTTTAGATGTATGTAATATAGATAGATATTTCCAATGTACTTTTTTATTTCTTAAAAGGTAAGCTAGTAAGCAGTCGTCATGATTGAGCTTAGAAACTGATTTAGCCATGACTTGTCCTTATTTGCAGACGCAATGAAAATAAAACATATTTCTAATAGCTGTAGCCTGCGGTGTGCGGAAACCGACTTTTTGAGGTTTGCCTATGTGCTTCTCCAAGGTCCAATTGGTACAAAAAAATATTGATTCAGTGGCTTGAAAATGTAGCAAACAGATAGACAAAACGTTCGCATTTATAATATTAGTAAGGTTTGATCAACTCTAATGTAATTTTTTTTTCTATAGGTATGTACCGGAAGAACCTTTTGGTCTCAACTAAAACCACTCACTAAAGGCCAACTCAATCAGCTTCGTGATAAACTTAAACGTGCGTAACACAAAAACTCTTAATATCACGCCTAACCTCTTTTTCTAAACGCTCATAAAGATACATACGTTAACTAATATGACGAAACAACGAAAAAGATAAAACACAATATTTTAGTATACAGGCGACGAATAATAAAAATATGCGGTTTAATGTTTACGCATTTGCATGCTATATTATTTTTTTAAAACATATTCTGCATAGAAAAAGGCAAGTGTCTAAATTATAAATAAATAAAAAATCCGACTGATTATGGATCCAGGTTAGATACAGTACTTATTTACAGTAAATTTGATGAATATTAGAACGTTTACTAAGTTTTTCTTGTGAACTCCTGGGTGAATATAATTTTGTCCTGCAGTGTACAGCTTATTTATATCGATGTATGCCTCGCGTTGGATACAGTTCGTGGTCTGTTTATTGGCGCACCGACACCGCTGGTTAGTGCTGCACACTTTATTGCACGCCAGTGTACCAATGATTCATGTAGTGTAAACTACGCCTAGTTTTGGTGCTTTTATGTCAACACTGATTTATGGGTAGGTACTAAACATGGTAATGATATAAAATAATCGGGGCATTCAACGTATCCGGCTAGTAATACTGAATATGAAGATAATATACCACATTATGTACGTTGTCACCGAAATTATGACGGACTAGCTTCTTCCCGCGACTTCGTCCGCGTGGAAAAGTTACTTTTAATTATCGTTGTAATTTGGCTAATTAACTCAAAACCGTTATAAATTATAGCCTATGTTATTCTGATGTATAAATAATAATACTGTAAAGTTTCATCAAAATCCGTCCAGTAGTTTTAGCGTGAAAGGGTAACAAACATACACACTCACAAACTTTCGACAAAGATAGTGTGATTGTAAAAGGGGTCTAAAAACGACATGTTAAAGCAATTGGTTATTGGCTTTTTAGGGTTTTTTTAGAGGAATTCCTCTGGAAATAATCTCTACTACTTAATATTATGATATTATTGATGCGAAAGTAACTCTTCAAGACAACAACGTAATTCCTCAACAACAAGTCTGTCTGTTACGCTTGCACGCCTAAACCGCAGAACCGATTTTGTTGAACATTGGTGCGGTCGACAAAAGAGTTAAGTATACAGGCAGCTAATTAAACATCGTGTTTTTTTAAAGATGTGTAATTATGTATCACGCAATATGTGTCAAAACGCAGGTATTGTAAGCTGCTACATATCAAACCCTTTGACGGGTAATTATTTAAATCACAATCTGTGTAAAGATACAGATTTCGTTCGCTACCTGTATACCAAACTCTTTTGTTGACTGTACCTGCATAGATGGATTAGACCTTGGAGACAACTACCTTTGTCTCAAAAAGAACTTTGGGATACGAGTGAAACCACCGATAGCAAATAATAATTATCAATTTTCTAATGTGAATCGTAACATGATTAATCTAAATCGTGCACTTTTAGCCTAACAGATCTTTGTAGCAAAATAAAATAGCCCCGGTCGACCGCAGTTAAGCTGAGCTTAACATGGCCAGTCTTTCGGTTATAAACTCATTTAGACCCCTCCGTACGTTGGATAGTAGGTTAGCTATCGGTCCCGCAACTTAGGCTGAAAGTAAACGCCGCAAAGTTAAATAAAGACTAAATCGGCGATTATGAAAAACCAGCAAACTTAAACATCGAATAAAAACGGAGTACATACCCACATATCGTATCCGTTCTGTAATCGTTGAAAGAGGATAGTCTCATTACACCCACCGCAACCTATTGTTGAGTCAGGAATTTCTAAATAGGGATAAACACTAGTTTTATAGATTTCAAGGTCATTCGACGTCATAAAATCGATTGAAATTATTAAAACACAAGACATACAGAACCCGTCAATTTTGAGTAATCAAAACGAATGAGCGCTTTACATCGTGACGTCACAAATTACGTTCCACGGCCATTTCCTTTACCAGGGTTGTCACACGGTGAAATGAGATGTATAGATACTAAAATCAAGGAACTTTTCGATATCGAAATCAAGGAACTTTTTTTATTTATGTTATTCGAAACTAAAATAAGCAATCTTTACCATTAAGATGGTAAAGATTGCTTATTTTAGTTTAGTGACGTGTTCCTTTGTAGTATCATTATTGCTATAAGTAGCAATAATGATACTACAAAGGAACACGTCACAATGTTCTACACTAAAAGTTATAGGTCATTTAATCAAAAAAATCTGGTACCGTACCGATAGGTTATAGCATAGTCTTATATGTATAAGCTTAGCTATCCATTCATTCTTTAAGTTAATTGTTTACACAGATAGTGTTCCTACTGTAACTGAACTGCTTGATTCATTTTGTAAATAAATATTATGTAGTTAGTTTGCCTAATAAATCAATCCTTCCTAAACTATTTACTAAACAGTCCTCTCCATTTTCGTGGTCTAAATTAATAAACTAAACTGAATGTAGAATAATCTGACTGTAATGCTTATAAGTATCCTTTGAAATTGAGAACCGAACCCAGGACGGGTTCGATTCCCAGGTAGAAAGTGTTATTTGGTTTTTCTATGAAATCTCAGTTACAGCTCGGAGTTTAGAATGTGGCAATAAGCTCGCCCAATATTACATGGGACCTAAACATACGGGCGAACTGTGTGAGGACAACACCTCTTTCTAACCCTTCGACATAAAATCATACCACCTCGCCTGTATGCCCATACAGGCGAGGTGGTATGATTTTATGTGAAAAAAATATATATATTAGAAATAGAAATCGGCAAAGCGGGCAGCCCTATCCACAAGGATAATGCCACAATACTATGTCATGTTACAATGCATACACTGCCGGTTTATCGTGCAAGAAGTAAAAATGTCCGAAACGGCCGCTCAGTGTATACGCTGAAATTCCGTGCAATCTACAAATAGCTGGAGGTGGCGCGATCAATGCGGTGGGTCCATACTTGTTAAGCTTCTCAAACTTTTGCTTAAACTAAATCTTGCGTTAAAATAAACTTGTTCTAATTTAATTGATGCATTTGGTCTTGTTGCTGTTGTTGCTTTGTCTTGTCTTGCTCTTGTTGTTTGTCTTTTCGCTAATAATTATGATGATGATTACTAATTTCAAGTTAATTATGTAAATATAGTATTGTAAAACCGAACCGAACGATTGTACCGACGAACTGTTGATTTACTAAGTACACCTCTGCCTAATCCGTCGGGATAAACAGGCGTGACAGTTTATTTATGTTTCTTTATTTTGAGGTTAATGGCAATAATTTCGCCCCTATTACATGGCACCTAAACATACAGACGAATTGTGGGTGCACATTAGTACACCACTGCCTAGTCCTTCGGGGAATAAAGACGTAACAGTATGCATGTTTATTTATTTTGCAAATTGTTGAGATGCGCTGTTTTGAGGGCATGCACGGAGCAGTTTTCAAATTACGCAAATTGCAGTGCGCGTGCGCATACTACAAGTTTATAAGGCCTGTGCTTAGCCCTAGGTTACGTGCGCTAAGTGCGTGGACTGACGTCTATGTGGTATATGTAAATGTACTTTATAAATATACGAATACTTCTTCTTGAATAGCAATTTTACACAATTTATTTATTTATTTATTTATTTATTTATTAGGGACAAAAAACAGTTATACATTACAGAGTTGCAAGTAAGTAATAAACACATTGAAATAGCAAATATATAACCCACACCATTGTCCACGAGTTATTAAAAGAAAGAAAAGAAGCGAAAGATTAAAATCGCAAACTGTGAAAACTTTATAGTTTCTTAGATAATATTTGTGTAGCTTTATTTTTAAATTGTTGTTTAGACAGGAAGAATATATCTAGGTCCATGAAGTGTGTGTTATATGTATCAACAAGGCGACGAAGAGGTGCACGTACCCCGGCATTAGTCTTACACATATCTGTGTGGAATAGCCGCGGTGCGCGCACTCCGCGCCGGATTACAGTTCTGGGTACCTTGTAGCATAGTTTGTTACTTAAGTCAATGCAGTCAAATCTATTATTACATAAGCCATATAGCATCATAACAACCAGAAGCAACCGTCTTAAATCCATACTTAACATGTTGTAGCGTGTAACATGTTGTAGCGTAACAATGGTGTCACAAAGAAGAACATCGCACTTCAAAGTTAATTTACTTTTCGATTTATTTCACACTTAAATTTTGTTATAAGAAATAATAAATTTAAAAAAGATACTAGAATTTTCATTGAATTTTTCGTAGGTACATATTATTATTACGATTGTGTGATCAAAATTTAGCATCTAATATTTAAAAAAAAAACTTGCCTTTAGGTAATACTGCTGTGGATTCAAATGCATCACATGTTGTATCAGAAATGTAATCGTGCGGAAAACCTATACAATGCGAGATCAGCTTAAATTGAAGAGCTCAAAGTATAGGTGTGTAGTTATACAAGCATCAATAATAGCTAAGAAAACCTATTTATACCTAAGTATTATAAACAAAATACACAAGACATACACTAAATTCAGCGCTATCTATTGCTACAAACACAAACTATAAAAATATCGAGACTCACCCGTGCAGCCGCCGGCAGTCAGGTTGTAGTGTTCATCCAGACAGTTGTCACAAGATGGCGGCGCGGCACCCGGTGCGCACGCGCATTCGCCCGTCACTGCGTCACACGTTCTGTTCAGCGATGCTATGCCACAGCGACAAGCTGGACATCCAACCGACACACCTGTTTGGAGTTAAAGTATCCGTGTACTAAACAAATGCAAGGCCCTGGAGACATACCAATTTTGAAAAACGAAATGTGAACTTTCGGCTGACGAATAGTCGTCTTCTTATCACAAAAATGTTTCAGACGTAACGATTGTTTCGACTTTCATGTTTTGATTTCTAGTCTTGCATTTACTCTACTCCCAAATGTTATGTGGATGTTTGATATTACAGGTATTATTCCTGTAAAAGGCATTAATAATATGTCAAGACTGTGTGGTTCGCTGCTTGGATACCTCTATTGTCAACTGTATATTAGGAATTTACATCTTCCTGAAAAATCCAGTATAAGCTGACCGCCCATTGTTTAGGTTTTCCGTATAATAAGAGGTCAGGTTATACTGGATATGTATAACTTGATATGAAACCGAGCCTACAGTATCACTGCGCCCGTAAACGGTCTAACGTGACCGCAAAGTGATGAATAAATGTATAGTTACCGCCGTGTCCGGTCTCGCAGGCCCCGCAGGCGCGTCCGTCCCACCCCGCGCGGCAGGCGCACTGCCCCGAGCGAGCGTCGCACGCGCCGGACAGTGCGCCCGCGCCGCACGCGCATGCCACACACTCGCCCCGGGCGCCGCCGAACCAGTACCCCTCCTGCACACAACACCACGTACTCACTCACTGCATCATCATACATCCAGAGAGCTCAAATCTTTTATTTCAGCAGTATCAGAATGGTCATCACACTAGGACAGACACTTGGCACACAAAATATTTTTGAATTTTAGGTATTAAATTGGCACATTAAAAAAAAGCCTCTTGGAGTACAAGTTCCGTGTCTAAAGGGATTTCACAAACTTGTAATTAACGGACATGAAGTAGGTATACAAAGACTCAAAACAAATACCTATCTGTGAAAAACATAAATATTTGTTCTGAGAATGGACACAAGGGAGCCGTGAGTAGTTGTTGTTGTGGGTATAAGGTACCCACCTTGCAGAGGTCGCAGCGCGCGCCCTCTGTGTGCGGCGGGCACGTGAGGCAGCGGCCCGTGCTGGCGTGGCACGGTGAGCCGCCGCATGCGCAGGCGCGGCACGAACTACCCAACGTCGTCGGCGAGCCCCAGTACCCAAAGTCACAACTGAAAGTATTTACTCTATAAAGTACTAGCCAACTATTAAAAATCTCGCCTAACTACGACGTAGAAAAGGCTTTAAGTTGATGACATCGGCGAGTACAACGCGAGGACAAAAAACAATTACCTAACGTCTATAATTATAGGAAATATAAATAATGTTTTGTTTATAAATTTTTAGTCGACAACGATAACCAAAGAATTACACTTAGACCACCAATAATTATATTCAAAATACAATCGGGTTCCGGAAATTTACGTAATATTGAAACTTGGACGGTAACGTTACTATCCTATTTTATTTTTTTGTGACCTGTCGCAATTTAAGGTTCGAATTTACGAACACCTGATTTGCATTTTTCATCCGATTTCCAGACATTATGTTTCTATTAGATTATCTATTCGAATGTTGTATTGCAACTTGTGTACAGAGGCCAGCACATCAAGCAACCCCAATCTGTCAAATTTCTTTGATAGATTTTCAACTTTAATACAAAAGCATAAGGTCCATGTTCAATTGGGAAATGTTGACAGTTTTGGATAGCTTGACCTGCTGACATCTGTACATGGTCAGAGCTATGGTGAAGACGTACTTCTCACAGTGGTCGCCGGTGTATCCGTCGGGGCACTGAGTGCACACGTACTCGTCTCCCTCGGCGCTGGCCAGGGCGCAGTTGGGGCTGAAATTGTTGCTGGCCTCGAACAGCGGGCAGGCACAAGGCTTGCACGCACCCTACACAAAAACAATCATTATATGAAAATGATACATGGTAGGTCACTAGAGTTTCGTTTAATTTCCAGTTCACAGATTCTCTAGTTCAGTGTTTATTTATTTATATATACTTTATTCTACACCATAATAATAAATACAACTAAAGTACTTGATGCAATAAAAAACATACAATGGGTGGCCTTATCGCTAATTGCTATTTCTTCCAGGCTACCTTAGGATGGACATAATTGAATAGAACTTAAAACTGAGTTGTTATCTTTTAAAAAACTTATCTCGTGGGTGCGTTTACAAACACAAATTATTACATGACGTAAACAAACACACAGGTGTTGACAGTTTCAGTTGACAAACCAGACAGTTATGCATACAAATCGAAAATAGAACCTATAAAACCCTTGTTTACGTTTGTCAATTTATGTCTGCCGCGGTGAGAGGTGGATAATTTTTGGGTAAATATAGGAGATAACGTGAGCACGTGGAAATAATAATGGATGTCATTATGAGAAATACGTAAGAACCTAATTTTTCCAGTTCACCTGATGATAAGCGACACTGCATCTACGATGGAGCACGCTTGCCGAGAACAAACCGATTCACTCGAGCTTTAAAGACCCAGATTATACCTATCGGGGAAGACCCATTCGAGAAGCTCATTCCCCATTTCAGCGGTACCCATGATAAAAGTAGATTTAGAGCGTTTCGTTCGGGTTTTTGGGATCGATGTCGCTTTATAGGTAAGTGTTAAATTATAAATACCTGAACGGGATTCCCGTAGTGTCCGGGGAGACAGCGCTCGCAATGCGGCCCCGTCGTGTTGTGTTGACAAGGCCCGCACGGACCATCCACTGTGATTCAAATCATTTATAGTTAACTCGGTATAGTTTATTAGTATATACTCTGTCCACTCGTTTATTTACTTTTTGACAGATTTCTCAGAACGTAACTGTTCCAAATTACGTAAAAGTTGACTTTAAAATGCGTAATAACAGAAATATAGAAGCTACCTAATCTTATTTAATTATCTTGTCTAAGTTCTAACTAACTAACTTCTCACGGACATTATAATACGTAAGATTCATGTAAGGGGTATTAGAAATGTGGAATAGTGTGAGTGGTACCAGTGTCGCAGGCGGCGTGGTCGTTGCAGGCGCAGGGCAGGCAGTGCGGGCGCGCGTGCGGCAGGCGCACGTGGTGCCAGGCGCAGCGCTGGCAGTGCGCGCCCCGGTGCCCCCGCGGGCACGAACACTTCTCACGCACCACGGGCCCCGCCCCCACCCCGACCCCGCGCACGCCCACCTGCTCCAGCCGCACCTGCCACGTCACATTGTACATTGAAGTTCGATCTCACTCTCAAAATGCTTGATATTTCTAAACACTCTATATAGCAAAATTGGCACACAGTACAACCGACACGGATCTTGATCGCGACATTAATCTGCGCAGAAGGAAAGGTCTGTTTGATGGTATGTCGTGAGTACAAGAGTGGAAAGACAAATTTCGATTATTTAATTGGATCATCACGCGACGCGTTATGACCGCGAGTCGTTCTCAAGTATAAGTGACGTGAGTATTGAGTATTGAAAAAGCACTCAAAATCCGTGCGGGCAACTGTACAACTCAAATACAAGATGCCTGCACAAAATACATTCCAATAAGAGTTATCGAGATTCTAATAATCTGCAAATAAAAATATTACAACACAACAATCCACTTATATGCACTTATCAACATTACAATTTCAATCCGAACTTTTAGGCGATAACATACATTATCAAACTTTACTTTACTACGTCATAAGTTTTCGTAATTATTTTATTCTCCATTCGACAATTATAAAACCAAGACTGATAAAATGAGGCTCGAAAGGGAGACGACCACTAGACTAATGAAGCATTTTAAATTACTAAACATTTTTAAAATATCCCACCTCGTCCTGATCGAAATGGTAATGCGCCTTAAGCATGATGCCCTTGAGGTCCCGCAGCACGTCCATGAGCTGGGTCCTGGTGGCGGGCAGGTCGTCGTGCAGCAGGCGCCAGCCGCCCTCCAGCAGCGGCACGGCCAGCTGCAGCTGCCCTGGGGTCTCGTGGCTCGTGTTGGAGTACGCCAGCTTGGTGTCATCTGATAACGTCAAGACACGATATTATCAATTATAAAGATAAAGGGGATAGAACCTATCTGACATATTGACACGTCCGCCATTTTGTTTTTTTTTTCGAAATCGCGGCGCACTATAAAAGCGATATGTAGGTATGGGTAGAGAACACATAAACGAACAAAAAATTTCGGTAACATGGTACCCCGAAATGTCACGTTACCGAGATATTTGGAGGTAAAGATCGACATAATTATGAGTACAACGACAATCTCTATCATCAATTTCTACTCATATGTAGATCTTTCGTGCGCCGCGATTTCGAAGAAAAATCAAAATGGCGGCGGGTCCAATAAGCCAGCTTCCATACAAAAAGGTTCAAACCCCTTAATTATTTATGAAGATCATATTTTTGAGGTGATTGAACTCTGCTGATAAGGTTGTCTGGGGTGCTACCACACCGAGGTGTACTAATGTACACCCACAATTTGCCGGTATGTTTAGGTCCTATATAATACGGGACGAGCCTATTGCCAGTAACCGAGCACAATTCCAAACTCCGAGCTCCTATTAAGAATTTTATAGAAAAACCCAATAACACTACTCGACCTGGAAATCGAACCCAAGACTTCTTGCGTAGCAGTCGCGCTTACTTGGATTTTTATGTGAAACTGCAACGCTGTTACCTGTCCCAATAAGTATGACATCGGGGCCAAACGTAGGGTTCCCTCCGGTGTCGCCCCGCACGATGCCCCAGTACAGGCTCGCTCGGACTTCGCCCCCGTACGCAGACAGTTGCTCCCCGTTGAACGAAGTCGTCATCCAGTAGAAATGCTCCCACCCTTCTACCTAAAACATGATTAGTTTCAGACTCCGTGGAAATCAAAATAATTCTGGTTACAGCTCAGAATGAAGCCCCTCCCCAATCTTTGGAAATACTTACCTACTTTACATATATTTTTTTTAACTATTATCTTTTTGTTGTTCATTTTTTTTTCGTGTCGAGATTAGACGTCGAACAAAGGTCGAAGATGTAGGTATACGGATCGCGAGATAAGTGGAGATGGGCAGGGCACTCAGCAAGACGGGAGGTGCTTAGGTGGAACAAAGCAGTAACCGAATGGTGGCCAAGGGATATAAAACGATCGCAGAGCAGACCACCAGCCCGATGGTCGGATGATATTGTGAGGACAGTGGGGAATCAGTGGGTGCGACTTGCTCAAGATCGGTAACAGTGGCGGGGTACAGAAGAGGCCTGCTACCTGCTGAATAGATTTGTTTTTAAAAAATACGTTGCCCCACACTAGGATTTTCTCCAGTATCGTGGGTGCATTTACAAACACGAACTTTCACATACACTGTTTGTGTACCCAGACCCGGAACAACTACCTGTAGATACCTTATACAGATATTTGTTCCGCATGGGGATCGAACCCACAACTGTGGCGCAGAAGTCGATCGCTCAGCCGCTGCGCCAAACGTGTCGTCAAACTATGGTTATTTTTTGTTATATATTTTGCTAATTACGAAATCTAATCAGCAGCTAATCACTGCATTAAAAAACCCAATCATAATTTCAAATAAATACCTACTTAAAAGCATATTGGATCAATCACAATGATAAGTAGGTAAGTAAGTATATTGAATATTTCGCAACAATCATTGGCTAATTTTGTGAAAACTAATCTTTATGATTACAATATTCTAAAATGTCTATAATTTCAAAATTGTAATCATTCTCCGAGCCTTTTCCCAACTATGTTCGAGTCGGGTTCAAGTTTAACTAGATGCAGCTGAATATCAGCATTTCACACGAAGCAACTGTTATCAGACCAGGGGCGTATTTTGGAATTTGGCGCCCCGGGCCAATAAGTTTCGCCGCCCCAGAATTCTAGGAAAAAAGTGATATAAACGTTTGTTTTTCTATTATTGTAATTTTAATTATAAGGAGGACATAAGGAGTACATAAGGAGTACATGAGGAGTACATGAGGAGTACATGAGGAGTACATGAGAAGTACATAAGGAGTACATAAGGAGTACGTAAGGAGTACATAAGGAGTACATAAGGAATACATAAGGAGTACATAAATAGTACATAAGGAGTACATGAGGAGTACATGAGAAGTACATAAGGAGTACATAAGGAGTACGTAAGGAGTACATAAGGAGTACATAAGGAATACATAAATAGTACATAAGGAGTAAATAAGGAGTACATAAGGAGTACATAGGTAAGTACATAAGGAGTACATAAGGGGTACATAAGGAGTACATAGGTAAGTAGGTACATAAGGAGTACATAAGTAGTACATAAGGAGTACACAAGGAGTACGAAGAACTTCGAGAACAGCTCGTTGAAACACTTGTTGTGTCGAGGTTGAATTATGCCGACACTGTGTAAGGCCTACGTTTATTGGTCGAACCGATCGCCTTATTCCGAGAGTGCAGAATGCTTGCGCTCGTTAGATCCCTTATAGAACACACGTCACTCCATTTCTTAATAGACATTCAATCCTCAAAATGAAGTCGAGACGATAATTTCATCTGGCGTGTCTCCTCTTTGGTGTCATCAAATACCAAAAACCGAAGTATTTGTACGTAAGACTGATCCCCCCTGCTCCGCTCACCACGCCGCGCCGCCCCCACCTCGCTCGGCGCCCGCGCCCCGTGCGCGTTATATTTATTCGGAGCAGTACCTACTTATTTATTGTGTACCTAGTTACTTACAGACGCGCTCCGTAGATATTGGCGAAACTTAACTTACAAGCGTGTTTTCGACCAAATGGTTTACTTACTGATTCTTGTTTTTTTTTTTGTTAACGTTGAATTGAGATTGACAAGAAAAATTAAAAAAAGTCACCCAACCTAACGCCGCCCCTGGCGTATTGGCGCCCCGGGCCATGGCCCGGATGGCCCTAGGGTAAATACGCCTCTGTATCAGACGTGCGCAACCCAATTTCTGGGCAATACCGAAATTAAAATAAATATCCTGAGGATAGACTGGTTTTTATACTTTTTGGGCTTCTCCACATAAGATTGTCATAGATGTTCAAATGAAAAACGGGACCGACGTCTTTATCTCTCCGAATAATTTATTTTAAAAAATAATTTAAACATTTTCAAGATATTTTTTAATTTTTTTTATTCACGCTATAAAGTACCTAGGTACCTAAAGACTTAGTAAAGACTATTTATATAAAAAAAATATATTGACGTTATAAAGGAGCAAATACAAATTTAAAAAAAGCATGCATAAGAAATATTGTTAAAAACTTACGGACAGTAGATATTTTTTAATTTCAAACATTAATTTGTTCCTCACCTCATAACTAATAACAAATGGTTTCCCCTGTTCGTCGATAGAGGGCTCTAGCGTTTCGTTCCCTTGTGAGTTCGAGATCAGCCACGCTTCTCCTAATGGCAATATTACCTGCAATAGATTATCAAAACATTTTTTATGAGCGGCTGATTTAATCTTAAGTTTTATAGAAAAACCCAGTAACACTTTTTTCGAAATGGAAATGGAACCCAAGACCTCTTGCGTAGTATTGGCGCTTAGGACCATTAAACTAACAAGACAGTTTAATGATCCCAGCTTAAATAAAAAAAACCATTTATCGGTACGGGAGAATAATACGTCAAAGAAAGAATAATTATCTTCACAATCCATAGAAGATACATCAGAGGGTAATATTTGCGACTTCTATAAGACATGACCTGACGAAGCGTGAAGCTGACGGGTTACCGACTTGGCAGTCCCGTTTTTTTTATAAGGTACAGTCAGCAATGAAAGTCGCTAAATACGATTAAATTTTTAAAACGCTTTAATAATTTGTATTAACTAGAAGTTACTGACCCGAGGAGGTAGCTCGACTTTTTTGTTTAAAAGATAATTTACCTTAATTAGAATTTAATTTCTCGTTCATGAGGCCGTGCAGGCAGCGGGTGACTGATATAAATGGCGAAAAATCATCCGCAATAATATAATTACTAGAGAAGGTCACGACCCCCAGCATTGAGGAATACGAATTAAGGAGGAGGGGAGAATTTAATTAATAATTTTGGTGGAGTGATGTTTTCAAAATTTGGTTGTGTAAAGCGACTTTCATTGGTGACCGTACAAGGGGCACAGGTTCAGGCCTCCTACAGTTCTTCTAGCCCGAAGGGGCTTAAATCATTGGCTTTATTTAGGCCTCTGGATGGCCCTGTGACTTGGGCAGTCTGTTTTGCGAGGCCAAGAGGATTTTTCACCCCTAAAAAGGGAGCTGTCATGTCCCGGCAGTGGGGTGCATACTAACATCTCTGGGCGGCTCGAGGTCTGCTGGTTCAGCTAGGCGGCAGACGTCGGTGACGTGGGAGCAGTAGCAGGGCAGGCAGCCGGCCGCCAGCGCGCCGCTCAGCCCGAAGTGCCCCGGGGCACACGCGTCACATCTCTCGCCGACCACGTTGCTCTGTAAATAACAAACAAATCATCCATACTTACACTATAAATGTGAAAGTAGCTCTGTCTGTCTGTTTCGTTTTCAAGCCCAGACTGTTGGACCAATCTTAATCAATTTTGGTATAGAAATAAATAGGAACTTGGAGAAGAACATAGTCTACTTTTTGTAACAAAAAGTCTTTTGGGATGCCGTTGAAACCGCCTGCAACAGCTGCTTATAATATCCATCTTCTATCAGCTCACTGATATTACAAATGTACTATAAATTTATTGCCAAACTTCAAACATACCTACTGATTGACAGGTAAAAAATAAAATAAAAATAATTCCTATTTAATATTCCTACGAATACTACAAAAGCCAAAGTAACCCTGTCTATCTGTTACGCTTTCACGACTAAACGACTGAACCAATTTTTATGAAATTTGGTATAGAGATAAACAAGACCTCGGAGAAGGACATAAGCCTTTTGTCGACCTTACCTACCCTACCATTTGTCTACCTTAACTACCCTGCCATTTGTCTCAATAAATGTTATCATTGAGTCAACTCTTTAGAACAGGGTGTTGACACCGGAATCTTAATTGTAAATTATATAATGTCTGCTAATTTTGACATTAAATGCGTCAGCTGGCCCGAAGTTTTTTTGATATCATTAAATATCTCTAAATGTAATGTACATTATAGATATCTAATCTCACCATATCATATCTGATAGTCAATATTCAATTGTTGTAATGTGTCTTAATATGTAGCTTTTTTCAGGCATGAGTACCCTGAATTAGAGTGAGTTGTACACTGAATAAATATTTTTTCTGTATTTATTTATATCTAATGTCAATTACACTAGAGTATTGTCATTTTAAAAATACATGTATGTTACTTTGCATTCGCAGACGTCATCACAGATCCGGTTGGGGTCTATCACACCGCGAGGATCGCACTTGCAGGCGGGAGCGGCGGGAGCGGCGGGGGTGGTGGGCGCGACGGGGGCGGGGGCGCCGCACTCGGGGGGCTCTCCGGCCGGCGCCTCGCACTCCGCGCAGCGCGGCCCCACGAACCCGGGAAGACATGAGCACGCCATCTGTCGCTTTTTCTTATCCCATTTGCAAGAGCCTGCATGGTGAAATGGGGTTTTATTTCTCCGAGTGGAACGAATCAATATCAATATTACATCTTTATGCAAAGACGATTGATAAGTACTTAGTTCATTTTCAGCAAGCGCAAGTCAATCAGACATAGTAATTCTTTAAATTTCCCCCGACTTACCTAATGCGCCATCCATTAATTACGTAAGACGGTTTAGGGGTAGGGGGCAACCGTGTCTTAAATAGATGGTGCCTAAATAATATTTAAAGTATAAAAAAATACCAATTTACAGATTTCTATTGTAAGACGTAACGATATGTTTGAAAACAAAATATAACCATATACTGAATTTTAACACTAATTTGAAACCAACTGGTGACATAAATTATCGACCTAACCTTGAATCACACATTAACCAACCATCAGAACCTAGAGGGTCGCAGTCACAGGGCACGCAGGGTCCGTCAGGCAGCGCATTATAATACCCGAACAGGCACCGATCACATAGGGGGCCTGCTCTATTCTCCTGTAACAACAAAATATAATAACGTGAAAAAAAAAAGAGATGGGATAGGAAGGGGGCATTTTTAATGAATCACAATACGATTTACGAACATGTAATACACCACTCAACGTACTCCACACTTCCACTTCCAAACTTATATGTCTCGAAGGCGGCTCCATTTTTCCACTTTCAACCCTATAACATACATCTAGGTCGAGGTCCCGTCATACAAGGTTAAACCGGTTACCAAATTTTGGAGTTTCTTATTAAAAACTGGGAATATACGAACAGTGCAATTAACGCAGAGTATGGCGCCGGTGTCGTCGTAAGAGCATGCGCCGCGCTCGCCGCAGGAGCACTCGCCGCTGTCCCCCTCCCCCTCGCAGGCTCGCTGCGGGGCCCACGCCACGCCTGAGCAGCATCGCTGGCAGTGAGCTCCGCAAGTGCCGTGAATACACTCGCATTTTGCGCCCTGCAATATCATAAAACTTATATTTTGCACTAATTACTTTAGAAATCTCCGATTATGCCACCCAGAAGCGATCCCTATAAGTTGAAATAAAACTACTTTTTACGGATTTTATCGCGTTATATTGATATTATTAATCCCGACGTTTCGGACTCTTCACAGCGTCCATGGTCACGGGTAGACTAATCGAATATAACGCGATAAAATCCGTAAAAAGTAGTTATAATTCAACCTTTAATATTCGCGTAAATGTCAGTAATCAATAAATCCCTATAAGGTTTTCCAACATGTCTATTTAACCTTAATCAGTGATTGTCATGCAATCGGTGGAAAGATTCACTATATTCCATGATGTGTGCACTTGTCATGGCCCATTTGAGCACGATTTATAGCTCACATGATGAAATCTGAGCTGAACCATAAGTCTAGCAAATCTGTAATTTAAACTAGGACTAGAGAAAGTTTGTATAGCGCAGATTAGAGAAACGAGGACGAGAAAGGAACACGTCTCATTGATTCCGTTTCATGATAAATAGCTTCTTTCCTTCGGGCTTGTGACTAAGAAATTATTACTCATAGGCGCTATCTTCAAATAAATATGTTTCTTTCTTTCTTTCTTCACGCACGGGAATCGCGGCGATAATCTTGCTGTACCACCAAATTCGATAAAAACCATAAACCAAGATAACCATGGCCCATGGAGCCAATCTACAGAGCGATTATACAGGTGTTACAAAACTACCCGTAGAGCCGAGAGGAGGTTAAATGGGGCCTTATAACGGGTCTATTCACAATATTTAAGAACCATTTGTAACGCTGTATAACATACCCCCAAAAAAAGGAAAACAACAACATTTATGAATGAAATATAGAAAAACTATTAAAGTAGACAATTATTAGATGAAAAAAGGTACGTAGGCCTTTCTGTTCATTAAATAATCTGGTTCCCTGACATGACAGCTGACAAAATTTTTGGCTTTCATAAATAATTATATTTTTTACGGGGTATTTTGTAACACGTTGTATAGAACTCCTGGTGATCTTAGATTTTCTGGTCTGTGAAGATGAGAGCTCAATGTATGCGTACCTGGGCGTCGACATGACAGTTGTGTGCATGTCCGTGGCACAGGCAGCGCGAGGCCACGGTAAGCGCGCGCACGCTGTAGTACTGCTGGCGCGCCGCCGCCGCGTGCGCCGCGCGGAACGACACGCGCACGCGCCGCGCTGTCACGCCCTCACCCACTCCCACGTGCATCTGGCAGTAGAAGATAACATTATACATAACAAAACATTACACGCCTATATTCCCTTCTGGTGTACACCGAAAATTCGCCGGTATACATATTTAAGTCCCATGTAATAATCGCCCCCAGCCAGAGTGAGCCTGCCATAACCGGACAATAGGCTCGCCCCAGCTTTTTATTAATCCGAGCAGCAGATGACCTGGGTTCCACCCCGAGGTCGAGCAGTGTTATTGGATTTTTTTATGAAGTAGGTGGATTTGTGCCCCCTATTACTTGGGATCTAAACATACTGGCAAACTGCGAACCCTTCCGAAAATACAGGCGTGATAGTATGTGAGGTCAAAAAATAAATGTAATCTATAGGTGCTAATTATGCAGCTGAAGAGTTTGTGTGTGTGGTTGGTTGAACGCACTACTCTCAGGAACTACTGGATCTAACTGAAAAAATCTTTTCGTGTTGGATAGTCCATTAATGGAGGAAGGTTATAGGTTATATAACATCACGCTACGACCAATAGGAGCCGCGCAAAACGGAAAAAAGCCGAGTGACACCACGGGGCCCAGCTAGTCGTTTACCTATATTCATTAAACCTGAACTCACCTCTCCATTTTCCAGTGGTCTCGGACTAGCGAACTGGGTAGAACAGGCTGGTTTATCAGCTCTGTTCGTTCTCTTCGCTGCCCTCGCCTTCCTGCGTCGTCGTTCAGGCCTGAGATCCCACAGCTTACGACAGTGGTCCCGATCTCCGAACGCCCTCACCATCCTCCAGTCCTCACCATCTTCTGTTGAGGAGACCTCGAGAGACCAAGCCAGAGGCCGTGGCGATGGACCAGACTTTATGATCACGTGGAGTAATTCCATTTTCTGTAAGAAATCAATAAAAATATGTTGAGACAATTATTACACAACACCATCTAGTCCCAAACTAAGCAAAGCTTGTACTATGAGTACTAGACAATGGATATATAATACCTATATATTTTTTATTGTAAATAGATTATATTACCTACATAAGAAACACAAAATTTCACACTAGGTGGGAAAATTGATCATGTTTCAAATCCATTCCCCATAGTAAAGCTTATTAGTTTGGGACCAGATGGTCCTGTGTATAATTGAAAAATACCGTGTCATCTGTTTGATTTTATTTATTTTTATCTTATGCTCCCTGTATATGTATACTCGCACTCATAAATAAAGCTTAACATATGGAGGTTTTTGGTACATAAGTATCCGAGTATGTAGCGCAACTCAATATGAAATGACATTCCGTATATTATGAAATTATATCATTGGTGTTTTGTCAAATCTAAACATGTGCGCAAAAAAGGGCTTGTTTAATTGATGAATTACGTATGAATCACCATGCAATCATGATAAAAGCCTTGCTTAGCCTGCACAGGTGTTATGCAGAATAACTATAATCTTATCTCCTACATGAGTCACGTATGTGTGACGTTCACAGCTTTTACTTTCAATAACACAAATATCTTTTGTTGACGTCATATGCGTCCTACCCTACTTATATGTATACTTATCTATCATTAATTAATCACAGTTATCATTGTCTTCAATTTAAGAGCTCGGCTCTTGTCGATGGAGCAACCGCCACTGTTCTCTATCTTCAGCTTTCCGTTTTACCTCTTGATACGACACGATCCAACCTTTTCCTTCACTTGTTCCACAAAACTTCGTCTAGGTCTTCCCCTTCCTCGTTTTCCTTCAATTTTACCTTCTAGTATAGTTTTGAAGTAGTCGTCGTGTCGCAGCAAGTGGCCAAACATCTTTCCTCTTATCTTTCCAGTTATCATTAAGTAATTACTATAAGTATGCGTTTTAAGGGGTTTATGTAATTCCAGAATTCAAGTCTAAATCCATTGTTTTATTGTAATGAGACGACAAGTTTTGAGTTACATATTTAGTTAAATATCCGTACTGTCTGAAATTCGTAATGTATTCTAGTATATGCGACTGTGTCTTATATACCTACAACATCAAAATAAATAAACAGATATAATAATGTATATTAAAAATTTAAGGTACAGTCAGCGTCAAATAGTTAGTGACACTCAGGGTATTCAAATAAATAGACGCAACCAAAAAGTCAATAATATCGGTACAAACAAAGTTTCCATATTGTTGTCAACATTATAGTCGCTCAAAAGATCGAGACGTTTAAAACGTCATATAGATAGGTTCAGTCAAATCGTCATAAATATGGTAACAGTCATCCCGCCAATGGTATCCAAGCATTCTAAGTGTTCAAAAATATGGAACACATTAGAAAAATAATCTTTACTGCTATACATTTTAAATATTATTTCTCACATCAATTAATGTGAAAACATTTATACACAAAAATGAAAGGAATAGAAACTACTGTTGTCCTTTTCATTTTAAGCATGACGTCATAGACATGTCTTTTGTTTTGTAAAGAATTTCGTGCATAGCCGTTTACGATACTTAGCAATATACAGCTGACTGAAAATAGATTTACCTAAACCTCATTGATAATGAGTATGACTATATAATATCTCATAGAGCAAGAGTGCATAATTAAAATATATTGTGATTCAATATCATGATCATTTCATTTTATTTTAACAATGAACGTCGACAAAACTAGACTCGATAGTGCTTGCAAAAAAGAGGTGCAAAGTTTTCAACCTTATTGACTATTATTCAAAAACTGCTATTTTAAACATAAGGTAATAGAGTGGATGAATAATTAAAAATAAGCAACAAAATAATGTCAATAAGGTCTATAATCGCTTGCATCTTTTCAATTTTCTCTAGTTTTCGACTGCTTACCATCAGGCGGGCTGTGTGCTTGTTTATACATATATGTGCGAATATGCAGAAATGAGAATCTAGAGAGATGAGAATAATTCGATAGGTAACTACAAGTAACATCTAAAACGATAGGTACATAAGGATATTCCCAGTTCATTTGAAATATCTGTTACGGAGACACCTTCCTCCCTAAAATATATAATTCGATGTTTTGTGGTGTCACTAATGCGTAGGCATATTTCTAGCTTGCTTTAGTTTTGCACTTGACATTGATATTACTGACAGATAAATAGACATGCAATTACAACCCTAGATTGCCTAAAGAGGTTTTCGTCTTTGGGAAACCGTTTATTTCTATAACATGCTGGTTTATTTTTCTAATGTGTTCCATATTTTTGAAGTAAGTGTTCAAAAGTTTAAATGCTTGGATACCATTGGAGGGATGACTGTAACCATATTTATGACGGTTTGACTGAACCTATCTATATGACGTTTTAAACGTCTCGACCTTTTGAGCGACTAATGTTGACAACAATATGGAAACTTTGTTTGTACCGATATTATTGACTTTTTGGTTGCGTCTATTTATTTGAATACCCTGAGTGTCACTAACTATTTGACGCTGACTGTAAGTATATAGGTAGGTAGACTATGCCAACTTCTCTCACAAAAACGACATAAAATACCTAATATAGGTATGTATTAGGTATACAAGAGACCTACTGACCTACCACAGAGGTACATAATGAATACTTTTTTTAATACGTTCGTTTTATTCACATAAGTGTCTTACTTCGAACCAATTTTCATGACATTTGACACAGAGATAGATTGCACCTTGGAGGACGATCTATGCGTCCTGTTTCAAACATTCCTTTGGGATACGGGTGAAACCGCAGCCAAAGGCTGGTATAAACATAAGAACGCAAATCTCAAAGAAGTTATCGAAACGTAGACGTAAACGCGTAGTGTAGACTGAACATGAGAGGTTTCAAATTTCAACAATCGTTTAGACTTTAGAGTCTCAGATTCTGGTAGCTATAGGTACAGTCAGCGTCAAATATTTAGTGACACTCAGGGTATTCAAATAAATAGACGCAACCAAAAAGTCAATAATATCGGTACAAACAAAGTTTCCATATTGTTGTCAACATTATAATCGCTCAAAAGGTCGAGACGTTTAAAACGTCATATATATAGGTTCAGTCAAACCGTCATAAATATGGTTACAGTCATCCCGTCAATGGTATCCAAGCATTTTAAGTGTTCAAAAATATGGAACACATTACAAAAATAAACTTTACTGCTATACATTTAAAATACCTATTATTTCTCACATCAATTATTGTGAAAACAAATAAACACAAAAATGAAAGGAATGGAAACTACTGTTGTCCTTTTCATTTTAAGCATGACGTCATAGACATGTCTTTTGTTTTGTAAAGACTCGTGCATAGCCGTTTACGATACCTTGTAAGCAATAAACAGCTGACTGAAAATAGATGTACCTAAACCTCATTGATAGTGAGTATGACTATATATCTCATAAAGCAAGAGTGCATAATTAAAATATATGATTCAATATCATGATCATTTTATTTTAACAATGAACGTCGACAAAACTAGACTCGATAGTGCTTGCAAAAAGGAGGTGCAAGCGATTTTCAACCTTATTGACTATAAATGAAAAACCGCTATTTAAAACATTAAACAAGATAATAGAGTGGATGAATAACTAAAAATAAGTAATAAATAATGTCAATAAGGACGATAATCACTTGCATCTATTTTTACAACTAAAATCGTTTAAAAAGAAATCCAACTATTGTTTTTTCAATTCTAGTTTTCGACTGCTTACCATCAGGCGGGCTGTGTGCTTGTTTATACATACCTATATATATAGTGCGATTATGCAGAATCTAGAGAGATGAGAATAATTCGATAGGTAACTCATCTAAATCTAAAACGATACATAAGGATATTCCCAGTTCATTTGAAATATCTGTTACCGAGACACCTTCCTCTCTCAAATATATAATTCGATGTTTTGTGGTGTC
Organism: Acronicta alni; assembly: GCA_964056405.1. Lineage (NCBI taxonomy): Eukaryota > Metazoa > Arthropoda > Insecta > Lepidoptera > Noctuidae > Acronicta > Acronicta alni. The sequence goes on along the minus strand of OZ043916.1, from coordinate 1,066,719 downwards.
ACTAATGCGATATGTAGCCATATTTCTAGCTTGCTTTAGTATTGCACTTGACATTGATATATAGATACTGATAGATAAATAGAATGATATGCAAACAACACTAGATTGCCTAAAGAGGTTTTCGTCTTTGGGAAACCGTTTATTTCTATAACATGCTGGTTTATTTTTCTAATGTGTTCCATATTTTTGAACACTTAGAATGCTTGGATACCATTGACGGGATGACTGTAACCATATTTATGACGGTTTGACTGAACCTATCTATATGACGTTTTACACGTCTCGACCTTTTGAGCGACTATAATGTTGACAACAATATGGAAACTTTCTTTGTACCGATATTATTGACTTTTTGGTTGCGTCTATTTATTTGAATACCCTGAGTGTCACTAAATATTTGACGCTGACTGTACTGAGTGAATAAGAATACAACAAATCTTAGAACATCAACAACGAAAAAAAGGAAAACGTCATCAGCATTATCGTTTTGTCTTCTTTCTTAAATTGAATTTAGCAAAATACACCTTCAAGAATGCCACTTGCCCCTTCACGGGTCAGGAACCCAACAGTTTTTAACGGCTTCAAGGAAAAACTCCAAAGCTATTAGCAGCATTTTTGACGACATCCACGGCAACAAACATTATTGTGAACAAAAACTTTGCGGGCGGCACGGTTGCGCCTGCGCTCCTCATTAGTGCACCCATACAAGGCGACTGCGACTGCTACCAGTTGCGTCACTGGACAATTAACGAGACATTTTTCTAATTAGCCTTTATGGTATCCTATATATGATAATAAACTCTTATATTTCTGTTGAACCTAACTTGCAAGACATGTTTAGAAACCTTTAGGGATAAGCGTAGCTCTCTCTCAAAAAAATCTCTCCGTAGCTGAGTCGAGCAAACTGACAGTTGACACGGAATCATACTTGTATATACTACGTACATACATACTGTGTTTAAGACTACATACCCCACATAAACGTGTCACGGTTTAAAAATGCACGCCCCTCCACCACCCTCCACTAAACATGATTCAAAATAAAAAAAAAAAAATGATAAACATTTAGATTTTTTTCATTTTTTTTTCTTTAATCTAAAAATCTTTTCTTTTTTATTCTACAAGGTGGCAAACAAGCATACGGCCCACCTGATGGTAAGCGGTTACTGTAGCCTATAGACGCTTGCCACACCAGAAGTATCACTTACACGTTGCCGACCCTGTATTGAAAGAGGAATAGTTGGGATGGCAGTATATGGGTCAAAGTCTCTCCACTGCGAGCACTGACAACCTTGCTCACCGTAAGAAACACAACACAGCTCAAAGCAGTGTTATTTTACTTCGATTTTCTGCAAGGCGGAGGTACTTCCCCAGTCGGGCAGCTCCAATTTGAGTGGAATTACTCCCACTATACTTGTCTTAAAAACCTCTCTCAATACATATAAATTTGAGAGAGAACTAGTAAGTAATTAACAATACTTGTGTTGGAGTATAATTATTTTAATCGTGTAAACTTCGCAATGGCTTTGATCTCCTAGTAAAAGTTGATGAAATAGGATCTTTGCGAAAAAAATTTCATTATGTATAGTTTTTCATGTGCGACCTTAATATGCATATACAAATCAAGACACACACATGAGAGCCTTTTTTTGTTTACGGGGGGAAACCTTCAAAAGGCTCCCGGTCTACGGGGGTTAGACCGGGGAGTGTGGGATTCTTACCCACTAAAACCATCCCGGTGGCCACCATCAGCACATGGAGGGGGGCACTGTGTCCTCTTATTAGACCACCCTAGAACCCCCCAGTGCAACGCCTATTAAGGCATATCCTTGGGACATATGGGGGCCTAGTGCAAATGGACATATATCATAATAAGTACATATTATAATAATATCTTGGGTGGGGCACATAGCTCGTAGAACTTGTCAATACTGACGCATATGTTATGTCGAGAACATATATTGCGCTTTAGCTTCAGATGTTCCGTAACCCGCACTACCGACGACACGCATTGTAAAAAATTGTATTGGTTAGGAATTTGCGAAGTAATTTAGAGTCAATTAAATATTTCATCATTCGGCTTTCGGACTTCTAATTGTCATCCTGCACACAGTTACCCCTAGTTAACCATTGAGCACGCAATGACCACATAAATATGTCACTACAAAAAACTGTTGGCCGGCAAAAAAGTCCACGAGTAGAGACCACGCACCGGAAAGCGCAGAGTAGGACGGCCTCCAACGAGATAAACAGACGACCAGAGTCGTCGGATGCAGGCGACATATAACTGGACCTTGTAGATGTCTATGGGGGAGGCCTTTGTTCAGCAGTGGACCTCCTGTGGCTGATATGATGATGATAACATAAATCTTTGAAGCATTTTTTCTTTGTTTCGCAATGGCAATTCCTAAATCTTGTTTGTAATTATTTATTTATTAATTAAGGATCTCCAACAAAGGATATACACAAACATTCACAATTTACATAGCAAATTAAATTTAAAATATCACGTGTACTCCCTCAATTAGTGGAGACCACAGCATGTAATAAGTAGCTAAGCGAAATAAAAAAACCCGATGTAGGAATGACGCATCTCACATGATATATGTATTATTTGATGTACAATTTAGTCGAAGAAGTATTTGTAATCGGTACAAAAAGTTCATCTGCATATTTTTTTTATTTCTGGTAACGTTATTTATCTATAAAATTACACAATAAAAACGGACTAAGAATATTATATTTTATCAGTTTTTCTTTCAATGTCATATGTCTGTTTTTCTTAGGACATCAATATGCACTATCTAAGTAGGTATATGTAGTCACTTCATAGGTACTTATACCTAATAATATTATTGGTAAACCTCGCCTTTGTAGAGATGCAATTATCGATCATGAGCGAGTCCGTAGATAGAAAGATAAAGTATATTTTATTGTACACCATAGGACAAGTCAGAATAAAAAGGCTAATGTTACAAGAGTACAATTGGCGGTCTTATCGCTAATCGCAATTTCTTACAGACAAACATCGGATGGACAGGAATCTAGAAAATAAACAGATAACAGGCGGTTGAAGGTGTACTGAATAATTAAGTCTACTCCAACTCTAACCTTTTTTGAGGGTTGGATCCGAGCTTGCAGACAGATTACAACCTAACAGATATAATAGTTATAAATGATATTTATTTCTATAAATAAATCTAGATGGCTCCGGCATTTCCTATAGTACTTTAATACTAATCATTGAGAGTACAACAATGACCTATTTCTTCATGTTTACCCTCACGATTTGCGTTGCGATAACACACTGATAAACGCTGCTGTCTGGATTATTTTAGGAGATTGTTTTAGTTGTGTAAGCCACACACGGGTCATGAAGCTGTAAAGTAAAATATGTATGCGAGAGATTTAATTTTTTTTAGAATTGGTAGATGAACACTTGGATGTGTTGATTTTTGGTTCAGTTATGTGAATCTTTGAAATAAAACTACTTTTTACGGATTTTATCGCGTTATATTGATATTATTAATCCCGACGTTTCGGACCCTTTACAGCGTCCATGGTCACGGGTAGACCGGTAGACGAACCTACCTGTGACCATGGACGCTGTCAATGTATAATATTCGCGTAAATGTCAAAAATCAATATACATTTCATTTTTTGAGGATTACAAACTTTTTTACGATCTTTGCTTTCCAGTAATGAAAATAAAAAACACTATCATAAAAAAACCTAAATGGCTTTCCAAAGGAATTACTCAATGTTGTCGACGCAAAAGAAATCTACTATAGAAATATAGAATAAATCCTAGTGAAGGAAATAAGAATGATCTCAAACAGTATAGCACTCGGCTAAAAAAGATAGTAAAACTTACACAAAAGTCTAAAAACAATTACTTTATAATTAATTCAGAAAACAAATCTAAGGCCACATGGAAAATCATAAACTCAAACAAAAGTCAATTACCAAAAGAAAATATCAAACAAATAAAAGTAGACAATAAAGCTGTAACCGACCCACAAGCAATTGCTGAAGAATTTAATAAATATTATATTACTGTAAATAAACCGATAAATATATCTAAACAATCCAATGTGAATTTATCGTGTAATAATAATTTGACTAATGATTCCATAACTTTGACATCTAGCAATGATAGGTTGACATTACCCAAAAACTGGTCTCAATATTTATTTTTCAATCCTGTAATTCATTTCAATCAAACATGACATCTACAAAATAATTAAATCCCTTAAAAATACTAACAGTACTGGCTATGATGACAATACAACCTTATCTATTAAAGAGGTAGCGCATGTTATCAGCCCTGTACTCAGCCATATTATCAACTTGAGCATTGAGCACGGCGTTTTTCCGAGTAAATTAAAAAAGTCTGTATTAAAGCCACTTTTCAAGAAGAATAATAAGGAGGACATGACATCTTATCGACCCATAGCCCTGATCCCTATATTCTCTAAAATACTAGAAAAGGTTATATACAATGCAGTCAATACTCATTTTGAAAAACACAATCTATTGGCCGAAGAGCAAAAAGGCTTTAGGAAAAATAAATCAATTGACTTAGCTATGATCTATTAAAACCTATTTATACAAATATTGATAAACGCTTACCTGTCACTGCAATGTTTATGGATATGACTAAAGCGTTTGATTATGTTCACCACAAAACGCTTCTAAATAAATTGCACTACTATGGAATAAGGGGCAATACTCATAAAAAGGCCGTACTAGTGATTGATTTGTGCGATTTCAAAATTAGATTCTATGTGATGAAGAAACTCCAAACTCCGTATAAAAACACTTTTCGCTAATACGTACCTACTCAATACGACTTACCGAGTGATAAGATAGTGTTTTGACAGGTTGAACTGTCGCGTGGCGTTCACCTCCAACATTAAAATGCCACTTAACGCCACACAGAAACAGATGCGGAAAAAACCTTTTTTTTTAATAATTCGCAAAACAGTAACAGTACCTAACAAATAAAAATTTATCGCAACACCTGCCTATCTGATAAGTTATCGCGAACGATAACAAACTATGTTCAGTCACTCGTTCAATGCGGACGTAAGCGCTCGCGAGTCGAAAATGTCGAAGCCGGGCAAGTCTATTGCCCGTGAGGAAGTGGACCTGAGTGAAGTGAAAGTGGACGTAGTCAAACATAAGCAGCGACGTAACACGCACAGCGCAGTGCCCTACGATGGTGGCATGAAGGGGGTGGCTAAAGTCTCGAGTAGATCTAATGATTTTGTGTATGTTAATAATGCGTATGTAGGAAGTCTGGATAATGTTAACCAAGGAAGGATACTGGAGCCACCTATTATTACTGGGTTTGTATTGTCACACAGTTTCTTTAAAATCATTTTACTGCCTCATTTGCAGTCTTCCTTCTTGACGGAGCGAGGATACAGAATAAGAGGAATACAGAGTGGAGAGAGAACAATATCACAATAAATGACAACACAGCTTGTACCTACTACTCTGGTGAAGCACTACAAAATAGGAAATGGCAATTATAACAAAACAAATTTAATTGATGAGCTAACAAAATTGTATTTTTTTTTTGTTAGTAATAACCATTACTTATTTTGGTGCCTCTTCAGATAGGATGTGGTTTCATTTGCTGCTAAAGTGATGCGGAATTTCCACCCTGTATAATGTAGTTTACGTAGTTATAAAAAAAGTCCAATCAAAGTATGTAGGTGTATGTATAAACCGATAGCAATATAATTGATAGTATAGGGTTTGATGATGATGATGATAGTGAGGTGGTAACTAAATGAGGCTGACATTACTATAAACATATTCTTTACTGGCCAGTTACAGATATTATAAATACATAATTATTGGACTTTAACAATGAACAACCTAACTGAATGGGTGCGGGGAGACGACTGCTGCGCCGCTGTAACACAGTAATGCGTCTGTATAGAAATCAGTGCCCTTGTTGTCCAGCAGTGTCCCTTGTTGCTGCATTTCTCTCGGAAAGACTCTTTTGATGCACTACTGTTGACTAACCACGGGTGCTTGCTATGCGGACTCAAATTCAATTCATATAATCGTCACGGACAGGACGGCAGCCCGTTATATTCATATACATACAAACCCTTCGCTGGTGCCAAAGAGAGCTTCCACTCTCTCTCTCTCTTCGGTTCTCTCTAGTTTTTAGGTTAATTAACAAGGTTGCAAGGTTCGAACTCACGATCACTCGCTCCTTATTCTGCTGACGCCTTGGTAGGTAATTGTCGACTTCTCTAAAATGTTGGCTCACTAATCTCTCTAGGTTAGATACTAGAATTGTCAGTATCAACTACACACAACTACGCGCGTAGTAATTTTGCTATCTACGTTCCATAGAAACTTTGGGACGACGGGACGCAACGACTACATGCAAGATGACGTTTATATATGCGCAAATATGCACATAAACAAGCAAAAAAGGGTTGTTTTCACCCTTATTACTAAAAGAATAGAGTTGAAAACCGCCAATGTTCTTCACTATAATGTGCAATGTGTATACGACGTTATCTCGTTTCGTTTTTCCGCTCACCCTTGATTTTAAGACAACGAACGTGTGAGGAGTGGTGGGGTATCAAAATTTAGAGGGAGTGAGCTATGGTATGTAGTATTACTATTAGATAATGTCTCGTTGTTCTAGTAGTCCTATGCACGACTGATTCACTAGAGGTCCTGGATTCCCAAGTCGATTTGTATCCGATTATTGACATGGGCTTGCTACCTACTACATGATACCTAAACAAACTGGGGAGCTGTGGGTGTACAGACCCAGCAGCCAGCAGCTCAAGCTATCCAAAACTGTCAAATTTTCCCAATTGAATGTGAACCTTATTGTTTTGTATTAAAGTTGAAAATCAATCATAGAAATCTGACATATTGTGGTAGCTTAATGTACTGGCCTCTGTAAATTAGAGTAAATATTGCCTAACCCTTCGAGGAATACAGGCGTGATGGGATGTATGTGTTATTAGATATTCTGTATCGTAACATTGACTAGAGATAAGAGAATGCGACGTCAACATTTGTATGACGTGGAACGTACGTCCAGGTTCAAAGTCCACAACAACAGTCCAATGGTCAATATAGATAGACTTTCCAAAAGCACAAACTTTGAGAGGAACCCTTACTCAGCTCAGATGATACCTAGATTGTTTCATAAATCTTCTTTCTCCGAGCGTTTTGGCAACCATATTGGGGTCTAGTCTAACCAGATGCGGAGTGCATATCAGTATTTTACACGAAACGACTGCAAATTTAACCTTTGCAACACAATTTTTCGGTAATACCCTGAGGATAGACCGTTTGTCAGGCTTTTATGTGCTTCTGACCACTAACGATTGTCATAGGTGTTCGTATGACAAACGAGACCGACGGCTTTACACTTTACGTGCTCTCCGAGGCACAGAGGGGTCTAGATGTGTTAAAAATGGACACACATCCACAGACTGACCGCGACTATCGCAGCTTAAGCATTGCAGATCGGTTGATTAGCTTCGTTACCTTACTTAGCCACGAGTTTTTTAGATGGTTTCATAAATCGCTAAAACAATTACGATTTTGATTTGTGGCCAGTTAAATTGGCTTTCCACCTATTACATAGGATATACAGGGTGGAAGGGACATCGACGCGCAACGGCTTACCAAGACTTCAGTACATGATTCTGGACCCCCCTGCGTTGGAATTTTTCGTCGACTTTTTCTTAAATTTTACAACTCGCAAGTGATCTCTAAGGAAACAGCTGACCAGAAGATCTTTCGAGTTTAATTTACAATGCTGTTTTTAGTGAAAAAAGTGAATTAATGACTTTTTAATTAAAATTCTTATTGGGTTAGATAGAAATAATGATTTTATACAGTTTAAAGTTGAAAAAACTGCAAAAAAAACGTAAAATTTAAGAAAAAGCCGACGAAAAATTCCAACGCAGGGGGGTCCAGAATCATGTACTGAAGTCATGGTAAGCCGTTGCGCGTCGATGTCCCTTTTATCCTGTATATGTATAAACTTACCGGCGAAGTGTGTACATTAGTACACCTCTGAATAACCCCCTTTGGGGTATATGTAATAGACGTGACTGATATTATATTATGCTTCTAAAAATTAGAAATTGATTATCACTATAACCAATATACTAGTTTGAAGACATGAAGTACGCAGTCCTGGTCTAGCTGGTTGTTTTTTTTTTTAACTTTTCCCCACACTAAGATTTTCTCCTGTACAAACATAAATTATCACATGCACAAACACCCAGACCCAAAACAACTACCAGGTCATACAAACATTGATTCTGTGCGGAGATCGAACCCACAACCTGTGTCACAGAAGCCGATTGCTCAACCGCTCCGCCAAACGTTTCGTCAATAAATCATTATCATCACTACATAGTATAAAACAAAGTCGCTTTCTCTGTCCCTATGTATGCTTAAATCTTTAAAACTACGCAACGGATTTTGATGCGGTTTTTTTAATAGATAGAGTGATTCAAGAGGAAGGTTTATATGTATAATACATGTATGTTATTAGTACATTGCACCCGTGCGAAGCGGGGACGGGTCGCTAGTTAAAAATAATTGATAACAAATTTCTAATATGCGCATACATAAATCGGAATTTGTCTGTTTGCGGAGTGTGAGGTTTTTAGTACCTACCTCACAGCTAAGAATTAGACTAGGTACTGTTACAAATATAATATACTTCCTACATTACAAGTAATCTCCAAATCGTGTTATTATCAATAGTTCCAAACATGCTCGTTAGGTGCTATGCGAGTTCAACAAGGTAATGACAGATTTCAGTTTATCGATAGAAATGACATAATAATTAAGGATATTCATTATCAAAGTCGATTAGATTACTTCTATATGATTCTAACGTTACCTACATTTCGTTACGTTGCTATGCGATATATATACTTACTTACTGGACTACCAAGTCAAAATCATCCAGTTCAAATCCTGGGCGAAATCATGTAGCTACCTACGTATTAATTAAATGGTGAAGAAAAACATCCTGAAGAAACCTGCATGCCTGAGATTTTCTCGAAGTTGTGTGAATTATGCTAACCCGCATTAGGCCAGCGTGGTGGCCTTCTCATTCTGAGATGAGACCCGTGCCCAGGAGCGGTACAACAGTTTATGGAATGGCTGGGATCTGAATATCTGAAAGCTCTAGCAAAACTCTCGGACAAAACATACGCTTGCGCTTGGTAGGAGCACTTGCATTGATTATAGCGTGTCATATGGTATCTTTAAATCCAAGTATATAGAATCTCAATAGTAGAAGGGACAAAGCCCGAGCTGTCATCCGAGCCCTTACAGGGCATTTTACAACAAATGACATGCTCCATAAAATAAAGTTGACCTTGAACAATGATTGTAGAGCTTGTGGTGAATACAGGGAAACTATGCAGCACATCTTTTGTGATTGTGACGTCCTAGCGACGAAACGGATGAGTCATCTCGGCAACGGATACCCGAAGCCAGAAGACTACAGGTTCCTTCCTCTTAGTGGGCTGGCCGCCTTCATGAACCACGTCTTTGAAGAGTAAGGAATGTACCATGCTGGGGACAACACAACAGATCACATTTGCTCGAAGTGTTGCTGGCCATGCCAGCCCCCACTGCTAAGATAAGATAAAAAGTATATAGAAAGTAGTAGGTATATAGTAGGTACCAGAATTCATCTGTCAGTTTTCACGGGAGCTTTATCGCGTGGCATTAGAAAAAAATAACATACCAGCACTTCACCACTTTCCCTTGGGAATTCCCTATGGTTACGGCGCGCATATCTAATCAGTACACACTACTCATTAGTTTAGATTATATTTATTTTTAATTGGAATAATAACATTTTATTAACGCTTTTTTTATGTCTAAACTAATATAACTGACATGTTACAAGATTGTAGTCATAACTTAACTCAAAATAAAAATGTTCATAAAATATGTCACCCATTTCTACAATTGTTTACCTACATGGTTATTGGATATCTACTGCGCAGGTGTATCATAGACCAAGAACCGCTTTGTAACGTAATGTACCGGTCTCGGAACTATATTAGATATCCGTAAGGCTAGATTTATGATTCAGTGAACAACTCAAGTTGACCGATATCTACAGTAACAACGTTATCTTTCAATGTAAAGACAATAACTCAACAGGTATTATCTGCGTAGATTCACACTTTTTTTCGATTAGATTATTATTTTCATCAAATTGATTCATTTAGTAAGTGAATTGGTAGGACGGACGATTATAAACCACCTCCAACAAACGACACTGCACCAGGATAAACTCAGGACTATCTTCTCACTCCGTGAAAATTATTTGTTCAATTGCTAAGGACCAAGTGATACAAACAATCGTCAAGCGTACAATAGGTATAATCTGTCTAGCTATACATATAAACCTACTAATCAGGAATTATTATTACTAAACTCATGCGGATACGTTGGCAGAAGTCTTATGAAAAACGTCAACGTCATTTTATTCAGAATAGTTGGTACTTTAGAACTTTGGTAAGATCGTCATTTTTATATTTTTGACAGCTCCCAAAACGGTTGCCGTTCAACGCCTAGTGTACTTGTGTTTTGCTAAGAAGAAGAAGCGGTTCACTAAACCCCCCAGCAAAAGATTTCTGACATGAGATAACTGTAGAAGGCAATAAATTATTATGCTGAGACTGCCCTATTAGTCTAGTGGTCGTATAAGCAGGGCTGCTACGCTGGAAGTCTTGGGTTAGATTGCCAGATCGACCACGGCCGTCGCCTCTTATAGTGAGCAAGTTATGCTTGCAGAGGAGGCGGCGGAAAGGGAGAGAGAATTGTCCACATCTCTCCCAATCCGTAGTAGACGCGCCGGGCGCCGGAGGGCGTAGACAGACCTTCGGCCTCCATTAGCTGTGGCCTGCGGGCGGCTAAAAAGGGGTTTCCGCCGCCCGATCAGATAATGCCCCCAGTACCTAGGCGGCACGCGTGGTCATCACACGCTTGCCTTCAGATAGGATGCAGGGCAAGGCCTTGCTAAATGATGGGGTCCAGTCGTTACGAGTCCTAAATAGCCTAAATGAGGATTTTCCGTACTATACAAAAAAATAAGGTTGACCACGGCCTAATTGAGATTTTCGATGAAATTATCGTAGTTTGGTTTTTATGCCCGGTTAATAACAATAGCCTCGGCCCCTATGAAATTACATGGGACATAAATATGCTGGCGAACTCAGGTGTGATGGTATTTTATATTACGTTATGTTAATAAATTATTATTTTCCTTTTCAGTGTATACCGAGAACAATACTGGGCGTGTACCAAGTGGTCGTTTGCGAAGAAAGTGCTGGCCATCGCAGCAGGAGTAGTCACGGGCGCCGCCATAGGCCTGGCACTCACCATGGCCCTTAAAGGAGAGAACCCCGAAGAAGTCATTGGGGGAATCTTTAGGTCATCAGCTCCAGACTAGCGGAGTGGGGTTCAGTTCCCGAAGAAACCCTTAGCTTTGCGGTAGATGTATAGTTGCAAAAAACACGGGAGCTTAATTGACTAGTCAACATTATTAGTATTTTCATTGAAAATCTAACGTATGCCGCGTGTTTTTTAAAATTTAATTAAGACAGACAGATGCCTTTAATAGATATAAAAACTATTAATCTTAAGATTATTTTAACGTGGTAATAATAATTTTATTTAAAAATCCGACGGCAACATTGTGGTGTCGTAGTGCCAATCTTTGGGTCTCTCCACATCGATCGACGCGGAATCGGCTTGAGCGCTACTATCGCCGTCGCCCGGCATCGTCCGAGCTGGGCAGAGACACATCGTTTACATTACATACTAATACCATTAAAATAAAACTTATTCTGACCAACCTAAACCGATTCTGCGTTGATAAGTGTGGACAGACCGATTGTCAAAATAGTTTCAACGGATTGATCGAAAATTGTGTTAGTTCATATTGTTGAACGCAAATTAATTTAACATCGGTTTACTGAAACAACACAGTATAATTTTAGGTTGTGTGACATTTATTTCCATACAATTACTTTGACATTTCAGCTTGGTGCCTGACAGTGGAATATAGAGATTTCTCTAGTCAAAATGTACTTTTTTTTAAGAAGTTACCAAAACATCTTACCGCATTGCATTGGAACCTTACTAATTTTAAGAATAAGCTTGTAAACGTCAGCACCAATGACAAAAAAAAAGCAAAAGAATGTGCAGTCTCCCTAGTGACATCAAAATGACAAGTACATATTTTTAAGTGTAGGTAATTAGTTAGTAAAGCTTTAACTCAACGTTTTGGAACAATGCCTGAAATAAGTAGGCACCTAAGCAAGAAGAACAAGAATTAATTGTAAACAAAATTCTTGTGACTGTGTGTATGGCAAAGGAAACTATCTCTTTCTCTAAAATAAGGAATGGTTAAAAAAATTGGCACTTAATTCCGTTTTATATGCATTATAATTATATTATAATACGTACTCAATATTTGTAAGTGTTTTCCAATAGAAGACAACAAAATCTAATGTAACTACAACATTAGATTTCCTTTTTTTCTAATATTGTACTTATAACCTACATAGACAGGTACTATAAAATAAATTCAAACTGCTTGCAAAATTATTTATGAGAAAAGACATTTTTTTTTTTTTTATGGGATAGGTGGCAATCGAGCAGACGGATCGCCTGATGGTAAGCGATTTCCGCCGCCCATGGACACCCGTGACATGGTAGAATTGGTTGGTTCTATGGATTGTTATATCACAAAGCTCCAAATCTAATGTTTTGGCTTTTTCGAGAAAAGTCAAATTATATTAAAATGGAGGAAGCTGTGAAATTAACTAACTTAAAAGCCTTAGGTACACACGACAATATATCAAGCTATACAGTTAGCCCTGTGGACCGTCCGTAATCCCTAGAAATAGCGGTTATTTTTGTAGAGCAACTGTATAGTTCGACGTCGGCGTCGTTTCATCATACGTTTAATCAAAGTCTGCATGAAAATGCATAAAAAGACTGGGTGATTTCTAAATATGAAGAACTTTAAAAAATAGACAAAGAAATTAAGTGCCATCGGGCACGATTAGGCCGCGGTCGCAGACAAAGACTGAGGGGTCATATTACATAATAATAACTGTAAACTAAATTGAGCAATTTAGATTATAATTATTAAAACACAAAATGGTCAAGACCTAACCGAGTTCCATTATGGTACACACTCATTCAGGCATGAGCACAAAGCTTAACTTACATGTATGCATACAAATAATTATACTGTGACTAAATCATAGATTTTGTAAAGAGTATCTATTGTTGACAAAATTCATAATATTAAGATTACGGAATTAAAAGTGTATTATTGGCTTCAGTTATTTTTAGACTATATAGGTAATGGTTCTGGCTGATCGTGTGTGTGAAAATTTGTGTTTGTAAATGCAACCACGATACAAGAGAAAATCCTAGCGTTACTCTTGTCTCCCAACGTTTTATAAAATAAATTAGTACTTAGTTAATATAGATATCAAATAGTCCTACTCTGTAATGCTGCACTGACAAATGGATGCGACACAAGAACATGATGTTAATTAGTCGACATGTATCGCAATGTGCCTTATTGCGGATAAGTCTATAAATCTGACTAATGTGACATACAACGGTTATATTAGTTGCAAACAAGAATATCTCTCATATCACCATGCTTTTTCTATACTGCATTTAATCGCAGCGGATTCAACAATTGTCGCGTAGTGAGACACAAAATATACACTCGACAAAAGAGTTCGGTATACTCCTACAGACAGCAAACGTAATTTTTTGCGTTTGACATGGATTGCGTTATAAATTATTATCCGCCAATATGGTAATAAGTATGTATGACAATGTAGTTAACAACAGCTGCATTTTGACGTAACGTATTTCAAATGTAATATATTTGAAAGGCCTCCTCATATCTATCGACGTGAAATCGGCTTGAGCCGAATAAGTTATACCACGCTACTCGAAAAAGCCAAAACAATGTGACGTATTTCCAATGTCTGTCACGTTACGTCGTACTTAGAAGTTGAGCCGAAAGATGTTGTTTACACATTCAGCCGTCAACCGACCGGCCTAAGCCGATTGTACGTCGATAAGTCTGGGGAGACCCTTACACATTAAACCCTTACACAAAAAATTTGTTAAAACACAGATGGCGTTAGCTGCCTACATTCCTAATTATTTTGACGAGTGTACATATTTTTTATACGATTACAGTTTAAATATACTATGACTTATGTACATCACGATTTAACAATAATACCAACTATGAAATTATTAGTACTTACTGTAAAATACGTACTTAATAAGATTGACTTATTTTTATGAAAATTTTCTAAGGCTGTGTATTACATACATATTTTGTAAATAAATTATTTTTGAGTAAATCATTATATTATTTTGATATGGCTACGTGAAACCTCAGCACAATAAAAAGAGTTAAAGAAAAAAATTACATAAAACTAATATACCATCACGTCTGTATTCCCCGAAGGGTTAGGCAGAGGTGTACACTAATATACACCCACAGTTCGACGGTATGTGTAAGTCACATGTAATAGAGGGAGAGCCTATTGCCATTAACCGGGCACAAATCCAAACTCCAAGCTGCTACTGAGAATTTCATAGAAATATCCAATAACACTGCTCTGCCTGCCCTACAGACCTGCCTCATTAACGTAGACGTCCTAAGCGCGACGCTACGCTAAAGGTCATGGGTTCGATTCCCAGATCGAGCAGTGTTTTTTTATACTACTGAGGTGGCAAACAAGCGTACGGTCCACCTGATGATATGCGGTTAACGTAGCCTATATACACTTGCAACACCAGGAGTATCACTTGCGTATTGCCGACCCTGTAAAACGAAAGAGGAATAGTTGTGTTGGCAGTATAAGCATTACCAACACAACGTTTCCTCGTGGATCGTTCATTATTGGGTTTTCTATGAAATTTTCAGAAGATTCTCAGTGTTTGGAGTTTGGATTTTTACGAGGTCAATGGCAATAGTTTCGCCCCCTATTACATGGGACCTAAACATACCGGTGAACTGTGGGTACATTGATACACCTCTGCTTAACTCTTCGGGGAGATCAGGAATATTTATATGACCTACAGCAGGTAGTTGTTCCGGGTCTGGATATTTGTGTATGTGAAAGTTTGTGTTTGTAAACGCACTCACGATACAGGAGAAAATCCTAGTGGGGCAACGTTTTAAAAAAAGAGGTGATGGAAAAGCATCGTTTTCGTGAGGAAACCTGCATGCGGCATGTATGAAGTCTGCCAACACGCACAAGGCCAGGGTGGTGGACATAATTATGGAAGGATATGGATGGTACCTATTGCGTTTTAATTTGTAATATGTAGGTATTTCACTATTTTAACAAAATAACATGCTATACCTCATTCCTAATCTCGGTAAACGGATCTCACAAAGATAAAAGTGAATCCCCAATAGGCTGCGTTTAAAGTAAAAACAACAGCGATAACGTGACGATCGATATCGAAGTTTATCGAACACTTAGGTATTGCGAATTTTTTTTAGAAAGTGTAGGTTTATCTATGTTCTGCCTTTATTTCGGTGAGGAATGCCCAGGAATTTCACAACCTCCTTCCTCCCTCTCCTTCATCGGACGACAAGACGCATGGAGGGATTCCACCCCTTTGTAGTTGATATTCCACATTATACGCACGAAGCGTTTTGCTTCATCCTTTACCATGGAATTCTCCGCCAGCTGCTGTTTCCCGATACATATAATTTAGAAACCTTCAAGGCGAGATTGAATAGGAATTATGAGTTTCCGTACTACATCCTCGGCAGCATCGTCACTTACCATCAGTTGAGGTTCTGCCGAACGCACTCAAATAAATAAAAAAAAAAGGTAGAGGAATCCGCTTACTTCGATATAATGAGAAGTCTGTACTTAGGAGTATGTACCAGTATCACAGGAATAGCTCTCAAGTAGCACGTTGATATTGGCAACGGGAGGATATTTAGAACCTACAGGTCCTCGAACCACGACCACAACACTTAAAAGCGGAGTGTTGCATGGGAGACGATGCATGTGATCGGTATGAAAATTTACGAAGCGTCTTCGTGCCAATCATGTTAGTGATAAATGTCATGAATCCCATGGCAATCTTAGAATTACGAACCCACGAAGGACCTCACTGCAACCGTGCTTGCGACGACGACCACTGACGCAGACAAACACAATTGGTAATTTTAAAGTTATTTAGCGAAGGAAATATTCGACCGCGGGCAGGATTCGAACCTGCGTCTTCTGGTTAGGTACACCAGAAGATGACAGAAGAGATAAATTGGTAACTATGTTTTTTTCTGAAATATTGTAGTTTTCATAGATCATGTATCAATTTCGCTATGGAATGAATGCGTGAAGGTCGTCGGAAGATAACCGAGATAAGAATTACATAACATGATGTATAGGTGTTGCCAATACATATAAACCTGTGGGTTACTTTGTCCTTGTTTTAACTCTAGGTACTGTTCATCTTCCGTGCATAAGGTCAGGTGCAAATCTGGAGGATAAATTTCTACGGTCATAATTTACGTCAGCATCAACCCATTTACGGTGTCACTGTACTTGCACGAAACTCCTCCAGAATTAGAGGAGTTGCCAGACTTCTCACAACGACGAAAAATCTCACAACGATGAAAAATCTCTCAGGTAAGTTTAAGCGATCCACAACATCCACCAGCCTTCTACCAAAATAGGATGGATAATCATCAAACAAAGGCCTCCCCCATAGACTTCCACAAGGACCGCTTACAAGCCGTGTGCATCCAACGAAGGTCGTCCGTCCATCTCGTTGGAGGCCGTTCCACGCTGCGCTTTTCGGTGCGTGGTCTCCACTCGAGAACCTTTTTGCCCCAAGATGGATAATGGTAAAGTCCAATTAGGTTGGCAGGCTTTACAGAACTTCTTTCTGTCGGGATCATTACCGGTCACAATAGATAAAAATCTGCCCTTTAAAATATAAACAATAATCGACTAAGGTGGTTTAAAACCTTAGGAATAATCGGCTAAAATCTTTGAACGGCCGGTACGGATATCATCAATTACGTTCGTTCATTTATAAAACCAATTTTAGTTAAATAACCATTAGTCGTTATCAACGAGTAGCTGAAGTGTACTCTGGTACAGTAACCTTAGTTTTAAGCCCACCACAATGAGAAACGTAAATAATTTACGGTCGGGACTTCATTAACGTGCGCTTGCGCCGATTTCTGAGACTGATATAAAATGGCGGCGGGCGGTGGTTAATTTGCACACAAGATAAGTAAATGATGATGCGTTTAACTTTTTTTAAGCTTTTAGCACGTGGGGTCTTGAATTAACTAATGACCATAATTTTGGTTTCAGAATGGGAGTTGTTTTCGAAAACGATAAGGATCGAAAACAACACGAAAAAGCTGTAGTAAGCAGTTACCGCTGAATATAACCATCTCTCCGTTTACCGATATTAACTCAATATTACAGGTAAAACTATATTCCACGGCACTGGCTTAATGCGTCTTAACGTCTTCTAGTCTAACCAAATGCGGCTGAATAACAGGACTTTACACGAAGCGACTGCCAACAGACCTTCGCAACCCCATTTTTGGGTACCTAATACCGATACCGATATCCTGAGGATACCGCTAACGATTGTCATAGGTGTTCGCATGACAACCGGAACCGACGGTTACGTGCTCTTCGAAGCAAGAAGGGGTCTTTAATGGTAGGAATGGTCATTGGTCACCCATACAAAGATTGACAGCGACTAGAG
Organism: Acronicta alni; assembly: GCA_964056405.1. Lineage (NCBI taxonomy): Eukaryota > Metazoa > Arthropoda > Insecta > Lepidoptera > Noctuidae > Acronicta > Acronicta alni. Next base: position 1,048,869 of record OZ043916.1, on the reverse strand, counting down.
CATCACCTTGCATTGCAAATCGGTTGATCCGCTTAGTAATTACTTAACCACGACCCCTGCAGGTCTTAACATACATTTAAAAACTGGTGAAAATATCTTAAGTAGCTTGTAATATCCTTGGCTAAAGCCTTTTCTGCTCGGTAGCCCTTTGAACAGCAGGGGAACAAACTGGACTATAAAAAAAACCCCTGCTGTGAATGCAATGCTACCCACCCACTTACACAATATCCTTCCACAAAATTACCGTCGAACCACTTAAAACAATAGTGGTACATGGCAGTGTATTCATGGTTGTCGTGGGTACTTTCACGGATCTCATGGCCATAACTATAGGGCAAGTAAAGGCAAGTACGGTTTTTAGTCGGTATGAGTCCGTTATACTCTGCCACCCGGGTAGCGAATGCTCCATGAGAATTTCCCGTACTATAAAAAATATTTATCTTCGTGGTTACCCTATGTAATGATTTATACCAGGGTACTCCATGGCTCCATTACGCTGTCGACTCCACGATAAACCTCAAGATACTGATCTCTATTATTAAACCGCCTATTCGAAGTGTTGTTTGTTACATCCATAAAGTTATCTATTTTGAGTTACTTTGCGTTAAGACTGTAATAAAAGGATTAAATAGTTATTTTAGTAGTACATAACAGTAGATTATCAATCAATTGTTTATTGACAAATCTTACTTCATTAGCCTAGTGTGTCAAGCTTGACTGATACGCTAGTAGAAGTCTACCTGAGTTCGATTCCCATGTGGAGCAAAGGGATATTGGGCTCAAAGTTGGATTCCCGGTTAATGGCAATAGGAACGCCCCCTAAGCTATTTCATGGGACTTAAACAAATCGGTGAACTGCGGGTGTTTATTGGTAAACCTAACTAAGATGATGAATGAGAAGATATCTACCTACTTAATTGTTTGTCTTTTGGTGTTATTATATACTCGTACTTTATTAAATAATATTTTAGTCCCAGCAAACCACAATGTCTAGGAATAGAGGAGACCTACTTAATTACAGCCTCCTTAGTCTAGTGTACGTAGGCACGAATTTGGAACGGTTCCTGGGTTCGATTCCCAGATCAGTCTCATACTTTATTTTTTAAATAAAATAAAGTATAAAATTTTTGTCCCCGCTTAAGAAAGCGGATGGCGGTTCTAATCACATAAAAACGACAATATCTTACCCTGTAGGTTACCTACCTATGGTCAAGATTGGCAAATGCATTTCTACTTCAAGCCCATACAATGGATAATTTCCTGCACCCGTAGCATACTAGCATTCATATCGCCGCTAATCTGCGCGGGCGCATCGGACTGAACAATTTATTGTCTACTAACTGATAAGCACTTAAAAAGCGGTGAAAGGGCGCTCTTTTGTGCGCCTTATCTCGTCAATACCCTAATAGCTCAAAGATACAGGTTTATTAATGACCCCTGTTAGAGTAAGAAAAACTTACACAACAGCTACAGTAGTGCACTAAAAAATAATAACTTGCTTAGCAATTTTAAACCTTAAGACAATTGAAATTCTATCCACATTATTGTGTTGGGCATTTACGTTTCCACTGATAATTATTTCGATTGTTTACGATATGTTTTCACAAAGGATTTACTTGAAAATAAGTACATAGTTTAAGTTTTATACGATCAATTCAATGAGTTGAAACGTCATAGGTATTTAGTATCAGCAATTCATCACTTGAGTAAAGTACCGGCTTACTATATGTAAATTCCTTGCTGAAGTAGCGAAAACTAACTACGTAGACGCTACGTAGACGATCGGAATATAAATTATATTATGGGTCAAAAATCTATATAAATGTACATTAATAAAAAGGTCTGCCTTAAGCAGGGTACTCAATTCGAAATGTATCATTTAATATTTATATCTAATATTATGGATACAATATATACAATACAATATAGGTACATGTGAAAATGCCTACCTTACAAGCTCGCGCCAACGTACTCACTTGGTGTGCAGTATTAGACATTACATGGGGCTTCTTGTAACTGTGTATTAAAACACACATTAGGTGTTTTAATACAAACTTTGGTACTAAGAAGCAACGCTAAAACGGCGGATATCGATATAAAAACAATTCTAATAGAAACCTAAAAGCTCCTACAAAAAGTATAATAGCAACAACTTACGTGCATACAGTATTGTTTTCGTCACAGGCGCCATAATTATAATAAACGACGATCTTGATAGATGCAGAGAACGCCAAGTACATTCTTAGCTATTGCTCTACCAACTAAGCGATCATCTTTGAAGGTAGATTTGTTTTAAAATGACCTTTCTTTAAATTATTTCTTGTTGACGCGAAATGTAAGTACCTATGTATAAACAATAATTTGTAATTTACGTTAAAGTTAGTACTTACGGCAGGAAGGGTAATGACGAGCTCCACGTGCTGGTAATCGCCCTCCGCGAGGTTAGGGCTCTGCCACCACGTTGCGGGGTCGCCGTCATGCGCGTGCGCCGCTGGGTGGCGCCGTGAAGGCGAACCGCCCAGACCCTCACAAACATCACATACTACTCCTCGTCTGTTGGGTAAATAGCATACAGGTGGATTATGACGATTTTTTAGCCTAGATAAGCAATTAGGTATTGGACACCAAAAATTTTTGCACTTCTGATTTGTTTTAGAGAATCAACTTTCATCATGATCGGTGTGATCCAAACAAGACCTAGCATCAAGCAAATAATTTGTATCTAGTTATTCCAACATGTAAACTTCAAGCAAGATACCTACCCCTAATCCATTCGTATTGCGAACTTACTGGAACTTACACAGACTATCAAAACATAGAACAAAGCAAGCAACTAAATAATAATGCTGCAGATATCTCTGAATAATGTAACCTCTAACGAGTGACAGACGTTAAATGTATACAGCAATACAGTATGGTATAGTATTGTGACTTTGTCTCATCCTGAGAGCCTTTTCCAGTCTGCTTCCAGTGGTTTACTTCCAGTCTAACCAGATACAACTGAATATTAGTAATTTACACGAAGTGACTGCCATCAGACCTCCGCAATTCAATTTCAGGACAATACCGACATCCTGGGGATAGACTGGCTGTCAGGCTTTATAGGCTTCTGATTACACGCACGATTGTCATAGATGTTCGTGTGACAACCGGGACCGACTGCTTTACGTGCTCTCTAAGGCACGGATGGGATCTCGATGTGGTAATAGTCCGTAAACTGACCGCGATTAGAGCAGCTTAACCTTACAGGTCGGTTGGTCAGCATAATTACAGCTTAGCCACAAGCCCCTCTATGTATATGGGTTAATAAATAAATGAGTCTTACTTTCCCGGCGTATCACGGCAGTATTCTTCTGCGCCGTCTTCTCCGCATGTCGCGTTGGCGACCACTGTGGAGTAAGGCGCGACGTCAAGCGGAGCGGGGACCAGCCCGCTTGTCGCTCCGCTCGTCGGTGCCACGTCGCCCACCGTCGTACTTGTAAGACGGTCTAAGAGTGCGCGACCTGTGAGAAACGGTAATATTAGTAGCATATTCATCATGATTAAAGCAAAGTACCTATGTTTGGGTTGTCCTTCATTCTTAAATATTCAGCCGTAGCGGTTGACGCTGAATATCGATATTTTACACTAAAATACTACCACTTGACCCCGGTAATCCAACGAATGGCAATATTATCTAAATATTTATGTGAATTCCTACTCGTATAAAGAGTAAACTGGTTGTTTAACTCAAAAAAGCTCGCAAGCTTTTAAGTTTCTAGCTTCTAGTTTCATTGATAAAATATATAAATTATTTCTGTAATTACAGATAAAGGCTAATGTTTTATACGTTTAGCAATAGATGGGGAGGGAATTTCCTAACTGATGATGACGATCTAGATCTCTGAGAGTCAACACCGTATCAAACTCAGAGAATATGGTCAGAACAATTCATACTAGACCTGATCAAAAATATGGAATTGTTTTCTGTAGAGAGTTGTTACATAAGTATATAATTATAATAATATTTAAATAATAATGATAAGCAAACACTGCACGTGAATTGAATTCAACCCATTCTCACCACATTTTCTGGTGACAGGCTACATTTACCGTGTAACTGTTACCAAAACAGGAAACGTTTCATGCCCGAATATTTGTGTTGTGCAATCAGTTAAAGCACCTCAAAGACCGTCACTTCCGCTTTGAAATGGAAGCTAACAAATTGAGTTAATCATAATATTTGTTTGGCGGTCAAGTTTAAGATTATGTCAGCAGTATTTAAGCATTATGTTAAGCATTTATTTTTACAAGATTACTACTCGATACAAAAATTGACAACACTTCTCCAAGTCCTAGTACAAAATCTAAGACCTTTTACACAATATAAATATGGAATTCCTTTTCAGACAGAGAAGAAAACCAACCATATAATTGTTGTTATTTTTTCTTATACGAAAAGCTGCGGAAAGTTATCATAGATTGTTTATAGCCGCCAGGAGAGGTAGCAGAGTATATGGAACTCATACCGGTTCAAAAACTGCAATATCCCGCCGTATGTTCGGGGCCATGGTGCTCACTATCGCCTCGACCTCGACAGGTTGGGTACGGAGCCCTAAAAATAGTTGACAGTGTGGCACGTGTTAATAGGTGTGCACAAACCATAGCAGTTCGGAAGCCACAGCTATAAACATAAATAAATTCCCACCCTCACTCACTCGTTAACTAAAACAGAATAGCTTACATTACGGCGAGGCGACCATTTCCTCTGTAAGCTGTAACTAGCAGGGCTGCCCTTTTGTTTGTACTGAGTAAGGAATGATGATTGACGGTTCACCGCTTCAAGTTTAACTCCAGTACATAAATACACGTGTGTACAATCAGCAACAAAAGTAGCTGAACACGATGTGATCTTCAAAACGCTTTAACATCTTTGAGGTTCTACAATTACTGACTCGAGAAGGTTGTAGGAGTTCTCTGCATATAGAACAATTATACATAATATGTTTTAAATAAGCAAGCTAAAGTGGTAATGGGCCGGTTTAATCTCGCGGAGACAAACACTGGAGCAAACGAGTTCTCGAGTGGGGAACCCTTCATAGGACGCCCGCCGGCCAGGTAGAGTGACGACTTGGGGAAGGCAGCTGGCAATGACTGGATGAGGAAAGCCGTAGATCGGGTTTTGAGGCGTTCATTAGGAGAGGCCTACGTCCAGCAGTGGACAAATATGGGCTGATGATGATGATGCTTTAATTTAATAAGAATCTATTGAAAAAGTTTTGAATGACACGAGCCACGAATATACGTTGAGCAACGAAAGTCGCTTAACATAGACAAAATTTGGAAACACCACTCCAAATTTTGTCTATGTTAAGCGACTTTCGTTGCTCACCGTATATTCGTGGCTCGTGGGCAACAGCCGATCGACCAGTCTGTAAGGTAAAGTTACGCTTTCTTGTGGGTCTCTTGGTCATTTCTTACGTATTGAGAATTCTCCGTGCCTTAAAGAGCATTCCAGTTTTTTGACTACATGTCCCAGCTTTTGACTACATTTATTATAAAGTTGTATAACTTTACAGTAATAAAAAAAAACCAATACGTTGCAGCGTTCACATTACAATAAAATTATACTTAGATATACTATACAAATAATTGAGCTCCAGAAATTATTATTAGTATTGGGAGGAAACATGACAGGGGAATTCTAGAGTAAAGCCCAACACCAAATATGTGTAAGAGTATATTCTATAAGCTCCGACCTACAAGTTATCCGGTTTATTAGACACACGTATATCAGGAGTGTTGAATTAATGCCAAGATCAAAGAATATCCATGAAGTTCGTCGTCGATTCTCCACCATAGGTCCTTATAATACGGTTTTGCGTCTTAAGACTTGGTAGACGTCAACAAACAGAACATATACTTAAACATTGACTTTTACATTAAAATGAATACACTTAAGAAAGTATAGGTAATTTATCTTGAGTGTCATTTCAGTCAATACTTGATGGATTATGGAATTAAACTAGTCTTAGTTAACATATTCAAACCCTTTCAATCAACCACTTCAAAATACACATAAATTTTTGTTTATTGATTTCGATACGATCTGTTGTATTCCAATAACACAAAATTATATAAAACTAAAATAAACTTCTAAGCTGCAGGTCCTGGATTCGATTCCCAGGTCGATTAGTGCTATTGGGTTTTTCTATGAAATCTCAGCAGCAGCTCGGAGTTTGGATTTGTGCCCGGTTGACGGCAATAGGCTCGCCCCCTATTACATGGGATTTAAACATATCGGTAAACTCTGGGTGTACAGGAGCCAGCACATCAAACTACCACAATCTGCCAAATTTCTATGATTGATTTTCAACTTTAACACAAAAGAATAAGGTTCATATTCAATTGGGAAGACGGTTTCCGATAGCTTGACCTGCTGGCGTCTGTACATTGTACAATTAGTACACCTCTGCCTAACCCTTCGGGAAGTACAGGCGTGATGGTATGTTTATGTTATGTGTAACATAACATATTATTATTTCTATGTTATGTGTAACAAACAATTTTTCGCTGCAATTACTGCAAATGAAAATGAACATTATGACCTGATGATGGTAATAAGTTCATAAGACACCGATGTATTGAAAAAATTGAAAAAAAGAGACTGCAGATGCAAATAGGACGAGAAAGATGTACATGAATAACCTTATGTCGTATTTTAGGCAATCCTGCCCATAATGATAATGATGTAGTAACGTATACTAGCGTTCCTCTCTGAAAACCAGCGCTGTGGTATTGTCGCAGCATTATGCTGAGATAGGGGCCTTTTTTGGTCTAGCGCAGGGTTACTGCAACTGCATAATTTTTCGTTTATTATTTTGTATCTAAATCTGTGTTCCGAGGAGGTTCCTTAATAAAACATTTTTCTTTCTGTAACGTGTGTTGGAATTACCTGTACACGATTGGCACTAACCAGAGATGAATGTTATAAAAGGGAGGACTCGGATATCGAATTATACATGCATGCCAGCCGTGGATAGATAAAAGTGCAAATCCTGCTCAGGTCCCTGATGTTCTGACGAATTATTTTTTTGCTCTGTAACCAGGTGTTCTCCCACCAAGCATTGGCAATAACTGAACCTCACTGCATCGTTATTCAGCCCATGAAACTAAACTATAAGTTGGCAATTATGCCCAGGTCCATAGAAATTTCTCCCTGTAATAAGGAAGCCTTATAGCCTGTGCGGGACTTATAAGGGTATGAATTATGTCTCATATAACTTCGTTTGACAGGAACGTAAGACAAAACCAATGTCACCTACGTTGCACTTGTGGCCTGCGGTTGAACCTGGGCCCACACGCAACGCAGTTAACGCACCATACGTCATGGTCTCTCAAGTACGCATTGTTAATGACCAGTCTTTTGTGTTCCTCAAGAGCTTTTGAAATACTAATTACTTTTACTAAAATAAATTATAACAAGTCCAAGAGAATGTAGCGGGAAACATTGAAAATAATTATTTTAATATCTGATATAAATAAAATATATTTGGGACATTTTTACACAGCACCATCTAGTCCCAAACTAAGCAGAGCTTGTACTATGTGTACTAGACAATGGATATAATACTTAGATACTTTTTTTTTTGTAAATATATACTTATAATACATAAGAAACACCCAGACAAACACAAATACTCATGTTTTACCTACACAAATATTTGTGTCCTGTGGGAATCGAACCCACTACCCCATGATCAGCAGTCCGGTACTCGAACCACTAGACCACAGACGTCGTCGATATAATACAATACATGGGTGACCATTCTTTCAAAAGCCCAAAATCACAGACAACCGGTATATACTCAGGATATTGGTATTACCCAGAAACTGGGTTGTGGAGGTCTGATGGCAGCCGCATCTGGTTAGACTGGATGTCAACACCAACATAGTTGGGAAAAGACTCGGAGGATAATGGTCAAGGTTGGTGATTATTAGGTATTTGCAGAGTATAGACCCAACCTCTTTCGTATCTTGCAGATGCAGTAGTGTTTTTTGTCTAATAACCACTTTTTTATGATGTTGAAAATCTATTTCGACCACCGAGAATGCCTACTCCTCGGGGTATCTCTGACTCTTACTACGACAAAAATTCAGTCATGACATATCAGAAGACGTGGTAAAATTGCTTCAAAAAAACACTCTCAACTTGTCCAGAACTGCCTCGGTGTGTGTAGGACTGTTATGTTCTCATATTCGCCATATAGCGATATGAGTAAGAACAGAGAATTTAGATTACAAAGGTTATTCTAAGAAGGTATAAAGGTGGTGAAAGTTAGCCATTCAATATTTCTTGGTGTTTATCGTTTGCGCATGTAACACGTCGCCATTCAGAGCTAACAACCTCATGAAATTATTCGTAGATGTCTTAAAGTCATGCATACATCAGCTGCTTTATTACTGGACAAGTTTCAACACGTCATACTGTCACGGCTGTATTCTCCGAAGGGTTAGGTAGAGCTGTACGTACTAATATACACTCCAATTCGCCAGTATATTTAGGCCCATGTAATAGAGGGCGAGTCTATTGCAATTTTCCGTGCACGAATCCAAACTCCGAGCTGCTACTGAGAATTTCTTAAAAAAACTAGTCAAACTTTGTTTGACCTGGGAATCGAACCTAAGACCTATAGCCCACTAGACTATGGCAGTTAGCAACACGAGCGGCAATAGCCTAACGGTTATAAAGTTGATTAGCAAAGGTCGTGGGGTTCTAATTAGAATATAAATTAATTTTATAATGAGCGACACTGCAAATTTTACTTACTAAATATTGCTACTATAAAATAAGAATAAATGACAGTATAGGCGCCAAGGGTTTTTTTTTTCTCTGATAGACGCATGCCAGCGTCTTTATTCAAATGAGTTCTGTTATCAGCGACAAACTGAGAATTTGCATTCGTAAAGCGTTGAGACAAACACTCGAACGACTAATTGGCACAGCAAGTGTAGCGATGGAGATATGCGCGTACGCCTGTGACGTTAGCGTCGTGTTGTTTGATTTGGTAGTTAAATCTCCGTAACTTTACCTTTTTTAATGTTGCCATGTCTGTCTCCTGTCACAACAATTAAGTTTTTAAAAATTTTACATTATTTGGAATCTAAAAATCCATATAATGCCCACTATATTGTAAATGCGATAGTAACTCTGTCTGTCTATTATGCTTTCACGCCTAAACCGCTCAACCGATTTTGATGAAATTTTGGTACAGACATAGATCAGACCTTGCAGAAGGACAGGCATTTTTATCTCAAAAGTGGGATTTATGGGATGCGGATAAAACAGCACGCAACGTTTGCTTGTTAATCTATTTCTTTGTTACCTTTTCAGGCCTAAACCTCTGATCAAATGTCGATAAAACTTTACAAGGACATAGTCTGCATCAAGTAAAATAACACTGCTTTGAGCTGTGTTATGTTTCTTACGATGAGCAAGGTTGCCAGTGCTCCACGAGGAAACGTTGTGTTGGCAGTGGGGGGACTTTGACCCTTATACTGCCAACCCAACTATTTCTCTTTCAATACAGGGTCGGCAACGTGCAAGTGATACTCCTGGTGTTGCAAGCGTCTATAGGCTACGGTAACCGCTTACCATCAGGTGGGCCGTATACTTGTTTGCCACCTTAGTAGAATAAAAAAATACCGGGAAACGTACATGTCTAATTTGTGCTGAAATATGCGTAGCAGTTGCTTGGTGCGTGCCGCAGCGCCTGCGCACGCATATGGTTCCTATATAGCTACCCTATTGTTTCACTGATTTATAGTTGGTTATTAATTCTCACATTTATGAATAGGCACAAACAGTAAATTTTTGAGCATAATATTGTTTTCTATGTGATAATTCTAAAAGCGCCAGTTTTTATTTCCATGGGATGCTACAGAACATGCTTAAACATAACTTCAAACAGAATTCTCTATTCTTATACCTCTAGATTTCCACTCTTATTTCTGTCAGACTACTGGTCTTTATTAATTTTCTGGAATTTTGGCATTATGTACCCTTATTTTGATAGAACGTAGGTACTGGTTACGGTCAAGTTAATAGATTACATTTGAGATCTGACAAATGAAGATGAATAATTGGCCCTAGTTTGATCTTAAATTGTAATATTGTGATCTTAAATAGGCCCTACTTTAGTTGGCCAGTGTAGAAGTATAAACAATCTTTAACTTGAACTTGACAATCGTCTTGTCAGACGAGTCGGGCTGTTATATTAGATAATCTAAAGTTAATGATAAAAGGTCTATTCATTTATAAAAACGACCGCAACAGTACCAATAAATATTTTTTATAAAAAATCACGAAACAAAAAGCTTTCTAGTATTTGCTTATTTTTATTCTGACTTGTCCTATGTAATGGTGTACAATAAAGAATACTCTATCTCTATATCTATTTATGTACTTAATCCTTCACAATCTATATTTTTAATATTACATACCATACGTCTCATTCCCATTTCCTAAGCGTGATCATAAATAAACAAACAGATTTCATACTTTACTAAACAAAACATCATAAAATAAACGACAGTTACAAAAAATCCTCCACAAAAGGCATGGTTATCCTCGAAAAAGGAGTGAAATGTAAAAAGGCGGACCAGGCGAGTGTTCCGTGGGAGCGCGATGTCCTGCGCTCCTCTGAGCTCCATTAAGCTCATTAGACCTCACCAAATAAGGAATGGAGACGCGTTTTTGTGGGGACACTCCAGACGGACTGATGTAGACGACCGATGTTAAAACGGTACGATCAAATGTTGATATTTTATTGTGTTAACGTGTATGTTCTAACATTTAGAAAGGCCTTAAATAAGTATAATAGGTACCACTACTTACCTATTGTTTAGTCTACTTTTCAGTCCTAACGCAGACAACAGAGACCTTATACCTCATTCTATTTATTAATGATAGTCTTTGGCGTTAGAGTAAAAGGTATTTTACACCAATTGTGAATAATAGGAAATTATAAGAGTAAGAAAATTGCCGGTTGTTGTAAACGAATGTTGATGGGCAATAGCTAATCCTAAATGATTGGAATACCCCCGAAAATTCATGATTTGGCCATCAGTATCCTTCATCAATACTCTGTATTGCATACATTACACGTGAAGCCCATGGCACGGAGAATGCAATAAGCGGCGACCGAAGACCGAAGGAATGTCCTAACGGATAGCGCGCAGGGCTGACAAGACACCGGCTGTTTATCGTTTGTCTGCATAGTACTGACGACTTTGGACTACGTATTTGTGATTGTAAGTTTTAGATTGATTTTCAGTTTCGTATGACATAAGGAATTACTATCACATTTGTATGGATTTCTGGTCTGAAATAAAGAGTTTATTATTATTATTTTAAGTAAAGTATTTTTGAATTTATTTTATAACTAGCTCCAAAGGTCAGTTTGAAATGGAATCCTTCGGAAATTGTATCATATTTGTATCATTGCTTGTTTGCGCAGGTCTACCGTTTATACCAATGTCTACCGTGTATAACAGTAGAAGCTCGTTATTACCATTATCTCATCAAATAACAAATATACAGACAGAATGCAAAATCTATTGTTATTCGGCGTTGGGGACGTCGATAGCATAATATTGTATGTGTGTGACACACTTTAATAGTTTGCTCAAGGAAAACTTATTGGGTTGCAGAGGTTTGATGGCAGTCATTTCGTGTAAAATACTGATATTCAGCCACATCTGGTTAGACTGGAAGCTGACCACAACATAGTTGTGAAAAGGCTAGAAGGATTATTATATAATAACAGTAATATATTTATTCCAAAAATATGAAGTTCATAAAAATACAATATTCTCAAGGTGAAGATTATTCAAGGAAAAGAAAATGTGTTGCATAACTTTTAACGCCCTCATAAATTAACAGACAGAAGTCAACAAACGACAAATCTTAGCAACAGCTAAGATTCGTCCTTCCTAACAAAACATTAGGAGGCAGTGAAAGACCAGGATCTAGTACGTAAAACTGGTAGTCTATAGTTTATTATGACTTTAGTAGTAAGGTACCTAATCGCCACGACTTTTTGGTTATTTATAAATACCAACAGCTCGCAGATTTAAATAATACCTTAAGGATGATTCATCAGTATGAACTTGGGCTTCATTGAGAATAGTTATTTCAAATTGATGTCAAAAACAATAAAATAAACACTGCACCTTTAAGTACTCGCACCCCTATTACACGGTAAAGGATCAACGGCTTCCCGTTATCCTGTTTTAGATCTAATTCCATACAAGCAGTCGACTCTTGCGCATCTATTCACTCGTATAAGGCTAGCCACTCGGGTGATAAATCACGGCCAATAGAGGTTACCTCGAGTCCGGGTTCTAATTTAATTATTTCAAAGGCATTGTGAGGCTTCGTAAATGATTTAGGTCCGTGCATAAAATCTTTAGAAATTAATCGACTCAAGTAGGTTTTGTCCATCATTTTCTCAAAAATTTAAATAAAAACTGCTTCATTAGCCTAGCGTTCACAAGCATTACTGCTACGCTTGAGGTCCATTTGAGCAAAGTGTTAGTGTAAGTGGGTTTTTCTATGAAATTCTCAGTAGCAGCTCGGAGTTCAGATTTATGCCTGGTTAATCAGTTCGCCCCCTATTACATGGGACCTAGGGATACCGGTGAGGTCGCCGCGGTCTCTTTGCTCTTGGATGTCGAAGATCAAGTCTCGGAAAACAGTCTACTAGGCTGTAACTGTAAATAGCGACTTTTTTTTATTCTAATAAGGTGGCAATCAAACATACGGCCCCTCTGATAGTTAGCGGTTAACGTTACACCCGGGGTATCGCGCTTGTAACACCAGGGGTATCACGCTTGTAACACCAGGGGTATCACTTGCGCGTTGCCAACCCTGTACAACGAATGACGATTATTTGGGTTGCCAGTATAAGAGTCAAAGTCACTGACAACACAACTTTTCCTTGCGGAGCACTGGCAACCTTGCTCACCGCTAGGAACATAACATAGCTCAAGGCTGTGTTATTTCACTTAGATTTAGATCTGCAAGTCGGGGGTACTTCCCCTGTCGGGCAGCTCTAAGTTGAGTGGAATTACTCCCACTATGCCCTACCTCTCTTAACCGATTGCTGCTATTTGGTACCTACTCTCACAGGTAGTATACTTTACAAACATAGGATAGTTTGTTTTCACGATAACCGACATCCACGTAACTGAAGCTGCGACGAAAAAGCTACTAGGTACTAATATGAGTTCGCCAGTTTATATATTAAAAAAAAAAACAATTTTTAAAACAGAAATATGGACCTTTGTATTATAACATAACATATGCACGTGGACTATAGCCTTATCCCTCTCAATATGAGAGGAGACCCGTGCCCAGCAGTGGGACAATATAAAAGGGTTGATGATATATGTCGGAACAGTAGACAAATCGTTGGTAGAATCATCACCGTCGGACATCATATGGGCGTAGATATTTCATATGACAATTCTGTCATATAAAATATTTTATTATAGTTAGCATAACTATGCTAACTTGAATTAGATACTTTAACACAACGAATCGTGAGACAGTTTCTAGGCAGGTGTTGTTCGCTCGAAAGCTCGGAGAGAAGGAGAAGTGACCGATTTACGCGGTAACGCCGGTAACGCTTCGCCGACCTCGCACGAACTTCATGCTAGACTCTGCCGAAGTGCTCTAACGTCAATTGCGTTCCGTTGTAGCTTCCGTACTCATAACCAGCGCTAATTAGCAAGACAGTCCGTGCTAATGACTATCCCGATATAATATATTATTTTTTTAAAGCAAAGATCAGAGGAGATCTCCTTATACCAAAACCTTACGCGAAAAGGAGCCAACATGTGAGTCACCTTATTATAGGATAAACAATATAATGGTGAATCAGCTAACATAATTGGCGTCGAACATGTTTAGCGAGGGTTCGTCGCAGGCGCAGGCCGCGGAACGATGCGACTTTAAAGATGGTCGATGGAGCGTAGCAAATTACGTGTCTTAGGGCGGAGGCTCACTTGCAATTGTATTGTCCGGTTTGTGAACAACGTTTTTTATATTTCTTGCGTCACTTTTGAAGGTCATGTAAAATTACTGTCTAAATTTCCAGTTTTGGTTGTTAGCTCAATCATGCAACTTCAAAAGATGGAGTTAGGTGGCAGTTGGAGTTAGGTCGTGATTAGTACCAGATTCAGGATAAATGAAATACTGGATATCCAAAGGAGATGTATGTACGCCGACTTCATAAACGGCAAAAAGTGACGGCAGATATAGTGAAATAATATCATCTTTTTTATGGGATCGGAGGTAAACGAGCGTACAGATCGCCTGAAGGTAAGCGATTTCTTGCGTCCATGGACACCCGCAACACCAGAGGAGTCACGAGCGCGTAGAATCATGAAGGTATGAGTTGTTTTAAGAACTTAACAATCCATGTTAAAAAAATCATTGAGTCCTCTGCAAATTATTAATATTTGGAACCCATAGCAGATCCTTTACAATTTTGTAATGTGAATCATAAGGTGATTAACAGAGACCTTTTGAGCTCAGCAGTCCAGTTAATATTCGAGTCTCCCTCCTATAGGGCCCGCAAGTCGGGGATGTGAAAGCGGGAAATAAACTATCTAACAAAAGAGTATACCAAAACTTGCCTTTCACGCAAACACTAACATAATAACTAACAATAGGAAGAATGTTAGCAACTGCAACCGCCTTTAGTGTAGAGTCAGCTTTACCTGCGCGTACGCATACTGCGCCGCGGGCGCCGGCGCCGGCGGCATCCACTGACAAGGGTGAAATTGAACAAAGGGATGGTACTATTAGTGCATTTATGATTGTTTTTTTAGACATTCAACGTAAGTTGGATCGAGAAGCTGCTTACGATATTCTTAAAATGTTCTAGAGATGATCAAAATATGCTTGACGATGAGAATAATTGACATTCACATTTGTTTGTGAATAATTAAACGTTTATCAGTGGGCAGGCTAAACCATAGTTCCATTTTAACTGTGCGCGCAACATTCGATGTGACAACTGATGGCTTCAGATGGCATTGCGCATAATGCTCCTGGTCTTGTAATCGTGTCCATTGACTACAGTTACAGCTTAGCAACAAGCGAACTTTGAAGGCTTTTTATAAGCTTGAAAACCACACTTTTGACAACGTTTTCGTCGACGTAGCCTTTGTCTACGGTGACCTTGCTACGCTCGCTGATGGAAGTAGAACTTACACTATTTACAGAGTGTTACAAAACTACCCGTAAAGCCGAAAGGAGGTTAAATGGGACCTTATAACGAGTCCATTCACAATATTTAAGAACCGTAGTAACGCTGTATAACATACGCCAAAAAAAGGAAAACAACAGCATTTATGAATGAAAAATAGAAAAACTATTAAAGTAGACAATTATTTGGTAAAATAGGTACGTAGGCCTTTCTGTTAAATAATCTGGTTCCCTGACATCACAGCTGACAAAATTGTTGGCTTTGATAATTAGTATTTTGTAACACGTTGTATTATTCATTATCGATTCAGCTGTTTTGACAAATATCTTTCGCCCACAAATTGTCTTTTCTTTAGCTTGTAATACGTCATGTCTACATCTTACATCATTCACCAGACTTCGCCTGTGGTGGCTGGGCAATCCCCCGCTGTGCCCGGGCAATAAACCGCGCCTTTAACCCGACACTTCATTAAAATTATACGACTGCTCTTTTGTTGAGGGGTGACAAACGCAGTCCTTAAATTATTCCTTGATTTCTATGGTCCTTTACGGCATACAAAAGATCTTTACAGTTTTTATAAACATATAGTTCTTTGTCGGTGATGTTACGTCCCGACTAAAGAACCTCACAAGAACCTCCTACCGGTGACGGACACGTGGGGTCGACAGTATATGTTTTTTTATTTTTTTTATTCTACTAAGTTGGCAAAGTTGGCCCACCTGAGGGTAAGCGGTTACCGTAGCCTATAGACGCTAGCAACACCAGGAGCATCACTTGCGCGTTGCCGACCCTGTATTGAAAAAGAAATAGTTGGGTTGGCAGTATAAGGGTCAAAGTCCCCCCATTGCCAACACAACGTCTACTCGTGGAGCACTGGCAACCTTGCTCACCGTAAGAAACACAACACGTATTTTACTTCGATTTTCTGCAAGGCGGAAGTACTTCCCCAGTCGGGCAGCTCCAATTTGAGTGGAAGTTCTCTTAGAAGTTCAACAATACAGTGTCCAGATTAGATATAATAGAAAAGATTACCAGACTATATGTATTATTGTATCACATCATCCGCCTTCCTTTCATTTCTCCGAGTCTTTTCCCAACTATATTGGGGTCGGCTTCCAATCTACCCAGATGCGGCTGAATATCAGTAAGTATTTTACTTGCGGTGGTCTGATGGCAGTCGCTTCGTGTAAAATACTGGTATTCAACCGCATCAGGTTAGACTAGAAGCCGACCCCAACATAGTTGGGAAGAGGCTTGGAGGATGGGAATAAGTTTCTCCCCCTCTCAACTTTTAATATTACCAGTATTGAAATATTTACAATTCTATTTAAATACGGACCGCCCACGCCACTTAAACTAGTTAGTTTGAAAATATGTACAATTAACACCTCTTAATTATGACAGTACTCGTAAATAAAAACACAACTTCCCTTTAATATTTTTTCCCACACCAACCTAATGGCTTCATAAACTTGATGCACGACTTTATGAGACACTAATTATAACTGCCTGGTGCGGGTTCGATTTTTGTACGATAATATGTTTATATGACCCACAGATAATAATTGTTCTTATAATAATAATTACTGTGATTATAATAATAATAAATATTCCTGGACAATTTTACACAGCACCATATTATAGTCCCACACTAAGTGGAGCTTGTACACAAGCCAGCAGGTCAAGCTATCCAAAACAGTCACATTTTCCCAATTGAATATGAACCTTATTACTTTACTTTTAAGTTGAAAATCAAACAAATAAATTTGACAGATTGTGGTAGCTTGATGTGCTGGCCTCTGTACCATCTGTACTAGACAATGGATATAATACTTATACTTTTTTTTTGTAATAGATAAGTACTTATAATACATACATAAGAAATACCCAAACAAACACAAACAGTTATGTTTATCACATAAATAATTGTGTTCTGTGGGAATCGAACCCACGACCTCGTGGTCAGCAGTCCGACACGCGAACCATTAGACCGTAGATTTCGTCTATTTTGTTATAATAGTTATAAAAAAATTAACCTATCTATTTTACGTCAAAACTATTCATGCTAGAACCAACCAAAGTTTATGTAATACGAATCTTTACTATTTTCATATTATTATTTTAATCAATATTTTATAGTTTCTTGTAGTTTCGCATCTTACCTCTCACCCCTAATCTTTGGTGCATCTACCATGACCGTCTCTGCTTCACCCTAAGGTTGTCTGGTAGAAAATGCCTAAGGCATTAAGATCACCTTTGTACACTTTTCTGTACAATAAGTATAAATAAAAATAAATAAATTACTGCAGCTAGTAAAATCAAGAGAATCGGATAAAACATCTGTTGGAAACTACAAAAAATTGGAACTCAATATAATACCTATATGAATTATTTTTATGACTAGTAAAATGAGGTGCAGTGTTTGCGATTTCTAGCAAAAGTTGATATAATTTTTTAAATTAAACTATACAACTATAACAACAATTGAACTGTTTTATTGTTTTATATTCTAAATCTATATTTTTAAATAAAGAATATAAAAAGAAAAAGAACTCATAATATAATCTACCGTTACAAAAAAGATTTAGATTTTTCAAAGTGATGGCAAACTTTTTTTGATGTGTGTACAGCAAAATTATTACATAAAAAACTTGAATCTAAACTGTACCTACTCATAAAACAGTATTTATTCTTAATGTCATTAATATAAGAAATATACTTCAATAGATATAATTTAAGTATTTTTTGTTATAACAAAAAAAAACATTAACTGACTTGTAGTGTGTATTATATGGTTACTTAAAGCTGTAATTCCCCATATTCACACACTCATAAAATGAATGTTACTCATGTAACCTATCAACCGTCTGTGTCCACTTGAGATAACTTTATAAGTACCTATATTGTACACATTGTACACAATGTACACAATCACAACCGTTAGGTACAGAGAATACTTGACACTATGTTTATGGCCATTACACACGGAATCTAGAATGCAAAAAAAATATATTTAAAACCAAATGTATATTGATTTCTGATTTCGCGAATATTATACATTGAAATAAAACTAGGTTACGGGTAGACATCTACCCATGACCATCATGGACGTTGTACCTAAAGAGTCCGAAACGTCGGGTTTAATAATATCAATATATGTATAGCAATAAAATCCGTAAAAACTAAAAATAGATTTATTTCAAAATTATTTAGTTTATTATTAGTTTAAAATCATAATACATAATATATGCGATAGTTGTCGTCGATATTCCAGTTCGCTCACTGCTTCCTAAAGCTTCTACAACAATTATTATTTTTTAATATATCATGACTGACAGCCTATTATGTTACAGACTAAACAATGGTAGCGCATTTATCAAAATTATATTCGTATTCAAACACTATGTAGGTTCAGTATCATAATAATAGGCTTTAATTTCCAATTGAAATCTCAAAACAAACAAATGGGAACTCTTTTATCAAAATTAGTTTCTTTCCTGGCGGAGTTTATACCATCACGCCTATATTCCCCGAAGGATTAAGCAGAGATGGACTAAAGCAAGTACACACATTTCGCCGGTATGTTTAGGTCCCAGGTAATAGGAATGAGCCAGAGCCTATTGCTTCCTGTCCGAGCTGCTACTGAGAATTTTAAACCCGACAAAACTTTGCTCGACCTAGGTATCGAACCAGAGACCTCAAGCACACGCGCTTAGAAATAAAAGAGACTAGCGAGGCAGTTAAATTCTCTCTACATAATAATATTGAGTGAATGTCTGTTCGCGCATAACTTTCTTATTTAAGATAATATTTATAGAGATAGACTACACTACAGAGATGGTCCTGTACCTATCTAAAATAAGAAATGTTTTCGCTACTTCAAAGCATGTGTCACACTAAAGTGTAAAATTAGCCCTTGTATATACACATAATAGAGTATTTAATCGCTTGGTTGCACACTGCTAAAGAGTATGTGCATACTATGAGCCTTTAATTGTGTACTTTCAGACTTGACCAGCTACTAAGGTTCCCAAATCGTTTTCTATCGCTGCCGGGTGCAGTAACAATAACTTAATTCTTCACATCCTGTATATGGAGTTACACGTAAGGGTTTCCTTTTGTGAATTCCTCTCATTATAAGTTCCAAACAAGTGCTGATCAATGCACAGTAACGCGCAGCCTTACATGTGCGGTGACCCTTAAAAGCCGCTTTACACTATACGATATAAACTGTGCTTTACGATTGCGCGGAACAAAGACACGTTATTAAAATTCATGTTTATTGTTCATTATTCCATTTTCGTTGCATTCATCTCCATGACACAAGCCCTAGCTAGGGCTACGGCAATGCTTTCTACTAGTTGTTATGTTATGTTATAATGTTTAAGGAAATTTCCTTAAACATTCACTGGAAAGCTCTGAAACTTGTATTGTCAGCCAACACTGAGAGCACAATTTTGTTTTATTGTAACCAAGCACCTCCAATATTAAGAAAAACCATAACCCCGAGGTAGTTAAACGTCCACCATAATTATTGTGTGTTTCACTTCACACTTGACTACAAAAACAATCTACTACTCCGAACATCTTGAACAAAAACGTCGTGCGGTGTAAGTAGCGCTCTGCGCTTGCGCCGGCTCCTAATATGGCGGCGGTAACGAGCAGCCCATACACGGCGTCGACCTGCCGTCTCACTTATACGCTCACCGTTGAATCACTCTAGTTAAAATAGAATTTTCGTAACGATTTGGCAAAAAAACTACGGAACATCGTCTTATTGTTTCATGACAAATTGTAGGTTGGAAGTCATTTGCGCCTACTCGGTTGATTAATGTATGGTGGCGATACCTAATCACTATAGATGAAGCAGCAAATAATTTCAAACCTTGCGAAGGCAGGTTGATCTGTCACTAAGGACACAGGAGTTTTCAGTAGGGTCTCATGATATCCACTAAGAAACCAATGCTGCAACACGGCTGAGTGATCCTATGAATTCGCCTGGAACGCGCCGCACAGGTTAAAAGTCAGTATGTTTCACAGTCCTCGGACGTTCTGAGGAAAAGAACAGCTAGCGAGGTTTTGTATGAAATGCGCTTCTCGGATTTAACTTTAGAAGCTATATTTATTCCAAAGTTATGTTAATTTTCTGAACAGAAATAACCAGTAAGTTTGGTCAGTCCCCAGAATCAGACGAAACCTTGTGCATGGCAGGATTTATAATCAGCCGTGACGCAATTAAAAACATTTTCTCTAAACATCATGCAAGAACCATAGGTCATTAACCAACCAGTCTTTTATCCCACGGGACAGAAAAAAACCATACAATCATGAAATAGGTTTTTATAAAGGATTGCGTTGACGGACGGCCCCCTTAATGGATGCCGGGCTCCTGCAGCCCCATTCATTCCCCATTCAATCACTATAAAACATATTAATAAGAACAAGAACGCCCTTTCCTCATTGAAGGATGTACTGAAGTATAGCGTTACAAGCAACGATACGCATACGATACGATTATGTACTTTCAAAAGTTTTGATAATAATTTAATTGTATTGAACGGTTCTGATAGGGTTAAATCGATCAAAATTACTAACTGAACTTATGCATGGGAAACTAGAAAATTGTGTAACGCTGACCGATTCAGCGATTTCTCCAGCCACGTTTGGTGTGAAAAGTGTTATTATACAGTGAGACAATTACATATTGATAATACTCTTCATTCAGGAAAGCGCATTATTCTGGACGACAAAAGACCTGACAGAAAGCGGAATAAGTGGTCACGACCACCCTGTGGTCCAAAATGTGCAAAGTAGACGTAGACAAGAATGCGGCCAAGCGCAAATAGGATTGGGCAAATCATATCAGCCGTATGCACAATGACCGCTAAACAAGATTAGGTGTCTAAAGATGGATGGCATCATCGAGGCCGGCTCAGAAATGCCGGCGATGCGTACCTATGGGTCCTAAGCAGAAAGGAAGAAATGAAATAGGAGAGGCTTTTCTCCAACTGTGGGATAGTAACGGTTAATAAAATAATTACAACATTTTATCTCCAGTCGTATCCGTCTCGTGACTTCTAAAACTCGTACTTAAATATTCTGAATAAATTGAGGGAGTATTTTATATCTTCATTGCCATAAAAAAACTATCAAACCTAGTGGTAAAGGGTAGGTAATATAGATGTTAACCGAAACATCACTGTTTTGATGATCGATCACATAATTATTTGGAGGCGCCATTTTATATATAAAATACATAAATCGTGGTTCTAGTAAAAGCCATAATAGAACACACCTTTTTCTGTATCTCAGAGAAAGTTGAAGTTTCATGTGGTTGGTTGTATTTTGTCACTATTTATTATGAGTGAATCCGGCTTAGCTTTTCAATATAAAATAGTAAGAACAGAAGGAAAAGGGTCTTCAGAGGGAATGTTGATATTAACTGAGCAAGCGCAGCTAGGGACAGCAACATCAGGACTTCAGGAGCTTGGCGATATAAGGACGAGGTTTAGGGGTCATTAACTAATTAAGCAAGCCGCGGTCGAATTTTTCCTTTGCTAAATAACTAATTAATAATAATTTAATTTTTCAGTGAAATTACAGGACTTTCCAGTAATTACACTGAAAAATTAACACAACAGCCTTTGCAGTAACAACCCGGTGTATGCTAAACCATAGATGGTACAAAGGAAGGAAAGTTACAAAACGCCTGCAAGTAAGCGTCATAGCGTACTAAAATTAGAAAACATTGTCTTTCAATCCATGCATTGACATCGATTCCGCACAGGGAATTTCCACGATATTTTCAATGGGTAGCAGTTCAGTTTAAGTTTGTGGCCAGTTAATGGTAATAGGGTCAGATGGGAGCTAAGCACATGGTAAACGGGATGTCTAGCCCTTTGGGGATACGGACTTTATGGCATGTTATGTTTAGGGTGACAACACAGCTATACACTCGGCGGTAAACACTTAGGTTGTGGTTCTTTGTCCAACTTTTACGATCTTTTTACGATCAACTTGTATTTGAAAGTACCGGCCGAGTAAGACTGTGTGGGGTTCCAGAGTATAATAAATCAATGGGTTTGAGGGTCGTAAATAAAAATTTTAAGATGTTGAAAGCCCCTTTAGGCACTTGAGCGCTTGACTATTGGAAAAGTGATTTAGAAGGCGCTTGCAACTACTAGCGTTTCTTTTTTAAAACAATGACACAGAAATAAAACACCTGATCGACTGACTTAATAAGAACCTGGAACCATTTGATTATTGGAGCTTATTTTTCACATTTTTTGATGTCACCGTGAGAAAAGAGTTGAAAGGACGGCCTTGCAACGGTGACCGGCCTGCGCCTGCGCCTGGCCAGCCTGCGCTGTGTCTTCCGTCTAACAAGTGTCAGAATTATATTATACATATTATAGTCAAGCAACTATATCGCCCCCTACGGTCAGATTCTTTAAAAAGAAAGCCGCAGCAACTGGGAGTTGAAAGTTCCCGGAAAGAACGTACTTGAGAAGGTTCATACAGCACTTTTGCAAAAACGGAGGAGTTTTAAATAGGTATATTTCTCCTTTTCTAAAGATTTTTTCTCATAGGACTCGGGTTTGGCGCTATTTTAACTATTAGTAAGCAACACAGTGGACACCCACACTGCTTTCTAGCTGCGAAATGACGTCCACGAATTGAAAAAAAAACCTATGTTTTCTCATTAAAATATTTCCGAAGAATTGTCAGCCCCATACCAGTCCTTCATAACAAAAATAAGATTCATCCGTAATATTATTATGTGAGAGTTAAATGAATTTCAACCTTATTATAAACCAAATAGCATTGAATAGAAGAACGGTTGAAGTGCTTTTCATTTATAATCTAATAGGAGAAATTTATGACATTGCTTTGTGGTAACTGTTGTAAAATAAGTATTGGTTAAGGTGTGGTCTTCGTGCGCGCTACTACATATAAAATATTGCTTCTGATTGTACATATAAATTATAAATGTGAAATAGATGGATGGATGGATGGATAGATGGATGTTTGTTACTATTTCACGCTAAAACTACTGAACGGATTTTGATGAAACTTTACAGTATTATTATGTTACGCAAATGTTTCTCTGATCTGGTATCGTCGTGCGACGGATTGTTGAGCTCCCTAAATTATGGTTGAGCTACACAATGACTGATGCATGCGTGCCATCAGTTGGGACTGGTCTACTCAAAGCCGCTATGGCTCTTTCTTCAAAAGGCCATTTCAGATGTTGCCCTACATTGTAAGACACATATTTGTTACCACTACTCCATGTCTGGACTTTAAAAGAGACTATGATTCTCTGAGTTTGTTTCGGCGTTTCTTCTCAGAGGTCGTCAGCTAGGAAATGCCGGAGAAATCTAGCTTTAAAAAATAAAATGTTTATTATTGACTTGTAAAAGTGTCTTTAAAAGATCTATTTACAGAAATAAATATCATTTATCATTTACATATAAACATCAGAATAATATATAGGGTTACATAAAATTTGAAAATACTATGTTTGTAACAACATACAATTTCAGTCAATACAATAAGAGAAAATCGCTTTAGAATTTCACTAAGTGTATTACATATTGCTCGTGACTGTACATAAATACAATACCTACTTAGTGTTTAATATTCATGAAAAACATGAAAATAATATTCTGGTCATAATTGGATGTCGATGTCAACCATTGTCTTTACTCGTGCGGAAACAATACGTCTTTAACTGAAGTGAGATTGCTTGTGAAATATTTTGTAAGAGGCTGAAACTTTTGATCACTGACCTCTATAATGTATTATAGAGGTCAGTGCTTTTGTCACTTAATTGGATAATAAATAACATACTTTTTTTAAAATAAAACTCAGTAACCTAGTGGTTTTCCAGACCGGCCTTTAGTTACAAAATAATAAAAAACTCGAAAAATATTCAAAATCGATATGTACATTGTAAATAATCCTACATTTAGATTGAGTTATAATTATAAATTAATACAGCTTCATTAGTCCAGTGGTCATCATCGCGACTACGGAGCTTTTCTCGGAGAGATTCTCGGTTCGATTTACATGTCAAGCAATGTGCTATTGGGTTTATCTATGAAATCATCAGTAACAGCTTGGAGTTCTGATTAGTCCCCGGGTTATGGTAATTTATCGCCGTCGCCATCTATTACATGGGAACTAAACATACTGTAGAAACGTAAAACAAGAATACACCTCGCCGAACCTCTAGGGGAATAAGTACTGGCGTGGGTTATATTATAAATTAATTGAAACGGAAAGTAATTTTAAACACCAATAAATGAATGTGCAACTAGAGTACAGATTGCCCAGATTATGCTGTTTCCATGTCTCTCTCTTAGGTATGTACAAAACGCATATTAATTCTTAATGCACACAGATTTATATGAGACTAGCTTCTGCCCGCGACTTCATCCGCATGGAAAATATACTTTAAATTATCGTTGTAATTTGGTTAATTAACTCAAAATCGTTCTAAATTATAGTAAAGTTTCATCAAAATCCGTTCAGTAGTTTTAGCGTGAAAGAGTAACTAACATCCATCCATCCATTGTTAAAAGGATGGACGCATGCACTGGTGTTAA
The DNA here is from genome assembly GCA_964056405.1 of Acronicta alni. Taxonomy (NCBI): domain Eukaryota; kingdom Metazoa; phylum Arthropoda; class Insecta; order Lepidoptera; family Noctuidae; genus Acronicta; species Acronicta alni. The sequence continues at coordinate 1,024,001 of OZ043916.1, read as the reverse complement.
TGGCAACACGCATTCTTCTATGTTGTCTATGTCTACTAAGTAATTGTGCACTGTCATTATCCGTAGTAATATTTAAATCTTAATAAACAGTTCTATTGCTATAAAGTCCCTAATTTTCATGTCATCAGGTCCTCTCAAACTTTCACATTTGGGAGGAGTATAGGAAAGGATTAATTGAAACGGAAAGTAATTTTAAACACCAATAAATGAATGACAAGTGACATCACTGCAACGAGATTACAGATCGCGCCATCAATTATGCAATGTCTCTCTCTCTCTCTGTTATGTATGTACAAAACGCATATTATAATTATTACTAACGCATACAGATTTATATGATGAATTTTCAAACATTCCTGTTAGTCGTTAGTCGCTTGCGTGGAGACCAAACCTTTACCGTGGTGTCAGTTTATCAAAAGACGTACGGTATTCCTCTAGAGGCGGCGCTTTTAATGTCCTAGCGATGTCACCACTAATTGTGGACAAGCTCTTGGGAGATGGGACCACCTAAATATTTTTGACGTGAAAGTTATTCATCCGGCTTCTAACGGACCTATGTTTCATTTAAGAAAACAATTATAGATAAACGTAAACAAGTAAGTACTTCACAGGTTTTAGTACCAGTTTTTGTTTTATATAATTTTAGGCACTTAAAAAGGTATTTATATTTTAAGTGGTTTGTGGTTCATGATTTGCATACCTCCAGGGTACTCCAGGGTGGTCTCGCATAAATTTGATTGAGTAAAATTGATTTTAATCAATCAAATTTACAGTCTACCCGTGAACATGGACGCTGTAAAGGGCTTTAAGTAAGACCCTTCGTCTTACTTAAAGCATAGTTTTATCTTTGTATATTTAGTTTTTAAGATATTTTATCATTATAAAACAGAATAAAGACAGATGGCGTTTAATTGACTTATTAAAATTTCATAATAAACATACTTATTATATAGACTAGGTATCTAATATCCCTGCCACAATGAGAATACTTCTCTACGTAATACCATAAACTCAACAATAAAGAATCGCATTACTCATAACAATTATCACCACAAATAATTACGGAACTTGCTCGCAAACTTCGCAGAGCACGTCGCTGACTCAATTTTGCCTGTTATTAGTTTTTGTACGGAAATTGTAAGGTATCCGAGAATACCGCAGACAGCGTTACCCTAAGCCACTTTACCTTGTACTTGTAAAGCTCTTTAAGCCGTTGGGTCTCAGTCATCATAAACACATGAAAACCTATCTACATTACATTTAACTATAGAAGGGGCTCTTCGCTAAGTATAACTACGTCTACCTATCTATCTATCTATCAACCTAGAGCACGTAAAGCCGTTGGTCCCGGTAGACATAAGAAATTACGAATACCTATGACGAACGGTTGAAATACCTATGACAATCGTTAGTGGTGGGAAAGCCCAAAAAGCCTGACAACCAGACTATCCTCAGGCTATCGGTATTGCTCAGAAATTGGGTTGCGGAGGTCTGATGGCAGTCGCTTCGTGTAAAATACTGATATTCAGCCGCATCTGGTTAGACAGGAAGTCGACTCCAACATAGTTTAAGAGCTCGGATGACAAAACTACTTAGTAATACAATTCTAGATGTTTGCAAGAGAAATTTCTATATTTTTAGTCTCGTCGCCCTACCTAACAACGTAAATTAATGATAACCATACGGTAACCCTGAAAAAAAAGGTTATCAAGAGGATAACCCCTTCAATTGGATACCTTAAAGGAAAGGGTAACCCCTTCCACTGGCTAACATATTGAAAGGGTTACCCTTTCATTGGTGTTAGGAAAAGGTTGCAGAAACGAAGAGGTAACATCATCCATACGGTAACCGAATCAACGGGTAACCCTTTCAATTGAATTAACTCATAAAAGGGGTTGTACGGTCCCTGCATTTAACTATACATATATTTATCTTTACACAAGTGGATCGAAAGTCTCAATACGAATAAGACCTAACCAAACTTCATTGTGATTTAAATACCTTTTTGACGTCGATTGAAAATCAATCTCGAAATACCAAAGCACTGAAATATTTTCATAGGTTTCTTGCACGGCAATAAATAATTTCATGAGTACAGTTCTCACGGAGAATACCATATTGGGCAATTTCTGAGGAAACGCATAATTTTCTTATTGTCGAACTCGGACGGTTCGCTCGCTCGCTGCATACCTGATAAGTGACGTAACTCATAAGCGTAAGCGAGTTTGTACGGTGTTATGGTCGGTTCTGGAGAGGCACAATGTACCAATGAATGTATTACCCCAACAGGATTGCGAACTACATATTGTAAAACAAACATAATTAAACTGTAAGCCATTGCAATAAGGCTTTTTTGAATTTAGCAGCTAACTATGAACTGACTTTGTTATTATTTTATAGGAACAGTAGACTGTCTGATTGGCGCAATATTTTATGAAAAAAAAAAGTAGTCACACCTATTATATTTTTTAGCGACTAATCGATGCCCAATATGATATTTCCTTCAATTAATTTCAGGATTTAATTGAAAAATTGAACTGTACTAGAAAACTGAGTCCATCATACCACTATATCACCTTAATAGTTATGAATAGAACCATTCTGTCCTTAATGCCGTGTGCGAGAGTATTAACTCAACATAATTATGTGGTGTACCAAAGTATAACTAGAATTGAATCTAAGCGAATACTCTGTAATAAAAATTGTTGGTGGGGCAATGACTACTGCTCTTCTTTGCTCAGTATTTATGTATAATAATATAATTGTGCATAAATAATCCTCCTTTTCAGTGTTTGGTACTTTGGCTTGGTTATTTAAATAAAAATTCTAGGTCTTCGATAATATACGTGTAATCCTGAGTGTTACAAGCGAGTAATAACAAAAGTAAACCAAAGAGGGTGGCAGAACAATAATTAAAAATAAGTGGGTTTTATAATAGTACGTAGTGTACTGAATGCAAAATTGCTCGCGAAAGTAATAAGGCGTTAAACGCCTAAACATGCCCCCGGGCGTTGAAAGCCTGCCTTTCAACAGGAAGTGTCAATCAGCGGGCAAATTTTGCTGAAGCTCCTCCGAATAATTCCGTTCGCTGTTCTGATGTCAGCCACACGGTTAATGCCATCTGCGCCGGGATGTAGTGCCACGATGCGACCAAGTCTCCATTTGAGCGGTGGAAGATTGTCTTCCTTGACAACAACTAGAGTATTTGGCTCCAACGGTGATTTATGGGAACGCCATTTAACTCTTTGCTGCAGTTCGCTTATATACTCTTTATTCCATCTACTCCAAAAATGCTGCCGGAGATATTCTAGTCGCTGATATCTAGTCAACTGGGACATGTTGCAGTCTTGATAATTTGATGCGGGGAGCGCTGTCAGTGGTTTCCCGACGAGGAAGTGTCCAGGTGTCAGTGGCTGCAGATCATTCGGATCAGAGGATAACGGAGTGAGCGGCCGAGAATTAAGAATTGCTTCTATCTGCGTTAGGACAGTGATCAGCTCTTCGTACACTAAATTACAATTTCCCAATACTCTGTTTAAATGATATTTGGTCGATTTGACGCCAGCCTCCCATAAGCCCCCAAAATGAGGAGAGTAAGGAGGGATGAAATGAAAGTTAATACTTTCATTTGCCAGACATTCAGGCAACGAGTCACAGTTAAGTTTTAAAAATTTACCTATTTCGTTATATGCTCCAACAAACGAAGTGCCGTTATCGGAATAGATGTGTGACGGTTTACCTCTACGAGATATAAATCTCCGTAATGCTGACAAAAAACTATTACTGGTTAAATCACCTACCAACTCAATGTGCACGGCCTTAGTTGTAAAACATACAAAAATGGCAATATAAACTTTAACTATTTTACAACCACGACCTTGACGAGTTGCGGATGAAATGGGACCAGCATAGTCTACTCCTACACACTCGAACGGATAACCTCCTGGAAGTACACGCTGCTGAGGTAAGTTTCCCATTAACGGGTTAATAACTTTTCCTTTCAGGCGAGTACACATCACGCATCGACGATAGGTAAGTTTAGCCAGATTACGCCCACCAATAGGCCAATAGTTTTCTCGCAATGAAGCCAACAATAGTTGCGGGCCTGCGTGCATTAGTCTTCTGTGTTCAAAAGAAAATAAAATATGTGTAAAAATATGAGTGGACTGTAACATAATAGGGTATTTTTTATCATAAGAATAGTCAGAGTTAGCTAAGCGACCGCCAACACGCATTAAATTATTTTTATCAATAAATACATTAAATTTATTTAATTGACTTTTTGAGGGTAATTTTTGTTTTTGTAATAAAATGTTGTACTCTGGAAATGACTCTGACTGTGAAATTTTAATAATAAGATTTAAGGCGTTTTGTAGCTCATCATTACTGAGATGAACAGTCGGTAATTGTTGCTTACGACAAATTTTAACAAACCGTAAAACATACGCAACCGCACGTTTAAGTCTCAAGATATTAGAGAAACGGCTGAAATTAATAAACTTATCTGTGGGTGCAAATGCTATGTGTAATGAAATTTCCCTTTTAGTTTCAGGGAGCGGTGTAACGTTTGCTGGATTAGCGGGCCACATGGAAGAGTCATGTTTTAAAAACTGAGGACCAGACCACCACAAGGCAAGATTTTGAATCTCACTACAGTTAACACCACGTGAAATGTGGTCGGCTGGGTTTTCATCCGTAGGCACATGCCTCCAAGCACAGGTTTCGGACTTTTCCAAAATCTCGGCCACACGGTTTCGAACAAATGGTTGGAGTTTGTTTGGAACCATTTTGAGCCATCCTAACACAATAGTTGAATCAGTCCAGAAAGTTGTTTGCTGGATAGTAGCACGAAGCGAAGAAATCGCCTTTTCATACAACCTAACACCAACCAGAGCTCCACAGAGCTCTAACCTGGGTATAGTGGTCGGCTTTAAAGGAGCGACCTTACTCTTAGCCAAAAGCAAGCGGACTGAACACTCGCCACGCTCGTTTGTACTTTTAATGTACAAACAGGCTCCATACGCACTCTGAGAGGCGTCTGAAAAAATATGAAATTCCATACTCACAGGACAATTACATGTTACATGACGAGGAAGACGTATCCTATTTAATAATGGCAGACGTTCAACTAACTCCCACCAAGTCTTCTTAATATCGTCTGGTAACGGTTCGTCCCATGATAATTTTTGCAACCACAAGCTCTGCAATAAAATTTTCATTAAAATAATGCATGGAGAAACGAGTCCCAGTGGGTCAAAAATCTGAGCAATGCTTGACAATAAACCTCGTTTTGTTGACTCTTTAGAAACAGGTGACGCAATAATATAACAAAGCTCGTCAGTGTCTGTTCGCCAGTCGAGACCTAAAGTTTTACTAGGAGCAGTTAGACCTATGTTTAAATCCAGAGATAATGAAGCATCAAGAGCACCAATTATTTGAGGTTCGTTGGATTTCCATTTACGCAATGGCATGCCAGCGGACGCTAACTCAGCGGTAACCTTTTCTTTAATTGTTAATGCCTTTTGAATTGAGTTTGTTCCTGTGAGCAGATCATCCACATAGAAGTCGTGAATTATTATATCACCAACTTCTTTATCCAGACAGTCAAGACCTATTTGTTTTAAGCATCTGGTTGCCAAGAAAGGTGCACTGGCTGTTCCATAAGTTACAGTATTTAACTGATAGGCTTTGACTGGAGCTGAGGGATTTTCTCGCCAGACAATCTGCTGAAGACACCTGTCTCCAGGATGCACTACAACCTGCCTATACATTTTCTCCACATCAGCTGCCAACACATATTTATGCTGACGAAACCTGAGAAGTATAGACAGGAGATCATCCTGCACAGTAGATCCTACCATCTGTATATTATTAGATGAAATACCTGAAGTTGTAGGACTACTGGCATTGAACACGACCCTTAGTTTTGTGGTGGTACTGCTCTCCCTTAAAACTCCATGATGTGGTATGAAGTAAGAGGTGGAACTTGTATTCAACTCACACTCAGACATATGGCCCAATAAATGATATTCACGCATGAATTCAATATACCTATTTTTAAACATAGGTTGACTTTTAAACCTGCGTTCTAATGAAACGAGACAACGTTTAGCTCGCTCTAATGAATTTCCTAATACTTCGGCTGATTGCTTGATAGGAATTCTAACGCAGAATCGGCCGTCATCAAGCCGTGTCATATTATTTACGAAGTGTTCTTCGCACTTTCGTTCCTCTTCTGAGTATGATGGCTTGTGGCCGACCTCTTCGAGCTGCCAAAACCGAGACAAAATGTTTTGAGTGTCATCATCAAAAGAGTTATGAACTACAGAATTAGCTTTTGTGAAATTACAAATAATAGGAGACGATACATGGCCACTACTGATAGGACCGGAAACCAACCAACCCAGTCTAGTTTCCCAGAGTATCGGCTTATTAACTCCTAACATAATTTTTCGTGACCCTAACAGGTCCCAAAATACATCACTTCCGATCACCATATCTACCTCAGACGGCCTATAAAAGTGGGGATCAGCCAGCACAACATCATCAGGTATGTGAAGACTTGAAATATTAATTGGCCGACAAGGAACTTCATCGGTAATGGATGACAACACGTAGCAAAGTAAGTTTTTACAATAATTTTCATTTAATGAATTAATTAATACGCGACACATTTTTGCTGTGTGCGTTTTTGTTTTATTTATACCGTATATTGGTTTATCAATATTTATGTAAGATAAATTTAATAATTTACACAATTTTTCAGTTATTATGCAAGATGAACTACCACAATCTAATAATACACGAACAATGTGCTCGTGACCTTGACTATCAAACACCTTTACTAAAGCAGTTGACAGTAAAACATTTCGTTCCGATTCCAAGGGTACATCTACACAACACGAAGTCAACTTAACATTCGTTGATGCCTGATCTTGGGACGGGATTGATGAGTCATTATTACTGTCAGCTGTATTGCTTGAGCCGTGAGTGGTAACTTGTTTAGCTTCCGCTACATGAATCAAGGTATTGTGTTTTCTTTTACATATTTTGCAACCATTCTTTTTGCAATGGTTTGCATAATGACCGGTGCGGAAACAATTGTAACATACCTTAAACTGAGGAATCTGTAGTAACCTTTGTTCATTGGTGAGACCGAGAAACTGAGAACAATTGTACAGGCAATGATCACCACTGCATTTTGGACATGGCTTGACAACTGTTTTACCATCAGAAGCTGACTGCGACTGTGAGCTAGCAACAGAAACAAGTGTTTTAATTTTATTGGTATTTTTAGATGACTGTTGAGTAAAATTAGTATTACGAGATGACTCCAACGATTCAAGTAAGTCTGCACGATTGCGAATAAATTCAATAAATACTGACAAAATAATTTGTTGATTTTTATCAAGCTGAGTCCTGAATTCTTCCCACTCACGAAATGTTTTATGATCAAGCTTGCGAGTGATCATATAAATAATAAGGGTATCCCAATGTTGGGTCGGTTCCCCTAACGAATCTAGTGCTCGCAGGCTCTTATTGACCTGATCAATTAAACGTTTCAAACTAACAGAAGATTCGGTTTTAATGGAATCTATGTTAAATAAAGCCGAGACGTGGTTCTGAACAAGTGCCCGTTTGTTATTAAACCTTTCACAAAGTAATTTCCACGCTATAGCATAGTTGGATGCAGAAAACTCAATCGACTGAATCACCAAAGCCGCGGAACCCTCCAGAGAGGCCCTAAGATAGTGAAATTTATTTATGTCTGCGATATCGTCGTTCGAATGTATAAGACTAGAGTAAGTGTCATGAAATTCAAGCCAATTCTCGTATGCACCACAAAATTTTGGCAATTGAATTATGGGTAACTTAACCAGTCTATGATTTCCAGCTCGAGAACCATGGTCACTGTCTAAACTTTCACTTTTAATAAGTTTGTTATTGTTAGCAAGAAGTTCTTGAGCTTGCGAAAGATACTTGTAATACAATGACTCGAATTCATTTCTTTCAACAATTTGCACACTGATATCTTCGACCAGGCACTCTAACCGTAACTGCACTTCATCATATTGCTCATATAAATGTTCAATCTTACCTATTCTTAGCTGTAACTCGTTTACCTGCTGCGGGTTTAACGTATCATTTAACTCCTTTAGATAGTTGGCAAACGCAGTAAGACGGCCTTTAAAACTAGCACGTTTCTTTGTTAAATCCTTCTCCTCTCTCTCTGACATTTTAAGAGCCTGAGACTGATCCGGTTTGCCTGAAATTGTTAGGTTTTACAATTAGAATAAGATTAACTAAAATGTTCAGGTGCAGCGGTTAATTGATGAGTCACCAAGACAATAAAATTATAAACGTAAAATCCCGGTAAATATATGTATAACTGAGGTATGCTTACAATGTAAATGATTAAACAATGTTTGAGAATAATGTTAACAACTCAAGTTTGAATTACAACGTTAAATGTATGACGAATGACAGAATGACTTGCAAAAATAACTAACGATAATTTAAAGTTGAATATAAGCCAAATAATCTAGTAAATACCTGTCTAAAACTAAGGAAACAACAAAGATAGGTATTGAATTTACAGACAAACCTCGTTTCTGCTTAGAATACATGTAAAAATGTAGTATTAGGCATTCACTAAGTACCTAATTTCACAATGACACTGCAAAAGAGTAATGGGTATTAAATACTAATTAATTAACGCTGATCACTTCCCTCGTAATGCGGCTCGATGGATCATGTGCATAAATAATCCTCCTTTTCAGTGTTTGGTACTTTGGCTTGGTTATTTAAATAAAAATTCTAGGTCTTCGATAATATACGTGTAATCCTGAGTGTTACAAGCGAGTAATAACAAAAGTAAACCAAAGAGGGTGGCAGAACAATAATTAAAAATAAGTGGGTTTTATAATAGTACGTAGTGTACTGAATGCAAAATTGCTCGCGAAAGTAATAAGGCGTTAAACGCCTAAACAATAATTATTATGCTTATTTGATCTGTATCTGCCTTCCGTTCTCCTCACTTGTATGTATAAAGCGGCTATGAATTTTAAATTTGTAAAGCGTCTATACATTTTAAAAGGTCATCTCGTAATAATGTTCCTTGCATACCTGTGAAAAAACAATTAGCAGAGGACCGTCCAGAGGGTCACTGTTTTTAAAACGCCATTTCTTATAGCTTGCCCACCCAGCCTTAGGCCCGAACCGGCTAGTATTTGTTAAGTAAACACAGTTCTGATGCCTTCGCGACTGCATCGACGCCTGCTCTTAACTAATTAACGACGCGTGTGGCCAGATGGCCACAGACCTGGCTGGCAAACACCATGACGTATTTATCAATCGATGAGGCAAAGCTAAGGAAGATATGTTTTAAGGGGCCGTGTTCTGGAGTTCGTGGTACTTGGTACTTCCAGAGGAATTGCTGAAAATGGTAATTTTCAGCAGTTCCTCTGGAATTAATTCATATCTTAGAGCGCCATAGCTAATTCTTAGCAATGTTCTAATTTGAATTCTATTATGACTCATCCATAGCGGCTTTATTAGCCTGTAGCGACATCTACCGCGCTACATGGAACTACGAACAAATCTTGTATCGCGCAAGCAACAAATATGTGGCACCATCTAGCCAGCATCACCATAGCCTGTCGCAGCTCTTTGAAGGAGCACCATGATCGTCTGCTTCAATATCTGCCAGCCACCTTCTACATGTCGTTGCTCCAACCACCATTATGATCTCAATGATTACAAATTGCTGTCTTCCCATATAATGTTTTTTGTCTTTGATAAGTTTGAAAAGGAACTAAGTAGGTTATTCTCTGCAAAAAATAAGCACGCTGCCGGTGAGAACATTTTGCGTTAAACAAAAAACTTGAGAGGTGTCAAGGGACACCCGGATGGAACGAAGTTCCTTTCATTAAAATTTAATAATTAAAAATAAAAAAACCTGTATACACTCAACAATTCACAACGCGCGAAATTCAAATATTGTCATTCACTCAATAATATTTGAATGCTTGTCAACAATATTTGAATTTCGAAAAAAGTGTCGTAACAACTTTTCGTAAGAATTTTTTCCGTCTAGCCCCCTTTCACAACGCGCGATAAGGAACTTCGTTCCAAAAACTAGACGCATTAATCTTAAATAATTTTAGGACTTACACATTCAAGGAATTTGAGCACACCCGAAAAGAAACTCTTGTATAAATGTCACACAGTGTCATATATCCCACAAACTAAATTACTTATAAAATAACACTGTAATCGCTCTTGGAACACCCTACGTTACGACGTTCAGAACTTTGTTTAACTCCCAAAGTAAAATCACACAATTACTCCCACAGTGCCTGTTATTGGAAAACCACAAACACAGTAGCGGAACAAACAACCCTTCCCGAGCCTTGGACACAGTGTCAGCTCCCAAATAAATTAAGTACCAATATGTAACACTGTGTCCATAAATGGAATACGCCGAGTTCAACATCAATCCAATTAGTATTGGGAGGGGTAATTGGGGTAAAACCGGTTCTAAGATCGTTTTTATTCGACGGCCCTGGTTCACTTGGGCTCGTACAAGTACGTACTATTCAATGGAATTTGTATGTATAATTGAGTGTTAATAGGAAAGTTCTGTAATGTGAGGTAGGCGTGTTGGGATACGTTCCTATTGAGGGTTTCGAAGTTATCGTATCCATTACAGTTTGTATATTTGTTCTCTTCTTTCCAATATACGGTATAGATACAGTCAGATTTCCTGGTAAAAGAGACGTGCGCGTATACCACAAATTGTGCACTATTTGGAGCTTTAAAAGCAAAAAACTTTCGAAAAGCAAATCCACGAAAAAGCGCGTAATCTGCGTTATTTTTATTATTTTTCTAGCTATGATGGTCTTGGCATCAGTATAAAAAAATAATCATAATATTTAAATATGGAATTTGTTAATGGTTTGGGCTGTATTGATGTGTCAGTTTCTTCATTTATATAATCAATCTACCTACTTAAACTTACAGAAAAAAAAAATGAAGTCTAGCCCACAATATCAGCTGTAAATAACAACAATAGCTAGTCACATTCGCATGGTGACAGTGACTCATAATGCCCCCGTTCCGATATATATATATAGATTGGCATACGAGCGTCCCGCGAGACGGATTGTCGCGTACCAAAATACATATTAATGCTGGGTCATTTATTCATTACTGAAAAAGATAACGTGAAATACTTAATTATGTAGTTGTTATTCGTTATTGTAATAAGAAGGCAACTGAATATAATTGAGCATTGATTGCCTAGTGATATGACCATGCATCATGCATCGTCAAAGGTCTCGAGTAGTACCCACGAATCCAAGGCACGCACGTCTGACTTTTCGAAATCATGTGTGTATTAATATAATTTATTATAATCACTTACTTAAACGATGAAGGAAAACATCGTGAAGAAACCTGCATGCCTTAGAGATTTTGTCGACGGCGTGTGAAGTTTGCCAATCCGCATTAGGCCAGCATGGTGGGATAATATAGCCTAATCTTTCTCATTCTTTTCATGGGTTGATGATTAACCGAATATAATAAATATTTCAGTCGAAAAATATGCACTTAATAATTGAGATTTTATTAGTTTTAGACGTAGCCCGTGGGAAACTTCCGCGGCACACACTCTGGGAAGAATCACGAGTGGTGATAAACAAAAACCAGCATGATTGGTGACCGCTGCCAAACAGTTTCAGTGCACGTGGAAGCAGAACCCCAAAAGAGTAATAAAGCAAAAATAAAAAAAGCCAATAGAAGTATATGATAGAGGTTTTATGTACTTATATATCTAAACCAATCAAAGATACGCAGATCGATTTCACGTCGGTCAAATAGCCAAAAGACTATGTCATAAAAGTAATAATCTCCAAAGAAGACTCCTAGATTGTTCATAATTTTTGGAAGTCGTTGTTTGAAAACTGGAAAGCTGTATTTTTGATTGATGGAATAATCTAAATGTCATTCAATAAACGGAAATCTATAAACATGTTAGTTTCAAATCCGATGTTTCAGTTTGCTTTATTCCCTTCATAAATCATAAGAACAATAAATTACCTACAAATAACCCAAACATTTAGATTGAAAGCTTTCTGAGTTTGCTACAACATCCGCCGAAACTTTCAAATATAGTATAAATAGGAGACGACGGACGACTTCCCCAGATACACATAAAATGCCTAATTGACTTTATTCCATCTTTGTTGATTATTCCCTGAGTTTTATAGTCCGATCATGACCAAACTTATTTAAAGGGACGCTATACTCTCATCATCAACACATTTAGGGTCTCACTGCTGGATACGGTCTTCTCAGACAGAGGGATTAGGTTATATCCACCACGACGACCTAACGCAGTGCTCTACTAAATTAAAAACATTTTATTGCGTAAGGAAACTTCGGAGAATGAGATCAAGAAGAAGAAGAAGACTCAATTTATTGGTCCTTCTTCATTCAATTATGTATTGAATGAAGAAGGACCAATAAATTGAGTACCTCTTTCTTTTTTAAGTCAACTCTTACCCCCAACAGAATTTTGGTCAACAGATTGATCACAAAATTCACCAAGCTAGTCCCGTGAATATCGACCAAGTTTCCTAGAAATTTCCGGTAATTCAATATTGATAAGGATAACCTGAGTGAGAGAGTTATCATAGAATGTTTCGATCCTTTCTGGCTATCCCCATAGGAGACAGGAGCTGCACACATTATACTATTCATCATAATAATATTAACACGGATGTCCACTTGTCCTAGCCTTCCAGTTATTTTAGGTTCATTTTCCACCAGCAGTTCAAAACAGAATTTTCGATAAGTGAGTATTACTACAATTTAGATCTTATACAGTACATATTTTCACGTCTGTTGCAGATTATACTCCATTTATACAACACCTCTTAATTTGCCTACAGTAAAACTAACATAACCTGGATCTGTCAAAGGGTTAACGGAAAAAGACGACTAGGTAGATAATCTGCCGACCCCTTAAGTGAATGAAGGCGTGATGAACAGAATTGTGATTTCCTCACAGATTTGCTCAATGGGCTGCTAAAACTAGGGGCGCAGAATAAATAGTACGCGACGACAGGAGGGGGGGGAGACTGACTACCGATATAGACTGCCATACGGAACGTCAACATCTTTTAAGTGATATCATGTGAGGAACTCTCAACTTCACGTAATTTAAAATAGGGTTCCAATTCATTTGACAAACAATCGTGACATGCGATGAGATTCTGATCAGTACGAGCTGAATCATCGGTCACTTACCCCCGCGTAGTTAGAAAATAAATTTTCTAGATAAAACTGTATTGAAGTGACATTGTTTATGTTTCCGATTTGTGATGATATTTATTTATTTTATTTTAAGTATTTAATGATTAAAGCCATTAGGAGTGTGAGTGTGAGTAACCGTGAACACTTTCACGGCTATGAAAAGCTTGAATGATATTTCGTTGCCAGAAAAAAAGTCGGATTATAGGCGACGATCCGACGATTACATGCTCAGTTTACAAAAGTAACAAGTGCCGAATTTAGAGTAACAATACATTGAAGTGTACTGTCTTGTCCTAACGAGCAAATAGAACATGATCGAAAAAATGGAGGTGTGTCTACGTCTAATGATAACGATAGGTGTGAAGTTGTATCAAGTGCGCACACGCAGTGGTTAATTTCTACGATAAAAATTGGAGTAGCAAATGTCCCACATTCGTAATTATTTCCCTTACAACATTCGATATTTTTGCAAAATAACACTTTTTCATGTGACTTTGAAGAGACGGAGACTTGAGACTCGGAAAGGTTTAACTTAAGAGAGAGACAGTTATATATAACGTTGGTACTATATGAATAAATTATTTAACATGAAGCACTGTTGGTGGTTTGGTCGTTCATGCATAGTTGAGAATTGAGATGTGACTGATAGACTCGCTCATTTACATTTTTATTGAAAACGAATAACAAGAAAAAGGGTATCCCCTCTCTTTCTTTTTTTAGGGGCACGTAAAAAACAATATTTGTCTTGTTTAGTAACATTTTGACTCGGTGTGTGCATGGACGCGACCGACACGGCTCCGGTCTTGATCGTGACCATTCTTGTTTATTATTATTATTATTATTATTATAAATCTTTATTTCGAACCAAGTTACAAGTCCATACTTATTAAAAGGTTAACAAAACGCTTATAAAGTTTGAGACTGAATAAATGTTTTCAGGATATTTGAGTCCTGTTTACTCGCAATGACCTGTAGGATGCTGTTAGTGCTAGCCCGGACTCTGCTTATTAAGGATGCGAGCCGCTTGCGCATGATGGCATGGAAGCCGTCTACCCTGGCCTCCGCAAACATACCGGAGGCACTACAAAAACGGGGTAGCCCCAACAACATCCTAAATCCATTGTTATATTGGACACGTAGGGCATTGAGCGGCCTCTGCGTATACCTGTACCACAGGCTGCACGTGTAGAAAGTCTGACAGTAAGCTCTAAATAGTGTGACTTTAACTTGGTCACTACAACGCGCAAACCTGCGCGCCAGCATATTACTTCTGACCGCCAATGCCCTACGTTCCCTTTCTATGTCAACTTGGTCGTCAAGGCCCTCAGCAACGTAATGTCCGAGGTATTTGAACTGTTGTACCCGCTTCAGTTCAGTACCATTCAGCTTTATCGCAGGCACATTTAACGGACACTTACCGGAAGCCTTGAAGACCATGTACTCACTCTTCTTACAATTATATATTAAACCGTGCTTATGGCTATATGTTTCACATATGGCTAGCAGCTGTCTCATTGCACTTACAGTTGGGGTCAGCAGCACCATGTCATCAGCGTAGCTAAAGTTATTCATACATACACTGTCGACCCAGCATCCTACTCGTGCGCTGCTGAGCCCAACTATAAGCTCATTCACATACAAGTTGAAGAGCTTGGGAGAACTTAAACCACCTTGTCTCACCCCGCAATCCAACCTGTACGCGTTGGAGACGCTGTCCGCCCATCTTACATAATTTTTCTGGTTTTGGTACCAGTAATGAAAAATCCGTTGCACCTGTGTAGGCACGCAAGTTCTCTTGAGTTTCTCCCATAATACGTCATATGACACAAGGTCAAACGCTCTGGAGAGGTCAAGAAAGCATGCATACACAGGTGTACTTCTATCCGTATAGTATTGAACAGTGTGCTTGAGACTCAGAATTGCGCTTTCAGTAGAAAGTCCAGCGCGAAAACCGAACTGAGCGTCATGAATGTTAAGGTGTTTGTCAAGTTCTGCGTCAAGCACACTGTCCAACACCTTAGCCACCACTGTTGCTAAGGAAATTGGCCGGTAGTTATTCTTATCGGACAGATCACCCGTTTTATTTTGACAATCGGTACCACAACCGTTTTCATAAGGTCCATGGGCAGGTACGAGTGATTCAGACATAAAGTGAAGAACATCGCTAGCACACGTGGCAGATGGACTCCAGCGTACTTCAAATGCTCGATACTGAGCCCATCATGACCCGGTTTATGATGTCTTAATATTTATTAAGACACACACGTGCCCACAATATCCACTAAGCTATTTAGCTTAGTGGGTATTGTGGACACATGTGTGTCCGGCGGTCCGGTTCGGTGATTTGGGACAGAAAATACCATGAACGGCTTAAGTTCAATAAAAACTGCGACTTAACAAATTCGACTGTCAGTCAAGCAAATCGCATTGTATCTCGCATTCTGTATGTAAGTACTTCATACTTAATGTGCAAAACAAGCAACTTATTTAAAAATCACTGTATTCAAATTGCATACATAATTATATTAAATCTTCTTATCATTTCATCAGTCATCATTAACGAGGAGCGATTAATACTAAGCTCAATTTTACCTTGTCTTTTCTAATAATTTATAGATCACTCAAAAAAACTACTAATGTCATGATAACTTTTGTTTTTTTTAATCTGTGTTGCGTGCCTTAAATTATGGGGTAATCTGTGGTCTGTACTAATTATGGTGGTGTGCACCATAGACTAGCTAGATAAAACAATATTCTGTTACAGTATCAGTATCATAAACAATATCATTTAGAGTTTTAAAATTTACAATATTTTTACCGAAACTAAGTACCTACCTATGTACGTACTTCAACTTCCAAATTTTAACTAAAAAAAGATCTCGTCGGTTCGGTAGGTCGGTAAATAATTATGGGCTTGGGATGTTTGGTCTCATAATGGGCTCTAATCATACAAGACAATAACCTTTCCCCGAAGGACCTACCTGCTCACCCAACAATGCGTTTGACTAGTCACCATGAATACACCGGAGTGTGAAATGCCTTTAAAAACTGATCACTTTAAGTATGTACCTACCTACCCATTTGGACTTTGAAGTGTTGCATTATTATTTTTAATAGGTATCCTATCACCAATTTTATTGTTATTATTGTAAATATTTATTTATTATTATAAATTTGACTTGGTTCGTTATATTTTGTCTTGTCATTTTTATTTCATCACAATTTCTCATTCGCCATGATTATGTTTTAGAAATATTAGAAGTTCTTTTGTGGCATTGCGCCACTGGACTGCGATTTTTATAAAAATATTACACTTTGTACTTCTCACATATAGTGTGATAATTCTACAGAAGAACAATAAATAAATATCTCAATATAATCAGGAATATTATTCAAGATCCATTATATACAGTCAACCACATCCATACACAGTTTTATCTAGACCTCTTCATTACTCTGTAGTAAAAAGGTTCAGTTAAAAGTACATACGTTTAAATTTTTGCGTAAAGTAAAAAAACAAACAGATCTTTTGACCAACTGCTGCTTGTTGCAGTAGTTTGCAAATCCAGATTTCTTTTAACACGGGAACATATTTTCGGCATCTTCTTCGTCATCAACCTTCCTCTCAGAATGAGAGGTTTTAGGCTATAGACCTCCACACTGATCTAATGCGGGTAAGCAGACTTCATCAACTATTTACATCATTTTGAGCATATTTCATCTTAATTCCCGGGTTTCCCAGCATGTCATGCAATCTCCTTTCGACACGGAAATGTGATTCATTATTTTTCTCCATACTGCACGTAGGTAATTAGGTCATAAAGAGAAGTCACACAACTCCTGTGTATGTCGGTGAGCGAGTCTGCGCGTACGCATATTAATAGCCCCAGGAGATAAAGTAACGCGACAATGTGAACAGAAATTGTAATAAATCATTTTAATTATTATGTATTTATAAGTAGGTGTCTACTTACATAGTACATAAATCTATGGAAATAATTATAATAAATCGCTTGGATTTGCCACGCTTATGGTTGTGAAATTAAATCCTTTTAAGGGACTTCTAGGTGGATATATTCATCAGACAGGCTTGGCGTGGTGGACTATATATAGCCTAATCCCTCTCATTCTGAGAGGAGCCCCGTGCCTAGCAGTGGGTATATGGGGTCATGACAATAAAGATGAAAATGGGTTACTTCAATCCAGCAGTCGTATCAAGTTATTAACTCGAAGCTACACGATTTCACGAACGCTGCTGGTCCTGGATTCGATTTCACATTTAGCAGTGTTATTTTATTAGATGTTTCCATAAAATTCTTAGTGGCAGCTCAGAGTTTGGATAGCAAAGCCACAAACTGAGGGTTACTGTACACACACATTTTTGTGGCATACTTCTGCCGAACTCTTCAAGGAATACACAGTATGTATTGTAGTACATTTTTATGAGCCTTCTGTGTCTCCTTATTTAGTGATATACGATTTAATCGTTTCGTCTAGTACCTTAGCTAATAGCATGATGGTGTACCATTGCAACCAGTTCGGCCGGTAGGGTTCTGTTAGCATGATTATGACACGATTTTATAGTTACGTTAGTACGTTACCTCACTACACTATACGTGTAAACGTTGTTTAAAAACGAATATATTGAAGCCTTTTATCTGAGAGCTCAGTAGAAGAACCAAGGACTAGTAACACCACTATCAAGTCAGTTTCTAGTGCAGGCGTCTCTTGCGCATGTTATTTCATCGCGTGCATCCAGTAATCTTTTCACTGAAAGATCGACTGCCGCTGTGGTGAAAGGTGATCCTTTCACATGGCTAATATTAAGTAGATTCGTCGATTTAAATAAGGTACATTAAAGGTAATGATAGTAATGGTGATAGCATTCCTGGGACCACCTCTATTGCCGAGGGGCTCATGACGTAATAGCCTATGCTGACATCTTTAATGAGGTTTCAGGGTTTTGATTACAGTTACTTTGTGTGCAATCTAACTATGATTTTGGATCCAAACTGACCTGGAAAATGCTAGGATGATGACCACTTCCATTACTGATACTCTCTACACTAATATTCTATCAATATTCTACCTACTACTAAGTGAATAATTGATTGAATTACGACCATGAGGCCAGATTTTGTCATCGATGAAGCATGAAATAAAAATCTAAAACATTAAAGTCTTTCAGCATTTACGATGTCCAATTAAATCTATTAGTTAAACTAATGGGCCGAACATAACTTTTTTTAGAGAGTGCCCGGTTTGTCCCACGGGGTTACGGCACAAAGACCAATCTATCGTGGACTTTATTAGCGTCGAACAACTTTCAACATTTCTTTTATGACTATGAAGGGCTGTGCTAAATAGTATAAGTACCTTGGACTGTCCAACGGCGGACTGTTGCCAGGTGCTGATGACTAAATTGATTTTTACGCATCCGGCCAATAGTTGTACAGCAAGGTTTAAGGCAAACCACTGTTAGGTAGGTACGTAGGTAGGTACATACTGAATAAAGAATAGTTTTTACTGTTCTGTGGGCCTAGGCATTGATTGTATCTTCCTACTAGAGCTGACATGTGATCAGGTATCTTTCAATAAATTCCTATTCTCTTTTTAGGCTAGAGGATAAAATGATTTTGATATCAATTGTTAAGTAGAATCTCAGATCAAATATTATTTGATCTGATAGTAGAATCAGTAAATTTCTAAAAACGCGTGGAGTGAACCCGCGATGGTTCAATAAAGTACCTATCTACTTACTTAATTTTCTACAGTTATTTGTAAAAAAGAACATTCGAAATCGTCTTCAAAGTTTCAAACAAATCAAGCTCGCACTTGACTGGTTTTTTATAAATTACTGTCGCTTTACCTGTGACTTTACTAAGCTAAATATTTTTGTTTTTCTTTAGGTAGGTACCTACTAGCTTACAGCGATTAGCGATAGGTATCTCGTCCCACTTCCAAGAAGGGTCCGCGCTCCTCGTCAGGACAGCAATGTCCACTGTTAGCGGTATTCATTATGTTGAACAATTAATTAGTGCATCCACGCGACTGAGGCAAATGCACGGACATTACTTTTTATTAAAGATTCCTTTAGATTTTTGGAAATTAGATTTTTACCTACTTATCCATACAGTAGTATCTAGATAGGTATGCTATAGGTTCAGAGGTAGGTACCTAATTTGCGGCGACGCAACTACGAAGTGGAGTAAATTAGGTTGCGATAATTTATTCCTTGATGTCAAATGTTTGAAGGCAGAGCTGCGATAAATGAAATGAAATGAAATGAAATGATGAAATGAAATGATGAAATGATGAAATGAAATGATGATGAAATGAAATGATGAAATGATATTTATTTCTGTAAATAGATCTTTTAAAGACACTTTTACAAGTCAATATTTTACACTTTTTTTTTTTAAGCTAGATGGCTCCGGCATTTCCTAGCTGACGACCTCTGAGAAGAAACGCCGAAACAAACTCAGAGAATCATAGTCTCTTTTAAAGTCCAGACATAGAATAGTAACAAATATGTGTCTTACAATGTAGGGCAAAGTCTGAAATGGCCTTTTGAAGAAAGAGCCATAGCGGCTTTGAGTAGACCAGTCCCAACTGACGGCACGCATGCATCAGTCATTGTGTAGCTCAACCATAATTTAGGGAGCTCAACAACCCGTCGCACGACGATACCAGATCAGAGGCACATTTGCGTAGGCCACATAAAAAAAGGCTCAAAGCCACCAGACTGTTCAAAGCTGAGTATGTAAATTTAGCCTACAAAGTACTCACATTTACAGTTAGTCAGTTATAGTTGAAAATTATTAAATAGTAAGAAAAAAAAAAATATAAAATCACGGTAATAATTTCAGTAATGTCTGCTGATATCAAATTAATATAAATCATTGTTATGTCAGACGTACAAGAGAGCAATGCAGCTTGATGCGTACTATTGAATTAATCTAGTCTACTAAACAGAAAAGGAAAAATAATTAAAGAGATTGCCATTGACAGTAAGAGCCGACCAGCCCCGACAGACGGCACCCGTTCACGAGTATGACGTGTGTATCGGCGTCGTTTGACTCAACCATGTTGCAGGGAATAAAACGACCCGACACACTACGCCACCATCAGCAGGACATTTTAGTGAGCCAAGCCGATAGGTACCAAGTATTTCATAGGTTCCTAATTTTATCTTCTATTTTTTTTCTAAGTTCAAAGAGGTAGCACCGTAGCAGTACTGGTGAGAGACACACCAGTACTCCTACGGTGCAGGTACACCGTTGTCTATAAACTCAAAAAACTAAATGAAGTAATATTGGTAGCACTCTCTACTCTAAAACTTGGCAGGTAGGTACCTACTGCCTGAGTCTACATCTAAGTTTACTCACCAGGTTTATGATGTCGATGCTTCTTCCCCTTGGCGGTGACTGCAGTCACCAGCAGCGCCAGCCACAGCCAGCCCCACCGCATCCTAACATCACACAACACTACCAAAACACGAAGACTTGTTTCAAACAACAAACTTTTTATCTAAAAATCACGATCTAACACTTATTTCTTTTAAATTTTAAAACAAACAATTTAATTTTGTTCAATACTACATAATAAACGTTTTACAAAATGTTTTATTTTATAATTCAAACAGTAGTCAGTAGTTTTATTATAAAAACATCAAAGTTTTAAAGTTTACGCACGATATATTCGGTCAGGGGTAAATAAAATCACACGCTTCACTACAGAAAGCTAGTGGTCGACTGGCGGGCAAAGCGACCGGCAAGACCGAGTTGACATGACACGAAGCGCGGAACCGGTCGCAGGCCGAGGAACCCATGAAAACATTGGATATAACCAGACACAACAACAATACAAAAATAAGAAGTCATACAACTGTTATTACAACACATTCATAAACATTGTGTGAGAAAACGAGTAAGTTATGGATTGTTTTACAACTTTTCATTCAAGATTTTACATTCCGATGAGCTTTCAAAAAGTTTAGTTCGAAATTCAGTCAGTCCTCGAAGGACAAACAAAAGCTCCCGTGTTGTATTACGAACGAAACTGGTTTTACAAGTACCACTACTCGATGGAAGATGGCGCTGACAACAATAAACTAGTGATACTGTCACGACTGATAAATAGAAGGGAAGTAAAGTCTAAATACATGGATGGATAATAATAGCACTAATAGAGCTATTTCGATTTAATTCAATAGTGTTCATTCATATAATATATTATTTGCAATTCAAACTTTTTTATATTATTATTTTTCACAATATTTGTATCCCCTTTTAATAGTGAGTTACAGCGCCATCTTTCTGTTTGTGTTAACAATAACGAAAGGTTTGTTTATTCACATAATATGAATATTCACATACAATGTTATAATAAAATTATAACATTTATTTCATTTATAGGTACTCTACCTACTGCTCTACACCTAAAATAAGAAGGTACAGACGCCACTACCTAAATAAGATAATGATTATAATAAATATGTTAATGTAAATAATAATTATACGCTCTTTTTATCGTCAAGGTATTTGGTACCTACTGATATACCTACCTACATTACTATGAACGTTTAAAAGTAACATTACGTTTTAAAGTATAAGTAGTAAATAAAACATACTTAATCAAAGTAAACCCTGTAAGTACCTACCTACCTACAGAAAATTAGGAACTTTATCCGCTCACTGGGTGGGTAGGTAGGTAGGTATTTTGTTACTGAGGGTTCGAGTGAGCGTATGGGATAGAATTATACAATAGGTAGGTACCAATAATAACAGGAATATTTATGCTGTAAACTAAACGAAACTACCTAAATACAAAATACGGAGGGGTAGATAATATTAAGGTAGGTAAGTACTTCTACTTACCGATAGCCACGGTAAGGTTCGCCGCCTATTTTTCTTAATTTTACACAATCACAGAATCAATTGTTTATCACTTTGTTCGAATCATGATCAAATCTTACTTATTTCAAATTCAGTCCACTGTAGTGATTATGATTAAGTAGTGATTACTTAGAAATCTTAGTAATTGCTTGTTTTAATCAAACTACATAATTTTATCAGCACAATCGACGAGCGCAGTGCCGTGTATTCAGTTTTATAATTTTTTACCCGCCTAGCCTACTTTTTCGTTTCCTTGTTTACTTTGATTTTTATTGTTTGACATTATGAAGAATATGAAGTGTGGCACTGATTACTGATACAGTAGCACACAAATTATAAAAAATGGTGGGATTTTAATAATGCTGCCATAATGAACATATTACAATTGAAATAAACAAACCAAATTAAATTTAACTTTGAATTTCTATTGCAATAATAATTATTATGTAACTAAATATGTGACTAGATAACAACAATTCAAAATAATATTTTAATTTTAATCATTCTGTTAAATGTTAAACAAAATTAAGCAAACGCTATTATTTTGTATTGTAATTTGACCATTGTATTCGCATGCTGTGATTTCCTGTAAATGAAGAAACACAAGGCAATAATTATTATTGTGTCTAAATTGTATTTAATAATTGTACGTAATTACGTTCGGGAATAGAGCATATTTTTCTGGGCAATCAGTCATAAAAACTGGCAGGGAATATTTGTAATAGAGCCTTGATGAAGGATAAACTTTATTCTGGGTGGTTATTTTTAGAATAAATTAATATTTGTTTGTTAATTATTGCATTGGTGTGGCATTGATAAAAACCAATCAATGCCACACCAACAAATAATATTAGTGGCCGAAAATCAGAAGTTCCCCCAATGGCCTTGTTTAATAGTATCTAATAAATTTAATAGTCGCTACATTACCTACCTACTAAGCGACAATAATAATTGTCTTATTGAGAAATAAGGATCTTAAACCGAAATGTCGTTAGTTGGTTGTTTACTTTTCAGTTTTGGAAACGGATTGAGATAGGGATTTAGATGAACAAACCGACTTAGGTACCTACCCATATCCGCGTCGATCCACCAGTCTCCTTGTGTATCTTGTAAACCCAGCTTTCTTTGATGATGCTGAGATTTCCAGCGTGACTTTTTTTTTACTCTTCTTAGGGGATAGGAATAATAGCAATGTTCAAAACTCATACCAAAAAACTTATTTATTTGACGATTACAATTATTCTATAATATCTATGAATAGTCGCAGAATTACAACGTGTATACAAACAAAGGATGAGGAGTCGGGTCGGCGAATTCAACCCAATAACATACGAACGATAAGCCAAAAATGTTTAATGTCATATCGATAAATTTACATAGTGTAACACTGGGTGCGCCTGCGCCGCGCGGGGGTGTGCGCGGCGCGGCCGGGGGCGGGCGGGCCCCCCCCTGCGGGCCCCGGGCCGCTAGACGAACCACTCGTCCTTGTGCGGCACGGCACTCAGGCCGCCCGCCGCAGGCGGCCCGCCCGCGCCGCCCCGCACGGGCCCGCAGGGAGCTCCGGGTTTCCCGGCAGCCGCGTCGCGCCCACATCGCCGCCCGCGCACCCACCGCTGCCGCCGCCGCCATTACTGCTCGCCAACTCTTGCACTGCAAGGAAATTAGGAGCAACGTCAGTCAAATAATCAGGTTTGTTTCTCGGACCAGGAACAATATGATTCCATGGCGTCGCCATATCTTATCTCATAAATACAACACTCCAGCGACCCACAAGAATAGAAGTATGCCCGAATGTAGGTATGGTGATTTTGCATTGATTTGAAGAGAAAATTGCTTGTTTATATTGGAGCGGAAATATAACATTAGATAGACTTACAATGTAGCCGTGTACGCTGGTTGACAGCGCGGCGGCGGCAAGCGCAGCACGCGACGGCGACGGCGACTCCCGCCACCAGCACCGCCGCGCCCGCGCACGCCGCTACCCACGCGCCCCCTGCGCCACCGGCTCCGCCTTCTGAAACATAATCATTTAAAAATATATAAACTATAAGTTGGTGGCACATCCTGGTAATTCATGAGCCCAGCTATTTCTGAGGGTGTTGTAAATCACGGCTAAATGACTGAGTCATTTAGCAAAATTCATACCGCTCATTCGTACTCTAATGTGCATCATCTACCGTCATCGTCTTTGCACCACCCAAATGTTTGCTACCTAATAGAAAAGTCCTAAGGCATTTAGACTGCCTTTTTACACTCTCGAACAGAATTATAATTAAAGAATCAGCTAAAACATCATCAACAAGTAAAAACAACATATCGATATCCTGAGGATAGACTCGTTGTCAAGCTTTTTGGGACTACCAATAACGAAAATAAATATAACAATATAATAAACACAGTCTACCTGATAATTTTTATATAGTGTTTGTATCAATTCAATATAAATTGGAGAAGGTGCTATTGGAGACGGCGCACAAAACACAATGTTAGTTTTTAGGGACGCCTAATATTCAGTAGTATCGATATACCTATACAAATCATGCAGGACTAACCTGGGCAAAGCTCGGCGGTGTCTTCGTCGGAGCCGTCGGCGCAGTGATCCACGCCGTCGCACATGAGGTCTGCGCTTACGCAGAACTCGCGTTGCTTACACCGGAACTCCTTGCACCCATGTTCTGGAACAACGGAGCGAAACGACATCAAAAATAGAGTGAACTCAACTAGAACACAAGTCAAACAAAAAAGTTTTTATAATAAATTGCATGATTTATGCTCTATTGATCGAGTGCATCTTCAGGGTAATTGGGAATGGGAAACCAAGGTTCTCGGATGATATGATGATTTATGAACGTAAAATACATTAAGTATAAGTAGGTAACAAATTAAAACACCAAACCCTTCATTCGTACAATGACATAAATTGACTATATCAAAGGTATAATCACAGACACAAATTGTAGGAAAAGAAACGAAAAAATAATAAGTACATATGTCTCTATTTCTTTGTAACCGATAAAATATAAGGATGGTGGTAGGCGGTACAGCCGCCGTCCGCCAACCAAGCGAACTGACCCGAAAACCTGTTTCTGATTGAAAAAGGAAAACATTTTGTATAAATTGCGGTGCGCCATAAGAAAATTGTACCCCGGACTGATATTGTAGATGTATCTAGAATGTTTCCGATAGGATTTATTCTCCTGCAGCATTTTATCTGAAACCAATCCAAAATATGGCAACGTAGGTAGGTAAAATCTTGCTGTTCAGTTCTGTAGTATACGAATTTCAGTCGATTGAAACAATATTTATGTATTCATGAATAATATCTGATTCAAAGCTTCATATAATTGAAAACATCAATTAACTTAATTACACCATTTGGTTTCGACATCAAAGAAAAAAATACATTCAATCTGTATTCCGTTACAAAAATAGAACCCTATTTGAAAAGCCCTGTCACTTACACCGGACAATCAAATTGCTGACGTTGCGCTCTCGGAAAATTGGGTATTCATCGTCAAAAAAATTCACCCGAAAGAGTCAAACAACAATGGCCTGTCGTAACGAGTCCCCGAACCAGATACGCAACGATATGGTTAACGCTAATCATCCATCGTAACTGAAGACCGTTGATTGCGTCCTTCAAAATTTCTGCTAAAATAATATTTTCTTTAAAAGCCAAGGAAAATAGACTCGAAGCGGAGATGCTCACCGAAACATTGCTTTTGATCTCCAAAGAGGGATTGTTTCTCCCTGCCGCATATACACGGGTGTACCCACGTATATGCGGCAGGTAGACGGTAAGGGTGGTGTTTGTGTGGAAAGCGGCATGTATGAAACGCATTGTTTAAAATTTTATTCTGGCGTCTCAGGCGGTGTCGCGTGGCGCGTTTTTGTTGCATAATTCAATGGCATGAACGCTTAACATATCCTGCTTTGAGAGACAACTCTGTTGCGTTCAGCAAAAATTTAAACTTCTACCGCGATTAAACCTCGAAACGGATTGTTTTGTGATAAAGACGATACTTAATGAAGAATTTTCTGTAGCAGTAAATTTTTGTGGCCACAAAGGAAAAATCGTTGCGCAAACATCAAGGATTGTTGGAATTTAGAATGCTTTGAACCTTTTAAGGTCGTTGAAATTTCGGGAGTAAAAAAAACATGATCGGACTTTTAAACTAACCAAAATGAAGGTATAGGTTAAAGATCATAATGACATGAAATATCTCTTGATGAACCATCAATTATACAACTACAAGTAACAAACCCCAGCATAGAAGATGAATGTAAACTATCAAATCGTACTTAAAACTTTCTCAAAGAATCCACTTAATGTAATCATTAGAAGTATCCAAGCGGAGGTGCAGTCGCTCTCCAGAGGGGTCCCGAGAGGTCGCTTACCAACTATGCCTTAATGGGCTAAGTTGTGGAGTTCCCACACTTCATTATCGAGCGCCAGGCGATATCAACTAAGTTGCATCAGACGTCGACACGTTGCACGACAAGTTCAAGGTATAATATAACGTTCAGTGTATCGATATCAGTTACGACTAGAATTTGTTTGTGTTTCTATCTATTTTTAGGTCACTTTTTCGCAATTTTGAATACAATTTTTATTTGAACAAAAATATATTTCAAATTGGACTATATCATGCTCCTTTTTGTAGTTAACTTTTGCTCAGACAGCACTTTAAGTTTAGGTCTTTCTCCTAACTTTTAGTCAACTATGTTGTAGTCTAGGGCAACCAGTTTTGGCTACCATCAGACCTCCACATCACAAGAAAAATACAGCTTTTAGGTATTTTTAAAATATTACGGTATCGGAAGTACACAGAACAGTAAAACAACAATTTGGAAAGTTGTCACAGTTAGTAATAAATAATAAACATAGTTGTAGTCAATATTGTAATCGATGATCAAATTACAAATTGTTTCATTTATTTTATGAGAAGCTATCTCGCGTATTTCAGCCTCGTATTAATGGT
The DNA here is from genome assembly GCA_964056405.1 of Acronicta alni. NCBI lineage: Eukaryota > Metazoa > Arthropoda > Insecta > Lepidoptera > Noctuidae > Acronicta > Acronicta alni. The sequence goes on along the minus strand of OZ043916.1, from coordinate 996,805 downwards.
CCATAACTTCTTTAAGCGGCTGGACTATTTCAATGTTCATGCAGACGGCTCTAAGGGCTCCAGATTTAATGTCCCAAACATAAAAATGATACGAGATCTCATCCACGATGGATCAGCTTAATGGTGGCACTTTATAGCGTTGATAAATGCCACTCGATACAGTCATATTGTTTATAATGTCTTTGATGGTTGATGCAAACCTTGAAGACTGGCCATCCTCCAAGACGTTTATGACGCTATTCAATACCTTTATTTTACGCCTTGGTTTAGGATAATTTCAGGAAGACTGATCTAAAAATTTTGTCTGTGGTCTGGTTGTCTACTGACTGATTCACCAAAAAAAAGCCAAAAAATGGTCCTGTTTTGGACTTTTGGTAGATTTCTAAATTTTCACTGACAATTACAATAATACGTACATACCGTGCATATTTTTATCTGATGTGAAATTTAACGTGATGAAAATCTGGACAAAAGAATCTTAGCCTTACCAAAGCATTCGGTAAGGGGAATGGAATGTATTGACGAAAGATACCATACAACCAAAAGTAACAAAATGATTTCACACCAAAAGTTTATTGTGTCAGTCAGGAATACCTAACTTAATTGAATTAAAGAACACGCTATTTAATTGAATGAATAAGCAATCCTATGAGTTATAATTGAACGACAGTCAAATTAATATTTCTATAACACGACAAAAGTCATAAATCAACAAAGACTTCACATTTCAGAAAAGCTCCGAAAAATTGTCGACATGTAATAAAATTCCTATTAAAATTCTCTAGTCTCGAATGTTCGCGGGTCCTGTTCGCAGTTGCTGTCTCTGATCCTTCCGAGGCCCCATTGTCTGTTCCTAAATCCTTTGGAGTATGTTTTTCCACGCAGCCAAGCGGAAAATCTAATTGGTGTTATGTATGGCTCAAAGGTGAAGACGAAACAAACGCTTCTGCTCCAGTAATGTTTTTGGACAATTTAATTGCTTCCTTTGTGCGTCTCATTGTAATTTCATATGCATACTTGAGTAAAAGAGATGTGTCCTTGGGTATAATTAAATTGTGTGGATGCCTTCGCGATATCCGAAGTTCAAAGGATAGTAAGATAACAATGTTCGTAATTGTTTTCTTGATTTTATGTGACAATTAAAATTGTAAAGTAGTTTAATTGAGTAATATTAACATAGTATGTTACTTAAGTATTCGACTAGCTTTTGTCTGCGATACCACCCGGATCCTAAAAGGCTCTTTAGACAAAACGCCCTTTAAGATGCGATAGCCTATGTCCTTCTACGGGGTCTAATCTATCTCTGTACCAAATTTCATGAAAATCGGTTCTGCGAGTTACTTTCGCATTTATAATATTAGTAGGGAAGTATGGATATAGTAGGCATTGTTTATTTTAGTTGATCTTAGTCCACCACGGACGCCTCTCCCCCGCCCCTTTTTCACATTTTCCTGTCCATCAGGTTGTCTGGTAGATATTATTTAGCGTTAAGACAGACATTGTACCCTTAGTTTAATTAATTCCAATGTTGCTTCTTATCATGGTGTACATTATAGATTATTATATTATAATAGGCACTGTTTTTTTTAAGTATTTCAAGGGCATTAGATATATTTGATAATCAATTTTGATAAGCTTGATTACAATCATCAGGCCGTTGTAGAATTCTGTAATGATAATGAGAATATAAGACATTGAAATTAAACAACAATTAATGATCACAGACAGACTGATATCAATAACAAATATATTGATATCAGTCTACCTGTGACCGTAGACGCTGTAAGAGGTCTGAAACGTTGTGATTAATACTGTCAGTTTATGCGATAAAATCCGTTGTCTTTTTTTTATTTCAAAACCAGTCTATCCTCTGGATATGTTTTTTTATTATTCACGATAGGCCCACGCTTGACCACTAGTTCGCCTGATGTTAAGCGACACTGCGATCTACGGTGGAGCGCGCTTGCCTAGAAGAAACCGATTCACTCGAGATTTAAAGACACAGATTATAGTTATTGGGGAAGACCCACTCAGGAAGCTCATTCCACATTTCAGCGGTACGCATGATGAAACTTGATTTATAACAATTAGTTCGGGTTTTTGGGATATCCACCATGACTCGATGACGCTTTTCGTGCTTCTGGTCGTCCGATAGTAGAAAGGGAAAGGGGGTATAAGATCGTGGAGATCTGATGCACACTCCGAAATGCATCCGATAAAAAACTGACAAGCTATAGGTAGTGCCCTGAAATTGGGTTGCGGAGGTATGATGGCAGTCACTTTGTGTAAAACACTGATATTCAGTCGCATCTCGTTAGACGGGCCAACCTCAACGTAGTTGGCAAAAGGCAATGATGATGATGTTTGTTGCCCCACAACAGCGTCATTGAATAGCAGGTTATCATAGTTTATAGACCTAGAAACTTGAGGAAACGTAATAAAAATATCAATACACACATATATAGAAAGGGAGGAATGTGTAAACGAACTGCCCTGTCGACTGTTTGTTCAAATAAATAAACATTTGGTGAAATTAAAGAGGGCGACGAAGGGTCGCCGCCCGGGCCTCGGGTTTTTATATAAAATCGCACAAATACTTGTATTTATTGGAACAAATAGACGGTTATTGCTTCATTCTCGGTTCAGTTTTATCATTTATATATATTTTTGATGTAAGTAGGTAATATATGTTTTAGAAGTACTGATATATCAACGTCCAACACTAACCCTCGGCACTGAATAAATGGATTATTACAAGGTCTGGGTAAAGAAACATGAAATTTTGCACCAAAGCTTACGTACAATTTTGAGAATTCGGATTTCATCCTGAGAAAGGATGGCTAACTTATGCCTTACAGAATATAATGTTTTATTTGCCAAGAATGTAGGTATAGTACAATAAGATGTTACAAAGTTTTTAGGAATCCATGTACATTCTGCCATAAAAGCATGCAAAAAATTTATAATAAGTACCTAGGTACTTACTAATTATAACAAAAAATCATATGTGCTTATCAACTATGAAGTCTGTAATACAATAATAACATTTTTCTATTAGTACATTAGTGAGAACTTTTTTAAATTCTCTTAGAAACTGGTAACTGATAGTACAGTCAGCAACGAAAGTCGCTAAACATGTTGCAATCTTCAATATGATTTTTAATAAGTATGAAGTTACTGACCTGTGAAGGTAATGCGAAATTATTGCATGGATGACCACTAAATATTTAGTTCACCTTATAAAGAAAACCCTCTATGTTCTGGAACTGTGATGTTTTCAAAATTTAGCTGTGCTCAGCGACTTTCGTTGTTGACCGTACTTTTGGCACGCGAGTGAAACCGTGGGCAACAGTTATGCATTAACCTATCATTCTCTTAGCATTTTCCGTACTATGATTGTTAGGGATCGGCTTCCAGTATTACCATGCGGATAAATATCAGTAATTTAACGAAGCGGCTGCCATCAGACCTCTGCAACAATTTCTGGGCAATACCGATATCCTGAGGATAGAGTATTTGTTATTAGGGGTTTAAGGGCTTCTGACTACTACTAGGTACCTATTTTTTACTGATTGTCATAGGTGTTCGACGTTCGTATGACAGCCGCGATCGACGGGCTTACGTGTTCATCAAGGCACGGAGGGGTCCCGATGTCGCCCATCCACAGAATAATCGTCTGGCGCAGCTTAACCTTGCAGATTGGTTAATCAGCTTAGGTTATTACTTAGCCACGAGCCCTGACAACTTAATAATAAATAAGTATGATAATAGCCAGGAGCCTCGACCAACATCTAAGGAGGCTCTCGTTAGGTGGCTGGATCAAACGGCCCGTATTATTAGGTTTCTTTCTTTAGGGCCCGACGCCGGTGAGTATCTACTTTTTATATTTTTAAATGTTTTTTTATACTTATAATAAAATATTTAAAAATTAAATAAAGGGAATAATATGTATAATAACTAGACGTATGAATGGATGTTATGTACAAATCTACCTAAAGTTAAAGATAAGATTTTTTCCACTGGTACCATATTATTATTATGATTGAGTTGAATATTTTTATCACTTAAGTAGATGGTGTTTTGATAGCTAAATTCTTATTTATCCAGTGATTAATTCAATGATAATATCTAAGAATTATATCTGAAAAAAAAAATCCTTAAATCTTTGAATATAATATAGGTATACTTATATTATATTGTAGGTATATTCATTTTATATAGGTAAGTATTTTTTTAAGTCTACTAAGGTGGCAAACAAGCATACGGCCCACCTGATGGTAAGCGGTTACCGTAGCCTATAGAGGCTTGCAACACCAGGAGTATCACTTGCGCGTTGCCGACCCTATTTTTAAGAGAAATAGTTGGGTTGGCAGTATAAGGGTCAAAGTCCCCCCACTGCCAACACAACGTTTCCTCGTGGAGCACTGGCAACCTTGCTCACCGTAAGAAACACAACACAGCTCAAAGCAGTGTTATTTTACTTCGATTTTCTGCAAGGCGGAGGTACTTCCCCAGTCGAGCAGCTCCAATTTGAGTGGAATTACTCCCACTATGCCCTACCTCTCTTAATATAGTTAAATTCTTGAATATCGCAAAAAACAAAACAACTGAAATACCCTCAGTTGTTTTTTTACAAAAATATAAGTATATAATTTTAGTAGATAGATAGTTACATGGTTTTGAACCAGTTGTAGCGAAGTAAAAAAAAGTACATAAATACGTTTACGTGTAAAACTTATTTTATATTATAATGTTAGTTTACGCTTATATATTCGTATTTGAATGTGAGCATTAGTATACAAGGAACTAGTATTGATAAGTGGTGTAAAGAGGCAAGCACATCAAGCTACCAATCTGTCAATATTCTTTGATAGATTTTCAACATTAATAAAAAATAATAAGGTTCATATTAAATTGGTAATTTTTTTCTGTTTTGGATTGCTTGACTTGATTGCGTCTGTACATATCAAGCTTTACAATTCCAGTATTATTAGGATAGGTCTCCCATTGTATATGCGTCCCGTACAATAAGAAATACATAGGTAAACTTATAGTGGAAATGCACTTATCTGTGCGAACCCAAAATACGTGAAATAGTTGAGTATACTCACTGGGGTCTTTGACGGCGGTGATGACGAGCCGGAACCCGTTGGCGTCGGTGCCCCAGTTGTCGGTGACGTACTTGAGCGTCACGAAGTTGCTGCGCGTGAACAGCGCGCCGACCTGCTGCTTGGTGTTTCGGCAGGACAGGTCAGCCTGGAACAGAAAAAGGAATACTTATAATAAGATTCTATCACGGTGTCGGTCGAGAGGTTCCAGTGTCGGACTGCTGGACACGATGTCGTGGATTCGTTTGCCACAAAACATTAATATTTTGTATGATGAACTTAACTGTTTGTATTTTTCTAGGTGTTTCTTATTTATTATATAAGTACAGAGGCCAGCAAATCAAGCTACCACAATGTGTCATATATCTTGGATTGATTTTCAACTTTAACACAACGCAATAAGGTTCATTTTCAATTGGGAGAATTTGACAGTTTTGGATAGCTTGACCTGCTGGCGTTTGTACATATTTACAAAATAACGATATGAGCATTATACCTATCCATTGTTTAGTCGTTAGACTGGATGCCGACCCCAACATACCTACTTAATTGGGAAAAGGATATGAAAAAGATGATCCATTTTCTATACAAGTTATACAAGCTCTACTTAGTTTGAGACTCCAAGGCGATGTGTAAAATATCCCAAATATTTATAACACATTATACATACATACACACACACAGTAAAAAGTTGATATTCCTTTTGGAATGCGAGCGAAACCGCGGGAAATAACGAATAATAAATAACTTATCTAAAAAGACATGACATTTATTTATCTCGTTGTAATCATAAGCTGTAGAAATCGAGAAGGAATTATAATTACATATAGATACTATCTTTTAAAACATGCTAAATATATACATTGACAATCTCTTTGATAACGTCAAAATAGTTAATGACGACAGTGCCATGATACAATAATAACAGGAATTCTAGATTTAAGCAAAGGAAAAATTCGACCTCGGGCAGGATTCGAACCTGCGTCTTCTGGTTAGGTACACCAGACGCTATAACCACTAAGCCACCGCGAGTCCTACCCACCATGTCGTATTTTGCCTTCACTTTCTGAATTTACGTCTTTATGGTGTCGTCAGTAACACCTATTGAAAAGCAAATTTTGCTCCTCAACCGACACGACTTACTTTACAGTTAGTTCAATGTCGAACGATGCCATCTTACCTACTAACTGTCTTTTTGTATTGTTTTTTGGCATTTTCCATGCTAAGATTTTAAAGTATTTAAGCAAAGGATTTTTTTTCCTTAGCTTAAAAACTTTAACGTCAAGGACTCGCGGTGGTTTAGTAGTCATAGCGTCTGGTGTATCTAACCAGAAGACGCAGGTTCGAAATCTGCCCGCGGTCGAATTTTTCCTTTGCCTAAATACTTTAAAATCTTAGCATGGAAAATGCCAAAAAGCAATACAAAAAGTAACAGCTAGGTGATGTAATTATTTTAAATATCCTTAACTGTATTGAAGATGTAAAGCAACGACAAAATCAATGTTGACATTCGTGACGTCACTGTGAACCAACGTGGGAAGAGAATAGTTGACGTAAGCTTATTATTCTACCATGGGCGGTGCTAATTTTGAGTACTGCCACACCACGAACGCTCCTTATGGACGTAATGACGTTCGTACAGGCGCAAATATTTTTAATATTTACCTCAATTACAATTAATGCAATTTACCTGAAAGCCGAAGGGTAGGTAATGTTTCTCGAGTGTTTGTAAGTATGATATCTTATGTCTAAATTATTTGGCCAGCTCTACAGTCTAAACCGTTTGATGTATTTCAACACACGAGGTGTCATATTGATTTCTTACACGCGAATATTACGACTTTGAAATAAAACTACTTTTTTACGAATTTGATGGCGTTGTATTGATATTATGAATCTTCAATTCTTATGTATTATAAGTAGTGATGTTGATAATCGATTATCAATATTCGATAAATTTATTATAAACAGTAGGTACAGACAACAGCAGGTCAACCTATCCAAAACTGTCAAAATTTCCCAAGTGAATATGAACCTTATAGTTTTGAAATAAAGTTGAAAATCAATCAAATAAATTTGACAGATTGTGGTAGCTTGATGTGCTGGCCTCTGTACTACGACTGCATTGAGATCACAGGAAGCAAAGGTAAATAATTATTTAGCTTCATTCATTTATGATTATTGATTATTTGAGTGAAATATGTATAGATTTGAGAAAATTATGATAATTTTACCTGTTTCGTTCGATTATCAATAATCGATTAATCGATTATCAACGTCACTAATTATAAGTATGTAATATCATATAAGTATCCATTGTCTAGTACCCAAGGTACAAGCTCTGCTTAGTTTGGGACTAAATGGTGCTGTGTGAAATTTTCCAATAATATTTAAAAACATTTTACCCAGTGACTACGCTGTAAAGAGTTCGAAACAACGGGATTGATAATAAATAATTATCAATATAACGCGATAAAATCCGTAAAATATTATCTCAATATTGTAGTGTCATTATATTCGTCTCAGTCATAGGAGGGACATCGAAGAAAGTGTAGGACAAGCTATTCGTTCAATTGGTCGTCTTTAAGTGGAAACGTTTTGTCATACATTTTCCAACATTCAAGTTTTAGAGTTTCTATATTGCATTTTAGCTTGTTTTGTTAGTATTTTTTAACGCTGTCGTATTTTTTGTTTAATTTAATGTTTATTATACGTTATAGAATAATCAAACACCTTCACTTTTTTTAATGATTTATTTTTTTGAGTGGGCCTATAGGGTGCGCCAAAGTTCACCTAAATTTTCAACTCCGATAATTGGAAATCCGAAAATGTTCTTCCTAACATTTTTCACCCTAACAATCACAATTCCTAACTACTCTGTATCTAATGTTCATAATTCCGAAGCACTCAACTTCATAATGTCATTAGCAATAAATATCTATTATACTTTTATTTGTTTTCCTATATTTTCTCAACATAACCATCTTTTACACTATTATTTAAAGTCCCGCTCCAGTCATTCCGTCAAGTTCCAGAAACGAATCGGTTCTATTCATAATAATTGGTTTAGGTTAGGTTAGAACTGTGGCCGCAACGCACGAGCCGAGCGAGCGAAGCGAGCGTGCCGCGGCAGCGGCCGGCGAAGTGCCAGAACCGAATCGCTCCTATAGTTATTGGTTTAGGTACGGTTAAAACTGCGGTATAAACTCCCAGTTGTGGTAATTATGTTTAGGGATAAAAGCGATATGATAAAAAACAGTAGGAGTTTAAATATATTTACATTAATGATATTATTAATTAAAATTTTCGGAGACATGAGTGTTATGAACATCGCCGGTAGCACTACAAATAGTATGAATGAAAACTTTAGGATGAAAAATTTTAGGAAGAGTGATCATTCGGATTACAAATCATTAGGAAGAACAATTTCGGGTAAAGAACTTTAGGTGAGCCAATATGGACGGAACTATGTAACCATAGTTACCGTCAATACCATATTATTCTATTTTCCGGGTCGAAGTAGAGTAGATACAAATCAAAACTAGAAATTACTAAATGTACGTCAATCAGTAAACGTTTATATTGATATAGTTATTTCATTTGTCAGTTGACGGGGGCTATCGTCAGCTGACTGTGGACACATTTGTGTCGAGGGCCGAACACTCACTATTGACATATTACAATGGCGTTGTATCGATATGTAGACGTAGTGACAGTAGCTAGATTAGAATAAATTGGAAACTACAAACGACATAGGTATTATAGTGCCTGAGCGATAGGGTCGTTGTTTAGAGTTCCGATCGGCACATACAGCTGCTTAGTCCAAGAAAATAGAACTCATGCTGAAATGGCTAAAATAGCATAATACTAATCCATACAAATATTATAAATGCGAAGTGTGTCTTTCTGTCTTTAGGTAAAGACGTTAGGTTTAAACGTGAAGAGGTCTTCACGTTTAAACCTGTGAACCGATTTAGATAAAATTTGTTATAGAAATAATTTGAGTTCTGGGAAAGGACATATGATAGTTTTTGTCCCAGAAATCATCACTTAAAAAGGTGAAAAGGGGGATGGAATTTTGCATAAAAAAGGTTTATAACATTTTTAACATTTAACTATTCGTTAGAAAAAAAAGCAGATTAAATTAAAAATAAGCTACCCAAATTACTGATTCCACGAGGACGAAATCGCGGGCAAAAGCTAGTACCTAATATTTTATAACGAAAATATTTTTGGAAAAATCTTGTTTTATAACCCATTGTTGTAACATATTTTTCTTAGACTAAGAGATATTTGTAATTTTAAGTGATGGAAACAAACTATTATATTATTATTATATTCTTACGTCTATATGAGAGGCCTTTGTTCAGCAGTGGACCTCTTTTGGCTCTTTTGGATATGATGTTCAAGACATAATTATATTTGTATGACCTACAGATAGTTGTTCCCTTCACTCCACTAGTAAATAGAACTCAAGATAAATGTAGAACTGAGACATCATACAGTTTTATATTTATGTATACTTATTGTTGTTCGGTGTTCCATCCGCATTCCAAAGGGATTTTGAGACAAAAGGTAGCCTATATCATTCTCCAACGTCTAAGCTATCTCTGTACTAATATTCATCAAAATCGGTTCAGCGGTTTGAGCGTAAAAGCGGAACAGACAGATAGAGTTCTTTTTATATTATTATGTAGGGATAAAATTGAACACTATAATATTCCATCGATGTAGTGTAGTGATAAAATATTCATTTGAAAATAAAATAATGTTACTTTTAAACTATTAACTGATTCAAAGTCACATTATTTTCATTACCCACAAAATGACTTAATGATTTTTTTTGTTGTAAACACGGAAGTAAAACTGAAGCAATTATTAAAGCATTATTATCAATTAAATTGTAGGATATCATACAAATTATCAACGGACCTAAATAAAAAAAGATAATTATGGCTACCTCATCATTATCTTCTGAGCTTCAACTATGTTTACGTCGGGTTCTAGTCTAACCAAATGCTGCAGAATATTAGTAAAGTTTATTTTACACGAAGCGACTGCCATCAGACCTGCGCAACTCAATTCCTTGGCAATGCCGATATCCTGAGGATAGACTGGTTGCCAGGCTAACAATTGATTAGCTTCAAAATGTTGAAATAATCTTGATAATATTCCCATTTATACTCACTGATATTTCTTTTACCCAAGAACGACAATACAAATATCGATTTCTGACATTTACGCGAATATTATACATTTAAATAAAACTACTTTTTACGATTACGTACGATACGATTTTATCGCGTATATTGATATTATTAATCCCGACGTTTCGGACCCTTTACAGCGTCCATGGTCACGGGCCATAAAATCCGTAAAAAGTAGTTTTATTTCAAAATACAAATGTTGTTTGGAACAAGTTCCCACGGTGTTCAATCATGGCTTAAGGAGAGTCTATATAAATTGACGGCAGTCGCTTGATCGCTCATGCGCCGGCAATATTTTCTTCATCGAGACGGGCTTACTGACGATGTCCGGGCTATATCGCTGTCATATTTCAGGGAGAACGATAGCGAAGACGTGACGACCCCCCGATTTGAACACCTCCCTTCTCCCGCCCTATATATCACATCTCGGACACCCAGACACCCTACCCCCTTGCATTTCAAAGGCACGAGTGGACTTGCATTTATTCTTATATACTACGTTTAATAAAGCTCTCGGTTTGATATTAAAAATTCCTCCTTAGCTCCAGATTACGGCGGGGAATGAATTAAGAAGGGTTTTGTTATGCAAACTATGCCTCGGGCGGCCGTATTAAACACATTTTAATAGCCATGGCTTGCCTAAAACATGGTTTTAATTAGCGAGCTAGGAGAAAATCAGTTTTAACACTTGGAAGTTTGAGCAAAATGAGTTAACGAGTTCTCCTGGTTCTCTTTCTGTAACAAGGAAGTTTGCAACTGTTCTTGTTTGTTACCGTCTTGTTAGTTTACACTTAGTGCTTCTCCGGGTCCTTGAGGTGATTCAGAAAAAAGAAAGTTTGTTTTTTAAACATCAAGTTACAGATTGGCTGAGCAGGCTATCCATACTAATATTATAAAAATGTGAATAGCAGATTTTTTGTCTGTTATCTTGTGACGCCTAAACTGCAGAACAGATTTTGATAAAATTTGCTGAGAAGATCATTTGCCACCCGAGCAAGGATACTGTTAGTAACTGCTAGTAAAAAGAAAAATGTAATTAAAAGCAATTATTGATGCTTCCAGAATGATAAAATTAACCGAGCAATAAAAAATAAAAAAAATGGTTGATGGGCTTGCGTTTGTCCTCAGTCTCATCTGAGGGTAAGTGATGACGAGGTCGAAGGTGGAACACGCTTACATCAAGGTTGTATGTTATGTAATACTGTAACTACACAAATATCTAATGTCATTAGTTAACGTTGTTCTAGATGCGACAGAATCAGAAACATATGCCATAATGCCAGCTGACGCGATAGATGCATGATTGTCAGTTGTTCGAAGAATCCAACATTGTTCACTAATTACATAGGACATATTATTAAAAGTAAAAAAAAACTACTATTCATAATTTTTTTTTGTTTAATAAGCACTGTTAAGTAAACTCCTTTTTAAATTGCTATGGATTTGACACGAATTCTAAATATGAGTTGATTCCCTTAAAATTTCTTGAAGTACTTAGCAGTTTTAACCCTCAAAGTATTATTGAAGTGAATCGTTTCCAATAAAATACTTGCACATTCCGTTATATATTCATAAAGTATGATAAAAAGGAGGTTGTCTATCTATAACAATATAACAACCAACCTCTTTATTACGAGATTTCTCAACAAAAGAGGTAGCAAACTAATATTCTTGCCGCACAATGCAAGTGAAGATTGCACCTACTTGTTATTCAGAGTTCGCGTGACTGAGTCCCCCGTTATGAGCGGGACGGTAACTTTAGAACGTGATGCATCTCCTAGGAATTACAGCTCACTCACTCACTCCTCTAGTTAAATATGGAGCTTTAAACAAGTTAGGGTGATGTTGAAGGATCTGCGACTGTGTGTCTTTGTTACAGTGTTTTGTTGTTTATGTTTTAAATTTATTATTTTACTGACGTGGGAATTTCCCAAATTCCATCTAAGAGCTCAAACAGGCTTTTTATGTAAAATTTTACTTAATTCAAATTTTCATTTCGACACCGATTTGTTTGTGTTAGTCAGGCGTTTTTCATAGCGTATCTTTATAAATTTTACTTAAATATACTTTTGTACAAATTCGATTCACAGATTTCGTACCATCGCGACACTTTTTCTAAAGTAAAAGAAAAGCGTCTTCAAGAATTGTGTGTAAAAATAAGACTTATATGGTTTTCTCATGGATGCCAATGTCAGTACTGGACAAATGGGGCCATACGGAAAGTACCAGCTTTCAAATAAAATAAGAATCATCAAAATTGCTTCACCCACTCGAAAGTTCTGAGGTAACAAAGATTTAAAAAAAAGTACAGTCGACTTGAGAACCTCATCCTTTTTTGAAGTCGGTCAAAAACCTGAAATAACAGCAAGAAAAACTCTTAAAGAGGCCTACACAGTTTCGGCCATTAATAACAATGAAGTGCTAAAAGGCTGCAACATCGTTTAAGTATTGATAGATCGTGCGCCCATGGCCCTCGAGAACACTAGTAATTTATTTCTCTAAATCGTTTCGTACTACGTGCTTTGAAATATAAGTAGTTAGGAAGTAGTCTAATAAAATGTTGTACAATACTTATCAAACTGAAGATATAGCATCCATATATGTATGAGTTTCACTTGTGATCGAAGAAATTTAAAGAAAAACCAGCATCAATTTACTTAGTTGTTATTCTAATCATACTGATCAAATTTACTGGTGTATTTTCCTTTTGAAATAAATAAAATTCTAAGTATATAATAAATTTTCTTGATAAGTCTACCCTGTTCTACTGAAATATTTACAATGTCCTAGGCCCAACTGAAAATCAGCATTGCGGTTTAGGACCGTAACACTATACGGTAATATGAAACAAAAACCTAAACTATGTGCGAGACTGAAGCGTACCGAAGGCTACTCTCGTTATCCCTTAAATCTCGAAGGATGAAGACAGGATAATTGTTAAATAATCCCTCAAATAAACGAACTAATTTCGTTAAACATTAAACTTCAAAATTAACAGCAACACGCAATTGTCTGGTCACAAGAGCTCGTTGACACCCGCATAGCTTCGGAACTATTCCAAGCATCGCGGTGGCCATCATCAAAGTGTTTGTTGCGTCTCAAACTGTCGCAGGATAGTTGTCCAACTCCACACAGGTGGCCTCAAGTCCTCCCTTTGTGTGTAATACATCCACAAATAGTTTCACAGAGGCTACAAATTTATTCCATTTAAGTTCACCGTTTGTTGTTGTGTTCTGTATTGTTTTAGAGTTGAGTGTGAAATTTTTACGAAATATTTCGCGTGGTACCATAAAGTTCGGTAGCGTTGGAATTGTTTCATGTGATGTGGTGTTGGTCAAATTAATTCCCGTAAAGGATTACGGAATTTATATTTCGTGGTTTGAATTAACAGATATTGTTTGCATTTGTCATTTTTTGGTTTTATTTCATATTAATTGTGCCTCAGTATGATTTGTGTGAAATCTGCGCCATTAATCTAGTGGTCGCGTAATGTAGTGTCGGTAGTAGGCGCGTCTACTACACACGAGGTTCTGGGATCGAATCACCAGTCGAGCAGTATTGTTGGGTTTTCCATGAAGTTGTCAGTAGCATCTCAGAGTTTGTAATTTTGCCCGATTAATGGGTCGCCCCTTATAACATGGGACCTAAACATAGACCGAATTGTGGAAGGAGCTGCGTCAGCAAGTATGCTATGTCACAGTACTTTAATACGTCATTCTCTGCCTTACCTTTCAGGGATACAGGCGTGGTTGCATGACATCATCAGAAATGTTAATTAACTCATTCAAGCACATAATTTTTCAGCAAACAGTTGAATCTTCCGAGCATTTTCATTCCTGTTCTATGTATATTTGTATTCCAATAACTACTCTTACTTGCATTTAATGCCTACGGCTGCATATCCGTGGCCAGGCACAGTTTTCTCATTAAAAGTTCCATTTGAATTTAACCGTCGAAGTTTCAGTGACAACTACATACTGCTAAGAATTGTGTTAGCCATTGCAGGTTAGCGCCGCGGGAAGTTGGAGCCAGGGTAATCAAAGTTGGGTAGATCCTAACTTCGGCATTTGTCAAATGTCCGACAGAACACGGGGTATATTTTATACATGGAAGTTTGGATTCGAAAGTTTGAATATCTGATTTGACATGAAATACGAGTTTGGGATATAATAAGGGTGTGGTTGTTTTGACGATACATAAATAACCGTAACTTTATTTACAAAGGCCACTACCATCACGTCAGTATTCCCCGAAGAGTTAGGCAGAGGTGTACCAATCTACAGTTGTACACTGGGGTGGAGCGTAAATTTATTTTTATATTCACTATTGAAGAGCATTAGAACGTTGTATTGTACTCTAAAGTACAAAAAAAGGAACCTATCTTTAGCCCTCTACCACCGCAAAGATCATGAAAAATCAAATCAAGCTACTACTAGTAATAAAGAATAATAAGCTTAGAAAGTTCAATTCCAGTAACGATATATTTCTAAATGCTGTTAGATTAAAACGAACCTAATTCACATTCGTACAGCACCGTCGTACCTAAAGCTTAAGTAGACTACAGTACAATACAAATACAAGCGTTAAGGTTATAAATCCACAAAATCGGATCCGATAATCCGTCGAATCAACGTATTTTTTTTAAAACATAAGCTTTTAATCGAAAACACTGGACATTATATACAGAATTTCTTTTTAAATTATTCGTACCTATCTCATTGTGCCACAAGGTCTGTTATAACTTAATAACTTTTTAAGCAAAACATAGTTTTAAAAGCTATTTTAAGTTTTAACATCTAAGCTTAACATCTGGCTAATCATAATATTTATCAATAATATTAATTTATAATCACCACAAAGAATGAACAGACAAGTTGAACAGACAAAAGAAACAACTTGGCACTAAACTTGGCGGGTCTACAATGGAGGCTAAACTTGGCCGGTCTTTGTTCTACGAATCGCGGCCCAACTTGGCAAATTTAAATTTAAAATTGTCAAAAGTTGCATTAAGTAGTATTCGTTTGTTAATTGTTTGGGTTCGACACCTGGCGTCGGCTGGATTTCTTGGTTTTAAGTTCGAATTTATTTGTAAAAAGTTTAAGTGTGTTTGTGTTTAAAAGATTCAACATTTTGATAATTATTGCCTCACCTGCTTATGCACATGAGTGGGGCGGGGCAACAACAAGCGCGGTAGTTGGACTATCCATCATCTCTATTATAACTTTGACTAGGTACTTATTAAAATTATGACATATTATGTATTTTCTTTTTATTTAAAAAGATAGCTCCCCATTTTTTTTAAAAGTTGTTTTATTTCAAAAAATATATCATTTATTTAAAAAAGTGCTCATTTACAATAGATCAATTAGATTTTAGAGGATCAATATTGTCCCTTTCTTTAACTGCATTCTGAACCTTTACTGAGCCACCACATACAATGGATGATTTATTTATTAAATTTGACATTTCAATATGTAAGAGATATCGAAGCGTGGCGGTATGTAGGGGCTGAAGCATTCCATTCCAATCCATTTAATCTACCCCTCCTTGATGGAATGGCAGGAAATACCATGAATATGTAATGACTTGACTAAATATTATAGTAATTACTGTAGTAATCATGATATTAATGATAAAAAAGGAGGAAAACTAAAGGAAATAATATGACGGAGGAAATGTATTAAATATCATCTACTTTCTACCTAAATTCGTAATAAAAAATATGATAACTGTAAAATTTTGATTATGAATAAACAAACATACATACGTCTGTATTCCCCTAAACTAAAGCCTATTGAACAAATATTTTTAATTTTTTCGTAATCTAGCTGTATTTTATTATTTCTGTTTTTCTTTCTTCTAGTTGTTTTTTTAGTTGGTTTCAGTATTAAGCAATCTTAATAAAAAATTAATGGGTACAAGTCAAAGGATGAAATTAAATTAAATGATAATTAAATTAAGTGACAATATGAAATGATATTTATTGTCTGTGAATAAGTAGTTTTGAATTTTAATGCTAGATGGCGCCGGCATTTTCTAACCAACGACCTCTGTGAAATAACATTGAAACGAACTCAGAGAATCATGGTCTCTTTTAAAGTCCTGACATAATAATATCAAATATGTCACAATGTAGGGCAATGATAGCCTAGTGGTATCTAGTGGACCATTTGATTGGACTGGCAAGTCGAAGGTCTCGAGTTCGAATCCAAAGCACGCACCTCTGACTTTTCGAATTCATGTGCATATTAATAATTAAATAATGATCACTCGCTTAAACGGTGAAGGAAAACATGGTGAGGAAACCTGCATGCCTTAGACATTTTCTCTACGGTTTGTGAAGTCTGCCAACCCGCACTAGGCCAGCGTGCCCCTCTCAATACCCGGAGGAGACCCGTGCTCAGCAGTGGGGTATGGGTTGATGATAATGACAATTTAGGGCAACGTCTGAAATGGCTTTATGAAGAAAGATGAGCAGCATACTGTCAGCTACGGCTAGATACTTATGTAAATGTGTGTTGGATCTATCTATGCAGGGGTTGAGGATAAATTGTGCGTCTGAGTACGATTCTGAGAAATCGTCTGCTATCGTGAAGCAGCATTAGCATCACTAACTATGTATCATCCAACAAGAACAAGAAAGAAATCACCTTACCTTACTTGATGTAAGTACTTGTGTTTAAAGTAGGTATTTTGAACGTATAGACAGAAATGTACAGTGGCCAGCACATCAAGCTACCCCAATCTGTCAAATTTCTTTGATAGATTTTCAACTTTAATACAAAAAAATAAGGTTCATATTCGATTAGAAAAGTTTGACAGTTTTGAATAGCTTGACCTGCTGGCGTCTGACACCCACAGTTCGCCGGGTTGTTTAGGCACCATATAAGTGTGAGTCTATTGACCCGGAACTAATCCAAAATCTGCTCTTATCATAGAATAAACCAATGTACTTAATACTTTGCTGGACCTGGGAATCGAACCCAGGACCTCTATCGTAGCATTTAGGACCACTAGACTGACAAGGTAATTTAATAACTAGATTTTCAGTTAGATTAATGAGTAAGAATAATTTATAGTTTAAAATACCTGCCCCAAATTCGTAATCAGCTCCCACACTATTACGGTAACCACTTACTTATTTGCTTCTAAAAGCAGTCGCTATGTACCGCACCACTTAAAATCCAGATTAATTCTGAGACACAGTAACAAAAAGGCTACCAATATTGGCACTCTACTCGTCTTTAATTTCCGCATAAAAGCTTTCGATTAAGCTAAGTGAGAGCGTATTAGCAGTAAATAAATCGTAGGAGGCTTGAGGCTGGTCGCCATTACCATACCGAGGAGACATCCATAAGTGATAGCCACAAGACCGGAGATATTACCGGGACAGTCTACTCCAACATTTTAGATACGGACGGCACGGTGGATAAGTGCCGCTTGACTTGGGTTCCAATTAGATTGGTGCCTATTTTCAGCATTGAAAATCAGACCGTGAATTCCAGCAGACATTTAAAGTGCTTTTAATGAAAAATGTACTCAGCAACCGCTATATACGCTCTTTGATCGATTTGAGAATAAGTAGTTATTTGTAAATTTTTCATCGGTTGTTTTGTGGAAAAGTGGGGTAAGAACTGTTTTATATTGAGACACTAGGCTAACATAATAATAATATTTATGTATTATGTTTTTTTTTTTGGCATTTTCCATGCTAAGATTTTAAAGTTATTTAGATTCAAACCTGCGTCTTCTGGTTAGGTACATCGGACGCTATGACCACTAAGCCACCGCGAGTCCCACCCGCCATGACGAAATTTGCCTTCACATTCAGAATTTACATCTTTATGGTGACGTCAGTAACACCTATTGAAAAGCAAGTTTTTGCTTATCAATCGACATGACTTACTTTACAGTTAGTTCAATGTCGAACGATGCTACCTTAGCTACTATCTTTTTGTATTTTTTTGACATTTTATACAACGTGTTACAAAATACCCCGCAAAAAATATAATTAATTATCGAAGCCAAAAATTTTCTCAGCTGTCATGTCAGGGAACCAGATTATTTAACAGAAAGGCCTACGTATCTATTTTACCTAATAATTGTTTACTTTAATAGTTTTTCTATTTTTTATTCATAAATGTTGTTTTTTTTCCTTTTTTGGGGTATGTTATACAGGGTTACTACGGTTCTTAAATATTGTGAATGGACTCGTTATAAGGCCCCATTTAACCTCCTCTCGGCTTTAGTAGTTTGTATATAATATTTATGTTGTAGCCAGTGACATTCGAGAGACGAATCCCGTAATGGGGTTAGCAAAGATAAGTCAAGTAACATGATACATAAAGTAAGATGATGTCTCACCTTAGGCGGTGCCGTCGCATGCGCGCCGTCGTACACATACAGATGATCATTGCAGTCGAGCTGCAGCAGATCAAAGTGCAGCATGAATCGCTGCAGAATGCTGTGCGTCTGAAACGTCACCGTGCAGTCCAGGTTCCGCTCGTTGCGCGACCAGAGCACGCCGCCGTCCACCTTACGGTACTGCCGCTGTAGGAAGTGGTCCTTGCATAGGGAATCCATGTAATCTGCAGACAAGATAAGTTTCATTTAGCATGATTACATAAACAGACAAAGAACAAATGGTCAAGTATAATTTTCTCTTTTTTTTTTGAACCGATTTTTTTTTTGTTTAGCAGATTTAAACGAACTCTATCAATAAAAAAGTATGAAAAAGTTTGTGTTTTTTATGGTTGGATTTCGAATAATGAAGGAATTTTATAATACTAGTTACTATACATTTATAAAGATTCATCTTTTTCTTTTAAAACGAGGTCTGCTTGTATCGCGAACGTTTGGTAGGTGGGTGACTAATTTTAGTTCATAAAGACTATACCGTTTCGGAGGATACGTAATATCTCGATCCTAGTATTATTAAACCACAATCCAGCCCAAAAATCTGGCAGTCTATATTAAATTTTTACACAAAGTAAGTAAAAATATAGGTAAAAAGGCTACGTGAATAGCTGCCAGTGTAACCAGATTAACGTTGCTACACAATTCCAGGTTCCAGCATATAACAAAGTCTTCGGTAGGTACAAACAGAGGAAACAACCTAACAATCGCACCAGACTCTTAATGTTAATAATACAAACTGGGCCCAAGTATCGATCAATATAGTTTCGATTCCAGAGATTCGAGTAATAAACACCCGGCACGTCGACCGACGATACGTCCCAAGACAAACAATCACCTTAAGTCCACAGTGATGGACATTCGATTAACCCTTGAGAGAGTGGTGTAAACAGAGTCAAGAATTCAATCGATAAATAATATGTATGAAACACAACATCACTACATTTTCGAAGGCATATCTACTAGGTAGGTAGTATATGAAAATAAAACTTAAAATGAGATTAAAGTGAACAAAAGAATACCAGATTTTTAATTCAGTCATGCTACAATGAGCTGCAATAACTCCTTGTATATTAGTTTTAATGTTAATAGGAATATCAGTACCTACAAATCAACGTAGAAGAAATCTTCTGCAAGATCAACAACATCAAAGTGACCAACAGTTGTAACAAACTAAATTGTAAATGTTCCGCTCTCCACCCTATTTCTGTACACTATTACTCTATTAATCTAAGCCATCGATATCTGAAACTATCGCATTCCTTCAATTTATCGATTTCTATGACACTTACATACTTTCACACGATATTTCCAATAAATATCAGACTCTGTTCTCTAAATCTTAAGATTCAATATCCATTTGACCAAGTTTCAGATATTGGCGAGATAAAGATTAGATATTTGATACAATTTATCTATTGGCTGCCAGTACCCAGGAAGCTAAGCTAAGCGTAAAGAACAAGTGTTGGCTGCAGACGTTTTTCTGCTTCTTTAGATATAATGTGAGTAGATTCTGCCGGTTCATTGAATTTGTGTATTCTAATTAAAATAAATGTACTTAACGTTCCATTTGAACCCTTTTGTACAAACAACACTTTAGTGGCAAAGTTATCATTTTGTAGTTTATTATTTGCATATTCAACGTATTCTTGCTAATCTATAATTAATCTGTAAGAAACATAATTTTCCTCAAAACTACATTTTGATTAATATTAACAACATAATTTAAATTTCAGGCCCAAATACAGTATAGTACTGATACTGGTGGTATTGGTAGCGAGTACATCATCAGCGCCAGCGATACGGTTACTGGGCACCATGGTGTCAGGGTTAACCACCGGCCTCGAGGTGCCCACTGACGCCACTGCCGGTACTGGAGTAGGTACCGGGTCTGTGCAACTGGTGATTAACGTGCATACTGACAGTAATGGCAATATAGAAGTGTATACAAACTGAAGTAGTGAAGTGAAATCGGACACAGTAAAGGACTGATAGGAGTACCTAGTTATATTAAGAGAAGTTTTATATTTAGTATAAGTTTGAAAAGAATAAGAATAGGCGAGATGATGTAAACCTGGAGTTGAAAAGAAACAAAAACGTAACAGAATCAAGACATCAAAATGTTGAAATTGACTATGATAATATACAAAACAACCGCAAAAAAGGTACAGAATACCATTTACAAGAATCGATACTTTTAAAGAATCACAAATCGAACATTACAAAACGGGAAGTAATTTAACAGAAAAAGAAATGTTACTTGTAATCAACTCAAATTTGAAGATAACGAAGATAAAACTTCGTGAGACCGTTAAGAAAAACGTGGGAACGATAAAAACACAAGATAAGATTACTACAGTTTTATGTTCTTAATAGTAGTACTAAAAAGATATAGTGTTATATTACATAATATTATATTATGTACATAATATTACGACAGCATATCTATCCTTTGATATTAAAGCTACAAAGAGAGACACTGCCCAACCGCTTTGAGTTATGAAATAATTTGGATGCTTTGAGAGCAAAGCAGTTTTAAGTTTATATCAAACAACCACAGAGTGCAAGAAATATTATGAAAGGGGAGAGTTTCAGTAATAATTTATCCATCGTGGAGTATTTTAGCCAAATAACAAAAATTACAATAATAAATAAATAATTGATTACTTACAAATTACAATTTTGTAAATGGCAAAATGTAGTATTAGAAAAATGGGGGTGACCAATTTAATTGGAAAAGTTTGTAATAACAAGTACCAAATCCAACAATTGGCGAGACAGTAAATGGATAAGTAAAATTGTTTAATTATCATAATTAGTGTCTAGAAGGTTAGATGAGGCTGAACCTCATCTAACCTTATTCTAGAAGCGTACCCCCACCATGTTTGAAAAAGGGTTGTGGATGAAATGTGGATGATTCAACATATTACCTAAGTGAATGATTCAAGAATGAGCTTAAGATATCAACGCCTACTAGGTATAAATACAAACAAGTTTGTATTCAGAATAGATGTTCTGATTTTGAAGAACAGAATGAGGTAGCTGATGGTCATAATATTCACAAAAATGGTATAGCCTAGTAACCCAATCAAGGAAATAGTAGTATTGTTTAAATAGAGACAGAGCGTTGCGTAAATTCGAGAATATCAAACAAGATAACTCGCAACTCAGGAATCCGGAATTTGAGCAAACATTGAAGAATTTTGCTCAAAAGATATTCTGTTATCGTTAGAAGATAGTATAGTGCATGAATACGTTTGTATTATAACGTGTTTTTATACGTGGACCCTGAGAGTGAACTACTTCTGTGTTGCGAAGTGAATTTGTGTCTAATTTTAGATATGATGATGACGAAAAATGTGGATTTACGAATGTTAAAATCCGTCATCTCCGGGCACAGATCCCGGTCCCAGAAAAATAAGTAATTGAACGAAAAGAATTCTGCTATTCTCCTGCAAGTAAGAAGAACCAGCATGACAATATTATGTACGTCAAAATGAAATCGTTGTTTACACTGACGAGTTTTAAGAAGAAACACAAAATATGCTCAATGTAAGACAGTCAACAATGATTATATTGACATAATGTTTTATTGACGCCATCCCTGATCGTGATTGAGCTTGTTCAGATAGCTAACAGTTTAGTTGGCAGCTAGATTGGTTGTCAGGCTTTTTGGGCTTCTGACTATCACTAACGATTCTCATAAGTGATCGTATGGCAACCGAAACCGACGGCTAGACGTGCTCTCCGAGGGTGATGTTTTAAGAATGGTCACGACTGCAGATCGGTTGATCAACAAAGTTCATGGCGTAGTGACGAGCCACGAGCCCCTCTATTGCATTGCAAATATCCTGCCGCTAAGCAATAATATGCTATCATTATTCCGGTTTGAAGGGTAATTCACCCAATGAAATAATTGGCAAATCATCTCAAGATGATAACGCACGAACCTAACACTGTTGTTGCTGGCTATTATAATAGGCTACAGCTGCTATCTTAGTATAAGTAATTCAACATTTCATAATTTAGCAGTCTAGAATCAGTTTCAAACTCAATTCGCAAAATACAAAAGCGAATATTGTATTGAACACTTTGACGTGTTGTCATTAAATTAATCCAACATTTGTTTTGTCTGCAAAATGAATCGTTTGTTTAATTGTAACTGTTGGGCTCATGTTGACATAGTTAACAACTAGTTTCCAATATACAACGGTTAGTTTAATAGTTGCAGCCACTTATCGTGAAGCAATTTTGTTAATTTTTGGTATAAAAATATTTTGTTCCTGTAACGTGCTTGTCTTAACTTATTGTGAGAAGCTGAACACTGATGTGCAGTCGCCAGCAGGTCAAACTATCCAAAATTGTCAATGTTTCCCAATTGAACATGAACTTTATTATTCTATCAAAGAAATTTGACAGATTGGGGTAGCTTGATATGCTGGCCTCTGTAGTATCAGTTTCTAGCCTTTTTTTAATTAGTACCCATATTAATTTTTTTTTATATGTCTGGAATTCTTGTCTTAATTATTTTTTTTATTTGCAACCTGCAATTAAAATATAATAATTATTATAGTTGTATAAAACATTTCGTAATTAATTATTGCAATCAAATCAAATCAAAAATATTTATTTGCTAGAATATGGTACATAAGGTGTTACAATACATTTGTTTCAGCATATCCTGCCATAGCATGGCGTGCAAATACAGTGCACAGTCAGTGTCATTAATCTGTTCTGTGGTCACTATCATCAATTAAGTACTATACTACTTGCTAATTCTATTGACTTGTCTTCTAAATAGTCCTTAACGGTATAATATCTTTACATTATCAACAATTTGTTTACTGACCTACTATTGGGCATAGGTCTCCTCTCTAAATGGGAGGGGTAGACCATTATGTTGTGTGACTTTTTATTTGTATGAAAAAGCTTGATGTACTCTGTATTTTTATATTTTTTATTTAAAAAATATAGATGTAAGTAATCATTGTTTCATTTATGTAGAATTTATTTTAATTTAGTCTGTCATACTTATTTAAGTCATTTATGTAACATTGGCGCAGTAGCTGAGTACTTGCGCGGGTTCGATTATCAGGCCGCACAAAATAAATAAAAATGGTTAAAACATCACGAAATACTACGCCTAGATATTATTACCTACTTATTGACCACTGTTTGTTTTCTGGTCTATCATGATTCGTTATACATAGGTAGCTAATCTTAACTGGTAACTGCGAACTGAGGATCAAAACCAACCTAAACAGTTACTGCAGTTGAGGTAATAAATTCAAAAACGCAGATTCTTTTATAAATAGAAAATTATTTAGGTTTCTACCCATAAGGGCACAATGAACAGTAGCCCCATGTCCATTCAATTCGTGTAATGGCGTCGCCCCGGAGATTGCCGAAATCAGCCGACGTCACCCGAAGTGGTCACGTAGCTTGGCAAATTGGAAAGGCCGATGAGTAACCACTGATTATTGCTGTCGAGTCTATCAAATCAAATGAAATGTTGACTAAGAAGGAAAAGAAGGTGAAAACAAACATAGGTACAGTCAGCAACGAAAGTCGCTGAACCATGTTGCAATTTTCAACAAGTGAAGTTTGTGCGAAATAATTGCATAGATGACCATTAAATATTTACGTTACCTTCATAATAAAAAAATCTCTTGACAAGTTTTGGAGCTGTCATGTTATCAAAATTTAGCTGTGTTCAGCTACTTTCGTTGCTGACCGTACCTGTTCCAGTACCACAAAAATATGGTAATCATGGTCATAAAACTAAGGGTAGGTATTATATTTGGCAATTTAGGTCCCATGTAATAATTATTGCTATAAACTACCGGCGGGTACATAGAATTTCCTAAAATTATATAATAACAGTTAGCACGACCTAAACAAACCCAGGTCCTCGAGTTCCGCAGCCACGCTTGTGACTACTACACAAATGAGATACATTATTATGACGTTATATACCATTATTAAGTATTTATAGAAATGCCTTTTCTACTATAATATTACTGTCTTCTATCGAAAATTCTACATACAAACTTTGACTCCGAAATCACATCGGAATTTTTGCAGTTATAGAAAAGGAAATATACGAGTTTACTCCAGCAACCGTGTTCATCAGGTGGCCAATAAATGCCACAAGTTGCCATAACCAGGAAGTAGCCGTAATAACAAAATAGTAATAACAACATCTAATATTTACTGTCCCTATCCTCCCTTTCCGCAGCCCTAGCGTTAAGTTATAATGAGGTTATATACAGCACTATCAGTACCACCAAATTGTATGACCGCTCTGAACACGATTCGCCAAAGCAAAATATACCCTATGCCTTCACAATACTGCACTTGCACGCACTTTCAGAGTGGTTCAATTTGGTGATCATATATTCAATGACAGTTGTCCTGGATTAACAATAGCAGTGATAACCTAGTGGTATGACCATTGGACTGCCAAGTCGAAGGTCTCGAGTTAGAAATCGAGGCACGCACCTCTGACTTTTCGAAATCATGTGCGTATTAATCAT
The DNA here is from genome assembly GCA_964056405.1 of Acronicta alni. NCBI lineage: Eukaryota > Metazoa > Arthropoda > Insecta > Lepidoptera > Noctuidae > Acronicta > Acronicta alni. Next base: position 971,539 of record OZ043916.1, on the reverse strand, counting down.
TGACAAGGTGTTGCTAGCGTCTTTAGGCTACGGCTGCCGTTTATCATCAGGTGCCCCTATGCTTGTTTGTCATCTTACAGCAATTTAAATAACTTTTTAGGAAAAGAAAACCGACTTCAAGCATTGTGCTTAAAAAAAAATCGGTCAAGTTGAACTAATATATCGCTTAATATCGGATCTACGCAGATGACGTCACGGGGGATCCATTTATTGTATACCAAAACCTTCTGCAGAATATATCAAATACTTTTCCGAAAACCACATCAAAATCGGTTCAGCCAAACGGGAGATAATCGCGGACAAAAATACATACATACATAAAAATACATACGGTTAATCAAAAGTCAGTCGGTTAATTAAAAATAGCAAAGAATAGGATAGAAACTACGTCAATGATTGACTGATGTGATTTCCACGTATTTAAACCATCAACCAAATGCTTGTCGACTTTACTATTTCAATAAAATCTCAACACAACTTCAGGTACATTTCCACCATGTTAATCTTGCTTTCCTTTCATACATAAATGTATGAGCCACTGAACATCTGACATATTCCTGTCCCCTTCAGATCAAAGGGACCTTGTAAACCTACCTGGATATAATATAGCTGGCCCAAACTAATCCATCTAATAAGCGGGGACCCATAATCTCGTCGGGACCGCTCCCGAACCACGTACACATAACACATTGACCCACATACGAAACCAGACAAGCGTTCGACGTACATTACTCTCTGCGTTCGCTACGCTCGGACGACGCACCTTCAAGCCTTGCGATGGAATTAATACAATTACGGGCACTCGATTACTGTCTGACCTTCGGGTCAAGCCATCAGTCAGGGTTAGCGATAGTTTGAACACAATTAAATTGGAACTTTAGAATTATTATATTACTAAAACTGTTACCCTTATACTGTTTAAATTAATAAGCATAGTATAGCGTCACGCATGTATATCCCGAAGGGTTAGGCTACATACGGCATTCACAAGTCGGCGGTATGTTTAGTCCCATGTAATGGAAGAAAGAAAGAAAAAATATTCTGACAACACCACAGAAAAAATACCTAACAAAACAATAGATTCAAGTCGTACGTTATCTTGTGCGGTATTAGAATAGGTCCATATCTCAGCTCTATGCTCCAGTAATACTACCGGCAACACTATTGCCGGGCACAAATCCAAACTCCGATCTGTTGCTGAGAATTTCATAGAAAACCCATTATGACTGAAATAAAACTACTTTTTACGGATTTTATCGCGTTATATTGACATTATTAATCCCGACGTTTCGGACCCTTTCCAGCGTCCCATGGTCACGGGTAGACTGAGGTGGTAGGCGTCTTGATGACATTTTTATTGTTACATGATAAATGATATTTATTTCTGCAAATAGATCTTTTAAAAGCACTTTTACAAGTCAATATTTAATTAATACTAGATGGCGCCGGCATTTCCTAGCTGACGATCTTTCAGAAGAAACACCGAAACAAACTCAGAGAATCATGGTCTCTTTTAAAATAACAATATTCAATGCTTATGTTTTAGTTTTGTTAGTTATTGGCAATCCGATTCACGCAAAACGAGCTCATAAGCTCGTATCCTTTGGTCTTTCAGTTGTAGGCCTGGATTTTGATTTAATAGAATCTATAACAGCCATTCCAAGCACCCACTGTCAGCACAACGTTTCCTCGTGGAGCACTGGCAACCTTGCAAGAAACACAACACAGCTCAAACTTATTTCACTTCTATTTTCTGCAACTATATCCTAGACCTATGCTATACATAGGATATTCAATAAATTCAATAAAATTAAATTTAAGCATATGAATCACAAATGGTTACAATATACGTTGTACATTTAAAATGTCACCACAAGATTATAAATCGTATAAATTGAATTCATAGCGTTCATACGGTGAAATAAAACACGTCTCGTATCGTATCATGTCAAGCGGTTCTCATATAAATTCAGCACCCCACTTACACCTACCCCTATACTTGTCTGCTCTTAAATCCTTTACACACACACCTACACAAGTGTCCTTAAAGTACAGTCAACCACTAAAATATGTATACAGTAGAAATAAAATATACATACATTAAAATAAACATAAAAAAATATGTAATAATAAATACTCAAACGTTATAATTTCATACTTTATGCGCAATAAATTCGTCAAATTTCTGCTAAACCCTCTTCCTCTCTCTCAATTTTGCTGTGACCAACAAGGTCCATAATGATCAAATTTAATTATAGTCTATCTTTATAAAACATTATAGAATGCAATAAAATATTAAGTATTGAAAATCTAAATTTTTTTCCCATATAATTTATGGTGAGCGATTGCTATATTAAATATCTAATATACATATACATAAATCGATATTATATTTCATGTTATACGCTTCCTAAAAATATTTTATAAAAATAAAAATATTTTGAAAAATTAATGTTATATACTGTATACATCTTTCTGATGGTGACTGTACACGCATATCTTACAAAACATAAAACGCATCGATTTCTAACATTTACGCGAATATTATACATTGAAATAAAACTACTTTTTACGGATTTTATCGCGTATATTGATATTATTAATCCCGACGTTTCGGACCCTTTACAGCGTCCATGGTTACCTGCCGTACTACCATATGTTAGAGGAGTCACCGACAAAATTGGCTACATCTTGAAGCGTGCTTCAATTAAAACATACTTCAAGCCGCTGAAGAAGATCAGTCAGTTCTTACCATCTGTCAAGTGCCATATACCTCTACAAGATGCGGGCGTATACAAGCTTGATTGTGATTGCGGTCTCTCATATATAGGCCAAACTAAAAGAAGCATAGGGACCCGCGTAAAAGAACACATCGCCGATGTCAAACACCGCCGTTCCAAGAAGTCAGCAGTTTGTGAACATACTCTTGACAAGGCCCAGCATTATATCAGATTTGATAAACCACAAATACTTGCGAAGGAAAGTCGATACCTACCCAGGATGATTCGTGAGGCTATTGAAATTAAAAAACATCCAAATTTCAATAGAGAAGATGGCTGGGTCTTACCACCTGCTTGGAATCCTGTTATAGATTCTATTAAACCAAAATCCAGGCCTACAACTGCAAGACCAAAGGATACTGTGAGCTCGTTCTGCGTGAATCGGATTGCCAATAATTAACAACTAAAACATGATCATTGAATATTTTTACTTTAAAAGAGACCATGATTCTCTGAGTTTGTTTCGGCGTTTCTTCTCAGAGGTCGTCAGCTAGGAAATGCCGGCTCCATCTAGTTTTAATTAATAATTAGTAATAAATGTCATTGATCATGTAACAATAAAAAATGTAGGGTAGCTGTCAGTAATTATATCATCAAGACGCCCACCACCTCAGTCTACCCGTGACCATGGATGCTGTAAAGGGTCCGAAACGTCGGGATTAATAATATCAATATACGCGATAAAATCCGTAAAAAGTAGTTTTATTTCAATAAAACGCATCACTAAAATGTAATTTCTGAATTAATTATAAAGTAATTCAGCGGAGTAACTAAATAGGTTTCAAACACCGGACCCGGTACGGGAATTTCAGACCCAGACCCTTAAAATACAGCCCAAAATTCCGTAATTTTTTACTTCATTACAATATAATTCAGCGCATTAAATAGAACAAATAAACCTTTCCGTCCGTCAGCCGAGACAGCCACAAAGGTGGGCTTTGAAGAACTGGGCTAGCATAACCAGTACAGAGGTACGCTTGAACAAAAAGCGTGTTCTAATTACAACGGTGGACTTGGTTTTGGGCTCAATGTTTACTAAGGTTTTGTTCGAATTCCTTTGAACTTCTGTTGTTATGTAACGTAGACATGATTTTGGGTCAGTTTAGAATATTAAATAGGTATGTGATAAATTTAAAAATGTCTACACTATTGGCTTTTTCGTTATTTCTTCTTTCATTTAAATAACGCAAAAAAGGATCCCATATTGTGTGTGTGTATGGGACATTTGTATTTTTTCACATTAAGCAAAGCAAGCTCACTTATTTTTTTAGAAAACATTTCAAGTTAATTAATAAAAATTCCCTCCATCAATCTACAGGCATCCCTATCGATATCCGTTTTATTTTAGAAGTACGTAAGAATGAAAAATGTATCTGAGTCATTAATAAAATATGTATATTATCATCATCATCATCAACCCATGTACAGTTCCACTGCTGGCCACGAGAGTCTCCAAGCTTGCCTAAGGCATTCAGGTTTCCTCACGAAGTTTTTCTTCACTGTTTAAGGGAGTGATAATTAATTATTAATACACACATAAATTCGAAATTTGTGTGCCTTGGATTCAAACTCGAGACCTTAGAGTTGGCAGTCCAATGGTTATATCACTAGGCAACACTTTAATTAAATGTATATATCGCAGAAATACGCTAGATCTGCAATGTATACATTAAATTAAATAATAATAATTATGATTACTCTTTGTTACAGCCCGTAAAACAGTCCCTCGTAAATAACGTTTAATAGAGAATTTTTAATTTAATAATGTAAAGCTGCCGTACTATTTCCGCTTTATTGTAATTTATTGCGTGGGGCGGGGAGGGGGAGGGAGTCTATTTTTAATATATGCTTTTGTCTCTGCTTTACAGTTCGTTATTTAAATTACACCAGAATAATTATGCATTAAAAGTTAATTACAGTATAATTACAAGAGTAATCTCTATGATGACCATTCTTTTATAATATAAAAGAATGTCTACTAGCTGACCCAGCAAACGTTGTTTTGCCATAAAAAAAAAATAGATGTTGGCCGATTCTCAGACCTCCCCGATATACAACCATATACATAACACAACATTTCATACAATACAAGTAAAAATTATATACAATTGTTCCATACAGTTATTGGCCATTGACATGGTACAAATCTTTACTACGGGTTCCTACTAGGAATTTTCTAACAAAAAGACGTAGTTACCAAAACATTAACTTGTAAAGGTGTTTTTAAAAGATCTATTTACAGAAAATAAATATCATTTCATTTGAGAAGATGTATCTAATAATATTTTGTCCAACAGGTTTGGGAATCTCAAATATTCAACCGATCTTGCAAAAAAAGATATCTAGTACATCATATATTGTTACTTCCATCTTCATTGCTTTCAAGAATGACATCAAAAATAATTATCGGAAGACATGTTCACACTTCATACGCACGAGTAAATTAAGCGTGAGATTCAGTGTTGCGTAAAATGTGCAGTGTCACACAATCCGCGTAAAACGAAGTCGCGTAACATAATATGATAAGGCGGACAAACGCTGCCTCCGTTTATGCCGAGCAGCGGATCGTAACGCAGAGACATTAAAAGTAACACAATATGACACCACGTCTGTATTCTCCGAAGAAGTAGGCTGAGGATTACTTCTGTACATTAATTTGCGAGTTATGGATATACAAAACGTTGGACGGATCAGATATCCGAACAGCTGGACCCATCCAGCGGCTGATCGTAACAGATGGAGGCACATAATCGATAGACTGAAACAGAGAACAGAGTCACGATCCTCAGCAGTGAGGAAACGACTGAGAAGAAGATGGATATACTTAGGACTTATGAAATAAATGGCGATCCTATCTGCATTTCATTTATTATAAACTTCAGACTGATAATAGAAATGTCCTAACAAATAAATAAAATATCATTTTATAGTATAATAGGATATGCAGTATATGTTATAATATTGTGTTGCTTCCAAACCCTAAAACATTAAAGAGCACCGGCATCCCAATGTAATTCAAAGCAATAAAAGTGTGCGCAAATAAAGCGAGGTACATAACACATAGAAACAAACGCATGTCGCCACTAAACCGCTTCGAAACACCCGTGTGTACACCCCTTCATGCTATAGACAGCACTCCAAACTAAAACTCTCATGAAGGAAGCAAGAAAGAGTGCGCGCGATACATAAGTGCCTAAGTTAGAGCAGATAAAAAAGTTTCCAACTTGCAATAATGCACTAAGTTGGTGCGGCTTGCCGAAGTACTTACACTATTGTACGGCTTCAAGTGTTACGAATAATATAATATAATAACAATACGTATTTTTGTTGGTTTCAACAATTAAATATTACATGAATCATTGCTTTTTTATGAAAAAATCATCAATGTTCATGTAATTAAACATCACTTAAAGTAATGTGACACCCGAGAATTTCCTGAGATAATATGTTTAAGGTTTTATATGAAACCTTTTAGTCTATCGGATAATGGTCTGGAAAGCACTTCACTCATCCTAAACGAAGTCGGGAGTACACCCTCTTTAGAAGTAGGGGGGTACGGGCGGCGGGAAGGGATGAGGCGAGGGTATCGACCCGCGCCATTATACCGCTGGGTCGTTCACCCCGCGCCCCGCGTAGCCGTACCGTAGGCAGCTACGCCGTAGCCTCGTAGCGTCGTAGCTAACAAAGGCATTTTTTCTTTTTTCCCTGTGTTTTGCTCCAATATTGAGCCTGTTTGTTATTTGTTTTTAGGACAATGTAAGTATTACAGTAGAACGTTTGTCGTTATGGGTTTTCGTTACAAATTCAACAGAGCTTAATATTGCGGAGGAGGATAACTTTATGGCGGTTTGATGAGCCGCGGCGCTTCGTGGTGAGAGCGAATGAAAAGAAACGTATCGCTATTGTAACATTATCTGCACGCACATCCAAATTAATAACATATTTCCCATGTGGCATCAACACTTGTATTAGTTAGATATTAGGAGCTATAGGCTGATGAAAGGTTCATTATTTTAATATTTTATATTCAAGGATTTTTATCAACTTTTAAATAGATTTTCAATTGTATATATACCATCACGCTTGTATTCCCCGAAGGACTAGGCAGACGTGTACTAATGTATGCTCACAGTTCACCGGTATGTTTACGTCCCATGTAATAGGCTAGATTCTTTCCATGAGAATTTCATAGCAAAACCCAAAAACACTTTGCTCGACCTAGGAGTTTAACCGAGGCTCTCTAGTCAGTAGTCGCGGTTACAACCACTACGGTAATGAGGCAGCGAAAGCTATAGCTCAATTCTCTGTATAAAGTGTTCTCTGTAAAAAAATATATTCTACGTTTGATCCCGTACAAATTTCCTTTTTTTTGTTTTAAAAGCACTGAATGAAGGTCTAGAGTTCGAATACAAAGCACTTACCTCTGACTTTTCGAAATTATGTGCGTATTAATAATTCATTATCACTCGCTTAAACAATGAAGGAAAACATTGTGAGGAAACCTGCATGTCTTAAAGATTTTTTACTAGGCTAGCGTGGTGGACTATAGCCTAATCCCTCTCATTCTGTGAGAGGAAACCCGTGCCCAGCAGTGGAACAGTATATGGGTTGATGATGATTTTTTAAAAAATAATTTCTTTTAAACACAGTTTTTTAAAACAAAGCACAACACCTGTGTCGCAGGTTACGTCACAAACATATAATTAACAAACACAAAGTACACACATACTCGAAACAAATATCTATCGATAACACAAAAATTTGGCTGGGGCGGGAATCAAACGTGTCGTTATTAATACACTACTCTCCCGAGATAATCCTAATTGGACCATAGTGCTCCGCGAGGAAACGTTGTGTCGGCAGTGGGGGCACTTTGACCCTTATACTGCCAACCCAATTCCTCTTTCGTTTTCCTGGGTCGGCAATGTGCAAGTGATACCTTTGGTATTGCAAGCGTCTATTGGCTACGGTAACCGCTTATCATGAAATGGGCCGTAAGCTTGTTTGCCACTTTAGTGATAAAAAAATTGATTCTATAGATACAACTCAAATTGTCGTTCTTTTTATTATATTTCGTGCCTAATTCCCTATCAGAAATCCAATCAGCTTCATTGACAGGGTACATGAAGTACCAACACTTCATCAATCTGAACTTTGGACCTGTTTGGGAAACGTAATTTTATGGCCATCGTATCCAGAATATTAATCATCTCCAATACTCAAAATGGGCCAATTTATGAAGACTTAGCGACCCCTCTGGTGCGTAGCCTATTGGTCTATAGATATATTGGATATTGAAATGTCAGTCTAGACAGACATGTTGGGAGGGACTCATGGCTAAGTAATAACTACGCTGATCAAACGATCTGCAAGGTTAAGCTGCGGTAGTCGCAGGCAGTCTGAGGATGGGTGACCAATTTTAACACATTAATACCCCTTCGTGTCTCGGGGAGAATGTAAAGCCTTCATACGAATACCTATGCCAAACGTCATACGAATCCCATGGCCCAATAATATTGAAAAATATAATTTTATTTTTGTTTACAGCCCAGAATACTCCAGAATTCATCTAACTATAGTAACGTAATTAAAATTATACTGTAGTAAAATGCACCTTGGCAAATTCGATTTGAAAAACAATCATTAAAATATTAATTTGGCTTTTATTGCCCAGTCATACGGTTCATAACAGGTCCATGACGATTTTCTTAGCTATAATAGAAATTCCACAGATCCCCATGAGATCATGCTCCTATATATTATTCCTTTTCCGTTAATTGAAAAGTCCACATCTGGCCAGCGTGTGAACGGCGTGTCACCACTGGTCCCGTATCAATGACGTCATTAAACGGCAGACGACACAGCGCGCGCTTGTAAACACAACATTACGGCACAATTCGACACTTTATGAGCCGACCAAAATTGGAAATAGTGGGTAGTAAAACGCTGAAATACGGAGTGTGATGTGAAATTTAGATAGTCTATCTCTCTTTTTTAATTAGACGTTGTATAGATTGTTTAGAGAAAATCGAATGAGATACTGATCCACATTTACAAATAAAGACAAAAAAACACGTATATTATGCAAAGGTGCAGTTATCATCAACCCTTTTATATTGTCCCACTGCTGGGGCACGGGTCTCCTCTCATATTGAGAGGGATAAGGCTACACCACGCTGGCCTAGTGCGGGTTGGCAGACTTCACAAACAGTCGAGAAAAATCTCTAAGGTATGCAGGTTTCCTCACGATGTTTTCCTTCACCATTGAAGCGAGTGATAATTATTAATACGCACATGAATTCGAAAAGTCAGAGGTGCGTGCCTTGGGTTCGAACTCGAGACCTTCGACTTGGCAGTCCAATGGTCATACCACTAGGCTATCACTGCTTATATATGCTTATATATGCTTGCTTATGCAAAGGTGCAGTAATATACATAATTCGGGAGTCCGTTTAGGTCCAACGGGATGCAGGTTCGAATCTTCTTTCGCTAATCAAACATATATTATTAGTCATAATAATAAGAGATTATACAATACGATGTCAAGGTCATATCAATGTCATATCAATGTCATTATAAGAGATTAGCATGCTTGGTTCTTTGAATAATTACAATACGCATTTCTTCTCCACGTGTAACCCTCTCGGGAAAAATACTTAATAATTAATTATAATAAATAATGTTTCTGATTTACAAATTTAATGCTATATTCAACCTTTGTAATAAACAAACGATATTTCAGACAGAGAAATTTAGGATAAACGCGAAAAGATAGTTCCTTAAACCACAGAATTAGCAACAAATCTGGCTGAATAGGTAGAGCCAGCAAGTGTTGCTTAGGAACAACAGCCTCTGCTACGTTTTAATTGGATTCTATTGGATCCAGATGCAGCTAAATGTTAATTAGTTTTGCGAGAATGAAAAACGTTGAATTCACACAGAACAATATTTTACTGTAAACCTAAATGATCACGAAATATTTATAACGACATCTTACTTACAATTGCCACCCCCTCCCACGCAGCACGCCTCGGTTGCCCAATAAGGCAATAATACGCCAATAATCCACCACAACGAGCGTATTGCGTAGTTTGAGCACGTCCCTACATTACGGAACGGTATTTACAAAACGCGGGCGGCTCACGCTTGTCTATCAAGGTCAGAATTACAGGAAATGATGAGTTAGCGATTATTTGTGGAAAAATACATTAAAAAATGATCTTTTTTTAAAATGCAGCATAACATATTTATTTATATATACTTTATTGTACACAGTTAAAAATACATTATATGAGGATACAACTTAATTTATAACATAATATACAATGGGCGGCCTTATCGCAAACAGCGATTTCTTCCAGGCAACCTTTGGATGGACATATCTGAACTAGAAATGGGGTTGACTATGGTGCAGAAATTTAGAAAGACTTAAGATATACTTATTATAATAATAATAAACATAATATATAACATCTATAATATATGCATATATAAATATATATAAAATTATAAACAGAAAGAGGAGCGAATGAACTACGATGAATAAGTGACATGGTTAAAGAGACAAGAAATGTACCTTCACAAGCCTTTTGAACACTGGTAATGATTGTGCTCGCCTTATCGACACTGGCAACGCATTCCACAAACGAGCAGCCATACATAATTATGCCAACATAATTATACTGTTCCATTGCTGGGCAAGGGTTTCTGCTCAGAATGAAGTGATAATTAATAATTATTGCCATGCGGGAGGAAATGTCTTTAATATCTATGTTACTCGTACATTTTGACGACGTCTGTGGTTTAGTAGTTCGAGTGCCGGACTGCTGCTGCTGCCGGGGTCGTGGGTTCGATTCCCACAGGACACAAATATTTCCCCCCAAGTGGTTCTCGCCTTGTCGCGGCGGGGGGGGGGGCTTAGTAACCGTGGATTGGACGCCCACGGTGAAGCGAAGTAGAACCCCAGGGAGGGGCTGCTCCTGCGGGCTTGACCGAAGCCTGCTTTGGAGCGGCCAATGTAGGTTGCGGTGTCGTATGGGAGGCACCGCAACTGAGGCGGGCCGCGGTTTTGTATGGGCAACACTGCGGCTGGAGGTTTACGGGGCCGCGGCGGGAGAGGAGTGCCGGTATCACGGTGCGCCGCTCTCCCTGCCTTCCACGGCCTCGGCGGGGTCGCAGCCGCAGGACTGCTGACACGGTGGGGCTGCAGGGGCAGAGAGATGTCGGTATTACGATGTGCCGCTCTCCCTACCCTCTGCGGCCGAAATGTGGACGGCGGGACCACGGACATCTGTCCCGCTGCAAAGAGGGCCTTGGGCGGCGGAATCGGGGTTGTCAGTCGCCCATTGCACTTGGCCCTAGAGGAGGGTCCGACACTGGACTCCGTGGTGGGATAAGTATTCAAATTCAAATCTTTATTGCCTTCATATGTAATAAGGATGTTACAATAATTTGTGGTATCAATATGAAACCCTGCAAGGGCGCTGCAAAATTAATATTTTAGTGGAATTTGGTACGATACAATAACAATATTATCATTTATATTTAATTAGGTATTAACAGTTATCACAATAAAAATTAAATTAAATTACATAAAAAAATATCTATATCTAATTTATACTCATACAATTATTACTATTTGTGTGCAACTATTATTATTTAATTATTGTTATTATTTTATATATGTATTATATTTTATTTGTATTTGTATGCATGTCATTACTAGTGTGTATCATTATTATTATTTTATATATGTATTATATTATATTTGTATATATGTCACCTAGCATGTTATGGTAGTAGTCGGTTGGACATATTTGTCCTTGTCCTCAAAAAACTCTTTTAGACTATAGTAGCATTTTTGCATAAGGAGTTTATATAATGTTGTTCTAAGTATTATATCCATTGTCTAGTACCTACCCGTAGTACAAGCTCTGATTAGTTTGGGACTAGATGGTGCTGTATAATATGTCCCAAAATATTTATTTATTTATTTATTAGTGGCCATCCTGAAGTTAAGTTCTTGCACATAAATGGTATATTATTACTCAGGTCATTATTATGATACTGACTAAGTACTTTTTTAGTGATATCATTATATATTAATATCGTCGTATAATAACAGACTCATGACAATGATAAATGATATTTATTTTTGCAAATAGATCTTTTAAAGACACATTTTACAAGTCAATAATTAATTAATAATACTAGATGGCGCCGATAGCTGACGACTTCTGAGAAGAAATGTCGAAACAAAGGATCATGGTCTCTTTTAAAATCCAGACAGTAATAGTATTCAGCGCTTATCATAATATGTGTTTTACAATGTAGGCTGAACTGGCCTTTTGAAGAAAGAGCCATAGCTGCTTTGAGTTGACCAGTTCTTACTGACGGCACGCGTACATCGGTAACTCAACCGTTAAGGATGAGTCTAGTGGCCGTAAGCCAGATTCCCACGCTGGAGGTCTCGTGTTTGATACCCAGGTTGGCCAGCAAAAAACAGGCTGGTCACTAGATCCCACCCACTTACAACAATTTAGGTAAATGAGCAGCCAGGGTGTTAATGTCACCAAGCGGCCTACATAATCTTGCATCACCATTTTTTCTATAGATAACATCTTCTATCTCTACGTATACGTCTTCTATCTATACGTCTCAAGTCTGTGAATGTAAAAAGTGTACAAAAAGGCGCCATATTCAGGCAACGTCACGGTTGAAAACTAGTTGGGGAAATTTTTATATTCGGCGCGCAACGCCGGGAGCGGGCGTGGTATCGACAGGGCTCTTTTTGCCCCCAACGAGATTAATTAAGCCACGAACGGCCCACAGTGATTGATGTTCCCGAGCTAAAAATGTTGCAAAGTGAAATCAATTTTGTCTTGGAAACATTGTGCGTTGGACATGTTACTAAAATTTGGAGGTAAATTTAAAAGTAATTTCACATTTCAGCTTCATTTCTAGAATTTGGTTACAATATTCACGTGGTGTGGAGGGACGAGGTGTGTAGCCAACCAGGCGGGTGTTTTGCCTGGTGGGACACGGTATGACCGGTACCACGGTTGATGTTGGGAGTCGGTATATACGAAACTTGCGTTGCGAATGTTGATAGCTCGATTCAGCAATTCACTGGGCATATGAGAATTAACAACTGCGGTCTCAAGATGACAACGCGCTAGTGATACTAATGATGTTGCGTTCGGACGAACAGCGGAGTCGTAGTAATAGGGTGCTGTATTTACCCTATGGGTACGGAAGCCTAAAAAAGTAATTTCGAAACCTAGTTTTTTTTTAGAAAGTTATTGTAATAAACTTGGATTTATAAATACCTAGCTGTGCCCCGCGTTTTCACTTGCCCCGACTTTTGCTTCTGCTTCGTAGCATTATGTTACATTTGATTTTTTAATAAACAAAGAACTTCAACTTTAGTATATTAGTATATATTACAATTCTGAAAATACACTTTAATATCAGAAAGCGGAATTAAAACTATTTGCGTAGTCAGATTTAGATAACGCAAAAATATTTCGTCATATTTTAATTGCACAATAAAGAAAAATATCATGCTTTCACGCTATTTATAAAATCAGTGTGATACAGACAAGAAATAACATATCATCACGCTTATACTTCCCGAAGGGTTAGACAGAGGTGAAGGTACTAATTGTAAACCCACAGTTCGCCTGTATGTTTAGGTCTCATATATCTCATATAGGGGACATAGGGGACGAGCATATTACGATTAACCACGCACACATACAAACTCCGAACTGTTACTGAGGTTTCATTGAAAAATCGACGTTGTTCGACCTGGGAATCGAATCCGTCTTGAATTCCAGCGTTCGTAGTCGCGTTTAGGACCACTAGGTTAATGAAGCAAACAGTAAAAATGAACCGTTAAATAGGAGCGAATTAAAACTATTTTAATTATGATACGGTGAATCTGTGAAATAAAACCAGGGAATTTTAACCTGTTCGTAACATGGGAGTATTTCTATGTCCTATATAATTGACTATGTGTTCTGTAAAGGGTTCAAAAGAGGTACTACGCTACTTAGTAAAGTAGCCACATAATTTAATATAACATGCCCAAATCTGGAAAAAATATTTGCGACATGTTAGAATACTTAAACAATTATAATTAAGTATTTCAATATTTTCTTTGTACGTAATATATTTTTTAATTGCATTTAGGAAGGTAAATAAAATACTTCATAACAATCGCTATTGTTTAAATTTCGCTTTTTTTAACTCCCGACAATGTGATTGTTATGAAAGTGAGTAATTAAAGATTTCTGTTTCGTTTTCCTGAATGAGTTATAATTGTCTTGTTCGTTTGTACAAAAAGTAAAGTTCGAGATTTAAGAAAATGGGAGCACATACAAGGAATTCTTTTCATTTAACACTCCAGAGGGTCGTAACAATAGTTTTTTTCTATTGTTTGTCGTCGTCGTTTTATTAAATCTGATAATCATAATATTAAATATCAAATCTAAAAATCCAATGTACACAATCAAATACTACTTATAATATGAAAACGAAAATTTTTTGTGGCTTTAAAACTGGGATATTTTTTATATTATAAATTTTTGGCTCTTCCGTCTCAAAAGGTTGCGGATCCATGCACTAGACAAATAAATCACGGTTTTTGCTTGATAAAGATTAAAAAGACCACCTTATTTTCAGGACCTAGACTAGGTACCAATACCGAGCGAGGTATTAAGACCCCACGCTTAATCGTTATCTAGCCGATAAATTGGCTCCAACACGTGTATCGTAGATACAGCGTGTATTATGATTGCCCGATAGCGCCGCGGGTGATCGCCAGTCAGACACTGCTGTGGTCAACATGAGGACGTTGCATGTGGTCGGCATCACCGTGGGGGTCGTCGCCCTACTCGGCTTGATTGGAGGTAAACACCATAAACTATATCCTATATAATGTTTGTCTGTTACCAATTCACCCAATGTACAGACGCCAGCAGGTCAAGCTATCCAAAACTGTAAAATTTTCCCAATTGAACATGAACCCATTTGCATGAAAATATATCAAAGAAATTTGACAGATTCGGGTAGTTTGATGTGTTTTCTTCTGTACCTACAACATTATATACATATTTCTACAACATTAAAGTAAGGAGATTGACGGTATCTTGAGGAAGGAGATAGGCTGAGGACGTGAGTAAAACTGGGCAACAGCTAGTATTATTTTTATTGCTTATAGTGAAAAAAAAAACATAATTATATAGACGTTGTTGATTTAGAAATACGTATTTTTGTGAAATTCTGAGGTGGTACTCTACTGCAGAGTCCGTAAGGTGGGTATCGCCACATTGCCATTGCCATTCTGCGGTTAAGATTATTGCATATTGAAGGGCAATGTAGCCAGTAAAATTACTGACTTAAGAGACTTAACAACTGAGGTCTTAAGATGATAACGCTCGAGTGTTGTTGTCGCTGGCGTCTATAGGCGGTTGCTGCTTAGACAACCCTAATACTTCGTTTTCATAATATCACTTCCCTCTATTACTTCTTATTTTTGCTTCCCTATCTAGAAAATAAAACGTAGGTATAGTCACATCCGGTCCCACAAACAAAGTGAGGTAAACTCAGTTTTAATATATTTTCTTCTATACCACGTCGTTTTTTTAAGGGTTAACAACAGTGGGACCAGCTGTTATAAGTACCTACTACGTCTTATTTTTCATAATAAAAATGGAGAAACATACAAAATTCCGCCTTTAGCAGGAGTTTATGTACGTATAGTTCCCTACGATACAACATTCGTGGCAGCACAGTAATTCTTGGCACAATTAATAATATTAAAGATGCATTTCACGTGCTTCAATATACGCTTGGAAAGTTTTGAGGTGCAAGGTTTCACTGTAAGTCTGGAGTATTGATTAAACCTACGTGGACTTAGAACATACAACGATTTCTACAGTAATAGGGAAGTGTTTTCAAACACTACAAATACCTCTGATTTGTTCGTGAGTTTGTTTCAGAGTTTCTTCTCAGAGGTCAGTTAGGAAATGCCAGCGCCATTTAGTATAAAATATTTCAAAACATTGACTTGTAAGTCTTTCTATTAATAGAAATAAAAATCATTTACCATATAGTAAGGTAAAATATTGTTCGCACTAATTATAAATAGAAAATTACTTGCCTTTCTAAGAATGCACGTGACTAGTCTCCACGACGCAGGGTATCGTCCCATGTGTATTTTGAACAATAAATTTTATTATTATTTTACCATGTTGTTCCTAGGTTTGATCACGTGGGGCGTGCTAGCGTCCAGAGATCCACCGCCACCCCCTCCCCCAGAGCTGATACCCTTGGACTGGTGGAAGCACTGCTCGCTTTACCAGATCTACCCACGATCCTTCAAAGACAGCGATGGCGATGGAATTGGTGATTTAAAAGGTACGTTTCCTTCCGAACCTTTATCAAGCCTGTATTTTTAAGGTCTTCCTCCACATCTCTCTGTCTTTGTTAAAATAAACTGGTTAATTATACTCGTTGCCGAGCATACATAGATAAAAATACTACTGCTGAATGACTGATGAATGATGAATTAGGTTAGAGGTGTCTTAATGCTTTGTACAGGACTCCTTTCAGACTTGGGCAGAAGCCAAAGGCCACAATGCTTACTTTTAGGAACCTTAATATCGACTTAATTGATCTCTACATTAGGATTTTAATGAAGCAAGTCTAATCAGTGAGATACGTAATTTGTCGCAACCGGTCATTATGTGCTAATGCCATTATAATGTCGGAAGTCACCATGACATGACCATCATGATACACAACATTAAAGTAATTACGGTGGATAAATATGTATTTGTGTGTGTGCGTTCAGAAGTTACCTACTGAATTTCAGATCAATTGCTATCACAAAATTATTTTAAATTTGACTAGACCATTCCTTTTAGATTCCTTTAAAAGGAATCTCTACGATAATTAAATTTGTTAGCCTCTCTAAACCTTTTGTTTGTTGATTTGTACAAAACAGAGAGACTCCTGTAATCACTTTGGGTAGTGGAATCTGCAATTGGTATCTGCAATCATAACCAACTGGATCTGTCTTTCGTGATAATACACTGCTGTTAACTTTTTTATAACGACACCAACTTTCTTCAACCGGAAAACCTGCCTGATGCATAAAAATAGGTTTAGTGTCACCAGGTTCAAAGGAACCAACTTCCTTTTAGAACACAGCTTGGTTAAGAGTTCTTTCAATCTTTCTCAAGGAGCACTAATACTGTATTCTGTTTGTTTAGTAAAATAAATAAATTTCATATCCTGGATATCTTCACAGGTATAATCAGTGAGCTGGAGCACTTCGTGGATGCCGGTGTGGACGCGATATGGATGTCTCCTATCTTCGAGTCGCCTATGGTCGACTTCGGGTACGACATCAGCAATTTCTACGAAATACACTATGAATACGGCACTATGGAGGACTTTGAGGAATTGCTGGCTAGAGCACATGATCTGGGTAAGGGTTTTGGATATACAGTTATTTATAGAACGTTCTTTTTTTATACCACTGAGGTGGCAAACAAGCATTAGGCCCACTTGATGGTGAGCGGTTACCGCAACCTATAGACGCTTGCAACACCAAGGATATCAATTGCGCGTTGCCGACCCTGTACAACGAAAGAGGAATAGCTGGGTTGGCAGTACCTATGAGAGCCAAAGTCAGAGCACTAGCCATCGAGCTGTGTTATTTCACTTTGTTTTCTGATTAACGATACGTGTACATACATTACTCATAAAACAATCGCAATATTAACGGATCAAATCTGGCGCGTCTGGTTTTTAAAAGTAATTTTACAAGGAAAAAGGGACGAGGAATATTATATCGACATTAGCACTTGTTATTAAAAGATTAAATTCTTCACTGTAATCGTTGGGTGCGAAATACCTAGATAATTTCGATAAACATCGGATTATTTTTTAAAACCCTACGATGATATTAGCAGACGGAGGCTATGACCTCTGTGCAACCAAACGTCATATCCTCCGTAACACGCTTATGAATGAGTTTATAATAAGTGCAATTATATACGGTAATGGGCAATAGGTAATAATTAATTGTTTTTAACATAACATACCATCACGCCTGTGTTCCCCGAAGGATTACGCAGAGGTGTGCAGTAATGTTCTTTCACAGTTCGCCGCGTATGTTGTGTTGTCCCATGTAATAGCGTATGTAATGATCCCATGTAGGGGGAACCTATTGCAATTGCAGAATATCGAAGAGAAATAACACTGCTTTGAGCTATGTTGTGTTTCTTACGGTGAGCATGGTTGCAGTAGCACTTTGACCCTTATACAGCCAACCCAACTATTCCTCTTTCGGTTTACAGAGTCGGCAACGCGCAAGTGACACCCCTGGTGTTGCAAGCGTCTATAGGCTACGGTAACCGCTTACCATCAGGTGGACCGTACGCTTGTTGGTAACCTCAGTAGTATAAAAAAAAATACCGGGCACAGATCGAAACTCCGAGCTGCTACTGAGAATTTCATAGAAAAACCCAATAACACTGCTCGACCTGGGAGTGGAACCCAGGATCTCAAGCGTCCTCAGTCCTATTCTTGTTACTGTTCACAATCATCAAAGTTATAATATCTATGGCACGTGGAAAGTGAGCTATTGTACCCTAAAGTAGCAGGTATGCCGAGCTCCGCTGAGCAGGGGAGCACTCGCGATCCTAATGACAGAAAGACTAAAGATATGCCAGCGTATAGTCACAACTAGTAGTAGTCCAGTTTAATAATAAATATTTGTGATATTTTACATGGAACCATCTGGTCCTAAACTAAGCAGAGGTTGTGCTATGGGTACTAGACAATGGGTATAAAGTATTATATAGTACTAGCTGACCCAGCAAACGTTGTTTTGCCATAAAAAAAAAATTTAGGGGTATGAAAAATAGATGTTGGCCTATTCTCAGACCTCCCCGATAAGCACAAAAAATTTCATCAAAATCGGTCAACCCGTTTCGGAGGAGTATGGCAACGAAAACTGTGACACGAGAATTTTATATATTAGATGTAGTAACATTCTTTGTAAATAGGATTCATTACGTTACATATTTTTATACAAAATATGAAGAACCTCATTGTCAGCAATTCTTTCTGTATGCAAGTTTCCTCACGATGATTTCCTTCACCGTTTAAAGGAGTGATAATTATTAATTATTACTCGCTTTTTATACTTACCGATGAAATATTCAAAAATAAAAAAAAGTATTTATAAATATAAATTAAGTGAACGATAATGTTTGTTAAAGGATCTAATTTCTATGCCAACACCACCATAATATTCACGATAATGACCACTTTGATCTGTACAATCCGAAAAAATCTCTGCACAAACTGCTTTTATAAACATTGCTGCAAAGTACAAACATTGTTGACATTGCTTCTCTGCAACCTCGCACGTAACAGATTTAAAACCATTGTTATCCGGAATTCTTATTGATAAATTATTATAATCCAATTTACCTAAATTGGATTATAAATTTATCAAGTGGACGGCAAGATTATTTTTACTAATTTACGTAGCCACATTAATAACAAACACGTCTGTAGATAGGGGTTCTTGAGTACCTAAGTATTTAAAATGACCAATGATTGAAACTGAAAAGACGAATGTTTCAATTGCCTGTTGTGGCCAAGATTGTTGTAATTTTTTAAGTTAAATTAAGTTTTAAGAGAGGTGGGGGTAATGGTGGGGGTTTGTAGAAGTAATTCCACTCAAACTGGAGTTGACCGACTGGGGAAATACCTCCACCTTGCAGAAAATCGAAATGAAATAACACAGCTTTGAGCTGTGTTGTGTTTCTAACGGTGAGGAAACTTTGTGTTGGCAGTGGGGGAACTTTGACCCTTTATTGCCAAACCAACTATTGCTCTTTCATTTTATATTATATTCATAGCGTCCATAGGCTACGGTAACAGCTTACCATAAGCCCGTACACTTGTTTGCCACCTTACTGATATAAAACATAATTTTCAATTCAATAGGTTTTACTCAACTTGAATCTCGAAGAGATAAGTAGAAAATTTTTAGATTAATCTAAGCTACATTCTAGGCTGGTATTTGTACCAGGCTATATATTTCTGACCAGGGCTATTTGCTAAATAAGCAACATAAAGGTAATATTAAATTCACTAGTTCCGTGTGTAGTGGAAGCCTTCAATCATTCCTCGACTATCCCTACTTCCTAGTTACAAACAAAGTGTTTCATATCCCTCCTGCCCAGTGCCTACGATTTCTTTAGGGATATGCACCGCAGTTACGTCTCCAAGTGCATATACCTGAACGACAGTAGGTAGAATATTCCATGATCACGCTAACGGTTTATTTATCGACTATTCCAGGAATCAAAGTCTTGTTGGACTTCGTACCTAACCACGCGAGTACGAAGTCTAATTACTTCATCCAATCAGAGGATGGTGTGCCCGAGTTCAGGGACTACTTCGTGTGGGCTGACGGATACGAAGACCCTAACAACGCTTCTAACAGATTACCGCCTTCAAACTGGGTAAGGACATTTTTATTTGTTAATTCCCAACCTTGGAAATCATGTGGTTATTTCAAAAAAAATAATTTGTTAATGACATCAAAAGTTTTTTTGCCAAATTATTTCAAGACAGGAATGCGTTCCACCATATTAATGCACTCGTACAACAAAATTTAAGACAATTTCAATCTAAGAGCCTTAACAATCACTAGGTTGTAAGGGCGACGGATACCCTTGAAGTCCTGGGTTCGATTCCTAGGTCGAGCAGAGCTATTCCGATTTTCTATGAAATTCTAAGTTGCTCGTTTGGAATTGTACCCGGTTAATTGGAGTAGGCTCGCCATTTATTACACGGGACCTGTGGGTGTACTTCAATACTCTTCCGACCCTAACCTTTCGAGAAATACAGGCGTGATTGTATGTGTATGATGTCACAATTCAACAGCTATAGTGCAAAATGTGAAATGTGCTAGTGTAAGGAAAAGTAGGTACTGAATAAGATACGACATAAGGCACGTTAGCGTTACTAACGACATTACACATACCTAATGTACTACTTACCCACAGTACTAACAGATTGCTGTATGCGAATATTTTTAAACTGAAAGTACCAGCATTGCTGAAACTGTTAGTAGTTTAAGTATGGTTAAGAAAAACATTTTAAGAGAGGTATTGCATAGTGGGAGTAATTCCACTCAAATTGGAGCTGCTCGACTGGGGAAGTACCTCCGCCTTGCAGAAAATCGAAGTAAAATAACACTGCTTTGAGCTGTTTTGTGTTTCTTAAGGTGAGCAAGGTTGCCAGTGACGTGAAACGTTGTGTTGGCAGTGGGGGGACTTTGATCCTTATACTGCCAACCCAACCATTCCTCTTTCAATACAGGGTCGGCAACGCGCAAGTGATACTCCTGGTGTTGCAAGCGTCTATAGGCTACGGTAACCGCTTATCATCATACCATGGGCCGTATGCTTGTTTGCCACCTTAGTAGAATAAAAAGAAACATCTTTAGAAACGATGTGTACCAATTACAGATTGATTTACACAATTGTTTATTATTTGAGTGTTAAAATAAAAAATAAAAAAATGTTTTTATTGTATCTAATACATTGTTGTTCATTACAAAAATTGAGACAGCCCCTGTAAGTTATTAGTATACTTGTATTGGGGTTGCCTCGCAACTTCCATGAATTTAACTTAACAATGTTAGACCAATTAAATTCTTAGCTTTGTAACATTTACAATAAAATGGAATGAAATGAAATATGAAATAAATGTTAACTATTAGAGTCTATACGCAGCTCCAGTGTTCAGTGTGAGTACCTGTGTATGTATCAGTATAGTGTGTGTGAATTGTGTTACTGTGGGTTTGTAATCTGTGTGTGTGTGTGTGTGTGTGTGTGAGTCCGTGTCTGTAGATATCTTATTTACTTTTTAGTTAATTCTTTCAAGGATAACTTCAGTTTCCTCGTAGCTGCGCGAGTGTTATGTATTCAGAATAGAATAATCTCTCCTATTCTCAGTCAATTATTTCTCCTGTGTTAAATGTAAAGAAATGAAAAATCAAGATATTACCTATGCAAAGTTTCAAACTTCGGACGGAAAGTATGGAAAACTATTTAAAATCAACTGATAGGGGCTGAAACAGCCTTACGACCGACCTTCTTCAACCTTCTAGTTAATATTGATAAGTTGCCCAAAGTCATAACTAATATATAAAAAATACTCAGGAGATAAACAAACAGCTTAATACTTTTATCAAGTCGGTGATCATTTTTGGATGAATTATAAGGAATTGATATCAATCAAGATTTTCTACTAAAACGCATTAATAGCCAAATCCATATACCAATATTATAGATACTGAAGTGTGCATATCTCTCTGTTACCTCTTCACGCTTAAACCACTGAACCTGGAAAGGCCATAGGATAGTATTTAACCCAGAAATCAAGGATGATTTCTGGGTTAAATACTATCCTATAAAAACTACTCCCCCCTTTTCACCCCCTTAAAGGATTAAGGGGGTGAAAAGGGGGGGAGGAGTTTGTATGGGGAATCGATAAAAAAAGAACTATAATACTTTTATAATTTAACTAAAAGTTAGAAATAAAAAGCAGATTCGATAAAAAATAAGCTACCCAAATTACTAATTCGACGTAGAAGAAATCGTGGGAAAAAGCTAGTACTATTTTATATTTTGCTCTAGGATTTTTTAAAAGCTAGTATTTTTTATTTCAGTTTAAATTATTCAGAATCATGTCACATGTGTAAACAACAATGCGATATTCCCTTCAGGTAAGCCAATTTGGTGGATCAGCATGGGAATGGAGTGAAAAGAGGCAGCAGTTCTACCTTCACCAGTTCGCCATCGAGCAAGCAGACTTCAACTTCAGGCACCCAGCTGTCAAAACGGAGTTGTTCAACATTATGACATTCTGGCTGGAAAAGGGAGCTGACGGCTTCAGGGTCGATGCCTTGCCGTATATGATGGAAGCCAATCCTGATGACCATGAAGGAAGATACCCTGACGATCCTTTGAGTGGATTGTCGCAGTTTGAATCCCATCAGCTTGGGTACACCATTCCTCTGTACACCAAGGACCTTATCGAGCTGTACGATATTGTGTATGAGTGGAGAGAGTTTATCGATCAGTACAATGAAGAGCACGGAGGAGATACGAGGTGAGGCAACAATAAGATTAATGCTACAAATTAATGCTACAAATCTTAAAACTCCTCAAGACCTGAAACGATGGTGTCGTCTGGTGTTGGATTAGTAGAGAATAATATTTTTTACTTCCCTTCAATAACTTTGAGTTATCCCTCCTTGATGTAGTTTCATAAAAACGCTTTATTTTAGCTCATGGATTTTTGAGCTAAAATAAAGTGTTAATCAATTTCAGGCGGTGTTCAAGATTTAAAGTTGGAATCTTTTAAAAATATATTAGGTTATAATTTCATAAAAGATCGCTTTTGCCAGTAACGTAGTAACTGTAACGAACTGAAGTGTTACGAAAAGCATAAAGTATTAACATTAAAATTTCCAAGTTTTTAATGCCTAAATTGTTGTTAACTGAAGCGTAATAATTTGGATCCTATTATGAAGATTGAACACCCTTAGAGAAACTAGATAATTAATGAGTTTCACTAAGAACAATTAAAAATGACCAAATGGGCGTGAATTTAGCAGTAAAAACAAATTTCATTTTGGCAAATTCCAAATTGAAGAAATATTTTTTGAACTTATAAAGACGGGTTTTTCCGCCGCCTTTGAAACATATCTTCAAAATCAATAATTGTCATAATATGATAATATTGTATCTATTAAATTTGTAATCACACTAATCACATCACACTAATATTATAAAAGTTCGTGAGTGTGTATGTTTGTTACTCTTTCACGCTAAAACTACTGAACGGATTTCGATGAAACTTTACAGTATTATTATTTATACATCAGAATAACATATTATATGTAGAGTATAATTTGTAATAATTTTGAGTTAATTAGCCAAATTACAATAATTTTTCCACGCGGACGAAGTCGCGGGCAGAAGCTAGTTGTAATATAATATCTCTGATAAGAGATAACGATTTTGAAATGTAATTTCAATCTTGCTTGGCCAGGCTTAGGGATCCTAATCATTCTACACAAATACCCCAGGTTTTCTCTTTCCAGGGTTATCTTCTCCGAGGGCTACGCGAACGTGACGATGACGATGCTGTACTATGGAAACGAGCAGGGAGAGATCGGAGCCCACTTCCCCTTCAATTTCGACTTTATCACCGAGGTTTCAGCCAAGTCCAACGCCAGGGACTTCGTGTATACCATCCTGAGGTGGCTCACATACATGCCCTATGGCGCCGTTGCTAACTGGCAGGTGAAGAATTCTGATAAAATTTGTAATTCATGTAGTTGCTTGTAAAACTTTGACAACACGTTTGGCGCAACGGCTGAGTGATCGGCTTCTGCGCCGTGGGTTGTGGTTTCTATTCCCACACGGAACAAATATTTGTTTGCCCTACAGATAGTTGTTCCGGGTCTGGGTGTTTGTGTATGTGAAAGTTTATGTTTGTAAACGCACCCCAAAAAAATGAAATTATTATGTTTATCCCACGTCCATTATCACAATGATAAACGTTTCCACAACTGCAAAATCTATAATAAGTCACCGCCAATTTCAGTTCGGCAACCACGATAACAACCGGATGCCAACCCGCTTCCGTCACGACATGGTGGATGGCCTGAACTCCCTCAACATGATGCTACCTGGCACATCAGTGACATACCAGGGCGAGGAAATCGGAATGAGGGACGGCTACGTCAGCTGGGAAGACACCGTTGACGTGGAGGCCTGCAATAGAGGTGATGAGGACACCTACCACCTGTACTCCCGAGACCCTGCTAGAACCCCCTACCATTGGAACAACTCGACCAATGCTGGCTTTTCTACCAGCGAGAGGACTTGGCTGCCTGTAGCACAAGATTACCAGGAAATTAATCTAGCCAAGCAGAAAGAGGATGCAAGGAGTCATTACAAGGTAAGCTTCGGAAGAAACTGGATCTGATCTTCAATACAACAAACAATATAAACTGATTGTCTTCTATCATGGCATGAGCTAAACTATAAAATATTAGGCTGTAAACAAGTTGATAGTAGTCAGTCTAACTACAGATTCACTCAGATCTTCATTCGTGGAGGATTTACCTTCCTTGTCCCCTGAGTGAGTCACTCAAACCATAGTTACTTACTACATACCTGATTTTTATCAAATCTAAAAATATTCTGTATTTATTTATGCTAGATGTCTAGAGCAAGTGAACCAATCAGTAATCATATTAATACTTTCTG
The DNA here is from genome assembly GCA_964056405.1 of Acronicta alni. Lineage (NCBI taxonomy): Eukaryota > Metazoa > Arthropoda > Insecta > Lepidoptera > Noctuidae > Acronicta > Acronicta alni. The sequence continues at coordinate 946,374 of OZ043916.1, read as the reverse complement.
CCGGATATCAGCCAATGGGTAGCCCGAAATGCTGTCTCATTAGACCAAAAAAGGAACACAAAATATTAACGGGCTCATGTTTATAGGTATACCAAGCCCTCACAGCACTGCGGAAGGAAGTAACCCTCGCTCACGGAGAGTACGACATTCGAGCACTGTCGGACAGTACTTTCTACCTAGTCAGAAGCCTCAGGACATACGACACGTTTGTGTTCCTCTTTAATGTCGGAACAGCGCCGGACACGATTACCCTGAACAGGGTACCTCACCTGAGTACACCAGCGATCGTATACGTGTCCAGTATACACTCCAGTAGAGACGCTGGGTAAGTTATGAGATGATGAGATGAAGTGGCACATTTTAGCGATAAGATCGGGGCAACAATTTAGAGTGTTAACAGAGAATAAGCTTCAAAGATGCTGCCAGAATCAAAATTCAGTATTTTAGTTATCAACAAACCCAATCAGAGGATACTGATATTCTAGTATAAATATATGCTACAAAAATACAAAAAAAAAATGTGTTATTAAAGCATTATATTGCATTACCACTAGACGACGTCTGTGGTCTAGTGGTTCGAGTACCGGACTGCTGATCATGGGGTCGTGGGTTCGATTCCCACAGGACACAAATATTTGTGTGGTTAAAACATAAGTGTTTGTGTTTGTCTGGGTGTTTCTATGTATTATAAGTATGTATTTACAAAAAAAAAAGTATATAAGTATTATATCCATTATCTAGTACCCATAGTACAAGCTTTGCTTAGTTTGGGACTAGATGGTGCTGTGTAAAATTGTCCAAGAATATTTATTATTATATTATTATTATTTATTATTATTGTGGTAAGCAAGAAAAGTTATGTTTAAATAAAAAAAACTCCTGATTTTTGCTATACAATATCTTTACTTATCCGAATATGATTTAATATTTTAACTTACAGTATCCTGTAGATATTCTATAAGTGCCTAGGTTTTTAGTCAGTACTGACTTAATCATATGAGCCACAGGAGGTCCACTGCTGAACAAAGGCCTTACCCATAGACTTCCACATAGACGGGACAAACAAAAACCGACTTCACAACAATCAAAACACTTCTCCTTCGTGTTTGGCCATTTCGTCTTAAAAACCATTGTAAAAGTTTCCCCGGAAATAGAAAGATTTGGGAAAAACTAAAATATGTTTGTATGATTTATCTCTGTCTTAAATAGTTATTCTTTGTTTTCCAGTGACATAATTGAAGGTGATACGCTAACCTTGGTAGCAGGAGAAGCACTAATACTTCGAGCACCGCCAGTGTAAAGCACATGTATACATATAGACTGCATATTTAGAAAACCAATGTACATAGATAATTATTTGCTAATAAGTTTTATTATTATAGTTATAATTATTTATTAATAAAGAAAATACTTTGAACATAATTATCTTCTGTTTTTTATTGAAAGTAATAAAACAGGGGCGGCCAACATGCGGAGTTGGCTCATATAATATTATTATTAGATTATTGAACAAAATTCAACTTTTATAGTAGGTGCATATCATGGTAGAATAATAACAGGTATTCTCTCTATAGGCTCTTCCCGAACAGCTAGGTTACGTGATTGGTACGCAGTGACGTCAACGACTGTCTGACATTTATTATTATATTGTCACTATTGTGTAAATAATTTACCATTATGCATTTTTTCACTGGCTTGCTACTATAATAAAGCAATTTTGAATTAGTAAATTTATACAGTTTACTTTTTAACTAAATAGATGAAAAACACAAGGTAAAAATAGGTGGACTACTAAAGATGTTTTTTACATTTATCTTGAATTATAAATCTCCTTAATTTGTATTGAAGATTTCAAGCAACGCGAACGGCAACACTGATCGTGACATTCGTGACGTCACCGCGTGTATATTAACGTGGGAAGATTATACCTGGCGTAAGCTTATTATTCTACCATGGTAGGTACTATAAAATGTTAGGTAGAGCGGCCCGACGTGAAAATGAGTTCAAAATTTGTCCCTCTGCCGAAAAGGTTGGCCATCCCTGTCCTAAAGCTGTGGTTTTTTACAAAGCAAGGTTTCATTCAAGTAAAAGCTCGTAATTAAAATTATCTGCCATCATCATAGGTGCCTATGTGACCTAAGCCGATTTATAAATAAGGTCACGCCGAGGTTTGACTATGTTTATGGACTAAATGGCTATCTATAAACCCACCTTAAAACCTGTCCTTCAAAAGTACCTTGACAGAACCTTTAAATAGATTATTTAGATTGATTGATTGAGGTCAATTAGAGCCTGAAAATTGACTAGATTGATTTTGTCTAGCCCTTTGAATCAAGTATTGTTTGAATCAAGTGATTTACTAGGTTATAATGTAAGCAGTAGCTGCTGTGCTTGGTTTTACTCGTGCTCACGCATCAAACATATCATATATATTCCACATATAATCGTCATCATCAACCCATATACTTTCCCAATGCTGGGCACAGGTCTCCTTTCAGACTGAGAGGGATTGAGCTATAGTCCACCACGATGGCCTAGTGCGGGTTGGCAGACTTCACACAGTCAAGAAAAATCTCTAAGGCATATTATATAAAAATACCTATTTTTTATTTTAGGTAAATAAGATATATGTACTGTAAACCAAAGCGACAGTAATTAGCTCAATAGTTACAGGTAATTAATAATTTTATTCTGTAAACTACAAGTAGTTTAAACAGAGTCATTTTTGACTGCTTCATTAGGGTCGTAACCGCGACTGCTACGCTCGAAGTCCAGGGTTCAATTCCCAGGTGTGGTAGTGTTATTGGGTTTTCTGTTTTTCTGTGAAATTCTCAGTAGCAGCTCTGAGTTTGGATTTATGACTGATTAAATGGCACGGGACCGAAACATTTCGGGTAACTGTGGGTGTACATTAGAGTACACCTCTGCCTAACCCTTCGGGGAATACAGGCGTGATGGTATGTTATATTACTAATTACTACAAAACAGATTAAATTTATAGCCTTAATGAAACGTAATGCACGATGGTGTGTTATGGGAAATTGCCAGCTCAAACAAGAGGTATAATTTGCATACAGGCGGACTGGGTTACTCGACCGTGGTGATTGCCGACTGCACATCCGCTGGCATAGTGATGTGCTCCACGGATTTTTGGTATCATCAAATATACCTAATATGCACATATGCTACATATGTACAGAATTAAAAGTTTTGCGGGGCCTGAAGGGTAGCCGGAACCGTAAATATTGTGAAAGTAGCAAAAATTCAAAGTAACTTTTTATTTTAATAAATAAATTTTATATAATAACTAACTAAAGTTCTACCGCATAAATAACATCCCATTTCTATATAAAACATTCAACAAAACCTTTACAAGTACTTTATTAGTTATTTACCTACATGGAAATTATTACATACATACCATCACGCCTGTATTCCCCGAAGGGTTAGGCAGAGGTGTACACCCACATTTCGCCGGTATGTTTAGGTCCCATGTAATAGGGGGCGAGCCTATTGCCATTAACCGGGCACAAATCCAGACTCCGAGCTGCTACTGAGAATTTCATAGAAAACCCCAATAACACTTTGCTCGACCTGGGGATCGAACCCAGGACCTCTAGCGTAGCAGTCGCGCTTAGGACCACTAGACTAATGAGGCAGTCTGGAATGTGGAATTTATTAATTAGCATTATTATAATTAAAACTTTAAAATTGTATAGATTATTATAAAATCTGAAATAAATTCGTGGCCATGTCAGCCAATGGCTTAATATCCACGAGCCTCGACCAATACCTTAGGAGGCTCTCGTTAGGCGGATGGGTAAAGGGCTTGATCCAGAAAGCAGTACTGCTGGACACGGCTCGTATTGTTAGTAGGTTCCTCTCTCTGGAGCCCTGACCGCCGGTAGCTTGGACCCTGTTCCCGATACCGGTGGGCCTCTATTTTTTATATTTTTAAATGTTTTACTATCTTTTTATATTATTTGTTAAATATTTAAAAATATAATAATAAAAATAAATGTAGTTCCATTGGCTCTCTCGCTCGATTCCTCAAAAAATCTTTTGACGCAGTTCTATTTTAAAAAAGTAATGGAAGTTTCTCTTTATACCACTGGGGTGGCAAACAAGTATACGGCCCATCTGATGATGGTAAGCGGTTACCGTAGTCTATAGACGCTTGTAATACCATGGGTATCACTGGCGCGTTGCGGACCCTGTAAAATGAAAGAGGGATAGTTGGGTTGGCAGTAAAGGGTGCCCCCCCCAATGCCAACACAGCATTTCCTAGCGGAGCACTGGCAACCTTGTTCACCGTAAGGAACATAACACAGCTTAAATCAGTGTTAGGTATTTCACTTCGATTTTCTGCAAGGCGGAGGTACCTCCCCAGTTGAGCAGCTCCAATTAGATTGGAATTACTTCCACTATGCCCTGCCTCTCTTAAAATTCCCTTCATAAGTCCAGAATTCTTCAGCACTTCCACCCTATATGTATACTGTGAATCTGTGATAAGAATGATCTCTATCACTCGCTTCTTTATCACAAGAAACACAACAGCAAATTCGGACTTTATAATTATTAGACTAGACTTTAAAATAAAACCTACTCATTAAAACTTCTAGAAATTACTTCCATGATAAGATTTTAAGTAGAATTATAATACCTCGCAGTGATCCATAAATATAGATACCCGGCTAAAGATAAAATCACATTTTCACGCGTCGGTGAATTCGACATACAAATTACTTGTATTATAAATGAACTTGTGACTAAGTTAGACAACGACGCCATGCTGATAACCAATAGTTATTTAAACAAATTGATTTCTGACACATACGCGAATATTATACATTGAAATAAAAACTTACGACCACTAGGCTAATGAACTAGCTTGTGTTAAATTAGTAAACACACATAATTATATATTTTTTATTAACCTGTCAAGAAACAACCAGCAGACAACAAAAAAATCTATTTTTACGAACCACAGGAGATTCACATTTTATTAATTAATTAAAATATAAGGTTGAATGGGAGAAATTGCCTAATGGCATTAAGTCCGCCTTTGTACAACAATTTAGTTTTGTGCATGAAGTATTAAATAAATAAATAAAATTACAAAGCTGCTTTTTTAATTAATAGTAATATTTACAGTCACGAACATAAATAATGTACGTCTATACGATTGCAACATTGAGTTAAAACGAATTTATTTATTTATTTATTAAGGATCTCCAACAAAGGATATACACAAACATTTACAACTTACAAAGCAAATTAAATTTAAAATATCACGTGTACCCCCTCCATTAGTTTAGTGGAGACCACAGCATGCAATACAACTAATCTAATTAAGCTTAATATATATATATACATTTTTTTAAGAGTTGGAAACAATTTAATAATATTATGGACTTCAATAATAAATTAAGCTATTAACATTAAAGGTAGTATTATAGTTTTGAAAATACTATGTTCGTAACATCATACAATTTCGAGAAAATCGCTTTAGGGTTTCGCTAAGAGTAGGTATACATAATATTGATTGTATGTACATAACCAAAACTGTTTTTAAAGCTCTATCAGCCCTGCGCACTATTGGTATTTATTTCTGTACAAGTGTCGGAGATAACGTACTACTTTACTTTTTACTATGTATTCTGTCTGAGGAAGGACGACTTGTACCTCTATACCGACACGTGTTTACACCGCGCTGCACCCTTTTTATTGAAACATTGTACATTTTAAATAAATACTCAGTAAAGTAGTATCAAGTGTTACCTGTGAAACGTAATGTTTGGAGTGAAAAGGAAAAGAAAAGAAAGAAAAAGGTTTACAATACTTATTATATCAAATACTAAATATATGTATAAAAAACGATGATGAAATGGACCATATATTTATATTTTTTTTGTGTATCATTAACTGGACGAATCAGTTACCTGAGTTGACTTATATTACCTTTGAACTAAACCTGTTTTCGGCGATTTAATCCGATGCAATTCATGCATTTATAATTATTTTATTTTGTCCACATTGATATTACGGTGTGCACCCGATCAGGGCGCACATGCACCAAAATTCGATATAGGTACCTTCTTATTACACATTTAAAACGTTATTGAACATTGCATTAATTGAAAAATTGATCGTAAATAGATAAAAAGTACTTACTTAAGTGCTACTGAATTAGTAAAATAGACAATTTCGTATGAGTCATTTCCACAGACATTTGCCCATATGGCTGCGTGTATTATTGTAAGGTAGAGTGTTGTGAACAAGTGAAATAGTTTGTGTATTTGGTATATTTATAAGGAATGGTAAGATAAGCAGTTGCGGAAAGGAGAGTGTATGCCGGATATAAAGTCAATGGTGCTATATATTTGGTGTCAAAAAAGGCACGACAGGCGATAGCCTGTCACACCGTTGTGGATACACAACGGTGTGTTTCTACCCACACTTATATATGGAATGTTGGGTATGCCAGAAGAAACTTTAAAATAGAATAAATTCTGTGGAAATGCTTCATTGCCAAGTATGTGCAGTGTAACTTAGAATGATGATAAATTTAGAAACAGTGATAAGGTAACGTTGCGGTTTAAAACCCGTTTTAGTGACACGAATTGAGAAGAATATGCTGAGATAGTTTGGGCATGTCGAGAGAATGGATGAAAGGCGTCTAACAAAAAGGATTTATAAGGCGAATATCAGTGGAAACGCCAGGAGGGGATGCCCTAGAAAGACGTACTATTATTAGTAAGGTTCGTCAATAATGACAAGTGCGTACTAAGGTCTATCTCACACTAAAGTTCTGGATAAATTGTAAGGTTACCAATAACTTACACATTAGATAATTAAATCTAGCTAATACACAGATAGCGTTCGTTCGAATCGTTAGGTCCTACCGATTAACAAATCATGGTAAAACATTATCATCACTCTTCATACGATATCACAATCCAACATCAGTAAAGATAATCAATTTATTTCTTTAGAAGTGGATAAGGAGTCTTTAAATTCAGGACTTTTATTTTAGAGTCAGTCATACAAAGATGTCGACCGGAAAGACAATAGGGATAGCGTTTTTAACTGCCTTAGTGGTAGGAGTAATAGTGGGGGTGACGACGTGGGCTCTGATGAGGAATGAAGACCCGTCGCCAGAGCTGAGGACTCTAGATTGGTGGGACCACACAGTTATATATCAGATCTATCCAAGGTCCTTCAAAGATAGCGATGGAGATGGAATAGGCGATCTGCCAGGTGGGCTATTAAGAAAATTATTGCTAAAAGTTAAAGTTTTAGTATATTAAATATTACCATGTCTATTTCCGGACATAATTAGTTAATTACGCATAACTTTTATATTGTATTTTGCAAATAGTAGCAGTTAGCGAAATTAATTTATATACTATACGTGGAAGCTTGATAATAACAACTGGTTCATCTAATTTTTAATTACCATCTTTATATTAGTCTATGACTTCTTAAAAATATATATATCGAAATATATCGAATATTGGGCCTAAATTGGTACGTCTTTGTAAATTCTACAAGGACGTTAATGAATTTTCTACTTAATCTAAAATAGATGACATTTGGGAAATACGATTGCGATAGACAGCCATAAGTCTTATTTAATCCTACCTAAATTCGAGAATTCTGATTCGAGAGTCCATCCATTTGAAAGTGTTTTCACCGAAGCAATTTACAGGTATTGTTTTGTCATATAGTTTGAGATTTACTTCTAGGATTGATTGATATTCAAATACGGATTAATTAAGCAAATATTAAGACTAGGTTCCGTCTTGTGGTATTTAATTGATAATCATTTTTTGAAACCTTTAATACCTTTCACTGAGTATATCAATTTCAATAGAATTCTTAGACCCAATAGTCCCATTTGAAGCACAGTACAGTGTAGTTTTTGATCCACTAGATTTGTTTTGTTGCTGGCCCTTCAATAGTCCCTTGGGGTACACCGAGTGTATTTATACATTTTTTCTTCGCAAGTTTAGTAAATCACGGCATAAGTAATTAGATATTTATACGATGGGGGCCCACCCCATCTTACTCAATCTTGTCTTATATCTGGGTATTTTTAGTAATAATCTCTTGTACTTAAGGCCTATAGGACGTTATGTATAAATTCATAATAATATATTATGATTACTTACTATGTACGCCATGTATAATTACTTCTAGACAAGAAATATTTTATTGTTTTATTTAAGAAAAAAAAAACGATGCATAAACGTATCAGAAATACATATTTTTTTTTAGGTATTACCAGTGAACTGGAGCACCTGGTGGATGCTGGGGTGGGAGCCATTTGGATGTCGCCAATATTCAAGTCTCCTATGATAGACTTTGGTTATGATATCAGTGACTTTTATGATATACATGAGGAGTATGGAACCATGCAAGATTTTGATGATCTAGTAACCAGAGCACATGAATTGGGTGAGGAATATTGTGATGAATTCATTTAATCATATTTTGATATATTTTATGCTATTATATAATATAAGCTGAGATGTTACTGCTGCATATGCAGAAATACATATTTTTAAGTATAGTGTTTAAGAAGATAAGATAATACTAATTATAGTTTTATCGGTTTTTAGGTTTAAAAGTACTGTTAGATTACGTACCAAATCACGCTAGTACATTTTCTGAATACTTCAACAAGTCGGTAGCTAGGGAACCAGAATTCGAGAATTATTTCGTGTGGGCTGATCCGCGGGTTGATCCAGAAAATCCTGGGAATCAAGTACCATCTAATTGGGTAAGAAAATGTTGTAATCAACCTGTTAATTATTTTTTAATTATTAGTTTAGTTATACCTTAAGTGTATTTTTATTCAAGCCAAGTCATGTTATTAAATCCTTTTGATTACAAAACCGTAACCTTTAATTATCAGATCAGTCAATTTGGTGGATCAGCATGGGAATGGAACGAACAACGCCAGCAGTACTACCTCCACCAGTTCGCCATCGAACAAGCTGACTTCAACTTCAGAGAACCCGCGGTCAAAGAACGGATGATCGACATCATGCTGTTCTGGATAGCTCGAGGAGCTGACGGCTTCAGACTGGATGCCCTCCCTCATTTATTCGAAACAGCTCCTGATGCAAATGGAAACTACCCTGACGAGCCTCTCTCTGGAAACATGTTCTTGACCCCAGACAATCTTGGGTATACAACGCAGGTCCATGTTAAGGACCTGATAGAAATATACGATGTTGTCTATGAATGGAGGGAAGCTGTTGACAAGTGGGTGGAGGAGAATGGCACTGGTACTAAGTAAGAATTTCCAGAAACTATTTGTCATGTCATTTTTACTAATCACTCTCACTAACACTCCCTTCAAAGTTAATTGCTAATGAAATAAATTGGTAATACGCCATATTTTTCATTTTTTACAGTCCTTTGAGTATCTTTCCTACATTCGCTTCGAAACATTTATTGTTTTCGTTTTATGCTTCTCTTTAGCTGTATAAAAATCAACTAATACCTATGCTTTGTTTACAATAGCTAACGAAATGTTTATTTAATCAGGATCCTCTTAGCGGAGGCGTATGCTAATATCAGCATGACAATGTTGTACTATGGAGACGAGAGGGGAAGAATCGGCACTCATTTCCCGTTCAACTTTGACTTCATCACTTCTTTGTCTGCTAGATCCACTGCCAGAGACTTTGCATACGTCATTCGACGTTGGCTAACATATATGCCAAGGGGAAATGTAGCCAACTGGGTGGTAAGTAGTATCGTCGTATAGCACACTGTGAAGTGAGTGAAGCTAACCGCTCATAAATGTTCCTGAAAGTGTTAATTCTTTAACTTAATCAAAGTGGTGGACACTAGCCTGGTTTCTCTTGAGAGAGCGTACTCAACCCTGGCCTGGCAGCAATCGGCTTAAATACTTATATTAAAAATAAAAATGTGTGTATGACAAGATGTATGAATGTTGACGAAGTGAAAGAAGTATTCAAGTATCGGAGCAATTGGCGTTCTTTGGTTTCTGCCCAACCTCATGGAAAAAGGCTTGTTTGTATGTATATTGTATTTATGTATGTGAATAAATAAAATTAGATACTCGATAATTCCGTTAAGCATCATACATCAGAAATATCTTTTTTATAGATTGGAAACCACGACAACAGCCGAATGCCGTCCAGATTCAGAACGAACATGGTAGACGGGTTGAATAGCCTCAATATGCTGCTCCCAGGTGTGGCAGTGACCTACCAGGGAGAGGAGATCGGCATGAGGGATGGCTTCGTCAGCTGGGAAGACACAGTCGACGTAAATGCCCTGAACAAAGGCAACGCTTCTAATTATTTGGAGTACTCCAGGGATCCTTGCAGAACTCCTTACCACTGGAACAACTCGACCAATGCTGGGTTTTCTACTAGTGCAACGACTTGGTTACCAGTAGCAGATGATTATATGGAAATTAATCTGCAGGCTCAGAAAGACGCAGATAGGAGTCATTTTAAGGTAAGCTACTGGATCAGATCAGTATAACTAGGAGAATAGCACCATTTATAATGAATTAATTAAAAAAAATTATGAAATATTGGATCCAAAATCCCTTTTTTACAACATTCATAATATTTAGATCGTCACTCGTTAAGAATCTATCTGAAAATAATCTTTCCAGGTATACCAAGCTCTGACAAGACTCCGCAAGGAAGTAACCCTCTCACAGGGAGAACTGGACGTCCAGCCTCTGACGGAGAACACGCTGATCTTGATCCGATATCTGGCGACATACGACACGTATGCCGTGGTGTTCAACGTGGGCACCAACTCGGACACAGTGGACCTCAGTGGGTTCTCATTGCTGTCAAGACCCTTGACAGTATATACTTCCAGTGTGCATAGTAACAGGGTTTCTGGGTAAGTACGATGTTGTATTACTTTTGTCCGTAGTTTCCCTCGCGTGTCAGATATCGCCATTTTTTATGTCTCTATTAGTAGAGTAACTCCCTCGTTAGTCTAATGGTCCTAAGCGCGACTGATACGCTACGCTGGTTTGATTTTCAGGTTGAGCGAAGTGTTGTTGGGTTTTTCTATGAAATTATCATTAGCAACTCCGAGTTTGGATTTGTGTCCGGTTAATGGATAGACTTGCCCCCTATTACTTGGGACCTAAACATACTGGCAAACTGTAGGTGTACAACTGTGGTACACCTCTGCCGAACCCTTAGGGATATAAAGGCGTGACAGTATGTATGTTATGTAGCATAACGCTCAACTGGCAACCCGTTCAGGACAAGGATGCCGACAGCACATCCTAGTGAACTTTGCTTTAGGTAAATCTTCGCTTTTTATTTCATCCGTGTGTTGTACGGAGCTTCTCAATAAATGAGTTTTTCTTCCTTTTTCTTAACCTCATTATCATCATCATATCAGCCTATTGCTGTCCACTGCTTTACGTAGGCCTCCCCCAAAGAGCGCAAACCCCATCCACTGCCAGCCACGTACTTCAAATCGTCTGTCCATCGTATCGCAAGGCGTCCCACACTACATTTGCCCAAACGTGGTCTCCTCTGTGACACTCGTCTGCTCCATCGATCGTCTTTTTCTTATGTAGCAGTAAATCAATAGCTTTGTATGACCTATCATCAATTGACCCCTACTTCACTATGAAAAATAACGTGGTTTTCTTGTATAAATATTATCATATCTACTCTAAATAATTGTTATTATGTGTTCGCGCAGACGTCTTGTTTATCAATACTAAGAGAACTTATAAATATTGTGGTATTATATTATTACATAATTTTGTCATAAATAGCTTCATTTATCTTTATAACTCCAGCTTCATGTTTTATTGCTGCTAATTTGTATATTATTGAATATTGTATTCCCGTATAAATAAAAATTGTATGACACAGTGAACACTATGACTCATAATAACTACTAATTGTTGATAACTAAATTCATATTAAGAAGAAATAAATAAAAAAATATTCAGGACATTTTACACAGCTTCATGTAGTCCCAAGCTAAACAGAGCTTGTACTAGATAAAAACTTTTTAACAAAAAAATTAAACCGCTGAAAAACTGAAAAGCAAAAAATAATATACGTTTCTTATTTAACCATAATAAATAAGTTCTTTTAGTAATGTAAGTATACCTAAGTAATTTTGAGTCGGCGCCAACTTTTTAGCCCTGATATGTACCTGTGCGTGCCTAACCTAAGTAGTTACAAGCAGTGTATAGAAAACACATTTGACATTGCTTGTCATGAAACTAACCTGGTTCCAGATTGGAGTAAAATAGTGCAGAAAGTCGTAAAAGAGCTTAGAGCCCTAAAGTCCCCAAAGCCCTAAAGGGTTTGAGCCCCTCTCCGTCTATCACCTCAATAACCAAACTTTCCTTTCCAGAGACGTAGTGTCCGGTGTCATCACCCTACAAGCCGGAGAGGCTTTAGTGCTGCGATCGCCTCCGACGTAATTCAGGTCACACGTAATGAATTATTTTAGTATAAAGAATAAACTTTTGTGAATAAAATCTGTTTTTAATTTAACGTTTTTTTCTTTTTTCGAAAACCTTTGTTTGTCCCATGCTAGGATTTTCTCCTGTATCATAGGTCAGTTTTAAATACAAATTTAACATGCACAGACACCCAGACTACTTGTGGGTTTACGTTCCGTGCGGGGATGGAATCTGCGACACGTAGCGATGAAACCTATCGCACAGCCACCCCGCCAAACATCTAATTTGTACATTAGAGTACACCTCTGCCTAACCCTTCGGGGAATACAGGCGTGATGGTATCTTATGTTACTAATTACTACAGAACAGATTAAATTTATAGCCTTACAAAACGTAATGCACGATGTTATATTATGGGAAATTGCCAGCTCAAACAAGAGGTCATCATCATCATTGCGTATGGCAGTCGTCCCGCATGGATCAAATGTCTATATCTAAGGTTTTCAGCCAGGTTGTGGCGGCTGATGTGAGTTTTGTGGACTTCCGACATTCCACCGGGAAAACAACGAAGTGGGCATTCGTTTACCACATGCGACAGGGTCTAATCCCCATTTATGGAGGTGGAGGTTTATATTTAAACTATACATAATATGTATAATTTAAATATATAGTTTTTATAGTTTTTATTGTTATCATTCTTCAACTATTATCCTAGCGTTTTACTAATTAAATATTTACTCTCTATTTAACACGCTTGCTTTATAATAAACTAAATCTATAATTAAATAAAAATAAACTTATCTACACTACTTACTAACAAACTATAATAAAAAAGAAAAACAAAAAACTACAGGGTAAACTAAACTAAAACTAGACTAAAAAATTGCATAAAAAAACTCATCCGCATCGCCATCGTCTGGTAGTGTACCCAAGAGGCTGGCTGCATTGCCACGTTGAATGGCAATGCTTAGTCTCTGGCCGAAGTAGAGGCCAGCCTTTGGGTCACGTGAAGTGTCGTTTAGACGTTTGGCAATATCTTTAAAGAGTGACAGGGCACTCGGACCCCATGGCCCCAGCGTTTCGACCCCAAACGGTTCGAAAATATAACTATTTATAAAATTGTTATATTTACGCCGTTTGTTGGTCTCCGCAGTCGCAGCAGCAGCGCCAGCACAGCCTGCCGAGCTAGGAAGATGGGATGGCGCAAGAGTGTCGACGCACGTTGCGTCCCACACTAAAGGCCTACCCATTTTCCAAGGCAGCAACGACATCCCGTCCGGTCTCTTGCCGTCGTCACGTGCCAAACCACTTGGTTCTAAAATGGCTGGAACGCCGGCGGTGACAAGGGCACGGCGAATGATGTCGTTAATGCTGGCATGCCTTGCTATTCGACCTGCGCTCCTGCTGCAAGACAAACCATGGTGTCCAAGGCTATCGACAGCTTCACCACAGTGACAGCGATGCGGAGCACAACAAGGAGTTCCCAGTCGAAGGCAAACAGCGATCCGAAAAGTTGAATCATCCAACATAGTACCTAAGTTGGAGAGTGGGTAAATGGGAGTCGGGTTTGTGGTTACAAGCACTTGCTTGTAACCACAAACCCGACTCCCATTTACCCACAGCCAGCAGCCGGGCACGCTCTGCAGTATTGAGTGACGTTTTAACAAGTTCATTCCGTACCAATCTGCAGAGTGGCTCATCCCACTGCCTCTGGGAAAAAGGGTTAATGGGTGGAAGGGTATTGGGACAAAAACTACTCCAGGCATTCTTAGCCTCAGTTACGTAAGGTATCTCGAAAGCAATCAGTGATGAAGCTAGAATATTCCTTGTTAATTTCTCGGTACCGAGAACTGAAGATAAGAATGCCGGTAGACTTAAACTGGAAATTTTGCGAACGCCAAGGCCTCCAAAGCGGACGGGTAAGGTAGCCTGTACCCAGGCCCGGTCGTCTAGAGCTACGTTCAAAATAGCGCTTAAAGTTTTACGGATAATACAGTCAATTTTGCTTAAAAGATCCGAATGCCTCCATAAAGGTGAAGAGCGGAGGAAATACGTAAATTGTGGTCCAAAGCAACAATAACGTATTATAGTAAGAGCCGAATGCATGTTTAATTTGGTGAGTCTTTCCGAAATGTCATTAAAATTTTGAATTTTTTCATCTATAAAATTTGTGTAAGAATCATCCAAAATTGGAGACCCTAGAAGGCGAAGAGAACTATTGTTAACAATTTTAATTTGTGGAGCTATATTATTAAATTTCTCGAAAGTTGTCTGTCTGTCGGTGGTGTCAGATAAATACATTTCACACTTCGAAGGGTTAAGGTCTAGACCAATAGAGTGTAACTGTTCTTTTAAAAACATCAAGTCTTTTAGAACTGTATCTACATCGCCACCTAGAGTACCATCATCCAAATACCACACATTGAATTTAGAATTTAACTGTCGAATAATGGGTTGGATTGCTAAACTAAAAATCATAGGCCCGAGAGGGTCTCCTTGTTGGCAGCCTACTGAAGAGCTTAATAAATGATTCTTATAAAGTAATTTTGATGGGTACCTATAACACTGCCAAAGGAAACTGTAGATTTTTGGAACTTCTTTTTTAATCTCTGCCAACAAAGAGTCCCTATTAACCGAGTTAAAAGCATTTTTTAAGTCAACCTTAACAATGACCTCACCTTTCCCGCTATTTATATAACTAGAAAGGGCATGTACGGCAGCTTCACAACCCCCTTTCGAGCCAAAGCCGAGCTGTAGAGGCTGTAATTTGGCCGAAATTAACTCGCTATAATATTTACAACAAATTTTGGCTGCCGTACGACGGTAGGTACTTCCTACGGCAATGGGACGAATGCCGCCATCCTTTTTGCGCAGGGCACATAAATTGGCCCCATACAAAATATCGATGACGGCCCCGTGCACATTGCCGGAGAGCATAAGGTTGGTCAAAACCGTGAGCTCCTTCAAAAGCGTCTCACCAGCCTCCCCGGCGCTGGCACATGTGAGGTCCTTTAAATGCTGTGGTGACAAGCCATCGAGGCCACCAGCAGAGCCGCTTCGGAAGGAGCAAATGGCAGTGATCAGATGTCGAGCTGTAATAACAAGTGTGTTAGAGTCGGGATCCGGGGAAACAGGAAAGGAAAGGTCATCTGCAGGAGAAGGGTGTTTGCTCTCCAGAGATGAAAGGGTTTCTGGAGAACATGGTGCAACCACGTCACTGCTAAAAATTAACCTGGCCGCACCCCTGATGTCACCTTCGCTTAATTTAAATATATTATATTTAGGGGTAAATATTGATGACAAACTAAATTGGAAGAAACATGTGGCCAGAGTCAGTAGTCGATTAAGGAAAGTTATATTGTATATATATTCAAGGATTTGAGACTGATATCTGACCGATATTATAACTTCGCGTGTAGTTGCAGGAGGACGTGTTATTTTTTTCATCCGTGATTTATTTGCTTAAATACTGGTAAAAAGCTCACGAAATCTGTAAAAAGTTACACTCACGAGTGCCTAATTATAAACCTATCATATTCAACTGAATTTAAAAAGTGTAGTGTCAAAAACTGTACTAAAATTAGTGAAATAACATTACAAACACGTGCTGCATTAGGCGTTTGACATTGACATTTAATACCAAGGTCAGTGCAAGTGTCGGAAACAAAAGACTCACCTTTGGACCCCTCGTTAAGCACTGTTGAGAGACTACTTATAAGGTGCAATATTTTGATACATAGTTATAAGCGTGGTTAGCACTTTACTGTCGTCGTCGACCTCTGTGCGTAGGCCCCACGTTCAAGCCTAAGTAACGTGTTAACTTTTTGTATTTTTAAATTTATTTATCAGCTAAAATATAGACAATAACGTCAGGAGCTACAACAAGAATTTATTTATAATCCTTTTTTTTGGTTTATTATATATATTTTTTAAGAAAATTGTCAGAAGAGTCAGAAAATATTATAACACGAAATGTCGAAGCCGGCTTCTTTTTGGAGTTGTTGCAATGAGAATCGAGGAGACGAATATGTAACCTGTTCTGCATGCAAAAAAGGGTATCATTTAGCATGCTTGCAAGCTACTCATAAGCAGACCAATGCAACTAACTATCAGTCCCCGGATTGGCTATGTCCGCTTTGCAAAAGCTCTAAGCACAAGGCTGCCGACAGAAACGATAACACACCGATAAAAAATGTGGAGAACGCCGCCTCTCGATCTAAAAAGAGGCCGGCACTTTCTTCACCACCTTCTACTAATCCAAACTGGGTAACTAAGGATGATGTTAGAGAAATAGTGTCGCAAATTGTCAAAACCGAAATGAGTAACATGTATGATCAAATAAAAAATACAGTGGGTGACTTTTTGAGCATAGAATTAAAATCAATTAGAGAGGAGTTAAAAGAAGTAAAAAAATCTATGTCTTACATGAATGATCAATATGAAGATGCCATAAAACAGTTGAAAATGTCAAATGATGGCTTCATAAAGCTCAAAACAGAGCACGAAACTATGATTAACACAGTCACAAACTTAACCAATAGATTGAATCAAATGGATCAACAGACTCGCATGAATAATGCAGAAATACAATGCGTTCCGGAGCAAAAAACAGAAAATCTCATAAGTTTAACCAAACAGATAGGAACTGCGATTGGGTTCAATGTATCAGAAGATCAAATTCAACACTGTACCCGAGTAGCTAAGTTGGATCGTACAAATGACCGCCCTAGATCAATTGTGGTGCAATTCAATACACCTAGGACCCGTGACCATTTCCTGGCCGCAGCAATAAAATTCAATAAGAACCATCGTGAGGACAAGCTTAACTCGAGTCATATTGGCTTATCAGGTGAAAAAAAGCCTATTTACATCATGGAACACCTATCGCCAGCTAATAAGGCCATCCATGCTTCAGCCAGAGTGAAAGCAAAAGATTTAGGATACCAGTTTGTTTGGGTTAGAGGCGGCCGTATCTTGATGAGAAAGGATAGCACGCATGTTTTGATTGGTATATTGTATAATTCGCTTCCTCCAAATTAAGTATTTATTATCAAAATGTCCGAGGATTACGCACTAAGACGCATGATTTTTATTGTAATCTAAGTATTCGTAACTATGATGTAATAATTTTAACTGAAACCTGGCTAAATAGTTTCATACATAACAATGAATTGTTTGATGACCGATATTTGGTGTATATAGAAGAGATAGGGAAACTTCAGCATATCATAGTGGTAAAAGCGGCGGAGGAGTTCTTATTGCTGTAAACAAGAAACTAAAATCTAATAAACTGAACTCCAGGCTAAGTAATTGTGAGGACCTTTGGGTGTCCGTGGAAATCCCAAATGGCTCTAAAGGACAACCAACAAGTCTCGATTTTTGCGCTATCTACCTTCCGCCTCCCATTTCAAAGCCTATGTTAGAACACTTTATTGAAAATTGCAATCACTACCTTGATATTTCTAATGCACTTACTTGCATTGTGGGAGATTTTAATTTGGGAGCAATTGATTGGCAAACTATAAACGATCCTACTGTGGAAAAAAAAAACTCTAACTTAGAGCAGTTACTCATTGACTTCGCGGTGGTTAACAATCTCCGACAATGCAATTCATTCTCTAATTATAAGGGTAGGCTGTTAGATATTGTATTGACCGATGTACCAAATTGTAAGGTCTGTGAAGTTGATCCGCTGACTACCATAGATAGGCTCCATCCTCCATTGATTATTGATTTCTCTTTTAGCAAGACTATAAACCTTAAACCTAATCAAACGATAAAAAAACGTAATTTCTACAAAATAGACTATGAAACTGTGAATGAAAACTTAAAAGACTATAACTGGGAGAAAATTCTAAGTAACAGCAATGATATTAATGATATGGTAAAATTATTTTATGATATTGTAAATACGACAATCAACACCTTTGCACCTTTTAACTCTAGCAGAAGGAAGAAATATCCGTGTTGGTACAACTCTAAAATGATACGTCTCTTAAGAGAAACGGATAAGCTTCGTGCTAAATACGCTGTATACCACAACCCTCTAGATGCAATCTCGCTCAAAGTACTAAATACACGTTGTAAAAACTATGCAAGGGAATGCTACAAATCATATATTGATAGTTCTGAAAAATTGATCACGTCAAACCCCAAGAGCTTGGTCTTTTGTAAAAAATAAACGTGGCGGCGAGAGCACTTACCCGGGGACAATGTGCAATGGATCTGTTAACACTAGTGATGGGCACAGTATTTGCGAGTTGTTTGCCTTGAATTTTGTAGAGGTGTATAGTAACGATTGTACCTCCGATTGCTCGGGCAGCAATCCGACGCCTGCTTTTGATTGTAAGAACTTTGAAAATTTAAATATTCATTCAGACAGTTTGTCTTCTATGGTACTTGATGAGAGGGATGTCTTAGCGAAATTGAGGGGTCTAGATGTATCAAAGGGTGCGGGCCCTGACGGTATACCTCCTGTATTTATAGTGAATTGTGCATCTAGTTTAGCAAAGCCCTTAACTATAATTTTTAATAATTCACTTAGTTCAGGCACTTTTCCTAGTGTTTGGAAGGTAGCCAAGGTGGTACCCGTATACAAAAGTGGAGATAACTGTTCCGTAAAAAATTATAGACCTATATCGATTCTATCTATTTTTGGTAAAATTTTGGAATCCCTGTTGTGTCCGTATATGCAAAGATACTTCAAAAAATATTTAAGCATACACCAGCATGGTTTTGTACAACGTAGATCAACATGTACCAATTTAGTCACGTTTGTTGAAACTATAGTGGACGTATTGGATGTTGGTGATGAAGTTGATGCAGTGTATACGGATTTCAGCAGGGCATTTGATAGAGTGTCCCATGAGTTACTTGTGAAGAAGTTATATGCGTATGGAATCACGGGGCCCATCTTAAACTGGTTTAGTTCATATTTGGGCGATAGATCCTTCTATGTCGTGGTAAATGGGTATCAGTCATCGTATTATAAAATCAATTCGGGTGTACCACAGGGTTCGCACCTGGGTCCTATACTTTTTAATATTTTTATCAATGACGTCACCGACTGCTTTCACCATACTACTCCATTTATGTTTGCCGATGATCTAAAGATTGTAAGAAATATAAAGTCAGAAACAGACATTATACATATGCAGTCAGATATAGACAAAGTTCTGCTAAACTGCGATAAGTGTCATTTAATCAAATTCAGTCGCAAAATTAATAGACTACAATCTTCATACAATATCAATGGACAACAATTGGCTGAAGTGAAGAATGTCAAAGATCTAGACAGTAGGCTGACCTTTGTTGATCATATTGACACTATTACGAAACGAGCCCTAAGAACACTAGGATTTATTATACGGAATGGTAAATTTTTCAAAAAACCGGGGACCAAAATCACTCTTTACAATAGTCTTGTCCGTAGCATGTTAGAGTACTGCAGCGTTGCTTGGAGACCCCATTATGCAACTCATACTTTGAGATTGGAACGGGTCCAAAGGACGTTTATGAAACACCTAGGATACGTTACTAGTAGGGAAACTAAATGTCGTACAGTGAGAAACTGATTTATTTTAAAACAATGACGCTGGATACCCGTAGAGATATTCTTGATCTGAAATTCATGCACAAACTCCTACATGATAAAATAGATTGCCCCCAACTTCTTGCGAGATTCCGATTTAGAGTTCCTCGTAAACCTCCGCGAAAACTAATTACTCCTCTGTTCCCTCCACTACGCAGAACGACATTTGGTACAGGCTCCCCAGTTCCTCGCCTATGTAAACTCATTAATGAATACAGCGATAAATCTGATATCCATTCTGACTCCCTCAACGCTTTTATCAGGCATATCAGAAACTGTCACGGACCTAAAACCTAAAAACTAATTGTATATTTTTTATTGTTTTTGGCTTTAATAAATGTAATGAAATGTAATTTATCTATCTATCTGCTCTTTAATAAATAAAATTTCGAAATTGTATAAAATGTAAATTGTAATACGTTCAAAATAGCAAGTGGTGTTTACCTGTAAAGATTGTGTAGTTAGCATTTAATAATTATTTCATTAAGTTTTAGAGATAAGTAACACTGTAACAATAGTTGGTAAACCTAAATAAATAAATAAAAAATAAAAAAATATCTAACTGATATTAAGCCTTGGCTGAGTGTGTAATAGCCTATTGCATATGTTCTTGGGGTTCAGCAGCCAAAACACATCTGCTCCAACTAGAAAAGGCACAAAGGGCACTGCTCAAAGCCCTTCTTAGCCTACCGTTTCGACACCCATCACAGCTAGCGTATGACAAAGCTGACGTACTAACTGTACGAAAGTTATTTGTCTACCATCATCATCATCTTCAGCCTATACTAGTCCACTGCTGGACGTAGGCCTCCCCTAATGTGCGCCATTTCACCCTGTCTTCGGCTTTTCGCATCCAGCTTCTACCAGCAGCCTTTCGCAGATCATCACTCCATCTTGCCGGAGGGCGTCCCACACTACGTTTGCCGAGTCGCGGTCTCCACTCGAGAACACGTCTACCCCAGCGGTTGTCGGTTCTTCTGCAGATATGGCCAGCCCACTGCCACTTCAGCTTGCTAATCCGGTGTGCTATGTCGGTTACTTTGGTTCTCTGTCGGATAACCTCGTTGCGGATTTTATCCTTCAGAGAAACTCCAAGCATAGCACGCTCCATAGCACGCTGTGCGACTTTAAATTGGTGGACTAACCGCACTGTGAGTGTCCACGTCTCAGCGCCGTAGGTCATCACAGGTAGGACGCACTGATTGAAAACTTTCGTTTTCAAACTTTGCGGTATGGGTGATGAGAAGACCTGACGTAGTTTTCCCAATGCTGCCCAGCCCAACTGAATCCGCCTCTTGGCCTCCTTCTCAAAGTTGTTTTTACCTAACTGCAAAATCTGCCCAAGGTAAGTGTACTCTGAAACAACTTCAAGAAGATGACCATTTACAGCAATAGGTCTCAGATCAATGTGGTCATTGAACATGACTTTGGTTTTATCCAAATTCATGCTGAGACCTACGCTTTGTGAGGCTGATGCTAGGCCATTCAGCATCTGTTGCAGCTCCTCCAGCGACTCCGCCAATAGGACTATGTCGTCTGCGAATCGCAAGTGCGAGATGTAATCGCCGTTTATGTTTATGCCCTTACCTTTCCAGTCCAATGTCTTAAACAAATCTTCCAATGCGCTTGAGAACAGTTTCGGAGATATGACATCTCCCTGTCTCACGCCTCTGCGCAATTGGATAGGTTTAGACTGTTGGTCCTGTACTTGGACATTCATAAAGGCAGATTCATAAAGAGATCTCAGCACCTCGATGTAACGACAGTCCACTTGACATCGCTGTAAGGATTCCAGAACAGCCCAGGTTTCCACAGAGTCAAAGGCCTTCTCATAGTCCACAAACGCTAGGCACAGGGGCCGATTATACTCATCGGACTTCTGTATAATCTGCCTCATTGTGTGGATGTGGTCTATGGTGCCATACCCTGAGCGAAACCCGGCCTGTTCGGGTGGCTGAAACTCGTCAAGTCTTCTAGCGAGACGATTTGTGATGACTCTAGAGAACAACTTATAGACGTGACTTAAAAGAGAAATAGGTCTGTAGTTTTTAAGAAGAGTTTTATCTCCCTTCTTAAAGAACAGAACCACCACACTCTCATGCCACGCCTTTGGAGTTCTCCCGCAGCGAATGATGGAATTAAAGATTTTTTGTAACTCCTGAACAAGAGGGGCTCCTCCTATTTCCAGGAGTTCAGAAGTAATTCCATCTTCACCGGGGGCTTTTCCATTCTTAAGCTGTCTCAGAGCCAACACGATTTCGTCGTGGCTGATATCCGGTAGTTCGTCGGTGTAGTGGCGTATCAGAGTGGCTCTAGAATCGCAGTTGTCGCGCTGTGGACGAGGAACATGGGCGGCATAAAGTCGGCCATAAAAGTCTTCAATCTCGGTAAAAATCTCCGGCCTTGACAAGACAGTCCTGCCATCGTGTGTGGTGAGCTTCGTCAGATGGCTCCTTCCAAGTTGCTGAGTGAACACTTTGGACCCTCGGTTTCGCTCTATTGCCTGTTCAATTAGGCACGTATTGGAGCTCCGAAGGTCACGCCGTACCAGCTTCGCAATTACCTTGTTAAGGTGTGACCTGTCTAACGAAGTCAATTGGGTAGTTTCCCGTATTTTTGTCATAAGCCGCAGAGTCTCATCCGAGAGTTTAGACTTCTTACCTTTATGCCGCTTTTGGCAAAATTTGATGCCCTCATCTTTCAGCGCTTCAACCACATTTTGTAGGGCCTCGTCAAGATCCTCGGTGGGTTTCATTGCAGCGAATCTGTCAGCGAGAAGCTTTTGAAACTGCTCGCTGCCCGTCATGATATGGAGTGGATTTGGTCGGAGCGTGTACTTCATCAGACGGTTTCTTTCGAGCTTTAAATCGATATTCAGGGAGCCTCGGACAAGTCGGTGATCAGATCCGGTATTAAACCTGTTGATCACGGAGACATCCCTGAATATGTGCCTTTTATCCGTCATGATGAAGTCAATCTCATTTTTCGTCACAGTATCGGGGCTTTGCCAGGTCCACTTCCTTTGCGGCTTCTTCTTAAAGAAGGAGTTCATTAAGAAGAGCCCCTCCTTCTCTAGGAAGTTGACCAGCATTTGCCCCCTGTGATTCCGACATCCATATCCATGAGGTCCTATTCTGGATTCGCTGCAGTTCCGAAATCCCACTTTGGCGTTAAGGTCCCCCATAACAACGTTGAAGTGAGCCTTTGTGGTGTTATGCAAGGCTCTAGATATGTCCTCGTACATATCTTCCAATTCATCGTCCGAGTGTGCCGAAGTCGGTGCATAGACCTGAATAATCTTTATGGAATATCGTTGTGATAGTAGGATTATCAGGTATGCTACCCTGGTCGACACACTAGACATTTCTTCAACGCTATTAGAGAGGGCCCTATTGACAAGGAACCCTACGCCACCCTGGGATGTTTTATCACCCTCGCGGAAGTACAGAAGGTGGCCCGAGTTTAGGGTGACAGTGTCCTCTCCCTCTCTTCGGACTTCACTCAACCCCAAAACGTGCCACCTTATGTTCTCCAGCTCCACTTCCAACTGCGCTAGATGTGCGTCTAGCCTCAGACTGCGTCCGTTATACGTAGCCAGGGTCAGGTAGGATGGGCGGCCTTCCGTAGCCCGGGGATTCTTAGCACCCCCCGCCCTGCCGTTACTATGACCGCCGCCTTGGTCGAGAATAGCAGGGCTACCGGGAACTGGGGGCCGTTTTTTATGTGCTCTGCTCATGGGGGGGATATGCCCATAATCGCCACGCGGGGCAAGCGGATTGGCGATCGCAGGGACACAGCTTTTCGTACCATTGACACTGCTGCCTGTCAACGGCCAAATATTTTAAGCTGTGTCCAAAGAAGCTGCGTTATACCGCAATCAGCCGGTCGCCAGAGCCCGTCCGTTGTTCAGCAGGATGACCGCGGGCAGGTAGGGTTGGCTTGGAGCACTAAGGTGATAGGCGACTCCCATACATCCCTTCCTCATATTCATTACATCTCTTCTTCTTCTTCTTCTGTCTTCATTCTTACATCCATTTGTCTACCAGTGTATTCGCAAATATCACAAAAACACTGTTGCCCTTCAAAAATCATCGGCTAAGAAAAGAACAGAAAAATGCCCTGTAACCAGGGTAAAAAGCAGATTTGCCCAACAATTTATTAAACATAACATTAAACTTAGGTTATAATGATTTAGAAAACTTACTGACAATTATTGTGAAATAAAGTTATAGATGCAAACAAGATTAACACACACGCACACCACACACACACATACACGCACGCACGCACGCTCACACACACACACACACACACACACACACCACACATTCTATTGATGTAATAATTATATAAATATTGTCAATGTATTAAGGGGAAGACACTAACGCCTGTAATACAGTTTTTGACTAGCGCAGGTGTTAGCGGAAATCATAATGTAACAGTGCCAATTATGTCAATAAAGATTATTATTATTATTACATATAACATCCCATTTCCGTAAAATATTCAACAAAATTATCTTTTACATGTATTTAATTAGTTATTTACCGACACAGAAATCATTAATTAGCATCATTATAATAATAAAATGCATGTTGCTTCATTGGCTCGCTCGCTCGATTCCTCAAAAACTCATGTGACCCAATTTAATTAAAAAAATAAACGAATGTTTCTTTTGAGTTTTTATACCATTAAGATGGCAAAAAAGCATAAGGCTCACCTGATGGTAAGCGGTGAAAACAAAAGTGGTGTTTTAATTAATAGCAATATGTCACGAACATAAATAATGTACTTAGACGATTGCAACTTTGAGTTATAAAATAATTATCATTAAAGATATAGTTCTAAAAATACTATGTTCGTAAAACCATACAATTTTATTCAATATCTTAAGAAAAAATCGCTTTAGAATTTCGCTAAGTGTATACGTATTGATTGTATGTACTCGTACCTAACCAAAACTGCTTTTAAAGTTCCATCAGCCTTGCGCACTATTGGTATTTATTTCTATACAAGTGTCGGATATAACGTACAACTTTACTTTTTACTATGTATTCTGTCTGAGGAAAGTTGACTTGTACCTACCTCTATATCGACACGTGTTTACGCTGCGCTGCAACCTTGTTGTGAAAACATTGTACATTTTAATTAAACACTAAATAAAGTATTACCAGTGAAACGTAATGTTTGGAGTGAAAAGGAAAAGAAAAGAAAGAAAAAGGTTTACAATACTTATTATATCAAATATGTATAAAAAACGATGATGAAATGGACCATACATATTTATATTTTTTTTGTGTATCATTAACTGGACGAATCAGTTACCTGAGTTGACTTATATTACCTTTGAACTAAACCTGTTTTCGGCGATTTAATCCGATGCAATTCATGCATTTATAATTATTTTATTTTGTCCACATTGATATTACGGTGTGCACCCGATCAGGGCGCACATGCACCAAAATTCGATATAGGTACCTTCTTATTACACATTTAAAACGTTATTGAACATTGCATTAATTGAAAAATTGATCGTAAATAGATAAAAAGTACTTACTTAAGTGCTACTGAATTAGTAAAATAGACAATGTCGTATGAGTCATTTCCACAGACATTTGCTCATATGGCTGCGTGTATTACTGTAAGGTAGAGTGTTGTGAACAAGTGAAATAGTTGTGTATTTGGTATATTTATAAGGAATGGTAAGATAAGCAGTTGCGGAAAGGAGAGTGTATGCCGGATATAAAGTCAATGGTGCTATATATTTGGTGTCAAAAAAGGCACGACAGGCGATAGCCTGTCACACCGTTGTGGATACTATTTCTACCCACACTTATATATGGAATTTTGGGTATGCCAGAAGAAACTTTAAAATAGAATAAATTCTGTGGAAATGCTTCATTGCCAAGTATGTGCGGTGTAACTTAGAATGATGATAGATTTAGAAACAGTGATAAGGTAACGTTGCGGTTTAAAACCCGTTTTAGTGACACGAATTGAGAAGAATATGCTGAGATAGTTTGGGCATGTCGAGAGAATGGATGAAAGGCGTCTAACAAAAAGGATTTATAAGGCGAAAGTCATTGGAAACGCCGGTAGGGGACGCCCTAGAAAGACGTACACCAACCTTATTGGTAAGGTTCTTAAAAAATTTCAAGGGCGTACTAAGGATCTCACACTAAAGTTCTGGATAGTAATTAAATCTACCTAATATACAGATAGCGTTCGTCCGAATCGTTAGGTCCTATACCTACCGATTACCAAATCATGGTTAAACATTATCATCACTTTTCATATAATATTATACAATGAAACAACAATAAAGATAATACATTTATTACCTTAGAAGTGGATAAGGAGTCTTTAAAGTGAAGTGTTTAATTTTAGAGTCAGTCATGCAAAGATGTCGACCGGAAGAACAATAGGGATAGCGTTTTTAACTGCCTTAGTGGTAGGAGTAATAGTGGGGGTGACGACGTGGGCTCTGATGAGAAATGAAGACCTATCGCCAGAGCTGAGGACTCCAGATTGGTGGGAGCATACAGTTATATATCAGATCTATCCAAGGTCCTTCAAAGATAGCGATGGAGATGGAATAGGCGATCTGCGAGGTGGGCTATTAAGAAAATTATTGCTTAGTGTTAAAGTTTTAGTGCATTACCATGTCCATTCCCGGATATAATTACGCATAACTTTTATATTGTAAAGTTATTTAGAAAAGGAAAAATTCGACCGCGGGCAGGATTCGAACCTACGTCTTCTGGTTAGGTACACCAGACGCTATGACCACATGACGATTTTTCCTTCACATTACGTCTTTATGGTGACGTCAGGAACACCTACTGAAAAGCAAGTTTTTGCTTTTCAACCATAAAGACGTAAATTCAGTAAGTATGTAAATAACTTTAAAATCTTAGCATGGAAAATGCCAAAAATATACAAAAAGATAGTTTTATATTGTATTTTGTAAATAATAGCTGTTAGCGAAATTATATTATACGTAAAGGCTTAACAACTGGTTCATCTAATTTTCAATTACCATCTTTATATTAGTCTGTAAGACTTCCTAAAAATCAAAAAATATCTATTATTTGGGCGTAATAGAATAGGTACGTCTTTGTAAATTCTAAAAGGACGTTAGCTAACTTTCTATTTAATCTAAAATGGATGACATTTGCGATAGACGATTGCGATAGACAGCCACACTTATTTAATCCTACCTAAATTGGATTCGAGATCCATTTGAAAGTGTTTTCACCGAAGCAATTTACAGGTATTGTTTTGTCATATATTTGAGATTTATTTCTAGGATTGCTTGATATTTAAACACGGATTAATTAAGCAAATATTAAGACTAGGTTCCGTCTCGTGGTATTTAATTGATAATCATTCTTCGAAAACCTTTAATACCTTTCACTGAGTATATCAATTTCAATAGAATTCTTAGACCCAATGGTCCCATTTGAAGCACAGTACAGTGTAGTTTTTGACTCACTAGATTTGTTTTGTTGCTGGCCCTTCAATAGTCCATTGGGGTACACCGAGTGTATTTATACATTTTTTCGTCGCAAGTTTAGTAAATCACGGCTTAATTAGGTATTTATACGATGGGGTGCATCTTGCACTCAATAATAAAATCAATTATAGTTCTACTCTGTCTTAAATCTAGGTATTTTCTTTAATAATCAGTAGTAAGCCCTAGAGGACGTTATTTATAAATTCGTATTATGATTACTTACTACGTACGCTATGTCATCAATCACTTCTAAACTAGGTTTATTTTAATGTAGTGTTATTAAAAAAAGATACGACCCTTAAACGTATCGATATAAAACATTATTTTCTTTCAGGTATTACCAGTGAACTGGAACATCTGGTAGATGCTGGTGTGGGAGCCGTTTGGATGTCGCCAATATTCAAGTCTCCTATGATAGACTTTGGTTATGATATCAGTGACTTTTATGATATACATGAGGAGTACGGAACCATGCAAGATTTTGATGATCTGGTGACCAGAGCACATGAATTGGGTGAGGAATATTGTGATGATATATATGATTCATTTAATCATATTTTGATATATCTGTTGATATATTTTATGCTATTATATAATATAAGCTGTGATGTTAATGCTAATATGCAGAAATACACATTTTTAAGGAACGTGTTTAAGAAGATTAGATATAATATAGTTTTATCGTTTTTTAGGTTTAAAAGTACTGCTAGATTACGTACCAAATCACGCTAGTACATTTTCTGAATACTTCAACAAGTCGGTAGCTAGGGAACCAGGATTCGAGAATTATTTCGTGTGGGCTGATCCGCGAGTTGATCCAGAAAATCCTGGGAATCAAGTACCATCTAATTGGGTAAGAAAATTTTGTAATCAACCTGTTAATTATTTTTTAGTTATTAGTATAGTATATCTTAAGTGTATTTTTATTCAAGCCAAGTCATGTTATTAAATCCTTTTGATTACAAAACCGTAACCTTTAATTATCAGATCAGTCAATTTGGTGGATCAGTATGGGAATGGAACGAGCAACGCCAGCAGTACTACCTCCACCAGTTCGCCATCGAACAAGCTGACTTCAACTTCAGAGAACCCGCGGTCAGAGAACGAATGATCGATATCATGCTGTTCTGGATAGCTCGAGGAGCTGACGGCTTCAGACTGGATGCCATCCCTCATTTATTCGAAACAGCTCCTGATGCAAATGGAAACTACCCTGACGAGCCTCTCTCTGGAAACATGTTCTTGACCCCAGACAATCCTGGATATACAACGCAGGTCCATGTTAGGGACCTGATAGAATTATACGATGTTGTCTATGAATGGAGGGAAGCTGTTGACAAGTGGGTGGAGGAGAATGGCACTGGTACTAAGTAAGAATTTCCAGAAACTATTTTTCATGTCATTTTTACTAATCACTATCACTAATCACTTATTAGCCTCATTTATTAAACATTCCCTTCAAAGTTAATTGCTAATGCTAATGAAATAAATGGGTAAAACACCATATTTTTCATTTTTTACAGTCCTTTGAGTATCTTTCCTACGTTCGCTTCGAAACATTTATTGTTTTCTTTTTATGCATATCTTTGGCTGTATCAAAATCAATCATTTTAGTTAAGAAATGTTCAAAATACGTTTATGAATACTCGTATTAATACCTTTGCTTTGTTTACAATAGCTAACGAAATGTTTATTTAATCAGGATCCTCTTAGCGGAGGCGTATGCTAATATCAGCATGACAATGCTGTACTATGGAGACGAGAGGGGAAGGATCGGTGCTCATTTCCCGTTCAACTTTGACTTCATCACTACTTTGTCTGCTGGTTCCACTGCCAGAGACTTTGCATACGTCATTCGACATTGGCTAACATATATGCCAAGGGGAAATGTAGCCAACTGGGTGGTAAGTATCGTCAGATAGCACACTGTGAAGTGAGTGAAGCTAACCGCTAATAAATGTTCCTGAAAGTGGTGATTCATTAACTTAATTAAAGTGGTGGCCACTAGCCTGGTTTCTCTTGGGAGAGCGTACAATCCTGCCCTGGCAGCAATCGGCTTAAATAATTTTTAAAAAATGTGTTTGACAAGATGTATGAATGTGAACGAAGTGAAAGAAATATTCAAGAATCGGAACAATTGGCGTTCTTTGGTTTCTGCCCACCCTCATGGAAAAAAGCGTGTTTGTATGTATGTATGTAATTAAATAAAATTAGATATTCGACAATTCCGTTATGCATCATACATCAGAAATATCTTTTTATAGTTTGGAAACCACGACCAGAGCCGAATGCCGTCCAGATTCAGAACGAACATGGTAGACGGGTTGAATAGCCTCAATATGCTGCTCCCAGGTGTGGCAGTGACCTACCAGGGAGAGGAGATCGGCATGAAGGATGGCTATGTCAGCTGGGAAGACACAGTCGACGTAAATGCCCTAAACCAAGGCAACGCTTCGAATTATTTGGACTACTCCAGGGATCCTTGCAGAACTCCTTACCATTGGAACAACTCTACCAATGCTGGGTTTTCTACTAGTGCAACGACTTGGTTACCAGTAGCAGATGATTATATGGAAATTAATCTGCAGGCTCAAAAAGACGCAGATAGGAGTCATTTTAAGGTAAGCTACTGGATCAGATCAGTATAACTAGGAGAATAGCACCATTAATAATGAATCAATTGAAAAAATGTATGAGATATTGGATCCAAAACCCCTTTTTTAAAACATTCATAATATTTAGATCGTCACTCGTTAAGAATCTATCTGAAAATAATCTTTCCAGGTATACCAAGCTCTGACAAGACTCCGCAAGGAAGTAACCCTCTCACAGGGTGAACTGGATGTCCAGGCTCTGACGGAGAACACGCTGATCTTGATCCGATATCTGGCGACATACGACACGTATGCCGTGGTGTTCAACGTGGGCCCCAATTCGGACACAGTGGACCTCAGTGGGTTCTCATTGTTGTCGGGATCCTTGACAGTATATACTTCCAGTGTGCATAGTAACAGGGTTTCTGGGTAAGTACGATGTTGTATTACTTTTGTCCGCAGTTTCCCTCGCGTGTCAGGTATCGCCATTTTTTACATCTTTATTAGTAGAGTAACTCCCTCGTTAGTCTAGTGGTCCTAAGCGCGACTGATACGCTACGCTGGTTCGATTTTCAGGTCGAGCGAAGTGTTATTGGGTTTTTCTATGAAATTCTCAAGATTTTGGATTTGTGCTCGGTTAATGGATAGACTCGCCGCCTATTACATGGGACCTAAACATACTGGCAAACTGTAGGTGTACAACTGTGGTACACCTCTGCCGAACCCTTAGGGGTATAAAGACGTGACGGTATGTATGTTATGTAGCATAATGGTGAGCTAGCAACCCATTCAGGACAAGGATGCCGAAAGCACATCCTAGTGAACTTTGCTTTAGGTAAATCTTCGCTTTTTATTTCATCCGTGTGTTGTACGGAGCTTCTCAATAAATGAGTTTTTCTTCCTTTTTCTTAACCTCATTATCATCATCATATCAGCCTATTGCTGTCCACTGCTTAACGTAGGCCTCCCCCAAACAGCGCAAACCCCATCCACTGCCAGCCACGTACTTCAAATCGTGTGTCCATCGTATCGCAAGGCGTCCCACACTACATTTGCCCAAACGTGGTCTCCTCTGTGACACTCGTCTGCTCCATCGATCGTCTTTTTCTTATGTAGCAATAAATTAATAGCTTGCATAGCATTGCATAGCATTGCAACCCTTAATCAATTGATCCCTACTTTTCTATGAAAAATAAAGTGGTTTTCTTGTATGAATATATCATAATTATCTACTCTAAATTATGTGTTTGTTCGTACAGGGGTCTTGTTTATCAATACTAAGAGGTTATAAATATTGTTATAACCGTCATATAATAACATTATCTATATCCTATTTAGGTGGTATTATATACTGTTACATAATTTTGTCATAAATAGCTTCATTTATCTTTATAACTCCAGTTTCATGTTTTATTGATGCTAATTTGTATGAATATTGTATTCCCGTTTAAATAAAAATTGCATGACACAGTGAACACTGTGACTCATAATAACTACTAATTGTTGATACCTAATTTCATATTAAGAACAAATTAATAAATCTTCAGGACATTTTGCATAGCTTCATGTAGTCCCAAGCTAAACCGAGCTTGTGTAAATTACACTTAGATACCTATATACGAAACACTTCGTGTTTGACAGTTTATATCTTATGTTCATCACAACGCTGTGGGAATCAAACCCACGACCCCGTGAATCGCAGTCCGTCACAATAACCACTAGACCACAGACGTCGTCAAAATAAATAAAATACAATGAGAGGCAGCTTATACAGAAAATGTATAGCTTGGTAAAATATAAAATAGCCACTTTTTACGTACACACAAGGGTCCATTAATTTCCAGGATAAGGTAACCTCGTATTGTATAGGCCTTTCGAACACATAGAAGTCATCTTATACTGGAATTGTGTATAACACCCCCTGATATGTACCTGTGCGTGCCTAACTAAGTAGGTACGGTCGGGGTCATAAGTCCAGTAGCAGTTTCACAAATCTATCGCATCAAAACAAATCGCACTTACGACCTTTTTCTATAACAAACATTTTGCACACATACACGATCTCGTATATCGCACTCTTTTGTCATTATCTAAACAGAAAGAGTGCGATATAATGATCATTTGCCTTAGTGACAAACCACACACTATCACCTTTCTTGTAGTTATATTGTTTGACGGATAAATGTTTGCATTGAAATCACTCACACATGTGTGTATACGCGCAGTACCGTGTAAGCGAATATGACCGTTGACGTGCTGGACTTATGGCCCCAGACTGTACAAGCAGTTTTACTCCAATCTGGAACCAGATTGGAGTAAAACAGCGCAGAAAGTCGTAAAAGAGCTTAGAGCCGTAAAGTCCCCAAAGCCCTAAAGGGTTTGAGCCCCTCTCCGTCTATCACCTCAATAACCAAACTTTCCTTTCCAGGGACGTAGTGTCCGGTGTCATCACCCTACAAGCCGGAGAGGTTTTAGTGCTGCGATCGCCTCCGACGTAATTCACGTAATGAATTATTTTAGTACAAGGAATATTTTTTGAAATAAACTCTGTTTTTTATTTAACTTTTTTTCCTTTTTTTTCAAAAGCACTTTGTCCCATGCTAGGATTTTCTCCTGAGTCATAGGTGCGTTTTAAATACAAATTAAAATTCACAAACACCCAGATTACTTGTGGGTTTACGTTCCGTGCGGGGATGGAATCCGCGACACGTAGCGACCGATCGCACAGCCACTATAAACATAAAATTTATAAATTCTATTTTTTTTTATTTGTTTCTATAAATTATATACATATAAAAGTGGTAAATGTAGTTGGAGAAGTTGACGGCGTGTAAAGTCTGCGAACCCGCACTAGGCCAGTGTAGTGGACTTTTAGCCTAATCCCTCTTAATCTTAGAGGAGACCCGTGACCAGCAGCAGTGGTCCAGTATATGGGTCGATGATGAGGTTTTTGTGAGTATAAGATAAAAAAGGGTGTATGATGATTTCACGACACTAGAGACACAAGATACCAAAAAAGGTCACAGTGGATATAAGCTGTTTCATCTACATAGGTACAGACCGAAATATTAATGTCACTATTAGTTAACCATGTTAAAACTAAAGTAAAGCTACCTACTTAAAACACTCAAACAACTATTTTCGTACTAAATTAAATCAATACACAATAATTCCTTTGACACCTGCGCCCAACTATAAACTTTTGACCCTCCAATCCGGTAAAACCAAACTCGATACAAACAAACTTCTAAATCTGGTACATAAATAATGGAGACCAATTTTACGACACTAAGTCACATCACTAGTTGGCAAGGTCGTGAAGTTGGATAATAGTTAATTGTTTTAATAATGTGGCGGGCTGTGGTTGTGTGTATGGTCGTGCTCGGCAGGGTGGCGGCGGACGTGGCGCCGCCATGGTGGGACAACGCCGTGTATTACAGGATCCTCGTGGATAGCTTCAGAGATGGCGATGGGGATGGATTGGGGGATCTACGAGGTGAGTGTATTGGGATATCGATCAAAACTTTATTCTATGAGAATCCACTACGAACCGTGAGGTCTTGAGGTTGATTGTCACTTCGGGCGAAGTGTTATTAGGTTTTTCGTTTAGAAATACTCATTAGCAGCCAGATTTTAGATTTATTCTCGATAAATGGTAAAAGACCCTAATGTCTTATAAACTGTGGATAAATATCAGTAGGTACAATTCTGCCTAACCTAGGCTAGGTCATTTATCAAGGACAGTCTGAAACGCTATTTTGCTACATCTATACTCCATTCATTACAAGTCCAACGTTATAACGCCTTTGTTATTTTGATGAAAGCGTTTAATA
The DNA here is from genome assembly GCA_964056405.1 of Acronicta alni. Taxonomy (NCBI): domain Eukaryota; kingdom Metazoa; phylum Arthropoda; class Insecta; order Lepidoptera; family Noctuidae; genus Acronicta; species Acronicta alni. The sequence continues at coordinate 912,389 of OZ043916.1, read as the reverse complement.
AACTCCGTTATCAAATCTATTTATCATTTACAATTGAATTTATTCACTAAAATGCAGTAATTTCAACAATATAACACAATAACTAGTGGCCGTTATTAACCTGTAGTTATTCGATTATAGTAACATTCAAATTCCATTATAATAATTTAATATGTAGTTATGAAAAGACGCCTGACAAAAATATCATACTTAAATATCTTTTAAATTATACACAGCAATATAATTTCAGGCGCGCTAAAACAGATAAGTTACGTGCGAGCTCTTGGTGCTGATGCCGTCATCCTGTCCCCAATATCGGCCAGAAGTACCGACTGCTCCAAGCCAGGAAACGTGGACTTTAGTCAGATAGACGTGCGATATGGTGATTTGGCCACATTCAGTAGTCTTCTGGAGAAAGCTAAGAAGTTGGGTAAAGTAGTTTTTAAAACTTAGTATTGTAAATTTCACTGTCGTCTATTATTTTTATTATATCTATAGACGATCATTTCAGCGTGGTGAGTTTTTTGTTACGAGTACCTACTTAAAGAAGCTTTGTACCTATCCTTTGTAAATATCTTCGGGAGCTGTGTGTGTGTTAATTACAGAAATTAAAACTTATGCTTGCTTTATAGAACTCAAAGTGGTGATCACTCTGCCACTACAAACTGTCAGTACAGGGTCTGAATGGTTCACATCGAGTGCTGATCGCGTCACTGGGTTTGAAGATATGATAATATGGAAGGATGGACCAGAAGACAATGTTCCACCAGTAAGTTGTTATGACTTCCGATTGCAAGACAAAAAAATCCTGCTGCAGCTCACGTTAAGTGATGAATAGACAATAATGCTTAGAAAAAATTAACAATCTGCCTCATTGGTCTAGTGAGGTCGGCGGTAGAGGTCCTGGGTTCGATTACCAGGTTCAGCAAAGTGTTATTGATTTTTTTACGAAATTATTTTAGCGAAGGAAAAATTCAATCGCGGGCAGGATTCGAACCTGCGTATTCTGGTTAGATACTCCGGACGCTATGACCACTAATCCACTGCGACTTTAAAATCCCACTTTAAAATCTTAGCATGGAAAATGCCAAAAAAATACAAATAGATAGTTTTCTACGAAATTCTCAGTAACAGCTTAGAATTTGATGATATGTTATTGTGCTAAGAAAAAGCAGTGTGCTGATGCATTGACTTTTTACATTTATAGCCTGAAAATGGTATCCCAACATGGTCTTGGCATGCGACCAGAAACGCGTACTGTGGAAGCTCCAACAACGAGGCGCTGCTGAACCTGTGCTCCGAGGGTATAGCTGCCGCGCTATCAGCAGCCCAGTGCGCCTGGCTGAAGCGAGGAGCTGCGGGGGTACTCCTCAGCCCCGACTTCCCCAGAGACCTGACATGCGGGGAGCAGCTGTTGAAGAAATTAGCTGCAGATGCCATGAGATGCGCGCGGAGCAATGGTTTGGATACCCCGTGAGTTCATTTAAATCCCATGTAGGTACTTTAAACTTTCTCAACCGCTTAACAAAGAGTTTTTGATTAGGTATTTACGTTTATATTTTTTGTATTCTCTAGTCTCAATTTCCAGAGGCCATTTTAATTATTTTTTTACTGTGACTGTTGGTAAACTTTTGATAATTATAGTCACAAAGCACAAAAAATCACTTTTTTATTACCCATAAATAACAAATACAAAAAAAACAAAATAACGAGCATTGCCGTTTATGCGAGTTCCTGAATTGGTATGTACATAGGTAACAACTACTTAATTTTAATTGATTTTTTGTCAAACAGGAACTCCTTAGCTCTTAAACTATTTCCAGTAACCAACCAACCCCAAGATCGTAGAACCAATGATTTATTGACCACAGGGTTATCTTAGCGGAGTCTTCTCTGAGCCCGGACCAGGCCGCCAAGTACTACGGGGACGGGGGTGTAGGGGCCAACAGCATTCTCAGCCAAGCATTGACTTCCCCCAAGAGGTCTACCCCTGAGATGGTGCTAGGGTTCTACGCATCCTTGCTGATTGCGCCTCTAGATACCGCACCTACATGGCTCGTGAGTTATGTTCGGATGATTTCACCTTCACAACGTTGAAAGCATGGTTGACAAGCAGGTTCCATCACAACGTTTTAAGGTATTTTTAGGGACTATTTCTAATTAGCAACAGTACCTTTGTACTAAATAGTCCTAAGCTGGCTATATTCTAGTTTCTAAGTGTGTACATAAATCAATAAATAATAAGTATACAACGCTAGAGGATTTGATTCCCAGGTAGAGCAGTGTTATTGGATTCAGTTTCGGCTAACAAGCAATAAGCTCGCTTCCCATTACGTGGGACCTAAACATACCAGTGAACTGTGGGTGTACATTAATACCGACGCCAGCAAGTCAAAGTATCCAAAACTGTCAAATTTTCCCAATCGAAAATGAACCTTATTCCTTTGATTTAAAGTTGAAAATCTATCAAAGAAATTTGACAGATTGGGGTAGCTTGATGTGCTGGCATCTACAGGTACACCTCACGCTCTAAGCCTTCGAAGAATATAGTCGTGGTGGCATATTACATTATTTTATGTAATTCAGGAATGTTCGGACATGAAAGTCACCACCATGGATATGAACATCATAAGGTACAACTATGCTACTAGCATTATTAATCAACTTCATCCTATTTCGGATTAAATAGAAATGACGAATACTCAACGTGGTTTAAAAATAACTTGCAGTTTTTGTGTCGTTTCATTTTAATTGAGAATATTTTTTATAGATCAAGAGTGTCACTTTTTGAAAATTATCATACAGAAACACTGACGCAAATATAATTGATATCTTTTATTCAATTGCTAAATATGAAGCCTTCCTGGAGAATAACGTTTGTTTTATAGATTTGTTTTCATAGATTAAAAAATGTAATTGCTTTTGCAATTGATTATGAGATATAAATTATTTTTGCGTCAGTGTTTGACCGTAGCTGCGATGAATTAATTCACTTACGAAAAATAACAAACAGAAAACGGCAAAATGATTGTGAATTTAAATAATAAGCTGTCTCCAGAGAGATTTTAGACTGGGACATCCTCAGTCCAAAACCAAACTATGTCAGTGGCTGTGATACGTTGTTTATTTAGGAGTATTTTTCTTAAAGCCCTTCTCATTTTTCAGACAAGTAACACAAATGAGAGTCGAACAGCAACTCGCTATGGAAGCGAGATGGTAGACGCTATCAATCTTCTAGCCCTGAACCTACCAGGGTCCACCGTTATCCAGCAAGGAGACGAACTTGCTGCCGCGGACACGATCCTGGAATGGGCTACCACCAACTCTTGCTGGCCAAACCCTCCAACAGCTTCAGCTGCCCCAATGCCATGGGACGACACCCTCACTGCTGGTTTCACGAGTGGAGAACCTTGGATGCCGTTGGCTCCGAACTATAGATATGCGAACGCGAAATCGGAGTTCGCGAATGACATGAGCCATGTTGGGGTTTTGAGGGTCGCTGCTGCGCTGAGGAAATCCCCAGCATTTGGACCTCATGTGGAGGTAACAAGTTAAAGAATTAGATTTATTCTTTGATCTATCAATATTGTGTAGGTAGCCGTATCTAGCAGGACTCCCAGGAATCGTAAATATAGGAAGTTGGCTATTAGTCAGTATGTCTTACCATTGTTTGTTCTTATTGAGACGGGTGCCTTCTATCGTTTTGACGCCGGCTTACTTCATAATCTAAATATTATATGCTTTTTGTTCGCACCGCAAAGGAGTGGAATGCTCTCCCTGCGTTTGTATTCCCGGACTCGTATAACTTTTGTGTATTTAAGGTGAGAGTGAACAGGTATTTTCTGGATAAGCGTGTTCCACTTTCGACCTCGTCGTCGCTTACCATCAGGTGAGACTGAGGGTAAACACAAACCCACCAACAATAAAAAAATAATATTAAGAGACAACCCCATAAACGTCATCCCATTTTAGACCCCAATGATGTAGATAATTAATAATGGGGCTTAAATAAGAAATAAAAACACTCCACTCCAAACACTTCCAAGGAAATCCAGTTTTGACATTGTCAATTTAAATGTCATCAAAGTCATAACATGCAGGTGAGATGCTCTGAAATGAAAGAACTGTATTCGATTCGTGCCAAACGCCTGCGCAATTCTCAATAACCCATTTTTCCAATAGCTCGATGCGAGATAAGCGGTATTATGGCCTGTATATTCCCACCGTTGGAGATCATATTCCCTTTCGTGGGGTGATAGAAAAATATGGAGCTTAAGCCTCTGTAATTCATTAAAAATATCCGTGTCGTCTTAGATATTATGACTTTATTACTTGGTTCGATTTTGTGTACTTAGGATGTGGTTATTATTATGCATTCTCTGTTTAACTTATTAATTAGTAACTTTTGGGTTTAGTGATATGAATGCTTTGGGCCATGGTTTTAGTAGTAATATTCAATCGGAAATGCGTTGACCAATTTGGTGGTCAATACTTTTATGAGCATTGACTTGTGAAAGTTTAAAATTACGATGACGAAAGTGTGCTAAAAATTAATAATGAACCCCTTAAAAAAAAATCAGATTGATTACAAATGAACTGTCCTTGTATGGATAAACGGTATTACCTTTATAGCAAAAAGGGTTAACATTTCCATCCCTTACATCACGAAACAGGTAGCTTTTACAAAAAATATCAATCTAAATAATTAATTTCTGTCCCTCAATATGTCAAAAATGTTACAGATTAAGCGACTGAATGGAGCTGTGGCGATTTTGAGATGGGGAGCAGCGGGATCTCTTTTATTGATTTCTAATTTAGCCAAAGAACCGACTGAAGTACAACCTTCCAGGATCCCTGGCATACCAGCAGAGATGACCGTAGCCACCAGTTCCACGGGATCCAGCTTCACCGTCGCTTCTCATTTAGCAATGGAGAAGACTCTAAAATTATCATCAGGGGAGACAGTGCTGTTTGCCGGAGGTCCTAGGCATTGTGGCGGACCAGGTCCAGTAGACAAAATTGCGAACAAATTATCTGAAGGCTGGCAAAAGATTAACAAGTACTTTAGCAATATATAAAGTGTTATGGGATCGATATAAATAATAAAATAAACTTTTACGGCAAGGTGCAAGAATGACTGAACTCAAAAGTTATCGGAACGTACTATCATTAATCCAGATTATTTATACAAGCATTGAATTGCACCAGTGTTAATCAAATAAATTCCTATAAAGCCCTATCATATTCTGGAAAATATCGCTAGTAATGATAGCACTATAGCAAACAATGAAAATACTGTTCCAGTTATAATGTCTGAATTTACCTATTAGCTAGACAAACTGAGTTGCAGAATACCTCCTTTCATTGCAAGAATCGCTTATTGTGTCAAACAAGTCGATTTGTTTATAAAACAGATGAATTTTAATCATAATTATTGTTATCTTATTGAACTTATGTCACTTTTGGTTTTATGACCTCGTAACATTATCAACAGGTTAACTATTGTTAAAATTATTAAATAATTAATTAATGTCTTTATTTCTACTCTACATCCTTCAAACCTTAGGCAGCTTTCCAAAAAGGGGGAAGTAATAGGCTGATAGAAAATCATTTCTGCAACAAGTGGGATGGCACCTATCTAAACATCCTTCCATCACATCCTTATTTGATGTAATCATAGGTATAATAGTAATGATTAATCAAAATGAGTACGTTCAACAAATTCCAAAAGTTAATCAAAACTAATTACATAAAGCACACTTGCAATACCAAGCTCAACAATTATAAAAACTAAAAATGCAGGTTACGGGTATGTCATTGTCATGACACCGAGCATTTTACAGCCAAACGAAGACCCAGAACCAAATTATAATCAATAAAACCGCCACCAAAACACAAAACTTCAACACGAACAATATCAAACAGATTACACATTTATGAAGTATAATTTAGACGTAACGACACGTTGTCGTAACGACCCAATATCGTTAAGGATACGTACGATATAAAGAAAGTCGTACGCCCAAACTAGGGGTAATGAATCGTCTAGTATATTAGACGCACGCCGCGAGGGGACGAGGACGACGCGCGCCGCTTTTACGTTTCGGGGCTATTGTCTTGGTGACCTATTTCCGGACAATATAAGAGAAACGTAATTTGTAACCAGCCTAAACGCTGTTTGTGGAAGAAAGGCTTAACTTTAAATTATTATGTAAAGACACAGGAGTTTTGCAGAAGTTGCTGTTGTTCGCAAGTTCTGATGAGATTATGACTGTAAGTTGCCGCGAAATTTCGTTTGGTAGGTAGCTCTGCTGAATAACCTACTTAAATTCAAAATAAAAATAAATCGAAGGAAATTTATACCCGCCTGAAATAAGGAGAGGCTGAAACTTGATACCTGAGAAGAAATACAAACCCGCGGTGATAAACCATCGAGCAATTTTAACACAACATTTTCAGTTTTCAGTATTTTGAGGAAATTATTAAGAGTTATAGTTATAAGACTCACAGAATTTGCTCTTCTCGGCATGGCTGTAGGTAGCATAAACCACGAGGAGGAAAAGTAGCGCGCGCGCCCTCATGGCGGGGCGGCGCGGGCTCTTTGTGGCCCGGCGCGGCGCGGACTGAGCGCGGAGCCCTTTATCGACCCAGCGGCCGCACCGCGCATGCCCACCCCCTCTCCTGGCTAGACCCGCCCCGTACGCGTTCACTATCCACTACGCAGGGTTGCTGCAAGGGAAAATTTTGGAAAATGTGACAAAAAGTACGTTGCAAAGAGAAAAAGAAAATATCGCACCATGGTATGATGCTTCGTGGTCATGCTGTAACGGTCACGTACAACTTGGGAGTCTTCAATTCACGAGTGGATAGGTAACTTCTAGGCAAGCGTGCTTCATGGTCAACCGCACCGTCACTATACATCAGTTGAGGTGGTGGTCAAACGCAAGCCAATCAATATTAAAAATACAAAAAAGAACTGATACAGTTCCAATGATGTCAAGAAATTTAAATACGCTATATGTACTTCAAAGGAAATTTAAATATTGTTTTGCCTACAGGGTACTAGGATAGAGGATGTAGAGGTTAAATAACTAGCCCATTTTCTCCTCCAGAATTTTATTAACCCTTCAACAACAGGGCACAATAAACAGACAGACTCGACTAGTAAGCATTTTCAGAGTTAAAGCACACAGTTTTTTAGTCTGCATTCGAATGAAGACGTTATATAGGTGTCGAATAAATACAATAAAATGAAAACGAAATATAAGGTGAAAGAAACATTTTTCCCTAAACTGGCAACCCTGTCGTATTCGGGTACACGGCGTCCCGCGGACTCGCGCGTCCTATGAGTCACTGAGTGAATGAACGAACGAACGAACGATTCGCATACTAGTATCGTACCGGCCGCGGCCGACCGGACCACGTCGCCCAATCAATGCTGCACTTCTTACTACTATTTACTAACACACGGCTTTGGGGTATTACAACTCTTAATCCTCTATTGTCCCAAAGAAAAAATCTAATTGAACATTCAGAGCATAGTTAAGGTTTTTCTCGCATAGTTTCCATTCTCTATTTCGTAAAAACTAAGTTGGGCTGCGTTAAAAAATACTGAAATATATATTATGTTCTATATTACTCCCAATACTGAGATGAATCTACATGGATTTACGATTGAGTTCAACATGACACCTCATGTTCAACTCCAATCAAACAAACATCCATCAAACAGTCTAATAATTATTATTTAATTCAGATTACTAAGATCCAATGTGTTAATAATTACAATAATAAAAGTATTGTTAGTGCCTAAAGTGACACGATATTGGTGAGTAATTATGACATATTAATTATTGACAGTTTAGGCTGAGTGTGCCAAAGAAATAGACATACATACGCTCGAAAAACATTCCCCTCCTTCGACAGTCGACTAAAAAATACAGAGCAAAGTACAAGGTAGGGTTAAAAGCGTGACGCCATTTGTTTCCCAAATTTCGAAAGAATTGCATCTACAGTAGTCACGAACAGACAGACGGAACGTGATTTATAAGACGCAGTTCTACTCTTTCTCTTAATCTTGACCATTTTTAATAGGTACATTGAGACCCCTCCGTGCCTCGGAGAGCACGTAGATAGTCAGAGCATGGAGCAGGTAGAGGTAGTCAGACGCCCAAAATGCCTGACAACCAGTCCTACCCCAGGATATCGGTATTACCCAGAAATTGGTATGCGGAGGTCTGATGACAATCGCTTCGTGTAAAATACTGATATTCTGCCGCATCTAGTTAGATTGGAAGGCGACCCGATAGTTGAGGAAGGACTCGGAAGAAGAATAAATAAGTAAATTATAATGAAACTAAAAATCTGTGAAGATAATCGTATTAAATATATATTAACTCAAATAACTTCACTGCTCCTCTAGAGTGGCAAGCACATCGCGGAATTTGACTGCGACTCAAATTTATTGCCTAGTATTATGTATCTGTCTTCCTGGAAGCTGTAATACCCTTTGTGAGTTACGAGTGTCACACAATATCTCTCCTATTTGTAGAAATCCTTACTTCACTCCAAGACTATAAACGATCATGGCTAGAATTTAGAGATTAAAGTAGAAAAACATGTTTTACCAGCCTGCATCAAAATCATAATCATTATTTTATTGATATTGTATACAACCTTAACCAAAACCCAACAATTTACTAGTATTTAAATATCTATAACAAGTAATTGTTACTACCTGTAAAGGTAGGTAGGTAAATATGTATATGAAAGCAGAACCCACTCATAATGCGATAATATGCGACTAAAATACAGTTGCACGCGCCCAAAATCGTCAAAAATCTTCAAAAATAAAAATAAATATTCATAGCTATAGATAACGAGGACGGAACCTCCTAAAGTCGGTTTTAGTCTCGAACCAGCGGGTGTTAGGCCCTCAGACCAACGCCGACCTGTCAAGTTGACGGTAGGAGGGTACCCTTGCTGACTACCCGCCCCCTCCCGCCTGCCCCGCCACTCCTCATGAGGACCACTCGACTCGAGGACCCTCCACACAAAGGTATCTTTTTGACAAGTTTTGAGTATATGGAATTATGAAACCGTGTCAAGATTAGCTTCCAAGTAATGATACAAAATGTTCAATACTCCTGTCGTTCAGTTCTGATTAGAGCAATGTCTTGAAAACCTGCCCAGCACTTCCGCATTGATGATATTCAAAGCGCTAATTTATTCAGGCGAATAAGCTATGTAGTTTTTTCTTTCATTTCTCTATTATTTTATTTTCTATCCATCGTCAAAGAGAAACGGCTGTCCATTGATCTCTACCGATTGATACTGCAGTGCAGCATAGTAGCCTTCTTATAAGAGATAACTATGACCATTGAGCTGATAGACAGTAGCTAAAAGACACATTTCAGACGTCCGTATAGTAAACCCACACTGCCATAATGGATATCTATAATTCGACACCCTATAAGGAAAATGTGCCAAATTTAAGGTTTCAGACCTTCTGAGGTTATGAGTCAGTGAGTAGTATTTCACTTTTATAGCATAGAATTTCCATGACTTTCAGTTTAGGGGATATTAAATATAAGACTGAGTTGTTTGGCCGGATACCGAATATCCAGCCAGCCTCTAAGCCGGATAGTCGGATATCTGATCGAACATAGCCTCCGGGCATGTCTTATCCTATTTAGACCTGAAATGATTTTTCTGGATATTTGATCTTTTTTTATGGAAATAGTAGGTATAAATACATCTCAAAAATAATGTTGCCTTGAATAAAGAAAAATAGAATGTACCCAACGCTGAAAACTATCCGCATCGTATTGGTAATTATAATTACCATTGATCGAGTTGATGTGTAAAATTTAAAAATAATTGTAGCCATTATCTAGTATAAAAAAGTAGAGTAATAGCAGAAGTTTTACTTTTAGTTTGACATTTCAATGTGGTCATTATGTAATTCCATTTTATAAATTAGAAAGGACAAGTATCTGGTCGGATACCGGATAGTAGAAAGTTTATCCGGATAGGCACCTTACCGGATAATTGCCGGATACCCGTTTCATCTATAGTGGATACATCGTATAAGACTACTAAATTTGAAGAGTATAGACCTAGTCAAACAAAATATTGTAAGGCTTCAGATTCTTTCCCTTCCTATTGAATAACATAAATATCATATATAAGATAAAATAATGATAATGTACAGACGCCAGCACATCAAGCTACCACAATCTGTCAAAATTATTTGATAGACTTTCAACTTTAATACAAAGCGTTAAGGTTCAGTTTCAATTGGGAAAATTTGACAGTTTTGGATAGCTTGACCTGCTGGCGTCTGTACATAACTTCTGCCCGCGACTTTGTGCGCGTGATAAACTGATAACACTAGTTGCAAAACCCTAATTGCAATTTATTTATTTATTTATACTTATTGTACAGAAAAGTGTACAAAGGCGGTCTTAATGCCTTAGGCATTTTCTACCAGACAACCTTAGGGTGAAGCAGAGAAGGTCATGGTAGATGCACCTAAGATTAGGGGTGAGAGGTAAGATGCGAAACTACAAGAAACTATAAAATATTGCTCATAACTTACATAAATATTTATACAGGGTAACTGGCTATGTCGGCACGATTTATTCTAGACATGTTACATTAAAGACGTCGCTTCGTGTAAATTACTGATATTCAGCCGTATCTGGTTAGACTGGAAGCTGACCCCAACATAATTCCGAACCAGCAGGTAAAGGGAGGTAAAGCTATCCCTAAATAGTTTAGGGTACATCCCGTGTAGCAAATTTTTGGCAATAATTGCTAAAACATATCAAATTTATAGGCACCTACAAAAAATAAATTTATGATTATATTAAACTACTATTTACAGATTGTATCGCGTTTAAGGATATTAGTAGTCCCAACATTTCAAACCCTTTACAAAGTCCATGGAGTTAGTCGGAAATCAATAAAAAATATTCAATTGTTCCCGATTGCTTTGAAATTTTGACACAACGTGGCATTAGCGCCTTTTTTTATACTTTCTAAGCTACATTGCCAGTACAAAAATAAACTTAGGCTTTATTCCCACGAGCTGGTAATCGCGATAAACGCATGACAGGGTGTCGGTTAGGAAATTGCCAGCGTAAACAGTGGAGGTGGTCATGGCGGCGCAGTTGACGCCCGCGGCCGCGGCTGTTGTACCGCGCCATTTCCTGACTGTGTAAATGTAATTTAACTTTATGTTTCATGCACTGTGTTATTGTTCTCTATAGAAAGATTATTTTCTGTTGCCTCTCTCAAGCATTGTATGTAAAAATAAGAAGTCAATGTCAAACATAGTATTTCATTATAATTATACCATTACGGCACTTTTAAAAAGTCAAAACTAGTTGCACGGTTCCAAAATGTGGGTCTTATGGAGAAGAACCGGCAAGAAACTCCATAGACAATCTTTTAAAAAAAAACATGATTACAGTGTTCATCTTGGTTTACAGTCTAAATCTGAATAGTTCATGAGAACAATGCAGTTTGATGTGTACTATTAAATTAATCTAGTATAATAATAAAGAGATTGTCATTGACAGTAAGAGCTAACCAGCCCCGACAGACGGCACCCGTTCACGAGTATGACGTGCGTAGACTTAAGTAGATGGTTTTCTCATGGATGCCATAGTCAGAACTGGACCACTGGATCCACACGGGAAGCACAAGCTTTCAAATAAAAAAGAATCATTAAAATCGGTTCACCCAGTCGAAAGTTCTGAGGTAACAAACATAAAAAAAAAACAGTCGAATTGAGAACCTCCTCCTTTTTTGAAGTCGGTTAAAAAGTGTTCTCAGCCAGTGATGCAATATCAGAGATGGAATAGATTACCTACATAATAGATACCATTACGCCTGTATTCCCCGAAGGGTTAGGCAGAAGTAGAAGTATTACAGTTCACCGGTATGTTTAGGTCCTATGTAATAGGCGGCGAGCCTATTGCTTTTAACCGGACACAATACGGACTACTGAATATTTCATATTATTTCACCTGATGTTGCGATTAACGGAAGACAGATCACGCCTGTTAAGTAGCCTCCTTATTCACTGGTAGCTTGACTTCCAGGTTGGATCATTGTTTGCCATATTTCAATTCAATTCAATTCAAATTCTTTATTTGCTTTGGGTTTTACAAAAGATGTCACATAATATAAAATGTTTCACCATAATCAGCCTCAAAGCATGCAAAAATTATAGTTGATCATTACCTACTTAATTAAATTACTAATACTACATGTCAAATACTACAACATAATAATTAAATGTCAAAATAATAGGAAAATGTCAATAAATTATGGAAAAATGTCAAATTAATTAAAACAATGGCATTTGAATATATAATTCGTTCATTTTAAAGTTTGATCCTCCAAATATTCACTAACGGAATAGTATGCTTTTTCGACGAGTAGACAATGCAACTTATTCTTTAATACAGATATACTGTCTACCAGTCTCAATTGTGATGGCATTTTATTATAAACTTTGGACCCATGCAAGATATACTTTTATGTAGGAGCGTTGTCTTTGAAGGTCGAATGCATATTTTGGTATGTAGCGTATATTTATTTATTTATTTATTATGGACCATCAACACAGGATACACACAATACATTAAATATAAAAGTAGACATAGTTTTATAATGGTGTGTTCCTCCAATTATAGAAGGTCACAGCATGCACTTATAGTCTAGCTAGGTGAACAAAGTAAGATAAATAAGAAATGACATTACAATAAAAAGAACTAACCTAAATAAAAATAGTTATATAATCAAGTAATAAATAATACATGCAAGCATTAGGATATAATATATGTATATAGACAGTAATCCTGGAAGGGTTAGGGAATCCAATGGTGCATTACTTTACACCCACAGTTCTGCAATATATTTAGGTCCTATTATTTAATACGGGGCGAGTCTGTTGCCATTAACCGAGTACAAATCGGAACTACTACTGAATATTTCATAGAAAAACCTGGGAATCGATCCCAGGGCGTCTAGCGTAGCATCCGCGACCACAAAGTTATGAGGCAGCTATAGGTATACATTTATATGGTATTGTCGACCAATGGCGTCTGATGGCAAACCTACCACGTTTTTCGTACCTCTAAGGTGGCAAAGGCAAACAATCATAAGATACACCTGATGGTAAAAGGTTAGCTTATAGACGCTTGCAACATACAACAACGACTATCACTTGCGTGCTGTCAACTCTTTAAAAAGAAAGAGGAATAATTGGGTTGACAGTATAAGGGTCAAAGTGCCCCCACTGCCAACACATTTCCTCGCGGAGCACTGACATCCTTGCTCACTGTTAAGAATACAAACAGCTCAAAGCAGTGGTAAGTATTTGACTTCGATTTTCTGCCAGGGACCATTTTGGTTACCCGTTGAAAGGGTTTCGATAGGGTTTTTACAAAGTGTTGTTAGAAAACCCAATTCATAGGGGTTACACTTTTTAACGGTAACCCGCTGCAATGGGTTACCTCTTCAAAACCCTTTCATTTGGGTTACCTGTTTAAATTCTTACCGGGTTATACTATTAAACGGTAAGTCGTTCCAAACGGGTTACCCCTTCAACCACTGTAACAGGGTAACACTTTCCGAGTCCAAACACTAATTTGATCTCTAGTAACCTTGCATTAAGTTAAAAACAGCATGCATTGAGCTAGCACGTGTTAGTTGCCACTTGCTCTGAGCTAAATAGACCACAGCGGCTCGATAAATACGGGACTATGGTTATCAATCTCTGTTCATCCATTCTCTCTACATCATGATCAAACCATCATAATATAGCTTCTGTACATTTTTTTATTGTTATTGTATACCTACGTAATTACCGAAATTTACTTACCTACAGAATCGAGCACCCAATATTAAACGATATAGGGCACTGCGTGATCAAGCCTTATGAACGAAACTACTTAGTAATACAATTCTAGATGTATGCAAGAGAAATTTCTATATTTTATAGTCTCCTCACCCTAACTAACAACGTAAATTATGATGGTAACCATACGGTAACCCTGAAAAACCCTATCAAGAGGATAACCCCTTCAATTGGATACCTTAAAGGAAAGGGTAACCCCCTCCACTGGCTAACATATTGAAAGGGTTACCCTTTCATTGGTGTTAGGAAAAGGTTACAGGAACGAAGAGGTAACATCATCCATACGGTAACCGAATCAACGGGTAACCCTTTCAATTGAATTAAATCATAAAGGGGGTTGTACGGTCCCTGTTTTCTGCAAGCCGGAGGTATTTCCCCAGTCGGGCAGCTCCAATTTGAGTGGAATTATTCCGACCATGCCCTACCTCCCACAAAATGTTGTGGTTTTAAGCTGTACTCTACTAATCTCTGCTTAACAATAACACTAGTGCGGTAGTACCTATGTCCACATACGCACTACGTCTATGCGTCGACAACAATTAATAAAAATCACGATACACTATCTTCGGCACCTGCGTGCCACAAATTATCGCAGATAACGTGCTATCGCCCAAACAATCGCAGATACGTACAAGTAGAGGCAAAATTCGACTGGATATTATCATCAGCGGTGGCCTGGGGTACCTAGCAGCGGCCTCTCCACCATTTGCTCGGCCGGTCGGTATTCGAGACCTCTGCTGATCCTGGCCTCTGTTTTTTTTTATCTTAATTTTTTTGTTTTAGGAATAATCTTGATTGATTCTCGTAATTAATCGATGGATCGATTAGTGCAGTGATCTACTTTGTTTTGGTAGTTTGCTATAATTTTATTGATTTTTCTGAAAATTTTCGCAATTAAAAGGCATATTTTTAATTAAAAAATTATACATAAATAACTTTCCATAGATATAATATAATGAGGTATGTAAAGTATGTGTTCTCCCAATTGTTAGGCAGAGGTGTACTAATGTACACCCACAGTTTGTCGATATATTTGATAGATCCTATGTAATAGTAGGCGAGGCTATTCCCACTAAGCGGGCAAAAATTCAAACGCAGAACTGCTACTGAAATTTTCCTAATCAACCTATGACCCTTTATTTTTTTTTATAGCACCGAAAATCCTCTCAGATCACCTACGACCTGGGAAAGCGGCAGAGTATGTCGGACTATTATCGCCTTTCCTTAACTTGCCTTATAGTCATTTGATTTGATGACACGTTTGGCGTAGTGGCTGAGTTACCGGCTTCTGCGCTACGGGTTTTGAGTTCGATCCCCACACGGAAAAAATCGGTTCCGGGTGTGGGTGTTTGTGTATATGAAAGTTTGATTGTAAACGCACCCACGATGCAGCAGAAAATTCTAGTGTAGCGCAAAGTATGAGATGGGATCCGTGAAATTGACCACGACCATGACAGATGACCTGGACCTTGTATCCTCGAGACCGACGAGGAAGTTCAAGAATTAACCAAATAATGATGTTTAAGAGTTATTGTAACGAATTGTGATGGAATTAAAGGAGATGTTGTCAAGTGTCATCGACGCCCTTATTCCATATGAAATACTTTTCATCAACCAGTACTTGGAGTGTCCTGGAGGCTACGTATACTGGAAGACGTAGCCTAGAACTCCCACCAGACTGATAGATACAGGATGCGCACTGGTCCATACGTGGACTACGCTATAGTTTTTATGAATGATACTTTTACAAACTATTCCTTAGCAGAAGTATTTAAGTAGATGGCTATAGATTTTTTTACTGCTAATCTACATTTTCCACAAAATTAGATTACACGTAGAATCAAACATTGCACCTAATGATATACATTCTGAATTGATAACAGCTAAGCTGAAAGGCCACTGTCGATGAATCATAATACCAATCAACTATGATTCACATTAGAAAAATGCTAAGGAGTTACTTACTTCGGGGATACTAAGTGTGATGGTAAGTACTGACAGAGGCGAGCGCAGCTAGTATTTACACACATTATGCACATAGTTGTTACAAGCGCGATATGGCGCACGCGACTTACTGGTGCGTTGAACAAAAAGAACACCGACCTCGCCTCCTGCCTACTCTGATTGCTGCACGCACATTGAACATACTAGAACACTTGCGACATTATATGTATACTCCCAAGGGGTAAGCAAAAATTTTGTCCTGCGGCCACAGATTATGATCGGTAAAATCCACAGCTCGTATATTTTTTAAAAAGTGGGAACACATACTCAATATTGCCTTGGCCTTCTGCTTACCTTGCTGACAGGGCCGGCCAGGCATCAATAGGGGCTCCAACCCCACAAGGACCTCTCTAAGGGGGGTTTTTGGTCTGTTCTATAAATATTCCAGGGCCTCCACTTTTTAGTTGTATCAAGGCCTTCACAGGCTTAAATCCGGTCCTGCTTGTTGATTGTATACAGTTAAATAGGAGTAGTAATAAGTATGACCCGATAGCTCTTCTGCTGCAAATAATATGCGGACACTAGAGTAAGGAGATATAAGATGTAGGCAGGAATCTCGGGTTAACTTTGTCTAATGTTAACACTGAGACACGTCCACTTCCAAATAATTATGGACTTCATTGTCATTATTTTCATGTTAACTTGTGGTTGTCGCCTAACAGTTGTCTAGGAATATGGCGAATCAAAGGACCAAGTAGTAGTATTATTGGTCCTATGAGACGCACCCGTAGTCCAACACAGAAGACAATACATCAACTGGTTTCTATATGGTTAGCTTATTATAATTACGTACTTACAAAATATACAATTATAATAACGAGATCTAAGTAATGTAGTGTGTTGATAATTTGATGTGTTAAAAACCATCCGTATTTAAGATTTAGTTGAAATTATCGTAGTTAATAGTTTAAAGTTTTACAGAATCGTATCTTATACTTAATATTACATTTTGAATGCGGTACAGGGACCATAAGGTCTGATGAACTTTCCAAAAATCTTTAACTAACCTATTCTATTCAGTCCCACTACCAGATAGGACTTACCTAAGTACCTGATATTATTTTTTTCTTATCATTTATTTTACTCTTAATGATAAATATCTTAAAAATACTTTATAGAATGGATGAATCGACAGCTACGTTAGAGGTCCTAGGTTCGATTCCCAGGTCAACCACAGTGTAATTGGGTGTTTCAATAAAATGTTCAGTAGCAGCTCAGAGTTTTTGATGTATTTGCGCCGGGTTAGTGGCAATAAGCTCACTCCCGTTACATGGGATCTAAACATTACAGCGAACTGAAGTGTTTACGTACAACTTTGCCTAATCCCTCGGGGAATACAGGCGTGATGGTATCTTTGTATGAATCACTAAACGTGTCACATTAGTAGATGCTATGGACAAAAAAACGATAACCATGCGGTTAACAAAGTGACATTAACTAAACCGGTTTGTTTCGACATCTTATTTAAATTACAAACTATTTTTTTGTGTACCTCGACATGATTGTGGGTGTTCTGTTCGCATCTATGAATATAATACAACTGTATTTTCATTCAAAACAATTGTAATAGGATTTTAAATTGTGAGTATAAATCTTAATGCTCCAAAGAGCATGCATTGGATATTATGTTCACTAGAAACTACATCTACATGGCAACAATTTATTAAACACTACCCAATGTTTAAGGTTATCTCAAATTATTTCACCAAGCATAAAATATATCTCCCTTTCCAAGTATAATAGAACACAGCTCTCTCTTATAATACAATAATTCCATAACGAATCTAGTTCAAAGAAATAAAAATTACAATTTAAAAGCAACAGCATGTTCAGCCGGTTCCTAATACACTGCAACAAAAGTGAAACAAAGATGCTCGACTGCTTGTAGAAAACGAGCTAACGTCACTGCGCAATGGAATGCGAACAGTTTTACAATTTCCTAGTTGCTATTTATAGGCATATAATATTTAAGGTATTATGCGACACTGATTTTAAAAAGACATAGTGGTTTATTTAATTGAATTAGTGGTGCGTAGGGTGCAGTTGGATTGTGGCGCTCACGGCACAGTGTGTCAAGTGTCGTGCGTCCAGCGAGCCGCGTGCGTCCCCGTTCGGTGCGCTATCACCGGTGCGCGGCGTGTCTCGCGCACTCCGTTGCTTGCTTGCACGCGCAGTGCGTCCGCGCGCGCCGCCCGAGCGCGACATGAACGTGTTCACTCAGACACCGCGCGACGAGCCTCGCGCCACACACTACATCGAGATCGTGGAGCCAGATCCCGCGGACTGCGTGTCCTCAGCGCTACCGCCTGAGGGGAACGTGAAGCTACGCAATTATCGACTGCTCAACGAGAACATCCGCGCCTATACCCCCACTGGCGATATACACACGTCGCCCAGCAAGGGCAAGCTAGTCGCACGCTACGACGTGTGCGCCACCATATCACCGCCACGAGCCAGGATCCTCGAGCTGCTGCGGCCCGAGGACCCAGGCCGTGACGCACTCGAAGCCATCGTACGGCCAGCCCCTCGTCGTGGTCTCACCAGGCCGCTGGACGAAGATACACGGCGATTTCTCCAGCGAGCTCTGCAGTCCCCCAGCCCGCTTCTCTCCGCGGCCGCTACACCAGAACCACATCACAGGCCACCTGAACCATCGCAGTCCGAAAAAGGTTCAGAAACTTCGGAAACGGCAGAAGAAACTAGTCACACACCAAAGGACGCCGAGCGGTCGCTGGCCGAGGAGCTGCGAGAGGCGGAGGAGGAGGAACGTGACGGGAGCAGCGTGCAGCGTGATCTGCTGTGCGAGTTTCGTAAGCGCGGTGGTGAAATGCGCGAATCGGTGGAGCGTGAGCGGATGGGTCGACTGGCTTTATCTGTGGAAGAGGACGAGGTGGAGGAGTGCGCGCTTTCGGCGACGGCACGGCGCCTGGATGCGCTGCTGGCGCAGTCGCGGGACCTACACTCGGAGCTGGCGGACATCCACGCGGACCTGCAGGTGCTGGCCCGGCGCGTGGCTCGCCGCGACCCCTGACGCGTTCGTACCGTTGCTGCCGCCCTGCGCCGCTCTCACGCACGCTTTGCACCTAGTTTTCCAATGCTCACACGCAGCACCGACCTCGAAGGAGGAAATTAGTTTCCTTTCATTTATTATTTGAGTACGCAGCTCACTCGCATAGAATATTTGCTTGTTCATGAGCATTTCTCGGTTGATGTATGAGTGATATCGTAAGCGGATGCCGCGATTAAATTAAATTTATTTGTGCGTTCGGTAGAGACGGGCGGTCATTCAGCGGCACGTTATCTGTGTGCACTTCATAAACAGTTTAGTTAACTGCATCGTATCACAGTTAGTACATTATCTTATTTCGCGGCACTTTCACTTTGTTTTTCGTCTCTGTCTATCACGGCATAACTTCGGTGTTAGTGGTACGTACCTCAACAATTGTGTACATCGGCAATTAATGATCGCACATCGGATTTTGCTAAGTGAATTATTGTGAAAATCTTTACGATCATAATTTATTTGTATACTTTAACGTAACCCATAAAATGTTCTTACATTTAAATTAGTAATGATTGAAACGGTGAAAGTGACTATTACTTTTTTAAATACACGTTCATGCTAAAATTTGAATTCGTCTGCTTGTTTCATCAGCGTCAGGAATAAGTAACTGAAATTAATAAGAGAAAGAGGGCTGGGATTGGTTGGACGCGGCGTATTGATGACGGGATGTTGTGGTGCAAGTGAGGCCTATATCCAGCACTGGATTACGACAGGCCTGGGGGCTCAAGGCTATGTAATAACCTCGCTGATCCATCGATCTGCAAGGTTATCCTGTATTTGTCGCGGTCAGTCTATGGATATGGATGGAAGTAGCGTAGGAGACAGTACCTAAGTAGTCAGAAGCCCGATAGACCAAAACATAAGCTTTCATAAATTGGGTTACGAGGTTCAGCAGTACTGTTTTTCAGCCGCATCTGGTTGGACTGATAGTCAACCCTAACTTAGATGAGAAAAGATTAGGGTCCTAGATGTACACAATATAATTCTAGGGTGATAATTACTGATGATGAACTTTAATGAGTCTCAACGAGAGGCTTTGACAAAAGTAACTGTTATAAAAAGTTTGGTATTTATTTCGTTTTAAAACATTAGGACCAGTAGACTGGATCTGTACTAAAATTATAAAGATAAAACTACTTCTATTTTGGTAATTATACCTAATTAAAGTGATCTCCAAAGTGACATTGAAACTCAAACAATAACATTGATAAGCGCCATGTGACTGAACTACATACAAATAATTTTGTTGTATTAAGGTAGATACATAATCAAATGCTCGACATAGAGACAGAGATATTTTAGCAAATCTATTTATTTAACTACAACCGCACAGTTCAATAATTTGGAACGTAGTTTTAATTCATGACAGGTATTGGGCACGGATGCCGTTCTAGCCTCTAGTACAGGATTAGGAAATTTACCAATGATTGGAAAAGGCAACCAACGCGGGTAATACACAATAAAAGAGATAGATGTATAGAGAAAAATGTATTGTTCTCTGACCGATTCGGCCTTTCACGAAAATACAAGGACCTAAACATTTATTATTTTATATTAAACAGCGTCAGTGAATCGGTAAATACTTACAATATGACATTTTAATATAAAGCTATAATGTTGCGTATTATTGTTGTGGTTTTGTAACAAGGAAATAATACCTATATACCCACCTAATAACCAACGTTATAATGTGCGAAGTAATATATTTTGACTAGATTGAATCGTCTGCCGCATGGGGTCCTACTGTGAAAGTACGAAGATAAAACTTCATACTGATCTTAATGAACTAACGATTACCTACCGAAAGTGTTTTGGACTTTTCTATGTATTCGATAAACCCGACTTAATCTTGTATTGCTTTGAAGCTTGCAAATGTTATTTAACGTTTACATATCGTATTCTTTCATAGCAGGCCCCTGACCTATGCACATCAGAAGCGAATAAGTAACTATGCATTACCGATATTCATCGATAACTCGTACTCACTTTTCTAATCATTCTAATTACCTGTACCGAAAATCAGGGGTATTTATTATAGTTGGTGAAGCTAATTTCAACCAGCTGACAATGGTCACCTGGTGGTAATGAGTTGACCGAGGCCTGTGTCTCGGAGAGCTCATCCAAGGCCCACTGCACCATCTCGCTTCATGGACTGGCCGTAGCAAACGAGTATTCGAACAATCTCTTACTTAGCCACTGTCATTGTTGTTGCACGTACTGGTTAGGTTTTCTATTAAGAAATTATCAGTAGTAACCGGGAATTTAGATGTATACTCGGTTAGACAAGGCTACCCTAACTAAAATTAATTGTTCCATTTCAGGCGTCGTGTGTGCGCGCACGTCGTTGCACGGCGGATGCGCGTACGCTGGGTGCGGAGGCGCGTGCGCTGCGCTACCTGGATGACGTGTTGGCGCTGCTACGCGGAGATGTGGCGGCCGCCGTGCGCGCCCGCGCCTGGCCCTTCGTTCTTGGAAGGCGGCAGCCTGACCGGAACTATGTCATATGATCTCAGGTATGTAAGTATCCAATTTATAACTATTATTGTACCGAACATCATTGTAAACAACTATAATTTAAAAGAGTAACCATAGAGTTTCTAGCCGGTTCTTCTCCATAGGAAACGACTAATTTGGAACCGTGCACCTAGACTCGACATTTCATAAGCGCCTGTATATGGTTTATGACTATGACATTGTTTAATTTGTTCCTCTAATTTGTGGAGGCAAATACCTGTTAGGGTAGCATGAGGATGCGATTCTCATTTCCAACAATAGGCACATATAGGAACATTTTAGTCTTCTATGGCCATATATAAAACCTAGCCCTGCTGTCTGTCTTAGTAACTGTTACCCCATTAGTGTTAAAGTCAATATTATTACTAAGACCTTAACCATTGAGCTATTGCCACTTAACATAATATTGTATATTATGACTAATAGGTACTCCTCAACTTCGATTTACAAATGTTTCCCGAACGATATCTAATTACTTATAGATAGGTACGTTATCAATTGTTATACCAACATCAACAATCTTGTTCCAACTTGATTCTGAAGCACCAGCTGATAAAAAACATCATTGGCTACACGTGGCTAATCAATCATATTATAATAACCGTAATAGATATCATTATAATAGATATAATTATCGTTTGGCCCATATTTTTCCAAAAAATAATTAATAGGTATCATTAAATGTAATATGATATTGTGTAAGGTCATTCAATAAAATTCATTTTTTCAAGTATGTCTTAGCGTTAAGTCTTTATCTTTTCATTATATCCGTTCCTTTATGTGTATGGGTGGATATTGCTGCTTATGCTGTTCGTTTAGGCTACGTACGCTGCTACTTTTTACAACTTACGTATGTTAACGTCATATAATATTGCATGATATATACATAATATTTATATATTATATTTATCTACATGTATATCTAAGTACTGTATTTATGTATTTCATTGTAATAATTACTTTATTTGTTTATTTAGTGCACCACGAACTACCCCCCCCCCCCCCATTTTTCTCTTTTTTCCTGTCCATCCAAAGGTTTTCTGGTAGATATCGCTATTAGCGATAAGACCGCCACTGTACCCTTAATTTAATTAATTCCAATTGTTGTTCCGTAACATGGTGTGCAATAAAGATTATTCTATTCTAAAAAATACTAATAGGTATTTATTGTTTTTTACAAGAAACGAAATAGACAATTATTATTTTTCTTTATTCAAATCGCTCAGATACAGAGATTGCTCTGAGATCTTTCCGATTGAAGGACGAACAGACTAGACTAGAGAGATATTTTAAACACAGTTATGGGTAATACATATTTTAATTTAGTAAAATAATACAGCAATAAGATAAAAAAGTAATTAACATCGATCGATGGGACTCCAAGAGGTAGACGCAGTCCGGAATATTTTGGTCCTTTTGCCCACAAAAGGATCAAAGAGCTACTGATGCTAGTAAGATAGTACATAAGGTTGGAGATAGTTACTGGTAGGAACGTATATTGGATGTAAGGTTAAATCTATGTACCGGTACATACAAAACCATGTTATTATGTTGATTTCTGACATTTACGCGAATATTATACATAGAAATAAAACTACTTTTTATTTCATGTTATCATGATTAGAAATAAACACTGACCTCTATTGATCCCCTCACTGATTTTGTAATCAATTAAGCAGTATAAGTTTTAATGACTACCTATATCTTCACACTAAGTTAAACAATTTTAGAAGTCCTCAGTGTTCACCTACGTTAACGATGAACTAATAAATGTATGGAAATTTTGTTTGGTCCCTTAATGTACTTGGTAACTGATGAATCGTGCACAAACTCAGTAACTAAACAAACAAAATTTTAACTTTTTTTGTGGCTGAAACCAGAATAGATAGCACGCGAAACATTATTCGACAGGCTCGCGGTATTACCTACGTAACGAATGACTGGCCAGCTCGACAAAATTTCCCTGGAAATCGGGGACATTAGCAAAACTTGGGGGAAAAGACGCATTCTTTAGTGTTCTGTCAATATTTGAGAAGTCAAGTGTCTTAGACGTTTATCATAAAGTGCAGTTAAACTTACACTAACTTAAACTAATTCATATTAATTATTTTTGATTTATCAAATAAACTAAAAAGGGAATTCAAATCAAATCAAAACTTTTATTTGTGATACATGGGTTACATACAGATGCTCATTATATAATTATATAGTTCATACCATGATCAGCCACTTGGGCACACAAATTATTAATTAATATATATTAATCATGCGGGACAGACATAAGACAATCAATACTCTAGTTAGTTTGTTTTCTTCTTTCTTCTCCGTAAGATCAATTGGCACTTTGCAAATATAATCTCAACGTTTTTCCTATAGCGTCATAAAAAGCTTATTTGAAATTATAAGTTTGTTTTTTTTAAATTGAAACGATTTTGGGAGTACCGTAGAGTATGATCTCTTGGATTTCATGGTGATGAAAATCACAAACTCTTAAAAACAGTGAGGAAAATCGAAAAAACATTGGTTAATTTTACTTATACTAAAACTGTATCCAAATGACAATGATGTTTGATTTTTAAAGTGGGTTTCGCGGAATCCGAGGGTTCTTAGTAATAAATCTTTAATTAATTTTTACGTGGTGAAAGTTTCTATAGAATAAATGACATTTATTGAGTGTTTCATAGCCTTCAAAGATTTCTACTGTATTCAAACATTCAGCTTTGCTTAGGAGTATTCAATTGGTCACAAGTTTAAACAAATTTTAGAATGAGGGAGATTTATAATTCGGAAATATCTTTATTTTCCTATTTGTAGTTGGCAACCCAGTCGCGAGCTAATTACCGGCGCCGCTCGGTGCTGGTACCGATCGCACCGCAACCGAAGCCGTATACAATACGTACTTGCATGTCACAGATATTTTGCGGAAACAGTTATTTTTAAAATTATCTGTATATATAAGCACTGTTATCTCATTTACCGAGTTAGCTGTATGTCTGCCACTTATAATGCCTTTTCAGATACAATAGATCTACTACCTAAATAGATAAAAGTACTCTTAATACCTTTAATCACAAGGGCTATAAGGCTATATTGAGCTCATTAAGACTTGCTTCTACAGATGTCATTTCATTTCCAGAGTAAAAGGACTGGATGTCTTGGCTACATTTGACATGAAATGTTTTGATGGGATATTGGTTTATTGATGTGCTATGAAATTTTATTCCAGTAAATTTTGTGCAAATGTTCTAGGAATTTTATCTTTATACTGATTCAGTAATTTTCATACAACACTAATACGGTAATATACACTGTTATGAGTTTTTAGTAGACCACAAACAATGCGCTAATTACGCACACTTACGATATAAATTGTCGACTTTGTAAACATTTTAATTAATAGGAAAATATTTTGATTAGCATATTTATTCTGCTGTGCACTTATGTGGTAACTACTATTTAATCATTTATTCACCAGGCATTAGCAGAGGAGTCTCTGGTCCTATGATACGAGCATGAGCGATATTAGAACTATTACAAGAAGTTTGCAAATTGTTGCCGATTACTATACCTTAAAATTTGCAAATATTTACATAACCGAAATGGCTTATAAGTGCTCATTCATAGATTTGCAAAGTAATACTATTCCACATTCATTTCTGATTGGATGGCAATTCTTCTTTGAAATGGAGGATTCTTGGTAATCTGTACATCATACGAAATTATTTATAGCCTAGCGACCCGTGTAACTTAACAATATTACTATTGCATACCTAATATTATATATTTTTAAATATATTTTCGAGATAAGATGGCTGTGTGGCTGCTGTTTCGTAATATATACTATACACAATAAATAAAATCATTTTATGGGATAAGGATCTGACTCAACGTATTTGAATAATGTCTATAATTACACCAACACGGAAGACATTTTGATCGCATGTTTAAAATAATCATCTTCAAAAACAAAGTATAATCATATAATAACATAGTAAACATCAACAGCTGGTTCAAATCTTAATGAGCAAAAACAGATATCACGATTTAATCAGTCGAGTCGTTAGCGCATTGAATCAAGACATGTTACATAAGGAAGGCTTACCTTGGAGCCTTGGCGGCCAAGGCCTTAAGGTGACACCACACAAAAGCAACCAGCCAATATTGTATTGCTCAAACTGTTCTACATAAAAAGAGCTTAGAATCACTCGTTTAGACGGGTCTAAACGCTATTTTTAATATTAGGATCATAGGCATTATTTTTGAAGAATCAGTAAAAAAATATTTTTACTACATAATTTTGATTGTTCAGCATCGTTTTAATACCCGAAACAAAAGACATTTAAATATGAAAATAAACAGGATATCTCGGACAAGATCGTAATCCATTACTTATTTCAAAAAACAACATCGCTCTGTCTCTGTCATAATGGTAGCATGCCAAAAAGAGAAAACAAACCAAATAGGGATCAACAATTTTGAATGAAAATGTTCCCAATGTCCGCTCTATAACACCTAAATCTCTTTGCCCCAAACCGATATGCGAAGATGCATGATGAAAATGTTGACAAATTGCATCTGTACGACGTTAATTGCGCTTGTGTGATAACACCCTAAGGTCACGCACCATTACTTTTGATAAGTCGCACATGTTTATGAATGCAAGATAAAATTAAATATGAATGCTATAATGTATCTTAGAATTGTAGATATTGAAGTTATGATAGACATAATTATATTACATTCTGGGGCACAGAATTGATAGGTAGGTACTGCCAATTGATTTTATTTTTGTTGTGATATGATGACATACAAACAAACAGGTCGTCTGATGGTAAGTGACAACCGAAGCTTATAGACGCCAGCAACACCAGTGGTATCACTTGTGCGTTGTCATCTTCGAGACCTCAGTTGTCTCATTCACAAAATCCTCTCTCAAATGCTGCTGAAGTATTGATCAGTACATGAGTTTTCTAAAGATGGAGCTAAAAGTATTCATAGATAGCGCGATTTTACCGCGATCCATCATATTTTATAAATTGTCCTACTTTACTAAGACGATTTTGTTAACAATAATCTTGTAAATATTTCACACATCATATTTTATTCCATCGTAGAAGTATCTAACGCTCTATTCGACCACGTTTTATGTGTCAATTCCTACACAATGTAGGTAATAATTATTATATCCAGCCAGTACCTACACATAATATTTGTATATTTATCGAACGGATGTTTCAATTGAACATAAATACGATCAAATGAACTTACACATCACTCAATGCCACAATTATCAATACATATTGGGACAAACAGCCAAAATCGTATTGGCTCTAACAAGAGCAATCGGATTGGACTTAATTACGTCATACTACAAAACAAACATAGGTACTAAACTATTCGCCATATTTAGCAATCGCTGTCAGTCCCAACGGGGACCGTCCGCAAACAAGGAGTGAAGAAATGAGAGTGGTGCCAAAAGACCAAGTTTTGATTGTCTCATAATGCGCAATTTGTGCATAAGATACAGTTATGTGACTGAACGCTTATGTTGATATGATTGTTATATAAGGCAGGTGAATAGGCTTACTCTTATTGTCTGAAAAATTTTCACATATTAATTAGGTACACTGTGTAACTGGAGAGACTATCCTACGCCTATACTACGAACTGAACTGAAAATGAA
Organism: Acronicta alni; assembly: GCA_964056405.1. Classification (NCBI taxonomy): domain Eukaryota; kingdom Metazoa; phylum Arthropoda; class Insecta; order Lepidoptera; family Noctuidae; genus Acronicta; species Acronicta alni. Next base: position 885,212 of record OZ043916.1, on the reverse strand, counting down.
TTCACCCCTTTTCTTGACCTCACTTTCGCTACTTATTTAGTAAATTGGTTGAATCTCTCATCATATCCTTTCCTTCTATACTCCTAGTTTCAAACAATATTTAACGTTATTAACATTAACGGGCTGATTGTCCCGCCTTCTGCAGTAGGTAACAATTTGGAACCACAATTATAGGCTCGCTGAACGCATTGGATCGCATAGTTATTAAACCAAAATGTATGCCATTGTGGATTTGTGTGACTTTGATTTCGTATTGTTTTAATTTTCATATCAATATTTATTGTGTTGTCCGCCACATAAGGTATTTTAGATATTTTCTTGTAACATGTATAACAACTGCTCGCACAAGCATCTGGAGCGTTTACATGCAGTCTCACATGTACTAACAACCTAAGTCCAGAATAATAAATATATAATAATAAACCCACGGGAGTAAAATGCGTCATCCTACATTGTTTACTATAACTTGACGATGTGGCAATCCTGTTTTGCGATCCGTAGCAATAGTCAGTTCCAATGTTGAGGCTAAATCCTTCTCCCGATCGAATCCAGTTGTAGAAAATACTGGCTAAAAAAGCCCCACCTGCTGCAGCCATAACTTAATTACATTAGCTATGACGTATTACGTATTACGTAACAAAATCATGACCGTCGCTTCACACCAATATTTGAAGATCCTACGACTTACAAGACGAGGTCATTACCATTGGGTAATTTTGTTAAATCAATAACAATTATCGTATACACAAATCATAACAAACGATGGAAAACTAGAAAATAAATCAATCGAAATAGATCCATTGAACTTCATGCTCGTGATTGTAAGTCATTAACTTTTTAAGAATTCGACATGGCTGATCATTTAAATAATGAATGTTGCAGGTTTGGAGATATCGCTGACTCTCGACCCGGCTGCAGTCCACTACCATTCGACACACCAAAGGCATAAGTACGCCAAATATAAGATAATAATACAGTTATTTGTAATTCTTATATTATGCCACGCGGTAACGAAAAAGTTACGTAATCGTAACTAGTCTTAACTTTTAAACGGGTTCTTTTGGTACGGAACCTTAGAAACGAAGTACGACTTTATTAAAAGTTAATTAGAGGTAAGGTTTCTTCTCCGTACTAAATAAAATTCTACCAAGTACAGTAGGTACGTACTCTATATTAGAATGAAGGGATATGAAGCGAAATTCTCTACACCGTTCTTTAAATGAAATGTATCAATATCTGGTCTTTCTGAACTGTTTAATTGCTTTTGTTTTGTAGTTATTTTTATACCTAAGTTAATGGAGTTTACTGATCTTCAAGATCTTAAATCTACTCATTGCGCTGTAGCATGGAGCGGGTGACAATTGCTTGTATGACGTATTGTATATATTATTTTTAATTTACTACTAGTATTTCAGCTGTACCACATTCGACATAGGTATATTAAATAATTAATTACTAATGATTTAATATAATACGAATGTGGTACAGCTGAAATACTAAGTCATAATTTGTAAATCGCGGCAAATTTCAAGAGTGAAACGAAATGTTACTGAAACTGTCACCCGCACCAGAACTGAAGCTACAGCGCAAAGAGTGTAAAAGTTGATATTTCTTTTCGAAATATTCGGAGCATATCTAGAAATTCACAAAACTCATAAAAGCAAAAATAATTGAATCATATTTTATTTTGAAATCTCTGAACGTGGCCTTTTTAGCCTTTGCAGGCCTTTATTTTAATTCATCAACAATATCGTGGCCCACCCGAATGACGAAACAATTGCGTATCTTTCGTGCTTCTGCTAACTGTTACTTGACGGGTTAATTAAAAATGTAAATAATTAAATTATTTTGAATTCATACATATTTTATTATAAATTGCAAGAAAGTAGTACTTTTGAACCAGACCGCATTGCATACGCGGAGGGATGTAAAAGTCAGCCTGCGCCCTCGCCGAAAAAACACGACAAATTAGTAGTAAAATGGCTCTGCGCCCCCTAGGATTCTACGTCCGAATACCGTTCACCCCTTGCCACCCCCTTAACGCGGCTCTGCATGCCAGTTAGGATTCTAAATATTATGTAAGGTTTCATAAATATTTTAAAATATTATAATTGTTATATTAATGTATAATTGTTATACATAATAAATATGGCATTCAATCTTTATTACTTTCACAATTATTTGAAATAGGTGCAGTGGTAATTCAATTAGCTTGAATTTACGCCAATAATAAATTATACCGCTTAGTATTTATGCAAATTCAAAAAGATTGGACGTTTTTTTTATGAATTAATTAAATTAACCTAATTTTCATACACAATTAAATACTCGTTTGTTGGATCTCTTTAGACTGAATTTGTGTGGTTAGTGATAAACGTAAGTTATGTTTACAGAAAAGGTGTTAATTGTTAAGAATCCTTATTGTTATCTCTGTAAAATTAATTAAAAAGTAAATATGATTTCATTAACTAAAGCTTTCTTTTAAGATAAATGAAAAATAAAAATATAATAAAAAAACTAACTTGAGTGTTTTAACTACTTTTAGACTAAATTAGCAAAATTGTTTATAATACAGAATTTAGTCTGCACTACATTCTATTTTACATTACACTAAATTCCTAGCCTGATTTAATATTTTGTATAATTGCCACTACATTAGACAATAATTATGTTAAAAAACAATAAAATAGAAAGTAGTATTTTTTCTTTAATTTTTTTAATTATATTGCCTCATTAGTCTAATGTTTGGTAGCGCGGTTGGCGATCATGGTTCGATCCCGTGATTCGATCGTAATGATTGGGATTCTTGTTCGAAATTCTCAGTAGCAGCCCAAAGTACATAACGTTAGTGATACTCCAATACCGCGTAAGTAACACTTTGCTATAAGGCCTAACTTTGTATTAAATAACATTGAAAATTAGGCCTTACTGCAGTGTTACTTACGCGGTATTGGAGTTGGAGACGATAAGCCGTAGGTAAATTTGAAATAAGCTCACCTTTATTGCATAATACGGGACTTAAAAAGGTGAACTGGGGTGCACAATCAGTACAGTCAGCAGCACATCAGGTTATACAAAACCACTCAAATCTCTCCAAATGATTTTAAACCTTAAAGTTTTGATGGTCAAGTTCCAAATCGAATGATAAAATTTGTCAGTTTGTGTTGGTGACTTGATGTGCGGTTGACTGTATATCTCTGCTTAAACCTTATGGTTATTACCATATTTTATGGAGTGTGATGGTTGCTAAGTTATGATGTACAGAAGCCAGCACATGTTACCTCAATCTGTCAAATTTCTTTGATAGACTTTCAACTTTCATACTTATAATCGTAATAAGCTTCATGTTCAATTGGGAAAATTTGACAGTTTTGTATATCTTGACCTTCTGACGTCTGTACATGTACTGAACAGGGTTAAATTATTTATAATAATTATAATATTAAGTAGGTATTTGTATACTCTCATCACTATTCAATATAAACTTTGGAACATGTTCTGTTATTTTATTTCTAAGGAGCTGGCCTGGCAGACTTTGTTCTATGACTAAGGGACCCACTCAAACACACACGGATATTTCATCGAAATCGGTCTAGCCGTTTTTGATTTTTAGCGAGACTAACGAACACCAGTTGGTTTTTATATACTACAAGCTGGCCTAGCAGACAACAACTCGATTACAGCACCACTCATTGGATCCAATTGTGAATCTAAACCATCAAGGGACCCGCTGAAATCCACACAAAAAAAACATCGAAGTTGGTTTAGCCGTTTTTGAGTTTCAGCGAGACTAACGAACAGTAATTGTTTTTTTTGTAATAGATAACAAAATCCCTACCCGCTGTTTGTCTGTCCTTACTTATGTAGGCTTAGATCTTTAAAACTATGCAACGGATTTGATGCGGTTTTTTTTAATAGATTAAAGTGATTAGATTAGGTTAATTATAATTATTATATATTAATTATTATTATATTGATTAATTAGATTAGAGTGATTCAAGAGGAAGGTTTATATGTATAATACATGCATGTTATTAGTACATTGCACCCGTGCGAAGCAGAGACGGGTCGCTAGTTATAATTATTTATGTAAGATATTGGTTTAGGAATATTTTATAGCTGTCATTTTCGATTTGACAGTTTTACAATCAAAGCGAGGTCCGAGTGCAACTAGTTTTGACTTTGACATTCAAAAGTACCTATGTCAATGATCTAATTGAAATCAAACATTTGACTTTGACTTTGGGCGACAAAAGTCATACACGTCCAATTGAAAAAAAAAACCTAAAAGTAAACAGTTCACAAACATTTAATAAATAGGTAATTAACCTCCTGCTTTAATCGTAAACAATTAATTAGGTAGGTAAAATGATGATACATTTGATCAATATCTAGTGTCAGTAGGTAGGTCATATCAAATTTATCTTTAACATAATATTGTATAAGTGGCGTTCTTTAGTTTCTGCTTACCCCCATGGGAAAAAGGCGTGAGTGTATGTATGTATAATATTGCATAATTCGCACATAACGTACCATAGCCTTTTTTTTTTAATACCAGATGCATCTGAATATTAGTATTTTACACGAAGCGACTGCCATCAGACCTCGGCAACCCAGGGCAATACCAATATTCTGAAGATAGACTGGTTGTCAGGCTTTTTGGGCTTCTGACTAGATACGGTCACCAACGAAAGTCACTGAACAAAATCTAATTTTGAAACCATCACTGCGCCAATTCTTTTCATTAAATTATATTAATGGTAAAGCTTGTAATATCAGAAAAAGAACTCCTACTACCTGCTCGGGTCTGTAACTTCTAGATAATAAAAAAAATTTAAGCGTTTTAAAAAATGCATCGTGTTCAGCTACTTTTGTTACTGACTGTACCACTGTCAACTGTCATAGGTGTATGACAAGTGGGACCGACGGCTTTACGTGCTGTCCGAAGACACGGAGACACAACCACGAACGTTTTTAATGCCCCCACTTGGTTTCTCTCATATCAGCACAGCTCAACCTTGCTGATCAGTTGATTAACGTTGATCAACTGATCTGCAAGGTCGATTTTGATATGATTAGTCACTATCGACTAGGTAGGTACTACTGGGTACCTAGTCAGAAGCCTAAAATTAGAAATCAGTCTATTTTCAGAATATCGGTATTGCCTACGATACTAACTACGATAACTAAGTAATTATCGTGATCTAGGCAAAGTGCCGCGTTCTCCTTGCATAATTCTCACATTAGTAAAACAAAAACTTTGTTTACCAAAGGAGAATATTGTAATTATGTAAGTAATAAGTATGGCCTATAATGGTTTCCATTCTATCCATTACTTGTTCTTTGTTCTGAGTAGGTAACATGATCGTTAAATGTATTCTGTTGCTAAATATAAACCACGAAACGCATCTCCATGCATAGAAACAACGTACTTAGGTATAAAGTTACCTAAATGTTCACTGACAATAAAATAGCGCACGTTTAACAATAGAATTTACGTTTAACAACCGGTTTTAGCAATTTAACTTGTACGTATTAGGTATTAGGTTTGTATTACAATTTACAACAACAGTATATAAGGAAGAAGGATAATAACATACCATCACGCCTGTATTCCCCGAAGGGTAAGCCAGAGGTGTAGGTAACTACTAATTTACTTCAACAATTCGCCGATATGTTTAGGTCCTATGTAATAGAGGGCGAGCCTATTGCCATTAATCAAGCACAACTCGTAGCTGTGTGGGGGTGTTTCTATGAAATTATCTGTAGAATTTCATAGAAACACCTAATAACAGACGGGGTAGACGTGTTCTCGAGTGTAGATCGCGACTCGGCAAACGTAGTGTAAGACGCCTTCCGGCAAGATGGAGTGATGATTTGCGAAAGGCTGCTGGTAGAAGCTGGATGCAAAAAGCCGAGGACAGGATGAAATGGCGCACATTAGCGGAGGCCTACGTCCAGCAGTGAACTAATATAGGCTGATGATGATGACCCAATAGCACTGCTCGACCTGAGAGTCGAAATATAGAACCTAACACTTCTAAGCATTCGCGCTTACGAGTGAACACTACGGAAACGTGACAGACTCGCCGCAGATAGCCATGAAGGTCAGTAGAAGGAGGTGCAGAAGGAGACAACATTAGTCAGCTTTGTTTGTACAAAACATTGACGAAAACAGAAAATGTATTATTATTTAAAGAAACTAAGAAATACGGGTGTACGTAAATATACTTGCTTAGCACGTTTTAATTAAAAATGGTGCAGGCAAAACTGTGGAGCTTAATGAGAAACTAAATATCTAACAGGATAAATTTAAATACAGCAATTCTCATTAAAATGCTTCTCTAGCCTTCTGGAAAATCCCTTTTGTGGTATTTGTTCTGAAGCTGCGGAGGCTTCTGTTGTCTAAAGATTATACGGAAAAGGTAATGTTGACGACCAAATAAGCAGCGATAGCAAGTCAAAGGTCTCGAGTTCGAATCCAAGGCATATTAACATTATGACTCGCTTCGGTGAAGGGAAACATCGTGAGGAAACCTGCATGTGTTAGGTTAGACGATGGGTGTGTAAAGTATGCCAACCCGCACTAGGCCAGCGTGGTGGACTATAACCTAATCCCGCTTAACTCTTCGTGTAAGGTGCTGATATTCAGTCGCATATGGTTATACTGTAAGCCGACCCCAATATAGGAAAAGGCTTGGAGTAAGAGTCTGTACTACAGTAGGTAGGTACTAAAAATTTCTATAAAAACTAAAATCGTCATATTCATTTGATATCATTACTAATTAGATATTTTGGAAACCTAATATTATACACTGTTAGTAGACACTAATCACTGGTTTGGAAACAGTCTGTGTGTGTCTAGCATCACAAACCTCAAAACACGACTATCGTTTTGTGGTGTATTAAACATCACAACTTTTTTCTTTGTATTACGACGTGGGGTTAACCAACCAGTCAATCACGCATAATTTCTCTGTTATTGAGGGTTTAGTTCATTATTTAGCAAATCCATATAAGCACACTAATTATAAAAATATAAAATGCGAAATTAACTCTATGTCTGTCTGTTACGCTTTCACGCCTAAACCGGTGAACCGATTTTGATGAAATTTGGTACAGAGATAGATTAGACCTCAGAGAAGGACATAGGCTACCTTTTGTCCCGAAATAGTCCTCTTTGGGATGCGGGAGACACCGTGGGAAACAGCCAGTAAACATATAGTCAAACGGGGTGAATAGGGATGCAGGGGTGAATCGAGACAAAACTTTGAAAGGGATTTTCAACTTTAATATGTGTACATTAAAGTTGAAAATCCCTTTCAAACTACACAGGTATATTTCCACCAAAGCTAAATGATAAGTATAGCGGAACTGGTAAGATGTGAGCAAGACATTCTGTTCCGTACTTCTCATAGTTACAACTCGTATCGCTTTAGAGATATTAAAAAGCTCTCTTAGCTCCGTTTTCATTCGTTCATAACATTTTCTTTACAGCTAAGCAAATTCGTGAAAATCAAGCAAACCGACTGCGCTGGTGGGTGTGGCTTAGCAACCTAGTATAAAATATGGTTTCATAAAGGAATTTTCCGGCTTTCGACTTTCTGTTCTTAATTTCGATTGGTCTTACGAAAAGGAAAACATTGTGAGCCAGTTTAATACAAAAAGAAAAGAAATAACCCACCAATTGTGCCCATGTAGATGATATTTTGTAGGAAGATGGACTTGAGTCTTTAAAGATGTTCGTTCTTATACGATCTATAGCATATCGATCGATCTATATAGTAAGTGACAATTACAAAGCAGTGATCAGTGATAATGCTGGACAATAGACTCGCCCCCTACTACATGGAACCTAAACATACCGGCGAACGATACGGGGCAGAGGTGTACCTATATACTCCCACAGTTTAGAAAAAAAGTTATCGAAAAACTCAATAACTGTTTGCTCGACCTGGGACACGAACCCAAGGCCGCTAGCGTCACAGTCGCGCTTAGGACCACTAGACTAACGATACAGTTAGTCGTAGTTAGTGCAGGATTATGTAAACAAATGAGCATTCAATTTAATTGTATTTTACTCTCAGTTTATCGACAACTAGTTAACACTAAAATGTCGACCTACAAATCGAACGTCCCAAAATTCTAATCCCCATTGAACATGCACGGGTTATTGATTGTAACAATAGTTCATTACGTGCGGCGAGCGCCTAAACCGAGTGATTAATGTTGCGGGGTTGCCAGCACAACGTAAAATATTGCCCCCTTCAGGAAATATGACACGGTGACATAGTGAGTGACGTTTTTGGAAAATTTTGGACTATTACGATGGAAAGTAATTAGATTTACAGATGTGTCTACCTACTACGACGTGACGATGTCTTTGACAACTGGTTCGGCGCAGTGGTTGAGTTTCATTACTGCAATACGCGGTATGGGTTCCATTCCCATATAAATGATTAATGATATTTCTTTCTGTAAATAGATCTTGTAAAGAAACTTTTACAAGTCAATATTTCTTAGCCGATGACCTCTGAGAAGAAACACCAACACAAACTCAGAAAATCATGGTTTCTTTTAAAGTCCAAACAGTATTTACGATTATTATTATTTTACGATGGTAATTATTTATTTTCTTTAAAAACTGCATTATTGGTCTAGTGGCCTGTAGCGAGGCTGCCGAACGTGAGTGCCGACGACGTTGTGAGAGTTCGATTCAATTCGAGTTTCGATTATTTTCAGAGGCAGTTTGCGTCCTAAAAACCGCGAGACCTAAAAACATAGGTATGAAATGTAAGTTTCTCGGGAACGCAGACGTGCCACATCTATAATTCCAAAACATACTTTCCTGTAACCACAATTTTGAGATAAATAAAAACAAAATAATTAACAAAATGAAACCAATCCAGCATTATGAAATTTAACTAATATCCCAAACTGTTAAAGATAATATTATTTGTCATAGTTATTTAGCACCGGGCGGGTGCCAAATGGGCATGTGTTGGCAACACCACAGCTCTCCTAGGGGGCGGGGAGACGGCCCGTAATCTCTGGCCCTGACAGTGTGATGCGGGGTCGTCGCCCCGGCTCTGCCCGTTTGACGGTAATTGCTCGTGAACACATTATTCAGCAATTTTTCAGGATGTCTGTGTATGACTGAGATGATATTTTTGAATATTTCATACTTTAATTAGATCTGTGAGTGCTCCACGAGTGTGTGCTCCAAAGTTGTGTTGGCAGTGGGGGTACTTTGACCCTTATACTGCCAACTTAACTATTCCTCTTACGTTTTAGAGGGTCAGCAACGCGCAAGTGATACCCAGGGGTATCACTTGCGCGTTGCTGCGCTCACCTGGTGTTGCAAACGTCTATAGACTACCTTAGTAGTATTTTTTTTTAATTGGTCCTTGTGTTCGTAAGCGCATCCGCTGATTATGAGGCTAGTCATTAGACCCCAGGAGGAGCGCATTTTCTGTTGTAGGTACCTATTTTCAGGAACAGTAGTTTTTCTATCGGGCTGGTGGTCTGCCCTGCGATCGTTTACCACCATTCGGTAACTGCTTTGGTCACACAAAATACTTCTTTACAAATCTCCTTGAAACAAATCGCTGACTGATGTCAGTATAAACGTATAGAATTAAGTAGACTGACATAACTGAAACTCCCCAAACCAAAGCAGCAAACATGCATTAATATTAAAACCATAAAACTTTATACAACCAAATTATATTCGAATTATCCCTAAAGCGAGTTTAAATTACTTATGTAAATGTGGCAGATACCTGGCGGGTTGGATCGCGTGTAGCCCAACTTGTAATTGGGGAGGTTTGCTGGTGGGGCGCAGTGGAGCCCGCGCCGCCACACGACGAGGTACACCACGACCACCAGCGCGGTGCACCATTTGTACGGTCCGCGACTTGACGTGACTCGCGAGTGCCACAAAAATAAATAAACGGGACTACAACAATGTGACTAGGCTTGTCGAACATTTAAATTAAAAGGAACTTTATGGACTCACTCCCAAAAAGTTTTGTTTAAAACTTAATGATTAATATCAAAATACAAACAAAAAAACATTCTCTAAAGTGACAGATTTCTAAATAATAAGTTTCTGAAGATAACTTTGATATAGTTTTGGTAATTAAATAAACAAGACAAAATTTAAATGCTCGAGTAAGAAGATTGGACCGCTCCCGCCATGAGGCTAGCTCGTCAGTAACCTTGGTCATAGACACCAATATTGGTCACACTTCCATGTCCATTGCTGGCCTACCAAACGTTTCTATATATATTCCTACAAAACAGGAGCAGTGGACTTTGGAATGTCTCCAATATAAACAATGTTATGTTACACCACTTCATTTATTTCCCTTACACTGAATAGAATAAATTGTATATGTATAGACTCCCGAAAACATAGGCAACATTGCTTTTGCTTTGCTCATTCACTCACCCGTAATTACACACTTACCTGTAACGCTAAACCAAGTAGGTATAACAAAGCAATAAAAGCTTTATTCACACTAGGGAACAAGTCAGGATACATGACCGCTTTGTGCAAGGCGGCTGTGCCGATGTAAAGTGCAGAGGTAGCCTTAGATCACAGTATGTTTAGAATTCCACAATTGTCTGCAGCAGCAGTCCTCTCTAATTGCATTCCACACTGACCTGCACCCCCACATTAATCATGCCTTGTACACAGCTCAAATTTATAGTATGCTCTGATGAACGTCAACGAACTTTGACAACTTTAGTAAGTACCTAATGTTTTTCAACATCCTTTCTTCATGTGTTCAACAAGCAGAAACTTTAGTTCTTAATGCCACCTGAAAAAACTAAGGTCCAGAAAAAAAAAGGTGAGCGTAGACATCGTGTTGTTTTTTTTTTTAAACATATTCCAAATCCGGCGACAAATTCCGTTTCCAAATTGTAAATAGGTACCTGACCGAACTCATTTCCTCTGATAAATAAAACTGAATATCCAGCGTTCACGGAAAACCACGGAAGTGTTAAAATATTAATAGGTTCTCCGCTCCGGAAAGATTAGTGCCGACATGATAAAATTATGCTTTTTGTATAGCTTTGATAATATTAAATGAATAACATTGCGTGAGCCTGTGGCGGCTTAGCGGCTTCCGGGATGCATGTTTTTCGTGCGAATTAAAAACGGAACATCAGGCTACCTTAGTATAATACTTAAGGGTAAGGCGCTCGCTTAACCCGGGAAATTAAATTTTTATTGTGATTTTCCCCAGCAATTAGGTCTACAATACTTACATCGTAGATGAAAATCGTAAATGCGGAACATTGCACTAAAACATCTGCTTAAAAATCGTAGCTATGATTAATGTCCGACTTCTGAGTAAAAAAACAGTAGGGGTTTTAAATAAAAACAAAATATCATCACGATTGTATTTCCTAAAGGGTTAGGCAGAGGTGTACAAATGTACACCCACAATGTGTCGATAATGTTTAAGTCTCATGTAATGGCGAGACTATTTAAAATCCACAATGTGTGGTGTGTGGAAATCAAACAAAAATTTTAATTTTGGGCATACCGAGGACCTCAGCAAATAATGAAAGCTATTTTATATATACCTACTTGTACAGAGCTTCACGCATTGGAAGTACCCACACTATTGCCAACCCTGATCTGCTTGTGCAGTATCACACAAATCATGTCAGAGCACAAGCTGCTTAGAGCATTGTGTTCCGACTTGAAGATGCCTGCAATATGTCATATTTTGTCTCCGAACGACAATTGACGAGCGCAATCCAATGACACGTACGACACATCTAAAATGGACGTGATCTTAGAGATATTGCACTGGTTGTATGTAAAATGCCGATAGCAGAAATTAGCAAAAGTGGAAGTGGATGTCCTGTCTTATTAGAAAGAGAGTAGCAAGAGATGGAGTGTAGTTTTAAAAAAAATAAAAAGTAATTCGCATCACCAGAAGTCACTCTAAAGGCTCTAGAGCCTTTTTGAAGACCTTCTCGCAGATTAAGACTTGGGAACAAATCTCTGCTAAACGAGGTGTCAAGAATGTACCTACGTGTTGGTAGGTACCTACCGGCTTTATTGTTGTTTTGGCATTGTCAATGTCTACGGGCGACGATGACCATTTGCCATCAGATGGGCCGGAAGGTGTTCGTTATTTTTTTATTAATAAATGTTAAATCAACGGCGATGGACACAACTGCGGAACCCAGTCAGTACTTCGTTTGAAAATGGAATATTAGCATATTAATGCTGAGGATCGCTACATCCGGCGTCCTCGTACATAATTAAGGCTCGCATTAGCTTTGTGATGAGCCCCGACCGCTTACACAAAGCCCCGCAAACGAACCCTCGGGAGCGAGGGATACTCTTGCGCCAAAACATGTGGCTACAACTTTGTACTTCATTTTTTATTTATCAAAACGTGGTGTCCTTAGCTCTACGGGGTTTGAGATTGTATATAGCAGTAGTGAAGGCTACATACCACCCGATTTCTACTGGCTTCCCGTCTCAATAATAATCACTAAGACCATTATAAAGTCTGCAATCTTGTATGGATCAGAATGCATGCAGCTCAAATGAGAATGTTAATGGCAATGTGCGCCAGCCCCAACACCATCCTGAGGGTCAGCCAACGTCCTGGTCCCGCGGTGGGACACTCCGATTCTGGGGCGACGGATACGACGCACGCAGTCAAGTTGACATTGACCTCGGCCTGTCTCACGAAACTTAGATTATTTAGTTTTAAGGACTAACACTATTTTTTTTTTTCTTTATTTACTATATCATTATTATTTTTTCTGTTTATTATACTGGATTAATTTATTAGTATACATGAAACTGCATTGTTCTTAACAAACATTGTAAACCAAGATTAACATTGTAATCATGTTTTTTTTAAAAGAGTGTCTATGGAGTTTCTTGCCGGTTCTTCTCCATAAGACCCACTTTTTGGAACCGTGCAACTAGTTTTGTCTTTTCTAAAGTGCTATTTTAATGGTCTAATTGCAATAAAAAAAATGACTTTGACTATAATGTCAGTTGTGTATTGTTACTAACAAAATATGGAAAAAAATATTTATTGATTATTAAATCATGTGTCGTGTAGCAAAATCAATAGTGGCGACTTTAGGCCCTGCGCCATAGAATAAGGTACACCATTAGTAGGCCTCCTACTGGTGATAAGTATTCAGACCCATTTTTCGTTTCATAATCCCCTAATCTTGTTGGCATACATCTCAGTTCGTTACATCTTAATTAAGATTACGTTTTAACAATAAAAGTGAAGAAATTTTGCAGATTTAGGCAAATGAAGGTCGTTCTGGATAATATTATATTCTTGTTGTGGAAAAAAAAGCATTTATCTGGGAGTAAGATTCCCAGTTTAATTCCCTCACGTGACCGCTAGAAACATTGTACAGGTTTATAATACTTTGAATTACTGGTAAATATAAAGATCAATATTATTGGCCAAATTGTTATTGATCTTTTCAGCATTTATTTCTCAACTAAAAAAAAGTTATGCAGAAATTATTTCGAAGTTACGGAGCTTGTTTGCGTCATACGTGCGTAACCATGCAGTGTACTGGAAATAAGTGAAAACTTGTAATTGGCCTTATTTTGTGAATACTTTACTAAACCTAGCTGTAAGTTTTCTTCAGAATAAAAAATAAAATAAGTACCTAACTTATCTTTTTCTGTACATTCTGAATTTCTATAATGCCCGACCCGAATCCAAAATTACTTTTCATGTAACTCCGGCTCAAGTTACGTTTTAAATTAATCTGCTTTCTATCGATAAATGATACCCACTGAAGGATATCGTAGCCATTACGCTGACGGAAATAAAATGGTTCCGTGACAGAACTGGCCCAAATGTAATATGATACAGATTCAAACTCACAAATAGAATCTAATTAACTATTATAGTTGTTTGTATTACGTAACCACCTTTAGTTAAAAAATATATAGCATCGAGCAGTAACTATAATTAGTGCGGTAATTAGTGAGTCAGTTTATTATTGTCGATAATATACCAAACCATCACGACGGCATTCCCCGTAGGTTAAGCAGAAGTGTACTTATGTACATCCACAGTTCGCCGTTATGTTTAGGTCCCATGTAAGAGGGGGCGAGCATTGTGCTATGCCAGCATGGATCCAAACTCCGAGCTGCTACTGACAACTTCATAAGAAAAACAAATAAAACTGTTCGACCTAGGAACCGAACATCGAACACAAGACTTAAAACATAGCAGTCGCACGTGTAACCACTGGGCTAATTAAATTTTACAATCTAATTCGTTATTAATTAACTGATTGTTGGATTACTTAACTACCTTTTAATTTTATTTTATTAGATATTGTTATAATGTTAAACGTTTTATTTCTTGGCTAGCGAATGAGCAATGAAAACACTTGTTTTAGCTGAAAATGGCGAGAACTGTGTTGAAAACTAATTTATTCTTATTACATTGCAATGAATGCTGATGTGTTACAATAAAAGTTCTTTTGTGAATGACGTTTGACAAATGACATTAGATAGACGAGTGACAATATGTAAATAAGACCGCGCTTACGAATAAACTATGAATAAGAACACAACAGTTATTATGGACATAGCACTAATTCTAACAGTAGGTAATGATCCAGTTATAATTAGTGACCCAGTTATAAATAGATTGTCTTTATTGTACACACACAATACGGAGAAAAAGATAAAATCACATAAGTATCTACAATTAGCGGTCTTATCGCTTAAATCAATTTCTTACAGACAACCATGGGATGGACAAGAGTCATGTAAGGAAACGGGTAACGGGTGGTTGACTTAGTACGGGTATCGGGTGGTTGACTTAGTACGGGTAACGGGTGGTTGACTTAGTACGGGTAACGGGTAGTTGACTTAGTACGGGTAACGGGTGGTTGACTTAGTACGGGTAACGGGTGGTTGACTTAGTACGGGTAACGGGTGTACTTAGTAGTCATATTATATCAAACAATAATAAAATAAATACCTAATAATAATGAAATAAATATTACTGCCTCATTAGTCTAGTGGGCCTAAGCGCGACTGCTACGCTAGAGGTCCTGGGTTCGATCCCCAGGTCGAGCAAAGTGTTAGTCTGGATTAATTGTGCCCGGTTAATGGCAATAGGCTCGCTCCCTATTACATGGGACCTAAACATACCGGCGAAATGTGGGTGTACATTAGTACACCTCTGCGTAACCCTTCGGGGAATACAGGCGTGATGGTATGTATAAATATTAAGAATGTATCATTATAAAGCCTAGTGGTATGATCATTTGGACTGCCAAGTTGAAGGTCTCGAGTTCCAACTCACGGCACGCACCTCTGCCTTTTCGAAATCATGTGCGTATTAATAATTTATTATCACTCGCTTAATCGGTGAAGGAAAACATCGTGAGGAAACCTGCATGCCTTAGATATTTTCTCGACGGTGTGTGAGCGGGTCTACCAACCCGCTCTAGGCCAGCGTGGTGGACTATAGCCTAATCCCTCTCATTCTGTGAGAGGAGACCCGTGCCCAGCAGTGGGACAGTATAAGGGTTGATAATGAAATAATTATAAATACATACAACATATTATAATTGTTGCATAAGGAGAAAATAATATAAACAAACAATACTATAAGGTAATTACAAATACAACAGAATACAATAACAATTCACGTACAAGTAGCCAAGTACCTAATGTTCCTTTAACATATAACTCATTATCATCGATATGTTAATAAATTACACTATTAGACATCATTATCATCCATCCATTAACCTATTAGTAGTACCTAAATATATTGCACATCCGATATAGGTATAGGTACAGTCAGCAACGAAAGTCACTGAACATGTTGCTTTTTCAATAGGATTTTTAATAAGCATGAAGTTACTGACCTGTGAACGTTATGCGAAATAATTGCATAGATACCTTAATAGAAAAAACCTCTTGACAAGTTTTAGAGCTGTAATGTTTTCAAAATTTACCTGTGTTCAGCAACTTTTGTTGCTGACCGTACTATTGATACTTTAAATATTATTATGTACAGTTGGCCAATAAATACATTTTAAACTATTTAAAAAAAAACGTTGCCCGACACTAGGGTTTCCTCCTGTATCGTTGGTGCGTTAACAATCACTAATCATCACATACATAAACACTCAGACCCGGAACAACTACCTGTAGGTCATACAAATATTTGTCCCGTGCGGGGATCGAACCATGACCTGTAGCGCAGAAGGCGGTCGCTCAGCCAATAGGTAGGTACGCCAAACTTATTGTCGAATATACTTTCCCTTCCTCGTAGTATTCCATCCCACTTTCTGAAGTGGTCCCATGTAATAGGGAGCGAGCCTATGGCCATTAACCGGGCACAATTAATCCAGACTAACACTTTGCTCGACCTGGGGATCGAACCCAGGACCTCTAGCGTAGCAGTCGCGCTTAGGCCCACTAGACTAATGAGGCAGTAATATTTATTTCATTATTATTAGGTATTTATTTTATTATTGTTTGATATAATATGACTACTAAGTACACCCGTTACCCGTACTAAGTCAACCACCCGTTACCCGTACTAAGTCAACCACCCGTTACCCGTACTAAGTCAACTACCCGTTACCCGTACTAAGTCAACCACCCGTTACCCGTACTAAGTCAACCACCCGATACCCGTACTAAGTCAACCACCCGTTACCCGTTTCCTTACATGACTCTTGTCCATCCCATGGTTGTCTGTAAGAAATTGATTTAAGCGATAAGACCGCTAATTGTAGATACTTATGTGATTTTATCTTTTTCTCCGTATTGTGTGTGTACAATAAAGACAATCTATTTATAACTGGGTCACTAATTATAACTGGATCATTACCTACTGTTAGAATTAGTGCTATGTCCATAATAACTGTTGTGTTCTTATTCATAGTTTATTCGTAAGCGCGGTCTTATTTACATATTGTCACTCGTCTATCTAATGTCATTTGTCAAACGTCATTCACAAAAGAACTTTTATTGTAACACATCAGCATTCATTGCAATGTAATAAGAATAAATTAGTTTTCAACACAGTTCTCGCCATTTTCAGCTAAAACAAGTGTTTTCATTGCTCATTCGCTAGCCAAGAAATAAAACGTTTAACATTATAACAATATCTAATAAAATAAAATTAAAAGGTAGTTAAGTAATCCAACAATCAGTATCGTTGGTGCGTTAACAATCACTAATCATCACATACATAAACACTCAGACCCGGAACAACTACCTGTAGGTCATACAAATATTTGTCCCGTGCGGGGATCGAACCATGACCTGTAGCGCAGAAGGCGGTCGCTCAGCCAATAGGTAGGTACGCCAAACTTATTGTCGAATATACTTTCCCTTCCTCGTAGTATTCCATCCCACTTTCTGAAGTGGGATGGAATACTACGAGAAATTAATTAAATTAAATAGTAGAAAATGTTGCTTAACCTATACGTTAGGCAGCATTTTCCTTTTATTTTACTGTGGTTGCATTTTACGTAGTTATGTGCGATGTGTACCCTGGCGAAAAGACAAAGTTTGTATAATTTACGCTCACCCAAAACTCAGTTAAACTATTAATTTTGACATGACTGGTGCTGACTGAGCCATAGGATTGTACACCACGAGTCACGAGATCGATTCCCGCACTGAACAAAAAAATATTTGTATAGCCAGGTAGTTGTCCTGGGTATGAGTGTGGGAATTTGTACATAAACTTTATTTGATAGTACGCTACATCCTTATAGATCATCTAACAGCTGTGGACGGCAGGGTATCTCGGACTCGTACCGATTAAAAACCTCACTTACCTTCACTCGCCCTATAGTCTTGGCCATAGGATTTGTGAAATTCGCCACGACCATGACACGCTGCAGTCGCGCCGTAGCTAGACCCCTTCAATTTGTGTTTGTAGTTACCTAAGATAGTAAACGCATCCACGATAGAAGGGGTCATTCCAACAACGATGTAAGGTTATTTAAGTACCTATAGGTTAACCATTTTCTGAAGAATAGTATGCATTGTACCCGTTTCCATACTACGCAGTCATATAATACTGTTATTTTTATTCCGACTATAAAATACAAACATACAATTCACGACCACTCATCAGAGCCTAGTAAAACAGCACTCAAAGCATAATGATAACGAGCACCCATCCAAAACAAACACGCAGCCACGTGGTCCTCGCGTGCACACCCCGCCGTGAATCAAAGGCATTCATAAAATTAGCCAACTTCTAAATATACATATAGTCAGAAGAACTCGGGCGATTTACGAGTAGCGGTTAACCCAGCTATCGTTTGCATTATCTAGGAAATTCTTTACATTTTTCTGAAATAGTTATGATTAAGAGAAAGTAGTTCACGTGAATAGGGATATTCCCTATTCACGTGATTCAATTAAGATACAAATATATATATATATTTTAAATTTCAGAACTTTGCCTTCATAAATTTTTTGATTATTTATTTTTTTAACAAAGATTTTAATTTTTATTAAGTTCGATATTGCCGAAGGAATTTCAAATATTTGAAACGTAACGCCATTTGTTAAGGCGAATATACGTAAAAGTCTATGATACCAAATGTCCATAACACTGATTGCGTAGTGTCGTTGCTTACAACAAACTGTTGTAGGAGTGTTCGTTCGTAGGAGTAGGAGTGTTATTTATTTTATTTTACTGTAGGAGTGTTTGCGATTTGACTACGACGTCACACTAAGCGCGCCAAAATGGCGGGTGTTTTAAAGTGCCCGGTTCGGTTAGGTATTTGTTATCATTTTTTTTTTAATACTCCGTATTACTTTTCTGGTGTTGAATATTTTTTTACCATTATAATATAGTGATGCAAATAATCGAATAAAAATATTAAAAACAATCATGCATATTCCCTATTGTCACGAATCCCATAGCCTATACATATAGCGCTAGGAAAGACAATTGCGGTTGGCTATCGTTGCATGAGTATTTTCCGCGCTTCAAAAAAGGAGTTAGGTAACTATTTGCATTTCAAGAGCCTTGCGACATCCGCCCCCTAAACATGAAACCGATTAATCCCCAACTTTTGCTAATAAATATCTAAATAATACATATTTATAGAATCCAATGCTTCTACCGCTGAAGACAGCAAATATTTTTGTTTCCAAGATATTAATGTCGTTGCCATAAAAATAAAACTGCTCTATTATTCAAGAATACTTACTAATAGTCAGTCGTAAATCTTGTTCAGCAAGAAGTACGTCAACGTGAACTTTATTGGACAGGCCTTTGTAAATGTTAGTGAAGTAGGTAGCCTTAGAGTAGAATCTGTTCTCTTTTGCAATTTCGTACATGAATAAAATTATGAAGAATCAATGCACCTTGCACCTCAAGGTTATATACATAATCATGCCTGTATCATGTATCCGCGAAAGCTTAAGCAGAGTTGTAGTTACATAATATGTATGTTTTAGGTCCCATGTAGGTAGGGAGAGGAGTCTATTGGCATTGACCGGGCACAGATCCCAACCCCGAGCTCCTAATGAGAATTTCAAAGGAAAACCATAACCACTACTGGACCTGGGATTCGAACCCGGAAACTAACAATCAGCAGACAGCAACAAGTTGGCCAATAAGGCCAGCTCTAGGTTATAAATATTTATTTATAATATCATAAATAGATTAAAGATAATATTCAATTTTATTTATACATCATACATGTCTGCTGGCAGCCATTACAAGGAACCGCAAAAAATATTGGTAGGTCATCCAAGGAATCCTAGCGACCTAGGTACATGTGCGCACATCTTTTTTTATTTACGGGGTGAAAACTTCAAAAGGCTATCGGTCAAAGGGGGTAAGAAATGTGGATGTGTCTTTCTTACCCACTAAAAACCACCCCGGTGGCCAACATTAGGACATAGAGAAGGTCACTGTGTCTTAATAGACTAGACACCTAAAACCTATACTATACTAGGCACTTTCCTCCAAAATTTTTAACACATAGCTCTTCATTCGAGTTTATTACGTTAAAAATGCTAAAAACTTTCTTCTTCACGCCCCTATTAATCTTTATTTCTATTAAGTGCGGGTCTGTTGAGGCTTGGGGGGAAGTTCAGTTAAAAGATTGCATTAATGCATTAAACAGATGGTGACAGATTGCGAACCCGCCGACGGTTACGACCACCCACCAATCCATTACCCGCTCACGGTTTAACTTTCCAAGTAATTGATTATGCTGCGTTTTCCGATTGGTGATAATTGTTTGAGAATTACAAAATGACAATATTTATAACTTTATTAATTCTTCTGCATGTGTGTTGCTGAACTCCTCGTAAACGGCTGGACTGATATTGATAAAAATATGTGTTTGAGTTGATGGTTTAGAGATTCACAATTGGACCCTGGACCACTGCAATCGGGTTGCAGGACGTCTCCCGGAACAGCTAGTTCTCATATAAAATCATGGAGCCACTATGATCTCGATGTATTTGCGGGAAAAAACGAGAAAGCATCAGCAGTGAAAAACAAATCAGGCAAAAACAAGGCACGAAGTAAAAAGTAAAATCTTTTGAGCGTTGAATGAAAACATTTATGTGTATATCTCTCAAAAGCGCCATCTAGTATCACTATTTAATAACAGCAAACAGGCTGGTTGATACCGCCATCTAGTGGCAAGTAGTAAATATTTTTTGTTTACGCTATTCGTTCATAGATGTAGTATTTTTAGCTCCCGTTAATTCCTGTTCTTTGTTTAGGGTTGTAGATGGCGGTATTTTAGGGTTGTAGATGGCGGTATTTTAGGGTTGTAGATGGCGGTATTTAATTTAATATTTTTTGCGTTCACCACGAGATAGAAATCAAGTTAGGTAGACACTGCTTAATAAACAAGCATTTCATATCTGACTTGATTGTTTGTAATAGGCTCGCCCCATACTACATGGGACCTAGACATACCGGCGAACTGGGTCAAGTATACCTCTGCCTAACTTTTCAGGTAATACAGACATGATTATATATTCACGTGTCTCTTCTTCCTCTGAACCTTTTCCCAATTATGTTGTGATCGGTTTCCAGTCTAACCAGATGCGGCTGAATATCAGAATTATACACGAAGCCACTGCCATCAGAACTCCGCAACCCAATTTATGAGTAATACTGATATCCTGAGGAAAGACTGGTTGTCAGGCTTTTTAAGTTTCTGACTACCACTCTCGATTGTCATAAGTAGGTGTTCGTATGACAACCAGGACCGACGGCTTTACGTGCTCTCTGACGTACGGAGGGGTGTGTGTGTGGTAATAATGGTCACCCATCCACAGACTGACCGTGGCTAGCCCAACTTAACCTTGCAGATCGGTTAATCCGCTTTGTTATTACTTAGCCACGAGCCCCTATATTCATGAATCTGCGAAGTTATTTAAAAAACTTTGTGAGAGCTTACGTTTCCTACCTTATTGATAATGGGAGTCAAGAGTAATTTAAAGAGGTGATATTAAAACTTATTGACAGAATGCCAATTAATTAAAAACAAAACATTTACAATACGTATCAAAAAGTTGTTATCATATTTTCGGGGATAGCTTTAATTCAAATTCAAGCAGTGATTTTAATAATGTGCCTTATTTGGAGTCTCCTAAAACATTTATACAAGCACCATAATTCAGTAACGTTATACAAATTCACTCCTTACTTCTTGATTGATCTGAATATGACATCTAGGGATGACGGGACGAATTTTACGAAAATATTGTGATCAGCACTGTGAACATCAAAAAAATGTCAAAACGATCAAGAACTAGGTTAAAAAATAATGTTAGTGTTCTGTGATTTAGAAAGCCAGTGTGACATTGTGGTACCTAAATGTACCGTGCGAAAAAAAACCTGTTACGTATAGTCTAAAATCACAATAATTCAGGAGAACCTATTCAACGCAATGTAGATAAAGTTCAGAAAACTACAGTCATTAGTTGCATCCACGGTTGCTGATCGTAGTCAGATCGTAATCGTACAGACAAATAGGTAAAACTATGGTTCTCTTCCTCTTCCCGACGGACATCGCGTCTTTCACTGGGAGTGGTTGAATATAGGTGGCAATAACCGGTCCTTATTCAAATGGGAGAAATCTTTATTCCGCAGTAGACGTCCTTCGGCGGTACAGGATGATGATGGGACAATATTAAGCCATTACCGTGCCACACTTTGACCAAATAGTTGGCACCAAATACCTAGGTAGGCACCTAGGTATTTGGTGTAATGTGGTATATAGATGGAATGGTAATATGAATTAGTACGGACTTACGGAGGTATCCTAACTCCAATGGGCTTTAAATATCATATATTTTCGCGTTATTTTAGAATGCTTCTTACACCGGAGGTAACTCTGGCAACCTTTCAGGGCAGGGCGTTCAAAGTTCTATCTATAGATTATTTTATTTGGCTGATTAGCAGCTCAAGAGTAAACAAGCAAGTCAGTCATAGTTCACAATATATTATCCTAGTGCCTAAGATCTCAAATATACTTCATTCTTTCCTAAAAAAATATTTTTTTTCACATAGAAACAGCCAAATTGGTAATTTTGTTTAGTAAATCGATAGGATATGTTTAGGAATGGACTTTATGACCGTCAAAACGACAACCGATAGCAATCTACGTACAATATAGACTATAAAATGATGTTTTTGCTACTTTTCGTCTGACATGCGAGAGAACATGAAGTTATGAAGAGGCCAAAAGTGAGCATTTTTTAAGGTGCAACCTTTATGAGACTAACTTTTACTTTGAATAGAACTTCTTAGTGTCCGAACCTCTCAAATTCTTCTCATTGAAAAGAGCGGGATGGCGCTATGTTACCTCTGTCAACGTGCCATATATTTCCAGTATAAGTTGACCAGTAAGTTTATGAAAAATCTATAAAAACCGAGCTCAGTTTATACTGGAAATGTATGGTTGTTAATCCGCGTGTCTGAATGATATTGTAATTCATCAAAAGTAGCGATTTGAGCCGCCCTCCTCACTCCTCAAACCTAGCTAGAAAACGTTCATGCTTCCATCATATTCCTTTCACACATCATGCATTGCAACAAGCAAACGCTCTTTTCAATCAAATCACACAATAAAAGAGCCGCCTCTACCACCAACACCTAACACACTTCACACATCCCTCGCTCACACACGGCACGGCACCCGTCACCGCCGCCACCGAGCTCGGGCCCCGGCACTCGGGTGCATGGCGCTGACGAGTGCGGTTGCCAACGCTGCCGCTGCGGCTGCCGCGGCCGGCGCAGGCAAGAAGGCCGCTCAGGTTCAGTTGCAGGCAGAGCTCAACACTGATGACGAGTGGAACAAGTTCCTGGCTAGAGATGGACTACTCGGTAAGTTTAGGGTATATCTATAGACTCCAGTTGATTAGGTAGGTATAAATAACATAGATTAGGTGTGTTTCTTTATCCTATTTACTTTAGTTAAATGGGTCCCTAGCCTAATTATTTCTTTTACATCTCTACGTGAGTAGATGTAGGTATTTTTCAGTTTATTTTAGCCAACCCTACCTCAATAGGGGCTCATATGATATACCTACAATTTAGTAAATTTAAAGTAGGCTGGCCGCTGGGGCCAAAAGGTTCTTGAGTGGAAACAACGCACCGGAAAGCGCAGCGTGGGACAGCCTCCAACGAGATGGATGGACGACCTGGTAAAGGTCGCTGGAAGTCGTTGGATGCAGACGGCTTGTAACCGGTCCTTGTGGAAGTCTATGGGGGAGGCCTTTGTTCAGCAGTGGACCTCGTGTGGTTGAAATGATGATGATAATGATGAAAGTAGGCTGAATTAATGTAATTAGTATTAAGATGCGATGGAACTGGCGTCAACTACTCAAAAGGTCCTGTTACTTAATAAAGATTATTAAAAAAAAGCTACGAAAACAATCCTACTTAAATCTCGACCGTCTACTACCTAGTTCTTAATTAGGTTTTTCTATAAGCTTATCTTCAGATTTCTAATTGTTCAATTTAGAAATCAGAACTTTTATAAAATATAGGTTTTGTATTTGTTGTTTGTAGTGGTGGATGTGTACTCGGAATGGTGTGGACCCTGCATCGGCATGGTGGGCAACCTGAAGAAGATCAAGGTGGAGCTGGGGGGAGACAACCTCCACCTAGCTGTGGTAAGTATTCATAGAACAAGATATTACTGTTCCACTCCACAAATTAATAGAGTTATCCTTCTTATAAGTTTCCATCGTTCAGTTAGTAAGGGAGTTAAAGTTGAAGCAAATTATATTAGAAACAATCAATTTCTAATACCTACGTACGCAGAGATTTCGGGCAGCCATATAATATTACGCGTGACAATAATTGGATTAGTTACAACTCTACACGGATGTAAGACTCTGCTATAAACTCTTTAAAATTTAGAAAAACTCATTATTTAAACCTCTTGAACCTAATCGAAATTATTAGTGCAACATATTTTAATCCCAAAATTTTTTAATTTGTGCGCAGGCCAAGTCAGACACCATAGAATGTCTGAAGAGGTTCAGGAAGCGCAGCCAGCCGACCTGGATGTTTATCTCGGTAAGTGATGTTTTTTAAGATCGCTACATGGAGACGGAAAAAGTGGATCATCTAGTGGTTTTTAACCAATGTAGCCGATTATACTGGAACACAAAATGAGAAATGATACAGAACCTCGTTTCCGTATAATGATTATTCAAATTAATATAAGTAACTTGCACGATTTACATAAACACGATAGATAATAAAGGACACACAGACTGTCAAAAAGATAAATAAAAGCTCCGTCAGATTCCGCAACGTAACCCTAAAATTACCAAATGGATGTTTAGGACCATTATCCATCCATCTTGTCGGTGCCTCAATGCTGAGGATCGTGACCACTATATCTTTTAGGAAGATAGTTACCGTAGCTTATAGACGCTTGTAACTCCACTTGCGCGTTATCTACCCTGCAAAACAAAAGAGGAATAGTTGGATTGGCAGTTTAAGGGTCAAAGTCCCCAAACTGCCGACACAACGTTTCCTCGCGGAGCACTGGTAACCTTGCTCATCTTTGGAACACAACACAGCTCAAAGCAGTGTTATTTCACTTCAATTTTCTGCAAGGCGGAGATATTTCCTCAGTCGGGGAGCTCCAATTTGAGTGGAATTACTCCCACTATGCCCTACCTCTCTTAAAATAGCTGGCAGTCACTTCGTGTAAAATACTAATATTCAGTCACGTCTGGTTAGACTGGAACCCGCCACAACAAGATGATGAGATTCTTTTTATAGCGGCTCACATGCGTATGGCATCACCCTACTATGGCTTGATGCGTTACGTCTTGCCGCCAATTACACGATCATCCCAACACGAAGCGTCGTGGGAACCTATCACATGCTCAATTCAACACCTTTACAGACATAGACACACTAATAGATAATAAATTAAGCAGACATGTGCCTTGTACGAGCCTGTACGAGCTTTATATCTATATTTATACCTCTATTTATCGTTCTAAACCCTCATATGTTAGGAACAATGATTTGTAGCGAACTGGCACGGATGTGGGTATCGACCAAACGCCTGAAAAACTTCAGTCATATACATTTACATATCTACTGCTATTAAAAAAAGTTTCGCTTTACAAGTTTGTTTTATCTTTGAAGTTTTCAGGCTTTGTGGATTTAGGTAATAGTAAGTACTTTAAATTCATGGAGGTACTACTTAGCAGTACTACAGGAAGCTAGATTCTATTTATAATTTCTTAGGTACCTACCATTAATTAAGTACCTAATTAGTTTACCAATAACACAAATAATTTGTGAGGTGTAAAATGTACCTACCTACTAGATAGTTATATGGCCAATCCATATGAATTCGGAGATATTAGCAATTATTAAGTTTATTAAAAGATTTTATTTAAAAGGTTTTTTCCATGGTTTAAAAGCATGGTTTATTAAAGACAGCAGATTATGTAGCCTAGGTTGAGAATATAGTATTCGTCCCTGATCCTGAGCCATCTCTCACTCAAATATTGTATGAACTGCTGCAATAGTAGGTACCGTAATATTACTCGAAACATTACTCTGAATATTACTCGATTTATTTTCAGTCAGGTCAACTGTTGAATGTTGTGTTCGGAGCCGACGCGCCTCGCATCGCACGCACCATAGAACAGGAGCTACAGAACGAGGAGCTGGCCAAGAAGGGGGAGCTGCAGCGGCCGAAGAGAGCGCCACATGAGCTTACGACGCCAGAACAGGTAATAAAGAATGATTTTATGTGAAGTTAAGTGGAATCGCTGACTATGTATTGGACTATTTCATCAAGTCGAGCTAAGACATGAACCCGGAAATATTTAAGGAGCAAATTAGAAGGTATCATTGCATCATGTTAGCCTGTATTTGGCTAATGAAACACCAGAGTACAATCAATCACGTATATTTTTAAATCACTGAACACTGTAATCATGTTTTTTTTGTTGAAAAGAGTGTCTATGGAGTTTCTTGCCGGTTTTTCTCCATAAGACCCACTTTTTGGAACCGTGCAACTAGTTTGACTTTTCAAAAGTGCTATTTTAATGGTCTAATTGAAATAAAATATTTGACTTTGACTTTGACACTACTAATATTCATATAACCGCTCGTTGGAACACAACCTCTCGCTTCGACAATCAAAAGACGACTGACTTAAAATATTATTACAATGCAAATCTTCGACTACTACCATAAAGCAGTCAGGCGAATCTAGCGCCATCTGTTGATAAAACAATAATGTGAATAAATTATTATGTTATTTAATCAATTAAATTATTGCAGTAGCCTTACAATCATATTCCAGCCCTAAAAGCTCTACGAGGCACATAGAGCAACACGGGCCACCGGTCCGCCGCGGCCGGTGGCCCGTGTTGCTCTATGACGAGGCACCACTAAATATATCTAATAAAACTGAATAAATAATGTAACGAGGGGTTTATTTTTCCTTCAATTTATAGGAAGTGGCAACAGCGCAACAGAAGATAGAAGAAGAGAAGAAAGCCAGAGAGGCAGCGGCGGTGGAGGCCACGCGGTTTGCCCGACGCGAGGCGCGGGCGCGCCGCCTCGAGATGCACTTCAACGACGTGTGCCCGGCGCTGATGCTGCCGCACGCACAGAAAAATCTCAGGAAGGTCACCGATACCATTGAAGCTTTCGGTATATAGCTACACCTTATCGATATAATTATTATAATTAGTTTTTTTTTATCTTTATGCACTGATGGTACAAAGGCAGTCTTCATTCTACTAGTTCCGCCAGACAACCCTAAGGTGATGCAGAATCAACCCAATGATGGTAAATTTAAATAATAACGGAACTATGTAGTAGGTATAGTCACTCAGATAGTTGATGACTGCCTTATTACCTTCGTAGTCGTAAGCGCAACAGCTTTTCGCAGCAGGTTTGATTCCCAGGTCGAGCAATGTTAGTGGGATTTTCTATGAAATTCTCAGTAACCAGCCCTCGGAGTTTGGATTAGTGCCTGATTAATGGTAATAGGCTCGCTCCCTATTACATGGGACTTAAACATACCGGCGAACTGTGGGTGAACATTGCTCCTCTGCCTAACCTTTCGGGGAATATAGACTTGATAATATTCAGTTCTGTTATTATAGTTAATTAGGTTTTTGTTACCCATATCACGAAAAGATTGACGGTGATAGATGACGTCTAAGCCATAACACTTAGGAAGGTAGGTAGAGGTAGGTAGGTACAGACGCTCGCAAGTCAAACTATCCAAAACTGTAAAATTTTCCCATTTGAATATGAACCTTGTATTAAAGCTGAAAATCTATCAAAGAAATTTGACAGATTGGGGTAGCTTGATATGCTGGCCTCTGTAGGTACTATTCTATGCCTTAAACGCTAAAATGGACCCTAACAGCACTCAGCTGTCTAGCCCGCTCTTTTATAATATTAAATAATTATTCCAGGTATCATGTTGGCGGACAAGTGTCCAATTGTGGTGGGCAAGGAAGGTGCCAAGATCTTGGCGGTAGAGGAACCGGAGCTTGGCGAGCCCAATGCGTCAGCAGCGCTTATCGAAAGACCTTCACTGGCACTACTGTTCAAGAAGATGCCTGACAAAGAGGGAGATATCATTGGTAATGTCGCCAATGCTGATTAGATTCAGTTCACCTACGTAATAATATAAATTCCTTAAAAATAAACAATAAAATCTGGCGTCGGCCGTCAGTCGTCGATGATGAACGAGACTTCAGATTTTGGTTTGGAATACGGAAATATAGGTAATTTAATGCTGTTTGACTGTAATTGTTTGATTGTTATGTATGTAGGACTCACCAGAGTGCACCTAAGACTATTTTTCAACAGCATCAAATGAAATTCCACATTTGTTCTAGTCCTGTTGTTATGCGTTAATATCATCACTTTAATCACTTCACACCCTATATTGAATACTGTTATTTTGTTGAAAATCGTTCCTATTTCGACACTGAGCATTGAGGAATGAGCCGGACCGCCACGCAGACGCCGCGGCGCCGCCGCCGGCGCCATAACGCGCGAAATCTGAATCGTGAACTTTTTAATTCGCGGAGACGCAATGCAAGCGCAACACCGAAGTTGCGTTTAGTGTGAGAATGAGAATTAGGTTTGTAAGTCTTTATATAATTAATATATAATTACATTTTACAAATGATTACTACAAAATTAAAATTGGTTAAAAAATAAAATTTATAGGTACGTTACTATTTACCTACAAACGAAACTGCATTTTTGGAGCTGCAAGATTCCACGATAGTCCAACTTTCAAGAATGCAATATTTATGTGAACGCCCCGTGCACCCAGACAGCCTCGCTACAAAGTAGCTGATCGACTGATCTTTTTGCTAGGGCCGAACTACTTATGTTTATTCGTAAGTAGGTACTTAATCATTCTAATATTCTAAACAGAGCTGTCCCGTCGGGCGCTGTGTGGAGATGGGTTAGCTGAAGACGACGACGCTAGGAAGAAGCTGCCGTCCACAGAGCTTCGCGCTGACAATACCATCGGGATCTACGTGCCCAAAGACAGGCACGAGAGGGCAGCTGTTCTGGACGTACTGTTTCCTAAGGTAAAAGCCAGCCCGCTCGATATTTGTGTCATTTCACTAAAGCGTAGATTTGATGCCGTGGATCGGTTGATTTCGACTGCCTTGCCCCTGTTACTTTTAACAATTTTTTTCCTTTCCCGGCTCGTTCCAAAATCGCCCAAAGATCTCCATAACCTCTTCCCAGGCAACTCTGTCCGCTGTTTTAGCGGTCCAATGGCTTGTAAGAGTCCAGCTCGTTGCGCCACTTCCAGTAGATTAAAAATATTGGTATTATATGCTTGTGAATTTCGATAAGCTAAACCATGTGGAAGCCGTCTTCATTTAATATAATGTCTCGCAGATGGTAGGCGCCGTGGTAGAGCCTCCGATACCCGCGGAGCCGCCACACATCGCGATGATGTTCGGCGCGTGGCAGCGGCGCGCCGTGCTCAGCATGGCCGGTTTGCCCAAGGTGGCTCCTAGACTCCTGCGCTACGGGTTCTTCGCAGACGCTAGCATTGAGGAACCCAAGCTGTTGTGCAAGAATATCGACCAGTACGATCTGAGGCCGGAAAAGGAATAGTAAGTAAATCTCTTTTGATAAGGAGTACCGTAAGCGTGACATTGTTTTTTAACGATAAGTTTATTGAAATAAAACTACTTTTTACGGATTTTATCGCGTTATATTGATATTATTAATCCCGACGTTTCGGACCCTTTACAGCGTCCATGGTCACGGGTAGATAATTTTATATTTACCTACTGCTTGTACCTAAATAATTTAAAAATTACTTTGAAATCCGTTTGACAGTTGCGAGACCATAGTACTGATGATAGCAGTTGGATTAGCAGAGCCGTTGCTAGCGGAACCCGACGACGTGTTCCCTGAAGGTCCCCCCGAGGACCTGCTGACTCTAGGGCCGTTGCACATCAGCGCTGATGCGGTCGTCGGCAGCGAGGAATGCGCACGGTTCTTCCCGCCAGGTTATAGTGAGCCAGAAAAGAAACCCAAGACCAAGAGCAAAAAGAAAAAGAAGGTAACCTTATCATTTTTTTTTATCCTTTACGACGACCGTTTGACCCGTCTCACGAAAGAAGTCCCGCAGACGTAACGCCACTGTCATACGACGGAATATTGTTATTTGCTACTATTTTTTTAAACTGTCCAAAAATTCAATATTTAATCCCTGTAGGATGACTCTGATTTCATTGTTTCAGTATTTTATTGAAATAATTGATATAATGTAAAGTTGTCCCGAGTTTTCAAAATTAGTTCCACTCATTTCCGTGAGACTTCTTTCGTGAGACTGACTTTAGACTAAAATTTTATCAAGTCAAGTAGTGTGTTAAAAACTCTAAATAAAAACTCCAAAAGCTAAAATAACAACAGGGCAAGAACCTTGAACATAGAGTAGGTATTCTAAATTTAAAACTATACTTTATTCGCCGTAAGAGAACTAACTGCCTCCTCTTCCTGCAAGTCCGCAATTATCAGAAGATTGCGTTAGGTTTAAAGCAACAAAACCCACTTTACAATTTAGACTACAAAACTTCAACCGATTCTTCTCTCTTCAGAGACGTCAGGAGAACAAGGAAGAAAATGCAGAAGAACCGGAACGTACGCAGAGCACAGAGAACGCAGATGCCGAAGCAAACGGCGAAGCGGAAAATGGGGACGAAGGCGAAGAGAACGGGGACGGCGAGGAGAATGGGGACGACGGAGAGGATGAGGAGAATGACGAACAGCACGCAGATAAGGCTACCTCCCCGCCGCCCCTAACACCGCACTAAAGGGAGAGGTAGCTTATGGCGATAGATGAAATCATATTGACAGAAATCATGAGCAAGACCACCTCTCCGTCGACCTAGAGCAATGAATGTTTCGTTCCAATAGTTAGTAGAATAGTTTTAGGTAGAATGAAGTTTCACTACGAGGGATATAACGACAAAGTTTATCTTTTTTATAGAACTTTATAGTAAAAATACGAGTATATTTTCTTTCTTTCTATTCTAGTATTCTTGGTACCTAACTAAAAAGTCTATGTGTACGTATATTTAATAATATAGAGCTGTGTGACAGTTGAATAAAACAAGTTGTAATAATATTCTAAAATTTGTATTTTCTTTATTTATAAATAGTCAATTATAATAATATATTTGTATTAACAATAAAGTAAATGAGTAACGACTTAACTGATAAGGGTGGAGGGGGAATATTTTACAGCGCAGGCGCAAGCGCCTCACACAACTGAGTCTTTTCGGTTCCTGAAACAGAGCATTATTGTTAGAATAAATTTCAGTGTATTTCAGTATATGGGGTGTGTCTGCGTGTGTATGGTTTAGTTTGTGTGAGTGTGTTTATAATACAGGCTGTTACAAAACTACCCGTAAAGCCGAGAGGAGGTTAAATGGGGCCTTATAACGAGTCCATTCACAATATTTAAGAGCCGTAGTAACGCTGTATACAGCGTATGTTATAAATGGTACGTTATAAATATACCCCAAAAAAAGGAAAACATTTATGAATGAAAAATAGAAAAACTATTAAAGTAGACAATTATTAGGTAAAATAGGTACGTAGGCCTTTCTGTTAAATAATCTGGTTCCCTGACATGACAGCTGACAAAATTTTTGGCTTTGATAATTAATTATATTTTATTATGGGGTATTTTGTAACACGGTTGTATATACGGGTTGTATGGAGTGTGTATGGGATGTGTTTGACGTACCAAATATAATGGTTGTCGTGGTGTGGCGCTCGCATGACGCCGACGCCTCCGCCGAGACGCCGGTAATTCATCGCACCACATAACCGCCACTGATTAGATTCCGGGTCGAATACCTGCAACATAACAGTAATGTATGTAGTATATAACACTAGTAAATAACTAGAATCGAGTTATCGTCGTTGATATTCCAATTCTGCGTAAGCAACACTTTGCTATAAGGCCTAACTTTGTATTAAATAACATTGAAAATTAGTCCTTACAGCAAAATGTTACTTACGCGGTATTGAAGTATCACCAACGATATATTTCAATATACATACTTCTATTGACTTAAGGTAGGCAGTGCCGTCGAAGCCGCCGACGGCGTATAACTGTCCATTGACTACAGCTAACCCCACGCCGCTGCGCCGTGACGTCATCGCGACCACAGGTGACCACGTATCCGTGTGGGGCTCGTACCTGGATACATACAAACAATAACGTAATGAAATATTCTTCGTAGAAGGATAATACATATATATATACTATTATACTAACTGTTGCCCGCGGTTTTACTCGCATCCCAAAGGAGTTTTTGAGACAAAAGGTAGCCTATGTCCTTTTACAAGGTTTAATCTATCTCTGTACAAAATTTCATATAAATCGGTTCAGTAGTTTAGGCGTATTTGCGTAACACACAGACAGAAAGAGTTACTTTCGCATTTATAATATTAGTAAGAATTATCTTTACTCAACGTGAAGAGTGTAGTCTATTATATATCTGCCATGGTTGTGGCGAATGTTAATCAACCAGTCTATTCTCGGTATATCGATCCTCGAGTATCGGTGTTCGGAGGTCTGATGGCAGTCGCTTCATGTAAAATACTGATATTCAGTCACATCAGGTATGAAAGTCAACCCTAACATAGTTGGGGAAAAAGCTAACAGGACGGTATGATCGTAGCAAATTAATGAGATAGAGATGTCTATCGAGGTGGTAGATGATGTTTTAAGTCGCAGTAAGTTAGGCGTATGTTCACACGTTTGCTTGAAACTTTAGCTGAGTTTTTTTACGGAGTAATGGTGTAAGGCCTGGTATCCACCAAAGCGGAGAGGAGACGAGAGTGGATGTGAGCTGTGCGTAGCGGAGATATGAGCTGTGATGCTTTTGGGTGTGCGAGGCGCGGAGAGAAGGCAGCGGGGCGCGGGGCGCGGGGCGCGGGGATGCGTCGCCCGCCCGGCTGGCTAGACACTTCCGCTATGCCGCGCCGCGTGCTCGCTCGTCGCACAAAATTCTATAGAATAATGAGACATCTCCTCTCCTCTCCGCTTGATCCATTTCCACCAAGGTGAGAAGAGATATGGAAATAGTGAAATCGGATTGGTTTATTTAAACACACCTCTCCATTCCGCTTTAGTGGATACCGGGCCTAAGTCGTTTGCAACAGAAGTAGTAGTACAGTGTAGTGTGGGTGGGTGACTGACCTCTCTGCGGAGGAGAGCTCTGTGCAGTCGTCGCGGCCGCCGACGGCGTAGATCTGTCCGTCGAAGACAGCGCAGCCGAGGTGCTTGCGGCGCGTGGACATGGGCGCCACGGGCGTCCACTTGTTGTTGCGCGGGTCGTACCGCTCCACGGAGTTGAGTGGCGCCTGTCCGTCCGACCCACCCACCGCGTACAGCTGCGCACCCAGCACCGCCACCGCCACGCCCAGGCGACGAGTCGTCATGGCCGCCACCTACCAGAATGTTCTTGTTATAGGTTTCGGTATCGTTATCGTTATTTTTGCAACCGATACCGATTATACGTATTAAGCGTCTATAGGCGACGGTACCAGCTTACCATCAGGTGGGCCGTATGCTTTTGTCAAAAAATAACTATCGTTAAATGAGATACGATGCAATGTTAATACCGTTGATATGCATCCAAATAATTTGACATATTTGCAAATGAAACTGTTGTCACAAATAAATAGAAAAAAATATTAAAATAAAACTACTTTTTACGGATTTTACCGCGTTATATTAATATTATTAATCCAGTTTCCACGTTCCCGTATCCACGTTTTGGACCTTAAGAAACCAATAAAAAAAATATTTTTGTTTCATTATCAATAAGGCACAAAGATATTTTCCATGTTGATGTTAACATCCAAAAGCACCAACGATACCAGTAAACAACAACTAAATGCCATCAGCATCCGTATTAACATGACACAGCATACTTGCACGTCTAACACGCACACCTAATTTTGTGGTCCAAAACTATGTCTGAAGATGAGATAACGAAGACAAAATTATGTCGCAGCACGCATGGTATCGATATCCTCGGCCATACGTAAGGTACAGGGCACACGGCGCACTGACCTTGGTCCAGCGGTTCTCCTTGGGGTCGTACCGCTCGACGTGGTTGAGGCACTGCACGCCGTCCTGCCCGCCCACAGCGTACAGCGCTCCCTCCAGCACGGCCACGCCCACCGACGTGCGGCACGACGACGTCGGCGCCACCGACCCGCACCACTGCAAACAATATAGGTAACAGAATATGTGGTGAACTGCTGCTACCTTTTTTTATAGTACAGAAAATCCTCATGGATCCTCCGCCACCCGGGGAGGCGGCAGGGTATGTCGGACTCATACCGACTAAAAACTGCACTTTCCGTATCTTGCTATGGGATACGTGAAATTCACGACGGCCATGACAAGAAATATTCGTCTACCAGTGATGAACAGAGGCTGTCACTAAGAGACTTATTCCAAAATAATTGATAAGCCTCTATAAATAAATAACAGTTAAATATACACTTATCTTTATCATGTTATTTCAATATCCACCAAAGCTATTTCAAACTCATTATAGCTATTACAATACCCACCATAGCTATTTCAATACACATTATAGCTATTTCAATACTCATTATAGCTATTTCAATACTCATTATAACTATTTCAATACACACATAACTTTTTCAATACTCATTATAGCTATTTCAATACCCATCATAACTATTTCAATACTGATTATAGCTATTTCATTACCCATTATAGCTATTTCAATACCCTATATAGCTATTTCAATACCGACTTTAACTATTTCAATACCCACTTTCACTATTTCAATACAGACTTTCAAGTATTTCAATATCACTAAAGAATATGGAGTGTAACAGCATAACACGATATTTGGTCGCAATCGCCCGATTGCAGGGTTCCCATACCTGGTTGGTCTGCGGGTCGTACCGCTCGATGCTATTGAGGTAGCTCTGTCCGTCGTGGCCGCCCACTGCGTACAGTAGGTCGTGCAGCACGGCCACGCCCACGCCACAGCGCCGCTTGGACATGGGCGCCACCATCTTCCACTCTGACGTCTGCGGGTCGAAGCGCTCCACGGACGCAATAGCGTCGCCCGAGCACCACCCGCCCACAGCGAACAACACCTCACCTGGAAAATATAAAATAAAAACGTTAAATACAGCGTCTACGGTGTTGTTTATTTTATTTTAATTTCATTTAGCAGGTGTTCACGAACTTGCAGAACCTATTTTCTGCAACAACAGCTTATTTTCCGCTCGATAGCACTACAAATAAAAAATTATAATTCAATACCAACAAAAATGTATGGCTAAGATGAAGTCCTTATGAGCAACGCGCACATACTATCCCTAAAATTCAGTTTTATTTATATCACCTACGTGGACAAAAGCAAAATTTCATGTAGCGAGACCCAAAATCAACTGAAATTACAGTGGTTATTGAAGATATACCAACTAACCTCTTCTCGTAGGTTTCCTGGGCCTTGTTCTAGGTCCCTGCATGAGCGGCCTCTCCTGAGGCAGCAGCAGGTAATTTTTGGCTTCGTCCAACAGGTCTCGACACGCGTCATCTGACCTGATGAGTAGTTCTGACGATACTGTTCCCACAAGGAACTTGGGACTTAGGAGGGGCAGGCGGACGTGTTGGAGGACCTGAAATTAATATTATTTTGTATTTTCTAGCTACTTTGACTGGACCTCTTGGACCTACTGGACTCTGATAGGGTAACCGACCGCAACAAGAGTTGGGAAAGGGCTAGGAAGAGGACGAGGAGGTTGATCAGCTATCTCTCTGTGTATCTCTTATCGGAACAACGTTAGGGACCTTTCTAGTTCTGTATTTTCAGTACCATACCTGTGCGAGATGCTGTCGCCTCTCGGCCACATTGTATTTGACCCAGGACATGACGGCCTGGAAGGTTTGCTCTTCCGAGCGCACGTTGAGCTCGTCGGAGGATACGATGTCGATCAGCTGCGCGGCCGGCAGCAGTAGGAACTCTTCGCTTTCCATGACCTGAAAAATAGTTGATTACAACAACTATTTTTGGAAACAAATAGCTCCGTCGAAGTGCCATAAATGTCGACCTGACATTATAGAGAAATCAAATCGGGATCAAAGATTTTGTATGAAAATTGACCAATGTACCAAATTCCTAAATTTTTATTTAACTAGTTGATTTTCAAGTGGTCACGTTAAATAAGGAACTCTTATCTGGATTTTTTCGTCTAGATGAGGCCATTTCAGGAAGTAACAACCTAAACAACAGATCAATAGTAATGGCACTCACTTCTGGAAAGTTCTGTTGTGTGAATTTGTCTGCGATCCGCAGTAATTCTCGGCAAGAGTGTGTGTCGGCGAAGGCGCGGATGCCAAGGCAGTTGGAGCAATCCAGTTGTCGCTTGAGGAACTCGCAACATACGTCCTGGATCTCCTGCAGCTGCAGTAAACACGCCGCCGGGAGCAGCGCCTGCAAATGATTACAACATTATGTGATTATCTTGTAAGTCTACCTCGTTAATCTAAGCGACTGCTACGCTAGAGGTCTTGGGTTCGATAACCAGGTCGAGCAAAGTATTATTGGGTCTTTCTATGAAATTCTCATGAGCAGCTCGGGGCTTGGATTTGTGCCCGATTAATGGTAATAGGCTCGACCTAAACATACCGGCGACTTTACCGGGTACATTTAGTACACCTCTGCCTAACCCTTCGGGGAATACAGGTGTGATGTTATGTTATATTATGTAGAAGCGTTTTTTGTGGGGAGATTGTTAACTACTAGACTAGAAAATGGTGAAAGGCAGACCCAAAAGTGCTAATTACTTAAGTCTATTTTGAATAAAAATATATATGTTTTGTCATTGTTTTACTATTGTTATTATCTCATTAATTATAATTGGTAAGCTGTAATTATTACACTATATAATAATGACAATGACGAAGACAAACGTTTTATTTATTTCAATTAGACCATTATTACAGGTACTTTTGAAATGTCAAAAACTACTTGCATGGTTCCAAATAGTGGGTCTTATGGAGAAGAACTGATAAGACCTTCCATAAATACTCCTTAGAATAATAATTAATGTTTCATCATCATCAACCCATATACTGTCCCAATGCACGGGTCTCCTCTCACAGAATAAAAGGGCTTAGGCTATAGTCCACCACGCTGGCCTAATGCGGATTGGCAATTGTCGGGTTGTAATGAATTTTTACAATATGTGTAAATAAGATAATAATGGAGTTTGATGTAACAAATAAGAATAGATCAGGATCAATAATTGACTTCCAAAAGGATTAACATAATCATGGCATTTAGGGACCAGACCAGCCCCTACAGCATGGTAAACTACTATTGTAATCATTCATGAATAAATGAAGTCCAACAATTAAGTCTAGCAAGTTTGTAGAGCATCCACTTTGTCGAGTGTTGACCGACCTGCACGTTGCTCTCCTCGACGACTATGTGCGCGGTGTAACAGAACTCTACGAGCTGCTCCATGGCCTGCTCGTCCACGTCGCGGATGGTGACCTCTGTGGCGCGCGACTCCGCCAGCTCGCCCGTGAACATCGCGCGGAAGTACGGGCTGCATGCTGACAGTATCACTCTACAAACAGGATACATGGAATATTAACAAAATAACAACAAACCATCACGTCGCTATGTATATTCTCTACACCACACAGTTCATCGATAAATTTTTAGATACTATGTTAAATGAGGTCTTGTCGTCAACTGGGCACAAATCCCAACTCCGAGTGGCTACTGGTTATTTCACAACACTTCGCGACCTGGGAATCGAACCTGGGACCTCTTAGCGTAGCAGTCGCGATTTCGACCACTAGACCAATTAGGCAGTCCTAAATAGGCACCGTTTAGAGGACTGGAAACATGAAGGTGTCTCCAACCCACACTAGAACATCATCGTGGATTATGATACTCTGATCCTTCTAATCTCGGGCGATGACCCGAGCCAACAGACTGGAAACGATATAGTTTTTATTGACCGGAATATTCATTCCCAACATTCCAAAGAGGATACTTTTCAGAAATACAATATTATTATTTATCGTTTAAAAAAAATTGCTTGGTCCCATTTTTTTTATTTAAATCGAGGAATTGGGCAGGATCTTGGAAATTATCTTCAAAAATCGGTACACCGTGTTGCCAGGCACAAAAAAAAACATTAAAAAATAATGAAAGCATTAACACTAAGATTGTGAAAACGAAATGTGTAAAACTAGGTCAACCATTTAACAAATTATATTTATAAAGATAAAAAGTGAGATTTATGTGTAGCCTTCAAATGATAACATGGTTTACAACTGTTTGTAAATACTACCAAGTTGTTTTGTTACTGCATTCTCCAAGAACATTAGTCACTGGCCCCACGCCAGAAATTTCATTTGCAGAAAGTAATTACACTGATACTTTCTTTAGAATAATTTCCTTGGTGATAGTGAAATTAAAATAAATGATTGCAAAACCAATAGAGGTGAACTATTTAATAGTCTGCCAAGTTCTTTTTTTTACAATTTACGGCTAACCATTCTTTCACACCGACATTGGAACAAATGACTTTTTTGCGCGTTATGAAGGGGTTCCATATTTTTTTTCTAGTTGTAGTTTTTTTCTTTTTGCGATTTCAGAGTTGGTCCCGTTGTGCCATGTTAAAAGTTATTCATAATGATGTAGGTACAGACGGCAGGTCAAACTATCCAAAACTGTCAAATTTTCCAATTAAACAGGAACCTTATTATTTTGTAGTAATGTTATCAAAGAAATTTGACAGATTGGGGTGGCTCGATGTACCAATGAACCCTTAATTTTTTTTCAGTAATTATGAAATAAGGGTAGGCTAGTGATTGAAGTGTCCTTGAAAAAGCTTATACTTAAAACTGTTTAAGTGCTTCCGTGGCCGACTTTAAATCAATGTGAAGGTTTATAACCTTAAACCTACACTTACAGGGCTTCAGCTTCTTTTAAAGATATTAGTTATTGCTTAAATATATTTTTTTAAACCGCTATGATCCCTACCCCACCCAAGTATGGTTGCATAAACTGAATATTGCAGAAAGCAGTTTGTCGTAAATACATGTTCTCACTACTGAGTGTTAAGTACAGTATGAGCGGCATAACCTGGCCGCACTGAAGTTGGCTGTTTGGTTGCGCAGTATTAAATTTTTCAACATAAAAAAACCATTGCGCATTCAAACTAACTTCAGTCCGGCCAGGTTATGCCGCGCGTACTGTACGTACCGATGCGCGAAGAGTTTTCTGTTAGCGACGTTGAGAACGACGTCGCAGAGCTCGCGGTGGCGGCGCAGCGCAGATAGCTCGCCGAGGATGGCGCGCGGGTGCTTCTCCGAGGTATGCGACAGCCGCGCCCCGCCCGCGCCGCCGCTGCCGCCGCCGCCGCCACCGCCTGGCGACCCGCCTTCGCCCATCCTGCGCACACACACCAATCTCGCTGTTGTTAAAGCTCGGCTGACCAACGTTGGAGCTTGATGCGAGCAGACGACAGCAAAATAAAGATTTTAACGTCATGTGAAGCCAGGGCAATAGTCTTTTGTAAAGGATATTTATAAAATTCTCATATCAATCTCATATCAAACTGCTTGGTTTTTCTAACTGCTTTTCAGCAGTTTAAAAAGCGAGTGATTCCCGTCTGGAGATGCCCAACTCCAGCGGTGGGTTGAATAGACTGAATACAACTTGTACATTTATATCAAAGCGTTGTAATTAACAATTTAAAGGTTACCTGGCAGATTGTTTATATATTTTAATTTAACATTATTTTGATAGTTTAAGTTTTAAATTAATTACTTCATATTCCGAGGCTCAAATAATACGGCGTCGGGCCGGACCGAAAGCCCAAAGGGCAGCATGCGGCCTGCGAGATTCAGCTTGTGTACCGCTGAAATAGAACAGAAGTTTGAACGTCATCTATTCCGTATAAAAAGTCCCGATTCATCCCGGATACTAAACATATAAATTGGTATATAAAAACAATTATAATCTTGTATAAATATGTTGGTAAATAACCAGATGCTATTATAGCACCTAATCAGCATGTTTACAAAACATATTAACTTAAAAACAATATACATATAGACGTAGCTGCCTATCTATTTTAATAATATTAACATTACTTAGTTTTAATGATTTACAAACATATTTTTTTCAAGGTTTACTACATTAAAAATAAACTAACTTATAAAATACATTATTCGTTCAATAATGCATGTCATTATCATTACAAATGTTTTTTTTTTATTGAGTGAGGCCCTACGGAACATAGGGTTCAAATTGCAGGGCAGAACTAGGGTAGGGCTTGAGCCAATTTGTAAACGATCTATGAGCGCATCACTTATTACCACTACACTAACTGAAGAAAAACATCGTCTTCGAAAATAAAAAATCAAAGAATTTGATATCACATTATTTGACCAGGCTTACGTGGTGGATCATGTCTATGTCCCTAGAAGTATAAGTGATGAGAATTTAACTTTCATGATTGCCTCAATATCCCTCTGGCCTCTGTGACTGTCTTTGATATTTTAAACCGGCAGAGGACCCATTAAACAAATAAATAAATATATGTAACCATCTAGTCCCAAACTAAGCAGAGCTTGTATTATGGATACTAGACAATGAATACATATGTATAATACTTACATACGTATTTTTTTGTAGACATACTTATAATACATGAGAAACACCGAAACACAAGCACTTTATGTTCATCACCTAAATATTTGTGTCCTGTGGGAATCGAACCCCATCGTGTTCAGCAGTCCGACACTCGAAGCACTGGACCACAGACGTCGTCATTAGGAATTGCCACAACATAAAACAGGAACCTACGTAAAAAAATCGGCGAATATAATGTCTTGCTATTCCGTTTTTCAGTAGTATTTAGATTTATACAGAGAGGTTGATAAGGTTTAACTGTGTTACTGTGAATTTCACCAGATATAATTTTGACTTTCACAACATCTTGAATCAACTTCAGTTTATGTAATAAATACTATTTATATGTACCAAGCTTTTTAACAAAAATATCTGCTATTATCCGACTAGAATTTAGATCATTAGCGAACGAAACTCAAAATAAATAAACCCAACATTACAAAAGAAACTTTGAATGTTGTTTTATAATTTACATTCATAGTATCACAATGTACCTAACCCAGTTACCGTGTGGCTTCTATTTAATATTATATAGGTCACTAGTTGTTCACTACCTGTTCTGACGATATTACAAATGAGGCCTATTTATAGAACTTAGAATATGTGATGTGGGATTCACTATCTATCTAAATTGGATGGAGGACGTGACAGTTGGACAAGAGAATGCCTAACAGTAACAGACTAGATAATGTCATGATTCGCCTTTAGAGCGTTAAAAGAAGGAAGGTGGCTATTTAACGAACAGGCTTGCGTTAAGCGAGAACAAAAATATAAGGTAGAATATAAACTAAGCGATGCTCGGTCTACGTAAGTAGTGTTTTTTTTTTTAATACCAGACCGCGCGCGTTTTATTCCATATGTAGCATCACCCTAAGGTTGAAATAACCTAATATTGCGGCTTTTATTTTAGCCTGAGGTATAATATAGTTGGGAAAAGGCTCGAACAAGAAACCTGATCCTTAAGGATGTTTAGGTACCCTACAATTGGACTTTGGGACTTTTATTCCTAGCTGTATTTTATATATTTGTAATCTTCGCAACATTGCTAAATTGTTCTCTCATGTAAGTATCCAATCCAATTTATAATTATTACTGTATCGAACATCATTGTAATACAAAACGATAATTTAAAAGAGTAACCATGGAGTTTATTGCCGGTTCTTCTCCATAGGAAACGACTAATTTGGAACCGTGCACCTATAAACTCGACATTTCATAAGTATATGGTTTATATGAAAATAAAACTATTTTGATTTTGATTGATTGATTTTGATTTCTACTGACTAAACCTCCGAGTATGGTATATCTTCGGCAACCTATGTCTAATGGTATTCGCAGCATCAAACAACAGTCTCCATCGCCAAGCCGTACAAGTTTTAACAACGATAAAGCCAGATAGATAAACAACACATGCATACATCGAGTAAAATTAACAAAACAATGACATTTGCTACTAGAACTTACCTAAGTTAGGTAAGTAGGTCAGCTTGGTGCCACAATGTCAACAGCCTTGGCGAATGCGAGCTTTCTGCCAATATCGTGCATTGTGATGCAGTTTGCGTGTCCCACAGTGGAAAATGGCACAAACACCTAGTTGTGTATGTAATAATTGCAGGTTCGTTATTACGGTATATTTTAGTGATTTTTTTTATTAGGTAGATATAACGATAATATTAAAAGTACTGGGATATCGATGAGCCATAAATATTTTGGTTAGAGTTATCGTTTTCAGTTCATGCGATTTTGAATAATAATATTCAAAATCGCCTCTGCAGCTAGTCGGCCGTCAGATTACAAAGTTTATTGTGTGTTTATTTTAATTGTTCGAATTTCGGTCAACCGCATACAGAGGGCCTCCTCACTCGGGCATTTAATGTGCATGCGCACTCAAACACAGATGCCGCGAGCTTTGTCTCGGTTATAAGCATTCTTTACTAGCGACGACTGCGAACGTCGGTCAGGGGACAGGCGTAAGTTCAAAAGGCATTATGGCAGAGATCTATGAAGCCCAAACTGTTTCCACACAGGGTGATACAGCTGGGGCATATAGCTGTATACTCAGGGTACAACAAAAGACTAATCTGAAACTCGAGCTCTAAATGTTGGACATTCATGTTGGATGAATGCTACACCTAGACAGGCCTAAGGATTATTAGTGTAGCTTTACTCCTCTTATGTTATTGGTCAGCTATAAGCCAAAAGCCAAACCATGGTTCAAGCAAATATTCTAATTTCTAGTCTCTCATATGATGTAGTTTGAATAGAATTATTTTTGATACCAACTTTGTTTCAGATTCAGAAAATCTACTGAATCTAATATATAAAATTCTCGTGTCACAGTTTTCGTTGCCATACTCCTCCGAAACGGCTTGACCGATTTTGATGAAATTTTTGTGCTTATCGGGGAGGTCTGAGAATAGGCCAACATCTATTTTTCATACCCCTAAATTTTTTTTTTATGGCAAAACAACGTTTGCGGGGTCAGCTAGTAATAAATATTATTAAAAAACAGCTTTACACAATATTATGCTGTCTCTTTCTCATATAAAGTTATGTCATATTATGTATAGATAAATATAATTACTTTACTTATTTACTGCATTGCATAAAGTTTCATAAATACTTTAGTTATTTACTGCATTGCATAAAGTTTATAGTTTACCACTAGTATTCATTTTTATTTTATGTACCTATTAATTAACTCATTCTCAGTACTCTGACACTCATATCAATAGACCATAGATGTCACCTAACAAGTTTATTGAAAGAGTACTTACTAGCTCTTTCAGATAAAATTAGACTATGTACACATACAGGTAAACAGAATGAAATAGTCTACAAGTTTGCAGTCAAGGCTACTCTAGCAACTCTCTCTTAACCAGTAAACCATTTAACTTGGAAACAAATAGCTCACACCGCTCATTCACATATTTACACAATCACCTTGTGTAATGTCAGTGGTAGCGTCAGGGGTGATGTAACTAGTGCCGTACAACATTCTAATTACATAAACATATATATATATTGATATGTAGGTTGAATATTTTGCATTTTTATCTGTAATTGTATTTTATCTTGTAAAAATCTGTTGGCTGATAGTTCACAACACAGGTTCAAGTACATCCAGAAAAAAAAGTTTGGCACATCTACATAATCTAAAATTAAAATGTTTATGAACAGATTTCATACAACAAAGTGGCATTTTGATTTCTGACACTTATGCAAAGATTAGGCATAGACAAAACATATAACAAATAATTATTGGGATTAACAGTATATTGATAGTATTAATTCCAATGTTTCGGACAATTTAAAGTAGGATTTTGTCAACACAGAAAGGGTTTGAAAGTTAAGAATATTCAGAATATAGAAATGAAATATATGGCAAAATGTCAGCCATAATATAGGCTAATAAAAAAGTATTTGTATTATGTAGATTATGCGATAAATAAGGACAGTATTCAGAATTTGATCTAATTCAATAAAAACTTAATATGAGTAGGTACTGAAATAATAATATATCTTTCAAACAATGAAATCAATGAAATTTATAAAGATCAAAATTATATACAAAATGTAAATGAATTTTCACTGTATGGTGTGTACTGACCTTATTTTGTTTTAAATATATTTTTAACAACTGTTGACCCTATTTACAAATGCCAAACATGCCACAAGCTTTATTGATATTAGCATAGCACATTTATAACATAATGTTTATTTCAATAATAGAAATGGATTTTGTCCGAAACTTGGTGTGAAATAATTTCTCTCTTCCATATTTACATTTATGTACAACTTAAATTTGTATTACAAATAATATT
The DNA here is from genome assembly GCA_964056405.1 of Acronicta alni. Taxonomy (NCBI): domain Eukaryota; kingdom Metazoa; phylum Arthropoda; class Insecta; order Lepidoptera; family Noctuidae; genus Acronicta; species Acronicta alni. The sequence goes on along the minus strand of OZ043916.1, from coordinate 840,593 downwards.
AAATTGTTAAAACTAAGTAAATACTAATGTGTAAACATTTCAGGGAAGATACATTACCTTGGTTTGTTCCACAGTACAGATTTTCATGTATGTACCTAGTAAAATAATTACTTTTTCAAAGATGTTATCATATAAACCACACTTGTTCTATTGAAGAATTTATCTAAACATTAAGTAAACTAGTAAATATTACCATTCCTACTTCCTTCTCACTCTCACTTTCAAGGTAGGACTTACATGTCAAATGTTAATTGATGCTAGTAGGCTGTTTAAACAATCAGCTGTTGCCAGTCTCATATTTACAATACAAACCTACCCAGAGACAAAACAATGACTTCATGTTTCATGTTATCATAGCTGTCAATTAAAAAACTATTCAAACTATGTGAAAAAATTATTGGTGCCAATTATTAGTCAAAGATATGAAAGTTCACTCACCTCTTGTGTCCGCGTGAGTTACCCAGCTGCAACCGCAGCGGGGGCGAAGCCCAACCCCACACGGAGTCAATCTGCAACACACCATCCACTGATACCGTGAGACAACCCCGCTTCACATAAAAAAACAATCCTGTTTGCCAATGCCATCTAATTTATGCAGGGTATCAGCTTCGCAGCACTCACCTTTGACGATTCCTATTCGACCTCACAAAGAAACCTGCCCTCAAAGGAGAGTTAAAGACTTATTAAGCACCCTGAGGAATGTGAAACAGTTAACGGCACATCGATTTTACGATTTCACAAGTTTTTATGTTTACTAATGTTGCAGATAGCTATCGTACTTTTGCCCACTAGTCAATTTTTTGAAGGTCTGATCAAAATAACTGACAAGGCAACGAACGGCCTTCACTCTGAAATGTATTTGTTTAAAGATATTACTACTACACTAGTCATCAATAAGAATATAAACAAATTAATTCAGCAAAACTATTGTTACGATAGCTATCTACCGATTTCATACTTATACACATTTTTTAATCATCGTTTATAACAAATCTCATATAAATATTAAAGTTCAGAATTTTCAGAATCAGGTTTTTGAATGTACCTAGGTAATGTCATGTTTTTCATTGCCACATTTAAAAATATTTTGTATTTACAAACTTTTTATTTGCATAATTTGAATAAAAAAATTAATTATAGAATAACTAAGTAATAAAACCGTATATACCTATAGAGAATAAACTACATAATCAATATTTAAAAGGGTACATGCTTAAATATAAACGAAATTAATATTGATCAAGCATACGATGCATGTCAATGCCCTCAGTAAACCCCTCTGAACCTCTCGACTGACAGCCAGCGGGCATTCATGTTGATTTTTCATTGATATGTTTGACAGTGACGTTATGGACATTAAGATTTGACATTTAGTTTATTGTTGACATAAAATCATACTTCTTCGGTTCTTCTTGAAACGATTCTAAAAAATAATCAAAAGTTCGGAAGAGGATTATTTAAAATAAATAGAAATATATTTTCCAGAATTATTCAGAATGTCACTAAGTCTCCTTCTAGAAAAATATGATGTATCTACAGAAGAGGGACTACAGAAAGCGCTCAATGAGATTGAGAAAGAGGAGGTCAGTCAGTTTGTACTGTTTTGATGACGATGGCACAAGTTTACGTTTTATAAACGGAATGTTTTTGTAGGCGGAGGTGGACGCAGCTCTCTCGGGGGTGCTGTCCCGGGCGTGTACCCTGGAGGGTCGTCTGCGTGCCGCCAGCCAAGCTTACACGAAATTGAATGAAGTGAAGACTGATGCTCAAATCGCCGCTGACATGGTTGACAAGACTGCCGGTCTAGCGAAGGACGTTAGTGCAAAAGTGCGGCAGCTAGACCTTGCTAGGGTAAATAACAAGAAAAGCTTTGGTTTATCATTATCCTTCTAGCCTTTTTTAACTATGATGGAGTCAGCTTCCAGATAACCAGATGCGGCTGAATATCAGTATTTTACACGAATTGACTGCCATCAGACTTCCACAACCCAATTTTTGGGTAATACTGACATTCTAAGGATGGACTGGTTGTAAGTCTATTTGGGCTCCTGACTAACAACTGTCATAGTTATCTATCTTGACAAATGGGACCGATTGGCCTTGTGCTCTCTGAGCCATTGAGGGATCTTGATTTTTTAGGAATGATCAGCCATCCTCAGGTTAACACAGCCTAATCTTGAGATCAGTTGATCAGCATAGTTTACTTAGTAGCCACAAGCCCCTCCAATGGTTTAGTTTATATTCACTGATGACTATATTTGTGTAATAATTAACCTTGATTTATAAAGTGCTGCAATACACATCTTTCCTCAGTCCCGTGTGGCAGAGTGTCAGCGTCGTGTACATGACCTGATAGATCTACAGCTGTGTAGTGCTGGAGTGGAAGCTGCTATCAAAGCACATGACTATGAAACCGGTATGACATTATTTTACTTGGGTGCAGTTATGGGTTTTGTTCCTTATTTATTTTATGGTATAAAAGTATAATTACCGTATAAATATTACTTAAAAAAAATATGTATATGAAACTTATTGCAAATAAACATCACATACAAAAATGTAAGTCTCACAATACAGTTCTTCTACTACAAAAAGTTCTATTTTATAATTACTATACCGTCTTAGGAGCCTTTATTTATTTATATATTCTTTATTGTACACCATAATGATACATATAATTAAGTATTTAATGTAAAAAAAAACATACAATGGGTGGCCTTATCGCTAACTGCAATTTCTTAAATCAAATCTTAGTAAATATAATAAAATAATCTATAATATAATAATATAATATAATATTGGTATATATATTATTATTATATTATTACAAAATCAAAATGATCATAACAATGTGGCAGAAACAATGAAACAAAAAATTAAAGCTCTAGCAGGAAGAATAAAAAGATACGAAGATATGAATAGTCGAAAAGAACAGAATAGATCATTCAATGAAAATGAGCACAGATTATACAGAAGTTTAGGAGGTCATAGTAATAAAGATATCAAATTACCTAGGAAGGAATCCGTTGAAGAATTTTGGACGACTATATTATCAAACCCGGTACAATACAATACTGAAGCAAAGTGGATTAAAGAAGCAGAAATAAGATCAAATGAAGTAAACACTGCAGATGTAGAAGAGATTACAGAAAACCAAGTAAAATTAGCCGTACGAAAATTATTAAACTGGAAGTCACCGGGGATAGATAAAATACAAAATTATTACTTAAAATATCTTACCAGTATTCACAAATATTTAGCTTTATTATTTACTAATTTAGTAACAGGTGCAGAAACCGTAGAGGAATGGTTTACTACAGGACAGGTTATATTAATACCTAAAAATGACAACACCGAAGATCCGAAAAACTGGAGACCAATAGCATGTTTACCAAGTATGTATAAATTATTAACCTCCGTATTAGCCAACATACTTTATAGTCACTGCGATGAGAACAACATAATGGCAGTGGAACAAAGAGGGTGCCGACGTGGTGCCAGGGGCTGTAAGGATCACCTTATGGTTAACAAAGCTATATTAGAAGATGCACATCAATCTCAAAAGAATCTAAGCATGGCGTGGATAGACTACCAGAAAGCCTTTGATAGTGTGTCTCATGAATGGCTTCTCAAAATACTTGACATATATAAATGTCCACCCATGATCAAAAAATTCCTTAAAATAGCAATGCCATCATGGAGAGTGATCATGACAGCCCGTGGCTCCCAAGAATCAATAACCACAGAACCGATTTACATCAGACGTGGGATATTCCAGGGTGACTCCCTCTCACCGTTGTTATTCTGTCTAGCTGTTAACCCGATTTCATTTGTACTGAATAAGTATGAGTTGAAAGGATACAAACTCAAAGATAGTTTCTGGATAAATCACCTATTATACATGGATGATCTTAAGGTTTATGCAAATAATAGAAATAACTTAAAAGTATTACTGGATAGTGTAGAGATATTTACAAGCGATATAGGAATGACATTTGGATTAGATAAGTGCAATATAATACATATAAGTTCAGGCTATAGAAGCAATACAATAGGGGATGGCCATATATTATTAAATGGAGAAATGTTTAAAGAACTTGCAATAGGAGATAGATACAAATATTTAGGAATACATGAATCAGGAACAATAGAACATAGTATTATTAGGGAACAAATAACCAAAGAATATTTCAAAAGAATTAAAAAATTACTCAACACACATCTTAACTCACGATATTTAATAAAAGGTATAAACACGTACGCCATTCCAGTCCTACTGTATTCATTTGGTATAATAAATTATAAAAATAGTGATCTTAAGAAAATAGATATAAAAACTAGGAAACTACTGGCAATAAAAAAGGCACAACAACAGAAAGCAGATGTAGAAAGGCTATACTTACCAGTAACACATGGAGGGAGAGGCCTATTAAATGTAGAGTACATGTATAAATCACAGATACTAAAGTATAAACAATATTTAAAATCAGGTAACGATCATCTCATTAAAGCAATAGTACAACACGATACAAATAGGGATAAATATTCGATATTAAAAGAAGCACTAGAAATAGAAACAGAACTACACTTAGCACAGGGTGACACACATGCAAACACAGAGATTAAAGAAGCAATAATTAAAAATCAAAATACAATATGGAGAAATAAGCACTTACATGGACAGTTCCCAAAAAAAGTTTTAGATCAGGCCAATATAGACAGAGAGCTCTCATTCAAATGGATCAAAAAACAACAAATAACTCCAAGCATAGAGTCATCAATTTTTGCTATACAGGATCAAGCGGTTATGACGCGACAACATCAACGCGACGTTTTGAAAGCACCAGTGGATGGAAAATGTCGTCTTTGCGCCTGCAAAGATGAAACTACGCAGCACATCATCTCAGGTTGCGAAAAATTGGCGGGAACATATTATGTGAAACGGCACAATAACCTCGTACAATATGTCTACTGGTGTATAGCTAGGAAACACAAAATACAAGTAGCTGACCTCTGGTGGAAAGAAACACTTACCCAACCTCATGTTAAAGAAAATGAATCTGCAAAGCTCTTGTGGGAAATGCCCGTCCAAACCGATGTCACCGTAACTCATAACAGACCCGACTTAATATACATTGACAAAAAGTGTAATAAAACATTCTTAATAGATGTAACTGTACCATCCGACTATAACATAGGGGCAAAAGAAATTGAAAAACTCAGCAAATATCATCTTTTAAAAACTGAAGTCAGTCGTTTGTGGAGCACTCAAACGACTGTCATTCCGATAGTTATAGGAGCAACAGGAATAGTAGCTAAAAGCATTACAAAGTATATAGAAAAATTAGACATTAACATCAACATAAGCATCCTTCAAAAACAAGCAGCTATTCATACCTCAATTATACTTAGCAAAGTTCTCGGTGATACGGTCTTTGTTCACAACACCCAGGATCAACACATACAAAACACACAACCATTACCAAACACACGACAATCATTTAATGCATTACACTCAGCGACCTTAACAGACCCATCCACCTCAGCTCATGCATCGAACACACACCAGACAGAAAATACGCAAGACACCCATCAAACACTTTGACACCCAAATCTCACTAAACACACCACCTATAAATGAACACCAAAGAAGGAGACGAGGAAGAAGACGAGGAACGACTCGATCATAATATAATATATCACAATAGCTTTAAAAAAAAATGAAAATAATAAAAAAAAATAATAATAATTACCCCACCGTCGTATCTTCACGTCGTCGTCGTGGTGGGGCTTGCGTGCTTCAATGATTCTTAGGGCTATACCGGTAGAGCTTCTCATGCCGGGAGGTCTAAGTTGAGGAGCCAGACAAAGAGAGATACAATCCAAGCCAAGGTGGAACAGCGTACGCCGAGGGCTCCATGGCTAGGGGAGGGCTTAGTCGTTAGTATGCGGACTCTGGATACTAGGGGACATCCAGTTTTAATATACCCTTGCCACGGTGAACGCAGGGCTCTGCCGTGGTCGACCAATGTAGTCCCTTGCTACTCGTGGGATCAGTATGATAACTAGATCAAAAACAAGAAATGCCATTCAGGCAAACACAGCAACACTAGATGTTGAAAATTTACAATCTTCCCGTTCATCATCTCCAAGATCTATTTTCTCATCAATAGCATCATCTCCACCTTCTTACTTATTATCATCGTCAAGATCCTCATCATCATCACCAAGGGCAGTAGACGTTGTGACGGTGGCTACTTCGGCCAGAAACCCTTCACCCGCTACTGCCTCTACAATTACGCGAAAAAAATGGAGCGAAGAAATGAACAGATTCATTTGGCGTACATAGCATAACAAATCTAGAAACCGATACAAGTTCATATTTAACATCCCTACATCAACAGTTCATCGACAGATTCCCGCAAATGAATGTCTCCAAACAGAGAGTAGGAGATCAACGCAGAGCAATAGTCCAAAAAAAGTTATTACCGTACGCCACACTTGAAACAATTAGGTTAGAAGTAAGCAACAGATTACAAATAAACAATAGTGATTTCCAGTTACACAATCACACTTCACAACAGTTTACTAGTTCTCATAATAACACACCTCAACCATCACAACCTAAGGCTAGAATGAAATGGTCAAAGGAATATAACGAATCTCTTATCAAATGCTATTTCATAACTACAAAAATGGAGACTGATATGACAGTATGGAGAAAAAAGTTAAAAGAAAGCTTCGTAGCGTTTTACCCCCAATTAGCACATCTCTCAGAGCAGCGAATATCAGATCAAAAAAGAGTGATTATTAATAACAAAATGATACCAGAATCACGACTCCAAGAACTAAAATTGTATGCAGAAAAAATATTAAATCAGACAGATTCTTACATGCAATCAAATCATCATAACCCACAAATAGCTACAGAGGACGTACAGGAACAATTATTAACAAACAGGAACACACAACTAACAATCACCCAAGAAACAGAATTAGAAAACGATCCTAATTATTTAACTAGCATTGACTCAGCAGCCCTGACCAATTCCAGTACAAACATGCACCATATTGACACAAACACAGAAAAAAGAGAACAAACAAATGTGGAGCTAGAAGAAACATTTGCAAATACTCTTCTACACTTTACAGATACCAATCCTACTAAAAGAAATTATATACCTAAACAAAAGTCGTCAAAAAAGTTGGCAGAAATAGTTAGTTATATTGACAATGTTATCCTACCAAAGCATGTTAGTAATGAAACAGATTTTAAATCCCTTCAAACAATAATATACAGTGCAGCTTGGACAGCTGCTAAAGCCAATGGAAGTAAACTCTCATACGTAACAACTGAACACCTAGCAAATGTTCATCCCAGAATCAATATACCAAAATGGCAAAGAAGATTAGAGTATAAGATTAAAGATTTAAGAGCTAAAATAGGTAGACTTACACATTATATACAGGGGAACCGAAGTAGGAAACTTAACAGAGAGGTCCACAAAATACTAGAACACTACAAAATACATTCAACACACGAGGAACCTAACACAGAACTTACACACTTTCTAGATACACTTAAACAGAAACTTACTCTTTTTAATAGTAGATTGAATAGATACACAAAATGCACACTCCGCAAAACTCAAAATAATCAGTTTAATAAGAATGAAAGGCAATTCTACCGGACATTAAAAAACTCTACCACAAATAGAACAACGGCTTCTAACACTGAAAATAATACGACTAATACTCTGCCACCTACGAGCGAAATACAACAATTTTGGGCAAACATTTGGGAGAGGCCTATGTTACATAACACACAAGCTGATTGGATTAAAACAGAAATAGAAAATCTAACCAATATGGAACAAATGGATTTTGAACAAATACAGATAGATACATTTCACGATGTCCTTAAGAAATTACACAACTGGAAAGCACCAGGTTCAGACAATATACACAACTTTTGGTTTAAAAAATTTACACACATTCATCCCTACCTGTTTAATTACATTAACGAATTCATCAAAAATCCAAATACTATGCCCACATACCTAACAGAAGGAATTACATATATGTTACCCAAAGACCTCAACGATACAAATAACCCAGCTAAGTACAGACCAATAACTTGCCTTCAAACAATATATAAGATATTAACGTCATGCATCACTCAAATTATATATAACCACCTTTATACAAACTCAATATTAACCGAGGAACAAAAAGGATGCAGGAAATATAGCCAGGGCTGTAAAGAACAATTAACCATAGATGCCGTAATACTCAGACAGGTCCAACAAAAGAAAAAAGACTTATATACTATGTATATTGATTATAAAAAAGCTTACGATTCCGTACCCCATACATGGCTAATAGAAGTTTTAAATGTTTATAAGATACACCCTCAAATTATTAACTTTTTAAACAATATAATTAATCAATGGACGACACGCTTACATCTGACTACACCCACTGGAATAGCTGAGACAGAACCAATTAAGATCCAAAGAGGTATATTTCAAGGTGACTCGCTTAGCCCACTATGGTTCTGTCTTGCATTGAATCCCCTATCTACCAAATTAAACTCTGCGACTCCAGGATACCTTCTTCAATACAATAATATGACAGAAGATAGACCAACTGGCAAACAGGACTGTAAAATTAACCATCTTCTTTATATGGACGATATTAAGTTATATGCATCCTCACCAGATGACTTGTGTCAACTCGTGAATATTACAGAGCAATTTTCAAATGATATACGCATGGAATTTGGCATTGATAAGTGCAAAATTAATTCAGTCAGAGCAGGCCAAACTTATGAACACTCACACACAACCCAGACAGGTGAAACTATAGAATCTTTAGATGAAAATGGAACGTACAAGTACCTCGGATACATTCAAGCAAAGCAAATCAAACACAAACAAATAAAAAATATACTCACACAACAATTTAAACACAGACTCAAATCAATTTTTAACACCCAACTGTACGCTAGAAACACTATTAAAGCCATAAATACCTTCGCAATCCCCGTCCTTACCTACTCATTTGGTATAATTAATTGGAGCAAGACAGAACTTAAAAATCTCCAACGCGTCATTAATACTACCCTAACTAAATATAGAAAGCATCACCCAAGGTCCTGTGTACAGAGATTAACACTGCCCAGAAAAGAGGGAGGACGCGGTATAATAGACATTACAAACCTACACAATAAGCAAATCAGTACTTTGAGAACGTACTTTAATTTCAAAAGCACCACCTCAACCCTACACAAAGCAATAGTTTAAAATGACCGAAAATTAACACCGCTGAACATGTTTGATAAAAACAAGCAAAGTAACGAAAAACAGACTGACGGACCCACAAAAATATTGCAATGGACCCAAAAGTCATTGCATGGAAGACATCGCCAAGACCTCTGCCAACCTAATGTCGATAAGTTAGCGTCGAACGAATGGTTACGTCGCGGAGATTTATTCCCTGAGACAGAAGGGTTCATGACAGCTATCCAAGACCAAGTTATTGAGACACGTAATTACCAAAAACACATCATGCGAATCCAAACCCACGATATCTGCAGGCGATGTAATAGTTCTCCCGAAACTATTCAACATATAACTGGAGCCTGCAAATCAATTGTACAGACTGACTATAAACACAGACACGATCAAATAGCAAAGATAATTCACCAAAAATTAGCATTAAAATATAATTTAATATCTACACCACCAACACCATACTACAAATATAACCCTGACGTAGTCCTTGAAAATAACAGTCACAAGTTGTATTATGACCGAGCAATCCTCACCGACAGAACAACACACTACAATAGGCCAGACATCACGTTGTTAGATAAAACTAACAGAACTGCACAAATCATAGACATAGCTGTACCTAACACGCACAATCTACAAAGCACCATAGCAGAAAAACTCTCCAAATATACAGATTTAAAAATAGAAATTAGCCGAATGTGGAGATTAAGTTATGTTAGTATTGTCCCTATAGTTCTATCAACCACAGGGGTCATTCCCAAGCAACTTCACCAATCTTTAAAAACTCTGGATCTAGCACCGTATACCTATAAAAGCCTACAGAAAGCCGCGATCCTGAATACTTGCAGAATAGTTAGAAAATTCCTACAGAACGAAAATGAGACACAAGTAACCATACCACACACACAAGTCAACACCACAGTCAACACACGCAGACAATCACATTATCGCCCGTACACATCTATCTTTAACAGCCCTGATCATCAATCATCAATAAATTAGTCTAGGTTAGCACTTGGCTTCGGCCCGTGCTTATCTAAAAACCGGCAAATTAAAAAGAGCCGAGATATTTAAAACATATTATTATACATAAAAATAATAATTAAAAAAAAAAGTATTAATAAAATAATAGCCATTTAATATATATTAAAACATTAAGGGGAGAATAATTGCAATTGGGAGTTTATTAAAACCGACTGAAGTCGAGAAGGCGTATTAACCTATGATATTATATTATTATATTTATATTATTATATTTATAATATAATCTTAATAAATTTCTTAATTTCTTTTCTTTCTTTCTTTCCTTTAATTAAACATTTGGAGTGAACCACACCTGGTGATTCCGTCCACAGCATGATGGCAGTCCCAAAGCATGGTAGCCACAACCTGTGATCTTTATTTACTTCTCCCATCTTCATATTCTTAAATCTTGTGAGAAGTTTGTAAGATGAACATATTTCAGGTGCTGGGCATGTGTCTCGATTCCTCAGCATGGACCCTGGTTCAGTAGCAGCAGCACGAGCGCGCGGCGCGCCCGACCCACGCGACGCTATGACGCGCGCCGCCAACACCCTGCGCGAACATCTAGTGCGCAAGTATGACAAATTGCTGGAGGAACTTGCTACCAAAGATAATTATGACAATGATTATACAAATTTATTGTTCAACTATTCATAGTATTCGTAATCTTTTTAATATTTTCACTAAGAAATGGAGAATACCCATTTTAAAAAGTTAAATAGCAGCACTACACCTTGAGTTTTTTCAATAAATCTGTCAGGTTTGAAGAAGCAGCCCGCAAGGAGGACGAACCGAGTGTGGAACGTTTGTTCAAGCTGTTCCCGCAGATTGGCCGCGCAGAGGAGGGGGTGGACCTGCTCGCTAAGTACCTTGCCACACAAGTCAGTATCAATTACTTTTCAGGAGATTCCTTGTAATACCTTGATTTGTTGTGGGATATATTGTTATGTTTGACCTGTAGACGGAAGCGGCAATCCGTCGCGCATGCGTGGTATCAGACATAAGCTCCGAGGCGCTGGTGTTCGCGGACGCCGTGACCCGCGTGGTGGAGGCGGGCGGCGCGGGCGTGGAGCGGGCGCGCCAGGCCTGCCACAACCACGCGCACGGCCTGCTGCACCGGGCCGTGCGGGCCATACAGCCTGCGGTATGTACCACCACCGCCAAACTAGACGCCAGACACTCTTGTATACATAGAACAACGAAACGAGTGCTTCACATTGAATGCCAGCTAATGTAATCATTTTATTTTCTTAGAAAAATAATGGAAAAAATTGTATATAATATAATATGTGGAATAAACCTACATAAAAATGTAACACATACTTTTTTAGTATAGAAGAGACTTGTCTCGTACCAGGTGTGCACAGGCATCCGCCGCATCTACAACGAGATGGTGTCTGCGCGCCGCCTGGAGTCCGCCCCCCACCGCAGCGGGAGCTCCCCTCTGAGCGCGGAGCCGATCCTGGCAGAACTGGCGCTCACACACTCCCGCATCACACTGTACTTTACGTTCCTTAGGCGGAAGACTGAGGTAAGTCGATCTCTCTTTCTGCTGTGTTCCACGTTTTTTTTTAATAATATATACGTTGTCAACCAAGCGTCTGGCTCACCTGATGGTAAGCGGTTATCATAGCCTATAGACGCTTGTAACACCAGGGGTATCACTTGCACGTTGCCGACCCTGTAAAACAAAAGATGAATATTGGGGTTGACAGTATAAGGGTCAAAGTCCCCCCCCACTAGCAAGCAAGGTTTCCTCGCGGAGCACTGGCAACCTTGCTCACCGTAAGGAACACAACAGCTCGCCTTTCGACTTGCATATCCAGCACGAGCTTTTAATTCTACCATCCATACAAACAGCTACCGCACCTTTTTTCAATAAATTATTATTTTACAGCATAATATTCCATCAAATTTTATATTTTGTCTATTTAGGTTGATGCAGCACCTCTTAAAGAAACCGAGAAGAAAGCGTGCATCGACGCGGTGGAGAAGATCATAGCTGAGTGCGATCTCATGCGGACCGCGCAGGACATACTCGCACATTATCTAGCTCTGGAAAGGTAAGCGATTTTCAGCTTTAATCTCGTTCTTATAAAGCATAATTATATTTATAGTCTTATGTGTTTTTTTTATTAGACCAAATGCAAAAGTGATCATTAAGATTACTTCTTGCAATTACCAAGTTACGCTATTTTGTTCCAGGTATTATAAACTGGTGTCTGTTTTTCTCTTGAGACTAGTGTGTATTATTGAATTTGTTCTAGGAATTCTAAAAAATATAATTCTAAATAATTTGCGTGAATACGTGCTTTGAGCACACCTTCAGTAAGGATAAGTATTAAGAGTATAGTAATTTATTTTTTTTATAGATACTTTTTGGAGGAGAGCGTAAATAAGGCGTTGAAGATGGCAACACCGCAGGCCGGCGTTACGACGTCCAGCCTAGTTGATGACGTGTTCTTTATAGCTAGGAAGATTATCAGGTAAGAATGATTTGTAATTGATTGAAAGCCAGGAGGGGATGTTGACCCCGGATTGGTCATCAACAACAATGTATAATAAATATGTTCAATTATTTATGTGGGATTGTAGTGAAAAAATCCGTAATGAGCTCTTTTTAACACTTTTTAATTCTTTAGAACACACGTTTTTACAACCGTGATTTGTCCGCCGCCATCCCTTCCTTTCCTCTTCCGTGCAGTAGTTTTCTCCTTTCTCTCTCTTCCCGATCATTCTGTCTCACTCTCACAGTGTTGTCATTGCATAAATCATACATTATCACATTTATAGTTTTGTGTTCAAGCAGCAGCGTGTACAATCTAAATTGATTCTCATCGTTACTGCCCGATTTTACAATATTTTTGGTGTTGTAAAAAACTTTGCTTGAATGGTTTTTTGAGCGTTCAAACGTTTTATGTTGTAGGTGCACATTATATGCACACAAATATACATACCGACGTGTTACACATATACCTATGGAACTATAGTACTTCGCCAGTTATCTGTTGTGTCGTGTACTGACCACTTGTATTTTATGTTCGTGTATAATTTGGAGGCTAACAGGTAACTTCTGTTGGACACCGTAACCCCGTACATTCACCAGAGACTGAACATTCCTAGCATAGTTACTCATATTCTACAATGTGTTAGCATACGTATTGTATGTAGTGTATGTGCGCAGACGCGCGGTGTCGTCGGGCAGCGTGGACGGCGCGTGCGCGGTGCTCAACGAGGTGTCGGCGCAGCTGGAGCGCGGCGCGGCGGCGGCACTGCGGCGCTGGCTGCGGGCGCCGCCGCACGACCCGCTGCCGCTCGCCGCGCCGCGCGACGCACGCGCTCCGCTCGACGCCGCCGCCGACCTCGCCGCACGACTCAACCGCGACCTCGATGCGCAGAGACAGCTCTATCTGGTCTGCTCACTCTCTATTCACTATTACATATCTGCGCATAATCAAAACGTTACGATTTAAACAGTACATGAATGATATAGACGTTTCGGTCTTTAAAGTAGGTATTTTAAGTCAATTGTAGCTAAAATATAAGAACCGGATTCAAAAAGGATGTCACCAAAATCTGCCCAAATGATGTACCGAAGGTACACTTATCGGAAAAAATACCCTGTATTACGCTGGTTAAAACTCTAGTCATACTTTTTTTTTAATGGTCACTAGGGGATGAGAAAAAATAACGTTAAATTTGAAAAAAACGGACATCATTTTATCACACTTGTAACAGTTTCGTAGTGTTTTTATAGCAAAAACTGTCAACTTGATAGCTAGGTATCTGCTGTCAGTGTCAGTTTTGGAATGTCAAACGCACACCATTTTGGCACAATATTATAAACAGTTATACAGTGATTGTACAGTCCTGTAAGACTGTACACTGTAGCTGTTAAGAGTTCTGTAGTAGGTTGAAGTAGGAGCGTGTAGCACAGATTGAGTTTACCACCGTATAGTTCTTAATAGTTTATTTTTTAATCGTTACAAATAGTTTTTATAAAAATTGGTGATTTCCACTCACGTCCGTTACGCGCGTTCGCGAATGCTTACACTATCGAAAATTATTACGTCAAATACTACGTCGATCGAGTTCATAATGTTTGCTGGTTTAGCAAAACGTGTGAGGTGAATGTACGTAAACCGTACAGTGATTTCATAGTAAAAACTGTCAACTTCACAGCTGTCATGTACCTCAGGTACAAATTTGGGCTGAGTTGTATGGACCTTGGATGACCTCCTTTTGTGATGTAACTTCAATAATTATAATAGGACACCAACCTTACATAGGACTATCTCGAAGGTATACTTAAAAAAAAGATAAAGCCTTTTTTAACATCAATTTAAAATTCCATTCAAAATTATTTATAACACATGTACCCACGATGATTATTTCATTGAACATTTTGTGAAACCAGGCACACATGAACGAAGCCGAAGCGGGAGCGGAATGGGCCGAGCGTCTCGCGAGTGAAGCGTGCCAGGCGGCGAGCGCACTGGCGCGCAGCGAGGCCGAGCGTGCCAAGCTGACGTCATGCGCGGCGGGGCTGGGCGCTGCCGCCGCCGCCTTCCGCGCCGCTCACGACCTGGCGCTGGCCGCGCTAGCCGCCGCGCTGCACCACAAGCTAGTGGCTTGGGCGCACAGGCTCGTCGACCCCTCGCCCCACACTGGTATGCTCAATATCTAATCCATAACCAAATGCGAAATACTTTACGAAAAAAAATAACACTCGTGACTCCGCGGTGTCCCCAGGTCCTAGTCCTAGTCCTGACATCCCACCATTTAGCCACCCAATGCTAATTCCATCGAAATCAGGGATACTAATAATTTATTTTAAAAAAACTGCCTTATCTTTTAGACAAAGCATAATAAATAAAAATATTTTCTAGATGAAATGGAGGACGATGCTGATGCTCTTCCGCACGCGTTGGAACAGTTCATGGAGTCTGCGCGTGCGCAGGTGTCACCGCGCTCGGTGGACACCCTGCTGTTGTCTGCGCTCGCGGAGATAGCCACACGCGCGGAGGCCGCCATACTGCACAACCGATACGATCGGGTAACGACTTACATACATAAATAAAGTGTTGCAAAGCAGCCTCACTACCGTATCGTGAGGTCACAATTTTTCCTAGGATTGTGATCGTTGCTGGTCGAACCTAGCTTTGATTTATCTGCCATCGTAATTATTGTAAAAAGCGAATAGGTTATTTTCCAAATTTTTGAAAACTGCTTATGTTTAAAGATTGGGATGAACGATTTAACAGAAAAATATAAATAAATTAAATAATGTCTTTTTTCCTCCATTAAAAAATTAAAGTCAAATTTATTTATATAATGGTTTTAATAATTTTTAATAATTTGAATTTACCGCCAAAACGAAGAGATGGCCAGAAATTCCATAGACACTCTTTTAAAAAAAAACATGATTCACACAGTTCATTTTGGTTAACAGTCTAACTCGGAATAGTTCATAAGAACAATGCAGTTTGATGTGTATTATTAAATTAGTCTAGTATAATAAGCATAGAAAAAAAAAAGATTGTCATTGACAGTAAGAGCTGACCAGCCTCGACAGACGGCACCCATTGATTGTTGTGGATATAGTGGTGTGTGGTGTCCGCAGGAGGGTGGGCTGGCGGTGGAACGTCGAGCACGGCGCGTGGCGGGCTGGGCGGGCAGCGCGGCGGGCGCGGCGCGGGAGAGGTGCGCGCGCCTCACGCAGGCCGCCGCACTGCTGGCGCTCGAACAGCCGGCGCATGCCCGCGACGCGCTGCTGCCCACGCCGCGCATCGCCGCACCCGACGCCAAGGACATACTGGCGCGCAGGTAGATACACTCCCGACTATGTAACTGTGCCCATCTGAAGTTGGCTTTTGCGAACGGCCGCGCAGGTAAAGTATCATATCAACCAACAAAGTCTCCCCCATATACATTTACATACCGCCAGCATCCAACTCCCAATGTATTACCAGATCCTGTCTACATCTCTATGGACGCGCTCAATAGTGCGCTTCAGCGTATAACAGTGACTTACTGTAAAAATATTGACAATAATAACGAATACAAATCATTTAGGACCCCAACACTTCAAAAGAGCACAGTTATTTCGTCTGTACTATATAACCGCACTCATGAGTATCAGTACTTTGCGCAGACGTCACTCCCCAGATACCGCACTCACGCAGACGCCGTTCTTCGCATTATCATCTTTGCCCTGTCTTTAGGTACAGTCGACAAAAAAATTACGCATACATGGTAGAATAATAGCAGGTATTCTCTTCCTGTGACAGCTAAGTCACGTGATTGCTTCACGGTGACGTCATCGACAGTCTGACGTATATGTATCACTATGTGTAAATAAATTGAGTAAGTGAAATGCATTTTTTCACTTGCTTGCTTCTCTATTGAAGCAATTTCAAATAAGTAATTATATACAATTTACTTTTTCACTAAGTAAATGAAAAACACGAGATAACAATAGGTGGGCTATTCAGCAATTTACTTTATATTTGCCTTGGATTATTAAAATATCCTTAATTGTATTGAAGATGTTAAGCAACAGTAACATTGATCTTGACATTTGTGACGTCACCGCGAAGCAACGTGGGAAGAGAATACCTGACGTAAGCTTATTACTGTATCATGATCTGACTCTTGGAGAATGTACTGAATATAAATATTTTATGAATGAGACAACATCCCCTCTACGTACTTTTTGTTTTCAGGACTGACTTCAAAATGGAGGACATCAAGCGGTTGAAATTATAGATAGAAACTATTTATTGTTGTATCATAGATTATACCTGTTACTATTATTGATAAAATTATATAAAATTGCATTTAAAATAAATATAATATATTAATATACCTACCACAGATTTGGTATTCATTTTATAGCCATTTTCTACGTCACTCATAAATAACTGTTCAAATGTCCCACAGCTAAAGCTCACTAAAATCTTGTAAGAGTTATAATTAGACAGAACTATTGATTCAAGTATTTTCGGTTTTTTTTATGCATTATTTATAGGCTTGCGTTTGACCAAGGTTTGACCCCTATCTTACCTGATGTTGTGGTGATGCGGTCGACGATGAAACACGCTTGCCTAGAAGTAACATAATTATTCACTCGTGTCTTGAAGACTCCCAGATTGTAACTGGCCGGAAAAACAGACTCCGTCAAGGAATTCCACTCTTTCGGTAAGTACCACGATTCTATATTATAAACCGAATATACGGCCTATATTCAGTTACCAAATAAAATTTGGCAATCTGCGAGTTTATCTGTGCTTATTTCTATGTGTTAAAATGCGTACTTAAAAACTATGGCGGTTAGGTTTACGTTACTGTCACTCTTTTTCTAGCTACTGTAATAACTCCTTGTAACTCTCTAAACAGAAACAGTAGACAATTTTAAATAATACAACTTTTCTAATTAACATATTTATTTTTATACACTATCGTATAATTTCCAAATCGAGTAACAGTGCTATAAGGCAATTAAATAAATACCTATTTAAAAAATATATATATATATCAAATACTTTGTGTGAAACCTCTATTGTGTGCAGGATAGTATAGAATTTTATAAAATACATGTCATTTCTATCTCGTTACTCATACAATATATTTTTGAACCCGATATGTATGTACATAAATATTAAAAATACATGGAATTCTGTAAGGCACCTTGTATTGTGAACAATGACAAATATATCTAAAAATATAGTTCAATAAAAGCATTGAGTAAAAGCAAAATGTATAAAAACCTGTGATTAGGTACATAAATGTTAATGTATAGCTGTCTTTGTATTATTCATCTCGATCAAGTGAGACGACAGTGCATATAAAACTCATTTATCACGTTTATGGACGAAGTTATTACATTTCATACATTCATATTTTATTAGAGTTTTAAAAGTAGACTAGTTATAAAATATATACTTAGTACTTATAAAATAAACAGTTAAATAGCGCCCAAATGAATATAAAAAGCCTAAGAATTATAATTATATAAATTTTTAAGCTAGAATATTATTGAAAGTACACAAAATTGCAGTAAAATAATAGAAAATAATTATTGGAACAATAACTTAAAAAAACTCAGTCTGCCACAAGTAAAAGCAAAAATTTGTATACTAAAAATAAACATAATTATATTGCACCCATAAAAAGCAAATAAGAATCATAGAATATGCATCACACAAAAAATATTGTCAGCCAAACTTCATTTAATACCCAAAATAATTAATAGTAGCAATAATATAAAATTAATACACTGTATAACTTAACACGGCACATAAAGACGTACATGAACCAAAGTCAAGATAATTTTCCGGTGACTCAGCTCACACTCTTAATTTCATTTTAATTAGAAAACTCGATTCGAAAACTTCAAACAGTTACAATAAAATTCATAAAACTTTAACACATTAAATTAGTTTCTTTGATTACTGTCAATGGAATAAAATTATAATTAAGTAGTAGAAATAACAATTGTTATTAATAGAAATATTAATTGTTAATCTAATATCGAGATTTATATTTTAACAGTAAGTAGTTCGATTTAAATCTTATACGAGACTAACAAAGGGTAGATATGTATGAATAAAATAAGTATACATATGTACCTGAATTAGTTGTTAATAATAACAATTAACGCTTAATTCGACAGGTGGTTATTCGTAACAACTACATTAAATCAAGAAGAATAATTAATACATCTATACAAAATCTGTTTAGGTATGTTGAGTTAGATATGTTAATAATAAAAAAATAATGTAAATATTCATATTTGATCAGAAAATAAGGGTCCAGACGTACAGACGCCAGCAGGGCAAGCTATCCAAAACTGTCAAATTTTCCCAATTGAATATGAACCTTATCGTTTTGTGTTAAAGTTGAAAAACAATCAAAGAAATTTGATAGATTGTGGTAGCTTGATGTGCTGGCCAAAATAGATTGATTTTTTTTGTTTAACAACAAACTTACAAATACTTCATCAGTATGTAATTAGATGTTTAAAATATTTACCATTTTTTAATCAACAATTTAATACAATTTCAATATTTCACGAACACGTTGTTTAAGGCTTATTTCAGAAATATTGTGACATCTAGATAATTTTATTTATAAAAAGTGTACCTATATTGGTTTAGAAGAAATTTAAATCTATGGCAACATTTAAAATCTACCATACTAAGACGTAAAATATGCGACCACGGGTTGAAAAATATTAAAAACAAAAACTACGCAGCGTGACTACGATAAAAATACAAGTTGCGAAATGTCATGATTACATTTCAATCAGATCATCATTTTGAGCCATTATTGATATATTCTGAGTAATTATTCCCGTCGTGTCTTTTTATATCGGACGTCTTACAACTTATTTAATTGTAGTTGATTTTAAATTAAAAAAAAAATGAAGTAATATGTAATTTATTCTTTGGTTAAACCATGTATCTCATAATTAGTCCCAGTAATATTTTATTTATACTATATTAATTGAAGAAGAGTGGGGAGGCCTTTGCCCTGCAGTGGGACACTACAGGCTTTTAATAATAATATTAATTGAACAACTAGAAAGTATTTAAAATCATCCTTAAACAGTATTAAAATAACCATTGCTTTATTTATTGCATTATTTTATATTAAAAATCAATATTAATTAATTATCCCGTACAATTAATTCTTTTATTTTTTCTTCAAATAAAAAATATTTGTGCAAAATTGCAAATATAAAAGTACTTAGTTGACTTACAAAGTATAATATAAAATGGCGGCAGTGTGCCAGCGATTAATAAATTGTAAAATAATAATAATAAGTACATGATTTTGTTCGGACTTAACTTAGATAAAAACAATTACTTACTTATATAACTAACGTTTAGACCAGAAGAGCAAGTTATTGAGCTAGAATTGTCACCACAGTACATACACATTAGTAGAACATTAATTGTTTCATTTTAATATACATGAATTAATTCGTAGTAAAAATACATCATCCTAACCCATTCTCAATATTTTTTTAAATCCTGGCAATAAAAGACAAAAGCATCTGTTACGGGTAGCAACACTCGCAAGTAGTAAATATTGATAGACAAATATTTTTACATGTGGCGACTCCCTCACTCAATTCTATTTACAAATACCTCATCGAAACACTAAACAACAATGTGCATTATAAGTGCCAGTGTCTTTTAAACATCCTATAATCTTAGCACGACTTAAGCTGGTGTGAAGGTATTGGAGTGATACTTTTTGCAGATACTTCATGAATTGACAACATTATTACCAAAATAGAATACGCTATAGCCTCTGTAAAAAACGATATCTGCAAAATTTCATTTAAAAATTGATAAACACACCATTAAAAATGTATGTCATAATACCGCAAGTGTTCCTATCTTTGAGACTAGTTCCCTAAAAGCTCGTCGTAACCATGGCCTGTTAGCGCTACCTCACTAGTACCCCTCCCGGGGCGGTGGCGACTCTACGGTGGAGGCGGTCTGCTTGGACACGACGCGCGTGCCCTGCGCGAGCCCACCGCCGCGGACCGCCACCCACTTGAGATAAGCGTCCACCGCGTACGCGAACATCGCCACAAACCCGAAGAACTGCAAATAACAACATGGTTTTAATTTCTGTCTCTGGTTAAGTTTATAACGTAGTGGAAGTAGCGGAACGAAGCCTCATATCAAAATATGGGCAAAAGCGTCGTCCAACATCTTGTATAAAATAATGGTTATAAGACACGAGGGATATCTCCCTCGCATGTCACATAAGCATTTGTGTGAGAGATAAATAAATGGCCGGAGATCGTCAGTTACTGCATTAACCTTTTGACCGCCACGTCAATAACGAAAATCCGTGTTCTCTACGCCAAGCGACAAATTATAGTATTTAATAATAGGTACAAAAAAAAACAAATTTTTGTATATTGAACAAAAAAAGTGGTATTTATGACGCGCCACGCCGTCGTTGGCGTCGTGAGCAAATTTTAATTTGACGTCTATACACGTCCGTGGCGGTCAAAAGGTTAAACCATTTTTTTAACTGTACGACAAGCTTGGTTATTGACGGTCGGAATGAATAACCTATCGATTATTTACCCCCTACTAGAAATAAAAATGAGATATTACTTCTGTATAAACAAGCGATAGATAGATAATTCCGCCTGTAAGTCTATACAGTCGTGCGCTACAGCAGGCACTGAGGCCCAAAGAAGTCAAAGGGATCAGAAATGGATATTATTATAACTTACCGCAGCAGCAGAGTGAGGGTTATCATGAACAGTGGCCGCCAGAATCGACACCAGCAAGTAGAAGAAGGTCCACAGCGCGCAGAACCCGAACTCGATCTTCAGCCAAGGTATTTTGTAGAACTTCTCCAAGATATGGAACAAGTAGAAGCCCAGCAGGATGCCCGTGAACCAGAAGGCTATCATGGAGATCCAACTGAAGAAGGACCCTCGGCTCAAGTTGTTTAACCAGGAGCATTGGATGCAGATGAACCCGAGAAGACTACATAGCTGCAATGGAAGTTTTGCAGATATTAATATTTATTATACTATATAGTATAGTATAGTAGATGTAGTGATAGCCTAGTGGTATGACCATTGGACTGCCAAGTCGAAGGTCTCGAGTTCGAACCCAAGGCACGCACCTCTGACTTTTCGAATTCATTTGCGTATTAATAATTAATTATCACTCGCTTAAACGGTGAAGGAAAACATCGTGAGGAAACCTGCATACCTTAGAGATTTTTCTCGACGGTTTGTGAAGTCTGCCAACCCGCACTAGGCCAGCGTGGTGGACTATAGCCTAATCCCTCTCATTCTGAGAGGAGACCCGTGCCCAGCACTGCTGGGCAGTGTATGGGCTGATGATGATGATACTATATAGTAGCAAACGCCCAAGGTTTTGGAAACAAATTCTGAATTAATACAATTGTTTTCTAATAGAAATAGGTGCAACTCTAGCTAAAAGAGTCTAGCCTCGTTAAAATAGAGTTCACATAGCTATCCTTTATAGCTTTTTATAGGCTTTTGTATTCCCAGAAGTATCCCGAACTAACACGATTGTGGTTATCGTCCTAGATCCCGAGGTGTCAAGGGGCAATACAGGAAATTATGGAAATTACATTAAGCAACACACAGATTTAGCTTATGTCATTTCCATAAATTTTGTTTCGATGTTGCATCTTTTCTAGGCTCCAGGAATCTTATGATTTTGCAATGTATTCAATCAAGTGCGAATTCCGGTATAGCTAATGTTCATACGTAAAGTAAATGAATCATTGCAATAAAGGAAGCAACAGGGGAAACACTTTCATTGTTTGTTATGACGAATTGATTTCATTGAAATGTTTAAGTAATGCGCATTATATTTTATTACTAGACGAAAAACGGTTTTCTTAACAAAATAATAACGAGTCGATTAAAGGCAGACACATAAAACGTAATTGTATTGGTAATTACTTAGATAAAAATCGATGAGGTCGCCCTATTACTTTTAGCACACTTAAATACCCGGGGGTACCATCCGCGAGAGAGCTAGTAAAAGTATACTAATGGCCGATATTAGTTCATACTGCAGAGTTCGTATGGATACACCCCTTGCCAAATAATCTATACATATAAAATATTGTGTTCCAGTTTGAAGGGCATGTAGCCAGTGACATTACTGGGCATATGAGACACAACTCGATGTCTCAAGATGACAACGCGATAGTGATACTAGTGGTTTGCTGGCGTCTATAGGCTGCGGCTGCCGCTGACGTCCTGTAGACTTGTTTGTCATCTTATTACGATAAAACAAAAACATAACACTAGCTGTGTATCACGGTTGTTATCCGCGTTGATATAGTTATTCGTTATTTCGTGGGAATTACCCAAAATCCTTTCTTAGCTGTCTACACCATATAAGAATCCTACTCGATTAATTTCAAGTATCTATCTAGGCTTTACAGAAGTATACACACACCTCACCACAAACTGATGCAACGGCTAGTTCACTAACTTGGAATCTCATGCTTCTTATATCACTGGCAAGCATACTCTTCAAAATGCAACAAAGCAAATAAACCGGGTCGTTATACCCTAGACAATCGATCTTCTTTTGGAACCAGTGTTACTTCTTACTGCGCGAACCACCAGTTTGGGACAAGATATTAGTGTTCATAATATACATGGATTCTTGGTGGTGCGTGTGTATGACAAGGTGTATGGACGTGAAGGAAGCGAAAGAAGTATGCCTGGGAAAAAAGCGTGAGTGTATTGGATATTAGTCATTGAACACTACATATTTCGAATCGTGACATTGAACGCTTAGCATTTAAGATCGTTTTAATTTTGTTGCTTGCATCATTCGTCTTTACATTTATACGTAAAAGGGTATGGTGCGACATGAGATCATAGTTAATCGATGACGGCATCAACGTCCACCGTCATCGTTCGCCCCTTGAACGGTTATGTATTAACGGCAAACTCGGTAGTTCATAGCAGTCAGCTATGAACTGCCATTTAAACTAACACAACGCAATTTTCATCAAAATATCCATGATGCAAAAGAAGACCTTAACTAGCGGCCACAAGCGCGCCTGCTAAGTGTTTCTGCGTTCAATTCCGTGGTCGAGCAAAGTAATATTGAGATTTTCTATGAAATGTCAATAGTCAGGTTTAATGGCACCCGGTTCGCCCCCTAATACCAGTCCCATCCAAGAGGCGTGCGGGTACTTATTCAATAACCTTGAACCAATACAAATAACCTTGTATTATATAAATTATACTCGTATAATAGACGTAGGTACCTATTATAATATTCAATTCATGACCACACAGCTCTTCAGGGACTAATATGTTACAGGCGTAAACTAACACACCTATGTATCTATGGCACTCTCATTTGGGACAGGCGAGACAGTTACAGTAAAAAAATCAATACAATTAGGATGTCATGTTTGTATTTAATACAAAGTAAGCCGTACCTGCGTCACACTTAGCGCCGTTAACGTCCGTGTACCGATAAAATTGATAAAGCGCCACTGAATTAGTTTTCTACAAGGACTTTACCTTTTGTCGACGACGGTTTACCCTATGAATAAAACATTTTCTATGTTTGAACCTATTATAAAAATGGTTGCGGGGCCATGCTGTAGTGTATTGATTAAAGTAGAGTCCGCTAAACTTCGACGAAGCTCAATTTACAAGCAGCAGTTTAGAAGCGGTAAAAAAATTGTTCGACTCAAAAAAATCGTTTTAAGAAAAGCTTTCGAGGAATTACTTCACATACATACACACGCCTTTTTCCCATAGGAGCAGGCAAAAACTAAAGTATTTTAATTACTTTCCAATAATAATACATAACCAGGACTATGTATCTATTCGTTATATTCCGATTTTACCTAGAGCAGGATTAGGCATTTGTGTTTTATTTTACATATTAATTATTTTAAATACTTAAGTTAGTTTCAATAATTCGATGGCAGACCGGAATAACGCATGGCAAACTCCGGTCCGCCATCGAATCATTCGTTCATCGGATAAACTCGACGAATCGAACCCAAATCGCGGATTTCACATGGAGCGTTTTTATTTATTATTTTAAGAAGGTCATACTTTAGAAGAAGAAATTCTGCAAAAAGCTTGCTTGACCCCTGTCATACACATTTGGCTACCCAACACTTACCTCTGTTTTGTAGGATTGATGAGGATTGGCGAGGCACAATTCAAATGTTGTGCTACATTATTACTGATAAGGTATGCAAGCAAATACTTACAACTTGTACAATCTTCAGTATGCCGGGTATGGTCTTAATGTATGAGGGGTCAAACCGGATGTTGGTCTGCACGGCCGTGCTGGACGTCACCGTTGTCGTCGTGGTGTGCTGCCCCGGGAAACCTACTTCCGCCATTGTTGATTAACTGGAAACATAACGTGATTAAACAAGCTAAGATAAAGAGATTCCAAAATTTAACTACAAAAAAAAGACACTACTTTCCACTCTTTGATTATATACTTGTCTAGATGGAGCAATGCAAACAAACGACACGCGAAAACTGGGGCCAAATTGCGTGATATGTGTGAGTACCGCTTGTGTACTTATTGTAGTCAAACTGTCAAGGTGTGCGTGTTTAGGGATGCCTGCTCCAAATTATTAACTTACCTTTTCTCCATTATTTAATGGGATGACAGTTAAACGAAATAGGCTGAATAAAGTAATTATTTTATAGATTAGTGTTTTATTTATTTTAATAAAAACAAAAAATACAATGAAAAAATATATACAGCAATTTATAGATCAAAATCCATCTCTTTGTATTTGTTTTCGAAATAGTTTTTTTTTTTATATTTCATTTCGTGTCCGCTGTATAATGTCTCTCCAGTCTTAAGAAATCTTAAACCCAAAATATTAGAAAGAACTAACAAAAATACTATTTAGTGAATGACTTCATTTATTTTGTTAAGGCAAGTTATCATTTAGTGATCAAAGAAATTATGTAGGTAATTATTAAAATAATAAAATTTTCTCCTGATCGAAAGATGATGACTGATATTTGCATTTTATCTCCCATAGTTTCGCCAAATCTCCCTTGTAATAAATTGACAACACCGGCTACTCTGTCGAACCTACAAATTAACGAATTGAAAAATCATGTTTTCATAAAATAATAGAGGTTAAATAACAAAACTTACCGATGTAATGTGATCTTAGTGTAATTATACGGTTTTCCCACATAATTGCGACACAAATTGACAGCACATACCGACATAATTAATTATTTTTCGAGAACTCCACACCCTGAAGTGATCCAAATGACACTGACGTAAGTGAGAAGAGAGTCTACCAATTTTAGTAGACTTTATTTGGGCCGTTTTGTACGTGTCAATGTGGCATCTAGACAAGTATATAATCAAAGTTTCCACTATTGGGATGGTCAATATACATAAAATATAAATAAATATGTAAACAAATATTTATAGGCTCCAGTGGCTTCAACAAGACACAGAGTGGGTTGTAATAATTATGAGTTTGCTAAAATAAAAAAGGCATCTTAAAAGGCTAGAACAAAAAATATAAAAAAGATGAGAAACCAATTATATTTTTTGTGTCTCAACCTGAATCAATTACTATTTTGCTTATGGAAAATGAATTCAAGGATACATGGTACACAGGTACAGTCAGCGTCAAATAGTTAGTGACACTCAGAGTATTCAAATAAATAGACGCAACCAAAAAGTCAATAATATCGGTACAAACAAAGTTTCCATAATGTTGTCAACATTATAGTCGCTAAAAAGGTCGAGACGTTTAAAACGTCATATAGATAGGTTCAGTCAAACCGTCATAAATATGGTTACAGTCATCCCGCCAATGGTATCCAAGCATTTTATGTGTTCAAAAATATGGAAAACCCTAAGGTTTTCCATATTTTTGAACACATAAAATGTATAGCAGTAAAGTTTATTTTTCTAAAAAAATAAACTTTACTGGTATACATTTTAAATACCTATTATTTCTCACATCAATTAATGTGAAAACAATTATACAGAAAAATGAAAGGAATAGAAACTACTGTTGTCCTTTTCATTTTAAGCATGACGTCATAGACATGTCTTTTGTTTTTTAAAGGCTCGTGCATAGCCTTTTACGATACTTGTAAGCAATAAACAGCTGACTGAAAATAGATGTAACCTCATTGATAGTGAGTATGACTATAATATTATATCCAATAGAGCTCTTGCTCTATCTATCTATATATTTTAATTATACACTCTTGTGCATAATTAAAATTTAAATGATTCAATATCATGATAATTTTATTTTAACAATGAACGTCGACAAAATTACTAGACTCGATAGTGCTTGCAAAAAAGAGGTGCAAGCGATTTCCAACCTTATTGACTATTATTCAAAAACCGCTATTTAAAACATAAACAAGGTAATAGAGTGGATGAATAACTAAAAATAAACAATAAAATAATGTCAATAAGGTCGATAATCGCTTGCATAAATTTTTACAACTAAAATCGTTTAAATTAAGAAATCCAACTATTGTTTTTTCAATTTTCTCTAGTTTTTGACTGCTTACCATCAGGCGGGCTGTGTGTTTGTTTATACATACCTATATTTATAGGTATGTATAAACAATATATACTTACCTATAAATATAAGTATGTAGTGCGAATATGGTTACGGAAACACCTTCCTCCCTCAAATATAAATTCGATGTTTTGTGGTGTCACTAATGCGATAAGTAGCCATATTTCTAGCTTGCTTTAGTATTGCACTTGACATTGATATTACTGACAGATAAATAGACATGCAATTACAACCCTAGATTGCCTAAAGAGGTTTTCGTCTTTGGGAAACCGTTTATTTCTATAACATGCTGGTTTATTTTTCTAATGTGTTCCAAATTTTTGAACTAAGTGTTCAAAAGTTTAAATGCTTGGATACCATTGGCGGGATGACTGTAACCATATTTATGACGGTTTGACTGAACCTATTTATATGACGTTTTAAACGTCTCGACCTTTTGAGCGACTATAATGTTGACAACATTATGGAAACTTTGTTTGTACCGATATTATTGACTTTTTGGATGCGTCTATTTATTTGAATACCCTGAGTGTCACTAACTATTTGACGCTGACTGTACACACTACAAATTAGTATTTTTTTTATGAAACTGATTGATTTTATTGCCCACCAGTTAGAAGGCTACTAACGAGTCCTAGGTCCTGTTTTACCATTTACATAATATAATATTGTATAATAAACTAAAAACAACTGCCAAAATATCTCATCAAAAATTAGAGAATTTTGGTTTTAATCTGTCAAGGAAAAAACAATAGATAGAAAGAATAGAAAAACAATTGTTGCGACCCTCTAGAGGGTCAAATTTCTTCAAAGAATTATATTATTATCATATCAAAAAGTGTATTTTTAAATTAATTATTGATTATAATTAAGGCTGAGGCCTATGGAAAATAGGTATAAAGATATGTGCATGTCAGTTGATAAGTACAAAAATATAGTTATTGACAAATCCCTGCCTCATTTTTACAGATTAGTGAAATATTTTTCTGTTAATAGATAAGCCATTGTGAATCATCAAAGTATTTTGTCTGTCATACAACATGCAGTTATCAGTTATATTGCTTTATTAAAAATAACATGATAAGCATAGTTATGATAAATGTATGAAATCCAATATGTTTAAAAGCTTTAACCAGAGCTGTGCATGCCTTATTATGATTTAAATTTACAGTACAATAATATCTTAAAAGAATCTATGGTAGTACAGGATTATTCACTGGCCAGATGGAGTGATGGCTTGCAGAAGGCAGTTAGTAGTGACTGGATGAGAAAAGCCAACGATCAGGCTTTATAGCATTCACTAGGAGAGGCAGTCTACATCAATGGTGGGAATCGAACCCACGACCCCATGATCAACAATCCGGCACTCGAACCGCTAGACCACAGAGGTCGTCATTAAACATGCTTCTTCACTGCTATTAATATTGTTGTCATTTATTTTTCTGTGACCGATGTTGGTCTATTGTGATCATAATGTTGTCAGGCTCCACTTTTTTATTACATATCAATGAATACCAATAGAATGGTTATTTTTAATAAGTAATTTTTTTATAATATGTAACCTTAAGGTAACTTCTAATTTAATAATTATAATTACTAGCAATACTAATAATAGTTTTTTCCTTTTACTTTATTACCTACTAATATTATTTTGGTTGTATTTTTATTTACAAGCCTATCCTACTAATAGTAGTGACAATAGAAAATTAGTTGTTTTCTGGATTTCACAATGTGATGTATGTGATTTCAGCAAATTATCTTTACCTATCTAATTTATTCCACCGATAACTTATCATAGCTTTGTGACAAACATTATATTGTTGTGCATGAATATTCAATTATTATATCACACAATGGGGTTTATTATATGGGGACTAGACTACACAAATGGGTATGAAAGTTTAACTGGTGCCTCTATGCCTATATTGAAAGGAGAAAGTTGTTTACTTTACTGTTCCCACGAGAATGCTTAGATAGAAATTGATAGACAAACATGTCCAAATATAAAAATAATACAGAATGTACTTACATGTAAATGTAACTCAATATTACAATAAACATTCTTACATCTAGTATTAAGTAATTATATGATATTATATTATTTAGTTGGAGGTGGGAGGGCTGTAGAGATTATTGATAGGCTGTCACCAGATATCAAAATTAGGTGTGACCCTTCGTAGGTCCCCAATAATGCTTGGTATCATTAAGTAAAGAAGGTAGTGTGTTAAAATGTAAGGTATTATGTAGCTATTTCCTAAGTTGATGTATGATGATCAAAAATATTGTTCTCCAGTTTTATTAGAGAGCACATTATGACATAGTAGCCGCCTGTCACCCCTTAAAATAGCGAGTATTGAGCAACATACAACAGAAATAAACACAACACTAAATTACCTACTGATTTATATTCTTACCTCGTCACAATTAACTTAGCCACATACACTTTTTCTTAAACTTAATAACACTAAGTCACACTGAGCTAAGGCACTTACAAATAACGTTAAAAATAAGTGTAAATTAATATCACCTGATAGATCGAAATGACCAAATTGAAATTACTATAGACAGACAGAGACAGGCGACAGTGGTCGACAATTTGATTTGACAACATTGACAAACGTCATGCGAAAGGGCGTTACGGTACCAGTGTTACCACTTACCCTACTACTTACCCTATTTCTGTTCAGTAGTGTTCAGTCATAGAGAAAAATTAGCATTAAAACTGAAAGAAATGTAAAATATTTCCAAGATAATCTAATCTAACTGTCAGAACGGAATAACAATAATTTAGTTTACAATTTGAGTAAGTGATGAGGCTAAAAATCTGCATTATTGCTTGTAATTGTAACGAAACGCTCAAATAATAATTGACAACTTGATTGACAAGAGTCATCAAGTGCCACAAGTGACATTGCTTGAATCGTTCTAAAATAAACATTCCATAATTGTCAGAGATTAAACTGGAAATAAGATATAAAAAAGGTTAATCCAATAATTAAATAATAAAAAGCATGTAATGTAATGAGTATTTTTTTACAGCACAACAATGTTTTTGAAGCAAACTTCTTCGTTTGACGTTTATCTAGGGATGAAACCGATGTAAAAATATAATTATTATGTATAGCTAAGTATCGACTATCGACTAATCTGTATACTGACAATCTACTTAATTAATCTTCGTCTTGATGAATTGATTTTTGCGAGTCTAGAAAAAGATAGTACCTACGCTGCATACTATCCTTTTTAGTATAATGTGCGTGTATATTTTTTAATTCAAATCAATTTGTTATTAGAAATGTACTTATTATTTATTCGACTTATAAATGTCGAATGTCGATGTAAGTCACTATAATATTCACAATAATCTAAGCTGTCACATCTCTATTACGTTCAGTAATCAAAATCAATCAGTCAGTATCTTCTTTTTTTTTGTACCTAACATAATGATCAACAAATCAAATCAAGATTAGAAGATCGTTCTTTTTCCTGTAAAAATGTTAGAATTAACAGAGATTAGAATTGCAGATATAAGTTATTGGTGTTAATTTTTTTATAAACTCAAGACATTGTAATAATTACAAATGTTGATTGCTTGCTAAATGAAGTTGTAATGTAACCGTTCATAATTTACATGATTATTACAGTGCAAAGACGTTTCGTATGAGTAAACAAATAACACCCGCGAAGTTAACTATGCGGTATGTTATTTAAAAATATGAGTCATTGATGTTTTACACAGCTCAGTATCGGTTAGAAATATAGTGTCAAGGCGCCGGTGACTAAATAGTACGCAGCATCCTTGCTTATCGCGAGTTCGCGATGCGCGTGTTTCAGTTTATGTGATTCGCTCCTTGGTGTTCCACTTTGTATTACGTCTTGTGTCTATCTAAGAGGCGCGCGCCGTGATTTATGTAAGTATCTATCAAATGATTTATATTTTTGAATTCAATAATAGGTACTAGGTAAATTATCATAGGACAACTTAATTAGAAGCCTGTATATTTTAGGTCCCATGTTATGGGATGGGAAATAAAACCTTATTAAAAAATATTTATTACTAGTTAATTCTTTCATCCCACAATGTTATCTGTTTTTAAAATGTTTATTTGATATTTATAGGATAGCATGCCTCATTGTTAATATCTCATAAGGTGCGGTCAGGGCTGGATTTAGGGCTATGGAAGCCTCCAAAAATTTATGGAATAGACAAAAATATCCCCTGTGGAGGCCTTGGGGCTAGAGACCCTGTTGCACTGGCCTAAATCTGGCCCTGGATAGTAGGTAGTAGTCAAATACAAGGAATTATTCCTAAAACAATATGAATAACTCATCCATGGTTTATATGAGGTAGTTGTTATTGATAAGTGATAATAGATCTCTAGTACAAGTTCAATTTCAAGGATATTTTTCATTGCTATGTTGTACAGCTTCTTTGTTTTGTTATCTCTACTCTAATCTTGTTATCAACTAGGAACTCAACTTTCGATAGATATGTGTTATACTGGATATAGATGTTATATCTTAGCAGAATAAATCATCCTGGCACATAAATATAAAAACTGGTTATATTTTTGAATAAATAAATATCAAATATTTAATGTAAGTATTATTAAAATTCATAAACATTTGCAAGGTTATATTTAAAAAAAAATGTAGGTATATTGGCCTGTAACAATATTTCCTGTAATTTTGTGTTCTTTATCCTTAACATATATAAATGCAAAAGTAACCCCATTTGTCTGTTAACTTTTCATGCCTAAACCACTGCACAGATTTTCATAAAATTTGACAAGGAGAATATTTCATCCTGAGGAAGAACAGGCTACCATAATATGTCTAAATATTAGTAAATGGTTAATCCTTTTGTGACACAGGTGAATAAGTATTTGATATTTCATAAATGTAGATGCATTGGCCAGCACATCAAGCTACCTCGATCTGTCAAATTTCTTTGATAGATTTTCAATGTTAAAACAAAATAATAAGGTTCATGTTCGATTGGGAAAATTTGACCGTTATGGATAGTGTGACCTGCTATTTAAGCAAATTGGAAGTTCATGAAAGGATACTAATATAATAAAACTAACAATCTATAGGAATAGCAATTATAGCATATTCCTATATTAAATTACTAGCTTTTGCCTGCAGATTCACCTTTACCTCAAAGGATTTTATGCGACAAAATGTAGCCTATGTCCTACTCCAAGGTCTAATCTATCTCTGCACCAAATTTCGTCAATATCTGTGCAGTGGTTTTGTCGTGAAAGTGTAACAGACAGACAGAAATAATTTTGCATTTATAATATTCGTTGGGATAAATAAATCATGATCACTTAGGATGGTTAGCAATAAGGTTAATTTATTAATTGACCTTATTGCTTTATGTGACTAATTCAATGATTCACTTTACTGATATATGTATATACCTTTACAGTAGTCTATCATCTCCAATCTTCCAAGTCCAATTCTAATTGAATCAGTTCCACTCACGAGCATGTTTCATATTCTTTCACACATAAACATCATGTATAGTGTTCAATGCTAAATTAAATTAATTATCCAGTGAATGCTATGTTTAGCTCACTCTTGAGATGACTTGTGGAGGGATGTCCCACTGAACTTATATCTGTTAAAATCTGGTGTGTACAAAATAAGAGTCCCGTATTCTGTGCCCAAACAAAGACAGTGGCAACACCTGCGAGTCAGCTCCTGGCCTATCCTATACTCAACAGGTGTTCAACAGTTCATCTCATGATGATGCATTATATAATTCTTGCCACTAATATAGGGTTCAGAGTTAAGTGAGCCATCGTGAAATGATCGCAACACTAGACACTTCACGCAGTGATTTTGCTGAGAAGAAAAACCGCCGAAACGAACTTCCGAGCAACATATTTCTGGTGTAAAAAATAATTTATACACAATAATTTTATTTTTGCGTTAATATATAATATAATTAATTAGCTTTTCATTAATACATGTTAGTAAGGCACGCTATGATTATTATCATGTGGGCTAAACACACGATAATAAACATAGTGTGCGTCACTTTTTCGGTCGTTAGTAGGTATTATTACCTACGGCTTCATTTTAATAAAATTAGGTAACTAGGTACCTATAAACCGGACACCGAGACCTAAAACACTAATATTGATTTATATTTCAGATGAGTGCGTATCATGGCGTACCCGAACCAGTTGCCACCACCGCCCCCGCAGACCATGGGGTCTACGAACACCGTGTTCATTACAGAGACGCGGTTCGACCCCTCCTACTTGAAGACCCTGCCGGGGATCATTAAAGCTGTTGTTGTCGTGAGTTGTTAATTACTTGCCAGCTAACTAGTTTGCAGTTGCGGTCTCCCGATCCATTAAATCCAATATAGTATGTATGTGTTAAGTTTTATTGTTGTGTAAGTGTTTATCTTCATAATCTCTCTCTCTCTCTCTCTGACTCACTGCCTCAAATCCTACAAAATTGAAATGTTGGCGAGTAGAACCCTACTTCCCTACTGATATTATAAATGCGAAAGTCTGTCTGTCTGTTACGCTTTCACACCTAAACCGATTTTGATTAAATATGTACAGAGATAGATTAAAACTTGGAGAAGGAAATAGGCTACATTTTATCTCTAAAAGCCCTTGGGTATGCAGGGGTAAAATAATAAAAAAGCGTACCGAGACATATGCTAAGAAAGAAATTGTGAAAATTCCAGAATTGGGAAATAACATAACGCTATTAATACCTCGGGGTGCAGCTGGTTTACTACAATAATCCAGTGTCTGATGTGCAAGACAATTTCCGATCGTTCCTTTTTCCCTTCACGTATCTTTGCACATGATTGGCAGAAGAAAATGGAACTCGCGACACAGTCCAACCGCGAAGCATTTAATCTCGTTTGTTCATATCACAGACCATTGGCTCCAAACAAACAAATATTTCGTAATATTCCTTGGCTAGCTGCGTCAATCGGCAATTATTTATACATTACTGGCTAGTGACTAATCAAATACGCAATTATGATAACATAGCCCACCTGGCAGCTCTCCAGCTAAAGGTCTTTGCTCCTAAAACATGTGTCTTGGCCAAGAAAATGCTTTATCAAGTTATAAACAATAGACGATAAAGAAATTGCGAAATTGATACTGTCTACACAAATTGCCTTGTTCTAATGCTAACGATGAAGGAAAACATCGTGAGGAAACCTGCATAGTGCATACCTTAGGGATTTTTCTCGACGGTTTGTGAAGTCTGCCAACCCGCACTAGGCCAGCGTGGTGGACCATAGCCTAATTCCCCTCAATATGAGAGGAGACTTGTGCCCAGCAGTGGGGCAGTGAATGGGTTGATGATGATGATGATGATTGCTAAGCCTCAATTATATTCAAGGTAGCAGTGTGTGGTTTTTAAACGATTTATGAATTCGATATTCTCCGGTTTTTTCTGTCTTAGACGGCGGAATTTCCACACCAGGTCTTTATCTTTAGTTCATCGTTGCGATAAATGAACATAACAGATCATAACATGATCGTGGTTGAATGCTGCTAACAAAAACAGTACAAATAAAAAAAATATCTTTCACGCAGCGATATAATTATACCTTTACCTTTTATTAAGACGCAAAGGATTTCCCGTCTGCGATCCTGTCAGGTGTCGATCGGCTTTCGCCAGTCGCCAATTCCCCTCTTTAAGCTCCCGACTATACAATAGAATAAATAAAATTTTATCAATTTATACACGTACTAAATATGAAGTGAAAAATATACTTACCAGGTGGTTGCAAGAGTTATCATATGACAAAATTGATTCTTATTAAAGTAATTTCTTGATTTAGATAAATAAACTCTACCATTATACCGATAATTTTTAGTTTATATATTTAGATAAAATATTAGTAGTACTTGCACGTACTAAATTCCATAGTTGTGTGTAACTGCGATTTTGACTTTTAAAACACAGG
Source organism: Acronicta alni (assembly GCA_964056405.1). Taxonomy (NCBI): domain Eukaryota; kingdom Metazoa; phylum Arthropoda; class Insecta; order Lepidoptera; family Noctuidae; genus Acronicta; species Acronicta alni. The sequence goes on along the minus strand of OZ043916.1, from coordinate 805,208 downwards.
CTTTTTGCCTAGTTTAGGAGTCAAACGTTCGACTTAAAATGTTCACTGCTGTATAACTTAATCATAAGTCACTACCATGTACTATTTGGTTCTGTGTACAAATAAACATAAAATTGACCTTTTTTAAATCATTGCCTCCGCGGAGAACTAAGTGACGATGTGGAGGTAGACAGAAATCTTTCTAGGTTTGCGGACGTGTTTCTTATTAAAACCATTACCCCATTCTAGAATTTTCTACTGTATCGTGGGTGCGTTTAAAAACACTAATCTCAAAGGCATCTATCTGTTGGTTATACAAATATTAGTTCCCCGTGGTGATAGAACCCGCCAACCCTAGCGCAGTAGACCCGTCGTTCATAACGTGTCTTCTTTCACAGCTGTTCAACCTTATCGGGTTCATCTGCATCCAGTCCTCTGCTTTCTGGTCGAACGGCCGGGGGGTGTACTTCAACATAGTGGCTCACTTAGGGCTGTGGTTCTCGGGGATCCTGCTGGCGCTGTACCTGTTCCACGTGGTGGAGAAGTACCACAACATAAAGTGGCTGAAGATAGAGATGATCGCGTGTATTGTGATGGTGTTCCTGTATCTGATTGCGTCTACGATAGTTGTCGCCTTTGGAGCCGCTGCGTACTCCGCGGCTGGGGTGAGTTTTCTATCATATTGTTTAAAATCTGGCCTGATATATCGAGGGTGGAAAGAGGCCAGCTAAGACTCGAGGGCGGTCATTTGCCAGGCTTTCTGTCTGTTTTATACTGGATTCAGTTTCTAGCCGTTTGGACAATTAGTACTTTTACAACGCTTTTAAAAGTAGATCCAGTGGTGTTAGAATCAAAAACATTGACTCATACACGTGTCTTCTTTTTTTCTTACCTGTTGTTCCACGTCACGAATTATTTCGTATAATGAGTGTATGTTACGTGTATTTGAACGTTTTTAACCGACTTAATAGCTGTAATACTTACAATACAACTACCTCATTAGTCTATAAGTGGTTCCAAGTGCTACGCTAGAGGTCTTGGGTTTGATTCCCTGGTCGAGTAAAGTGTTAATGGGATTTTTTATGAAATCCCAGTAGCAGTTCGGAATTTGGATTTGTGCTCGATAGTGGGTGTACATTAGAGTACACCTCTGCCTATCTTTTCGGGAAATACAGGCGTGGTGGTATGTTAAATGTTTAATAGTTAATTTTGTATCTTTAAATACTCGCGCTAAATACTTAATAGTCCCGTTCCATTCTTAGCCTACATGCAGTAATTAGGAATCCGAATGTTTTCGTTTTAGTTAGATTTTTTTGTGTGAAACAGAAAGTATGTCAAGTTAAATAATAAAATCTGCACTGCGAGTATAACAACTGAATTTTTCAGTTATCAATGAACCGGCTCAGTCGGGCTCAGCTCATTATTTTTGCATGAAACATAATTATGTCCTCGTATATTTATAGAAGATTACTAGCGACCCGTCCCCGCTTCGCATGGGTGCAATGTACTAATAACATACATGTATTATACATATAAACCTTCCTCTTGAATCACTCTATCTATTAAAAAAAACCGTATCAAAATCCGTTGCGTAGTTTTAAAGATTTAAGCATACATAGGGATACAGGGATAGGGAAAGCGACTTTTTTTTATACTATGTAATGATAGTGAAGATAGAATGGTTTTATAATTACCAACTACTTAAACAAAACAGCTACGGAAGAAGACAATAGTATCCAACAGGTACTATCAGGCGGAGCCACCTGTAGATTACTCATTCAAAACAAAAGGTACCGCGGTCTACTGGCAGACTGGCACACATTCTTACATGCAGGCCATACGTGACCGGGCTATAAAATATCTATAAATAATATTCATGACTAGCCATTGCGTTATACCGCATTTTAGTATCAATTAAAATGAGGCAAATGGCGTGTTTGAAATGAGGTAAATGCTCGCTTGTATTTTTTTTTTTTGATATTCCAACTTTTATTCAAGTTTTCAGCTTTGAACAGTCTGGTGGCTTTGAGCGTATTTTTATATGACCTGTGTTCCTCTGATCTGGTATCGTCGTGCGACGGGTTGTTGAGCTCCCTATATTATGATTGAGCTACACAATGACTGATGCATGCGTGCCGTCGGTTGGAACTGGTCTACTCAAAGCCGCTGTGGCTCTTTCGGCGTTTCTTCTCAGAGGTCGTCAGTCAGGAAATGCCGGAGCCATCTAGCTTAAAAAAAAATACTTGTTCAAGTATTCATGTTGCATTGAATGGAATGAAGAATCAACCATCAACCTAACGTAGATCGTAATATTTTAGTAAACGAAGCGACTGGTATAACGAACAAACCCATCACTTTATTTAATTACTTACAAGTCTTACAAACAAACCTCCAACCTATCTATATATATCTTACTATTTAAGAAGTACTCCCAATATTCCAATTCAATCACATCACAACTCTCTCCCTCGTCCTTTCATCCAATTCGGTCGCGACGCGTCACATTATGACATAACATGAATAAGGAATCACTTTATGGCTACTATTAAGTATAGGCTCCATTATAAGAATTTATTCGTCTATTTTATGTGGTACGTGCTAACGCTATAATGAAATGTCACAAGCAAGAATATTAAGTATGTATAACTTGTCACACGAGGTTTTTGCAGCAAGTACGACTCTATTATTACCCTTATTTTGCTCTAAATAAAATTCCGAATACCCAAGTATACGTAAAATACGTTAAACCTTTCTTAATCTGCTTATTTAGGTACTTACATTTACTCATCTAGATTCCATTGCCCCTGATTAAAGGAAGGGAGAGTTTGACTCCTAAATACCTAGTTCGATTCAGTTCATTCACCTACGTTTCGTCCAATGTTATGAAATATTTGGCTGCCAATCCATCAGTGGGATTCCAATCAGTACTTAAGCAACTGAAGAGCAAAGTATTACCCACCTTCGGCAGTCGAGTACAATGGATGTACTTGTCACTTAACTCGGAAATTGTAAACTAATCATATTATATGAATGGATTTGAATCATCGCCGAATTGTTGAGAATTTCCTAGATAATTTCAGTACCATCACAGGCTATCCACTTGCGACCCGATATTTGAATGAAATTATACATACGTTTAATAGATTTATGAGCCAATGTCACACGACCCACGCAAATGTAGATGCTACAATATAAGTGCTTCACACAGAGTTCTTGTGAACTGGCCCACGCAACGCAATTACAAGGCATTGCTGATATCTTTAACCAATCAAGGAACAATTATTAGCAGACTCCTCGTTCTTTAATGAATGAATCCTAATCCTTAGACTACCTACCTAAAGCAGCAAAGATCTCAGTTTAAACTTTCTTAAATCGTTCTCAGTTCTTCGGCTACTTGGCAATGGTGCTGTACGGCGGCGATGCCTTCCTGAAGTACAAGGCGTTGAAGGCTGGTGAGTTAGCCCAGGGTCACCGCGTGCAGGCGAAGCAGACACACGTTACCACGCCCCCAGCGTTGCCGTAGCCGGAGACAACTTATGGCAGAGGAATGATATTCTGAAGGAAGTGTAAGAAAATGAGATTATTTTTTGAGAAAAAGTGACAAGACAGACGTTAAAATCTTTTTACGGTCTTGGCGTAAGTCTGTTAAAACTATCAAATATATTTGCAAAGAGATTTCAATCTTACGCCTTGTATGTACGGTCTAAAGTTAATCGCTGTATGCTTAGCAATGAAACGAAGTACTGACTATAAAATGATTGTATCACAATATATTTACAAAGACTAGTTGTAAGTGTAGTGTCGGTTCTTTAGCTGTCTTATGACGCAAACAATATGTGCATATTCTACATAAATTATAACGAGTTTGTTTACATCATAAGACCTAAGAGAAATGGACTATATTTGTGTTTATTTAATTCCCACCAAGTTGTTTTAGCAGCCCAGTTTCTGGCAATGAGATTATGTGTGTCAATGATATTTGAGAGCTGATAAACTGAAAATAAGTCGACCATCGACATACAGATAAATGTTGAATCCTGTTCCAGCATTGCATTTATGATTATATGCACTATACCTACGAATTTGTATTCATTTCATTCGCATTTGATTAAAAAGAATATCTTGGAAGATAAATAACAACCAGAAGTGGATGATTTGATGTAAAGAAACTATTACCTATCAAATTATATTTCTACATAGCATGATCATAAATGGCAAGCCCCTTAGCAATGTCCGCGCTACTGCTTACTGCGTCTATTTTGTTCAAGTAACACTATAAAAAGAACTGTTATCAATTGTTCTATTGTCTAGACATGTGTCATACTCATTATAGAACTTATCCAAAAGAGGTACACATTTGGTGTGCACATTTTGATTACAGTAAATGTATTTATTCCCACGGGTCCACAACATCGTCTTCGCGTAGGTAAATTGGGTTCGTCTATTTAAGACAACCATACCTATTCATATTTCATCCATATACGTAGGTAATTAAAAAGTTTATCTACGTATGGACGAAATATGAGGGTAACGTAAGCCCCTTTGACGACATAACATTGTAGCTACATAACGTGAAGTTGCACGATATTTCCTCTTACTTATTTATATGAAGGCCTTTGGATAAACGTTTCTAGTTTTTTCCTGTGAAGCAATAATATTACAATAATAATAAATAATAGATTTTCCTAATACAACATTGGAGATATGTACAGACGCCAGCTGGTCAAGCTGCCCAAAACTGTCAAAATTTCCCAATTGAATATGAACCGTATTGTTTTGCATTAAAGTTGAAAATCAATCAAAGGAATTTGACAGATTATGGTAACTTGCTGTGCATGACGTGTCTATACATATTATGGAGTCATTTTAGGCTCTGGACCCAAGCAAATTAAGTACCCAAATTACAACAATAATTGGTGTCAGAAACCGGGCTTTTGTTATATTGCACAAGGGCTACAAATACCTCAGCGTGTACTTATTAAAATGATTTGTATTTTTTTTTAACGTTATCTATCTGTATATGTACCTACTCAACTTCACGTGAAATTGAAAAGTGCGGTAAAACTAGATTATCGATATTTCATGGTTACCAAAGTTCGAAGTTGATTTACTTTCAATGAATTCTGTCGATATCGATAGTATGACGACACGGATAAATAACGTTCAAAAATAAATATAAATATTGTTTTGTAGATACTAGTTATATGCTACTAAAAAAATCTATTATTCTTAGACATTTTTGTGATAATATTATAGTAAGAGCTAACTTATTTAATCATGTTTATTAAACATTTATTATTGTAAATAACGAACTTTGTAAAGTATTTACCTATGTATTAAGATTTTAATCTGTTTTATTGATATTATTTTACAAGCATAGCATAGCTTAGCTTACAAGCAGGACCTGTTAAGCAGGAGTACTTTTTAAGATTAATAGCACCCTGATAGCATTTCCGAAGCAGTTTTTTTTTGTCATCGATACAAAGACTGTGGTCTTGTTTAAAACACTGTAATTCAATCGAGTATTTCTTTTTATACAAGTAATAACTACAAAATGTCGGGATACTGTTGCGACATAGTTGCGCCACTGTGTCGCCACAAAGTATCGAAGAATTTAAATTGTACATAATGTAAGCAAAAATTTCAAATACTGCATACCACTTCACGATAATTTTAAGATGTCTGTATAAAATTCCGTCCACGCATTTTCAACAAAGCTTTGCTCACTTAATGTGTCAAATATTATTATGTAATTATGTTTATCACGTGAATTTATGAAATGTGCTCACTGTTGTAAATTTTACCCTATAATACATTTATAATACGCATTTTATATAAATCGAAATTGTAAGAATTAATTTTATTGTGACAAACGCATTCCTATACAAAACATCCGAACATCGGTCGAAGGCAACGTTGGGCCTTAGCTCTGTGCTTAAATAATAAAAGGAATTCGACTTCTACAATCTGACCTGTTTATTTGATAATTCAAGGTTTGATGTAGCTGTGACTGGCTGTTGTTAGTGTTTCTATGATCATTGTTGTACCAAATAAAACTATTTAAAAGTATTCAGAGATTTTATTATGTTAACAGATCATCAGCGTGGGCCGCCAGATAGGTAGTCAACAAATAGGTATATTATTTAATGTAATACTTATTTAAATTCAGGGAAGCAAAAACAAAAAGTAAACAAAATACATTACCCGCTGGCCTGATGGGCACTGTGTTTGATCATTTTGAATTCGGCGCACGAACCTCTGATAATATAGAAATTAAAACATTTTAAAATGAAGAATATAATACTGCCTACTTGTATCCGGCACACCGCCACAGCTATGAAATGGTCTGGTTACCATAACGCCTGAAATCCCCGAAAGATTAAGCAGAGGTACTAAAGTACACCACAGTCCGCCGGTATGTTTATGTCCCATGTAATAAAAGGATTGGATTTGTGACGGATTAACGTCAATAGGTTTATTCTCATTAACCAGACACACGTCCAAACAACAAGCTTCGACACATAATTTCGAGTAAATCAAACTGGTTCTTTTTTTTTTCATTTTGTTTTATATTTAGTTTTTGCTCTCCTGATGAATACGAAAGTATAAAATTTGTGAAGAAAAGTATAACAACCCTAGTTTTTGAGAATTCAAATAGTCTGTGCTTAATATAAACAAGTTGTAAATAACGTTAAAACATTTCATTAAAGACATTGGTTACCTTTTCATGAATAAACATAACAAAAATACTTAATTAAATAATAATTAATTATATGCTAGCATGGCAAAGACGCAGGTCAAGTTATCCAATATTGCCAAATTTTCTCAATTGAATATGAACCTTATTCCTTTGCGTTAAAGTTGAAAATCAATCAGCAAAATTTGACAGATTGTGGTAGCTTGATGTGCTGGCGTCTGTACATTAAAATATGGATGAGGACTGTAATTAGTACTTTACCATTTCTAATTATAAACTTGCAGGTTGCCAGATAAAACTTCTTAATTCAATACTTTTGTTAACCCTATTACAGTTCCCCATGTTGTGCATATTTCGTTTAATTTCTGTTATTGAACAGTTACTGTACTAAGAAAAATACTTTGCTAACAAACTTATTAAAAAAAAAGGCAGAAACCTGCTCTTAAAAATAAACAATTACTACATTAGGTAGGTATTTAGAACTTATTTTAACCTTTTTTAATAATCGTAAATAAAAAAGTGGAGACTACCCTCATATTCACCTAAATTTATTTTTGTTGGAATAAGGGGGTAGAATTTACAAGTCTTTATGAAATTGAAATGCCCAAACAAATTGGACCCATTGTTAATATATCAAAACTATGGTGGGTTAATTTAGTTATTACTAAAACATGTCAAAATATACATGGCATTTGTTTAATAATTATCTTATTTTATTATGTACATAAAAAGATCATCAAAATTGCAAAAATCATAATATATTTGTATAGTGAATTAAAAAATATTTTTATAGTGTGTGAAGGATACATACAGTTAAGTAAGTACCTATATAGATTTTTGTCATTCAAAATGTTAGTAGGCAGCTGGAAGATTTCTTATTTTTGAAACCATTGATAAGTTTTTGGTATGCATGGTAGCTGTGAGCTAAACTCTGAAACTCAAAGTACTTTGGTATAAACTGTCCATAAACAGTCTTATGAGAGGGTAAAGATATTTCTTAGATATCCCTTCATTGATTAAGCTGGGTAAGCTCGATCGTAGACCGCAGTCGCTTACCAACAGGCCAAATAGTGGTCAAATGCAAACCCATTGAGAAATAATAATAAACTAACCAAAAGAATGAAGTAACTACATCACATAGCTATAGAAGAAAAGATGAAAGGTTAGAGTAATTTGTAATGTTTTAGTATATTTTTTAAATCCATGAGATTGTTAACCATTTTAGTAACTATTTTATAGGCACAAAGAACAAGGCACGCACATCGAATATAAGTTTAAAGGTTTAAACGTGCTGTTAAGCATTCAAAAGCACAAATATAATAGTATAGAAACACTAGATTACATATTATTAGAATATACTTCTTACAACTTTACGACCCATATAAACATTAATAAAATTATTTCTATTTTTCAATATAATATTTGAAACATTTAATATAATAAGTGGTCCAAGTTCAGCATTTTATGAATTCGTTTGTATTACATCTTGCTTGTATAATTATAGAAAGTCATCACATAATTATAATGAGTGCTGATGCACTTTTATAAAATCCAACATCATCAAATGGACTGTATATTATAATATCTGTATATTCAAAACTCAAATAAAAACAATCTTTGGAAATATCATTAATTCCAAAGAGTATATAATATTATAAGCTTGTAGACTCCTTAACATTATGGGATTGGATTACAGCTATGCTGCAAGGAATCGCTAAACTAAACGGCAAAAGGTCGTGATGCTACCCGCATTAAAAGATAAGCATAATACTTTGTTGTTTACATTATTATTATAACAATTTAATAAAAAAAAAAATTGTTGCGTAAAAACATACTTCCTTATTTTTTTAATTACCGTAAGAAAAACCAGCTGTTGTATACATTTTGTCGAGTGGAGTGAACATCGCGGTTACAGGGTCGCTCCCATTGTGAAAGTTGTTCATAATGATGAGTACAATGACCCCTTAATTCTTTTCAGCAATTAAAAAATAAGTGTGTATTAATGAACATGTGCAATACTTTCAGTAAACTTAAAAATAACTTTAATCTTAATCTAAGCTTGATGATCATTCACATGAGCACAATGGAGATGGACAAAAGAATAACACTTGTTCACATTTTGACTTGGCAACTTAAAGGTGGTGAAACGACATCCCAACTATAGGCGAGTCCATCGCGCAGATCACACTACACCACCTTCCCTCTCCCCCCTAATGAAATTCTCTCTACATAAACTTGGACATAAACAAAAACCGTTGTTGAAATATGGGTCAGTTTGAAGGGAAAATTCTTAAGTGTGATCTATGAACCAAAATATCAGGTATTTAACCAACTAAACATTACCCTTCTATTCTTTTTGATGGGTGCCAATTTTTTTTTTTGAGTTAAAGGTATCGAGCCTTACAGCCTTACTGAGGCGGAAGGCCACTCTTCAACGCCTTGTACTTCAGGAATCCGTCGAAACCATACGCGATGATGGCGCACAGTCCGAAGAACTGGAATAGAACAATTTACAATCAGAACTATTTCAAATACATTCAAAATTACATTGATCTATAGGACAAATAATAATATATTTTTGGGAATCTTATCATCAGTGATCTGTTAAGCAAAACTAGAGCTACTGATGATGGCAAAGTTCTAATACACGAATTTGATCTCATTTCATGGTAACTAATCTTTTTCCATATTATTTGTCTTTAATACCTCATAATGAGGCTGACATGATCTATGATTTTGCATCACAGTGTGGACTGAAATGACTATATATAGGTAATTAGAATAATTATTAGTCATCCTGTCATCACATCAAATTGTATAGTTACATGATTAGAAATTGTGATCATAACAGTTATATAAAATACTAAGCTTTTACCCGCGACTTCTTACGCCTAGACTAGTAACACAATTGTTGTCGGATTGTATTCATGGGATAAGAAGTACTCAATGTTAGGGAAATTCCCACTTTGTTCAGAGAAAAGAAGTATTCAATATGCCAGAGCCAATCACAAACTATTAGTTTACCAACATAAAAAAAATAAACATGTTTGTTTATTTTTTTTATGTTTAACCAAACTTTCACATTTATAATATTAGTATGATTTCATTGACTCACCCCAACAGCATACCCCACACTTTCTCCAATAGTAGTGGCAAATATAGAACATCCAATATATGTGAGACATATGACACAGCAGTAAAGAAACTCAAACTTTACCCACGGCCACTTGTCATACTTCTCGACAATGTGGAATGTGTACATAAATAATAGCAGCCCTGTAATTACATTACCGACCCAATACAATATGTTGTAGAAGACAGCCGATATCCATGACCAGGATATCTTTATGCATATAAAACCAACCAAGTTGCAAGTCTGAAAAAGAGAATTTATGTTGTTAAATGTGTCTGTCATCTCATAACTGCCAATGTTGTTGGAATAGGTTGTATCAAAACAATTGTGGTTTTTCTGTTAATTCTGTGATGGTAACCAGTAGTGTGTTTGAAACTGGTCTTCTATGTGAGGGTGGTAATATGCCATGCAGATTACTAGATCCTACCAGATAGCGAGGTTGGTTTTGCAACACACATCAACACAGCATGTGGAGAGGAATTTTGCATTCTTATTCATCTTTGCCCAGGCAAAACGATGAGCACAATGTAATATGGGAAGCAGCTACTTTCTGTGCTTATTACAATAAATCACAAAATATGTTTTGTCACACAATACATGATAAAAATGTTATCTGATATACAGTACTAATCCATTATCATTGGTGTGTTTAAAAACACCAAAAACTCATATGTACAAAGCTACAGACCTAGATATTATGTCCTTAAATACAATAAATATTATTTTCTTAGCTAGAAATACAGTACAAATCCAGTCTCAGCCATGGCATCAACTGTGAACCACCAATTCTGTGAGCTCCCCTAACATTATTGTATTATAAAAAAAGCATCTTACCAACTGAACCAATTTTAATATCCCAGGCACAGTTTGCACATAACCCCTATCCAACCTTAAAATCTTTGCAGGTCTAGTGGATGGTGACTCTGGGTTGCTGTTGTAGTTTGACATTGTGGCTTAGATGCTGAAAACATATTAATTATTCCTTGATTATACAGGATTCACAACAAATAAATTAGTAACAAATATCCATTTATTACATAGCTGAAATGGTAGACTAAATGGTAATAGTTTAACAACTAATGCTACTTATATAAGGTTAAAAGACATTAATAAAATACACATAATACATCAGACATAATCATCAAGATTATTAAGTATGATATTTGTTTGCTGAAGTATGGTACATTACAGGTGTGTATAGGTACTTATGTTTAGTCTCAAATAACTAAATTCTCTATCTTTAATCTATTGTTCCAAAAAGAAATAAATATAATCTTAATCAAGATAAAGATGGTTATTAGATTAATATTATGAGTCGTAAACATCAACAAATATGTATCTATGCATTATGCTGTGTATGCAATATTCACATAAAGATACAGTCACACCCACAAAGATCCTCTAATTAAGATTAATTTTTCACTGTCGGCAAAGCGGGTTCATTGTTTAATTCTCAATTAAAATAGCACTTACATTAGCTTTTGTGCAGGAGAAATTCAGTAGTACCTATTTTACACAGCGCTCCACTGGCGAAATAGCATACAGTGGATTAACGATAATATCAATGTAGTTTTCCTTCGTTTTTTCCTGGTCAATTCGAGTACCTAATGTATATAAAAATCAAACCCGTTGTAAATACACAATTGTGATTAAAATTCTTGATCCTCCGAAAACGAATACGTCCGTCCGTCGAAAATGACATAACTAGCTGACAATTGACAAACAAATGTTATTGACTGACAATCTGACATGAGTATGACAGTGACTTTTTGACTCGAGGTGCGGTGCGGTGCGTAGGTATGCCTCTGGTTTCTGGTTTATTTACTAAACAATTTCTTTATTATTTGTGATCTATTCGATTGTATCGATTTCATATTTTATTATTACATTTATAAAAATAAAAAATGAAATCCCGCCCGGGATTTTATCTCCTTCGTGTGTAGAAAATTTGTTTATACTGATAATCTTACAAACATTTGTTTACACGAGGGTTGCAGTTGAAAGGCAACAAACAAAACAGACTGCCAAACTTTCATGCATATAATCCACCTTAAACTATTCGAGAGAATGGATGAACGGAGATTGACGAAACAAGTATGTATTTTTTTTATAATGTCATGCACATGTGTACCGTAAAGGTCAATTTGTTGCGATTCCCAGATTACTAACTTTTAAATACTGTCAAAGTTGTCTTCGTGTAGCAAATTAACATTAAAGTTTTGATACAATCGACTGAAAATCGATTTGGTAACTAATTAGTTACAATTTATAAGATCTACTTAGTTTGTGACTAGACCGATACTGGGGTGTATAATATCCCAATTTTTTTTTTATCATTTGCTTTGTAAAGTACGTCTTTAGTGTTACAATAGTTCATCACTTCAGTGATTCACGAGCTCAGTACTAAGTTATTACAGTAGTTATTGTTAGTCCCGGTATGGTCCCGGTGTCAGTCAGTCACTGTCTGTCAGTTTTCTTTTGGTTTTTTGTAACACTAGAAATAAATGCAATTAATATTGCTTAAATGTATTATTGGCTTAAATCTTCTTATCATAAAAAAAAACTAACAACAATCGTCAGTAATCGTAATTCCAAAGTTTGCCACTTAGCCTCATTCATTATTCTGACATGCATTTGTAGTTCATGAACATTTTGTAAATGAACTCCCAGAACAAATCTGTTAAAGAAGATAAAATCGATCGCAAGATGTTAGTAAAAAAAACCGTTTTAAAAATAAAGCAAAGTGTTAAAGATGTTGGATGGTTGTATAAATTTTTTACTTACCTACTCGAAAAGAATGTTAAAAATTCAACTTTAACATTTATGAGATGATTGATGATGATTATAAAACTAAACATGTACAGGAAAATCAGTATTTTTTGGAGGTTCCTCGGTATTTTCGTAAAAAATAATCTGGTCACACTGATTCTGTCATTCTGTCTGTTGTCTCATTGTCTGTCAGTCACAGTCAGTCAGAGTGGTGTCGGAATCTGAAATCAGTGTGCAGTGTGCACAGTGTCTGCTAATAATTTAACTTTACGCGTGTAAAGTTACTCGAGGCGCCTCTTAAAGTCATTACTTATTACTTCGGTTATTATTGTTATTTTTTGCATATTGTTATTATACAAGAATATCTGTGAAGTCGTGTTGTGTCGTGTAAGGCCAAGTCACCGGTTGCAGGAATTAACATTAAATTACTGAAATTTCTTCATGTGTGATGGGAGATAGTGATTGGAGACCGTTCATTTACGGCGGCCTTGCGTCGATCGTTGCAGAATTTGGTGAGGATACTACTATTTTCGTCCAGTTGTATATAACCTTAAAAATGTTATATCACATGGAATCTAAAACTGTATCCATAATACGAAATCATTTAGCTAGAAAATTCTTCAATACTTATTAAAATAACAAAAATCGGTGCAGGCACTAATGACATGCTGTGCTTTTACTTGCATCTTGTTTTGACAGAGGAAATAAGAGTTGTATGTCAACTTATACTGGTTCAATGTTATTCTTGTTCTTTATTGCTTATTAGTTTAAAACTAATAAGCAATAAAGTAATACTAATAAGTAATAAAATAATTTTATCTTATTGGAATTATAAACATTATACTTAGGTTATACAACAATTATTTTATCATACTTATTTATATACTCAGCAAACTAATGCAACGAAAATTAAATCTATAATGTATTTAAAAGAAATATATATATTTACTTAAATTGTACATAATTTTTGTCTGTAATATTTCATATAAGTATGTAAATAACTATGAGCTATATATGTAGCTGTAAATGTGATAGTGTATTCACTATCAAGAGACATTTTAAGTAATATGAGAAAATATAAAAGAAAATGTTTTGTAATTGGATTTTAGTGCAGTTGGTTTATTCACAAGGAACTTTCCACCAATATCAACTCATAAACTTAGTGTCTGAGAGACCACCTTGCAGGGCAAAGTGTTTCCTCTTAGATTGTCAAAAAAAACAAAGTAATAATTACAATTAATATAAATTTGAATTCAAAATCAAAATAGTTTTATTTTCATATAAATCATATACAGGCACTTATGAAGTGTCGAGTCTAGGTGCATGGTTCCAAATTAGTCATTTCCTATGGAGAAGAACCAGCAAGAAACTCCATGGTTACTCTTTTAAAATATCATTTTGTATTGTACAATAAATTTAATATTATAAATTCATTCCTATTTCTTAAATATTCTTCTGTACTAGGTACATTCCCAATAGACACAACAAAGACTCGTCTGCAGATCCAGGGTCAGAAGATAGACCCTCGCCATGTGGAGCTTCGTTACACTGGGATGGTGGACTGCTTTGTCAAGACCTCGCAGCAAGAGGGGGTCAAAGCACTGTACTGTGGGTGAGTAATAATGACAACTTTCTTTCATTATAATTAAATTAAATAACATTAATAAATAAATATTCCTTCAAATAAATATTTATAGACAGTAGCAAATTAATTATTTGGAGCCAGGGTCCATTTAGGGGCCAGCTTGAGGTCAAATTCAAGAAGACTATTTTAATGGCATAGGCATATTATAATTAAGGCATTTATTATACAAGTCCTTTCTTTTTTTTTTATTAAAATAAATATATGTTTGAGGAATTTTTAGTCCAAATCCAAACCAAGCAGAGCTTGTATTATGGGTACTAGCTTGGACAATATACATATAGATTTTTTTCGTTAATACATACTTATAATACATAAGAAACACCCAGTTAAACACAAATGCTTATGTTCCTTATATGTATAAATATTTGTGTCTTGTGGGAATCAAACCCACAATCACGTGATCCACAGTTCGATACAACCACTAGACCACCCGGCTATAGTCCACCACACTGGTCTAATGCCGGTTGGCAGACTTCACACACCGTCGAGAAAAGTCTCCGAGGCATGAAGGTTTGCCCACAATGTTTTTCATCACTGTTTAAGTAAGTGATTTATTAATTATTAATATGCATATGAATTCAGAAAGTTAGAGGTTGGATTCGAACTTTGACTTGGCAGTCCAATAGTCATATCACTAGGCTATTTGTTGAATGTTTATTGCAGTATTATTATTGTATATTTTATCACACAAAATGTTTATGACCTATTATTATGGTACGAATGTTTCGAATAGACCATTAAATATAATATAAAATGACTATAAGGTTATCTATACTTGAACATTGATGAACTTGATACGCATCTATTGTAAACTCCTTGTTTATCGCGATGCGTGCAAAATCGCGTGCAAGAACGATCCGTACACAATACATTATTATTGAATCATGCGATAAACTTTCCGATGCGTGTTTTCGTGGTGTGGCGTTATCAAGACGACAACACGACAGTCGAAAAGTGTGTGGGTGTGTATGTGTGTGACGCGTCGTATGTTTACACTAGATTTCATTTAGTATTTTTTACCGATTTACAACTGGTTTTTAAGTACCTATATTCTTTGCCAGCGAGCTGTCACTTCAGTCAATCAGTATTTTGAGAAGTCCTTTAATCTTGCACAAATATATATCTTGTTCAATCATCATTAAATTTATGACATTGACAAGCAATGCAGGAATACCTTGCTTACAGAGGAGACACTTTGAGTACTGTGAACTCGTTGCGTCGCGTCATTGCAGTCGATCCCGCTTCCTAATTAAATCTATAGTTAGGGGGCATGGGAAGCCACCGTCTCCTACTAGGAGATTTTGCGCTTAAAGGACACGGCGGGAAGATTAAGATAAGGTGCACGGGGTGCCGGAGTCTACAACCTTATCTTCGGTCGTCATGAAAATGAACGGCTAAATCGGCTTGTCAGATCACAGTATATGGGACTCCTCCTCCTGAACATTTAATGGTGTTTTTAACCCGTGCCGGACCCCGGAGAACGACTGCTACTTACGGGGTCCAGCGTTAGTGCTGTATGACACCTAATCAGCATCGTGGTGAATATATTTTCACAAATCCTATGAACCCAACCATGGATTCGGGAAGGGAAGTGTGGTTTTTAGTCTGTACGAAATATTCCACTCGGCCGATAGCCTGTGCAGATTTCCTTACCAATAAAAAACGTAATCAATATCAATAGTGGATAATCCAGAGAATTTCAGTTACGTCAGATTGAATACATCTGATTTTCAAGTACAAATGCCTTAACTAACACTACTAAAATATATCCATGTCCTTGTCCTTGAATATTTGCGTCTCTTCGGCCTTCAGAAACATCCATTTACTTGTTTCTCTTTTGACGACGTTTGCGACATCGCGGGTGGCGTGTTTAGAACGCACGTGGCTTCAAGGATTCCCCAAAATACCTACATTTAATGATTTCTTGTACTGCCGCATGCCGCTCGAAACAAGAAAGCCTGAGATTCTTCCTATTTGTTTCCCTTACCTCAGGAACTTCGATTTCTGGAGTTCTGGAGTCTGGATTGTCACCAAGATTCTTTCCGTCTGTCTTGACTTCCAACTACTAATTCCATTGCTTACTTTAGTTTCGTTGTTTAAAAACCGATAGACCTGTACTCCAAAACCTAGGTTATAATAGTGTCATCTTCCGAGGCTTTTCCAAATATGTTGGGGTTGACTTCCTGTCTAACCAGATGCGGCTGAATATCAGCATTCATCAATCATCATATAGTATTTTACACGAAGCGACTGCCATCAGACAGTAATTGTCAACACGTTGTAGGATATTGGGCTTCTGAATAACATTAACGATTGTCATAGGTGTTCTCATGACAACCGGGACCGACTGCGTGCTCTTCGAGGCACGGAGGGCTCTCGATGTGTTAAAAATGCTTAACTACCCATACCATAGACTGACCGCAGATAGCGCAGCTTAACCTTGCCGATCGGATGATCAGCGATTTATAAGTACTGAATGATTAGACTGGTTGTCAGGTTGTTATGTTCCGAAGTTTTGCTTCCTCATTATGTATTTTCCGTTCCTACTTAACTCAGTATATCTTTATCGAGAAGATTACAGGCGATAGTTACGACGATAATGTCCATGTTGTTATTACATATGTATATATTCACATTATCAAAATAATTTATCTAAATTCACGTGTCACCCTTGTACTGTCACACTTTACAAGTCATTTACACTGACCGGAATTAATCAACAAATTCTTTAAGAAAGCTATTCATGTTGGCCAGGCTAGATATGTGACTAGAGTAATGAGACTGCTTCATTCAAGCGCGACAGCGCTAAAGGTTCTGGAATCGATTCTCAGATCGAACAACTAACGTTATTTCTATGAAAGGTGGTTCTATGAAATTCTCAGTAGCAGCTCGGGATTTGGAACTATTTGTGCCCGGTTAATGGCAACAGGCTTGCTTCGTATTAAATGGGATCTAAACATACCGGCGAAGAGTGGGTGTATATTAGTACCTACATTTCTGCCTCACCCTTCGGGGAATACAGGCGATAGTGTGTTTATACGTGACTTGCAGATGACCTACATGCTACCTGACAATTACATTATTTATGTTCATGGCAAAACATCATGTGTTGATCACGTGTGATATCTTCCACAAGGATCCTAGATAGCCTAGTTCACAACCTGCTTACGGTGATTCATTTTACGGAATTACTATAGATTTTCTCTCATTCCAAAACGGTATAATCCTTTTTTAAGTTGTGGAAATCTTCATATGTGTTAGTCGAAAAAGGAAGAATGACTCCGGACTCCGCATGGTGATGACTGAGGGCGGGGTCGCGGAATTTGCACGCGTATCTTCGCGACCCCGTCAAACTTTACACTGGACTATCAACGTACATAATAAATATACTTAATAATCAAAATAATGTAAACGGTTTCGTCATTACTCGTATTTTAAGTAATGCACAAACAATGATGCAAGTCGGATATAATATGCGAGAGCTATCCACGATGTCTGACCCTTCTGTCGCTTGCGTAGGAAAATTATTGTGAACTATAAATAACTTATTTTTAACTTCCGATGGAAAAAGGTTGTTGCCATAAGTTAGCGATTGTCTGTATTGCCGTGCTGAATGTTGGTCTGTGGTACCTATCTAACTCCAAAACGGATTAACAGATTTTAATAGTATTTTTAAGAAAAGGTCTCTAATCGGGATGTTCTTGGCTATATAAGTTTGATAGAAAGAAATTATGTCATTTCACACGTAGGTGTAATAGCAGCCAACAAATAATATAGTTATTGTGATGTGTTTTTTCATCTACAGATAGACCTTATTTTAACTAACATATCAACCACATCCACGTTCACTTAAGTATTCACGAGTGAATATAATAAATGGTAGTGCGCAATGATATTATCCTTTATAAAGAGGTATTAAGAAGCAACCAGACCAGGCAACGACTCCATACAGGTTTAATTCTTCTTCAAAAGGTCATTTGAGACTATGCCCTACATTGTAAGACACATTGTTTGTTACTATTATTTGTGTGGACTTTTTCGGCGTTTCTTCTCAGAGGTCAATACTTTGGAAATACCGGAGCCATCTAGCTTAAAAAAATATGTAAAATATTGACTTGTAAAAGTGTCTTTTATAATTTATCATTATGAAACCTGTATGGATTAGTTCATTATGGAGTCGTAGTAGAATAGCGTACCGAGTCCGCACGCAAGATACACAAACAATATTTAGTGACGTTCGACTGTTCAACGGTTGTTGCCACCGTGTGGTCGGTTGAATCTTATGGCTTGATATCCGATGCTATAATTACATTTTAGAAAAAAATATACAACTAGATCCATAATTACGGTCATTCGCAAACTGGGGCACGTATAAATAAGTGTTATCTAGAAAACTCGGGTAGACAAAAACGTACATAAGCTTGGCGAATGTTCAACTTTATGAGTATACACTCATAATTCGCAGGAATTTCAATTAAGATAAAAATGTTTGATGTTTCTATTTACAAACAATTTATAAATCTTTGCTAATTATTATTTGTTGTTGTAGGTGACTCGGGATCACGTTATGCTGTCGTGGCAATACCGATAATATAATTGTTCTTATGACGATACGACCCCGGTCGTTATACGAACAAATATCGGTATTGCACAGAAATTAGGTTGCAAAGAACCTTCATTAGAATGAAGGTCTCTTTGTGTTAATATTGCTATTTGTATTTAGTCGAATCGGGTTATTGGTTACTGGTAACCCCAACATAGTTGGGAAAATACTATTATGATGATGGAAGTAAGTCGCTTGTACAGAGGCCAGCACATCAAGCTACCCCAATCTGTCACATTTCTTTGATAGATTTTCAACTTTAATGCAATGTAATAAGATTCATTTTCAATTAGGAAAATTTGTCAGTTTTGGATAGCTTGACCTGCTGGCGTCTGTACTTAGCCATTTTTTCCGTGGTTTTTCTAGCCAGGCTGATAGCTGGATCTTATCATCGTTTTGTTGACATGCTGGGAAGAAAAATGTGTTCCTGTTTAAAAATAAACACTTTCTTGTCCCCAGAATCTGGCCGGCTGTCCTCCGCCAAGCGACGTACGGCACGATAAAGTTCGGTACCTATTACTCTTTGAAGAATTGGATAGCCAAGCACAGGGCAGACGGAGGCTCAAAGGAGCACTTACCCACGAACACGTTTTGCGCAGCCTTCGCCGGAGGTCTGTCCAGCGCTATTGCCAACCCTACTGATGTCCTTAAAGTTCGGATGCAGGTGAATACAGAAAGCAAAGATGATGTGGATGTGAATGTGTGTTTTACAGTATACATATGTGTGGTAGAATGGTTTACTAAGAACATCTTTGATTCCTCTAATGAAGCTTAAATTACACTGCAGTTTTTTTTTGGTCCTGTAAAATTATTCGTAGTGTGGTGTAGTATTTAGGTTGGGAGAAACGAAAAAAATGCGTTTGTTATTAAAAAATCTTATCCATTGCTTCCCAGAACAGTGGTTAAGGTCTTAGGTTTAGTGGTTACGTGGACACTGGACACGCTAAACTATATACAGGTAGCAGCATAGCATGCGTTAAGAGAGCTAGTGGAAGTAATTCCACTCAAATTGGAGTTGCCCGACTGGGGGAGTACCTCCGGCTTGCAGAAAATCGAAGTAAAATAACACTGCTTTGAATTGTATTGTGTTTCTTAAGGTGAGCAAGGTTGTCAGTGCTCCACAAGGAAACGTTGTGTTGGCCGTGAAGGGGTACTTTAACCCTTATACTGCCAAACCGACTATTCCTCTTTCGGTTTACAGGGTCGGCAACGCGCAAGTGATACCCCTGTTATTATAAGCGTCTATAGGCTACGGTAACCGCTTACCATCAGGTGGACCGTACGCTTGTTTGCCACAAAAAAAAATGAATATGTCACCCCCACACTATAAACATGTTAGGAGAAGGACTCAGAATGTTATAAAAACATGTGGTGTTCAGGTGGGCGAGGAGAAGCGCGGGCTGGTCCGTTGCTTCGTGGAGATCTACAAGCTGGAGGGCGCGCGCGGGCTGTGGCGCGGTGTGGGCGCCACGTCACAGCGCGCGGCCGTCATCGCCGCCGTGGAGCTGCCCGTGTACGACGCCTGCAAGCACCGCCTGGCGCCGGCGCTGGGCGACACGCCGCTCAACCACCTCGCCTCCAGCCTGCTCGCCTCGCTCGGCAGTGCCGTCGCCAGCACGCCGCTAGACGTCATTAGAGTAAGTGTTCGCCCGTTTAGGCAAGAACACACTGGACGTTTTTGCGCAATATCGAAATCGCAGAAAGTGAAGCAAGAAATGTTCAGCAGTTAAACTACAGATGATGTTCTTGGTTAAACGCGTATCACAAAAATATATGGGAACCTAGGGTTAACATAATACTTACACACATAATGATGTACACGTCAAATAGCCTGTAGCACCAAGCAGGTCTTATTATTATCATGATATCTTCCCAAACTGTCCTAATATTGAATGAAGGGCTCCCCGCTTTCTGTTGCAGGCCACAGTAGACCAGGATGGTTGTAACGCATCTAATGCAATGCATGTTGTAAGGCATGTTATAGTTATATGCGATCTATATGCATTATATTGGCTCTGATTAGAGATGGGCGGGTGGGTAAAAAATGGTAAGGTAAAAATTGGAAGGAAAGGGTAAAATAGAATAAAAACCCTTTTTTACCGGGTATTAATTAAAAATACCGGGTAAAAAATGAGGACTGTCTTTATATTATTGAAATGGCTTTGTCATGAAATGAATACTGTCATAATATTATTTAATTGACTTTGTCATCAATACTACGATCTACCACGTTAATTTTGACCTTGACCATTAAAGATAAAGTATTGATTTTAAATAAAACGAAGTGAAATGTCTTTTAAAACTTTAATAAACATAAATTTTCAAATGAAATAAACGAATTACAATAAAAACAAGCATTGAATATTGTACTGATTGCACATTATAAAGTTAACTAAATGCTGCACACTACCTTTAAGAATATATAGATAAGTAACATAATTATGTCTATATATCATGACAACATTTCAAAACAAGTCAATGAGTAACAATTACTTAGATTTTTCATTTGTATACCTTAGCCGGTAGTGTGCGTTCTATATTTTATACATATACCTAACTACAATAGATAGAATAGATTTATTGTACTATGAATTAAAATTGACTTACCATCTTTTATAGTATTTTATGAACAAAACTTCACACAATTCCGTTGAAATTAACTTGTAAATGACTAAACTTTTATTAAAAAAGAACAACTTAAACGTTAGACGAAAACATAATTGGAGCGCGTCTGCACATCAAAATGGCGGAGCTCTAGCCAATTGTTGAAATGCACCCTCCCCTCCTCGTCGTCCCTATTGCACAGTTATAGTGCTGTACTCTTCTCTTGTTCTAATGAGAAAACAATGTACGCGTATGTTGTGCTGACGACAGCCTCAAAAATCAATTATAACATTTTGTATGTCAAAGTATCTATTAAAAATATAACAATTAGTTTAAATTAAACTGATTGTAATTTACCGCGGTATAAATTAAAAATGGAAAGGTAGAAATGGGTATAAATAGGTATTTACCCAAAGTCTGGGTTTTTACCGGGTATAGTCCCATCTCTAGCTCTGATACATAGTCTGCAGGGCCACACAAGATATCTACCGAAGCGTTGTACACAGGCTACCCCAATCTGTCGAATTTCTTTGCTAGATTTTCAACATTAATACAAAATTATAAGGTTCATATTCAATTGTGCAAATTTGACAGTTTTGGATAGCTTGACCTGCTGGCGTCTGTACTATAGAAAAAGAAATGACATCCATGTACAGTTTATTTGTGACGATAAGCATTTACTGTTACAGACGCGGTTGATGAATCAGAAAAAACTGAAGAACCAGGTGGCGAAGCCAAACGAGAGGATATACAAAGGAACAATAGACTGTTTCTTACAGGTACGTAAGTCAAGGATAATCTAGTTTAGTAGGAAGCGAGGTAAGGCTTAGTCACTTGATCACTTTCGATGTTTGTACTGGACCACAAGCTGTCATGGGCTTGGCGAATATCTCGAATCCCATCGTGGCCGTGACTATAAAGTATAATTATCTTGGTGCTTCCCCATGAGGATTTTCCACACTCCAAAAAATAATAGCTGTAACACGAATTATCAACCTCCTATAAATTACTTGTCAGGTGCTGCGCTACTAGCGCCACCCGATAAAATGTTTAAGATGTCAGTTGGTCTGCCCGACCGCGAACGGGAACAGCTCCGTCCGCGATATGGGTTTTTTATAATAAATGTGGAGGAAGATTAACGTATTTTAATTGACCAACTCCCTCTACATAACCTAATTATAACAGAGTACCTACTTCCGATCGCTGGTTTCTATTCCCAGCATAGGCGAGATGTCATTGGATTTTTTTTACGCGATTTATGCCTGTAAAATAGGGTTTCCTATCCACTTGAAATTTGTATCAGCTAAACTCTGCCTAAATTTGAAGAAATTTTGAAGTGATAGTAGTTATATAATAGTAATTATTTTTTAACTCCGCATGTCTCAGACGGTCCGCAACGAGGGCTTCCTAGCGCTGTACAAGGGCTTCATTCCGACGTGGCTGCGGATGGGGCCCTGGAACATCATCTTCTTCCTCACGTACGAGCAGCTCAAACAGATGTACTGAACAGGGACTTGGCTGGTGGTGACACACTGAGACTGGTTTAGCTGGTGATTAGGTGAGGGTTTTGAAAACGTTTCTCTAAGGTAATGTTAAGCTGTCAAGTGTCAGTTTGGCTTGACGATACCTCAAGCGCTGTCTCGCTCGCACACCGTCGTTGTAAACACCTGTGCGAGAGCCATATACTTTTGGGCAAGCGACAGAGACAAGGTTAATGGTAATTACGGTTCTCAGTACTCATGACTCAATTTTATTTTTCAGATCACAATAGCGCTGAGGAATCGAGGTTTGGAATACCTAACGAGTGAGCTTATAATATTATTAGTAATAGAAACTGTACGCAAGCGACACAGTGAAATGAGAAACACGTCATTTAACAAAAAATGCGCTGCATGCCTCATTATTACGGCTATATATGTTTATAGTAAGGGGATTATTACTTGAAAATTTGAATAACTCAATTCATTTATTTTTGCATTTTGGCAATGAGGAGGCGGAATAATAAGCTAAAGTAAACACGTTTACGTTTACATATTAATAGAACTATTAATTCCTTCATCGAGATTAAGTTGTGATAAGCTGTATTGGTATATTTTAATGTACGCCAGACTACCTAATCGCCTTTCCGTTTCTCTTGAGTCCATCCAAAGGTTCTCTGTAAGAGATCGCTTTTAGCGAAAAGACCGCCCATTGTACACACGCAAGCAGGCTGTTCAAAAGCTATTCAAAATTGTCAAATTTTCCCAATTGAACATGAACCTTATTGTTTTGTATTAAAGTTGAAAATCTATCAAAGAAATTTGACAGATTGGGGTAGCTTGATGTGCTGGTACTGTACCATTCTATAATTTATAAACATGAATTTGGCATTTCTTTATGATGTGCAATGTAGAATATTCTATTGTTTGTACAATCTTATCAACAATACTTTATATTCAGGGTGTTTGAGAATTATAGATTTATTTCATTGTATATATTTCGCTGATGGTAGTCGAATCTAGTTAGTCTGTAAGATGACCCAAGACTTGAAAGTGTAGATGTTGTATAGACATGTTCAGTAGATTTACACTAATATTGTAGTTAATAAGCGTAGTTTACACTAACTCTAAATGTGTTGATACGTTTTTATGTGCAATGTACCTTATAATATGTGAAATTAAACATATTTTATACTAAATATCTTACGGGAGTACTTATACTAGAACATTCTTGGGTGGTATTTATTACGTCTAATGTTCTAGAAGTAGTTTTCAAATAAGGTATACAAATTAGGTATTATTCCTAGATGACAGCACTATGTTTGTTTATTATACTCTCTGTGTATATCTTTCTGTCTGCATACGGACGGTTTTTTTTATAAAGTATGCTGATCCTATGACTAGTGTTTTATATTCGCGAAACTTAATTACATATAAAATAAGCATCAGTCATTTCAAGTATCCAAGTTTGTAATTTGCTTAACGAAACAGGACTGGTTGGATCTAAAGCGGTGAATACATAAATATTTTTTAGCTTAAGTACTGAGTGATTTCTTTCGCCGTAAAATAATCCTTATTAGTTCAGACTTAGGATTTAAAGTCGATAATTTATCGACTGCCAATGTCGTGCCGTAGGTAAATAGAAATCAACCCGATAGAAAGAATAATGATGGATAGGTAAACATATAAAAATGATGAGCGATAGAAGGGGCATTACGATCAAAGTCGTAATCAACTATCAGTTAGACACAGTAAGCATGGATGGATGGCATGGATCTGAAAGGCAGACAAACCGCACAAGTGAATTATTGGGTCTTTTTGGCGGTATGACGTGAGATGGGGGGGGGGGACATTCCGATCATGTGATTGGATCACCGCGTGGCGCGTTATGACCGCCGGTCGTGATTGATCCTCAGTTCTTCATTCGCAAAATCAATCCTTACCCTTTCGCCGAGAGCTCAATATTCGTGACTGTCACTGTACTAATAGTTAAGACGATATTTGACGACGTCTGTCTAGTCCGTCCGTCCGTCCATCTGTGGTCTAGTGATTCGAGTGTCGGACTACCGATCGCGAGGTCGTAGTTTGATTCCCAAAGAACCCAAATACCTATGTGTTGAACATAAAAGTGTTTGTTAGGACTTTTCTTATGTATTATAACCATTGTCTAGTGCTCATAAGTACAGACGCTAACAGGTTGACCTATCCAAAACTGACAAATTTTCCCAATTGAACATAAACCTTATAGCTTTGTGTTAAAGTCGAAAATCTATCAAAGAAAATTGACAGATTGGGGTAGCTTGATGTGCTGGCGTCTGTACAAGCTCTGATTACATTGGTACCGTGTAAAATGTCAATGCCAATAATTTAATAATTCATTAAATCACTCTGTCTAGTGTTGTAAGTCAGCTTGACAAAAAGAGAAATCAAGTCAGGATCAACATTTTTGTAATATCCGTGATATAACTTTTAAATCTCTTTGACTGATAGTGAGCATAACAGTGAGACCTGTGACATATCATGTGAGATTTAAAGCACACAGTGCTTACTTTTAGACGAATATTATTTAATTTATAATGATTTTTAAGTTATTTTGTAGTGATGTTTGTTTTTTTTCCTCTTTCTGCCTCACTCGAGTGCTCCGTGCACATCAATAGGCTTATGTGGGTAACCCTGACCATTATTAACTCATACAACACCTGAGGGCTAAATGGTACGGTTTCGATGAATTTAACAATAAATAAAATGCGATCTGTTATGTACGTATTCTAAAGTGAATGAATTTCAGAACTCTACCTTTTTTAGCGCCTTCCTAATGCTATTCGATCTTTGGAAATGTTTGTGTTAAATTTCAATATGGCGTCTTATTGTTTTTTAAGCCATATAAAAATGGGCATTTAAAAATATCTCATTCTCATTTTAAATAAGAAAAGTAAAGTTATAAACTTTGTAATCTGGTTGTTATATATAAGTTATGTAGTTTTTAAGTAGAACATTTTGTAAATATTTATCTATGTAATTTTTTTGAAAGTGACTTTCAAACCAAACGACTGCATTTTGTGTGAAATGTATGCAAGTAAATAAAACATTTTGTCAATTGTTATTTTAAGAGGAAGCTATATTTTCTGATATTATGCCACGCAGAGCGACATCACAACGATATAAAAAGGGTTTTCTTTTAATATGTCCTCCCTGCCCAGTTTGGCAGATCTAGTTTTTTAATACTGTGTTATTGTATAGCTTACGGAACTATAATATATAAGTCGTTGAGCCTCTGCTATAGAATCTTGACAACTTTGTTATTGTAAATGTATGTTGTTATTGTTAATGCTTCGAAAACTGTATGTACGTATGTGTCCTGTTAAACTCTAGTAAAAGAAGCTTATTGTGAATATACACTAGGTACAAAGAATTAGCCAAATTAATTTAAAAATCCAAATATACACACGTATAGTATTTTGTAGTTTCATTTTGAATCCTAGGCTTCATTCGAATGTTTACTTGCTTGGTAAATTGCCTTGGCAAAACTAATATTAATCAGTTCCTTTTACATAACCTATACATAACAGCAAAATTGTGCTAGTAAAATGGCGGGTACATTTATTTGAATCTCTTTTTTGCTCTCCTAGAATGGGTATTTGGTTTTCATATATTATATTTCCTGTTAAATACTTATGATTATTTTTCAACAGTGGTCGTCCCACTACAGGGCATAGGCCTCCCTACCATCCTTCCTTTTCTTACGGTCGTAGGCTACTTAGGACTAATTCTACCAGAAGAAGTCAAGCTCAGTCCGCCCTCTCCGTCTTGGGCCTTTTGTTTTTTGATCGGAGAACATCCCTGACGCATACGACACCGTCGGAGACACGGTGAGGTTATGTAGGGCTCGCACCCACTAAAAACTAAGTTAGTGCCTGCTGTCCATCAGCTTTCATAAAGGGGCCACGAAATCTGCTTTCGCGAGCTTTCCAGTGGTAGCCCTACACATGAGCTCCCTTCTCCTATGGTGTATCACCACATCTACAGAAGAAGCAGGAGGAGGGTCAGGGAGGCGGACACCCTTGCTGATATCATCTCTGTCTTGGCCTTCCGCAATGTAGTCTGACGTTTTGTAAAACGCGAACGAATTTTGAAATTAAACAAGTACGGATTTTATCGCGTAAGTATATTGATATTTTTCGATATACATATTATCCTATTGTGAAGTAACAATCTTAAAATGTAAGGTTTATATTTGTTCGTTCCATTCGTCTCTTGCTAAAAATGCCTACTAGTGTCACTACTGCGATTATATCTGGAATTAATTAATTATCTATGATTTTAACAAAGTCAATCTAACTGGCATTTAAATATCTCTATGATTCAATGTCAGTATAACTCGTTCTGATTGGTTATATGGG
The DNA here is from genome assembly GCA_964056405.1 of Acronicta alni. Lineage (NCBI taxonomy): Eukaryota > Metazoa > Arthropoda > Insecta > Lepidoptera > Noctuidae > Acronicta > Acronicta alni. The sequence goes on along the minus strand of OZ043916.1, from coordinate 777,900 downwards.
CTTATACTTGCGGTGCTGCCATCTATTTTAATGTTGACTATGACTTCTGAGTTTTGAAAAAAAATATTCATGATTTTATATTTCTACCAGCATTCTATTTTATTTTTGTTAAATTCGCTTCTTCATAATCGTGAAATGTTATACATAAGTAAAGTAAGTATAGTATAACATCTTGACCCTTAATGCATCCAGTGTGAGTAAAAAATAAATATAAAAATAGAATTAATAAAGAATAAAATAAATTTGTCATTTTTAGTCCGCAACTGTACTAAATAACGATAGAGGTTTTACACCTTGTCAAATATAAAACCTCATTTCAACCATGCCATAAACGGTGACAGAAAAAAGCTGACTTTAAAAAGTGACGCAGCCTTATTAATTTAACACATTTTACAATGCAACAGTATCTTTAGTAACATTATTTAATTCCCAATGGATCAAAACGTGGTGGATTGCGAGTTAGCCGAGAGGGACCCTGGCATGTGCGTGTGCAAGGGAGGACTCACCCTGGAAATACTGAAGGATATACAACGGCTTTATGAGGAGAAGATGGAACTCATTGAGAAGGTGGGAGGGTCGGCGAAGCTGCAGGTAAGCTTGTGTTCTGGTCGTTTAATTCATACCCTGTAAGGGTTTCGCACGCCGCCCGAGAAAAAGTTTTTTTTATTTTGTTACTTGTCGGGTAGTTTCGCCTAATTGTTAAAGAAAATTGTAGGTAGGTAGATGTCATTTCAGTGTACTATACTATTCTTTATCAAAAGATTGTTGTATTACGCATTTTGAAATGAATAAATGTTTTTGAATGTAAATTCGGAGACCTGGGTGAACAGATTCATACATACTAGAATTACCATCGTGTCGTGTCAAGCTGGTGTCATATATTTTGTATGAACGCGAGCACGCTACTGACTTAAGTTTGTTTGTTCAGCGCGCGTCACGTTAGAATATGGTCTAAGATCCTGTATATGTAAGAAATATATACCCTCATCTGTTATTATTTTAATGATACACAGATAGGTTGCCTATTGGGCTTCTGATGTACCTACTGATTCATCACGACACGACACGTAAGTCTACGAGTAGTTGTTGTCAGCCCTAAGGCGACTTCCTGATCTGAATCCGGCGGTAGTCCTGTATTAAAAAGAACTAAATACACACGCAACTTATTGTAATAGATGCAAGTGGACGTACTACGGTCGTGGGTGGGTGACCTGGTGGGTCAGAACACGCTGCTGGCGCGAGCCGTCGAGGAGCTTGAGACAGAAGCCACCACCAAGATACTCATGGAGCGTCGGAAAAATAGTGAGGTATGTATGTACGGATATACCTATAATGATAATATAACATGATGAAGATTATTTATTTATTTAAGTCAGTCAAGGTCGCATTCCTAACGAGTTAATATACCTTGGACGGGACGTGAACGACACGGAGACGTGACTGCCTCATTCAAAACGGGAACGCGGTGTAAATGCATACGAACAGTGACATTGACTCTGATCTAACGTGCTCGTCGTCCATTTCTGATACTTGCATCATCAAGGCATCATTGTCTTTACGGAACGAACGGAGTGAATGTGCAAACGTAGCAGAAATACGGACGGGACGGGGCACGCTCAGGGCAGGACGTGCTAAACATCGTCGGTGACGATATTTTTCTCGCCCCGTGAGTGCCACGTTCCCTTCCCATCCTCGTCTTCGGGACCGTGTATGCTTTTTCATATACATTTGGTATGAAATGAACGATCCTCACCAGAGATTATCCATGTTGCTTTAACAAAGTTTATTGATATTAAAATGGGAGTTCCATCTGTATAATGACATCAAAATGGTACTGCCATTAGTTATAGATTGGTTTAAACCCGTCTGTGTAATTTTAGAGGGTACCTAGTTAAGATAATGTACCTATCATGTTCAGCTGTGTCTCAGGTATGAGTTTTGGAATAAAGAGGGTAAGATTGACGATAAGAGAAAAACAAATAGTTAAAACTTTTGTAGGTGCATGCCTATTATAATTTTAGTGATTAATTATATGATTGTTGATGGTATTGAAATATACCTAATTATAATCGTTCTCATATTCAGGGATCCAATCGCAATACCTCTCGTAAAAAAGTTGATTCTGTACAAGTTTATGTATCAGTTTTGTGGTGAAAAATAAGGGACTTTATTCTAGGTCACCTAAGACAACACTACTACATTTAGTTTTCGTTTGGTGCAGTCGTTTTTATAATGTTATATTGAAATTCGCCACTCGTACACCACCTGATGCTAGGCGTCGAACATTATTTTTATGGTCCCAAAAATGACTTCGGTAATTTACCTTACTAAAGCGACAAAATAATACCAGATGGCTTAATTTTTATCAAGCACCATAGCAGAGTTGGTTTGTAATGACTTTATTGTCCAACCCCGTGTTCTCCCATCAGGTGGTGTCCGAGCTCCGCGCGGAGTGTGCGGCACTGCGCCGGCGCTTGGCCCGCAAGGACTCCGACCTGCGCGGCCTCGTCGAGCTGCTGCGGAGGCTGAGGGAGTTCGACTCCTGCAATCTGGATGACATACACTTCTTTGAAGTCACGCAATCCGATATACTAGGCTCCGTTGAATGGTGAGTAAATTTAAGTAATTACCTAAGTAGTTAAAAAATAATAGTTTGGAAGTGTAGTGTGTGTTTGTGGGGGTATTCGGGGTGTATCTATTCGCTCATGAATTTAATGGTTTTTTCTGCCAAATGTCAATCAATTACTTATTAGTAGGAAATAATCCTATTTTATGATTCCGCAGGCGGCAGAAGAAGTTGGAGCAGGGAGACCTGGGGAAGCCACGTGGTACTTTGAGACCGGACAGATTTAAGAACAATCGACATTACAGAGTTGGATAGTCTTTCATAGCTGCTGTTGCTTTTTACTTTATTATTTAACATTATATTTTATTAACACTACAACGATTTCTCAATAAATTACCTGACACAATAGAAAATAGTTGTTTCGACCTTCTCGAGGGTCTGTTTCAACCAGACATACGAATTGAAAGGATTGGTAAGTTACATTGCTTCGCCAGTGAGATGAATGATTGCTGTTCCCGTGAGTATAATTGCTGATAATGATTATTGAATAATTGAATTATAGGTATTTGTGCCTATACCAATACAACGTACCTCTTTTTGTTTTCTAATTACCAATACCAATTTACAACATGCATCCTCTCAGTTCATTTGGTAAGTAATCTTACAGTTGT